>CM077208.1:13305192-14692692 GCA_039654625.1 Rhinogobio ventralis | reverse complement strand
TACATAGAATATCTAATTATAATTTTAAGTATATCTCGGTCAAAATATTGAGTATACATGGATAGGCCAAATATACTTTTATGCATTTCCACCGATCACTCTGCTCCCGAGAGTTCTGGCCAAGGTCCATCAACAAGGGTCTTGCCTCTTATTCATAGCAATTTGTTGACTGACCAAAGTTTGGTTCTCTGAGATAATATCTCTCATTGATGGCTCTAGTCAGGAGGGACCTTCTGTCTCAGGTGCAGGGGACAATATTTCATCCCCGGCCCAAGCTTTGGAACCTTCACGTTTGGCCCCTGAGGGGGACCAACTATGAGATGCTGGGCTTCCAGCTGATGTGGTACAGGGCCGCCTCCACTAGAAGAATTCATGCCCTTCATTAGTGGAGCTAGGCGGCTGAGGCCTCCCATTAGAGTGAAGGTCCCTTCGTGGGACCTAGCTGTAGTCCTTGAGGGGCTGGTCGAGACCCCTTTTGAGCCACTAGATTCAGCAGCTGTCAAGCTTCTGACTTTAAAGATGTTTTTTCTTATGGCGATTACTTTGCTAAAGAGAATAGGGGATTTTCAGGCTGTTTATCTCGCCATCCTGTTTAGACTTTGCCCCCGGATTGGCAAAGTGACAAGTCTATTTTGCACCCTCTCCCTGGCAACCTTCCTAAAGTTCCATTCTCGACCGTGCATCTAGTCATTCTGTAGTGTAATGACTGATGTGTGTGTGATCTGAAAGCATTGTTTGTTTTTGAGTACAGACTAAATGGTTTTGAGTCGATTGTTTGATCTTGCCAGAAGAGTCAGAGGTTTTGTGAATGTAGTTTAAAGATTTGGTTTCAAGAAATGTGTCTTAGCCTTTGTGAAAAACTGTAAGGTAAAGTGTGTCATTCCCCCCCTATATTTTTGCTAATAAGAAACATGATATATATATATATATAAAATATTTAAAATAATTTCATAAAACTAAAATATTTATTTTTAAATAATTTCTCTAACCTCATTTTAATATCCAGCAACATCTATAAGTGTTGGCCATCCTGATATTTACATATCAATAAATCACAATTAAAAACCTTGTTCACTAATTTGGGGGAGGGTTCATCTGTAATATGGGGAACTGACTAGTTTGCCTTAACAATTGAAAATGGTAGAAAAAAAAATATTTGTTGCAGAAATACACAATAATATCAGATGCAAATAAGCCTCTTGATGAGGCAAAACAGAAATTTATGTCAGTTTTAAATCCATTAGCCCAGCCATCTAAGATCAGCCACTGCATCAGGGGAGTAAGCATGCTCTTTCAGAGGCAATAATGACATTAGGTTATGGAAAGCTGGTGATTAATGACTCGAGGAGAGAGTGAATGCGTTGCATTGCTGACTCTCATCAGTCATATTAAAACACATTGCACTCCAGCAGTTCTCCAGCAGGTATTACTAATCAAAAGCATTAGTGGACACAGCAACTCAACCTGTGACACTGTGCGTCATTAGAACGAACCATTTTACTCAATCAAATATAATGACTATCACAAACAGAACACGTCCACACTAAGCGCTGGCATCGATTGAGATCTCTAAACAACAAATTAAACATTTCACAAGTCTGCTGTAACAAACAGCAATTTGTCTGTGGGACCGAAAGATTTTAATTACGAGCTGCCATTGTTATTTACTATCTTCCTGAATAAGCTAAGGGCTCGACACATGATCAGCCAGTGGGTTAATTTCTTTAGATGCAGAAAGGAAATGATGAAGAACACAAAAGATGATAGTATGTGAGCGCTGAGTACTTTCACACACAGGTTGCATTAACAATATTAAAAAAAAGAACCTGATCCATTATAGACCACTAAACAAATAAACTAACATATAGATTAAAGAATGGTGGAAGAAAAAATAAAGGGGATGCATGTATTACAGACAGACTATAGCAAATACAGAAAGTGGGAAACCTCATCAGGATAATTAGGTCATATATAACAGGGGGTAACAAGTTTTGGCTAGTAAATACAGGCTTAATAGCCCACAATTTTTTTTGAACATTAGTGTACATTAAACATTTAAGGTGAAATGTATAATTTCATGGTTGCTGAAATGTGCAGAGACAATTGGGAGAGTAAATTCAATCAATGGTGTGAGTTTGGGGGTGGGGCTACTTGATTAACGGAATAATTGTAAACAGGGGCATTTGTTATCAATAATACATTTAACCTTTAAGATGTGAGGAGATTTATCTACAATTGGTACATTCCAGAAATGATTAGAATGCAAACCTGAATTATTCACATCCTTTTACTTGTTCACTCTGGAATCACTGCAAAACTTCAAAGACTTTCAGTCATATAATTTTTTTCTCTGCATCATTTTGTTCTTTTCCCACCGTGCAGACTAACTGATAGATATCTTGAATTAATATGTTTTAATGCCAAGCAAACAAATTATATTTAAATGTATGTTCTATACGCTACGTTAATGTGTTCCTGACACATTCTCATCTGATGTCACTTAGCTAAACTGAGGCGTTCAGTAACCGGGTTGAACTGCAGTGGGTTGTGCATGTGCCGTACATTCATGTCTGAAGCAGTCACAAATATGCAGATATCAGTATTCAGCACATGAAATATGCAGCACAGCAGTGATTGAAACAGCACTGATCGATTAAGCATGTGATTTCATTAGAGGCCAATACATAATATTAGTGCATCACTTACCTTAGGCTTCTTGCGGAGGTTGGGCGAGAGCTTGAGGCTGATGACATGGCCGCGGTCATCGCCCACGATGATGATGGGATGGACAGGGTTGAATTCAATGTGCAAGAGCCTGGTCTTCTTGGACACCACTTTTTGTTGGCAGAGAGCCTCATATTTGTTGACACTGAGGTCGAACACATGAACCTGAGAGAAAAAGAGGAGCAGGAAGTTTTAGTCTTTGTCATTAATATATGTGGCATCAGTTTATGTTTTGATGTTTTCAGTGTGAAGCAGACATTAGCACCTCTATAATGTATTCTCTTGCTTTGGCTCTGAGTGTCAGAAAGCCTAAGATGCATTTGAGTTTGTGTGTGCGCGCTTGCATTTCAATACATTCATATGTATGAGCAAAAGAACGTGTGTGACTGTGGAGGTGTAAGAATGCAGACCATCTGCTGTAGAGGATCGTATTAATTGTGTGATAGTACATTTAGCGAGGTAGTATAAACATGTAATAATAGATTTATTTAAATGTATAATTAACTAAATGATTAAATTAATGTATATATCTCTCAGAAATACAGATAAAGAGTCTCTCTAAAGGATGACAGAGCCCTAGGCGACAGATGAAGTCTGTGGATGACAGTATTTCATCTTCTGCAACATTCACTAGGAAAAATCCAAATGATACAGAGAGAGGAGTGAGTGAAGGATGGGTGATTATAATTCCCATCTTCCTCATTGTCATTCATGTATCATGCTGCCCACCTAAGCCTGGTCTATGCTCTGGCAGATGAAAGACAGAGATGGGAGATGAGGGAAACAGGACACAGGTTTGGATACTCATTAGTAAATATTTGTCAAGCAGATTGGCTCATAATTAGTCAGCGAGTGTGAATCTATCTTAACAGACCGATGATATTCTGGGCAGCTGACGCAACGATGCAGAGGACACACACCACGTCAGGACTAATGATGCCATCTGTAACTGCAGGAGTAACACCAAATCTAACACAACATATTTGGAGCTAAGAGCTTGAAGGAAGGGAGCCCCTTTAAAGCAAATAGCAATTATTGCATTAGCATTTTATGTATGTCATTTCGAAATATCTCAGCAATGTTTATTTTTGTAGGTTTGCCTGCAATTAATTTTTTTATGGCATTTAGAAATAGCTGAGGCAGCCCGCTGGCAGCAGAGATCTGGGGCCTCATTTATAAAACGTGCACACCAACAGATTTGATCTTAGAGTGTGCATACACTAAAATCCAGACAACGTTCAGATTGATAAAAATGGTCTTTGACGTGGAAAAGTGCTTAGCACCACGTCCAGGTTTTCAGCAGGTGTTCTCACTTTTCCATGTGGCAGAGAGTCGGTGTACTGTTTCTAAAACTAGTGCAATACTGGCATACATCAAATCACAGTCCAAAGCAAGTCAGATCAGGTAGAATTACATTTGAAAGTCAGTATCAGAGCAATAGAGCAGATGGTAGCACACATGATGCTCATGACATAATATTAGGCTGTTGTCACCATGTAACAGTTCGAATCAAGCCTCTTGTTACCCTTTCGTTCTTTTTACTTTATTTATTTTGTTTCCATTGGAGGACAGATATCTACTATTCTAATTGGTGCATTTTTGATTGCATTAATGATCACAGTAACAGTGACACAGTTTCTGTCAGGACCTGACTAATATAGCCCCCCTTCATATAATAATAATAATAATTATTATTATTATTATCATATTGATTAATAATTTAACTTTAGTTTTTTTTACATGATTGAGTATATGTATGTTTTACATTATTGTTTGTTTTTAGAATAAGACAACCCAACCAAAGTATAAATCGTAAAAAGTATTTAGTTTTTTATAATTGTTATTATTTTTTTTACATAATAATTTAAAACAGCACAGGTATTTGTCCAGACATTAATAAATACAAATAAATCAATTAAAGTAAATAAATAAAAATAAATACATTTTCAGCTTGTCAACCAGTTGCTGACATTGTACCCTTGGCATCACAGTAAAGCAGCATTCAAGTTGCTTGGTTTTGCTGGGGAACAGAGTGTGGTCTTTATTGGATCACGCTGTAATGGGCTTCCTGTAGAGGGCAGGTGTAATTTAGCCTGTCGGAGTAACGGTGTTAGCAAATAACAGCGAAAGCCGCCATGGCACAGCAGTTCAAACCGATTGAGACGCCGAGACTGACAAGTGATGCCTGAAGCAGCCTTAGACAAGTGCTTGAGACCAGCTGTGTGATTTGAGACTAATTGCTAATGATGGGCCACAGGATAGATGTCGTGGCTCTTGATTCGCACAAGCAGAGTGTGAGTGTGTGTGCTGCAGCTTACAGGTGCAGTCAAGCGCAGTTGGAAAGATGTCCCACTGCTACTGTGTTTTATTAACAATCATTAAACTCCTCATAAGGGGGAGTGTGTGAATATCCCATGTGTAAATCACACACTCCAAAGTCGATTGTTAATTTTCATGCCCAATTGACATGACAGTTACTAAGTTTAATGCAGCCCTGAGCAGCAGCTCTTGATTGTTTACTCACTGAAGCGGAGACCTCCTGCTGAAATAGGTTGCTCCTGAAAGAGATGTTAGTGAGGCTAGTGAAGGGGCCTTCTAATAATTGTTATTATTAGGACAAGCAGTTTGGAAAATGGATGGATGGATGGATGGATGGATTATTATTGTTTGTTATTATTATTAAAATAGAATTTGAAGGCAATTACATTTTACCATTGTATTTGTATTAGAGGAGTCGGTTGGCTGTTTACCTTTCCATCAGTGGTGACTGCAGCAAAGACAGTGGAGGAGTATGGAGCCCAGGCCACATCCGTCACTGAAGTTTTTAGTTCAAAGGTGAAAATGGGAGACCTGTGAGAGACATGCATAGATATGTATGAAGAATACATCAGATAAGCTACTATTTAGTCAAAACAAAACTTTAACAGAAACTACATTGCTCCCATTCTGAATTCATCTAATGTTCAGATGTTGGCAGTCAGAATAACTGATGTCTAAAGATGTGAAATATAACAGAGAGACATCTTAAAAAATATTTTTAGGACTTCCCCTGGCAAGACTGTCACAATCAGTTAGAAAAAAGGAAACGGGGTCTGAATCAGTAGTTCCACATAATCCTAATGAAAGGAGACTGCTTCTCATTTTGAGGTGACTTTATCTCCTGATGTCTGTCTGAGCACCAGACCTGACAATATCATGTCTCAATATCAATATCATTTTTATATCATGTCTGATACTTTCATTTTTAAGATGCGTTGATAATCCGAAAAATAATTTGGCTGCCGTGTCATGCACAAGATGCTGCAAAAGACGTGAGACCGTCAAACACGTCTGTCTCGCGCGTGTTTACATTGAAAAACAATGGAAAGTAGCGGAGTGGAATGGAAAAACATGTAAAAAAAATTATAAAATGATACTTTTTTATGTACATATGAAACTAAAACCGCCACTAGGTGGAGGCAAGTCTTAGTAAGTGAGTCAAGTGTGAGTGTTGCTGGGAGAAGCAACGGTGTTGTTTTGTTGCTCTATTTGTAATTGTCAAAATAGAGAAGCTAAAATGACAATACTGTGTCTAAAATTGCTTATTGAACTGTTATATCAAATTAATATCACATTTGCAATTGTGCAAAAATCAGGGAAATATATTGTGGCTTGTGTTATATTGTTTAACTACATATGTTAACTCTACAGGGACAATTTATATCTTTTGGAGGGGCATTTCTGATCTTGTAAGGCACTATTTTATGCCAATTCCAGCCTAGCTTGCTTGTTGTTAAGCTTAATAAAGAGTTTTTGCCTAAATTAGGCTGTGGGTAGATATAGTGCTGTAGGGAATGGTGCTCATACTTAATTGTGTGATCCCAAATTTTCACCATCCAGTCCCAGCCGCAGGAGATGAAGACGTTGGGATGGAAGGGATTCCACCTCACACGACTAACAGTCATAAAGTGTGCATCATACGTCTCCAGGAACTTGCTAGAATAGTATTTGGAGCCCTGTAAAAGACAAACATGCACTCATTATTGGTTCCATTTACATAAAATGATGATTTGTACAGCGGCACACTTGCTCCTAACATTTGCAGTAGTAACATTTAAAAAAATCTTTGTAAAGAGATCTACATCATTTTTCTTGTTGTGTTCGCCCAGTGCAGCTCAAGAGAAGTGCTTGATTGATTGAACGCATTACATCATAAACAGAAGGCTTTGATTTTAATTTGAGAGATTAATCCAAAGAACACAGATTTCTGCATCATCTGTCATTCTTTAGGGAGACAGGGGCCAGTTTTTGCCCAGCAGTATGTCTCTAGCATTCTACGATTAGAAGAGAAGAGACGCAAACACAGCTGCACATCTTTGCCAATCTCAGATGAGGCTAGACGAAGCTACTAAAACATGTTTTGCTCCAGAGTCTACTAATTTTATTGCATTTTGTGCAGTTTACCACAAATAAGCCTACTATAGCAGGAGAAAATGGGCTCTGCCATCAAAAATGTAGTTTCCAACATTACTTTGGGTTATAAGAATACAGAGGAAAACACCAGCGAATAACACAGTGAGTTAGTTTAGATTAAACCTAGCTCACCTTTACACCATCTGGAATTTTTTGAGTTTCTGGTTTACTTAGCTTGCTTATAGTAGTCCATCATATCCGAAGATTAATCTTTTGTCTGTGTTCTATCAAGGCTATAATTCGAGATGCACATTATTTACTGCATTGCGGTGCACATGCAGAAAATAATAACTCTGTGTTGGCAGACAAAAGATCTGAGCATGTTTTAACTACTGTTGTTAAATTAATATTTATTGGTTTTTTTTATTTCTTGTGTGTTACCATGATGGTGTTTATTGTTTGTGTGAATGACACTGTGCACCTTCTATATATTAGTATTGTCCTTCTCAGCTTGTGGAAAAGCTGCTTGTGATGAGCTTTGATTCATCATGTGACTCATCACCACTGTGTTTGGTGGTTGTCAGTATATTACAAAGGTACAAAACAGATATTAGTATTTCAATAGGTTGGTGAATTAACATTATATCCGTTAATGAAATACGTTTTTTTTACTGTAAATTTGACTTAAATCTGTAAAACCTCAAATGTTGGTACGTACCGTATTTTTTTACGGTAAATGTCTGGCAACCACAGCTGCCAGTTTTTTTACCGTAATTTTTTTTTAGTGCAGGTAACAACATTTCATTAATCATATCATCAGCACAGGGGAAAGTATGAACAAGTACTAGACAGGAGAAATCACTCTTATCATTCTGATTGGATTATAAGAGCACACTGATTGCTATAAAAATAGGGAAGAAGTGTTTCCGATCATTGTTCTTGAGTTAGTAATGGTTACCTCCAAAGAAAGTCATACAGCTACCATTGCTTTGCACTTTGAGGGAGTGAAGGAGGGGGCTCTGGAGGAGGATGTGGAACAGGAGAGGGACATAACCAGTCAGGGGCAGGAAGAACAGTCCATGGGGGAGTGGAGGGAGGGAGGAGCCAGGGAGTACCCAAGAGCAGGAGGAGCCGAGGGGGAGGGGGAGCTATGGTGGTGATTTGGCTGTCGACACCAGGGGGACACCTGACGGAGATGTAGCCGAAGGAAGTGGAGACCTGGGCGCAGACAGAGAGATGGAATGCAACACAGATGGTTCTGGTGGCTGATGCGGAGACGCAGTGACGAGCATCCGTGGTGGAGCCAGAGTGCCAAAAGACTGAGGTGAAGCCAGTGGGACTGAGGACCGAGGTGAAGCCGGAGGGAAGGCGGAGCCAGACAGAGCCAAAGGGGTGGAGAGACGGAATGCAGCAGATGGCTCGGAAGTCTGTGATGCAGGCAGAGTGACGTCTGACCAAGGCGAAGCTGGAGGGACGAGGGAGCCTGGAGGAGCTGTAAGAACAATGGTATCTGGTGGAGCTGAGGTGGAGTGACGGGATCAGTGGCTGGTGGCGCAGCCAGGGGATCCTCTTAACTGGGTGGAGCTGGAGACCGGAAGACCCAAGGCAGATCCACAGAACAGAGTACCACTAGAGAAGTTGGGGGGCTGAATGGAACCAGTGGAGGCGGGGCTGAGGAACTGGCTGTTATAGGAAGAGGAGGTGGAAGAGGGAGGCTGGTGGGAACCCAAAAAAAACGGAGGAGACTTTGAGCAGGCCAGAAACAGCGGTGGCACAGGAGACTTTGAGCTCGGCGGGGACAGGAGATCCATGCAAAAATCCTCTTCCATATCCTTAAAATAATTCCCAGAGGCCAGATACAGCTCACCCTCAGCGGCGGTAGTGTGGGCAGGGCTCCATTCCATTAATTTGAACTCCATGAGGACACCCACTGGTATGGACAATGTTGCCGGCTCACGCACTTGGTCAGACATATTGTTGGGTTCAGGCTCCGGGGCGATGTTGTGCACAGCAGTCGGGTCTGACGCTGGTATCAAGGCCGGCTCGGGCTCGGGCTCTGTGTCTCCGGTGGGCTCTAGCAGAATGTCTATGATGGGCGTGTTGGATGGCTGGCTGGCGTCTTCCTCTGCAGCGCGGACAGTGTAGGGGGATCCACATCCCACCAGCATCCACACAAGATATTCTGCAATGTTCCTTCAAAGACCTTCCTAGGGCAGGCGTGCCTTGCACCACTCGTTGAGGCTGGTGTAATAGAAGACACTAGAACGAGCGGTCAGGGTAGTGAGTGAGGCACACCAGATCTATGAAATCCCTTGTGTGGTTCAAATACACATGGGAAGCTAATTAACAGAAACAGGTGTGCATGTCTAATCAATAACCATGGAAACAAACTAGAGCCAAATGAGAACACAGGAAACAGGAACTAGAATTAAACCAAAACAGAACATACACATTACAGGTGTCAAGAAGGGTAGAACTCCTCTACAAGACAAACATCAAAGACAGACAGAAATTCTACAGAGGTACAAGGATTGGACAGCAGAAGACTTGTACAAAGATATTTTCTTTGATGAAGCACCCTTCCTACTATTTGGGACATCTTGAAAATCAATTGTCCATAGAAGGCAAGGCAAGTTTATTTACATAGCACATTTCATACACAATGGTAATTCAAAGTGCTTTACATAGAAAAGGTATTAAAATAATGATTAAAAAATCACAATATATGTATAATAAATAAAAATACCATGCATAAGAAATAAAAATAACAATCGTATTTAACTAAAGGCTAAAATACTATTCCTGATTACCTGAATTACTAAATTCGGGGCTCCCCTGTCTGAATAGAAGAGTCAGAGAGCTTCGGTTCGTGAGACACACTAGTAGCAACTTTTTAAGAAGAAAAGGTGAACGCTACCATGAGTCCTGGGTCGTGCCAACAGTGAAGTAGAAAAGTGACCATCCGTGTGTAGGGTTGCTTTTCATCCAAGGGAGTGGGCTCTTTTACAATTCTGCCCAAAACACTGCCATGAATAAAAAATGGTATCAAAACGTCCTCCAAGAGCAACTTCTACTAACAACGCAGGAGCAACTGGATGATGATCAGTGCATTTTCCAGCATGATGAAGCACCATGTCACAAGGCAAAAGTAATAATGTCTCTAAAATTATTACTTTTAAATTTTGAATCCATGGCCAGGCAACGCCCCAGATTTTAATCCCATTGAGAAACTGTGGTAAATGCTCAAAAGGTGAGTGGACAAGCAGATGCCCACAAATTGTGATCAACTCCAAGCACTAATAAGGCAAGAATGGATCGCCATCAGTCAGAATTTGGCCAATAATCTGATATCCAGCATGCCAGAGCGAATTGCAGAGGTTATGAAGAACAAGAATCAACACTGTAAATATTGACTCTTTGCATTTAATGTTTTGCCAATAAAAGCCTTTAAAACTTGAAACTGAAATGTATATCATTGTTTTCCAGTATACCATAGAAACGTGGAAAAAAAATCTACAAATACTGAAGCAGCAAACTTTGTGAAACCAAATTTGTCACTGCCTATACGTTTTGCCACGGCTGTACAATAGGACAGCTGGTCTTAGTAGGTATCAGAATTACAGTTGGAAGCATCATCAGATAAGGTTCTGATAGTGAGTCATTTTATTTGAGACCTGCTCAACTGATTTAATAAAGACATGCCATTTTTATATTAAGGTCAAAAAGTGCAGATTGGTTTTCATTAAAGATGGGCAATGTTGCAATGTGTGATAGGGCTGTCTGCTTCCAGGCAGAGAAAGTCTGCTAATGTCAGGGTGAAGATAAATCATAAATCCTTCAGCATCTGTTAAGCTTTAAAGGAGTAGTTATGACTTTCTTCTTTCTGATAAACACAATCGGTGTTATATTAATAAATATCCTGACGCTAAAGTTTTATAATGGCAGTCACGATGTCAATTGAGTTTGAAGTTCAAAAAAGCACATCCATCCATAAAAAACATACTCCACACGGCTCCAGGGGGTTAATAAAGGCCTTCTGAGTGTGTGTGTGTGTGTGTGTGTGTACCTACTTACATATTTCTGAGACAAATTAGCTGATGCTGGCCATTCTGCAGTGATAGCAGTGCAGAAACAGACAGACAGCTAATAAGAACACTTCCTCTCTGTTTGATGATAGGGGTATTATATAAACAGTGACGGCCAGTAGGAGAAAACCAGCACAAACACAACAAGCTACAGTACCACTCCCAGATTCAAACACAGAAGAATAATGAGATGTTCACAGGGTGTATAGATAGATAGATAGAAATTACCTTGTAAATCTTTCCAACTTCAGTGCCAGCAAGAAAATGGTAGTCCTTTTGTTTATGAAAGTCCAAAGATGTTCCAGCTAGAACCACAGTGAAAATATCTTCAGTGAGGATGATAATACATTAATTCATGCCATTTTTATTGCACATTTATTCCATTTGACATTTTAACTTTTTTAAGTTTACTTCTGTTCTGTCTGATTTCTGAAAAAAAGAATATGAACATAAATAGAACTGATGAAAAGCTAACACCAGATTAAAACATTTAACAAAAGTAATTTGCATTTTTTTATAGCAAAATTAAATTATCATTGACTCTCAACAGGTGAGATCACCATGAATGAAACACTTTCATAGAAAATGTAAATGCAAACACCAGCTGAAGACTAATGTGCAGGCCGGCGGCAAAAACATCTTTACATCCATATTATGTGCATAAAGTATGGGTGAAAAAAAAAGTTTTTAGTTTTATTAGTGAATTGTTGAAGATTTCTGTGTCTGTGATTACATTTCATGTACTATATTGCAAATACAGTCACAGCTGAAGGGGCTGAAGGCACAATATATAGCACAGCCTTTGTCCTTATACTGAGAAAAAAAAAACACTGGTTGTGAGAAGAAGTATAATGTATTAGATATTTAAAAGGTATAATATCGGACCAGTGTGGTAATCTGGTTCATACCTGTGGCAATGACATCCTTAAGATCATCAGGAACTTTGTCCATGGCTGGGAGTTTGATGATGTCTGTGAAGACTAGCTCATGCTGAAATGCCAAATCCAAATGATTGGCATCAATTAACCTCTTACAATAATGACTTGGTTTAGAATCAACACTTAGATGTTTCCTTCTGTACCTTTACCAGAGTCCAAGACACCACTCGTCCATCAGCGGACACAGAGAAGAAGTTGTGATTACTGTCTAAATCGTCTTTCTGCCACTTCACCTGTAATGAAGACAAAAACCATATCGCACAAACGCTGAATAAAAATCTCTATCTATTTTTTTTAAGTACCATTCAAAAGATATTTTATTGTTTTTGAAAGAAGCCTCTTATGCTCACCAAGGCAACCTTTATTTAATTAAAAATACAGTAAAACGGTAATATTGTGAAATATTTAATAGCCATTACTAATAGCCACTTCAGTCGCCAGTGTCACATGATTCTTCTGAAATCATTTTATAATGCTGATTCGGTGCTCAAGAAAGAAATTCTTATTATAATTAATGTTGGAAACAGTTATACTTAATTTTTGTGGAAGCCATGACACGTTTTGTTAAGGACTCTTTGATTAATTGAAAGTTTAAAAGAATCTGTCAGAAAAACTGATCCTAAACATTTAAGCTAACTATGTTTTTAAACTTAGTGTATATTTATTTGAATCAATAAGCATTATGCAACCATAAATGGGCAATTCCATGTAAAGGTCATCCTTACCTTACCAAAAAACACAAACAGACCTGTTCTTAAAATGTTCACTTAGGTCTGTACTTTAAAGGGATAGTTCACCCAAAAATGAAAATTTGATGTTAATCTGCTTACCCTCAGGGCATCCAAGATATAGGTGACTTTGTTTCTTCAGTAGAACACAAATGAAGAAAACACAAATGCGTATGCCAGATCGTGTACAGACCTCACGCACCAGAAGTGATAGCTTTGCTCTCAAGGCTGTTGGACATGGTGTATTAGAGGTAAAAAAAATTATATAAATACTGTTCGGTTTCTCGCACAAACCAATCGTTTCGTGTCTTAAGACATCAATGTGTCGTTACGAGCCGCAGGGTTTAATGTGGATTTGTCTGTGCATGTTTTTTTTAATCTCATAGATTTAGTTACCATTCACATGTATTATACGACTGACAGACTGCAACGGTTGGAGTTAAAAATCTACATTTGTGTTCTACTGAAGAAAGTCTGAAGTCACCTATATCTTGGATGCCTTGGGGGTAAGCAGATAAACATCAAATTTTCATTTTTGGGTGAACTATCCCTTTAATGTATGTAACCACATAGAATATTATAGATATTTGCTGTTTTGTTACATCATATACAAGGTGTGCGCCAATACAAGTTTTTAAAATGGCTGTGTCCTACTGTTTTCAAAAAAGAGAACAAAAAGATCCAAGCTTTTAACAAATATATTGTCATTTGGCAATTTCCTGATTAATGGGATAATAGAGCATTGTGTACACGTAGCTTGCTTTAACAGCAAAGCTTTATACATTTATCAGGCTCTTGTTAAATGTGTCTAAACTTAATGCTACACATACAGTGTTGATACAAAAATGTCCAACGTTTTGGTGCAATGTTAACTTGTATAAATGTAATGTGATGAACATTTCGTGCCCTTTTGTTACTTGTAAACACTTGCGTTATGGGCATGACGTTACGGACGTTACATTAAAAGAAAATTCTAAAATCAAACCCACATCTGATATTCAAAATGTAGTATACTAAATTGTATATAAAAAGGACATTAAAATCTAATTTAGTGTAAAATTCCATCAGACAAGTATAATAAAATTGCAGTTTAATATTTCTTCTGATTTATTTGTAGCACAAGTCAAGTCAAGTGCAAGTCAAGTTTCTGGCTATCATGGCACATTTTGGTAAATATAGTAGGTCATCCAGGATTTCTATGCATACAGAAAATTTGCACTGCACACAGTATACAATACTGCACTGGATATAACAGAACAAGTAAGAATAGTATTCTATTCTGATCATTGTATTGAACATACAGCTCTATTGTCATATCATAGGTATGAATAATGATGGTTTACTGTTTTTATTTTACCCTGCCATGACTCACATCCTCATCCATACCTGCATCACAGCACCTCTATGTTTCCCAGAGCAGGCTGTGCTGTTATAAATGGGCTGATCACTCTTTTTCTTCAGGTTGTACACTGCAACACAACCGTCATGCAAACCCACAGCCACCAAGTAGGACAGTTGTTCATGGATGTCTACACACATTACGCCTGAGGCTGTGTTAAAGATAAATTCTGGGTAACTGGAGTTCTTCAGGGTGTAAAAGAGAAGCATGCCACGCTCTTCTTGGGTAAATTCATCTTGAGGGGATGAAACACATTTCAGAGTCATTTAGCTTACAAATGATTACTTGTCCAAGGTTTTCTCTCAGAGTAAATAGTAAACTTACATGACCCAAGACCAACAGCGAACAAATCATTGTATTTATGATTCCTAGAAATAAACAAATACAAGTGCTTTTTATTTTACTTGAAGAAAACTAATGACTGCATTTTGTTTTAATACAGTATGAAACTCACCAGCAGAGGGCAGTCACACACAGACCTTTGGTTTTATCATACTGGAATTTCCACAGTGGGAGAAGAGTGCCCTTCTCTCCTCGAAATTCATCAGCTGCATCCTCAAAGTACATGAAATCTAAGATTTGGATATAAAGCTGTTTACATCAGAAAATTGCATGTTCTTTTTTTTGAACACTTTTTAATATATGTCAATCTGTCAGATATCCAAAATAAAAAAAATTAAAAATGCCATATTACCTTGTGCAACCTCATCAAATATATTTTGATTCACCATACGCTCAATGATCTTGGCTGCATGAGCTAGTAGGGATATGTCATCACTCTATAAGCACAAGAGTTTTTTTTTTTCCTTTAACTCAATCCATTAAACAAATCAATCACACTATTGAATGAAATAACACATACTGTATGTCATTTTCTTGATCATTGTGTATGCACTTTTATGTACTATGCATGTACTATTACAATCGTTGTGTCAGAGCATATTTGTTGTCTAGCTACCTGAGTCTCTGCTTGAATCATCTTCTTCTTGCTTTTGTCCTCCTCCTTATTTAGTAACTGGCCTTCTTGCTTCTCTTTACTTTTCTCCCGCCTCTTAAGTTCCTCTACGTAAAAGTCATAGATCTCCCACTGCAGAAAGAGCAGTGTTTGCTGATATTGTACAAATCCGTATTCACCATAATACAGACATAGTGCTGGTTTACTGCAGGCGTAGCACAAAAAAAGTTGCTCAAAATAATATCCAGGAAAAGCAAAGACTTTCTTACCTGATTGGCTGTGGCCGAGAAGTTTGCACGAGGAGGAGGCTCTGTTTGACAACTTATATCCTGCAAAAGATAATATTAATAAATAAATATATAAAATACAGTGGCTTATGCATAAACTGAAAATGCAAAGTCTTTCTCTGGTCTTACAAGCTATGACTATGAGCTATCACCATTGTGCCCTTGTAAAAGCTGTACTGCAAATCACTTTTGATAAAACCATCTGCTAAGACTACGTGGCAATAAACAGATGACAGATAAAAGTTCAGTAATGTTCAGTCTCTCACTCTTGGAGGGTTGTTTAGTGTCTGAGAGGCTCTCTCGTTGAAGTTGAACTGGTTGGTGAGTTTCCGCTCTTTCTTTCCAGCTTTGGCCACATTGTCCAGCTTCTCATCTCCTGCGCCATCTTCCCTTTCAGCTTGTTTAGCCATCAATCTCCGACCTTCATCAGATTCCTTGTGCACAAGATTCCCTTCTATTTCAAAGTGAATAGCCATCTGATCTACAAAGACGATGGGTTTATAGCAGCCCTCCTGGAAAAAAAAAGGTTTTTAAGTGATTTGTTAGGCTGACGACTTTAAATCTTCTTGATTAAGGACCACAATTTCAAAAAGTTGAAGAGACGAAGCAGCATTTTACTTTGAAACCATATCTGACAACGTTCTGTGGAGCATTTGGATTGTTCGCTGTTAGTACTCTGGTAATCTCTTCCTTCAGCTCCTTATGAACACAAGAAACAACAGACTATATAATAAATATAATCATAATAAATAATCATCTCAACTATAATGGGACATTATGTTGGTAGGGTCGGACCACAGGTCCTCTCCAGGTTTACACACTTCCTCAGTTAAGTCCAGCTGGTCCGGAGGCTTCACAAGAGTCTTCCCTGGCATCCATTCCTCTCCTTCAGCGGCGTCTGTCGCTTCCTCCTCATCCTACATGACAAAAGAGGTTTGAAGTCCCAAGATCCTTTTGAAAGATCATGTGACAAAGAATCCATTTCTATCTGGATGAAAATTGAGAAAATTTGAAAGCTACCTTCTTCTTTCCAGCAACTTTGGCACCCTTTGCCACAGGTGCCTTTGGCTGGGTGTTAACATTAGGTGCCTGCATTTTAAGAGAGAATATATCAACCTTATGGTCTTGGCAACAGTGCAGTGCAATTCTCAAGTAAAAGAGCAGTCGTCTAACTTAGATGCCTAGCCAAGAGTTTAAAATGAAAATTTGAACGTTTTAAAGCCATAGACAGTATTTGATGGATAAGGCTTAAAAGCTCGAGGAGGTAGTCAGTAATTTTAGTCTCAAAATAATAATAAATATTATTATTTATATAATAGTTTCATGTGCATTCGCTATAAACATACCTGTTTAGATTTCACTGTTCCAACTTTGTGAAGAACGGACATTTTTTGATCTGTTATGCAGGTGAAAAAAAACTTTTAAAACGTAAAAATAACTTTGCGTTTAAAATGACAAAACAAGCGCTTCCTTCTCTGAACCTGCTATCAGTAGCGCGTGTGTGTTTGTATGTATAGACGTCGTCATGACAGCGGCATCTGACTGGCGTGACATTTATGCGCATGCGCAAAGTGAGAGAGAGTCCCTCATAGACATAGGCGATTCACACAGATATAGATGTATATGCATAGATCCTCATTGGTGTCCGAGCCTCCGAGGGGCCGCCGCCATACTGGAGCGGTCCGTGAACATTCGAAAGCAAGTTGACAGAAGTTGAATGACAATGAATACTGTATCTATATCTGCAATAGACTTCAAGGGTTAGTTCACCCAAAAATAAAAATTCTGTCATTAATTACTCTCCCTCATGCCGTTCATCTTCGGAACACATATTAAGATATTTTTGATTAAATCCAAGAGCTTTCTGACCCCACATAGACAGCTATTTAATTACCACTTTCAAGGCCCAGAAAAGTAGTAAAGACATCGTTAAAATTGTCCATTTGACTACAGTAGTTCAACCTTAATTTTATGAAGCGAGGAGAATACTTTATGTGCGCAAAAAAACAACTGTAAAAAAATACATTTTGCACACAAATGTATTCTCTTTATAAATTTAAGGTTGAACCATGTGTAGTCACATGGACAATTTAAACAATGTCTTTACTACCTTTTTTGAAAGAGGTAATTAAATAGCTGCCTATGGAAGGGTCAGAGAGCTCTCGGATTTCATCAAAAATATCTTCATTTGTGTTCCGGAGATGAACGAAGGTCTTACTGGTTTGGAACAACATGAGGGTGAGTGATTAATCTGACAGAATTTTTATTTTTGGGTGAACTAACCCTTTCAGCAGATGATTTTGCTAAACTAACACAATACGATTTCGGCGGTTTTAGAAGCTGCACAATGTTGTGGCATCATTGATTATTACTGTGATTATGACACGCTGACCGTTGCAAGATGGCGGTCGCGCCGACGTGACTGGAGCGGTGGAATGTGCAATTTACATATATATATATCTATGCCGGAGTCCGTCACCTGTAGTACGGAGCATGCAGATGCAGGTACAGGCATTGCAGGACTCTGCCACAACAACTATAAAGCAATGCCTTTGGTGTTATGTAAAGTAATCTCTACTCACACTGTTTTACTTTTTTCTTTTTTTTACCTTGAAGACTGAAGTCGTGTGATTAATCCGCAAGCACGTACAATAAACAAAATAGAATGATTTCTTTATCGCGGAAGTAAACAGGCGGGGCTTTGTTTTCTGTCCTTGGTTGTATTAGAAAGTCCGACTCGTTATTCTGCGAATCGATTTTTTTTGTATAGTTCGTGTACACTTAATTTGAACTGTTCAGACCTATTTTGTGATTCTTTGAAAAGGTTTAACTGAAAAGAACGATTTGTTCACGTTAGTTTATACCAACAAGCCATTCTGTCATACCGTGTGTAACGGGTTAGAAACGACTTTGAAGCTGAAATGAAGGACCGTCTGGGCGATTTAACAGCCGTAAGACTTCAATTATTTCCTTAATTCATGTTATTTGGATGTAAAATATTAACGAAAATAATGTGTTATATAAGCTATATAACGCTACTTTCGCTATCGTAAATACTTTCATGATATATATTTGTAATTGGTGCCTTATGATTATCCAGTATTGCTTTGTAACGTTTTTTGTTAAAACAAAGTTTGGATACGCTGAAAATATTTTAAACCGAGTGGTTTATACGACAGAAAAGTCCCAGCTGTCTCCGTGACTTATTTTTATTTGTTTTGACTGTAACCAGCGCTTCAGTGACAACATCATCACTCCTGTGGAGTCCAATGCTTTCCTAGAGGACTTCCTTCCAAAGGTTTGTATGCGTTTGAGCATCTGTATCTTTCTTTACATTATAACTAAACAACGTGAAGAACCATTTTAGTCATGCATTTTAGCGTATATTTACAGGTTAATGAGGTTCAAAAACTTATCGAGAGAATGTCCCTCTGTGTTGGAGAAGTGAAGCTGAGGCATAGTAACATTCTAACAGAAATCAACCCACCAACGTGTGAGTACATTGCACATTGTTTTTGTGTCTTTACAATTGTAAGTGCAATGTGTCTGAGAGGGTATAGGGTTAAAAGTACAATATGTAAGATTTTTGGATTAAAATATCCAAAAGCCACTAGAACAACGTTATATATTTTGTTGACATGTGTGCCTACATTATCTCAAATGTTTCCAAGAATGTTTAAATCCAGAAAAATAAGACACAGACCATGCCCGTACGTCGCCTATCAATGACATCATCCCACGTTTTCGGTTTTATTTTGTAAAAACCATGGAAACACCAGAGACACTTAAATATATTATGTGTTTTTTTTTAGACAGGTGAGCAACTGTTTTGGATACATTCACAGACAGAAAACTAATCATTGTTATAGCTCAACACAGTTAGTCTTATTGTTAAAATTTTGTTTTCTTGATTTACAGCGAGTACCATGTTTTACCATGTCTAATATCAATCTAACTTACTGCAGTGTGCAACAAGTGACTCATAGTAGCCGCTGAGTGAACGCACAGCATTATAACATAACTTTAAACACACTCAAATGTATCTAATATGGTAAAACAGCACTGCATGGGAAGCCTGTATATTTACTACAGTATTAAACAAAAGTGTTTTGTAAGTTCACTTTTGCTCTGTATTCATCTCTTCTACATTTTTGTCTAATCTTATTAACAGATGTGAGAGATGAACTTGAGCAGTTTAGCAATGACATCAAGCAGACAGCAGATTTAATCCGGGTTAAACTAAAAGGTAATTGAATTTTTTTTTTTTACATATGTGTGTGTTTAGTTTCTATATGTGTTTAGAATGTTTAGAATGCAGTGAATAGCATGCTTTTTACCTGTGGCTACCATGATCTTACTTAAACTACAGTTAAATCCTGAATTATATGCAAGCTTTTCATTAGGGCAAATACAAAGGATAAATTAATGCTAGATCACATGAATTAAGGACACAACTTTCTTCTCTTTAAATATGTTTAGTTTTCATGAATTTTTAATTGAAGTAAAATGTTAATTCAAGAGCCTGATGAAAAATCAATATCAGTGTCTTACATAAATTAGGTGTAAACTTTTTACAAATGTTAATAGCAGTACATTTACTTTATGACATCCTAGTTTAAAATCAGTCCTTACTGTCAAATGTGCATTTCTATGTGGCAAATTAGGCTATATTGATTTTGCTAAATGCATTTGCAGTATATTCAATAAAATTACTCCAATTTAAGGCTCTAACCCCAGCGAAATCGTGGGCCAGATGGGGATAGAATTTTCCATGGCCAAATTTTTAAGGGATAATTTGACTTGCAAATAGTGAAGCTTGGTTGTGCCAGTTTGTATTGGACAGTTCAGACAAATTAATTTCATTGTCACTCTTTCCTTTTATCTTCTCCAATAAACATTCTACTAATCCTGACTTTATATCTTTCTGAAAGAAAGCATTCATCTCTAATGTCTCTAGTTCAATCTTTGAACAATACACTGAAGATTGTAACATTTTTGTCACTCTTTTTGTCACTAAATATTTTGTTTCACATTAAAAAAACTATTATTTGATTGTTCATATAGATTTAGAAGGAACATTTTCAGAATATGAAAATGCAAACAGCAGCTCTGTCTACTGCCGCATCCAAAGTACTCAGGTGATATGTCAACATCTACTGTATTATAAATTCAGTATTATTCTTTAGGTGTTTGTTTTATTTATTTATTTCCCATTTATGTTGTTAATCTATAGCACACTGTACTTACACTGAGGTTTGCAGAAATAATGAGTATGTACAACCAAGAACTGTTATCTTTCCGGACAAGGAGTAAAGAGCGGATACAAAGACAGCTGGAGATCAGTGAGTGAACTAATACATGTCCACACATGTCCAAACAGCCCATTGCTATTTGTATATTTATGCTCTAGTTGTACAGTAGTATGTAGCCTTGACAATTTAATTGGTCATTTTTATAACCCTACTTATTTTTATTACATCTCTAGTTAAAAAAATCTGGTAGAACTTTAGAATACTGTTCTGTCATTAATGAATAACTACACAGGAACAAATGAGTAATGCATTATTAACACTCTAGTAACTACTATTAACTAACAAGGAACTCTAATGAATTAGTAAGTAATAGTGCTAAGTTAAAGGTGGTAGTTCACTATTAGTTAATCAATAACCACTATTTTTTCACACTTCCCAGAGGACTACTAAGAACTACTATATACAGATTCATAGTTAACATGAATAGTGCATTATATACACTCACCTAAAGGATTATTAGGAACACCATACTAATACTGTGTTTGACCCCCTTTCGCCTTCAGAACTGCCTTAATTCTACGTGGCATTGATTCAACAAGGTGCTGAAAGCATTCTTTAGAAATGTTGGCCCATATTGATAGGATAGCATCTTGCAGTTGATAGAGATTTGTGGGATGCACATCCAGGGCACGAAGCTCCCGTTCCACCACATCCCAAAGATGCTCTATTGGGTTGAGATCTGGTGACTGTGGGGGCCATTTTAGTACAGTGAACTCATTGTCATGTTCAAGAAACCAATTTGAAATGATTCAAGCTTTGTGACATGGTGCATTATCCTGCTGGAAGTAGCCATCAGAGGATGGGTACATGGTGGTCATAAAGGGATGGACATGGTCAGAAACAATGCTCAGGTAGGCCGTGGCATTTAAACGATGCCCAATTGGCACTAAGGGGCCTAAAGTGTGCCAAGAAAACATCCCCCACACCATTACACCACCACCACCAGCCTGCACAGTGGTAACAAGGCATGATGGATCCATGTTCTCATTCTGTTTACGCCAAATTCTGACTCTACCATCTGAATGTCTCAACAGAAATCGAGACTCATCAGACCAGGCAACATTTTTCCAGTCTTCAACTGTCCAATTTTGGTGAGCTCGTGCAAATTGTAGCCTCTTTTTCCTATTTGTAGTGGAGATGAGTGGTACCCGGTGGGGTCTTCTGCTGTTGTAGCCCATCCGCCTCAAGGTTGTGCGTGTTGTGGCTTCACAAATGCTTTGCTGCATACCTCGGTTGTAACGAGTGGTTATTTCAGTCAAAGTTGCTCTTCTATCAGCTTGAATCAGTCGGCCCATTCTCCTCTGACCTCTAGCATCAACAAGGCATTTTCGCCCACAGGACTGCCGCATACTGGATGTTTTTCCCTTTTCACACCATTCTTTGTAAACTCTAGAAATGGTTGTGCGTGAAAATCCCAGTAACTGAGCAGATTGTGAAATACTCAGAACGGCCCGTCTGGCACCAACAACCATGCCACGCTCAAAATTGCTTAAATCACCTTTCTTTCCCATTCTGACATTCAGTTTGGAGTTCAGGAGATTGTCTTGACCAGGACCACACCCCTAAATGCATTGAAGCAACTGCCATGTGATTGGTTGATTAGATAATTGCATTAATGAGAAATTGAACAAGTGTTCCTAATAATCCTTTAGGTGAGTGTATAATTCATTCTAAAGTGAATGCCATAGTAACCCATTAGTAATGACTCAAGTATTACTAAATCCTTTAGAAGTAATTACTAATTATTTGGATCATTACTAGAGAGTTATCATGCTTTTCACTTTAGAATACTGTTCCAAATAATTATTAATTTCCTCTGAAGGATTTGGTAATACTTGAGTCATTACTCATGGGTTACTATGACCTTCACTTTAGAATTAATTATATATTATGAATTATTCACATTTAATATGAACCTGTATATATTAGTTCTTAATAGTCCTCTGGGAAGTGTGAAAATGTTTTTGTTACTGATTAGCTAATAGTGAACTACCTCATTCAACTGAGCGCTATTACTTACTAATTTGTTAATCAGAGTTTTTTGTTAGTTAATAGTAGTTACTAGAATGTTAATAATGCGTTACTCATTTGTTCCTGTGTAGTTATTCATTAGAAACGGAACAGTATTCTAAAGTGTTACCAAAAATCCTAATAAATATGTAGTGTTCTTAATGTAATTTAGAACCAATCATAAACGTAATATATATAATATAAGCTGCGTCTCATTTCGAAGGCTGCGTCCTCCGGAGGTCGCATTTGAAGGCTGCATATGTCATCAAGGATGTCTTATTTAAGAAAAGTAACCGTAATACAACTGACTGGTTTTCCTTGTGAGGTGTAAAATACTGTAATTTATTTCTTATTTTGCAATCTAACGGTTACTTTTCTTAAATGAGACCACCTCGATGACGTATGCAGCCTTCAAATGCGACCTCCGGAGGACGCAACCTTCGAATTGAGACGCAGCTATAGGCTATATACATGTTCACAAGTTTGAGGTCAATAATAAAAAATAAAAAAATCATATTTTTTCTGCAAGGATGCATTACATTGATCTACAGACACAATTAAGACATACATTATAATGTTTCAAAAGATTTCTGTTTTGAAATACATAATCTTTCTTTTTAACAAAAAGTCCTTTAAAAATGTATCATGGTTTCCACAAAAATGTTAAGCAGCACAACTGTTTTCAACATTGATAATAATTAGAAGTGTTACTTGAGGATCATGTGACACTGAAGCCTGGAGTAATGATGCTGAAAATTCAGCTTTGCCATCACAGGAATAAATTACAATTTAAAATATATTAAAATAGAAAGCAGTTATTTTAAATTGTAAAATTATTTCACAATACTACTGTTTTTACTGTATTTTTGATCAAAACTTCTTTCAAAAGCATTAAAAAAATCTTTTTGACCCCAAACCTTTAAATGGTATTGTATGTAGAAATCAAACTTCTATTTTTTTCAAGGTGACAGAGTCATCACTAAAGAGGAGACAGAGGTTATGCTGCAAAGTAACAACCCTGCTGTCTTTACCTCAAATGTAAGTTTCAGCGTTTACAGACAGTGGAATGCACTTTAAGCTTCCTAAAATATTAAGGTTACTCTTTGTATGTATAGATCAACTCTGGCTCCTGCATAACGGGGCAAATACTGAATGAGATAGAGTCACGGCATAAGGACATCCTCTGTCTGGAGGCCAGCATTCGAGAGCTGCAAAACATGTTTATGGATATAGCTGTGTTAGTCAACAGTCAGGTACTGTAAGCTTGCTGGAGAGTTCAATAAATGATCTGTGGTGCAACAAAGACTTACTACACAGTTAAAAATTAAAGTTTCAGTGCTTTATCTAATATGAATAGCTGATTTACAACATGTGCTTCATTGAAATATCAGTTATCAAATAACATTTAATAATCAGAATAATGTTCATGAAAGTGCCATTGGAGTAAGACCTTACCATATCATAATTTAAACTTTTTTTATAGGGTGAAATGGCAAACAACATAGCAAAGTCTGTGATGAAAGCTGGAAACTATGTCGATAAAGGGAAAGAGAACATCAAACAAGCTGTAGATTACAAGACATCTTGGCGTATACGATTGCCTCCCTTGAGCTCATTCAAGCGCAAAATGAAAACCAAGGACCAACGAGGGCTTGTGAACGAATCTTGAACTTTGAACGTATGCTACTTGAAGGTGCTTTTGTGTTCTATGAAAATGAGGGATTCATGCACCTTGCCTTTACTTAAAAAAATCCTACTTGTCTCAGATCATTGCCCTGAATGTTTTGCTGGTCAGATCCTTTTAATCTGTCTGTTGGATTCTCTCAGCCCATTTACAAACAAACGATTATTATTTGTTTCTGCTTATGGTTAATGATTAAGCTTGTTCTCAGATAGCACTAGCAGGCATTTTCTGATGCAATATAACGTGTGTAATATAAGTATCAATAGGTATGTTTACCATGTCTTCTTCACTGACTAGTTTGTAAGACATAAATGTGACCCTAGACCACAAAACCAGTCATAAGTCACACGGGTATATTTGTGGCAATAGCTAACAATATGTATGTAATACAATTGTATGGGTCAAAATGTATGGGTTTTTTAATGCCAAAAATCATTAGGATATTAAGTAAAGATCATGTTCCTTGAAGATATTTTGTAAATTTCCTAATGTAAATATATCAAAAATGTATTATTATTAGTAATATGCATTGCTAAGAACTTCATTTGGACAACTTTAAAGGCGATTTTCTGTCAAGACTTTTTGGCACCCTCAGAATCCAGATTTTCAAATAGTTGTATCTCGGCAAAATATTGTCCTATCCTAACAAGTTGATATATAACTAAGTATACATCTCAATTTAAAAAAATTGCCCTTATGACTGGTTTTGTGGTCCAGGGTCACAAATGTACACATAGACATCACTGCACTGCACATGTGTGCAAGGATTTTTTTTTATCTGATTTAAAAAAAAAAAAGATCAGTAGTTATTTGATTATTTCAGGTCTACACCATCCACTTTTAATCCAATTGAAATTTCATTTGGATCGAGCTCAGTCGGAACGATTGTAGTGTTTACACAAAGGTTTTTCAGTCCGATTCAATGTTTCTTGTGTTTACTTTTATTAGTATGTGTATTAGTTGGTGTCTGTTGCTTTTGTACCCAAAAATTATTTACTCGCCCTAATGTCTGGAACAATTTTTTTTTCCATACAATGAAGTACTATGGTTCAAAACAGCACTGATAGTCAATGTAAGGCAAAAAAATCCTTCAAAATATATTATTAATATATTAACTAAAGCCATAAACGCTTGTAACAAGATGACGGTGAGTAAATAATGACAGAATATGCATTTTGGGTGAACTAATCTTTTATTGCATCTGCATTCGGATTATCTAATTATTGTTATAAAATATAAACAAATAAATAAGACCTGCATGCTATACCATTTCAAAATCCAAATGGGTCATCAATTTGAAAACATATCTGATATGTTCAGTACTGTATGAGATGGTTTACTTGTTTGTTAATGGTAACATTAAATGCCTATCGTTTAGAATACTCCAGACCTGACTTGCAGATGTTTTTCTCAATTGCTTTGGTTCAGTTCTCAAAGGAGTTTTCTTTTCTCTCAAAACAATAAGTTCTGATCTTGTTCACATTAGATTTGAATTATTGATTTAAGCAAATTGCATGTGTTTTGGCACGTGTTTTGTGCAAATAAGTACATTTGTCTACAATTTGCACAATAACTAAATGCACATGGCTTGATCAAAACTGATGAGTTGATTCTCAGTGAAATTATCAGACTCTTCACAACTTCTAAATATTCTTTCATTGTGTGAGCCTTCACATGCAAAATGATCCATTCAGTTGTCAAAGTCTGTCAGACATGCATGTATGTTCCATAAATATCTGACATAGTTTGTAATATCTGCTAAATTGTCAAATGGCCTGCCATTGTAATGAAATAGGAATCACAGTCTTACAACCACCAATTAAGTTTAGAAGCATATATATAGAGTTTCCCCAGCATAATCTCTACCATTTTGTACGTCTCTTCAACCTCAACCCTAATGATATGATCACCCTTGATTTTTACAGCCCAATATTTACAGTATGGCACAGAAACATAATGGAGTGAGTGAGTGAGTAATCCTGTTACATTTACACATACATTTGAATGTTTTCTCTTATACAGTAGTTCTAGTAACAATGATCGTACTTGTATACAGGGTGGTGTCATCCTGCTATATTTAGGCCTACATTTACACGGCCTCACATACTCATCTACCAGACAGAGTAATAAAACCAGGGGTGCGTTTCCAAAAGAATTGTTAGCCAACTACGGTCACAAGCTCCGTTAAACTCTGCTTTGGGGAAATGCACCCCAGTACGGTAGGCCACGCCAGCCAATGGAGGGTGTTTTTGTGTCATGTGAGGAAATTACAGGTGATGCATGCAGACAGAGGGTGTGGTTGCAATGCACTGTCCTATCAGGATCATCTTGGAAGTACAGTGCAGGGAGATAGGGAGGGGGAAGAGGGCAGGCAGCAATAAAGGAGCAGCTGGGGTTGCTTGGCAACAGAGCAGAGGAGACCAACACATTCAGTATTGTGAATCTGTTTACTTTTTTTTTTTTTTTTGCTTTCAACGTGACACGTATCCTCAGCGCAAAGAGTGGCTAATGGCTAGAATGTACTGAAGGGGTGTACCCGACACCCTTGCCTCTTCACCACATATTATCCTTCTAAATGATTTTTATTAACTCTATAAGAATAAAATAATCAGTTACTACCTTTCTACAATGAATAATTATTGATAATCAAGTTTATGATCAAATACATTTAAACCAAGTAGCTCACAATGATTTAATATGATTCTCCCCATTTACAGAAATGTGTCTTTTGTTATATTTCTTATAATCCTTTATAGAATAAAAAGTATAGAATCTTCTTTTAAGAGAGAGAGAGAGACTGTGTTGTCAGATTGTTTTGTTACTGTATTCTGTTGATAAGCTCACAGGCCGTATCAGCCCTGGAGCTGTTTTCTGGTTTATGTGTGTGTGTTAAGATGTGCTGCTGGAGAAGGGATTGGACCAAGCTTTCTCACACCCTAGACCTCATGGCACCTTTCTCGGACCCCCCGAGGTCAACGCCTGCCCAAATCTTATGGCTGACGACAACACCAGCTCCTATCTATCCACGCGTGACAAATTGTTTAGACTTTATGTTTGTTTAGCCAATCACGAGTATTCCTTTTGTCTGTATGATGTAAACCCTGCCCTTGAAATCAGTATAATTGGGGTGGTGATTTCTGTGTAAGGTAGAGTCTGACCCGCGACCTCCTTGAGAGACTCTGATGCTGGCTCTACCCATGAAACTGCAAACTATTCTTCTTCAGTAAAACTTCTCTTGGATTTAATCATCTGACTCCTGGTCTTTATTCAACATATCTGGTCTCTGGGTCCTCTTAAACTGTTCCCCAACAGTACCTAGCCTCCAGATAGTTTAGGAAGCACATTCCACTCGATTTCAGAGGGGACAGCACAGCATCCATGCTTTTTGTTAACATGCGTAGTGCCAATGACAGGCCGAAGGGCAGGACTAAAAACTGACATCACGCCCTCAAACTAACTTAAAAAAGCACCTGTGATGAGGGACTATCTGAATGTTAAAGTGGGCATTTCTCAGGTCTACTGGAATGAACCATCCCTGGGCCGAAGGTGCATGAAGATTTGCTTCAGGGTAATCATTTTGAATGAGCATTGTGACATTGCACAGTTCAGTTCAAAATGGTTTGAAGCTCACCGTCCTTTTTAGGAACCAGAAAATAGTTTCTCTAAAAGCGGGAAGATAAATGGAGGAGGCTCCGGAGGAGGACAAAAGTCCAGGTGAGGGACCAAACAAAATAAATTCCAGGGTGGAGCTGGTGGTGGTATGATCCAGAGGATGGCCTTGAGCAGGGACGTCCAGATGGTGACTCAGGCCACAGCCAAAACTGCAACCCATGGCAGCAGCGCTGGAGGGAGAAGCCATGGTGGAGAGAGTATTGACACCACCTTGGGGAAGGTGGAACAGCAGGATCTGAAGCCAGAGGCAGAGCCACAGGATCCCTGTGCCCAGGAGGAATTAGCTCACAACAGGCCCTGAGGTATAACCGTGCCACAGAGGAGGCTGATGGGGAACTGAGGGGCTGATGAGAGACTGGGTGGTAGAAATGGATGAGGTCTGTAGAGGAGACTGAGGAGAAACAGAGGGACTGACAGGACACAACAGTTCCTGTTTAGATATATGGAGAGGAGGTGGGAGAGGGACGTTGGGCATGACTAGCAAGTCTAACACTAAACAGACAGGATCGGGTGGGATTAAAGGGGTTAGGGAATACCTCCTCTAAAATCCAAATAACTGTCCGTTGTGGTAACCAGAAACTCACTCTCAGAGGGTATCTGTTATTCTGACCAAAGAAATATTACAGCGACAAAAGACTTATGTTCAGCAATTTTAACTAAACCACAGTTGACGGAGGCGCCGTGTTTCGCTTATGGAAACGCAAGGTGTGGTCTTCTGCTGCTGCAGTCCATCTGTTTCAAGGTTCAATGTTTTGTGCATTCAGAGATGCTCTTCTGTATACCTTGGTTGTAACAAGTGGTTATTTGAGTTACTGTACTGAGTAACAGTTTCTGAAATACCCAGACCAGCCTGTTCGGCACCAACATGCCACGTTCAAAGTCACTTAAATCACCTTTCTTTCCCATTCTGATGCTCTGTTTAAATGTCAGCAGATTGTGTTGACTATGTCTACATGCATAAATGCATTGAGTTGCTACCATGTTGTAACAGTTTTGCTGTTACTGTTGTACCAGAAGCCTTCTCAGGTCAGTATTGTCACTATTTACCTGCGCATTAGAGGGCGCTCTGTTTGAGAGATGTATAAATGGACCTATTTAACCCCATACTAGACACCCCTCATTTTGGCAAGTGGGGCATAAATTACATACCCAAATTAAAAAGTTTGCTGCTCATAAGTCATTTTGGATAGACACATAATCAACATAAATTTAGAAAGCTGACACTTGAGAGTTTACAGTTCAAGACTTAGAAATACTCAGACTGTTATTAATATGGAGATATACACCAATCAGGCATAACATTATGACAATATTACATACATTATGATAGTATTGTGTTGGTCCCCCTTTTGCTGCCAAAACAGCCCTGACCCGTCGAGGCATGGACTCCACTAGACCCCTGAAGGTGTGTTATGGTATTTGTCACCAAGATGTTAGCAGCAGATCCTTTAACTGTAAGTTGCGAGGTGGAAGCATCCATGGCTCGGACTTGTTTGTTGAGAGGGTGTACATGGTGGAGCAATCAAACCAACAATAGGGCAACAATATGCAAGCGCTGTGACTAGTCCCAGGTCACAGACTAGTCTAGCACAGTACACTTAATGTTTTTTTTTAATAATATATAGAACAGTAAGCATTAGTATTAATGGGTCAAGTGTTGACAAGAAAGATGCGTCTTCAGCAGTTTCTTGAAAATGGCTGAAGACTGCTCGGGTTGAGATAGGCAGGTCATTCCACCACCTTTGAACAGTCAAGGTAAAGGTTTGTAAAAGTGATTTTGTGCCTGGGATGGTACCACAAGGTGCTGTTCACTTGCAGAAGCTACTTGAACAAGCTTCTGGAAGCCTGGTAGGTCTGAAGTAATGAGTTTAGGTATAGGGGTGCAGAGCCATTGGTTGTTTTGTAGGTAAACATCAGTGACTTAAATTTGATGCGAGCGGCAATTGGCAAACAGTGCAATTTTGTGAGGAGAGGTGTGACGTGTACTCTCTTCAGCTTGTTAAAGACCACTCTTGTTGCATTCTAGATCATTTGCAGAGTTTTGACAGTGACAGTTATGGTTGATGAACCTAGCTGAATGGAGAAGTTGTGATGAATTGTTGGGTTGGCTGAGACCACAAGCAGCTCTATCTTCGCAAGGTTGAGTTGAAGGTGGTGGTCCTTCATCCAGCAAGAAATGTCTGTCAGTGGTCCAAGCACTGAGCCCTGAGGCACCCTATTAGCTAGATGTTGCAACTTTGAAACCTCACCCCTCCACAACACCCTGAAGGACCTACCTGAACCATTGGAGTACGGTTCCTGAGATGCCCTTCGACTTGATGGTTGACAGGAGGATCTGGTGGTTAGCTGTGTCAAAAGCAGGAGACAGATCGTAGCAAGATGAGTACTGAAGATTTGGAAGCTGCTCTTGCCAGTCTCAGGACTTGAATAACTGAGAGCAGAGCAGTCTCAATTGAGTGTTGGTTTTTGAAACCAGACAGGTTGTTGTCCAGGATGTTGTTCTGTGTAAGAAAGGTAGAGACTTGTTTGAACACAACTTGCTCATGTGTTTTAGCAATGAATGGAAGAAGGGATACTGGTCTGTAATTTTCTGGAGGTGCTGGATTTAGAGTGGGTTTCTTAAGCAGTAGGGTTATCTGAGCCTGCTTAAATGCTGTGGGAAAAGTACCAGTGTGAAGAAAGGTGTTCATGATGTGAGCGAGTGTGGGTACAACTGAAGAAGAATTGGCTTGAAGGAGATGAGTGTGTACAGGATCAAGCGGACAGGTAGTAGGGTGATTGGAAAGGATGAGTTTGGAGACTTCTGCCTCCGAGAGCGGAGAGAAGGATGAGAGAATGGTGTTAGCTGTTAAGATGTGCGTGTCGATTTGTGGTGTGGAAAATTGGTCACTGATGGTTGTTGTTTTATTTATAAAGAATGTGGCAAAGTCATCAGCTGTTAGGGTTGAGGGGGAGGAGGAGGATTAAGAAGAGAGGAGAAGGTTTTGAAAAATGTGCACGAGTCAGAAGAGTTGTTCATTTTGTTGTGGTAGTAAGTCACTTTAGCAACTTTAACTTTAACACTATTGTCAAAGCTAGGACTCCTTCAACACGACAGCTCAATTCTTCAAGGAGTTGACCCAGTTCATTGTACTGTGCTGAAAGTATTGAGTTTCTTCAGCATTACTACATCATTAGATGTAGTAGTAGTATTTTAGTTTATTGCCATATCAGCATCACCAGCTGTTACATGGCAGATACATATTAAACATTTAATAACAATCTCATAAATACAATATAATGAAAACAAACATTTCGTGGCAAGGTGGGCGAGCGAGAGACATGGGAGGAGCGAGTCCTCTCATGAGGGAGCCCGGAGGCATATAAGGACGAGCGACACTAGGGAAGGAGAAGAGAGGACCAGGCCTGTGTTACACTATGTGTGTGGCAGTCCTCCGCTTCCTGTTCACTGTTTTATTTTCTATTTTCATTCAAATTCACTTTATTGTCAGCCGGTTCCTGCCTTCTTCCTCCTTTTTAATGAAGACCTCGCTTCAACGCGTTACACATTTTATAAAATTGTACAGACAAAAAACAAACTAAAAGTACATGTACAAAACAAGAACAATACTATGCATCTATTAGATGAGAACAAAGCAGCCTCCACTTTAAAAGTTTATGTTGCTGCCATATCTGCTCATCCCGACACACTTGATGGTGCTTCCTTGGGGTCTCATAACCTTGTTTTTAGTTTTATGAAGGGAATAAGGTGTTCAAAGCCTATTCATTCTACTCCTTTTCCTGTGTGGGATTTGATCTAGAGTTCCTTTGTTCTAGAGTTCCTTTGTACACCACCATTTGAACCATTGGCTGTTGCAGATATTAAGTGGTTGTCCTTGAAAGTGTAATTTCTATTGGCCGTTGCTTCTGCTAATGTGTTGGTGAACTTCATGCCCTGTCAGTGAGTGAATCGTGATTACACTGCTTGCCAGAGCATTCTGGGGTTATTATTCTGCTAATCCGACCTTTCTTCCTTTTTGTTACTGCAATTTGTGAATCAGTCTTTCAATCTGGCTGCTTTTCAACTGCCTTTCTCTGATCTGCCTTACGGTTAAGCCTATAGTGTCTTTCAGATGGACAGATCAGTTATTTGTCTGTTATGGCGAGGTACAAAAAGGTGCGCCTTTGTCCAAACAAAGACTATCACGCTGGATTGTCGAGGCGATAAAGTTGGCGCATAATAAATCTCATCAACCTGTACCAGTGGGTGTTACTTGTCACTCCACTAGGACCGATTTACAGGGAGTTTCCTTGGCAGATGTCTGCGCAGCTGCTACCTGGTCTTCTCTATGTACCTTCACGCAGTTCTACAAGTTTAACGTGGCTGCTTCCCATGATGTGAGTTCTGCAGTCTGGAGCAAATTTGATGTTTGTAGGTGGGTGGCATTCCTTATGACTGTTGGTATCCACTCATGCTTAGCACCGCCTGTGGCGGTCAGGAGGAATGAAACAGAACACTAGTTACGTGCGTTACGGTGATTCTGTGAATTCCGGATGACCACCAGAGTTCCTTGTCATTCGTTATGCGCAAGAAAGCATTCCTAGGCTGGGCACCAAGCTGCTGTGGTCTGCGTCATGATGTAACTTTGTTGTTATATTTTATAGCTGGTGCAGCAATTAACCATCAGCGCTTAGCACCTGAATTCATAGAACCACAGTTACATATGTAACTATAGTTTTATCTGTTGATTTATCCATAAACTTAACCGGTTAGTAAGATTAGTAAAAAAAGTAGATTTGTATTTTTCGTACAAGTAATTTCTTTATATTGGTTTGCTTCGATAAAACAATTTTTGCTTTTTAGCCTATTTTTTTTGCCCCAGTGTGCACTTAATATTATCTGACCGTTTACATTTGTGGACAAAGTAAATTCAATGTAAATTCACAATATACCTTATTATCGACATTATTATAATAAAAAAAAACCTTTTTGATTTGCATTTCAGTGTATTTTAATGTATTCTTTTTAACAAAAAAAGTCAAAATCACACCAAAATAATGTGTAAATTCAATCATAAAATAAATGGACAATGCTTCTTTATTTCCCTCCTTGCAAAAGCACAGTTCAAGTCAGTGTCTTTACAAAACTTTGCAATCACCTGTTTTAAAGAATAAATCTGGTGAACAGTCTTGAACGATACCTCCCTAATTTTATTAGTAATACAAAAATGGCTGGTGATTTTGAAAGTCTCATTCCAGTCAACATCCTGCAGTTTATGAATGAATACATGATTATTTACTGATTATTCAATTGTTAGTATATCTTATTATTTATTTAAATGCTATTATTATATGTTAAAAAATACAAACTATGTGTGTGATGTTCATGTAGTCAAGCTGCTGGATTGACTGGAAGTGCTCACATGGTAAATGGTAAAAATAGCAATTTAGTTAGGTAGCGGTTATATAATCACATATTAAATTATTATGATTTGATAGATTCTGACTGCAGCTATGTATTTTCATAGAATGTATGATTAATTCAATGAATAAGCAAGCAGCTTTATAAACAAATCTAACTAAAATCTAGACCTTTAAAAGAAGCATAGTGGGAAAATTTTATTCATGGAAGGTTGTTTTGCAATGACAATAACATACATATAAAATTATATACGTACACATTTATATATAATATATAGTATTTTATATTATTTATTAAAATATTCATAATGAAAATTGTACTGCTATAGTATAATAGTTACTGTTGTGCAAAAAACATGTAAAACTAACATTATTATTAAATATTAGTTCTTGTTTTCAGATGCTTAATGTCTACACAATCTTTTTAAATGATGTTTATATTTTAAATTAGTTCAGATGCTGAAATCATATTCCAATTGTGTGGTTCTAGAGCTTGACTGCTTGAGTTACTGGGCGTTATATCTTTTATTTTTCATCATCATTATTATCATTATTATTATCATCATCATTATCATTATTCATATTTTTATTAATAAACTATTTCTGTATCCTGGTCTCTTTGCCTTGCCTGGCAGGGCATACCTCTTAAAGAGAGTTCCTAGATAGTTTGTGGTAAAGTTAAAATCAGTTCAGAACTTTACAGTGCAGCTTCAGCAATGACAGCAGTCTTCCCGGAGCCCAAGCAGTACATCACACAGCAACATGTAGGATGTCCCCAAGCCTCCTCGGTATTGTTGTGCTCCTATAAGCAAAAGATTTATGGGAATAATAATTAATCATTCTTATTAATAATAAAATAATTCATAAAATTGCATACCAGCAGCTATCACCCTGTAGCCCAAGACTGGTTTCCCACTGAAGCTAAGCAGGGTTGAGCCTGGTCAGTACCTGGATGGGAGACCTCCTGGGAAAACTAGGAAGCTGCTGGAAAAGGTGTTAGTGAGGCCAGCAGGGGGTGCTCACCCTGTGGTCTGTGTGGGTCTTAACGCCCCAGTATAGTGATAGGGACACTATACTGTCAAAAAGCACTGTCCTTTGGATGAGATGTTAAACTCAGGTTCTGACTCTCTGTGGTCATTAAAAATCCCAGGATGTCCTTCCACAAAGTAAGTCAGTATTGCTGAAGTTGTAGGGTCTTTGGTTTAACAAGGACATTTTCTTCATGGATGGATTGATACCATGCTCAATACAGCATTGTGCTGCTATCAGGGGCACAGCATAAGGTTGTAACGTTACCCAGACTCAGAGAGAACAGATGAAAGGTAAAGTGTTTATTTTAGCAACAGTGAGCAAATCAGGCAGGTGAGTATTGAGAATAGTAATGCTATGGAGAACGGTGATCTTGAATGGATATAACACAGTCTTTTCTTTCCTTCCAGTGCACTAAAACGTTTGCTCCCTAAAAAGTCCCACAATGCACCGCAAAACCCAGGGTGCATCCATGCTCACTATGTTCCCTTAACAGAAGTTCTGAAGCACGAAACTTAAATTATATGAGCCAACTCACCACATATAACGACACGTTTTAAAAAATAGAAAGCATTATTTTATTATACACTCACCTAAAGGATTATTAGGAACACCATACTAATACTGTGTTTGACCCCCTTTCGCCTTCAGAACTGCCTTAATTCTACGTGGCATTGATTTAACAAGGTGAAAGCATTCTTTAGAAATGTTGGCCCATATTGATAGGATAGCATCTTGCAGTTGATAGAGATTTGTGGGATGCACATCCAGGGCACGAAGCTCCCGTTCCACCACATCCCAAAGATGCTCTATTGGGTTGAGATCTGGTGACTGTGGGGGCCATTTTAGTACAGTGAACTCATTGTCATGTTCAAGAAACCAATTTGAAATGATTCAAGCTTTGTGACATGGTGCATTATCCTGCTGGAAGTAGCCATCAGAGGATGGGTACATGGTGGTCATAAAGGGATGGACATGGTCAGAAACAATGCTCAGGTAGGCCGTGGCATTTAAACGATGCCCAATTGGCACTAAGGGGCCTAAAGTGTGCCAAGAAAACATCCCCCACACCATTACACCACCACCACCAGCCTGCACAGTGGTAACAAGGCATGATGGATCCATGTTCTCATTCTGTTTACGCCAAATTCTGACTCTACCATCTGAATGTCTCAACAGAAATCGAGACTCATCAGACCAGGCAACATTTTTCCAGTCTTCAACTGTCCAATTTTGGTGAGCTCGTGCAAATTGTAGCCTCTTTTTCCTATTTGTAGTGGAGATGAGTGGTACCCGGTGGGGTCTTCTGCTGTTGTAGCCCATCCGCCTCAAGGTTGTGCGTGTTGTGGCTTCACAAATGCTTTGCTGCATACCTCGGTTGTAACGAGTGGTTATTTCAGTCAAAGTTGCTCTTCTATCAGCTTGAATCTCCATTCTCCTCTGACCTCTAGCATCAACAAGGCATTTTCGCCCACAGGACTGCCGCATACTGGATGTTTTTCCCTTTTCACACCATTCTTTGTAAACTCTAGAAATGGTTGTGCGTGAAAATCTCAGTAACTGAGCAGATTGTGAAATACTCAGACCGGCCCGTCTGGCACCAACAACCATGCCACGCTCAAAATTGCTTAAATCACCTTTCTTTCCCATTCTGACATTCAGTTTGGAGTTCAGGAGATTGTCTTGACCAGGACCACACCCCTAAATGCATTGAAGCAACTGCCATGTGACTGGTTGATTAGATAATTGCATTAATGAGAAATTGAACAGGTGTTCCTAATAATCCTTTAGGTGAGTGTATGTCAGGATAAACATACACTGTTAGACAGGTAATGAACAGAATCTAGCTAACATTTATAATTTATTTACATCTGAAATGTTGCACGTATATGTAACAGGCAAAGTATTTATCATAATGTACTTTAAATAACATTACAAGTAATTTCAGAAAGATATCAGCTCTGCTGTTGTTCATAATGATGTTGTACAATGAGGACATTCATCTGTGTCCCAATGTGCAGTGAGCCAGCATCCTTTACTGTCCTTACCAGTGCCCTAATTCGTGTACACAACATACTGATTCATGAGCTCGGGAGCTAGGGAACTGATTGAGTGGCACCCAAAGCGTGTGCATTTATAGGAGTGCTGATGAGGGTGCAGATTGGTGGCAAACCAAACCAAACATTTTGTTTTCATTAACAATGAATTTAATGATATTTATAACTCTTAATAGTGGTGTTAAGAATTTTTACATTTACTCCAAATTACTCAGTATAAAAACACTACCAAGTTTCACATTTGTGTGTATATTTTGTCCAGCATCTCTTTTTAATAGTCACTTTTCTTTTGGATCACCAGTCATCGGTGCTTTATAAACACTGTAGGTGTCACGATGGTTACAGACAAGATGTTTGACCATTTCACCAAGCTGATTGCTCATGGTCCATTTACATTTTTTGAAGATGCCTTCCTTGCCTAACTAGACAGAACACACTTAGTATTTGTTTCAGCATTGTGTAAGCTGGTCACATTTCTAATAGATAAAGCTACCCCATTATTTATGACTGTGGTTGGATCTTCTGGATTTCAGAATCAGAAACTGCTGATAAACCTGACTAAATAAAACGCTTTTGCGTTATATTTGCCCTATGAGGCAAGAACTTCTTTACTGTAGGCTATTGAAAATCATAAAAAATATTTGTGAACTCATGCTGGTCCAACTAGATTAGTGAAGACATAACGCATATCATTTTTGAATTAGATGTTTAATTTGATTGAAAGACAAAACATCAAAGAACAACTCACAAAGTAGAACAGATGACTTTTTTCATTTCCTTAAAAATAAGACAAAATATAAGAGGACAACCCTTCTCTTTGAGATGGCAAAAGAAGGAAACCAAAAGGCAAAGTAGAGGTGAAGGTGTCAAGAGTTGACGTCACCCCTTACAAACTCCATTTTCAAATGCTCCGATTTGAATTTTACCACTTCAAATCAACATTTACACAATGTATACAACAGCCCACAGAAAGAGGAAAGGAAGGGAGGATATATAAGCAAGGGATAAAATTACATTTGTACAAAAATAGATTTTTTTCCTATAATTTTCAATGCTTTTTTTTTTTTTTTTTTTAAAAGGTCATGTCTCTGTGACGACTGAAGCGGTGACTGTGTCAGGGTCAAAGTTTATCCTCACTCATTTAAACGGGGAAAAAAGTGGCTAAAGGTTTCTTTAGATCTTTTCATTCCAGATATTTGTTTGAGGTTTTGTGTGAACAAAAATGTATTAATCTACCAAGGAGCTGGTGTATGATCTTTTCTTAGGGCTCTGAACTGCTGGTATCAGTCTAAAATGTTCTGTTTTCTTTTTTGTGTTATTCAAGGCTGAACACAAAAGCTTCAGCAATTAAAAACATTTCTAGTATCTGAGAATATAACAGTGCAATTAGGCCTGGTTTTAGTCAATTTAAGAAAAACGATTGGCTCCCTTACTAACATTGTCTGGAAACATTTAAAGAATGATTTATATACTTTCATATTTAGAAATATACACACATTTACATATAGACAAAATATAGCTTTATGTTATAAAGCATGTATTAATTCTATCTAGGTTATCACTTCTGCATTACTCCCTTTCCTACAGGAGAAAGTGTTTCATCTTGATCTCACAAACCTGCATATGGCTTCAAGATACTGGTGATCCAAAATGCTTATCCATTAAAAAGTCTGGTGAAGCCAATAAAATTAACTTGCCATGCAAACAAAATGAGGGAAAGTAATTGTAGAGAGGCGTCCTAATAAACAGTACTGACTGAAGTTGGTTCGGCTTCACTCTAGATAAACCATCTCGAGTGATCTAAAATAATGCTATTGCTGAAGACCCTTGTAAGACTGCACTCAAACAAAAACAAACATTGATAACATCACGTAAAAGTGCCATTTTTTTCTCTGATTAAATACTTGTACAAAATTCAAGTAATGTTGCAGTGCTGCATCTCCACCACTAGGTGGAAGTCTTAGCTCTCCCATTGCCTCAGTATTCCCTACCAGTACTGCTCCACTCCTGTCTATACAAAAAAACAACAACTAATATCGCTCTACGAACTGCTGGAGACCTGAATCTTGGTCCTGGTGGTCTAACCTTGTTCACATGCCAGAATTTGAAAATCAACCTCACTATGGCCAGTCTTTGGGGAAAAAAATGCTAAATGCATAGTTTAGCAGCAGCAGCAAACAGGAAAGAAAAAGAAAATGCTGAAGACGGCAAATTACAGCCCCCGAAAACAGATGATACCTTTAAGAAAAAGGCCCCGAAACCTCCATTCTCTCAAAACAACACAACATCTGAAACATGAGGTTAAGTGCTTAGAAACATCCTAATGATAACACACACTTGCAAGACCTGACTGCATGAGACGGCTGGTGCAAACGGTTGATGCAGGAGGGGATGGGCGACACAAAGGACTCGATATACCTTAGTAAAATTGACTGAAAGAGAGGTAACGGCACAAGTTTTGAAAAGTCATTCAAAAAAAATACAGGATACCAATACTGAATTGGTTGTAATAAACTGTACAACTGTCGAACAAGTTTGGAAAATCACTTGAGGTGAATTAGTATCCAGACAAACGAGACGCACAGTGGGACATGTGGGCGACTTATTGGTGGCTGGATGTCCACTATAAGCGTCCTTTGTTTACATTGTTCACATTTCAGCATCATAAGCTCTGAGAACAGGCAGATTGGATTTTTAAAAGCTCATGTTTAGAGTGCATAATGAAAAAGTGTGAATGATCATAATCCAAAACTCAAAGTGTCTCATTACACACTGGGATCTACTCACAGCGACCTCGGGCATCCCTTCCTTTTTGATCCTGAAGTTGCATCCTTATTGTGTCTCCTACCCCACTGATGACGCTGGGGGTGAGCTGGGAAAACGAACGCGGCCTGTGATTCCTCCCCTGGTTCCTTTGTTCAGACAACCTCTCTTTTTAAATGACAGTAATTACAGGAACATTCTATCAGGAACAGCCCGCTTGAGGGAAAAATGGCAATTGCAGCAGGATTGTAATCACAAAAACTCCCACCAGGGGCTGAAAACACAATGTTTGTGTTACAAACCCGGGCCATTGCCCGCACTGCCATCATTATCATCTCCCGTAAGTCTTCACGCGCCCAGACACGGTAGCCCAGCCTCAATCCCGAAGGCAAGACTGCTAAAGTCGACCCATCCATCAGCCACATGAGGCTGATTACAGCCCTGGATCCCTCCCATAAGACCCATTATATCCCAACATACACAATCCTGCGTAAGACATTCCTGCAATTACTGCACCTCAATCAAATATATTCAGTTTTTTTTTTCATATAGATCCATTGAAGGATAGTTTGATACACCGGTGTCCACTGTTGTCTGTGGGCTTCAAGTCCGTTGTCATCTTTTTTTTCCTTATGTGTAATATATATATTTATATCTTTATACAAAGTATAAAACAGACCCATGGACACCATGACTGTGTAATGGAAACGCTGAGTTGAGCGGCGGTTCTGAAAGTCCCTCTGCTCTGGCAAATGGTGTCACGTGTGCAGTTTCTTAGGGGCCTTTGGGCTGAGGTAACCCTTATTACCCCCCAGCGACAGGAGAACGTTATGTCATTTGGTGGGGCGCCTCTAACATCTCCATGAGGAAGGTGTCGATGGGCGTGTCCCCTATGAGCTTAAAGAAGAACAGATGCTCCAAACACTTCAATCCAATGGAACGCAGGGCAGGGAGACGCAGCAACAGCTTAGCAAACCTGCACACAAAAACACAAAATCAAATGTGTAAAAAAAAAAGACAGATATACAAGTAAACTGATATATCTTTTTTTATTATCTGTCCTTGATACGGCTCTGACAACCAGTCAATGAAGTCAGACAAGACCTGAGAAGTATGAAGCTATGAAACTTTTCAGAAAACACCTTCTTGATCCGATGTCAAATTTCATATACTTCTCACATACACATTCATTTGGTGCCTTCAATCATACAAAAAGTTGCATCATAATACAATATTATCTTTTTAAAGGCACAATATGTAATTTTCTCCGCTAGAGGTCGTGAATGAGCCGTGAATGAGTGTGGAATCATGGGAGTTGTTGTCTACACCTCCACTGCCGATGGAAAGTAATTTGACTTTTATTAACGTTACAGAGATATGAAGCAGGACACACCGAGGAAGCGAATGCTAATGCGAGAGACCTGCAATTCACACCGGTCTTGAGAATAGCGTAGCTTTTATTATTCTGCAGTTGGCCGCTTCCGCTTTTTACGTTGCGTATGTGGGGTAATGCAGTGCTGTTTTACATGGTTAAAATAATCTTACTAAATATATTTGAGTGTGTTAAAAGTTATGTTACAACGTTAATCTGTGCATTCGCTCGGTGGCTGGTATGAGACACTTGTTGTACATTGCCGTAATCTAGATCGATATTAAAATATCATATTAATAAAAGCTGGATATCTAAATGACTGTTGCTAAATGACATGCAATTGATTTTATCTCTCTGATTGTTAGCCACTTGACAAAATATTGTCTCTGGACGTGGTAAAACATGGTTCTCGTGGTAAATCAAGAAAACAAGCGTTTCAAACAATAAAACTAACTGTGTTGAGCTGTATAACAATTAATTGTTTTCTGTTGATAAATGTATCGAAACAGTTGCTCACCTGTCTAATAAAACACACAATATATTAATACGTCTTTGTTGTTTCCATGGTTTCTGAAGTAAAACTGGAAATCAAGGGTAGCGTGGATATGACGACAGCGATGCAAGGACACGGTCCGTAACACTGGTTAAAATGGCTGATTTCTCGTTTGGGATAAAGCACACAAGTAAACAAAATATATAACATTGTTCTAGTGTTTTGTGGATATTTTCATCTAAAAATCTTACACATTGTGCCTCTAATAATACATGTATTATTCAAGGTTTTTTATTATTCCAGGTCTTCACTGCAGTGGTGCAGAAAGACAGGAAGTGGTTTTGTACCTTCCAGGTTGTTCAGGGTACTTCTGTTTGCAGTAGGCTTCCAGAGATGCATAGACCTTCTCTCTCAGCGCCTCCACCTCACCAGGGTTTGACAGGCCTTTGGAGTCTGAAATGGTAGAAGATGCATAACAAAGTTATGTTTTTAAGTAGGAATTGAACCATCCTGCTTCCAGCACAACCTCAAAGACAGTGGCATTCTAACAGAGCAATGCAGCCGCTCAAGACCGTTAATGGAACCAAACGAATTTCTTCACAATGCTGAACTGTTCTAAATAGAAATGGCTAGTCTTTATCCATGACTCAGCTTACTGTATTTGTAAGGTATAATTCACCCAAAAATGTAAATTCTGTCATCATGCACTCACCCTCATGTCGTTTCAAACCTATAAGACTTTTGTTCATCTTCCAAACACAAATTAATATTTTTTTTAATGAAACCTGAGAGATTTCTGTCCCTCCATTTAAAGTCCATACCTCTAAAACTTAAAAGTTCCAAAAATGTCATAAAGGCATTGTAACAATAATCAATCGAGTGGTCTAATCAAAATCCAAGTCTTCTTTATATGATGAACAGATTTACAACGACACGCATACTGTAATAAACACAGACGTTCAAATGCTTGCGTGACGCGCAAAACAACGTAAGAGTAAATGCGGAATTCAAATTTGTAGATGAACTAACCATTTACAGTTTGGGTTGGGAACAGTCATTTTGACACGCTTTCTTGCGTTTAGAACTGTGCATTGATCATCTGAAGTGTGCAATCCTCAAAGTGAAAGCGCAACATTTAAATCACCATATCACATTTAGTTTTAGTAGTATGATTCAAGTGTTTTAGATGATTTATTCTTATATGTATAGTTAATAGCGGGAAAGGCGGGGCATAGCGAGCACTGGGAGTGTCTGTGTAAGAGATCCAATGAATGCCTGCATTGAAAGCGTGCATACTGCCTGAGAAAAAAATTTAAATTATGGAGTTTCAGTGACATTACTACATTAAACTACTATATATAATGTTAAATATAATGTATAATAATGCAATGGGGGAATATTTGTGGGTCTTGATGATAATAAAATTATAATAATATTATTTGAATAATAATAAAGTAATAATTATAATATTTTTTTTTTTTTACCAAATAGTGACATGAGTGCATCGTTACGCCCCTAAAAACGGTTCCCAATTCCCAACACTATTCCTCTCTCAACTCAATCTGGTACTCTGAAAGAGGCTTCTGAGAGCCTCTAATTGGGAAAATAAGAGCTGTCTCTTATCCTTGGAGAATGAGCAATGCGCTGGACTCAATGAATGAGAGATGCTTTAGTGTAAGTGTTTGGGGGAGAGGGGTTATGTTTACTCTGGGATACAAAGGCCACTGTAAAGAAAAATGAAAAACAATGGACAGATATAGTGGAGAGTGAGAGGAAATCATTGGCAGTGAGAGAGGGAATGGGGTCAGGAAACATCACAGGCCGGACACTTCATAGCAATTTCAAGAACTTAAGCTTACAAGTCTTCAGAATTGTATCATCATCAGAAACAATTTGTCAAAAAAAGAAATGTAAATTAGTACCTGGGTTGAAAAGGACGATGGCTCGAAGGCACCCTAGCTCTGTTTTATCCATCTGCATGTCTCTCATCTTTGACACCAACTCCGTCAGCACCCTGAATATAAGAGAAAACACAGTTTTAGACTGAAAGTTACACTGCTTCAAAATGTCACAACAGATCTTTATGAATGAAGGACACTCCTAATCAGCGGTCGAGAAATGAGACACGCGGGCAGATATTACCCCATTACTGCTTTGGCGCGCAGCGACTATTAAATATAAATACTGCCTCAATAAAATGTCTAAATTGGCATCACTTCCTCTGATCCAGAGGGTGACGTCTCCCCTGACAGTCTTGGCCTTTGCGTGACCGGGTGACGGAACACACACTGGTGCAAAGCAACCTCGTTCCCACCCTTAACACACTCTAATTGAATTGGCCTCCTGGAACAATGAGCGGAGGGGTGGGGAACTTCAGCCCAGTGTTTAAGTCGACCATCCACTTCATTTGTGCCATGGCTGTCACTTGCAGAGGACCTGATAAAGAAACATTATCAGCGCTGCGCATCTTAATGTGAGCGGCATTAACATCGAGATCTATTCTTCCAGAGTCGTCGGGGTGTATTCTAATTGGTAAAACGGCCTCTGGGCGGTGAGAGGCGAGTGGAGTCTTGATCTTCAACCATGGTCAGGTGACACGGCTGCAAGGGATGTAAATGTTCCAATTACCATTAATAGTTTTTTTAATAAGTTGAGACTTTCTTAATTAGTATTTCTGTTTTGTTTTTCAGTAAAATTATCTTTAAGATAAATTACCTTAAACAGAAATGTGTAGCATAATGTTTTTAGTGAATACCTGTTTCAAGCATAAACATGTCAAATTTATGTTTTAAAAAATGTTAATCATTAACAAATGACCTTATCACTTCTAGTCTAATACTAAATAGTTACTTCCTGGAAAATTGGCACAACATATCTGTAAAAAAAAAAAGAAACTCGCTGCAGTCGGATAAGCCACTGTGACTCTTTTTTCATACATCATAAATGACTTGCGCCTCAGAGCTTGCAGACGAAACGCAATAAACAGTGATGTTATGTTGCGTTCGGATTCCTGGTGTTTGTGAACACAATCATGAGAGACGCTTCTGGGAGAAAATTAATCAAAATCATTTTAATAACAGACTTTGGCTCAGGCATTTCAGAATGATCAAACCAACATTTGAGATGCTGTGCAAAGAAACTGATCCGCTGGTCAGTCCAGTTATCCAGTCACATCCTCTGTTGAGGCAAAGTCACATGAGTTTTTTTGTTGTGCGTATTTATTCAGTAAAAGTGTTTCCATCATAGTTTATGCGTGTCTTCTTATCAGATAAAAAAAAATTACCACTTACACACATTTTTGATTTTATGTGCATCTTGGCCTTTCCATCCAGTGTTTTTTTATGCAATATCCTAAAATTTGCATAAAAATAGATGGATGGAAACATAGCTATTGACAACAAGCAGTGCTGCTGCGGTATTGGTGTATATTTGACAACTAAACTTTGTACTCCGTAACCACCAGCACCCCTTTTCAAATCTTATCTGGGTTTAGATCTGGACGATTGAAAAAAGCTGGTTGCACAGCATTATTCAGGTTTGTGTGGGAACAGACACAGTGTAAAGCCCTTGGAGACACTGGGTATATCCGCCATATTTTTTGATTTCATCATAAATGACACACAAATGGATTTCCTTTAACATTTTCTGTCTGAGCACTCGACCATTTCTGCATGACCTCTGTTTCCAGCGCGGCTGCATATTTAATGAATATCGATGTAAATCGATAGAAATCTCCACTGGCAGAAATGTCAAGGTTCCTCTTCTGCCCTCTTCATGAAAATTTCCAGTGTGATCATCTCTTTGTGTCATTATGTATGAATACGTTCCATATTGTGAAAGCTTCAAAATATATTACCAAAAATAAAACATTATATAACGTTTCATTTCAAATTTTACATATAAATGTTATATATAACAATACACACACACACACACACACACACACACACACACACACACACACACACACACACACACACATCACTGCCGTTCAAAAGTTTTTGATCTGTAAGATTTTTTATGTTTTTATAAGTAGTCTCTTATGTGCACCAAGGCTGCATTTATTAAGACAAAAAAACAACAAAAAAACAGTAATATTGTGAAATATTATTAAGATGTAAAATAAATGTTGTCTATTTGAATATATTTTAAAATTTAATTTATTTCTGTGATGCAAAGCTGAATTTTCAGCTTCACTACTCCAGTCTTCAGTGTCACATGATCCTTCAGAAATCTTTCTAATATGCAGATTTGTTGCTCAAGAAACAATTTTGATTGTTATCAATGTTGAAAACTGATTTTTTTTCCAGGATTCTTTGATGAATAGAAAGTTCATTATGTCAAATCGAAACACTGTGGTCCAAAAATGTATAGTAGACCAAAATTAGAAGTATGATTCGAACCTGTCAAATATGGCTCCTACTCCGGCACTGTGGGCGCTGTTCCGGTGCACATGTAATCCTGTGGCCAACAGTATCCCGTCCTTCACTGCTATCGAACGATGTGAAAATGACGCAATGAGGAGCTCATTCCATCCTGAGAGAGACAGACGAAATCATGATAAAACATTCCACATCATGAGACAGAATGAGTGACAGGGCTCCTTTAACTAGTCTGCCTAGCAACTACCCCACTCCCCTCATTTCCCCAGAGTTGAGCTTGGGAAAAACTGAGATGCTTTCATCTGTGAGACAGCAGAACTAAAGGGGTTATTTATAGAAAACCTGAGAGCTCAGAGAGAGAATGAGAGAAGACCTTCTCAACATGCTCTTCAGCTTGTTCTGAGTAGATAAGCATGGCTTACTAATAGAATGGGCCATAAAGGAAATTAAAAGCAAAGCAGTTTATTTGAGGAATGGTGGTCTACAGAGCATCTATGTGTTCTACTCATACTTTGCCAACTTCTTAGAAACATAGAAACTTTCCCCTTTTTCAATATTTTACATTAATTTTTAGTGCTTTCCTGAAGCCTTACACCACAACAATCATGACGCCCGAAGTGGGCCAGTACGCATCAGTAGCGTACCCTCACTTTTTCTTGCATACTGGCACTTCTCACATGTTGCCGGTACTCTGACCGTAGGTGCGTTTACCAGATCGCTGATGATAAAAATGTGCAACCTATTTGAATTCTATTGAGAATGTAGAAAAAAGCTACGGAGAAAGTCGGACATGATCTAAAAACCAAAAAAGGGGAAAACATAACCATGCACCAACATACATTAGAAAGCTTTTTAAACTCATGACCACCTTGACTGGAATTTATCACGTTCTATTGTATTAATTGTGGTAAATGTTGTAGAAATTATAAATAATCTGTTAAGGGAAAAGATTTATATTACAACTGTAGCTATAGTTTCTAACTGTGTATGTTAGAAATGGTGTAGAAAAAAAAAAAAAAAAGAAAAAAAATTAACATTGGCCTAAGCATGGTAAAGAGGAGTCATCAGGGGTCTTACCTGTAATTATATCCTTATTGTAACAAATGCTATGGTTAAACAATTACAACAACTATGTTACTTTTTTTATAAGGCCAAGTAGAAGTTAGAATCAAGAGCTTTATAGTCTGGACCTTTTTGAATTATTGATTTAACAATTGGTTTTCTGGTGTTCTGCTAATAATGACAGATATTAGGAAAAACCTGGCTTTCAGATATTCCAAGAGATGGCAGGAAATTAACATGTTCAGTAAAGATAGGTTGACTTCCCATGGCACTTTGTAAACAAGTGATTGCTAACTATAAGCTACTTTATTGCAGTTATGTTATCAACCAACTTTCCATGTGTGGACCATTTTGCAAAAAACAAACAAATAAATAAACCTCACAAGGGAGCATGCCCTGGGACCCCAATGTTCAAACCAAAACTAAGCCCTTCAAACCAACCAATCCTAACCAATGGATAAGGAGTTCAAAATGAAGACAATGTATTTTGATTGACTTTCTGATTGTCAAATTTCAGTGGAACGTTTAAATAGTAATATAAAAAAAAAAAAAAAAAAAAAAAATAATAATAATAATAATAATAAAAAATTAAGATTTGCAGATGAACCTTTTCATCTAATGCAATCACATTTTGGAAGAGAAATTAAGGTCATGTCACATTTCGAACATGTCATCTATAGGTGAATGCTAAAATGTTGTCTTAAGGCCTGTTCACACCAAGAACGAACGATAACTATAATGATAACTATATTAGCGTCCACACCAGCAGATGATATTGTTAATAATAATAAAAAATAATAATAAATTTTATTTGTAGTGCGCCTTTCTCAAACACACTACACTACAACATATACAAAACAAAATAAGAAATCAAACAAGGAAAAAATACATAGTATAAAAGAAGAAAAAAAACACAGTAATAAATTATAATTATAAATTAAAAGCTTGACTAAAAAGATGTGTCTTAAGAAGTTTCTTAAAACAATCCAAAGACGTAGCATTCCTAATAGATGCAGGTAATGAGTTCCATAATTTAGGTGCATTGTAGGAAAAGGCCCTCCCACCCATAGTTTTTAATTTACACAGAGGCTGACAGAGAGAAAGAGAGCCAGCAGAGCGGAGAGAGCGAGAGGGTAAGATGGATTAACCAGATCACAGATATATACTGGAGCCAACCCATGTACTGCTTTATAAGCTAAAATCAGAAGTTTAAAATCAATGCATGATTGAACTGGGAGCCAGTGCTGTTGCTGGAGCACAGGAGTAATGTGAAGAAGGAGTAGTTGGCGTGAAGATGTGCAAGTCAAAACAGATCAAAACACATTTGTTCTGTTGAATGTGCACTGCACTTAATCTGTTGCTTAAATGCTCGAAAAAAGGAGGAAGGATTGATTGGCTGTCAATATTTTTATCATTCATCAGTTGGAAAAAAATTGTTCTAATAAAATCTGAAAGTGATTAACAATAAAATTTCTCTGTGCCGTTATCGTTATAGTTGTGGTGTTGACTCTACTATTATTTTATATTTAGAACGATTTTTAGAACTATATCTTTATTGTTATCTTTATAGTTATCGTCCTTGGTGTGAACGGGCCTTAAGGAGGCAGTTCACTAGGTTGACACAGTCTGTTTAAAAGACAAAAAACTAACAAAAACTTAACTACCTTAATTCAGGGAGGTTTTTGCAATTTCAGGCAATTTTAGACCTTTAAATACACATTTAAAATCTAGCATGTCGTCTAAGCAGGCAGAATGTTACAATGTAGTCTAAATAGGCACCAAACTAGATTGAAACACACCTGTAGTATCTGCATAGCTTTCAATTCAACACTTCTAATTCAGTATTTTATATTTTCATGAACTGGTCCTATTTCTAGCAGAGTAAGCTGTCCTTTGTGTGTGCTCTTACACTCACCTGCTCGTAAAAGAATGACCTGGTCATCCAGCGGGAGCTCGGAAAAATGCGGAATCCTCTTGGCCCATTCCACTAGAGTGAAGAGTTGCTTGTCTGCTGCCTGACAGATGTTTGTGACTGGATCATTGGGCTGTTGGAGGACACAAGAACATAAGCATCATACACATGGTCCTGATCCATCTAAATGTCTAGACATGTGTTTGATTTCACACACTGTTGTGTTTTGAAATGTGTCAGAATGCAATCCAAGTACACATTGTATTCTCAGTGTTGACACAAGGGGCGCTATAGTGAGCGTTAGCTTAACCTTCCATCGTCTTCAGTCAGTTTTCTCTTTCAGGTCAACTACAGTTGTGGTGTGGCATGGTTAGTTAAAGTTACTTAAACTGTTGACATGTTTATAGCTAGCTATCTGTTTTATGGCACAGATATTTCAGGGTTACTTTATCACCCTCTTGAATACTGATGTTTGCTACTGCTCTCCTCAGCCCCACACAGGGGGACTAATCCGCTTGGAGCAGAAGTGAACAGGAAGGAAAAACAAACAGTGCTTTTGCCACGGCCTGCGCAGGAAATACCTGCCGAGAGCTGGTGCTAAAAAATGACTCCCTTTCTAAGCGAGCGTTTCCTGCAGGAAGCTCCCTGGAACTAAATTCACTTTGACATATTTGGCAATTTCCAAACATTTATGGAATACCGTTAAACATATAAAGGATCCAGACAAGGACACATAGTTAACTGTCAAACAAAGGGTTGTGGTAAAAAACAAACATGCATTGTTCTTGAAAATGCCATTGTGGGGGACGTCACATGAGGGAGTTTGTACGGCAAGTAGCCTTTAATGCCTCCTGCAGATTTGAGTCTATTAGCACGTCTCGATGCGGAACGCTCCGGCTCCATCAAAGAGAGAGGACAAATGAGAGATATGAAAAATGGCCTAGATGACTCCAGCTTCACGTTGCGTGAAGCCAAGGGAGGGATAGATATGCTGCTTTGTTTTATAAGATAAAAGAGTGAGTCAATGGCGTGTGGGAGAGAGGGAATGAGTGTAGAAGAGAGAGGAAAGCAGCAGGAGTAGGTTTTCTGAAAGGACGAGAACAAATAGACATTGAGTGCCGTTTTTCAACTCAAGTGTCAAAAGGGAAGGCATTAGAAAACATCAACAGGACATTGCAGTGGGTGAAAGGACAAATAGTTTTTAAGAAAACAAACAGAGGGGGAGAAGAATTATATTCATATTTATCAAAATTATTGGTGGGAGGGTGTGTGCATTCCTGGAAAATTCTGACCTCACTTTTGGCAGCCTGCTAGATTCACTTAGTGCATTGCAGGAAGTTTATTAATAGGTTCAACACAATGACACCACAATTATGAGTCAAGAGCTTTTGAAAGGGTCAATATATCAGCCGCTGTCACTCAAACAGCCTCATCTAACGAACCATAAAGAGAAAAAAAAAAGAAAAATCACTCAAACACACACACACACACACACGTTGGGTTTTCATGTTTTATGGGGACTTTCCATAGACAATCATTTTTATACTGTACAAACTGTATATTCTATCCACAAACCAGAAACAGAAAACTTTCTGCATTTTTGCATTTTCATAAAACCTCACTTAGTATGATTTATAAGTTGTTTTCCTTATGGGGACCTTTTCGGATATTGCCATTATGTCCCCATAATGTAGGGTTTACGTTGACCCGCAAGGGTTTGACCCTGCTCAAACAAGGCCTGAACAAGCTCGAAGTGTTTCAGATGCGATACCTGCGACAGATACTGCGAGTATCCATCAGCGATGCAGCAATGACGATAGAGGAACAGATACAGCAACGGCGGTTGCGATGGTTTGGCCACTTCTGCAAAAAAAACGATAACAGATTACCATACTGATTCCTCTGGAGAACACAGTCTTCCCAATGGAAAAGTCCAGCGAATTGCACAAAAGAAAACGTGGGTGAGGCAAGTAGAAGAGGATATAAGGAACCGCTGTATCAACCTCAATCAAGAAAGGTATATTGCCATGGACCGTAAAGCCTGGAAAAGCATTGTGCAGCAAGTCCGAAATCCTACGGCACCCACAGCAGTGCACTGGTTACGTGATCAACCACACCCAGCCACGAGCTAGGATCAAGAAAGAGAGAGGGTTTACCTAAACCACACACACACGCAAGTACTACTCGAAGGTACTAATATGCACCTTACAGGGGTAAATAAGGTACAAACTTATCCCTTTAAGGGTACTGCCCCATTGACAAGTGAACAAAGTGACTAAAGGTATGATTTTTGCATAAATAAAAGAAAATTGTATAAAATAAAATTGGATGCTCTGATAAAACTCTAAAATCATTATATTTGTATATTTTGTATTTTGTTAAAATTCAGACATTTTTAAGTGTCCAAATACTTGATGAGACCACTTTGTGGCCATTATTAGATGCAAGAAGAAACATCTCCACAGTTGCACATGAAATGACTGATGACAGATAAACAGAGGGCTCTTCCGTGACTTTCGAATCAGAACACGGAAACTCCCAGGAGAATCTTGTCAAAGTGTTGAATGTTTCCCCTCTATGGTATTTAAGTGGCTGTTTAAAACTCACTCTGACAACAGCAGCAGATCAAAGGCAGAAGTTGGAGACGGCAAACTGTTAGCTAGACGCAAAGCCTTCTCTCAGAATACAGATGTAGCTTATGAATATTTCTGTGGCTGATCAGGGACATGCAGACGATCCTCCTCGGTGCAACAGTTTCTGCCATGTTTTTTAACACATACATAAACAGATACATGAACAGATGCTTAATTCACAATGCAACAATATAAAGTAAAGTGAAGTGGTGAAGAAAAACTTCTGATGCTGCTCAAAAGAATACTCCCAGAGTTCTTGTTAAACACTGTAATACTCATGAATGATGAATCGCTATCTTTGCTGTTTACACTGACCTTGTTTCTTCACCCAAAACAACCAAAAATAACCAGAAAAGGAGGCAGCTAAATACCTGACTTAAAGGTGCAGTAAGCGATTTCTGAGAAACACTGTTGATATATGAAATCAACCCAAACAAACACACCTCTCCCTTAATTTATCTGCCCCCAAAATGCACGAACACACATGCAAGTGTGTATGTTTCTTTATCATAGCTGAAGCAAAGCAAGATAATGCTTCTCGAAAAATAAAGCGAAGATAACGAACGAACGACAAGGAAGAACAAACAATGAACAAAGTACACAAGAGTATATACAAGCAAGAGTTCATTGTTAGCCAGCAGCACACCAGCTCCAGACAAACAATGACACTCAACACTGCTACAACAACAGCATATCTTGGTTCTGTGAAACATAGCAAAACCAATGTTACTCGCGTATGGAGCAGAAACAACGCAACCTCTGTGTCCGTTTTTGGGCCTTCCTGCTTCGGTCTCTCCAGCTCTGGAAAGCTTTTCTAATATTAATGCAGGTCCTTAAGCTCTTGCCTGATCATAATCCTCCAGTGATATTCCCCTGGCCTTTTCCTCTTTTGTAATGTCTCTCAGCCATCTCCCTTTCTACAGTCTTTCTTCAAATCCCCCTCTTGCTCTCTCTCTCCTCCCCCATCATTAGTGGACGCACCCCTACTGCCCACAAGTTGTGGCGCTCGGCCCAATCCACTTTCACCAGCATTTCTCAGAAATTGCTTACTGCACCTGTAACATGCTTAAATATATTCATTATTGGAAATAATAATAAACATATTTAATGATCTTAAACTAATTTTTGTGAAAAAAAATTACACAAATTGTTAACCAAAAACACAGCTAAAGTTCAGATAAATGTTTCATCGTCTCTCCCACATTAATTAATAAATTAAAATAAATAAATAAAAACTAAATGTATATATATTTATAAAATATAAATGTGCTAATAAATAAAAAGAATCTGTACAATTAACGATTATTTACTTTTTTAATGACAATGCAAGCTTCATAAAGTGTGCAAATACAATAATATGGTACTATAGGCCATGCATAAAATGCAGCACTCCATTTTTATGCAATATGTAACTAGGGGGTTACATATCTATCTCCCTATCCTGAAAGTTGATCAAGATTAAAATGTATCCAAGTAGCAGAAAAGAAGTGGTTGATGGTGGATGAATGATTTCTATAGTATGAATAAAGCCAAACATATGATTTGCTTGAGACTCTGCGGCGCGGCGCGGGGCGAATACTAGCCCCGGGGCGCGAGTGATGACGCTTTTTTCAGATTCGAGGAGACGCTTTGATAACATTCTCTTCATGACCATCACAAAACAACGGCTGTTTTTGTTCCCGCTGAATGGAAAGCATTCGGCCTTCATTATTCACAGCAGATCCTGGTCCCGGGCTCTCGCAGAAACACCACGCTTGCATATCACATTATTAAATTTTTATCACTTGAGGAGGAGAGATGAGATACGGTTGAATTTTTCATTGCCTACTTAAACTATATTATTATTGCGTGACAAAAGAGAGGAAAAAAGGCAGTTTGGATTTACAGCTGTGCGAGACGTCTGCAATCTCACGTGACACATCCCTGTCTCAAAAACACTTCCTGTGTGTCAGAGGTACTGAAACAGTAAAAAAAAAATAAAGAGAATAAAATAAACACAAAATTAACAGATTCCAATTAACTGATCAATATAATATTTATTTTAAATAAATATTAATTTATTTTTGTTTTATTTAGACAATATTGTATATCATTTGTATCCATTTATCGGTTATTGGCTGTAAAATGGAAATAATTATAGGCTTATCAGTATTGGACATAATTTTTAAATTCAAATCAAATTTTAATTTGCAAAAATCTGTTGTTCATTTTACCTGGTAAACACATTTAAAGGAATTTACATGAGCTTTTTGTCAGGTTTCTAAGCAGAATCAGTACATGTACATGCTCAATGTTGTCTGAATTAAATGTGAAAATGGAAAATAAAGGAAAAAAAGAAAGGAGTGAAAAACGAGCAAGCGTAACCGTGTTCTCCTTTAAAAGCGGCCCTACCCTGCCTAACTGGAGGCATGTTACTAACGCCTGTTTAACTCCTGTTCTAGGTCACCATGAGATAAACACACTTCATTCAGCTTGGCCAAACCCCAACCATTAAGCAGCAGTGGTGGCCCATTCATGAGCTGCACTCCTGGGCCGAGGTCCTCTGATTAATTAGCACACGGGGCAGTGGCTTCCAAAAGAGCACAGACAGAAGGGGAGCTCCGGGGACAGCAGGAGACCATACCTCTGACAGCCGGCCAAGAGAACGCTACGGAGGGAACATATTACAGTAAAGTGTCTCCCTGCTGCTGTCCAACTTTAGACAGCATCATTATTTCTTTTTTAAATAAAGCCAGCAGGATGAGTTAAACTGAGCTGAGCTTAGCTGAGAGTTTTGGCATGTTTATCTCTGGTGTAAAGCAGAGAACAACACAGCCATCCCGTTCAACAAAAACAACTAGAGAGTGTATTTGTGTGTCAGTGTATGTGTACGTAAAGAGGCACCAGATTGGCTTCACAGAAAAAACATGATTGAGGGCATGGGGCAAACAAAATACCCCATGGTTATTATAAAACTAGTAAAATAAAATAAAATGACTCCTTAAAACTACAGCTGTATAATCAATCATACCATAGAATAAAAACTAAACTATTGCTGAAACAAAAGGTGAAAATGAAAAGTTGCCACTCTAAAAATAATGTTATTAGGTTCAAAAAGCCTTCTAAATAAAACTATTTTTAGAGTGCAGACCTTTTTTTCACCTAATTAGCTGGGAGAGCAAGGTGAGAGTGAGGTGAAATGTAAAATACATTTGAAAAAGTTTTTTAAAAATAACTACTTTAATTGAAAAATAATAAGTTGCAACCACCAGTGTGTCCTTGAGCAAGGGTTACTCCAGGGATTGTCCCTGTAATAAGTGCACTGTAAGTCGCTTTGGAAAAAAGCGTCTGCCAAATGCATAAATGTAAAATGTAAATGGCACATCTAAATATAATAATGCACAATAGAATAATAAAATAATGCACAGTGAAAAACAATAATAACCTTGGTTCACCCCTGCACTCACAAAACGAGCCCCCTACTGGTGATACAGCGTGATGAACCCAACCAAGATAGCGAATCAGTGACTGAGTGCTTTCTAATGTAAAGCCTGGCAGCTTCTCCCTCATGACAAGCCTTATGTTCTCCCTCGTCTCGCTACCTTTCCCCAAACGTCGGTCCTCTGTTCCCACACATCTTCATCTTCCAGAAATAACCCCCATTTACTCACATAACAGCTTCCAGAACATTTTCGCTTCGGTACAGAGCAGTCCCAAAAGACGCACTCAACCGCCCAAACTCTCTCTCTCTCTCTCCCTCTATCCTCCTCCTGTTCTACCACTCTTCCTGTACAAAAAAACTCTCCTCAGAGGCTGACGGCAGGCTGAAAGCTCCCGGGGACTGTCAGAGTATTTCATTATTCAAACAATGCTGGAAAGTGGAGCCAATGATCACTTTAGTGGTGCTGATTTGTCATGGTGACTAGACGAGGGAGGGAGACTTCACAGCGCACAGGTAAATTCAACAACTTTATCTTGCTCTGCTTCTCTCAGGGAATTACCAACCAAAATTCCATTAAAACAGATTAAGAAGTTGGATGCGTGTCCTAGTGGTTAACGTACGTGCTCTAACACATTGAGTCGTAAAAATTTTAGTCATATCCTAGCGGTTTAACGTATTTTTCAACATTTTGAGCTGCAAAAAGTTGGAGGGATAGATAAGTGCACATGCACCAACATACAGTACTGAGCTGTAAGAAGGTGGACTCATAGCCTAGTGGTTAGTGCTAGGGCTGTCAAAAGAATTCATGATAACGATATTAAGCGATATCCATCCATGTTATTTTGCAGCTATTTTCTGTGAATGTGTGAGACTAGTTGGACTAAATAACTAACAAAAGTGCAATAAACACTAAAACTATATAAGCTACAAACACCAGTGTTTATAATTATTTTATTACATTAAAATAAAATGATAAGAAACACCAGTTTGCAATATCAAGCAAGGCTTTGCCTACTCTTACGTTAAAAATAAGGTGAATAGACATTTTGAAGAAAAAAACTCCCAAAACAAAACACCAACAAACCAAAAAACTATCAGTCAAATTCATATTTTACTGTTTATTTTGTGTTTTCTCTTTATTGGCAATGACAAAATACGAATGGTGAAAGGTGGAGAGAGAGTTTGTAACCATAACTGTAAAAAAAAAAAAAAGAATAAATGTGATCGGCACTTGCAGACTGGGGTGTCGATCACCCATTTTTTTTTTACAGGATACAGGATACAGGATACAAAAAAACTGACACATTGATGTCACATTGGTGAGCTAACTTAGTTTGAATGGGGGTAATGTGTAGAGTTTGTCTGTCGGGGTACAATACTGCCACCTACTGTGTTGGAGTGTCAACCGCTGGATTATTTACGATATTACTGTACTTGTAGTATTTACATGATATCATTATTTCATTTTTTAAATATCACATTATCCTCAATAGCAGTGTATTGTGACACCCCTAGTTAGTGCAAATGCTCTGGCTCATCATCCCCTACTTCTATACCTTTCAAAACAGTGGCAAAAAGCCAGAATATATAGAAAATAGAGGAAATATGAGACTGCAAACTTCATCAGTCTTAATGTAAGTCAAACATAAATAAAGCTAATAAGCAAAGACTATACTCTATCATTGATTTGTAATTCAACAGGGGGCTGACAGGTGAAGAACAGCATTACAACAAAGAGAACAAGTAGAACTGATAGGTGAACAGCAATAATGAGCGGTTTTCAAGCAATGCTTCACACTGCTGTAATTGGAGAAAACAGTCTTTCTTTGGAGATGTGCACTATGACATCACGTATGTCCAAACATGGCTATCAACAAGCTAAATCACTTACATTACACCAAAACAAGCAGAGACAGAGAAGTGCCATCGTACAGGCAACACAGCATATGGTTCAAGACATCTTAGCTCTGGGGTTTCTTCAATGTCCCAAGTTGTTCTTGTAACTAGGTCCACAATCATTTACATAGAACTGGAACATCCAATATTCTTCACACCATTTTGCTCTTGAGTGTTTGATTATTAAATATATTTAAAAATAATTATGAAATATATATTTTGCTACTCTTTATTGACCGAACAAAAGAGAAAAAAACACAAAATAAGATGTAGGTCGAACCTGTGTTTCTTGCATGAGCACCATGAGTCAATGTATCTGAGACCTAACCGTTGTTTCAAAGCTCCATCATGCAAAATGATTCTTCAATGTATCTCAATGGGTCTTAAGTATACAGGGGGTTCTCAACCTTATCATGATGGATAGAAAACCTGAGGTTGCTCCTCAGGCTTTCCAGTGCACAAAGAGGAAGTGATGTCACTTACTGAATTCGAGGGCATGGGTACATTGGTCTCAATGTAAGTCTCCGTTTTGGGCTCCACAGCCAGCTCCGCCTCCAGGATCTTCTCCACAGGCATGTCTTCATTCGCGCTGCTGGTCGACTCCACCTCGTTCTCGTTGCGGTCCTTGGCTCGCTGGCGCTCCTCCTGGACGGCTGTATGTAACAATACTAGTCACGGTCACTACAGTTAGTCAATCATGAAGTCAACACACATACACACTCATATCAAGCTAGTACTCTAATAAACTACACCTCAGATTTTAAAACTTTTTGACCCCCAAATATGATGGTCTCCCAAATATGGCTATTCCCTTGTGAGGGACCCCATGAAAAAATAACTATTTTGCTTATATATTGTTATTCAAGTCAGCGCAAATTATTAAAACATTATCTGGTAAATAATAACTTGTATTAAGTATATATTTATACACCCTTTATTTTACAATCTATTCGAGTGTTACCTGAAGTGAAAGATTGCCAATTAAATAAATAACCAAATCATACACACACACACACACACACACGTTTTTTTATATGCATGTGTATACTGATTTAATTTCCAACTTTGCATGACAGAGTGATGTTGTAACATGTTTCTTGTCTCTGTGGGTTCCTCCAACAGGCTTTAACAGACCAGACATTTGATCAGCTCAGAGAAACAGGAAGTGGTTAGTGTTGAACAGTCACTCGGTCTCACTGTGGCCAGAACACTATTAACCACAATCCAAGCCCTTGTGGTTAGAGTGCGTATGTGCCGAGCACAGTTCATCCAAAAGACTCTGAACCCAGTCCCTATTCACAGCACATTCAAACACACAAACACTAAACATTCTCTTTTCCCTAACCCATTGCTATTTTCCTCAATGGTGAATCACAGAGGTACCGTGCTGGTGGTAGGGGGGTTCAGAAAAAGGGGATTCTGCTTTACGGAAAGTGCTGTCTGGAGGTCAGCCCAAGGGTAAAATACTTCTCCAGGAGTCAGAGAGAGGTGAGAGGGGCTGAAATCACGTTAGCTTTATTTCCCCTGGAGAGGAGGAGAGCATAAATTCATTTAATCCTGTTTTTCTGCAGATTCGCTCAGCTCTTTTTTGGGGGGAGCGTGGCCCAGCTCTCCCGTGCCTCGGGGTACGGTGCGAGCTTATGGGATACGAAACAGGCGAACGCAAGCAAATGATCATATCCTTGAAAGAAGCCGTGATGATATAAGCAACGGAGACTAAAGGTTGCACTGAGGTCATAGACAGTGGGTGTGAGAGCGAGACGTCATGTACATATGATCGCAGTGCTCCCTTCGTCTACAGGGGGAGGATTTTTCTCTCTCACATGAAAGGGGAGCTAAAGAGGTCTGCACGTGCAGATGCAGACTGCGTGTTGGCTACGCAATCTATAGCCACACTATATAATTTATATGGCTGTCTGACTGCTTGCAGAGCTTAGTGTTGTCTTAAACATCATTATAAATGTTTAACTTGGGGATATATAAATGAATTGTATTATCCTGAATATTATATAATTGTGTCCTATATATATATATATATATATATATATATATATATATATATATATATATATATATAGAGAGAGAGAGAGAGAGAGAGAGAGAGAGAGAGAGAGAGAGAGAGAGAGAGAGAGAGAGAATGCGCACAGAGTTGAAAGGGCTTGGGCGTTTGGCTTTAGATAAAACTACTACAGGATAGAGCGCTGAAATATCATTACCACAAAAGATCCTGAGTGCTTGTGGTGTGATCCGCACCGCTGTTTTGACTTAGAAAAAGTAAAATGGTGCTACCATTTTGTCTCGCGGTGCCGCACTCAGCTACAGAAGATTTAATTGGCTCCACCTTAAAAACTGAAAACTAGTCTCCGCAGACAAAATGTTTCTAAAACCAACACTGAAAATCTCTGATATCTCATAAATCCAAAATTATTCTCTCTGGTTGAGGGGCAAAATATAGTCTCTCAGATCAATATTCCACCAGCTGTGTGCTAAAATCTTCTATTAGCATGCTTAAGCACTTTCCCGTCTCCTTTTCTTGGGGACAAGTGTGCAAAAAGTGCTAATGCCCCTCTTTTCCTCAGTGCGATAACCCAACCCTCACCTCTCCCTCTCTTTAATCTTTCTCTGCCTCAGGTGATGATTTGGGAGACAAGATGGTCTTCTATATTTAGTGACAAAAAAGCCTATCTGAGAGAGAAAAAAAAAACATACCACCTTGTATCAATGAACCATTTCCTGTTTTCTCTCAGTATATGGCGAAGTACACTACCTGGAATCTTGAGGACAGTCACTGTTCATCATGCGCATCATGGACTCGTTGACTGATGTCTCACCGTGAGCAGAACGGCAGACTGAGCGTCTATGCAAGCACTAATTAAGCACTGACCTGCAGTCTGACTATTTAATGGCTGATTGCAGTAATATGAATGTTTCTTCTAGAGTCACACAGAGCTGAGATTGAGACTAATAGCGAGGGTACATGGAGTGCATAAAACATCTCGCCCCATGGTGGAAAGCTCAGGACAGTCAGTGCAAAGAACCATGGACTCCTTCAACCAAGTCCTTATGTACTAACATAAAAGGATGCTAAAGGGGGGTTTACATAGCATTGGAACGCATTAATTTTAATAAGAGCTGGTGGAGAGAATAGTACTATACATTTTCAGAGAGAGAAAGAATCTTCTATCCTCAACTTTATGTGCTGTACCTTCTCTCTTCATGCCCATGGCCAAACACTTCTGATAGCGGCAGTACTGGCAGCGGTTGCGCTGGCGTTTGTCGATAATACAGTCCTTGTTGTCTCGACAAGTGTAGGTCAGGTCCTTACGCACAGTCCTCTTGAAGAAACCCTTGCATCCCTCGCAGCTGTACACACCATAGTGTTTACCTGAGGAATAAGTGCAAACACAGAAGCCTTAGGAGTTATATTCAACTCTACATTTGTAATAATTTATGGATCAAACTTTTGGTGTGATTTGATCCCTCAACCTTTCAACTGAAGTAACTTCTTCCAATCTTAATATTCAGAGACAACTATAAGTATCTATTGTAGTGTAAACAATGTAAAAAGTGTGTATCTGTGCTGCTATCAAAATATTGCATCCCTGCTGAACAAAAACAGTTTAAACCAGCATAAGCTAGTCTTTCCCAGTCTGATTTCTTCCCTGGAAGAAGATATCTCAATGGGACCTTCCTAGTAAAATAGAGTATAAATTTATGTTGTTTAGCTGGTCGACCAGTTAAAAAAATGCCCAAAAAACCCTTCTAAAACCATCCAACAGACCATCTTTACAGGGCTAGAAGGCCAGCACAACAATTTAGACTGGTTTTAAGTTGCTTTTTTCCATCCCAACCAGCTCTGCACACCAACAATGGCCTAACAGTAGGCCTTTGGGGCTCGACTGTTTGTTTATGAGTCAAAATCTGCTAAGGGGTGATTAAATCTAATAAATCATGTAAAAATTTATCATCTTTTATTGCAAAATTAAACAACATTTGATAATTGCCTTAATATTTTAAACAACCGAGAAGATGGTGATCAAATTACATTTTATAAAAATAAACTGTCCAGTTTATAATACATCATTACATCATGTATTCAGTGAAGTGATTGAGTGTTATGTCAATGTTTTTAGTTCTAATATTCCAACCGACAGCCAGCCTACGTTTTTTTGATGGACCTGATAACATGTGAGGGGTGAACTGTTTGATTTTGGGGTAATTATAAAACGTGCTTGAGAAGTTCAAAATGCTTTGAAATACAAGTTTGGACTGTCAAAAATGTTACCTTAAGCTGTCGAAAATCAAGTAATTTTTTTTACCAGGAAAGGAAGGGTTTTGATGCACAAAGCTGTTTTTTGTCTCTTATAACAAAAAGATTTATTTGAATATTTAAATGAACAAATATCCTATCGTAAATAATAGTGAAAAATCACTTTAAAACCATTATTACCCCTTAGCAGATTTTGACTCTTACACCATGTCTACACTGGAAGCGACAAATCGACCATTGCAAATAAACATTAAGCTGGTTTAAACTGGCCTCCCAGCCTTGTTTAGCTGGTAAACCAGTTGAAAAGTGTCCAAAAGACCATCTTGACTTGCATAGAAAACCAGCTTTGGCTGTTTTTTTTCTATCCCAACAAGCCCTGCAGAGCAACACTGGCAACATATGTACATTTGGGCATAAACTATCAGTTTGCACATATACTTTTGCATACAGATGTATCTTGGTACCTGAGGAGCGGTCGCCGCAGATGGCACAAATGTGTTTGGTGAGGGAGAGGGGGGTGCCCGAGGGCTGGGCTGGCACCTTCATCACACCGTTGATGCCCAGGGGCGGCTTGATATCTTCTGAGCTACTGACAGAGTTCATGGGCGAGTTCAGCTGCAAAATATACGCAAACAAACAACACATATCATTTAGACACGTCAACATATCATCTCTAAGGGCCTGGGTGAAAGCGAGCCAGAGTTCCACAAGGTTCTGACTTGTCTGTCAATTACTTCAGAATGGAGGCAGACTCGACCTGATGGGTCAGCATTGAGATTTCAGATTGATTTTGTGCCGCGAGACCAAGGTTCTCTCATCTGATTTCGCTCTCTCTCCTCCTTTCTCTCAATCTAAGTACAAGAAATGGATTCTGAGTGTGTCCCCAGCCTCATTTTTTCATATTCAGCACCAGCAGAGCACATGTTCTATGCTAGAATGGCGGCAATAAAATATTTAGCGGGACAGTGGAATAAAGACGTGGTTCTGTTTCTCTCTCTTTCTTTCTAAAATGTGTCTGGCGGGCTTCATCCAGATATTTATTTGCTCTTGCATGCATATTTTGAGTGAAAAGAACAGAGATATTCAAATTACTGTGGCGATGACAGCTAAAAAAAAAAAATCCAAATTCATCACAAATGTTTATTATTCAATGTGAGCCAATGTTTTTGTGCACATTATATTCAGTCCCAAGGTAATGACACAACAATTGTGCAAGAAGCAATCACAATAACAGATACATCCTGTTCATTTCACTCTACACATTCATATTTAATTACACACTTTAATTATATCAGTCACACAAGGGTTTTGAGTAAACGAATGTTGCCGACGGGGGTAGACACTTTGCCTAAGGATCCAACAGGCTGTTCTAAAAAAAAAAATTTAAAACCCTGACAGATGCTATCTTGGCTTTGGGGAGTGAGAAAGTAAGTAAAAAGTAAGCATGGTCTCCAAGAAGCGTGGTCTCCGTGCATTGGTAACTGTGGTGTTTGCATGCATCCTACTTTTTTTTTTTTTGTAATTTCATATATACTATAGTAGATGTTTTACCATGGACAGATTTTTTAGGGCTCTTACAAGCGTGACAAACTTAGTAAAGGTCTTGGGACTGTGCGCTTTCTTGGCCACGAGACAGAAACATTCATCCGAGAGCCTCCATAGTCTTGTTCTCATGCTTTAGCCAGAACACAGCTAGCAGTCAAACTATAGAGAGGGGCATGATAAAGACTCCATTTAGACCAAAAGGAGCATCGTCACTTCCCACTTCACACCACGGCTATGTGTTGATGTGAGTATGTGAGACATGCAGACTTGCTAGACTTCTGTGGAGTGCCATATAGCCAGAGGACACTGGACATAGACAGACCACACTAGCCCTATTGAATTGCCACCACAATGTAATTTCCTTCACTTTTAAAAATATATATTTTTAAACAACATTCTGTGATGTCATTTTCAACATTTCTTTAATAAAGAATGTTCATTTCCCAACTAGAATTCTGTGTATTTTAAATATTTTACACACTTAAAAATACCCTGCCCAAGTGATATTTATTTTTCTTTGTTTTCAATCACACATCACATTTCATATTTCATCTCATATTTCATAATAGTTGTAGTGAAAATGACTCCACTGAGGGGCAGTTTCTAGGTTATCATATATTTTTTTACAAGTATTAATATTTTCTATAAATGACTTTCATGTTTTAATATATTAAATATTAACATCTATATTAAATGCATTTAAAAATACCAAAAAGAATGAAGGCATGATAAAAAAAATCTGTTTTAATGTGACCTTCAAAATCTAATCTATCAGTCTTAATATAAAAATTGTCCAAAGTTGTCCATTTTGAAATAGAAGTGTAGAAGTGTAAAGGGTTGAAGCAATACCCACATGTGGAAAGACTTAATATAGTTAACAACCCTTACATGCACATGATTGCATCATCCCAAGAACATGTGCATGTGTTCACACGTGGCTGCACACACCCCTTTAACTCATGCATGGACACACATTGTAATGACACGGCCCACTGATGACCACAACATGCCCTGAATATAGAGACTGAATGCTGAAACTATCAGATCAACTGTACAAAAAAGACATGCCAAACAAACAAAAACACTCAAAGATGGGACTGTCAAAGACATGATTAACACTCCTCTTTCATTCTGTATGATGATTCATTCCATCCATCAAAAAACTAACAGGCAAAACGCTGTAGAAAAAGCCCCTGTACTTCCACTTTGCTTGATTTATGATGTCAGAAATGGTCATTGTCCTTGAAAAACACTGAAGGCACTCAAGGCTGTAGGGGCCGTAACAGTGCAGCCCATTCTCATGGAGAGGTGTTAATGATGAGCGAGCAAAGAAAGGGTGGGCGTTAGTAAATCACACATGCCATACTTTATTTGGAGGCTGTCAGTTTACGAGAAATAAAAAAAAATTTGTTATAATTTTTTGCCCGTGTGTCTCCAATGAAAACCTTAAACATACTCATGCTACCAGCATAAAAATACTCATAGGGATTTCACACTAAGAATGAATTGAGCCTGCTGCTAGAGCTATTTATTTGGACACACTGTCTGCATTAAATGCCCGATTCACTAAAGGAATTATGCAAATCAGGTAACAGTGCAAATGTACCCACAAAATCTCTGCTAAACTAAGGGTATGTTTACAAGACAGTGATGTACTAAATTTTTTCCTTTGCATTTCTCGTATACAAACGACATTGTCAAAATGATCCCAGTTCACACGGATCCGCAATTAAATGAATAAAAAGGCCTTTGAACCCCTTTTCAAAAGTTCGCATATTTAGGTTTACATAATATATGTTTGTGTACTGTGTATAATTATTATGTATATATAAAACACACACACACATGCAAGTACATATTTAACAAAAAAATTACATATAAAATATTTATATATAATATAAATGTTATATATATTATATATATATACATATATATATACATATATACACATATACACACAGAGTATATACATGCAAATATATACATGTATGTGTGTGTATTCAAATACATGATAATTATACACAGTACACAAATATTTTTTGCAAACACAAACTTTTATTTTGGATGCATTTAATCGCGATTAATGGTTTGACAGCCCTAAATATAATCTAAAATAACATGAAAAAAGGGATAAAATAATAAAGTAAATAAATAAGAAGAAGAAAATAATAATTCAAATGTTAACATCACTATTCCTGTAGCTTCCTGTAGCTCAAGCAGTAGAGCAGTGTGCTAGCAACGTCAAGGTCATAGGTTCAATTCCCAGGGAATGCATAAACTGATAAAATGTACACCTTGAATGCAAGTTGCTTTGGATGAATGTGTCTGCCAAATGCATAAACATGAAATGTTTACTAAATCAGCATTTAGAGTTTACATTAAAAAAAGAGAAATGCAAAAAACGATGAAGAGAATGACCATGACAAGATGCAGGTTTAAGTTGAAATACTGCATGCAAAAGTGGTGCAGCTATGAATTCATCCATCAGTCTCTCACACTTGACCTATGCACACATATGCAGACATTGTTTGTTAATTCACAAACAAAAGCAACTGTTAAAATGAGCCTCCGTCTCCACTTCATACCTCTGTTTCTCTGTTTTGCTGGACCTCTGTAGTTTGTCTCTATCAGATGCAAAGCTGCACTATCAGAGGACTCTATCACAGTATGGCTATTTTCAACATGCAACTCAATCTGCCCAAACTCCCTCTCAATGCTGTGTTTGTGTGTAGGGGTGTATGTGTGTGTTACAGAAGGATTAAAAGGTCTCAGTTCTGTGACTGTAAATAGAATAATCCTCCCTCCCATACATGATCACACACTCTTCTTTGAGGGGTAGGGTGTCAGACAAGTGCCCCGAGTAAGAACGGCATGATCAGCCAGCCGTGCTGTACGGAGAGGAGGGGCATCCCAAAAGTTCAGACATGTAAACATGTACAATTTAAAGATGCACACACATACACATACACACTATGTAGACAAGTTTCTGAAGAGACTGACTTGCATTGCTTTCAAGGTATAGCCTACATTTTAGGAGTTATTGCATTCCCTGGGAATCAAACCCATGACCTTTGTATTGCTAGCACCATTGCTACTGTCTGAGCTACAGGAAGATTCAAGGGCTCATACTACAGGCCTGCTTTAGGATTGGATATTGAGTTTGACTGACTATTTAAAGATACAGCCCAAAAATTTAAACTTGTGGAATTATATACTCAATCTCATTCCCAACTGGTTATACTAAAGGGGTCCTATAATGCCCCTTTTTACAAGATGTAAATAGGTCTCCTTAATACCCCACAGATAATTTTTTATAGCATGTTAAAACTGTCACTTCGAGGGTGAGCAAAAAAAGCGTGCAATTTTGTGTCCCTTTAAATGCAAATGAGTTGCTGCTCCCAGCCCCCTTTCAAGAAGAGGGCGGAGCTTCAAGAGCTCATGTTAGCAGCTCCGATTACCTCACACAGACACCACTGAAAAGGTCAGAAACTGTTCAGCCTTTTATGTTCAAACCGGAGTCGGACAATGATGGAGAGACTCAAGAAGAAGTGACAACATGTTGAATGCAACAGAACATTTCTGAATGGTTAGTTGATGAATTTAGGTAGCTGATGTGGAGTTAACTATCTTCAAGTCATTGATTAGCATATTCTGTCATGATTATCTATAAATCGCTCATGTGGGAACTGTTGTAAAATGCCTACAGAGCCAGAGAATATATGCTGCATGAAGATAGAACAGGTATAGTTTAGTTTAATTACAGTTATAACTTATGTTGTCATCTTGCTTTTATGATATGCTATTGCATTTGTGTTATGTTCTATATTGCAATAAATGTGGCGGATGCGACAGCTTGAGCTCTCCTAAATGTGCTCTACAACAACTCTTCCTCTTCTCAACGTGGACTTTGTTGCGTGTTCCAGGGGGCAGGGTCTATGTAAATTTTAGGGTTTGTGATGTCACTAACCCGTGAATAAGCTCGTTGTATTCCCTACCAGGCGTTTGTTGTAGTCCTTAAAAAGCTATTTCTTTAAAAGAAAATATATCCCTTTACTTTGAACTTTGTAACTTTGCAAACAGCACCATTACACACTAACTAAAGTTAAAAATCATAATCAACGACAACTTTAATCAGGGCTCCAAACCGTTTCAAGGAATGAAAACAAAAAACGGAAACAAATTAACAAACAGGAACACAAATAAGAAACGCTTATTTGAAAATTACCATTAATCGGTTAATAACATTTATCGTTCTGTTTAATATTTTAATTTGGCAGCCAACCGATTATGAATTCAAATAGTTTGACCTATGCAAATGTGAGGCTGACGCATCCAATGTGAGTGAAATGCCTGCGCTCAGTTGTCAAGTTATTATAGGTAAGTCGCAATGGCTTTTGGATCTCAGGAGATTTTCTGAGGATATGTCACCAACAGTTAAAGCATTACTTTTAAGTGAAAATGAATAGCGGCCAATATCCAGCATGGTGTCTGTTTTGAAACCAGCGAAAACTGCAGGTTAGTGTAGAACCACTACTATTCAAGAAATAAAAATATAAATAAAAAAACGGTATCTTATGTATGTCAGACACTTGCATTGTCATTATATTATTACAATTTTTCCCCAAAATCAAGCTCAAATGGTGTTATGAGGTTTTTCACCAGTAAATGTCAGAAATTGTGTTTTGTCCAATATTAACTGCAGTTACTGCCTCAGATGCGGCCGTAACTGTTTGAGTAAACAAAACGCTGTACTTTTTCAAAGAACCCGTTCTTTATTTACCCTTGCAAGGCAAACAAGCAGAGAAAATGTGTGCAGCACTTCATTTAGAGGTGGGTGGAGCTACCGTATGAGGTTTTGCCAACAGTTTGAGGATCTACTGGATGTATGAGGTTTATTCAAGCTCTTGTATAAAGTATAGGCAAAAAAAACAAACAAAAAAAAAAAAAAACATATATACAAACTATACGGTAATGTTACAAAATACTGAATCTGCTCAGAGTGAACCAATAGATTTTTCCCCCCTTTTTAAATGCCTCGTGCTACATTCCATGTGTTAGAACTCCAAATCAATTATAATCTTCTCCTCCTGTGAGCTATTAACCACAGTGAATGAATCAATGAGTCAGTAAGTTGTACTAAATAAATAAATTAATATTAAGAAAAAAAAGGATAAATTGGGAAATAAATAAAATAAAACAAATACAATTTATTTGTGAATCAGGACAAACGATTCTCAAAGTTCCCCTATTATGCTATTTTAAAGTTTCCTAATTTAGTTTTAGAGGTCTTTAACAACAGGTTTAAATGCATCAAAGGTCAAAAAACAGTTTCATTTTCTCATAATATACAGTCTACAGTCTATTCTCATCATATTCAGTCTCTCTAAATCCCTCTTTTCCGCGAGCTACTCTGCTCTGATTGGTCAGGCAGCCCAGTCTGTTGTGATTGGTCTACTGCGTACAGCGCGTATTTCGGAAGCAAATATCCATTACCATAACTGAACTCCAGCGCCGTCAGAAGGCTTCCTAAAGCTCAGCGATTGTACACACTGTACAGACAGTAGCGATGATAATGCCGATTTTACACCAATCCCAGCGTGAGTCACCAATCCCAGTTTGAGGTACATTATGAGATGCTTCAACTGTAATTCCTCACCATCAGCATTAACAAGTGTGCGTCGTTCAAAAAAACCCATGTGTGTGTTTCTAATTTATTGCGGGGCACATGCGGGAACTGTATAAATAACAGCGCATACGTTAGACCAGCACTAACGTGAATGACTGATGTAACAACTTGCTCCATCCTTTATCTTTACTCAAAGTAGACACAGTTTTAGTTTTAATAGTGGCCCACAGCTGATTTGCAGTAGTATTTCAGTAAGACAGTAATAACGTGAGTAAGCCGGTTAGCCAGAGACCTACACATTGCAGAGCACAGGCGTCTTCTCGACGTGATGCTATCCAGTATCCACAGGAATCAGCTGCAGTGTTTGAGGTGGTTCAAGTTCTCCCTGGTGTCTGCGCACACAATATGCTAATATTTCGTCTTGACGTCACAATGAAACGGCTTTTATTTAATTGACTCAGAGTCGACTCTTAGTTTTGAGAGACAAGAACTATGATACACACTACATGAAAGGTAATTTTGAACAAAAACATGCATTCAATTTCTTCAATTTTCTTTTCTTTCTTTTTTTTGGTATTGTAATAAAAAAAAGAAAGTCTCATGGGTTTGACGAATTGAGGGCGAGTAAATATTTTTCCCCCAGTGAATTTTAAGTGAACTACACTTTTCATTACTCGCATATATGTAATAGCTTGTTTTATCATTATGTGCCAAAGCTGCTGAGCAGAAGACAGAGAGACAAGTTTTCAGCACCTCTAGATCTGTATATCTGTGATTAAACGGACAACCGGGTCAGAGAGTGTTGACTCGGGATAAAGAACAGAAGCCTTGACATTAAAAACTCACTAACAAAAGGAAGTCATGGCAGATCTAAGCGTCAGATACTGCTCGACTTATCTCGCCAAGACTGTACGTCCAACCAGCCTGTGCAAGTACGCTATAGATATTGACATTTCAGGTTGCCTAACATAAGCTAGAGACAGAAAAAAGCCGTCATGAACTGTGTCTCTATTTTAACAATAGTCAAGCAATGTGTCACTCACAACGATATAGGCATAGGGGCCATTCATACAGGATGTTCTTGAATTTAAAGTAACAAAATGGAATGCATGTATTAAATTTTGTAATATTTTAAACTTGACACTGCATTTAACGATGCTTTTAATGTGAGATGCAAAAAGAACTGCCAGTGGCATCAAAACAATGAAAAACAGTCAAAAACGCCTCTCTAGTGCATTTTACTTAGAAAAACAGCATAAAAGTATGCAAGATTAATGTGTGAATTATACATTTACATTTAACATGTTATAATCAAGCATGGATTAATTAATTTTTTTTTTTTTTTACTTTTGCTTCTTAGTGTAAAGCTCAAGTTTCGCCCCTATGGACCAGTTTCAGTCTGGAACTTTAGACTTGGTTCCATGATTTCGTTTCAGGATTCAGACTTGAACAATGCTTAAGGAGACATATATTCTCCCAAGAATGGATACATTTTATGCGATACGAAATGCACGAATGGCAACCTGGCAAGGCAAAGTCGATGCACATCACACAAAACACAAAGAGAGTAAGAATATAAATCTGGAACCTTAGAGGAGCTTAGCTGTTCTTACCAAGTCGAAAAACAGACTTCCCTCCAAAGGACACTTCAAAGGGTAACCCAAATCCTGCAGCAGCAACCTTTAACACACGCTCTCCTCTCACAACCAGCATGCAACTTCACACTGCAGCGAACTGGAGTGCACTCGACTGGAGTGGACTTCAAATAATACAAAAAGTGAACATTTGATTCCACTGTTAAGTATATTTGACCATGCATTGCAGTGATTTTGCCACAGTGAAATGGAGTAAAGGCAACTGTTATTCAATTGCTAATTACATTCATTGATAATAATGACCATAAACACTACGACTTTACTTGGCATATATACAACTTATGTGCATATTGAAGCAATGCGCAGGGATGTCATAATTACGATTGACTGCCATACAAATAATTGTGATCAATAATTACATTTTTTGTTTTAAGTCATAAGAAGTTTAAGCACTAAAAGTATGTATTCGCCTGTTAAGACTTTTACCTAAATAATAAATATAGCCACAAGTGGCGATAATCGTGGTCCAAGCACTGATGGCCCATGTGGATGACTAGCAATCCAATTAAAATGTATCTTATTCAAAAAGTCCATCTTGAATCCTCATTGATAGTTAGAGTTTGATGAAACACATTACAGCAACACACACTTGTATCGAAAAGGGCAATTGACATTCAAAGGAAATCATTCCCTCTTACTGTCAGATAGATCAAAAGAGAAGTCAAAAAAACCCTCTGTCATAAGATATGTGATCACAATATATGTGGTGTATGCATGGATTAATATTAAACATTTACATTTAGAGGAATCACATGTCATAGGATGTCTGGACAAGGAAGAAAAAAAGAAAGTCAGTACAAACAGAATAGGGTTCCAGCACATTCAGTGCTTGGACCCCTAATAATAATAATTTTCTTATACTAAATTATAAATAAACAAAAAATAAAAAAAGCATTTTGCATGCATTATGCACGTTTTACATCTCATTCAATTTCTTAGATCTCACCCAAAATTAGATCTGTATAATAATAATACCTATTTTATAATGACTTAACAAATGCCTCATCCATTCAAAAATTCATAGCCAGGATTGTCCACCAAGAGGCTCCTCACAACAGAATCCAACTCCAATCCACACTTGGCTGGGATGTGTACATCGACACGTGGAAAAGCTCTGCTGATAACGCTGACCTTATCATTCTCTCTAACCACTGCAGGGCAGCAGGGCGATCTCCTCTGCCTGATAACCCACTCAACATCTGACCTCCGATCTTTCACACCCATTACTCACCCTGAGTGTGACCTCACAGAGGCCACTGTCAGTAGCAGTGTGGGAGACACATTTGGAGCCGTCCCTGTGGATACTGCTGTCAGCGGCAGTAAGTTAGTCCTGTTATGTATCAGCCCTAAAGGCGAGAGTCGGTGTCATTTGGGTTCTTGAAATGAAATGACAGGGTGTTCAACTCTCAAACATGCATCACTCAGCCGGATCTAAAGGCAGCTTTGGAAGCCTGGCCCATTAGAGCCATATCATAATGCAAACACTGCAAAAATCATTTTCTTTATTTGTTTTTCCAGCTTCCTTAATCCTTAATACAATATATAACTTATCTTACATTATTACATTTCATTGCATATTATTGCATGCATTTTTGCAATTGCATGAATTAATGTTAGTGAAACATTGTTTTTCAGCCAATTGGTAAACAGATTATTTAAAATGTAAAAAAAAAAATTAAAAGTTAAACAATTTTTAAATTTTAATCATTACCCCCGGTTTCACAGACAAGCTAGTCCCAGACTAAAGTGCATGTTTGAGCTGTTTTAACTGAAAGCAACTTGCACTGGCATATCTTAAAATATGTCAGTGCCATTGTTTTGTCTCAAGATGCACACCAGTAATGTTTTATTCTAAGGCACTTAAATGTCCTAATTGAGCTAAAAGCTAATCCTGGTTTAATCTAAACCCTGTCTGTGAAACCAGGCCTAAAATGTAACAACATTTACTAAAGTTCATGCTTAAAACAAGAAAAAACAAGATAAAAAAGAAAAAAAGTAATTCAGTATCTGAAAACATCTTACACAATTTTACACATTTACCGGACAAGACAAAAATACTAAGATTTTTTTTTTTTTGCAGTGCAGTGCAGATGAATACAAATGTAAAAAATATATTAAGTTGCCAGCCACTGCCTGTCACAGGGTGTTTTTGGTTATGTTTCATGTGTTTAGTTTGCCATGTTTATTGTCATGTCTTGCCATGCACTTCCTGGTCTTGTCATGTGATTCCCTTGCCCTCATGTGATCCTGCCATGTGGTCCTTTGTCTTGTGTTCTGTTGTCGTGTTCTCATTGGTTTACTGGTTTATCATTGTTCACAGGTGTGTCTAGTCTTTAGTCATTGTGTATTTAAACCCTCATGTTTGCCATGGTCCTTGTCTGATATTGTATGTGTAACCTGCTTGTTGGTGAGTTTTACGTTTTGCCCTGCCATGTCAAGTTTTTGGTTCTAGTTTATGCCAAGTCTTTGAGTTATGTTAAGATTTAAGTTTAATAAAAACTGCACTTGGGTTCACTACAACTTGCCTTCCAGTGGATTGAATGTTACACTGCCAGATCAGATTCAGAACGATGATCAAAACATAGATGGAGTAGCCCTCAACACCCCCAAACCTTGCACAGTCCTATAGCTTGTCCGGAGTTGACATTTCATTCAGTAACATTAGGCAGTTTTGATTTACATGTTGTTTAATGTTGGTGATAGTGTTATTTTACATATGCATATGCTTACATATGATATTGCTTGTTTTATGCATCTTATTCGCATGTGTTTTGATCAGGAGATTCAGTACTCCTTCAGAAGGTGTGTAATAGCGCCCCCTACCATATTACAGTGAAGACATGGAAAGCCGGAAAAAACCGTCAATGGTGGGGTAGTGTCTCATAAATTGTGGAAATTTGTGTCAATGGCAGGGAAAGAGTTAAGATTGATTTTGTTTTATGTTCACGCACAATGCATACATGAATTCTTTAAAAACCTGTCTCTTTCTATATACACTCACCTAAAGGATTATTAGGAACACCATACTAATACTGTGTTTGACCCCCTTTCGCCTTCAGAACTGCCTTAATTCTACGTGGCATTGATTCAACAAGGTGCTGAAAGCATTCTTTAGAAATGTTGGCCCATATTGATAGGATAGCATCTTGCAGTTGATGGAGATTTGTGGGATGCACATCCAGGGCACGATTGGGTTGAGATCTGGTGACTGTGGGGGCCATTTTAGTACAGTGAACTCATTGTCATGTTCAAGAAACCAATTTGAAATGATTCGAGCTTTGTGACATGGTGCATTATCCTGCTGGAAGTAGCCATCAGAGGATGGGTACATGGTGGTCATAAAGGGATGGACATGGTCAGAAACAATGCTCAGGTAGGGCGTGGCATTTAAACGATGCCCAATTGGCACTAAGGGGCCTAAAGTGTGCCAAGAAAACATCCCCCACACCATTACACCACCACCACCAGCCTGCACAGTGGTAACAAGGCATGATGGATCCATGTTCTCATTCTGTTTACGCCAAATTCTGACTCTACCATCTGAATGTCTCAACAGAAATCGAGACTCATCACAGGCAACATTTTTCCAGTCTTCAACTGTCCAATTTTGGTGAGCTTGTGCAAATTGTAGCCTCTTTTTCCTATTTGTAGTGGAGATGAGTGGTACCCGGTGGGGTCTTCTGCTGTTGTAGCCCATCCGCCTCAAGGTTGTGCGTGTTGTGGCTTCACAAATGCTTTGCTGCATACCTCGGTTGTAACAAGTGGTTATTTTTAGTCAAAGTTGCTCTTCTATCAGCTTGAATCAGTCGGCCCATTCTCCTCTGACCTCTAGCATCAACAAGGCATTTTCGCCCACAGGACTGCCGCATACTGGATGTTTTTCCCTTTTCACACCATTCTTTGTAAACTCTAGAAATGGTTGTGCGTGAAAATCCCAGTAACTGAGCAGATTGTGAAATACTCAGACCGGCCCGTCTGGCACCAACAACCATGCCACGCTCAAAATTGCTTAAATCACCTTTCTTTCCCATTCTGACATTCAGTTTGGAGTTCAGGAGATTGTCTTGACCAGGACCACACCCCTAAATGCATTGAAGCAACTGCCATGTGATTGGTTGATTAGATAATTGCATTAATGAGAAATTGAACAGGTGTTCCTAATAATCCTTTAGGTGAGTGTATATGGATAAGACTGATGTCATGTCTGGTTCAGAAAGCCATTCCATCCTGTCAAAGCCAAGCATGCTGTATCATACTCTTCAAGGCCAAATGTAAATGATCTGCACACCAATTAAGACAACATCGGTGACCAACCACTATCCTGCAGCCTCCTGCAATTCTAGCCCTGGGTCAAGTCAATAAAAGAAAGGCAGATCTTTTACCCACTTCTCCGTTCTGTCTGGCTCCTGCTGTGCATGATGTCTGTCTTTGCCGAGCCAAGACAGATTATATCCGTAGAGCCGTTTCCTCTGAAGAAATGTTGTATGTTGTAATAATTGCCTGGAGCCGAAACAGCTGTCAGCATCCTGAGCTAATCTTCAAGAGTGGATAATCATCACTGGAGCGCTGCGTTTGCAACAATTGCCATGTGCCTGCATTGTTAAACCCATAACGAAACATGGAGATTTGTAAATGCAGATTCTTAAAAAACAAGTGAATACTTTGACACTTCAAACAGAGGCTTAAAAAACCCAAAACAAACAGTCTGGACATGGTGATAACTTCACAAGTGCAAAAAACAAGCATTTAGAGCAAACAAAATGGAAAGTAAAGGCACTGTCCTTGAGCTTGCCAGATAATGCCTCCGCTAATTTCAAGGTTTTACTTGAGAAATAAACCATGAAAGCTGAGAAACTTATCATCAGCTTTGTGTTCGAGGGCTATTGTGTACAAGTATCAAGGTTGCAAGGAAGCAATTAACAGGCAAAATCTGCAGCTCCTATCGCATGGACTCTTCACAGCATCTGAGAACACAGTCACAGGTAGAGAGAGAGAGAGAGAGAGAGAATAAAAGAGGTTTTTGGTAAAGTAAGAGTAAATGTGCATTGTGTATCTCTCCACACTGAGCAAACAATTCTTTTGTGCACCAACATCAAAATCCTCTTTTCTGCCTCTTTAGAAAATCCCCTGCAAGCGGAGCCCCTTTGAGAACATTTGAAACAACTGTTATTAAAAACACTCTCTCCTCCAATCACACACTCTCAGTGCGCTGTTAACCTTAAGAGCAGTTCACTTCTGCTTTTCTCAATAGAAGTCTAGAAGTTAGAAAGGACGTGTCACAGTGCACCAAAGTTTGGCTGAAAAGTTTCAAGGGAGCTGCCATGTCCTCCTCTCTGTCTCTCTTAGCTAGTGTGCACTTTGGCGCACAAAGCCTATTAACAACAGTCGCCAAGAAAAGAGTTTTTGCCACTAATGTGATGTTTGTGTTTCATATTACATAAATATATCAGTTTGGATCTAAACTTTGCTTCAACTTTCTTTAATAGGGGCTAATTGTCTTAGAGACTGAGCTGTACTGTAAACGCACTGCAGTGCCAAACAAACCTGTCGGTCAGACTAGAGACTTACATAAAGCATGATGGTTAATATGCTCTCTGCATTAAAAAAAAAGGTCCACGTTTGTTACAAATTAAATTAAATATAAAAAGACACTATTACCGGTCTTTTTTATTAGTTGTTTTTTATTATTAAAATATCAAGATATTAGAGTTCAGAATATCAGAGACCTGTGAATACATTTTTAATAAAAAAAAAAAAGTAAAATAAAAAAAAAATAGGATAAATTAAACAAGATCTAGATCTAATATCTAGAGAACAGAATAAAATAAACTAAACACTAAATACATTTTTTAAATAAAATTGAATATATTTAGAGATGAAAATATCAGAGACTTTTTTAAATAAAATAAATACTAAAAAGATCAGTAATATATAGAATATCATAAATACTTCACTCTTTTGAAAACATTTAAAAAAATGTTTTAATTACATTAAATTAAATTAAATAAAAGACTGGTAATATTAGCGACTCACATGTACCAACCACTCACACTTTCTTTGGAAATATAAGAATCTACACTGATAAAAATTATTCTGTGGTGAAGTAAATACTACAGAAAAAAAACAATGTAATTTCTACATGAAAAAGTTAGTTCAGGCAAGAATTAAAAAAAAATGTTATATCAATGTTATAAAATTAAGTAAAACTACTCAACTTTTCTGATATTGGTGTATCCATTATGCACTGGGGTTTGAATAATTAATAAGGTAGATTTTTCGCTGTTTTCCAACTGTATTTACACTTTTTTATCATTGCTTTTGCTGTTAGGCTTAGTAACTTGCCATTTTGTAACATTTGGAGTTAATTTTCTACTCAAATGACACATTGATACTCAAAAACAATCCATCAAATGTTACCGTCACTGTGTATTGTGTACCAAGTATTGAGGTCTCTGTGTTCAGGTGCCGTGTTACTTCTATTATGTAGATATGGTGTTTACAATATCTATTGTGTTATTTACTTAGATGTTTCTAAGTAAAGCATACACTTTAAAAGCGGTGTTTAATTGTTTTGTAAAAGTAAAAAAGTATTGCAAAGGAAACTTCATTTAAGTAGAAATTACTCAACCTTTTACTGGTCAAGTTAAAATGACTTATTTTCGTAAAATAGAGTTTACTTAACTCCATAGGTGAAATGTACTTATGCGTGCAAAAACTTGCAAAATAAAAATTAAGTAAATTTTACTTAATGTTTTTTTTTTCAGTGTAGCATAGTGCTATATAAATAAACGTTCACTATTTTCTGTCAATGCATTGTCTATTTACTTTATTATTCACTAATATTTTTTGAAAACGGAGGTATGAGTATGAATGAGTTTTGTGTCATTTAACAGCATGCCATAAAAATCTGCTAGTATAGCTTAACTTGTACGTAATGTGAAATATTCCTGATTATATGAATTTGCTACATAACAAATGCAGCCAGTACTAGTTAACTTGCAGACCATATGGAGAATAATGTACCTCTAAATTCTGACAAATCAAGCACCTCTTCAGGCGAGTGTTTGCTCAGCTCTCTGAAGCCTGTGAAGGGAGCAGGATAAGAATACAATATCTGGCCTTGACTTGGGATGCTTTCACAGGGCCTCTAATGAGGAAAATATGCCTCTTTTGTTATTTCACATTCAGATGTGATTCCAAGGTTTGTGTGAAGAGGGTAAAGAGAGAACAAAATTATAAAAGAGACGGATCATGTTTCAAGTTTCGGTTTTATTCACTTCCAGATTTTGTCTGTAAACCTGTTCACTGCCTGTAAGAAAATCTCAGTCTTTCCTCATTGTTCCACAGTATATAAAAAAACTCTAAAAAAAACAAATGTAAACATAAAAAAGATCTAGGGTAGGTGCATCACTTTTTTTTACTTTTATTGCAGCCCAAATTGATTAATAATACAATAGATGCCTGTCCAGCTGATTTGAGAGACCGAGCACAGGGTTACGACCTCCAGCACAGATTGACAGGTGGCACCACAGGGGTCATGGGATCAAGTACTTGCTGCTATTTAATGAATCACAGGACGCCAGCGAAGGTAAGATGACAGCTTTTCCTCACTAGACCACAACCAAACTTGCATCTAGGGCCACATCAGCCACATCACAAAATCAAAAATGTGTGACATGGGTACACCAAGTCTGATATGACTAAACAAAAATAAATGTAAAAAAATAAAATACACCAGATTTTTGCCATTCTCTGCATGTCTGAGAGTCTTCTATTCAGAATAGAAAACTGAACTGAACTCACTAAATATTTGTATGAACATAAGATTCAACATTTGAGACATATGCTGAACAAATTTCACAGAAATGGAATAAGTCCCTGAACAAAGGGGGGTTAATATCAAAAGTAGCAGTCAGTATGTGGTGTGGCCACCAGCTGCTTTAAGTACTACAATGCATTTCCTTCTCAAGTCACTTGCAAGTTTTTGAACATGTCTGGGGGGGACACATGGTTACACGTGGTTTGGCACTGCAAGAACGATCAGCTGTCCTTCCTGTCTCCCTGAAGCTTTTCAGAGTCAGAAGAGAGATCTCTTTAATGTCCCAAGTTATTGGAACTGTTAGTGTCTTAAGGACTGTTCCACAGGCATTTTGCAGTAATTATCATTTGCATGATTTCTGTCAGTTCTGTCAGTTTAAGCTTTAAGAGCAAAAAGACTAAAACTGTGCGCAAATACAGAGCCACGCAGACAGCATGTGAACCCCGAATTCAGTTCTCTTCTAATTTGAACTTTAACGGACACAATTAAGTCAAAATGCCTGTCTCGGCGAGTATCCTCGCAAACAGGATCTTCAGTTTTTTTTCCAATTGAGGAAAAAAAAGGATGCGTATCATTATATTGGATCTGTGCATTCATCTTAAAGTGACAGCAGCCTAATATACCCACAGCTGTTTGTCACCAATGTTTACCCGAAGAACCCGTGGGCGCGTTTTGTTTGATTTTTCCTCATGACCGTGTAAAACAACTTAAAATACGCCATCATTTTTGGCCTCACAGACATGAAAGATATGTCTTTACAAAGCTTAAAGTGTCTACTTTTATTTGTGTATACTCAAAATAAAAACTAAATGTTGTGCTTTTCGCTAAATAAAGAAAACAAACGATGCGCGTTCTCCCGTCTGTCTCTAGGTGAAGTCCACTCTGAAATGCGTCTGAAAATGAGCTGTAACTCAGCGAATACTTGCCACACAGACACGACAGATATATCTTTATAAAGCTTGGAATGTCTACTGTTCTCTGTTAATGTAATCCGTATGAAAACAGCGAGAGGTACAGTTTCTCAAGCGAGCCTCATTATCTTTAATGTGACCACACCTACGCGCGCACAAAGCGATTCACATGCAAATCGTCCATGTGAAGGAAGCAAACCTGTAAACGCCCCCCATCACCTCAAAACAAACAATCAGCTTAATCATTCTTCTGCTTTTCATCCAGTTTGGAAGACACGCTGTGAGTTTGCCTTGGATTTACCTCAGAATAAGAACGCGATTTGAGAATTTTTAAAGGTAAAACATTTCTTCTCACTTATATTAGCGTTATTGATGCATCAACTTCACATTGTAGGCTACTAGTTCAACTATTGCCAGACTAAAATGTGTGAAATCAACGGAAACATGTTGAAAATGAAATATAGACAGGTAGGCAACCTTTCAATGATAATAAAGATACACGTACGACATGAGGGTATTTTTATGCTCTATAATATTAAACACAGTATGATATAAAAGTAGGACTGCCAACTGTCCCGTATTAGCCCGGACGTCCCGTATATTGGGCCTAAATTTCCCGTACATGACCTCCCTTGTCCCGTTTATTGACTGCTATGCTCATCTAACCACTTAAGGGTCGTTCACATATGTTGCGTCTTTTGCGTGCTCAAGTTCATTATTTTGAATGTAGACACGCGACAAGCGCACACAAATTAGAGAGCAACGGCCTTGTGATGGCTCATGCGGTGCGGCACTCTCGTTTTTCCCAGATGCGTCTATGCCTCAGCGAGATGAAAACGCTTAGCAAAGACAGACCCCACGGGAGCGTTTAGTTTTATTCTGCAAACTAAGTGTGTAGTAAACGTGGCAGGAACATCTGTTTGTGTATGCATTTGTAGATTATATTGCAAACAAATCATGATATTCAACTGTGATACTGTAATGGGAGATCCAAGTTGAAAACAGTTGTGTTCTTTTTTTTTCAGGATTCTTTGATTAATAGAAAGTAAAAAAAAAAAAACAGCATTAATCTGAAATAGAAAGCTTTTGTAACATTAAAATGTCTTTACTGTCTCTCTTGACACGTTTAATGCATTCTTGCTGAATAAAACTATTAATTTCTTAAAAAGTATAAATTAATAAAGCTATTAATTTAAAACAAATTCTTACTGACCCCAAACTTTTGAACGGTAGTGTATAATGCTACAAAAGCTTTAGATGGTTTGTGTGTAACAATTGACATTTATTTCTATGATGTTAACATTCTTTTTAGGATTAAATTGTGCATTAATAGGTTAAGCAAAACAAATGTGTTTATATCTGAGAACCTTTTATACACACACTTATCTGCAGACACTGAAATAACATACACTTTGAGTGTCCCTTATAAAGAACCACGACTGTCCCTTATTTTTGTCCCACTTTTGTCCTCCGTTGTGTATGTTTGGATTAGGGGAGGGGTCTTTGTATTTCTCAGTTGTGAAAAACATCTATATTCATGATGATTCACGCCCTCCCAGAATAAGCCTTCCTGACACAAAACATGTCTTACAAATTTTAAATCTGTATTATTTATTAGTGGCTAGAGTGATTTTTACATCATTTTGAAGCAAAAATTCTTGCCTACGTGATCCAGTTTTCAAAAGTCTTGTGAACAAATATTCAGTATGGGTTTTATAGCCTTATAACAGTGACTTAATTTTTCTTTCTTTCCACAAACCACGCATAAACGTCATTTTCTCAAAACTATAAACTTTTACACACATGCTGCTCATATATTATTGTAGCAGAGTTTGTGCTGAATACAGAGTAATCAATCTTTAGCCATGAAAATGTTACAAGTAACAGAAATAAGCCCAAATGTCAGGGCATGTCAAAACACCTCCAGGGCCCAGAAAACAGCTCAGGGCTCATAGGGTTAAATCAAACAAAGGTGAAAATCACTTTTTTAGCTTTAACAAAACTACATTTGATTAATTATTTAATTATAGTAATTATATTTAAATTATACAGTGACAACATTGTTATTTTGATTATTCAATTTCTGTACCTGAATACTGTTAGACTTGAAAACATAAAAGCACTGTTTATTTCATTTGTATCTTTCTTCTATTGTATTTATGTATGCTTGTAATTTGTTTATTATTTTCTGTGCAGATGCACTCCCTTACAAAATCAGCCTGATCATCCTAGAATGATTAATTCTTTACAAATATAGAACTATTCAAATTATCTGGGGAACTTTTTTTCATATCGCAATATATATAAAAATCGCAGAAAAACTAAATATCGTAATGTCATTTTTTTCCAATATCGTGCAGCCCTATATACAAAAACATAGCCCCTATAAATGGCTTTAGTGGAGTTAGCTTCTTTTATTAGTTGAATGTAGTATAGCTAACAACTTTTTCAAGACTACTTTGACTATACTTTAACTGCTTTAAAATAATAGTAGCTTGAACAGCTTGAAAATGGTTTCCTCAACACCGATAATGACTTTCCAGTAACAACTTCCAGTCTTCCAGTACAGTACACACTGAACCATAATAAGCCATTTAGGCTGGATCGAGAGCTAGCAAATGTTCAGAGATTCTTCTGGGGAGACAAAAAAAATGGCATATCCCCTTTCATTTTAGCTGGAAGTGTAAACCGAACCACATTCTGCCTAATGTGTCCCAGCTGCTGGGAGACGGCAGGGTCTGTGCTGTGCCGTGGCTGGTGGGATTGAGGTCTACAGGCGGCTGACAGTGTTTGTGACTGTGTGTGCAAGAGTGAGTCACTGCAGCTATCGCTGTGGGTCTTCTCTGTCAAAACCAACCTCACCAAGTGAAGGCAATCCGAACATTTCAAAATAAAATTGAGGGAAAAATCCATGAAAGCCACAATCCAACTCAAACAAATGTGTATTGTAAATGCTTCCCAGCTCCCTGTGATGGTGGATGCTGTTATGATTTGAAACTGTACACATACTAAACACAGACACACAAAACAAAAACCTATTGTTTTACACTCAAGTAGGTGCCATAACAAGGGCAGTACAACATTTGAAAACCCTGAGGTGCCAAGCCAACATACCGTATTACAACATATATACATATAAATATAATATATGAGATTAAGAGCATTTAAGCATTCATATGCAACAGGGAAAAACCCCCCCAAAATAAATGAAGTTAAAAAAAAAAAGTAATGAATAACTACAGAAAACGAATATATAAATGAGTGATTTAATATAATAAGTAATAGGCTAAATTGACTGATTGTTTTAGTTCTTAGGCCATTTATTTATAAGTTTGTTCCTCTTGCAAGTAAAAAATAAATAAGTAAATAAAACTTTCTTAGTAACTAAGGATTCTCTTTTATTGTCATAAAAAAAGTGCAAGTGGTTACACTTGTTGGTGCTAAACCTTCAAAACAAACATCTTTGAACAAAATGACGATTGATCTTAATGCTTGCTGTTTGTATGTTGAATGTTGGGGAATTGTGTAGTGTGAGGCTGGGCGGTTGATGCCAGTGGGGTGCCTGTTCTGGATCCTCTGAGGTTAAATACAGAGGGACCGAGTCGCAACCCCGTTCCACCCGGCTGGGCCGGAAAACAGCCAGTCAGCCGAGTGTTAAACATAAGTGACAAATGCCGTCCGACTCAAATCACCTTCTATCAGACCCCATGACTGCCTCCCACCCAGAGAGAGCGAGAGATGTCTGAACGCTGCTGTGTAAAGATGGCACATCTAACAACTAAGTCAATGCAATAACCAAATCTGCTCTCTAAGTTTCAACATCTGTATAGTCCAGAGAATTGAAGCTCCAGATACAGATGTAATTGATCATGACAAGATGGAAACTAATGTATTAAACAATATATTTGGCATTTGGATTACTGGATGGACTGACAACTGTTGCTAACAAATAACAGCAGGATTAACAACACCATGAACAATGTTTTCCGTCCTGTGCCAATGCACAAAAATATTTTGATGGGACATTTCTTACACCATTTAATTATTTAGGTTAATTTTAATCTATAAATATACTAATAATGTATACCACTTTATACACATACAACTATATATGAGAAATATATATATACACACACACACAGTTGAATTAAAAGTAATTTAACTTGAAATAAATTTTTTTTTTTATTATAGTACAGAACCTTTGAGTGAATTTCACCAATATTTAGAAATACACTAGCAAATAGCCCTCCAAGTAGGGCTGCACGATATATCGTTTTAGCATCAATATTGCGATGTGACTATCGTGTATGCGCACATTGCAGTAGAGCTGCAGGGTTCTGGATGAACTGAGAATCACCTTTTTTTTGTGTATAATGGAGATTGCGATTCTGAAGAATAAACAGACAACTAACAAAGTCACATGCAAACTAGAGGTTCTGAAAAACTGTTCATTGCTTTAGTCTATTTAAAAATATATTAAATTGAACGAAATCATTTAAAAACAATTATTTGAATGAAGTCAATAAAGTCTTGTTTCATTATGGGATGAATCAGCATTTGTGAATAAATCTTTAAAATTAATGATTCAATGACAAACACTGTTTTTAAACACTCACTTGTAGCCACCTCCTGGCGTAACGATAAGCAATACAATACAATAGGCTAAGTGCCAAAAGACTTGATTTGAAGACTTGAAAAAATTATTTACTCTTATTTTGATCACAACCGTAAACATCAATGTTTATACCCAAACTATAAACAACTACATTTTTATACCGTGTTATTTAAATGTTTGTAATACATAAAAAACGATGTGTGGTTGAAAAGCTGCATCATACACTGTACATTTACATGGCAGCTGCTCTCCCTGCATCAGCGCGAACGAAGATTTGAGTGTTGCAGTGTGATGATCGTACTTTTAAATGTTAACTAAAGTCTCTAAAGTCTTTGCTTTAAACAGTTTCACATTAGAAGCGTCAAGCGTAGAGTGCGAGCAGCATGTGTTTTGTTGCTGCCCATATCAATGAATGAGATTGTTCACATCGGAAGCGTGATGGCCGACTGTCATTCATTAACTTAGGCAGTGACAAAACCTGCGCTGTTCATACTCCGCTGACGCTTGCGATGTGAAACATGCGTAATAGACATAGCGGAATCGTTGTCATTTAGAAATGAGATTGCGATCTTTCAACGATTAATCGTGTAGCTCTACATCACAGGACGTGTGAAGTGCAGGGATTGTATTCGGACCAGGAACCATGGTTCGAAACGCATGTGATTCTCGAGTTAACTGCAAAGTCTAACCATCAAAGAACGAAAGATTTATCATTTATACTTGCTTTAATTTATGTCAGTTTAAACATTCAAGCGATTTTAAACCATTCAAGCTCAAGAAGACACGAAAAAGAAACTGTATACTGTAATAGAAGTATATTGATTTCATGGGGTCTTAAACAGAACTGTGCGAGGTATGAATCTGATATGTAGATCAGACTTAAAAAGCCCTAAAATAAAGTGTAACCTCAGAAATGATGTGTTCAGAAATGAACCAATCCACTTCAACCTCCACCAACCTAACAACACTATAATTTAAGGTGAGACACGGCAGGTGAAAACATTGTTTTTTTCATGCAGTGGTCAATTTTGAGATTTTGAGAGTTTGCTCCCTTAACATGTAAGCTTTCATGTCAAAATAAAATATATATCAACATTACACATTAAGGTGGTTATTTCATTATATTTTGTCAACTTGCACCTTTAGATTTCTACCGGAAATCACCAAAAGTTAACATTCTAACGCAAGCTCCCGTGCCGTCTCCATTCACAGAAACATGTCATGCCTGGTATCATTATAAAGCTTTCAGTCTCATACACAGCGCTGTCTAATCCAAATATGGGCATTTCCAATCTACAGCCGAAAACCACATCTGATTGGTCGATGTGAATTTCTGACTACGGGATTGGCTGCCGCTTCCTTGTTAATTTTCCGCCTAAGAGAAAATGCAGACAACTTAACTATATTCTGAAGGCTTTTACAGAGGGATTTGTTGATATATCATTCCTATCCTGAGTTATAGGTCCTTTTACTCCAAAAAACATGGCGGAAATCAACTATTGTCAGTATTCTCTAATTTACTAAAGCACAAAATAAGATTTACAGAATCCCCTCTGTAAAAGCCTTTTCATCTAATATGTCAACAAATAGAACCAAGAATTTTAAACATGGTCCTTTCCAATTTCCAGATTTTGTTTTTGGAAATGTATGCAAATGAGCGTATATTTAAGTATATAAGCCCTAATTTGCATATTAAAACATTAATTTACACAAAACTTGTAATACATTTTTATCTTATGTTTACGCCAGTAATAAACTCGAGAAGTTTCACAGTGATATCTTCTAATAAAAAAAAAAAGACCTGGTGAAAAACCGCAGTACAGTTATCAATGAGAAAAAGGATGGCACTCTGTTTTTTTTTCTCCACATACAAATACGTGTGAATTTGAGAACCATTTCACTCATGTGGTTCAGGCTTTCAAAGAAAACTAGGACACTGCCAGCTTTTATGTCTTAATTGTGAGCCTTTTTTTAAATGACAAAGAAATGTGCAGGCCTATTTATGGAACAAAAGACAGATTGAGAGAATTGTAAAGAGAGAGAGCAAGACAGACTGGACGAGTTAAACTGAACGATTTGCAACAATGTTTAATTATGAAACAAATACAAGCGCTTCTTTAAATACAGCTCTAAAGGAGGCCCTCAGACTGTGGCTCTACCTGTGGGCTGACGCTGGGGCCGTAGCCCATCCCTGGTGACCCCATGGAATGTGGCCCCATGGGCGAGCTGATGACAGAGAAGGGAGAGCCCAGGCCGTTCATGGGCGAGCTCAGAGTGCTGATGGGGGAGTGCAGGGACCCCGAATGGCCTAAAGAAGTCGGGCTGAGCAGTGACGGATGCATCCCCCGGTGGGACGTGGGCGAGCTGAGAGGAGAAGACATCACCTGTCCGGAGGAGTCTGTGAGGAGGATAGTAGAAGGAAGTAGTTAGAACATTTATATAGCTAGTTGCCAAAAAACAAAAATCTATTTCCTCTTTCCAAGTATTATGGCGTGAGACAGGCAGCTACAAGCCCATACGCCAGAGAAACAGACAGAGAAAGACACAGCCCTGTTGGGAACTTTGCACCCGCTAGCTGAACCTTACATTGCATGATTATTTTGAGAAAGTAACAAAAGACAGGCAGTCACATTATCATCTAGCACAGAGGTCACCAATTAGCGGATTCTGAATCATTTACCATAAATTTATACAATTAGAAGCATTCTTCCTCCACATGGAGAAACTGAGCTTCTAAAGACAGCATATAAGGCAGGTTTCATGCAAAAGGAGATGCTAGTTATGATAAAATAATGGCAAGGAAACTATAGCTTTTTTGGTTGCTCACTTGTGGTTTGTAAAACAGCTTTAGATTCACATTTATTCACATTCAGAGTAATTTATATTGTGAAAATGGATTTAATATTTCTTTCTACAGTTATCTACTCTTTCTATCTAACCTTAATTCTAAGGTTACTTAATTATATATTCATTACTTCAATGAGCTCATTGTTTCTGCCTTAAACTAATACATAGTTTAAATTAATAAATGTTTATATGTTTAAATGTTTAAATGCTAACGCCATGATTTGCACATGTACATTTCTGAAATCCATTACTTGGACACAGTCACCGCTGATAACAAATCACTCTAAATTGTAATGTAGACACATACATTTTCTGCAAAACTGCAAAAGATTTTTGTCTTAGCATGTTGCTAATCTGAAAGAACAATAATCTAATAAGCCTAAATAGGCCTATACAAAACCTCCATTTTACTATAAATATCTTTTTCCAGTTATGAATTATAAAATACTTAAAATGATGCCTCTGTGGAGAGCTCACTAGTTTCTAGAATAGAGAAGTTGACTCCTGAAACTGTTTACATTATTTTGGTACCTTTGAATGTTCAGATCTTTGCTGAGAAGGAAATAAAGACACTGGACTTCTTGGAACTTTAACCGAGTACCTCTAATCTAGTGCATGTTTTTATAGGCTTTGAGAATGCTTCAGAAAACAGAGAGAGCGAGAGAAAGAGAATGAGAGCGAGATACAAGGTCAAGGGCCCTAAGGATGCCAACTGATTAGGTAGCAGGCTCATTTTCTGCTTCCTTACTCTTCCTCCCTTCTCGCACCATCCTCCGCTCTCTCGTTCTCCTTGAACCTGTCCGTCATGCTGTCAGCTGTCATGAAGAGACGATGGGGGGACATCTGTCAGTCTTGCCTGGGTGACAAGGCCATATTTCCTGTGTCCATGACTGCTTACTTTCCCTCTCTCTAACCTTGTCTTGTTCTCCTTGTACTTGGCTCACTTTCATTTAGCAAACACTTCCTTTACGCACCTCCTTTCTTTCTCCCTCTCTCTGTCTCCCCAAATCCATAGGCTTTATATCTCCATGAATCTTTCTGTATTTTATTACAGTTATTTATTTTCCCCAAAGGGTTGGAGCAGGAATGTAAAAAAAAAAAAAAGAAAAAAAAAAGAAGTATAGTGGCACCTAAAACGGTACAATAACCTCATCCTTCAATATTATATACACATACATACATATATACATGTGTGTGTGTGTGTGTGTGTGTGTGAGATAACCATAACTGCAGAAATCTGAGTTTTGAGGGCACAGTGTGGGCCTGCTCATTATCCACAAATTCTAACAAAACTTTATCGAATTTAAGCACAAAACAACAAAAAAAAGAACAAAAAAGCATTCAAATGTTTCATGTATTTCATGACTTAATACTGTTACGCAAGCGCAGAGACTCATAACAGGCTAGTTTCATAAGGGGGCTGCACAGAATATAGATGATGTATTACTCAATTAGGTGACAGTTGAGAAAAACAGCATGTCCAGTCTGTGTTTTCCAGGAGCTCTCTGTCTCCACTTGCCTGATGTCACTTCACAGTGTCTTGTGATGGATTCCAGGCCAAAAGGCACTCGAGAGGGCGGACGAAGTATATAAGAGAGAGAGCTTGTCAGCGGGGTATGCTAGCGTCTGCCTGCCTGCCAGATCCGCCACGCCAAACACTTCCCCTACATCCTGCCCTCCTCCGGAGCACTTCCTGCAAACACCCTGAAATCAGCTGCAGCAAATAGAGCTGCTTCTGTCAATGCATTCATATACACATTCACACCCGCTGATTGCCAAAAAAAACTGTGATTAATTAATTCTCTAATGTCACATTGTCACATAAACAGGAAAACATGATTTCCTGGCACATGGAAGTGAAACGTAATCATTATTCAGTCTAATGAGGGTTTTATCTTGAGGTGATAAGACCCCCAGAGATGGTCTGTTTCAGAAACACTTTGATGCCAATCTGTTAGCGGACAGCTGCAACACACTTGGGACACAGCTGATCCAGGGTCAGTTTGGGAGTGTGATGCCATATCCTAACCAGCTGATTCAAGTGTTGTTGTTTTTTTAAACCTAAAGTTATTAAAGATTTTTTTTTTATTAAATAATTTGTTTACATATCAAGTTAACAAATACTCTGAATATATATAAATATATTTGTATATTTACATGTATATATTTTAGATAAATCCACAAAATAGTTTTTTGTAATATTTTTAAATTCCAAAAGTGTATATATATTCATCTAAGATTGGTGGTCGGATGAGGGGGAGGGAGATGGGATCAGTAGAGGTCCACAAGCTGGGACTCGACCTCGGGAATGCCCATGAGGCTATTGGCGCCAACATAAATTAATTAATTAATTAAAAAACAGACGATCTTACTGATCCGTTATTACATGCAGGAATGCATCGGACCATGAATTTTAATTTGTTGTAAGAAAACATATGTTATATGTGTGCATGTCAGTATTAAGATGCTTAGCATTTTGTGTGCGTGTGCACATTCTATGTTTAATAATATACAGTATATGTTCATGGCCTGTGCTATTCATATGTGTGTGTGCACATTTTAAGTATACTGTGCTGCCAGTTGGTGGTGTGTTACTCTCTGTGAAGGATAGGGTTGCCAGATCAGGATTACAGATGGATAAAAGGGGCTCTTATTTAATCCGCCCTAGAGAGGGGCATAGCTGGTGGAAAAAAGGATAGAGAGAGAAAAAAGGACAGAGAAAAGAAAAGAAGAGACTTTCAAGTTGACGTTGCTGTGAGACTTGCTTCCTTACGAAACGTTTTAGTTCAAAAGAAGATTGTTTCTAGAGTAGGGATGTGAAAACAACATTTTTAAAACTAAGTCAGTGGGTTGCCCGAATCACTAGTTGACTAATCAGTCTTAACTGGAAGCCCTGTATAATTAGGCTGGTTTGAGATTCACCTGACTTGACATGTTTCCTTGGGGACGTTTACAAAAGACAATTTAAAAACAGCTAGAAGCAGGTTAATTAAAGCACAAAAGGTAAGAAATAGGGAAAACAATCTAGCTAAACTAGTCAACCTCATCGACCATCATGACCCATCCCTAATCTACCTAATCTAAACCCACTTATACATTTCTGTATATGATCACATTGTGTCATAAAATTTCACTCTTTTCCCCATTGTCTTTGTCTTGACCTGTTTGGTTGGGACGAGAAACATGTTATATAAGCTATCCGAGAAAGCACCTGTAAAATCATCAGGGTGCCGTGCTACCTGAAGCTAACCGGATAAATCTGCTAGATTAGATAAGAGCAGGTAAGACAGAAAACACAGCCCTGGCAACGTCTAAATAAGAGTGGCAGCCCTCCAATCTTCACTCTGTGCCAAAACAGCTGTCATCTGCCGCCGATCACCTCAAAGGCATCTGACAGGTACAAACCACCAAATAAATCAGCAGGAATCAGGATCATTATCTCGCTACATCAGCTCCAGGACATATTGAAGAAAGGTGCCCTGCATAATGCACAACAGGTTGCCCAGCCTTTTAAGGGAGGTTGGAGAAGGTGAGGTCATTGTAGTGCTCCATTCTACTTCCATTTATACGCATAATGAAGCTTATCTTTCACTGCATACAAAATTCAAGTTTGTTGAAGTCCCAAAAAGACATGTGACCAAAAGAGGATCTAAACGTCACAGATTTACCTCTTGGCTGATCTTTAATCTAGCCAAAGAAACACTTTAGATCTGAGCATAATTAGAAGAAATTATATTTTGGCTAGAGAATTTTTCAAGATTTTTCTTTGAATTCCCCCTCCCTCCTCAAATATTTTACTAATTTCAATCGCTTTTTGAAGCCTGCATACAATTGTATACATTTCCTAATTTTCCAGGACCAAACAATTACTTCGGACCCTGCAACACGACAAACCAAGGAGAGTCTGTGTGTTCTCTGAATGTGATGTTTAGATCCTCTATTGGTAAAAAAATTTTTTATGCTACTATATAGGTCCTCCATTCGCATATGTATGAATATAAAGTGAATGGAATATGAATTCCCATGTCACCTCACCTTAAAAAACCCAATGATTTAGCATCCTGTAGCTCCATGGTGGCACTCTACACAACCTTTGTAGGCAATGAAGGGACAGTGTAAAGGTGAAGGTAAAGAAGGAGATCTCCTGTTCTCATGATACCCAAGGACCACACACACACACACACAAGCCTGCACACTATCATGTTGGGCCTGCTGGTGTGATGACTGCATGACTAATGTTTGCACTTGAAAGGAGCTGAATGGGAGTGATTGGTAGGGAGAGCCTCTCTTGTATTCTTCTGATCTCCGCTTCACAGGTTTGTTGTGACAGGCGCTTTAACCACAGTTTCATATTTATTCCACTTATTGCTCTGGGCCGGTTACATCACTGCTGAAGAACAAAGTGAGCATGCATTCCTGCAGCAAGATAAACGAAGTCCATAAATGACTGCCATGGCTAGCCGTAATTTTTCAGGGAAAAATACGGGTTGGGAAAGACCCTACAGGTGGGTGTCAAATTTATTTTAAAACAATTTATTTAGAATAATATCTTCCTTTAAATGCATGGACAGAAAAATTAGGATTTTCATTTTTGAAAATGTGTGTATGGACAAAAAAATCCTTTACGTTCATCATTGTCTGAATCCGACTGGTCTTGGTGTGTCCTGTTGGTGCTAAGAGCTAGCAGGCATCTGCAACAGCAGCGTCTGCATTATGAATGGAAAACAGAAGCGGAGCTGCACAGGGCTGAGGGCCTGCAACAGCTGTTCATCTCTATAATTCATCCTTTAACTCCAGAGAGGAGGACCGAGATCATGAGAAGGAAAACTTCAGGTCTAAACATTCTTCACAGGTGGCTACCATCTAATGAAGGGGTTTAACAAAAAAAAATAGGTAAAACCATGCATTTTAAAAATCGACTGTGGGAGTCTGAATTAGAGACCTGCGAGGGACAGATTTTTCAGTCCCGCTCCTGCAGGATTCTGTCCCGCTCCCGCAAAAATATACGTTACCTTCTCCTACTACCGCCCGCAACATTCATGTTTTGTCCCGATCCAGCCCGCATAAAAGTATAAATAGATTTATTTTTGTAAATCCATGAAATAGTTTCAAGTAATTTAACATAAAAGCAAGCGCGTGCATGGTTTGGCATGGCAGAATCCCTTAATAATTCCTAAAAAGCTGACATCTCAGTGCAGCGCAATCTCACAAAGCTCTGTTATCAATGAAGCTGACTGCACAATGAATATTTCATAATGTCTACACATTTTCCTTGTTATAATCTCAGGATTTGTCAGCACGACGAATTCAGCACTGAACAAAAACTCACTTTGAGCAGTGAGTGGATTCTATCTTAAATGCATCTGATTGGCCATTGCTTTCAAGAAATCAACACATATGTCTGTGATTGGCTACATTACACAACCCTGCAAACACATTATAAATAGAAACTCTGCCCATGTTTGCGCCTGTAAATCGTTTTTTACTTTCTTTTAGTCGTTCTCGTTGCTTTTATGCAATAGATGAATAACCATTTTTTTATTTTAGATGTTTTTTTTTTTAGACATTTCTATTTTGCGGGAGTCCCACAAATTGTTTTATTCTCCCGCAACCCGCACACACACACACACACACACACACGAGTACCTTACCGCCCGCACTCGGCCATCAAATCTAGTCCTGCGAGAGTACAGGTCTCTAATCTGAATGACTACTTGACTTATAGGGATAGTTCACCCATCTTAACATAAGACGCATTGTTTAATAACAACTAGATGGAGAATGATGGTTTGGATTGTGGGGGTCTTAATATGAATTCTTTAAAAGACTATTTTCAACTTGACATGTCGCCTTAAAAATCTAATGGTCATTTTTTTATGTAATGATGTTCTAATCTCTTTTCCATCGACTGCTAATAAAGCGGGGGCAACAAATAACATGTTGACTATGCTTTAGCGGCACTCACAAACAGACTATTTTGCCAAGCGACAGTGAATAGCATAGGAACAATCTAGAACAGTCTTTGTATGCTTGTTATTTGTAATGAATGATAAACACCATAGTGAATAAAATATCTGAACAGCTAATTGAAAGCATGTAAATATTATTTGACTTCCTTTCTTCTCCATGACAAGCGGATATCAAAAACACAAAGTTGGGCAGCACTTTGTGCATCACCGTAACCAAGGTATTTAAGCTTTTCTATAAGCACCACCTACTGGAAGAGAGGGAATTAGCATTTTCATTTTGCCTCTGCTGTTTTTTATGCACTGGTCTGAACAGACAAATTGCATGTGAAAAACAGGCAGAATTTTCAAACTAGAAAACAAAAGAAAAAAATCTAGTAACATGTTTGTTGGTTAAAGGAACACTCCACTTTTTTTGAAAATAGGCTCATTTTAGAGTTAAACAGTTGAGTTTTACCGTTTTTGAATCCATTCAGCCGATCTCCGGGTCTGGCGGTAGAACTTTTAGCATAGATCATTAAATCTGATTAGGCCGTTAGCATCTCACTCAAAAATGACCAAAGACTTATTTTTCCTATTTAACTATACTCTCATTCCTGCGTAATAATCAAGGAACTTTGCTGCCATACCATGGGTGCAGCAGGCGCAGTGATATTACGCAGCGCTTGAAAATAGACTAACTTCCGTCAACATAACCAACGTGACAACCTGCTTGCACAGGGAGCATGCTGGGGACTATTTTCAGGCGCTGTGTAATATCATTGCGCCGCTGCACCCATAGTACGGCAGCAAAGTTCCCTGATTATTACGCAGGAATGAGAGTATAGCTCCTAGCCATATCGGTCTAGAAAATCGCAACTTTTCATTTTCCGTCGGTCTTAGTACACAATGTAACTACAGAAGAGTCAAGTTTTAAATAGGAAAAATATCGCAAGTCCTTGGTCATTTTAGAAGTGCTAAAAAAATGCTAAAAGTTCTATCGCAAGACCCGGAGATCGGCTGAATGGATTCAAACTGTTTATGAGCCTATTTTCAAAAAAAGTGGAGTGTTCCTTTAAGCAGTAACCTTCATGCTGTTCCAAACTTGAATGACAATCTTTCTTCTGTGGAACACAAAAGATATTTTGAACATCAATGTCCAAACAACATTGGACCCCACTGACTTTCACAGTATGGACAAAAAAAATACTTTTTTCAAAATATCTTCCAAGTTTAATCATTCATAGGGCTCAAACATGCAACCTTGCAGTACCTGGCTCAACTTTTTAATATCCAAAGTTGAATGTTAAATGGAGGGTCCTTTAAGGTCCTTTAATCCCTGCCTGAAACAATGCCCCATAGATTCATAACAACGTGTTGCCTGAAGCTCCTGTCCTGATCCTGTCCTAGCTTTTCCATACTATACTCCAGGAAGCTCTCTGCTCACGTTCCACAGCCAATCTCCAGCACTTTTCTCAGGAAAACCCTGGTCACTGCACATGTCCCTTGATGACAACTACAAACAGTGCAAATAAACCCTTCGCAAGACGTCCGCCGAACAGAGACTTTCAACTAATTCACTGAAATATGTTGTCTTAGAGACTTTTTTTTTGTGACACACACCATCTATTATTCATAAAGATGTTTGGCACTAGATGCCGTGCTTTTTTGAAGCCCACAGATTGTGGGAGCTCTGACAGCAGGATGAAACAGATATCATTTGCATTCCTCTGAAAATGCTCATGTCTATTCGTAGGTAAGGACAAAGAGGAGAGGAGGGAACACAGCAACTTCCTGAGGAACTTTCAAGCCGGCGCTTGAATTAATGCAGGGACTAAAAATAAGAACTGGCAACCGGAGAAAATGGAGATGCTATTCTGGATAGTTTGACTTTCACTGGTGAAAACAGCATAGGAGTGACAAGCAAACAGCCATCCTGGCCCCCAGCGCCACGTGGAGAGATGGGACTTGCAGGCTGACAAGCAACATACAGTATTTACTGTATATTGCGCCTCTTTGACAGTCATCATTAGTGTTATTCTTATCATTACCGCTTAAACTGCAGCTGTTGTTTATTGTTATGGATGCAGAATAGGCCACGCTTGGTGTGTGGACATTTTTCAGCGTGTGAACGCAAAGAAACAAGGCCTAGCGCTGGCATTAATCAACCATTTTTCTGTACGTATTTGTATAAACAGGTTAATCTGCTGCGCGCTGTGTAAGCAAAGGAAGTAAATAGAGGCGGCTGATGTGTTTACTCTGACTCTGGGAGTGCTGGAGGCCGGGATGCGGAGCGGAGCCAAGAAGAACACAAAGTGGCCTTGGTGAAGGGGGCCCCTTCCTTCGAACCCCACCCTGAAGATACGCTCACCTGTCAGCATACACTGACAAAGGACAGTGTGAAGCCACCGCAAGACTGCCGCTACAAAAAGGCATGCTGGGTAGGGCATGGTGGGCAGTCACTTTTAGACCTTTTAAACTTTTCCCACCCAGGAGGAGGCAATCTCAAACAGTAGATTTAAGTGATCTTAAACTTGAAAATACATTAGAAAATGAATTACTATTTGTTTAAAACGATGATAATCTAAACAAAGAAGGATTTTAATATTTATTATGTGAAAATGATATTCACATAAATAAAAAAAATCTGACCAAACCGACAAATTAAATAAATAATAAATGACATTATTTGTGAATTTCTTGTTTAAACGAATTGTACTTGTTTACAAAGTAAACAACATTTAGGCTTGAGATAAAAAATGATATTATTAATTAGAAATTATATATTACATTTTGGAAATTACGTACAATAACATATCAAGATGTAATTGACAAATTATGCAATATATTTAAGTGCGTGTTTAGGATACATAATGCAAGATTATGCATTATGCCTTATTCAAGACATGCTAAAAATGTTACAAATGTTATGTCCACAACAGAATGCTATTAAACACATCAATGTATTACTTTCTGAAAAAAAAGAAGAAAATTGTCCTGTGATGTCTGTTGGACATCATTATTTGATAAACTATTGAGGGTTTGTTCTGAAATGTTATTTTCAAAAGTCTACAAAAAGTGCCCATAGTTGAAGAAACCCTCATAGATACAGAGCCTTTAATTCTTAAGTATCGTTACCGGACGAGATGCAAGTTGACAGCGGAACCACAAGCGTAACGGGACCCAGAAGCAGTTTGAACAGCGATTCCTCTGTTTCTACCCTGAAAGATGAATTTGCCAGGGCCCCTAAATCAACAAGCGTTAAGACGCACAAAACAACAGCACATAAAATGAAAAGAAAAACAAAATAATGAATGTTGGATGAGTATTCAAGGGAAAAAGCTTTGGACTGCCCACCGAGGATATCGTTGAGTGTGGTAAATTGCCACCCACAGTTTGATGGATCTAACGTCTTATTTTCACTGATCTGCTTCTAAAACTGCCATCATTAAGAGCTCAACTCTGCTGTCAGGCTCTCCATTTTAACTTTTTTTGGGGGTGTTCTGTACAAGAGAGAGATGTTGTTTACCTAGAGGAGAGGAGAGAAAGTGGAGGAGACGCACTTGGCTGAGTATGAGGGCAGATAAGAGGAGATTACAGTTGCAATCGCTCCTCTTACCCCGCTGCAAACATCACGCCGCTCTGATACGGCCTAATTGTTCTCTTTAACTCTGAGGTGATATGAGTCTCCCCTTGAGCCAACCCACGCTCACAACCCTGTGTGCACAAACTTCGTCTAAATAACTAAACATGCCGCTTACGGCCTCGCCTTTATGAACACAAAGCTAATTCTCATAGAAAATTATTTTTACTTTTTGCTAAAGCCGGTTTGATTTAATGGTCTACTGTGGAAGGAAGCCAACTGTGCAACAGGGAGTTCAAACACAAAAACATCAGAAACTTTGATGTAGCTCCGTTCCTGCTTTCTTTAGAAGTTATAATTTTGGGAGGGTGGGGAATGAGAAAATAATTCATTTGCAAAACAATGCAGCCACATTGTTTCGAAAATATGCACCCCGAGACACAGCGTGAATGACTTGTTACAGTTTATGTAATACTGATTTCACAGATACTATCTCCATATCATAAAAGACTATGTCATAAAACAGCGTGATCTATGTAATCTGATTCATTAGCAAATGACTTTTTATTTAATGAATCATTCATTGCACTGCCGCTGTCAAAATGAGGCGTTTTGTGTTTTTACTGCTTGCATTATTAAAAAAAATGACTGAAAAATTGTGTTGAGCAGAAATAATAGTATAGCAATTATTTGTTTCATCGCAATGCATCTAAAAAAATCTAAAATAATAAAAACATTTAAAATTCTTAGAAAATCAAAAGTATATTTTGCATAAAATAAACTAAAAACATCCAAATGTCAATTATTAATTAAAATGAGGATTATTAATTTTTTTATCTTATGTGATTAAAGTAAAATAACATATAATGTACACTACTGATAAAAAAAAAGTTTTTATCAGCACCACGGTTTTCAACACTGACAATAATAATAAATGTTTCGAGTCTCAGAAAGATTTTTGAAGGATCATGTGACACTGAAGACTGGAGTAATGTTGACATTTCAGCGTTGCAATCATAGAAATAAATAACATTGTAAAATATATTAAAAGAGAAAATTGCAATAATATTTCACAACTTTGTTTACTGCTTTTACTGTACTTTTGATCATATAAATGCAGCCTTGGTAAGCATAAGAGACTTCATTCAAAAACATGTAACAGAAATATTACAGACCCCAAATAATAAAAATGTATATATATGTATATATAAAAAAAATAATCTTGCTATTGACCAAAATATGAAAATAAGTCCAATCATTTAGAATAATACTGCTCTTTTCTCAACAAGCTGTGCGATTTAAATGCATCACATCATGTCTTTAAGTTCCACCATTAGAACCACTAGTAACTGCATTCACACACACACACACACAACACACACAACCTTGATCTGCCTCAAACTGTCTAAGACTTTCTCAGAAAAGCTCCTTCATTACAACTCTGTTCGTCCCCCACAGATCTGCCTTCCTTTGTAGCTTTGTTCCACAGCTATGACACATTTCAAGTCTTGGCATAATGCTGAAAGTAATCAAATGAGTTTAGCAGGAGGGTGCGGGCTTATTTAAGACCCAGAGAGGTGGTTCTGGTAGTGGCTGGCGCAGAAAGGGCGGAATCTCCTCAGGAGGCCTTTCTGACAGCCGAAGACATGATTAGAGCAGGAGCGGGACATGACAGGGAAGGTAATTACGCGCTGCCGCCCATGGCATCCCTCCCCGGAGAGCCGGAGCGAGACTCCCATCACCCCTCAGTGGAGCTCAGCGATCCCTTTCCTCTGTGACAGCAGAAGGAGAGGCAAAATCTACACAATACTTGTGTGGCACAAAAAAAAAGACAAACAGCCAGGGTCTAACGGTACCGAAAAGCATTCATTTGAAATCAGCAAATGAATTAGCGATAATGCCCGAATGGGAACAAGTCCCGTGGCGCTGGCTTTAATGCTAACAGAATGTCCTGCTGAGGTAAAGGAAGAGTTTATTAAAATGGAGGGTATTAGAGATTTATTAAAGATCTATGCTACTCTGGCCTTTTCTGGTCTTGGGAAAATCAGACTGTCACCACAAACAAACAGGAAGTGTAGGTTTAACAGTTCTTCCGCTTGCTCACAGGATTGCACAAATTGTTTGAAACAAAGCAGGCGAGCAGTGGACGATTTTATCAGGCAAAACCACACACCGAGAGAAATTGTACATGTGATTGCAAACTTTACACTAGGGGTTACACAGATTAGTAGAGGGGTTCATCAGACTTAAAACCAAGGACCCCCACATTGAATGGTTACTTTCTCCGTTCTAATATATAAAGGCAGCTATAAAATTTGACTTACAACTCGTTTATACCTTGTGAGAAAAGACTAATCGTGATATTATGAAGGTTAATTCTACTTATAGATGAAGTGAACTCTTTACATAATTGATGAACTTTTCAACATTGACATTTGTTGAATTTAATTAAAACAACACTGAACTAAATTGAGCTAAATAATGTCACTATTATCTTCTTTACAGCTGAAATGGAATTCATTTCATAATTGATGAATTTTACAACATTAACACTATTACTGACTTGTATCCTAAATGTTATATATATTATATATTGTCATTGTAAGTAATTAAATAAAAAGTTATCTGGTAAGTATTTACTTTGTATTAAGGTGAGAGAATATTTATTTATTAAATATATATAATTTAAATAAGATAAACTTTTTAGTTTAAAACAATTGAAACATGATCTGGAAAATATTTACTTTTTATTAAGCTGACAGAATATTTATTCATTTATTTACATTTCTTGTTGGATTTTTATCCAATATATATTTAAATATGGAAAACATTTTAGATTTTTAAAGTTAACAAAAATTTAAAGAAACTTGTAAGAAAAAACACTTTAAATTTATAGTAAAAAGTGCAACAAAAATTTGCATTAACAATATTTTTAAATAATAACATCAGCATTTTTCAGATATTTTAATTTATTTTGACTTTAGTACAACAACATAAGACAAAACCTACATTTTTTAAAGATGCTGATTTTATAATAGTCACACTATTTTTCTCACACAGTATTAAAATATAAAGTAAATATAATTTACATTTAATACTCCTAAAATATATACTTACCTCTATATTTAGGGGGTCCATCTTCTAAAGGGGTCAAAATATTTGGGGGTCCTTGGTATTAACAAGTCTAAAAACACCTAGACTACAACTTTTCAGGGTAACAAGTTGTTTAACAAAAAATAGTAGTAGTGAAAGCCCTATTTCAAACACATTACCCATCATGCACTTCTCTGGATTCCCTGGACATAATCACTGACATTAAATGTCTTCTGAAGTACTGCATTACTGTACTAAAGGTACAAGAACTCCATAAAAATGAACCGTGATGGCCTGTGGCCAGGGCCGGGCGGGTTGGTTTTCCAGCGTTTCCTTAGCTAGGAGCAGTGGGTTGTCTTTATGGGACTTGAGGGGAGTCTGGTGGTCTGGCGCTTGAATTTTACACATCCCAGAAGCCATCGCTGCAACAACACCAGCTCCTTTCAGCGCACGTGTGGATACATAAACTTGCGCTAATTAAAAAAGGGAAACAAAACCAGACGACAGAGGAAGGAACAATAAAGCGTAATATGACACTTAGTGGTTCTAAAGTCTGGAATTGAGGGGGTGTTGGCCAATCAGATGGCCGCGATTCAATTTGATGGTTATTACATGAAGTGAGGCTGCTGAGTTGATGGCAGTGCACTGTGGAATTTGTCACTTCCTCTCTCTGTATGAGCGTGTGTATGGCTGCGGGGGAGAGGCTATTTCAAGACAGACACTGTATTCACTTTCTGTTCTGCAGTGTATCGAGAGAACAGGTCTCGCTAATTCATGTAAATCTTCCCGAGTGCTGCCCGCCGTGGGAGTTAGGTGCAAGAGTGTGACGCTTGGCACTGAGGCCCATTTCAGTGACAGAATGGCATGAATGTGCGAGTAAAAACATTCGGGTGCGAGTGTGTGTTTGTATGCATGTCCTTGGCAATGTCCCACAGCAGATGTTTCTCTGTCTGTCCACATATAGGGCTGCTTTGGGAAGATAATATCATGCTCCATTAAAAAAAAGTGCAATTTCTTTCTATCACACACAGCCAGATATATGTGTATCTTTTTTGGAGGAAAACAAAGGGACAAATTCCGCATTCTGGAAAGGCCAGGATTTATTGACCACATAACAAGCCTTTAAAATCTTTTCATCTATTTTCATTTTATGATTTTTTTCTTTTGTCCTCTGTTCTGCTCGGGTCCCGTTAATGAAACACAAATGGGAAGTGATTGGGTTTTGGCGATCTGCTAAAAGAACTGCGGAGGCCTCAGGGGTGGGCCGCTCCAGTCGTCTACCTCCTCCCCCCGGAAAAGTGGAGAACAGTTGTGCGGACCCCTGGGGTAAGCACAGGGAGGGGGGTCTGCTCTGGGAAACTATGCATCTACGTGAGGCAGGAAGAGGCCTTGCAGGCCGAGGGGAATGCGTGCGCCGCACCGGAGGGGGCAGCGTGTGTGTATGCGAGCATGTTTGTGTGTGTATATGGAAGCACGCTATATGTCTCATGGGGAAAGTGCAGTTTCGATCCTCTCCCACCATCTTTCCTTCTGCCTGCAACAAACAAACAACAACAACATGGAACCAGCGGGCTGCACTTCCAAGACAAATGACCGACATTAGTGAGGAAAGTATGTTCTTTATGAATAATGAGATTCCCAGCCCAAAAAACACATCCACTCCCAACCAAACAAACATGTACATATGCCAACAAAAACCTGATGAATTTTCAATGTGTGGCTGATATAATTTCTTACACACACAGCTTCTTATTCTATATATTTATTTCTTATATTTCTCTTAATTATATTGCATTATATTTATATATAAATAACAAATTACTACTCAATTTACTATATAATTTATTTTAATAAAATAAAATATGGCTGCTATAATTTCATAAATAGAAATTTATTTAGACAGTTTATTTGCTATAGTTTTCAGAACAAATTCATCTTGATAATGTCAGAAAACTTTGATATACATAACTTTGATGTAATGATTAAAATCAGCGGTCACCTGTAAAATTTAAGTACACAATAATACCAATTTAGAGAATACCAATTTAGGTCAACCAATGACCAAGCAATGCTTAATTTTGTCTGTGGTGTAAAAGGTCGCATTATCAATTAAAGAAAAAACACTTAAGCAAAACATGGTCAGCTCAAAGTGTCTGAATAATTTTGGTCCCAAATTTGTATCAATTTTACTGGTAGTCCACTGTATGAAGAATTTTTGGGTATATGATGTCACAGTTTACTTTATTTTCCTATCCTCACTTACATAAATGAACTATTTATGTCCTGCACCCACTAATAAAAAAATATCAAAAATTCTATCTGGTGTCTGAATAATTTTTGGTTTGACTGTATGCACTTTGTTTTATGATCTGTCCTGACAGTGATTGTTTTTTATTTCATTAATAAATAGGATGGTCATATAACAAACTATTTCTTTGCATTTATTTTACATTTAATCCAATTTCTGTGGTATTTCTAACCTGAATACTACTGTTAGACCTACCTGAAAAATGTACAGTGCTGATTATTTCATTTGTATATTTATTTTATAGTATTTATGTATTTACTAAAGTCCCCCAACTCAAATTTTACGAAATGAAATTCGGCCCCTGCAATCACAGAAATTAGTATCATCATTGGCATGTAAAGTGTGAGCCCACTTCTCAAAATAAATGGAAAAAAATTAATTAATAAATAAAAACCCCAGCAGGAACCTCTGAGAGTTTTTGACTTCGCTATCAAGGATTCTCTCTCTCTCCCTCTCGCTCTCTCTCTCCCATCCTCATCAGAGGGAGTCCCCTGGGGCCCAGGATAAACTAGGTTCAGAGAGAGTCTTTTATTCTGAGCGATGTGAGGTGAATACTGACTCTGGCTCCTATGCGATTTTCATTATAAAACACTTCATGTCCAATTAGCTTTGTCTCTTGACACCTATCACAGCCATGCCGCGGACGCAAACAAACCGCCTTTATCATAACTCCAGGCACACCGCCGCAAAATAGCACCACTTCAAACGTTTCGCCCCTCTTACGGCTAATCGACCTCAGGGCGACTTTAAAGAGGGCTTTGTTGGTTCAACCGGACCTTCTGTAAAAAGTTGGAAAGGCCTTTGAGTGCAGAGACTGTGAGAGCAATAAACAGCAGCTTTTGTTGCACAGAAACGTATATGAAACCAAATTCACTTTTGATGAAGTGGAGGCAGGAAAACGGATAGCCCGGTCCACATTGTGTCAAAAGAAGTACATGTGCCTAAAAGCTCAACCTGTCCAAGTGAATTACACTCGTCATCTGCCCGTGAGGGACATCAATGTCCTCTTTGTTCCTAAAGGACAGGCGACATGAGAGACAAAGAGTTAGCTGCATATATAAGCACATTTCAGCTTACTGTTGGCATGTTTGTTGGCCCATGGCTAGGCTAAAATGACTGTTTTAATTTCAAAGATTTTGCCACTTCTCTCAGGCACACACTTTAAAACCAGCCGTGCTTGTTTTTGTTTTTTTTACATTGTAAACGTTTTGGAATTCCATGAGTCACATTTTAATTTCTCTCTGCAGAACAATGACTTCTCAGTGTTATTGACTGCTGTTTTTCCAAACAGGAACATTACCGTTTCATAATGTAACGCAGCGCTATTTGTGAATGAGGCGGCTTTTCTAAACCCTTTTCATGATTGAATTCATATTTCATGCTTCCAAAGGGGCCCACCGTGCCCAATTTATAACTGGCTAACTCATGTAAACCCACCATACGAGGTGTTGTGATTGGCACCTGGGGAAATGTTTGACCAGGCAGGTGTTTTTTATTGGCTTACTGAAATATGCCCATAAATTCTGAGTCTTGATTGGCTACAGTCAGCTCTGAAAGAACTGCTGGAAGGAGGCGGCCATGCCAGGCGGCTGTGTGGGCATGGGGTGGCCTGAAAACACACACCTTCACAAACTCTCAACAACGGACCACCTGAAGCTTCTCAAACACATCAACCTCAGCAAAACCGAGGGGCCGTCGGCTGCAGTCGGCAAACATGGGGTTTGCTGACTTCGTTCCTCCCGCCTCTCTCCATTGTTTCTGGACAGAGGCCAAAAAACACAAAAAGAAGCTGAAAAGGACATTAAAGGGAAGCTTTTGCCGGGTTTTTCCACAAGTTGTGAGAGCTTTTACCGCTCAGGCTTACAGTAAGACGGCAGATTAAAAGTACGATTCCGACACATGACTCAGAAGAAAAGGATGAACCTCACATTACATGCCTTCTCTTGTAGCTGAAATGAACGTCTTGACATTGTAATAGAAAACAGAAAATTACACGCTTCTGTGATGTGAAAGACAGAACATCGACTCTCATTTTCAAGAGCCAAAAATATCATTAAAAGAAAACATGAGAAATCCACTGGCACTGTGCTAAATCTTTCACTTGAAGTGTTCTCATGGTTACAGAAAAAACACCTTAAAGGCTGTTTTGATTCACAAAAACAAGTGACTAAAATGTATAAAAAATATGAATTAATATAAATCTAAAATAGAGGGTCTCTGTAGAGCCTCATAACTATTTGTCGAAGTCAATAAATCTCTTTAAAAAGAAAGAAAGAACATAATTTGACCATTTTATGACATGGCAAGGTTAGTTCAAATTGGATGTATTAATAATTCATGATATTTAAAAAAATAGTATTAATATTATTTGAAAGCAGTCAACATTCCATGGGACAAGGCTGAAGTCGCTGCTGCGGACCGAAGCCGATGGAGAACGCTTGTCACCCTATGCACCGAACGGCGCTGGTTGAATTAAAGTAAAGTAAGTATAGTATTTATTATATTTACATTTATTTTATATTTATATATTTGACCTATATACCTTTAAAAAATATTATAGAAATTTTGTTTTTGTGCTAATTAAAAGTAATATATATATATATATATATATATATATATATATATATATATATATATATATATATATATATATATATATATATATATATATATATATATATATATATATATATATATATATATATATATATATATATATATATATATATATATATACACACACACATACATACATACATATACATACATACACACTCACTCACCTAAAGGATTATTAGGAACACCTGTTCAATTTCTCATTAATGCAATTATCTAATCAACCAATCCCATGGCAGTTGCTTCAATGCATTTAGGGGTGTGGTCCTGGTCAAGACAATCTCCTGAACTCCAAACTGAATGTCAGAATGGGAAAGAAAGGTGATTTAAGCAATTTTGAGCGTGGCATGGTTGTTGGTGCCAGATGGGCCGGTCTGAGTATTTCACAATCTGCTCAGTTACTGGGATTTTCACGCACAACCATTCCTAGAGTTTACAAAGAATGGTGTGAAAAGGGAAAAACATCCAGTATGCAGCAGTCCTGTGGGCGAAAATGCCTTGATGCTAGAGGTCAGAGGAGAATGGGCCGACTGATTCAAGCTGATAGAAGAGCAACTTTGACTGAAATAACCACTCGTTACAACCGAGGTATGCAGCAAAGCATTTGTGAAGCCACAACACGCACAACCTTGAGGCGGATGGGCTACAACAGCAGAAGACCCCACCGGGTACCACTCATCTCCACTACAAATAGGAAAAAGAGGCTACAATTTGCACGAGCTCACCAAAATTGGACAGTTGAAGACTGGAAAAATGTTGCCTGGTCTGATGAGTCTCGATTTCTGTTGAAACATTCAGATGGTAGAGTCAGAATTTGGCGTAAACAGAATGAGAACATGGATCCATCATGCCTTGTTACCACTGTGCAGGCTGGTGTGGTGGTGTAATGGTGTGGGGGATGTTTTCTTGGCACACTTTAGGCCCCTTAGTGCCAATTGGGCATCGTTTAAATGCCACGGCCTACCTGAGCACTGTTTCTGACCATGTCCATCCCTTTATGACCACCATGTACCCATCCTCTGATGGCTACTTCCAGCAGGATAATGCACCATGTCACAATATATATATAAACATATATATATATAAATTAAGTTTAGTTTTAGCACACACACACAATATACACACACTACAAGCAGTAATTATATGGCACAGCTGACCTGACATGACTCAATGAACTCACCCCATTCCCTCTTGCTCACATCAGGCTAATGAAGACAACTATACTCTAACCCACACATAATAAACAAACTGTTATCGAAGAACAGAAACCACCCCCCCCCATCCGCCCCCTACACAAACAGGCATGTATGCATAGACACGTGTGTATAAATCTCAGGCCTTACAGACGCAGCTGAGATTCTGGAGCCGAGGAGGACAGGTCTCCCCCCGCGGTCACTCACTGCCTGTCCTGATAAGACACATTAGCTTCCAGCATATCCCTTCCCACCCACAGCGTCTGCATTAACATGCCAATTAGGCCAGCAAACATCATAACGCCTCAGGCCATCGCAATACCAAAAACACAATCACATGCACTAACATGCAAAAAGAATGAGAAAAAAAAAACCCACTAGAGCGGCTGCACAAGACAAAACTTATTTCATCCACACTTACATAGGGTATGCACACGTATACACACTCTTGCAATACAATTGCAGTGTTATAAATTAATGTCTTAATTTTAACTCAAGTGATACATAGTCAAGTTAAAAAAATTAAAAGATGAATTAAAAAGAGACAGGAAGTCCAGTTGTTTTTAAGTATTTAAAATCACCAACAATTTTTTTTAATTCAAAATATTTAAATACATTTTTATTATGCTAATTGTATATACACAGACACATACTGTATATGCATAATTACTGAAGTATAGATAATGATCTACAAGTATGCATGCATGCAGTATGCTTTTTACAATTATATATATTTAGTATTATTGTACTTGTGTTACATAATGTCAGGTTTAAAGAAAGTATTTCTATTATATTTTTTACTAAATATTATACATACATGCATACATAAATATTATACATACATATACACATACTTAAATGTGTACACTTAGTGTACATATGCACACTGTTTAATGTCTAACAATGTTTTAAAAAAAACAAAAAACTCTGGAATACATGAAAATGCACAGAAAAGGTAAACACCACATACCCTCCTTATATATACACACACATAAGGTCACTAAACTGTTTCAATTTCAAGCCAATCTGACTTTACAAAGCATCCAATGTAGAAGGGGGGGGGGGGGGGGGGGGGGGAATGAGTGAGTCAGTCAGTCCCAGGCTGAGCGCAGAGGACGGCGGTTGACACTGACTGATGGCTGGTTAGAGGTTTGTGTGGGGCACGGAGAGTTTAATCACCCATAACCTCAATTACAGACATCCACTCAGACTCATAAAGCAGCAAAACAAGATCAGCTCCCGCTCCAAATTCCAGTAAAGGCATGGCAAAAAGGAAAAAAAACGCACACACACAAACAGATGCAGGCCTTCATCGGGAGTATTTAGTGACAACATCGCTCAGAATACCTCAGACCACACACAGTTCAAAAGCAAACGAATGCTAAATAAGACTAAATGGCAACGATTTAGAAACGTTAAAAAACAACAACTGAACTATTCAGAAATAACCTATAAGGAAGCAGACTCACTTGCGCACACAACTTATTTCTAATGATCACGAAAGGTCTGTGTGAGTGCTGCAGTCTCACACACACCAGCTTTACGCAGGATTAAGCTCCAGCCTTTATCGCTGAGTTCCCACAATCCTCTGTAGACTATCAGAGTCTCCTCCCAAGCCCCCATCATATCTCTTTTCTACCTTGTTTTCCTCTTCCTTCCACCTTAGAAAGGAAAAGGAAAAACCAAGGTGTTGAGTTGAGAAACCCAGGTCATAGCTTCTCAACGAGACACAAACAGAGTGTACGGCTTCATGCTGTCAGGGGCTAACAGAGTGACGGAGGTTTAAGGGTCACGGCCCCTCAGTGACCCTCATCAGATGTCTCAGGAGGGTTGAGAGGGCTAAATGTTGAGTCATTCAGTCAGGCGTGCAGCAAGAGACCTCCGTGTTGACGGGTCCAAACAGTGAGACCTCAGAGTGGGAAATGTCATCGTTTGCAGAGTAATTTCTCTGTATGCAGCTCTGCAAGTGGAGTAAAATTAAGCTTTAATGCCTTAAATGCTCTTAGATTATACTAATGATGTACAGTACATTGAATATATCGGTCCAAAAAAAAACTTAATATATATATATAATATGAATAAAGTAAAGTTTCATTATATTCATACATAAAGCAACATACCCATATTATATAAATGTTTTATTAATTATATTACATACTGTAACTTAATTATTTTTCAGTAATAGGGAAAAGACACTGCACATTTAAAAGACTGCTCTCAGCTGAATTAAATCAGTATTTAATGTCTTAAGGCTTATTCACACCGGGACGATTATTGCGCCTGCTTATCGCGGACATTTAACGCATTTAATGTGAGTGTGCACAACGACGGCAGACGTAAAAGCATCATTTAAAAATAAAAAAAAAACGTCTCTGGCCGACCAATGAGATTGACGCTTTTGTTCACGTGCCTGGAGCTGCTGAAGTTACAGTAAACCACGACTTGGCGACGCTCAAGCACAAAACGGTCTTGCCGAGCACACATTAATACCTAAGAAGAAGACAACGAAGAGAAAGTAAGTAGTCGAAGAAGATGCAACGAGGCAAGATGAATGTAGAACTGCTGGTCTCTTAGGTGGCTGAACACAAAAGAACTTTATGACCAACGCACAGTGACTACAAAAATCTCGATAAGAGGGAGTTGTTATGGAGAGGAATTGCAGAACAAATAGGATACGATGGTGAGTTTCCCATTCTATTTTAAGCGCCATCTACTGTCAGGGAGTGAATTTGCACGTTCACTCAGTGCGTCGCAAGTGAAAATCGATTGGGTATGAACACAAAGAAGCATCGAAAAACGCTGGCGATAAGCGCTCACAATAATTGTCCCAGTGTGCACAAGGCTTTAGGGTGTGTTCACACTTATAGTTTGGTTCGCTTTGTTCTTTTGGTCAGGACCAAAACAAACAACAAAAAAAACGCTAAGGTCCGCTTAGCGTTCACATTAGCTGGGTTTCAAAGTTCACAAAAAACAAAAAAACAAAAAAATGCGAATTAGGTGCGTCCATCAAGTTGTTCGAGTGGATGACGGTGGTTTTTGTAACCTAGTAACCAACAGTAATTAAAACACCATTAGCGGAAAAAACCATTTAGTCACGTGGGATAATGTTCGCTACGTCACAGAATTTATTCTGCAAATGTGTTCCCATTATTCACATTAACTCTTTTTTGCAAAGTCAACACCCACTTCAAGCGAGAGCGTAAATACTTCCCCGAAATTTGGCATTTCCATCACTCATTTCTGATGCGATACTTCAAAATGTGCATAAAAACAGGGCTATAGGCATTTTAACACTGAACCTAAAGATACCGAACCTAAAGGGATATGTTCACAAGCTGATCACCTTTTATAACGTATATTTTGTGACGGAACTTACCAAACATCCAAAAACAATGCTGTGTGTTCGGCTAAATGCACTCGTATCTGCGTAGCCTACATATGATGGTATTTTGACCAGATGAGAACTTGTGAAGAGCTTATAAAATGCGTAAAGGAGTCAAAACAGCAGCAGGAATCCCTCCGTCACAAACACAAATGGTTCTGATGCCTGCACTGAACTGTGATGGGCAACATTGCGACTATGACAAGAAAAAACAGGTATGCTTGAGCATTCTATCCTTTTAGGGTCACATCTTGTGGAATCATACCCTGTTTTTGGTTCGTTTACATGTCTTTGGTCTGTGTTGCGTTCATATATTATTCAAACCACACCGGAGTTCGCTTGGTAGCGGACCGAGACCCATCTTCTCAGTGGTCTCAGTCCACTTGTTTGGTGCACAGAAGGGTTCGGATGGCAGCGTTAACACTTCTTCAAATGAACCGCACTAACAGAGCAATCGCACCAGGGTTCGTTATATATATAAACTAACATATTAGATTCTAATAAATAACAATATACTATTAATAATATATTTTGTTTAGTATTCCTGTTTTAGATAATAAATATTAGGAAAAAGATATGACACATTTAAAATATATACCTGGCGCCATGAATTCAATTGACGCTCTGACAAACGAGCTCAAGTTCATGTGCACAAATACACGGATATGTGCACTGACAGCGGAAACTTAAATCTGTAATGCGTCCTATTTAACTTGACGGATTACTTGTCTAAGTGAAAATAATTTGTTGATCCAAAGTGCTGTCATAGCGACTTGAGTCTCACAAATCATTTTTAATTGACAGTATTAAAAGCAGGTGAAGGGAGTATTGTGAGGGAACTTAACCACCTGTCACTAAAAGAAGCAATTAAAGAATGATCGAAAAACCTGCTTTTAAAGATGAAGTTTCCTATTTTGATGCTAAAACACTTTCTCCCAGTTTAAAGTGCAGCAACAACTGCAAGTAAGCCATTTGTAGGCTGAATTATGAAGAGCGCCAACTACAAACGATCAGACTAACAATTTTTGGATGGATGATCTTATAAACTTACATTGAAATAAGAATGTGACATCTAAGGATTAGAATAATATACTGTATATTTGGGCCCTTGACCAAACACCTAGCAACCACCTAGAAGTGCACTTAAAAACAGTTTAGGACTCACAACTGCTCCCCTTTAAATAGAAACACATCAGCCAAGAGCAATAAAATGATGAGGGTTAGACAACAGAAGGAAACAGTCAGTCTTTCGCTACTTGCTTGGAGAACGCGAGTCAGTGTCTCCTCTCCTGTGTCCCGATTACTACAGTGTGCTCAGCCAATCAACTGCACAATGAAGCAAGATAAATGGGAATTACCCGCAAGGCAAAGGTTAATGTCTTTCGAACCGATCTGCACTCATTCTATCAACAAAGCAGGAGATCAAAAAGCCTGGAGCATCTCTATCGACTCTGTGCCTGCGCTGAGGTGCGTTATCTGTGGGTTGAGAAAGCCTCTGTCTGTTGCCATACGCCTGTGATTGGAAGAGTACCACGAAGAGGCTTTAAACCTTTTTTGCTTTTTCCTCAATCTCTCCCTCCAAGCAATGAGCTCAAGCAATGAGCAACTGCACCAACAATTGTGACATCTGTTCTGCAGAAAAGACCCGACGGATTACATGTCAATTACAACAAAGAGCCCTGAGTCCTGATAAATGACAGCCCGCAGAGCTCCTTTGTGGCACAGAAGAGAAGTGAACATTTAATGGCTTTCTGTATTCACATGTATTTGGAAACAGATGTGAAAATGGCTAAGAAAGAATATGAGTTTGACTGTAAACAGGCCAGATGACTGAAGCGTGTACACAAATATAGGTTTGTTTGAGTAATGAGTGTGTTCCCATAGAGGACAAAAAGTGTTAATCGCGTCAACAACATTACTAATGATGTTTGTTTAAATGATGGGTGAAAAACATTTAATTATCAACAGAAAGCTGCTTTTTCAGCTCGTTTACATTATTGTTGATGAACTAAAAAAAAAAAAGGCAAATAAGATGCATCATATAATACATTTTTTTCTTCAACTATTTGAGATTTGTTTGTGTTTGCTTCATATTAGTGTGTTTACGTACACTCAATGGTTTTCGTTTCATTTTCAGCATTGTTGATGAAAAGAAAAAAAAACTTGAAGATGAAAGATGCATCACAAAGACGCTACATTTTAGTTAAAATAAACAGTTTAAATTACTAACAAAAAAAACAATCTTTTTTGTCTTGTTTTTGTTATTGTTGAGTAAATAAAAACTCTTTGGAGATTTAAAAAAAGGTGCATTTTAACAACAAGACAATTTAACCTAAAACATATTCTTAAAGAAAACATAACGAGGTCAAAAGAACTCTGCTTGCTGTTTTTAGAAGTAAATAATATTCCAATAACATAATCATAGTATGTAGATAGTTCCACTTAAGCTGAGCAACTGAACAGCTTTTTGTGTTAATACTGCACATAATGAAGTTGTGTGTGGGTGTGTTATCATCACATTTGTGTCTGTTTTAACTTCTCAGGCTCTTCCTTTCACTCTTAGCACAAACAGGAAGTCTCTAGGCTCTCTTCCTGGAGAGAAGCGCAGTGGGAAATGCACACACACTTACAAATGCAGGTTTTATGAGAACACTATGAGAATACACAGATCTTGACAGCAGTCTCGTTTTTCTGTCTTTCACACATGCACACACACACTGTATATAAACTTTTGCTCGAACGGCCTTGTGAAATTTAATAGAGACTGAGTGTCCATAGCGAGCCGATAGAAGCCCACTGCTCTCAACAGTCCTAACACAAACTAAAAATTCCTGCACACTGAGGCAGAACACATGCTTAAAATGCTCTTTTTACAAATCCGCTTGTGTCTGAGGGGAGGATGAGAAACATTTATGACCGCTTCCAATTCTCTGCACATAAAACAGTTTTCAGATTGCATTAAAATTGCACATTGCAGCTGTTGTTGATGTTGTTTAGCAAGATTTAATTCAGATCAACACAAAGCAGAGAAGTGAAACATTCAAAATCCTCTTTTGCTCTGGGCTAGATTTCCCGAAACCTTCTTAACGCTACGTCATTCTTAAGTTATACCTTAGTTAGGTCTTAGTTAAGTATGCCTTCTGTAAGCCATACTTTCGTAAGGTTGGTCTGGACCACTCTTAGCTATACCTTATCACTGCTGACAGTTCATTCCGGTAGTGGCCACCACTGTTTCTTTACATCTCAGTCGTATAGCCTACCAATATAATTCTGCTAATTGAAGTGTTTTCATGCAAAGAATACAATTGTCATTAAACTGATGTTTGAGCTTTTTAATTATATTATCCAAAGGTAACATCAGCTGGCAAAAACCATTATGGAGTCTATTTAAAGGGAATGATTGTGGAGGGGAGATTGGTCAAACTATGGCAGCGATACAACGAATGCTAAATCAAAGACGGCGCTGTCCGCAGAGCCATTTAGTGTATGTGCATGTGCACTATTTCATCCATGAAAACTTTAGTCCCCTGTCTACCATGTCAGAAGCTGCAATTCCAAATAAATTTCTCCTGCCACGGCAGCAAATTCAGCAGCTCTTGTTGGTCCGACTTTGTCAAGTCAAACTCGACGGAGCTAACCACTCAGCCCTGAAATTCAGCTGCTGGCGGCTCTTCTTTCTTTCTTTTTTCTCCGCTGTAGCTGTTGATTATGTTTCACGTGTTGCGCTTTTATTGAGTAGGACATCTAATAACAGAAATAAGTGATTTACACCAATAATGTGATGCGAGCAATTAACCCTGCTTGTGGAGTAAAAGAAGACTATGGCAAGATATATTATGATAATATAAATGGCATACTGCCAGTCATGATATATTTGGGCATGAGAGGTTTCGGGTTAGCACAATCATTTCAAAATTATATAAAATATCCACAGTTGGATTTAGTTTGTAATTTGGATTATATTTATAAGATCTAACGAGTCCTGATAAATGCAATTTCAACTATTTCTAAAGTGCTTCTATTATAAAGAACACCGCTTTTTCACATAACGCAGTTACACAGCCCTTGCATAGAGTGAATGTTCCACATACCGGTTATTAGCTGGTCAACCAGCCACCATGTTCCAAAAACCAGCTTGACTAGCAAGTAGCTGGTTTGTTGCTAGTCGAAGATGGTCTTCCAGCTTAGACCAGCTTGAACCATCTAATGACCAATTTGAAACAGATAATAACCAGCTTGAATCAGGTAATAACCATCTACGTTTCCAACTTGACCACCTTACATGCTGCTGGTAGCTTGTTTGTTGAATTAAAAAAAAAACGTCTTTCTCGTTAAACGTTATTTAAATAACAAATATTTGAATATAATATTTTTGAAAAATGCCCATCCCTACTCGAAACCAGCATCCATGTTCCAAAACACAGTTACTAGTTTAAGAAGGACTTCCCAGAGAACACAATTTCGTAATTGGGAGAAAAAAAGGTGCAATGTTGGGTGAAAACGTTCCATGATCCATAATTTATGAGTTTAGCCTTATCAATTCAATCAGGAGACGACAAGTTGTTTGCAACTCTGACCCACAATTAGCTGAAAGCATGTAATCTGGTTACTTGCGTGTTAGGTGATAAGTCACAGCTTACACTAGGCTTGTTACACGCTGCTCTACCTCTGACAGGTGACGTATGGGACACAAAAAGCATAAAATGTAAGCATTTTACAAAAGCTTTTTTATACAAGCTGAAAAACAAACAGGATATGACTGGAAAAGAGCAAACCTGAGAAAAGGCTTTTAATGGTAATCTTCATTTGAATCAACACAAGGAGGAACTAACAGTGACTTTGACAGATTACAAGCAGAAGAAACAAAAGGACACTGGCTACATGTCCTCAATCATGGCAACCTTGAGGATGCCGTCATTCTTTTGTGAATTCTACCTCATTTTATCACCTTTTAAAGATTGAAAATTATTCCAGTTGTGACGTTTGAAACCTGCCCGCCACAGATAAGCAACACTGACAAGAATGAAAGAGAAATTGACACTCACAACCACAGAAAAAGTCCCATAATTCAGTTTATCCTCTCGGCATAAACACACCATGAGTACTTGCAACCTGATAGACCTTCAACCACGCAGATGGATGAGCAAAGCCGGCCCTGCTTGCTGTTGAGCAAAGAATTACCTGTGATTGTGGGTAGTGTGAACCTAGTGTGGATTTTGCTTTTCATAGATCGCTAGCCAGGCGTCCAATCCATATGTGATCCTGTTATCGACCTGCTCTGAATTGGAAAGTGCCAAAATCCGGACTGTTGGCATCCCTTACCGTATCATATGAGCATCAGGGTTTTGAATAACTAAGCTACGAGCAAGCAAGAGTGTCAGGTGAATTAGTGCTATATAAAGTGGGTCTTACGCACTGTTGCCAACTTCTTTCATTGGAAAGTAGCTAAAGCCTGTTTGAAAAGCTGCTAAATGCAGCTAGATAATGTCATGCACTAATTAGCATATTCATGACGTAATTGTGTTGTATTTGCATTCTGCGTAGTCAGCCTTTTACATTTGTTTGCTTTTTTACTACTCTGTGTTCACATACGGTATTTTAATACAACCAAATTCCCAATTAAACTGTTTTTATTCATATATTTTTCTGTTGTCAGACAACATAATGAATATGAAGTAGTGACTCAATCGTGGCCCATTAACGCTGCATTCACATGGGGCGTCGGCGTCAACAATTCTCATTTACTTTGAATGGGTGATGTCAAGCGTTGCCAAATTTAATTGTGGGTTCCGTCGCGTAGCGTCACTGCCGTTGCTCACGGCAGAAGTTAGGAAGTTTTCAACTTTAAGCGCCAACACAGGCGTCAGCCAATCAGATCGCCTATGCAAATACCCTAGCGCAGACGCTGGCCAATTGTGTTCATGCAACACCGGAAAAGTAGTATGATTGGCTGTTGTCACTATGACGGTCGCGTCAACACCAAGCGGCAACCTTGCCCCGTTTCTCTTGAAGCCAATACGGAAGTGACTTAAACTGCAATTCATCGACTAGCCGCTAGGGACAGGCTCCAGAAGGGAGCCAAATCTCATTGAGCCCCATGTAAAAATGCCCAACTTTACAGCAGAAAAAAACATGTTTACAGCCTGGTACAAATTGTGGTTTTGGTTTATAAGGCTAATTTTGCCCTTCATGACAACTGTGAGGGGGGTGAATTTTTTTATAACTCATTCGTTTACATTATATAAAGCCTTAAAGTTCTGCATAATTAAGGGCGTGGCCACTTTGAGTGACAGGTGGATAGCTGTTTGTCTGCTGTCTGTTAGTCATCACGTCATCTCATATATATAAACATTTCTGATTTCTGAGCATTATCAGAAAAGCGGGAGCTGGGGGGAAACACTGATAATCTGCATCGGCGGAGAGATTGAATACACATGATGTGAGCGAGCTGCAGTTCCCTATAGAGGGCTGTACTATAATCAGATGCGGGACAACGCGCAGTAAAACGGCAGAAACATTGTCCGCACAGCTGGAGTAACAGTTGAAATTTGACCCAAAGACTTAACTGGAAACCTACATTAGTAATGTTTAATTTATGGACGAATTATTCTTTTGAATTATATCTTTCTAATGAATTAATTGAACTGGTTCACAAAACTAGCCTCAAGCAAAAAAGTGTCTCACTTTTCAGCCTAGAAATAAATGAAAATAAATGTAAATGAATTTTGTCTTGTTTAATTATAAATGCAAATTATATATAGGTTCCAAACGACTTTGTTGTTTCGAGCTTAATCATGACTGCAACAAATTTATCTGGAACACGACATTTTTTTCCAACCAGTTCTGTAAAACAAAAAAGTTTGAAGGAACTGATTTTCAAAAACGATTCTTCAGACTTTCCATCTTTAACCTCCATGGATTTTAAAGGTTAAAGTTTAAATACTCAATTTAATAAACTACTCAACCACTACAACAGGTTCAATAATACAAAAATCTCAATAAGAGGGAGTTGTTATGGAGAGGAATTGCAGATCAAATAGGATTCGATTTTCCATCGAATCCTATCTGATCTGCAATTAAATCAAAAGCGCCATCTACTGTCATCAACTACTATACTTAAAAGTCTGCCCAAGAAGTTGCTTGATTTGTCACTAGGCGCTTTTTGGAAAAAGAGTCGCTAAAGGGGTCTGAAAAGTCACTAAATCTAGCAACAAAGTTGCCAAGTTGGCAACACTGGTTGCACGGCTCGTTGCTATTGTGTAATCCTGTTGATCTTTCGCACACGTGTCTGCTGCGCATTGCAATATAACAGACCAGATGGCGGGAAAGGTGTTAAATAAACAGCGACGTACATGCATTAACAGCTTGGGTTACAAACAGCTGCTTTATTTGCCATTTCTGATTTCTGAGCATTATCAGAAAAGCGGGAGCTGGGGGGAAACACTGATAATCTGCATCGGCGGAGAGATTGAATACACATGATGTGAGCGAGCTGCACAGTTCCCTGTAGAGGGCTGTACTGTAATCAGATGCGGGACAACGCGCAGTAAAACGGCAGAAACATTGTCCGCACAGCTGGAGTAACAGTTGCCCACTCTCGGATGGAGATTAAAGACATAATAGAGGCTGCATGTACACATAAATATACATGACGTGAGTGTAATCCAGAAAAAGGGAAAGTGTTGCGGAGGTGTCGCTTTATACTAATCTCTGCTTTAAATCCCAATTGTTTCCTCTGCATTCGGACATCTTTGCTTAAAGAGCATTAGCAGATAGGGACACAGTGTTCTGAGAAAGCCAGTCCACTTTCATAAGCATTAAAACAGCCCTTACTTCAGTCACATACACACAGTTAACCCTTTCCTGGGATCGGCCTCTTCTCCAACAGATAAGTAGGAGAAGAAACAAAGAGGGCTAAATGAGAGATAGATGACTAGCTCAGCTGGAGGTGAAACGCAATCCACCCAGCCGAGACAACAGGAAAGCACATCTCTTAGAATGAGTTATGCACACCAGTTTACCCACAATCCCTCCCTGTAGGCCATTAAAGAGAAGAAAAAGGCATTCTTCAAAAGTAAGCAGGCTTTCAGTGGCCTAAACAGGTGCACCATTGTAAAGAAATACCATCCTAAAAAATCTAAAATAAAATAGTTGAAAATGGGTTTAATTATTGTTATAATAATAAATAATAATGCTAAATATTATTTCATATTATGAAACCTACATTAGTAATGTTTGATTTATGGACGAATTATTCTTTTGAATGATATCTTTCTAATGAATTAATTGAACTGGTTCACAAAACTAGCCTCAAGCAAAAAAGTGTCTCACTTTTCAGCCTAGAAGTAAATGAAAATGAATTTTGTCTTGTTTAATTATAAATGCAAATTATATATAGGTTCCAAACGACTTTGTTGTTTCGAGCTTAATCATGACTGCAACAAATTTATCTGGAACACATTACATTTTTTTCCAACCAGTCAAATACTAAATTTAATAAACTACTCAACCACTACAACAGGTTTAATAATATAATCTAGAGTGAGTTTACCCTTCCCCCCCCCTCACACCAACTGCAAAATCCCTCTCTGTCATTCCTGATGGCGTTTTGTTTGATTTTTACTTTCATATATTTGTTATTACATGACCACATCAGTCAATTAGCTCAATGTCACAGGCTGTAATGGACTTGTGGACATGATGCCCCTGTGGCGTTTGTTTCGCTCGGGCACACATGCTCTGCTCTCTCCCTTCCATACGCACATCAGCCTCAACTAAACTGGGAGTGTGTGTGTGTGTGTGTGTGTGTGTGTGTGGTAAAAGGTCAACTTTCTGCAAGAATTCCTCTGGAACAGCCCTGAGTGCAGCCGAATCCATAGAATGAATGGATAAATAAAAAATAAAAAAAGGGTATATTTCACCAAAATTTTGACTGACACTTAATTTGAGTACACGTTTGAATCTGTAGGAAATATCAGTGTGCCTGATAACTGAAATTCTAAATTAAAGTCTTTAAAAAAAAAAAAATTAACCAAAGTCACAGCTGTGTGTCCCTGAACAGTGGTGCACCAAAACAAGACATTTCCATTAGCTGTAAAAAAACAAAAAAACAACAACACTCACTTCCAGTGCAAATATGGGCAACAAGTAACACCTTTGTCCCATTCTGACTATATCCCAGCATGCTTTGCAGCAAATTAGCACACTCAGCTAGCCCTGTTGCTAACTGTATGACATTATAAGATCACAATCTCCTTTCATTCAGTGACCTCCTGCCCTCTGTATCAAAAATGTACAAAGATGGCAAGTGTCTGAACATTGACTTTGGCCTTCATAAGATCAGCTCTGGGTGGCATTCAGATCAAACAATCACTCCAGTTGCCTGCAATCTACCCCACCACCACCACCCTTCCTCAGCCGCAGTGTTGGGGTATAATGCCAAGTGTGTCTTATCATTTTAGCATCAAAATACCAACAGAACCCCATTCATTACCTCCCCTACGAGCCCCCATGCCCTCTCAAGCTCTTAGCGGTCACCCTAAGGGAAATCGGCTTCCTTGTGCCTTTGTGGATAGAGCTAACTGACCGTGTGCTCTCCAAAGGACACCTGAGCTTTGACAACTGCTAAGCCTAAGGCACGGTCCAGTTAACAAACAGACGATGTGCAGACGTACGGCGAAACGCGATATGCGTGCTACTGTACATTGAGTGGTAGCAATGAATCATCTGATGTAAGCTAAACGATTGAGATGTTTAGACACGTAAGAGACATACATTAAAATATACAATAATGATTTTTAATATATTTAATTAGAGAGAGAGTTAAGTTTGGGGTCAGTTTCTATTCATCAAAGAACCCTGAAAAAATGATTCACAGTTTCCACAAAAATATTGAGCACCATAACCAATGATAATAAAAAATAATTCTTGAGCACCAAATTTGTGACAGTGAAGACTGGCATTAATATCTGCTGAAAATTCAGCTTTGCCGTAAGAGGAAGCATAAGAGATATATGGTAAGCATAAGAGACATCTCTCAAAAACATGAAAAAAAAAAAAATTCTTACTGACCCCAACAATTGGAACAATGAATATCCTGTCAATAAATTCTCTGAAAACTTTTTAGAATCTTTAGATTCAAATTATAAATGTGTTTCTGAGTCAAAATGACTCAAAACGTGCATATTTTTCCGAATCCAAAATATTTTTGCATATAATCCCAAAGACCTTTGGATTTTTCCCTCATCCATCCCAAAGGAGCATGAAAGATCAGTGCTAAAGTACGTCAGTACATTATGTTTGTAAAATCAGCATGCACAGTGAACCTATGTGTGTCTGATCCAGAGCATCCTGTTGTCCCTGGCAGGACGGATCTTATGCATATTGGAATCAGATGACTTCAGTGGAGGCGTCCATCCAAACAACACTTGGAGCTTGTCTTCCATAAACACGCGCACACATAAACAAGCAAATCACACACAAACAGCCAGTGTGCTGCGTTCTAAGGAGTCTGTATTTTTCAGTCACAGATAAGTGAGAAGCTCTGGGCATAACTACTGTAATTTACAGTACATTCGTCCGGAAGAAAACCAGGATCAATAAATAAATCACACAGATTGGCCAGTTCCTTTAGAAGGGCCTCACTGAATGTCTTACTGTTGTAAGACTCCAAGTATGCAAGAATATATTGTTGCGCAAGCTGAATGCAAAAAAATAAAAAAGGTTCTGACGCCACAATATATCAAATTCGCAATTGTTTTTATATGTCACCCTAAGTGTGATCCTAAAACAATGCTTGGTGCAAACAAATAACAGTCTATTTGTAATATTTGACTGCGGTTGGAAAGACTGTGTCAATTCAGTCCATTTCCAGCAGTCAGTTGCACTGTAAACATATCTAAATTTAGAGAGAGAGAGAGAGAAAGCCGTGTTTTTCAGGAACATCAGCCAATTGTTTACATTTCTAACAGAAATTTGATTTGAAAAAAAGATCTTTTTTTTTCAGAAGCTGAGAAATTATAAAAAAAAAAAAAAAAAAATATATATATATATATATATATATATATATATATATATATAAATAAAAATATATTTATATATAAAATATATATATATATATATATATATATATATATATATAAAAAAAAAGTAAACAGGATTAATTTTGATTTCATGTTGACTTCAAAAGTGACCTCGAGCCATGATCACCATAAATGAAACCTTAATGACGAAACAGACAGTCTGCATATCCCAGAAGGCAGTGAGATGTAGAGCGAGACATGGCGTTGCCGCCCACCAACCCCCTCGGTCAGCTGTGACAATGAGATAGGATTTCACTGTGATGGTGGCACAGAGAGATTAAGAGCTCAAAGATTTATCAAAGGCTTAGGTCGTTCTGATTTTTTTCCTGACCAGACACAACGAGCGGCTGCTGTCACACTATGCCAATGTGAGCTCCACTTCCTCTGTTTGTAACTCACTTTTTTTTCTTGTTTCTTTTGCTTTCTCCTCCAGTTTTGGCACGATCTCTCTAACATTTGCCACTAACACTTTCGTTTCACACATTCTCTTTTTGTCTCTCTGGCTCTGATTGGCTGGCATGTAACTGTAAGAATGTCAGTTGGGCTCACCTTCAGAGATGGTCAATGAATCAAATAGTTTATGATGCACACACACACACACACACACACAGACACACAAACACAGATCACTGCATAAATCTGTTTCACACACACTCAAAAACTGGTCATTCCATATAGTCTAAGCTCTAAGCTTTTTAGGTTACAGTGTGTGTTGTCCTGCAGTCATTTGAGGTAAAAGTGTGGCTATGCGTTTGTATTGGCGTTCTAAGCCAGTGTATAGCAGAATTGTTTCTCCATTTTGCCACAAAGACATGCAATGTTATACCTAGTCTTACACAAGATGTAAGGTCTTTTATAATAGTCATAAAAAGGAAAATTATTATTATTATTATTATTTTTACAAAAGTAAATAAATATCAAATTAAATAAAATTAATTTGAGGGGGGAATATCCAATGGCAGAGAGTGTTCAGGAAAACATCTATTATTTAAAATAATAATAACAATAATAATAATAATAATAATAATAATAACAAATATAGCTGCAAGCAGCCATTATCGGGGCCAAGTGCAAAGAAGAAGATAAGACATGCCAGCACGGCTGGGAGTGTCAGACCAACTGTAACAATTAGCCATTGAAGACCTATTAAGGTGATTTTAGGCAAAATAGCTGTAAAATTATAAATACAGTCAATAATAATGATTTAATGGTTTATCACTTTCAACCAATAGGTGGCACAGTTACGAAATTGATGTGGCGGGGTCAGAATAAGGGAACAACGACACATACAAAGTTTGGTGTCAATATGTCAAAGCAGGGTGTCAATTTGTAATTGCAGAGATATAGCCTCAAGAGGCCTTATCATTATAAGTATGGACCACATGGTGGCGCTGTCTCGAAACCTTTTGAGTACCTTAAAGGCATGGTGCTGATGACACATACCAAGTTTTGTAATGATACACCAATGCATTGGTAAAATATAGCGTTAGCGTTTCATATCAAAATACTGCATTGTAGTCAATAGGAAATTCATGTTTTGTTCTATTATAGCGCCACCAAGAGGCACAATCCCACAATTTTTTTTAAGTGTCCTCAGAATGAGCCCATACATATGTGTGTCGAGTTTGGTGACAATATTGCATTTTGTTTAAGAGTTATAGACATTTATAGCGATAACAACATAAAATATGACCCATGGGCAACTTTGTTTTGAATTTTTTGCCACTTCCTATCAAAATTTTGACATTTGGGCCATGTCATTTAGTTAATCAACTTGTATTCCGTGTTTCCTACGCTGGTTTCGTCTCGATCGTAATAACTGTTTCGAAGATATTCGCAAATGTTTTTTAAGCACTAAATCATAACGCTGCACAAACCATAAGGCGAAACCTGGCATGTTTGGTATCGTTGGACTCGGCAAGGATTCAGGAGATAAAAAAAAGTTAGTCCCATAAAAATAAGTTGACCACACCCAAAGTTATAAACATTTGAAAAAACAAATTCTCCACTAGGTGGCGCTGTTTCAAAACTTGTCAGGCTCCTTCAGGGCATCGTGGTGATGACCCATACCGAGTTTCGTAACAATCCGTTCATGTGTTCATAAAATACAGCATTTTAGCACATAATTCAAAATGGCCGACAGCCAAAATGGCCGATATGGTAAAATTGGATATCAATCAACTTAGCATGATGTCCCGAATCTAACGAGACCACTATGATTTTTGAACAAACGGTTCAGAAGTTATAAGCAAAAATAGCCATTTTTCGTATCTCCGGACCAGTAGGTGGCGCTGTGCCGAAACGCTGCATGTTGCCTCAGGTCATGCTTGTGATGACATGTACCAAGTTTGGTTTGAATACGATAAAGCATTGCAGAGATATAGCCTTATGTGTATTTTCGCAACCGCTACGTAAAATTTGTTTGCGCGTTTATCGAAAACGATTTGACGAATAAACTTGAATTCCATAACTTTTTGTCGGCACTGCCTGGTGATGATCTGGTTAAATTTTTGTGAAAAGTTCGAAAAAGTAGGTTTTATGGAAAATTCTAAATGGCGGGAACATTTTTATGACGGAAAATGACGTCATAGGGTGCAATCGAATTGGCATGAGCCAAGGAATCAGAGGAATTTTGTTTCTAGTCCTTATGGTTCAAAAGTTATTAGCATAAACATGAGTCAAACTTTGGACTGGTGGTGGCACTAGAGGGATTGAGTTAGAGACTCCAAATTTGCTATGGTGACATTTCAGACTGTCCTCTATCTGAGTGCCAAATTTCACAACTTTTTACCATAAGGTTCTATGGGCTGCCATAGACTCCCATAGCGGAATAAGAATAATAATAATAAGAAGAAGAACGCCAACGGTTTCAATAGGTGCCTTCGCACCTTCGGTGCTTGGCCCCTAATAAGTTAAATTATTTCAAAACAGCCATTTTGATGCAGTGTATAAATGATGCGCCGTAATGGATTAGCATTATGGATTAGAGCAAGTCTTGCCCAGTGCTTGCCCTCCGACTTCAGGGAGAAACTTTTCAGTGCTATGTGATCGGCCTAATGAAAAAAAGAGTCATATCCCCTGGATCAGATCTGTCACTATACATAAATAAGGTGAGAAATCAGTCATCCAATGAGAACTACAGGTTATTTTGATTGGTATGACAAAGTGTTTATGTTTAAATGTGATTGTTGGTATGTTTTACAAGTATTTTTCATAGTTTCAATAAACAAATTAAAATATAAAAAAATAGCCTATGCAATATGAAAATTCTGTTCAAATAAAATCATTTTCTTTAAATTTGGTCTTCAAAAAGCCTTTTTCCAAAAGGTGCATCGTCTTATATTTAGGGTCGTCTAATATTCGAAACAATACAGTATTTAAAAGATATTTAACTCCAGATCAATGCTAATAGTTAAAAAAAAAAAAAGCCTGTTCAATGGCCTGCATTACATTGTCTTCTGACAAACACACTGCACTCTCTGCTAATACATCACAGCGCCTGACATCTCTGATCTAAGAAACATCTATTTAAAGCCAATATCACAGATGTGTCCTGTATCATTTTTATTTCAAGAGGCATGGGCATTGTAACACAGCACATGAAAGCAAGCTGCTTTCAATTAGCTGGCAGATTAGCACAAAAAGTACTTGACAGTGTCACAGGGAAAACTCCATCACAACGGGCCACATGACTCCCACTTTGCTTCCAGTGTTTACACGGGGCTGATGAGGGAATAAAGTAAAACGTCTCTCCCAGATGAGATCACTCTGATCAAACTTTTCGTTTTTGCTTCTCCTCATTACACTCCCGACGTATGGAATGTGTTCATTGGTGCAGAAACCGGGGGTGGCTGGAGTTTTTAGGACTGTTGCCAGGTCTTTATCAAATAGCTGATGAAAATGAACTTCGAAATCCAATTAGCCCAAACCCTTTTGGCAGCCACAACCCAAATAATGACAGACTGCAGGCTCACTGTGAGAATATAAACCAACATGAGTACATATGACAAAGACATGTAAAAAAAAAAATGGCAGCCGAATTGTTATTTCTCCACTGGGTTACCTTTGAAGCCCAGTTTAAATAAATATGACCATTAAAATAGCCTGTACGCCAGGCAGTGATGGATTTCAGAGTGAATAAAGAGCCCGACTCTATAATCAACAAGTTGGAGTTTCCAGGCCCCTTTCTGGGGGCCCCGGGCCAACAGGAAGTGGTGAGGGCGTGCATGGACGCCAACCAGAGCCAATTAAAAAACAAGGAGCGAGGAACATGTTGCAGCTAACAAGCTCCTTTCCTTGACCTCCCTCACCTTCGACCCCAGAATGCCCCTTCCCCTTCCCGTGCGACCACAAGGTCTACAAACACATGCTTTGGTCTTGGGAAGCCGGACCACATTTTCTTTTTGTCTCTCAGTAGGCTGCTGGTGACGTTCCACTGAGCTAAAACACACCCCTTCTCAAGTAAAACAAGTAATTTATGCAGTTAATTCTACCGCCACTTGTCGTAATGGGGCCGCAAAAGTTGTTTCCAAGAACTCGGGGCAATAAATAGCCTCCAAATTAATTGGGAGAATTTATGAAGCCGAGAGATGCACCGCGACCCAACCAATATAATTAAGTGTGGCCAGAAGTAATAAGGTTTGGCTTTGGGGCGTAACTTGATCTTAAGTTAAGTGATGTCAATAAAAAGTGAACAATTAAAGAAAAAACACCCACACCTGAAGGAGAAAGTGGGCTGAAATGAGTCTTACTAAATCCTTGTCCTTACCCAACCCTAATGAAACAACAAAAGACTGAGCCAGCGATCGTCTCCTTCTGCCCGCTACAGAAGTGGTCGTGTCATTGGGGCTCTCCAAACATGGACCATATGTGAGTTCAGCGCTGGCAATCAGACTCCATTATGAAGCAGGCGGCTGAGTTCATCAGGAAAAAATTAGCCCGCCACTCGGTTGAGCTCTCCCATTGGCCGGTCACGCGGAGCGCTGCGTTTGAGGGCACCCCAGACATTCCTGTGGATAATCTTTTCCATTCCTCTACTCGCTGCAGCAAGAAGAGCCCAGATCGCAGTACAAGGACGGCATTGTGAGGCCCCTCCGCAGCAGTTTTTTAAGTGCTCCCTCTTGCGCACTTCATACGAGCGCTTTTATAAAAAAAAAAAATATTAATAAAAAACCAAGCGCCTTTGAAATGAAGTTGGAACTGAATAAGGACGCTGTGTTTCTCACGGTCTCTTTCCAGTAAGAGTATGTTTTGTAAAAAAAGAAAAGAAAAGAAAAGTAAAACAATGTAAAACCACTGGAAGCCAAAGTGCCGCCACATCAGGGATTCAGATCTCCCCGTGTGACGTTCCTTTGCCTGCTTTCGTTCGTCAATGAACCCATGTCATCTTCCTCACTCTAATGTGTGATTTTGGTCACCACATTACAAGCAACAAGCTAAGACTGGAACACATCCTCCCGCTCTGAAGAGATTTACAGAAACACATTCCCTAATTAGAAACACTACTACTACTTCTATAAATGAGCGACTCCAGTTAGGCTAGCCACCACACCAGACCACAGGGTTTCCACAGTAACCGTTTCACCGCGAACAGACTGCTGAGCACCACGCAGGGTTTTAAAGACTCGTTCTCCACAAGCTCTATTATGGGCTTGGAAAAGACAATATGTAGACAGAAATCTTTATAAAAAATTTTTATAGGCAAACTTATTTGTGTTGCCAAAGCTCTCTGGAGCGTCTCAAGACCACCACGCCAGTTTGCGGAAATATTTAACATTTTTCACAAACAGAATGACTTGAGCACGAATGGCTAAACCAACTAAACCAAGGAAATATCTCTGTATACCATCTATAAAAGTAGCCCTTTGTTGTAAAAGATGCGTGTGGACTGTCTGCAGTGGCTATTGAAACATGCTTGCCATGCCTTTCAGGGTTGAGAGAGTATAAAACATGCATTCAATCAATCACATGGGTACGTGAGGGATAAACAAGCCTTCAACTTGTGCTTCTGAGCAAACGCTGAACCCTTTGGGGCTTTCGTAAAAAAAAAATTAATAAAAAAATAGTCCAAGAAGTGATTGTCAAAACCAATCCCATTTTAAAAGCAAAATCAAAGAGATGAATCGAAATGGTATTCCATTTGAATAGCATATATGGATGAGGTGTCCCACACCTGGCACATGTGTAGGGTCACAGAACTGACTCATTTATATACATACACAGAAGTGTTTCCCATATCAGCGGTTCACATCTGGTGTCAAAAAAAGGTTGCAAATATGTTATGATAGGGCAAAGAATGTAATGTAACTAATTAAACCTAAAAGAATAGCTAAATAAACAGGCTCATCACATTAGGGAGTTTTACGTATTCTTTTGTTGGTAACGTCAAAGGTCATCTGTCGAGTCAAACTGAACAATTAATCAGTCAATTAGTTCAACCCAGTCAAAATACGGATGTGTCGTGTCCTCATCCAAACTGTAAAATTAATTAATTTCAGTGTTTCATTGGGAGGACATTTGCACTCAATTTTGTATGATTAACAATTTTAGCACTATGTTTGGAAAAATCTAGACACGAAACCAACTGAGACCCACTGTCCTACAGGATTCTGAACTGAATTCATTCAGGAGTCTTTTTATGTTTTGTTTTTTTAAATGAATCAGTCATTTGCTCATGAACTGATCTAGAGGTTACTCCACTGTATGTTAGGACAACACAATAAAAAACATGTAACAAAATATGCTTACACGCAAACCAACAGTATATCATTCTCCACATGACACGGCAGGAATGTGCTGTACCACATAAGGATCACTTAGAGAAGACTGGTTGCTAACATGTCCATCAGCCCATCAGCCCTAGCATAACAAACTGTAAATAACACTGCAGGACCGAAACATTTGGAGGGGGCCAGACACCATTTCAGATTAGAGAGTGTGTTTGTATGTGTACACATGTGGCGCAAGATGTGTCTTGTTTCTTGCAGACGCAGACATAATACAAGACCAGACACATTTGGCATGAGTTATAGCTGAGCATGGTGGAAATCCGTTTAGGGCTCTAAATGACTTCAATGCATTGATTTATGCATGCATCTTGAATGTTCTTCAAAGTAAGAACCATACGGTTTCATGGGAACAGTTGACGCACACAAAAAGGCAGAATTATTTTATGGTGGAGCTACATAGCTGCCAAAAGTTGAATTATTGCTAAAAGTTTATGCGCTGCGGAGAACATAAGTGATTGTGCAGTCCTGAATACGCATACGTTACCTGTAGAAAGTCTGCGCTGATGAAGAGCACACATTCCGCTGAAACACGTACATGCTTCTGCTCGTCCTCTCTGAGGTGGCGGTGGTATCGAGCACTGGGGCTTCAGGAACCCTATGGGGAAAACATACGAGATTTAACTTTACTACATGTAATTCCTAATGTTGAAACTATTTTGTCAACATAACTGTAATGTCAAATAACCATTGAAAATTGTTTAAACAATTTAAACAGAACCACAAGATTAACATAAAATGAATAAATAACCTTTTATCTCCACAAAATGACATGAATTAAGTTACTTGCTAGTCAGAATGGAAGTCATATTGTGAATATGCTCTTTATATAACTTAAAGGGTTAATTCACCCAAAAATGAAAATTCTGTCATTAATTACTCATGTCGTTCCAAACCAGAGACCTTCTTTCTTTGGAACACAAATTAAGATATTTTTTATGAAATCTGAGAGCTTTCTGACCCCCCCATAGACGGCAACGTTTTTACCACTTTCAAGGCCCAGAAAGGTAGTAAAAACATTGTTAAAATAGTCCATTGGACTACAGTGGTTCAACCTTAAATGTTATAAAGAGAGATACTTCCGGGTTCTACGTCAGAATGCCGGCTCAGTACTGGCCGGCTCCTGCGTCAGTACCACACGCATGCATCATGGTGCTCACGTCACCAGCGTCAGAGATTTACACTGAAGAGTAGAAATTGTTGAATAAAGTTGCTATTTATGTTTTTCTTTTTGCGTACAAAAAGTATTCTTGTCACGTTATAACATTAAGGTTAAAACTGAGTATCGGTATCGGCTCCAGGTCAGACAGGACCGATCCAAATCTGATACTGTACGTATAATATTCTGTTATTGTTAAGCCCCAGTGTCCCACAAAAGGCATAAAAACATTATAAAGCATCATCAACTCTCCGTGCACTATATTAGGTGTTCTGAAGCCATTCCATAGTTTAATGTGAGGTATAGATGAATATTTAAGTCATTAAATTCAAGTTCACGTGAATGCTTTCATCTGCTGCGTTTGTCAGTCACTCTCCATTCAGCTTTCAAACTGTGTCGCGTTCGGTTATGACAGTCAACACGATGAAACTCTCAAAGATGATTCAATGTTCCTGTTATTATGCTTGATCTGTAGATAACGGTTTATGGTTTCGCATAAAATGACTTTATCTTGCTGGACTTTATTGCTGTTAAATCATGTTACTTTCTACCGGGTGTCGGTTAGATCACAACACTAGACTAGAGATTGTACCGTTCTTCACACGCACGGTAACTTAAATTTTAAACTGTTAAAAGAAAAGACTCAATAAAATATTGCATAGATAGATACACTATGCATCCATATATCTTCCCTTTGTGTTTTGAACTTTTCAATGCGGACGGAGCGGGAGCACTGCGCTCTGTGACACTGTGTGGCTTCAAGCGCATCATCCTGCGCACGGGATGCACATACGCACTTTGTGCCACGCTGTATTGGAGCCTTTCGTATTTTAATACTTTTAAGCTATGAAAGAATATTAATAGCCTTTCTTGTTCTGCCCTATCTATAATATGTTGCTGCTTCATTAAAAAGCTGCGCTATACATTTAAAATAAATGTCTTTTAATTTCTTAGTATATAGGCCCTATTTCTATAAATATATTTACTTGTTTTTCATAAATGTATTTTACAACGTGTAAAATTTGACCAGATTTAGTGCTACACCTATTCACTTTTATTTGTTCCCCACTAAATGTTTAGATTTTATACAATTATTGTGCACTCACAATTTTTCTAGTCACTTTTGCTGCTGAGTTATCCACTAATCTAGTTTATCCACCATCTAGTTTACAGTAGTATTTTTGTCACTGTTTATATATTTTTTTAATATGTTGTTTTTCTTTATAATGAAGTTTTCTGTATTTAGTAGATTGTGTTTAACACACAAAAGAGAGATTATCAGTTCAACACACTGAGGTACAGATACTCAGAATTTTTGGTATCGGATCGTATCGGTTCTGAAAAAATGGTATCGTGCATCCCGAATTTTAACAATCTCTATCTTTCTGGTACTTGAAAGTGGTAATAACATTGCAGGGGTCAGAAAGCTCTCGGATTTCATCAAAAATATCTTAATTTGTGTTCCGAAGATAAATGAAGGTTTTACGGGTCTGGAACGACCCATTCCATTCCACTAAACCTTTTATAGAACATGACTAACTAAAGCATGACATTCACAATATTGTATTACAAAAGCGGCAACCTCCCACAGTTTCTCTTGAAGCCAATACGGAAGTGACTTAAACTGCAATTCATCGACAGGCACCAAAAGGGAGCAGAATCTCATTGAGCCCCATATTAATGCCCAACTTTACAGCAGAAAAAAACATGTTTACAGCCTGGTACAAATTGTGGTTTTGGTCTATATAGCTAATTTTGCCCTTCATGACAACTGTGAGGGGGGTGAATTTTTTTTTATAACTCATTCGTTTACATTATATAAAGCCTTAAAGTTCTGCATAATTAAGGGTGTGGCCACTTTGAGTGACAGGTGAACAGCCATTTATCTGTCTATTAGTCATCGCGTCACCTCAGCGCCGCCTCTTTGCCCATTTTCTGTTATCCGGGAGTGATGCGCGATGACGTACTGCGAAGATGGCAACGGCCAGTTCGTCCCTACTTTACACTTCAAAACTGCTCTTCACAATCCTATGGGTGATGTCACGGACACTACATACCTATTTTTTTTACAGTCTATGATTACAAAAGACTACAATTATAATTGCCGTTTTAGAGTAACATTTTGGCCATGCTGTCCTTCTCTACTGTTCTCTACTGAAAAAAGATGCACTTCTGATTGTCCACTTCAATATCAGAATGGCAGACTTGGCAGCGCAGATGTTTCTTTGACCTTTATATTTCAAAATTGATCTTTTAAAGAATCAACAACTTTGACTCGTCCTGCCTCATGTACTGCCCCGCTATGTGCCGTGGTAAGTCCCCGCCAACCTCTCACATTTCCCTGATTTTCCATGTTCTCCAACCCACAACCCCAGAGGCTGCCAGACATACAAGTCAGGAGGCAAGGGGGTAAAAAAAAAAAAAAAACGACAGGGGGGAGTTAAGAAAGGAGCAGGGGTGAGATCGGAGGCGGATGACTCAGTATGGGCAAAAGGCCAGATGATACAGGCATGCCTGCAGGGATCAGGGTAAGACACCATGCTGTGCATCTCAGAGGTTTTGGGCCATTCCTCACACAGGGACCTTTTCTCTGGTACAATGGGTTAACTGATATCATCACCCATGTGCAGAGAGAGATCACAGAATGGCAACCGCGAGGGGTTTGCTGTCAATCAATATCTTAAAGGGACATGCTGAACCACAAATGAACATTATTCACTCTAGTTTAGTTTCAAATCTGTATGACTTTCTTTCTGCTGTGGAAAACAAAAGTTACATTTGAGGAATTACCTATATTTCAATATAAATGCACAATATTACAAAAAAATAACTAAAAGTATAATAGTCTATATGACTATATGACTTGTGTGCTAATGTTCTTTTAAGCCATAACCAAAATTGCTATTTTGAGATCTTTTCAAATGAATCAGATGATTCAGTTCACAAAAACAGCCTTCTAGTTCACTAGAAAGGGAGTCAGCCATTTTAAGGGCTGTCTTAAATTGTTCGTGAAACGTTCGCTCCCTAAATGCAACATGAAATCCAGAAAGCGATCGATGCTCACTATTAACAGAAATTCTGAAGCAGGAAACCAAAGGCATCTCTGGTGAAAGATAAATTGTGTGACCAAACTGAATACACATCAGGACACGTGATGATGATTTTTTTTTTTTAAACAACAGTTAATTATATTTAACCATAAACTAACATTACAGGTAAGTGAACATAATTCTAGATATAATTTATAATTAATTTACAGCTGATATGTTCAAGGAATATGTAACAAATCAAATTCTTTATTATAATATACTTGAAATAGCATTACAAAAATAATGTCAGAAAAATATCAGTTCTGCTGTTGTTCATAAATACCAATAGTGACATTGTACAATAAGGATGTTGTCATGTTGCCGAAAATAGAACATCATCAGTGTATCAATGTGTAGTAAGCCAGGGTCCCAACTCGTCTACACAATACTGATTCACGACCCAGGGAGCTGATTGAGATAAATGACTTATTCATGTATCAGACTTATCTGCTTCTCGAGTCAACTCACTGACTCAATTGTCCAGTTGCATAAATGGTTCAGAGTGACAAATAGGTAAATGGGTAAGGTAAATGAATTTTAGGTGAACTATCCACTTAAGTACTTAAAAAAGTGAACAAAGTGCAAAAAAGTCAATATTAGAACAAATCAAAAAATTGAGAGAGCAAAATTAAAACACTATGCTAGCAGATAGACTGACATTTGAGGATGTAACTTTTGCTGTAGTCTACTTTCACAAGTCAGCTAAGGATGCATGATGACTCACAGAGCCAATGAGAGATAGGATGAGCAAGCTTGCGCTGAATGTGCACCGAATGATCTTAAAAAGCTCGTAGACCTTTCGGATCGGAGCGAACATGAAGAGCGAAGGGCAGCTGCATCCCCCCGCTCTGGTCCCTGCTCAATAAAGCGCCTTTACTTCCACCATGAAAACATGTCATTCCAGATGAGCTCAGCCAATGACATTTAAATCAGGCACAGGCATATTGAATTAGTTCCCCATGATAAGCTGGCTGGGATGCTGATGCTTTGGTCAAAGGGGGGTGGGGGTGATGGGGATGGGACAGGAAACAGTATGGACTGCCTGTTAGGCACCTTTTTGTAAAATGACAAAAACGTGGAATTGTCAGAGAGGGACGAGGAACCTTAAAGACGATACCAAGACATGGTAATACAGACATTATGAGCCGTATTAAGAGAAAAAAGAACCCTTGAAAAGAGCTGGAGAAAGACAGGAAAAGGGACAGCAACAATCAATCAAATTATGTAACAATTACTTCGCCCAAAAATGAAAACCGTCTTCATGTAGTTGCAAATCCATTTGCTGTTACTTTTCCAGTGGAACAGTTTCTGAAGAATCTTCATAGTGTGGTTTCCGTAGAACTAAAATTCACAGTGACCACATTTGCCAATCTAAAAAAAAATGAATATATAGACTTGTGCTCTATATTCCTAGGTCTTCTGATGATACACAATAGATAACATTCCCTTTCAATGATTTGTTAACATGAGAATCGTTTGTGATCATTGAATCAGTAAGTTGAAACTTGAGATCTGTCATAAACTGATCATTACACTGAGCCAGTTCTTTTCAATGAACAGACTGATCTGGTTCACAAATAGAACTAAATGAGTTGTCCATGAATCTGACTAATCTAGTTCTTGACTTTAAAAGGAGGTTAAAAGGAAGGGAAGATCATCATTAACTTAAATTTCCTCACACAAAACTATCAAATAAGAAGAGTCTAAATATATACTTGAGCCTTTCTTCTATACTTTTTTGTAGTTTTTGGTCATTTTTTGTTCACTATGAACAGTATGGGAAAAGCAGAAGAAAAGTGTAATTATTATTATTTTTTTTAAATAATAGTATACAGTTTTAATAGAACATCAGAAGGTTAATCATTTGGATTTATCTTTTCTTGGTGAACTAACTACTTAAGAAAGTGTTGAATATTAATGCTCTATCTTACGGAGCCCCTAAAGGGACATGGTGGTGGGGAAAAAAACAGATGGGTTTTTGCGTTCGCTCGCAAAAACTTTTGAGCTCGTTGTGAGCGAATGCAAATTTATCTGTGTTTATCGGTGGAACGCAAAAGCATTGACAAATAATTTTTCCTCCATCTCATTTTTTCCTTCACCATGTCCCTTTAGGGGCTCCGTACTATCTAAATGAAACCAATAAGCTGGTTTAAAAAAAATGGAGTAGCTGAAATATGCATTAATGAAAAACACAAGAGATTACAGGAAACTGTTATGCTACGTAAATCAGGTAATTAGTCATTGCTTAGTGGAGAATTTGCACAGATTAAAGTGGAAGCCAATTTGTTAACACAGTAAAAGTCTGTCAGTGAAAGGACAGCAAAAAAGGAAAGGTATTAAGGTCTCGCACTTCTGCTTTCTAGGGCACACTTCATCCAGCGTGTAAAACATCAGACAAATCCAGCAAGTGTAAACCAAATTAAGTATGTAATACAAGGCTTGAACATGGCTGAAATAAATAGGCAGTAATCAGTGATGGTCATCAAAATGAATTTAGGCCATTGGGGACAAGTTTCCCTGTAGCGTATCCCTCATTTCCTGGCTCAACCGGTCAGTGGAGCCCATTAGCTCTTGCCTAAAAGCCCGACGGAGTGAATCACCTTCATTTCAGCCCAACAGATTCCGTATTGTATAACCAGTGAAGGGCGGACAATGACACATCCCCGCTTGCTCTGAGCGATGTCACTGAAAATTACCGCTTTAACACATGAGCTAAGGCTCCCAGTCAACCTCTGCTTTTCCAAAAACACGGGTAATGCAGAAGGACAGGAACCACCACAAAAAAAGGAAAAGGAAGTTCTCAATCACAGTCCCAAAGAAAAAGGGTCTAATGAAAGCAAAACTCTTTGAAATGCTTCAGATATGCTAAAATTTTGCCAGATATGCTCGGCCGTTTATGGCTTCATAATGGATCCAATTAAAATCATATTTCCCGTAATAATACAGCTCTCTGTTTTCTAAATTAGAACCCACCAACGGACAGGCTATTCTAGCCGTGTACCTTTTATTTATGGGTTTTAATCAGAGATGTGTGTAAACATCCCACTGTGTGAACGTGATTGTATCTTAAACAGTCTTGATGAATATTAAGATCAAGTAATCTGTCTTCTAACAGCTCCTCTGGACTTGAGCTTTATGTCTTGGCGCAAATCCCTGATTAGTCATGTTTAATCTCTCTATTCTGATTCGGAATCCTGAATCAGTAGCCAATCTGCAAAGAAAGAATACAGTGGAAGACATTGCTCCCACAAATATTGTGCTTATAAAAATAGGCCTCAATTAATAACTTTTTACATATAATCCTAAAACACAGTGTCATTTAAGTACATAATGATGAACAGTCAGCCAATCATTAATCACAAATATATGTTGGCAGGGTGATAAGGACTCTAGCAAGAGGAGGATATAAAACTATTTTATTATGTGAGAAGAAAAAGAAGGCAGAGTGATACGAGAGACACGAAACTAGCACAGCTATCAGCAGCCTGGGATGGCTATATCTGATCAGATCAGGTATTGATAGATGAATATTAAAGATGTTAAAGTCATGGCCTAGGGGTGAGCGCACATGCTCCTTCAGATTGAGTCATGGTGCTCATGAAGGACATGAAGGTTGAATCCTGCTTTTAATTGCCTTTCTCGACTGTCTAAGCATAAAAAAAGAGAGGCTGATTTACCTAATGATATCATTTATCACAAAAGATTAGGTTTATGCAGTGTAGGCCTAATTAGGAAAAGGTGTTTACTCTGGCTGCGTTCACAGTAATATTTTTGGGGGGGGCGGGGGGCGGGGGGCGGGGGATGGGGGGAGGATTTATTGCAGCAACAGCTTACAAGTGTGAATCCAGAAATGTTTTGTTCAGTCAGGAGATTAAAGTAGCTGCTTGAATATGTTCATTCAGCTGTATGATCAAACAGCTGAAGTTACACTGCATTCTAACTAACCATAGCGACGTGTCAAACATGGCGGTGTGCATAAAACGTGAAGTTTTACAACAATTGACAGCGCGTTATTAAATAAATGAGTCCAATCGAGGCACGAGTTCATTCATTAGATATTTTAAATTACCAACAACAGCATTAATGCTTTGTTAACGGTTGCAGAGAATACGTTTGAGTTGCGCGTCTTGCAGCCACAGCAGCTCGTATAAAACGGAATGCTTTATTAATGCAGACATATTAAGCACAAAATATGGGACTGACAACCGTATTCTACTGCTGTGTAAAACTTCACTGTAATAATCCAAATACTTACACTGCCGTCTCGTCGTTTTGAGGTAAGAGAGCCGCGGGATGTTTTCTTTAGATGCTCCTGCACAGAAGTTGTGCTGCTCTGGTAGGGCAATTTCTGTTTACAGAGCACCATTTTATTCAGTCTCCGTTTAAAAAAAATCCACAATTTGGATCAGGCTCAATGTTTTTGTAATAACGGCTGATTTTCAGCATGCCCGAAAAACCGGCATCTTATAAACAGCGCAACGAATCTACACGTTCCACGCAACTCGACTAATTTACGTATTCAACATAATCGATTATGTCGACGTGTCGTTGCAGCCCTATTTGACTCTGCAGTGAGTACCACTTGAAAAAAAAAATGCATATAATCTGTATTGAGCTGTATTAGTATCAGTATACTGGCCTTCTTTATAAAAAAAAAAAAAAAAAAAAAAAAAAAATTTAGTATTTAGTTTTTTCTACATTAATTTGGAGATTAACTGTGAAATTATTAAATTATAAAATATATTAAAAACTTTAATTGTGTATACATATATTTTTTTTTTTTTTTAAATCACATTTTAACACACACACTCAATATTCAAAAATCTCATGTGTCTGTCATTATTTTTTTGCAATTCAGATGCGTGATGCAGAACACACTTCACCTTTATTTCCAGTGGTTCAGGGCCACTTTTTTCAGAGGACTGAGTTGGAAAAAAGGTTTAGGGTAAACGTACCTATTAAGCACACTACTATCTTTGAGCTCAGATTATAAAAAGAAAATAATAATTCATCATCCTATTTGATGTCTTAACCAATTGATGTGTTTGTTACTATATACCTCCAGTAATTTCAAGCTAAGCAGACCATTGCACACTGAGATATGGGTATCTGTGTGTTCACACCGTCTGGTGGCCATTTTGAAAGCTGTCTGAAAACTTTCACCAAAAGAGGAGCCCCCTTAAATGTGCATTTTTTAGATGTTTAAGCCTTTATTTTGGATAAGTATAACTTCTTATTGCAAAATTAAGAGATTAATGTTTAGACTTTTGCATATTATAACCTGGAACCTGGATGTGGGAAATAATTACAGTTAAATCCAAAAGATAGTTTTAGCAACATAGCGCAGGTGCCACAGAACATAGTTTGCTTACTAGCTGTATAAGATTGTGTGCTACACTAATATATTACTTCACAGGTATTACTGGCTTGTACTTTTAAATACATTATAATATAAATTTACAGTTTATTGATGTTCTGTGGTTTCACACTGCTGTAATTTTAAAAGACTTCATATTATTTTAGGTGAGCAGACTTTAAATATTAACTGATGGTTGTCATTTCAAGTTAATCTTTAGAAAATTATTCTTTAAACATTTTGTTTCAAATAAACAAGAATTAAAAAAAAAAAAAAAAACATGTTATGAGCTTAATGGGAACAGGGGTGTGCTTAAAGGGTACAAACATGTACCCATTAAGCACAGCCAGACTTTTTGCATTTAATGATGTACATCTTAATTGAAATGCTTTTGTCATTTAAAATAAAATTAATATTATTGTGTGAGAGATTCATTTTTTATTTTAACATAACTTCTTGTACTGAAACCAATGCCCTGTGCACTAAAATGTCTCAATGTAGACTTTGGTGAGCTTAATAGGTACGTTTACCCTAGATCACAAAAATTCATCTGCAATACTATATTCGTGCACATCTTACTATTGACTCGCTTTTGTAAACACACTTTGCAGGTTCTTTTTTCCTGGGCCCAATAAACAGCCTTGAGAAGCATGGGCGTAGCACATTCCTCACGTCCTTGAAAAGCCTATTGTGTCCTCTTCTCTGTATTAGCAGCTTGTGACGTTAAGCAGATTGCCTCATCCTTGAATGTGGAAGCATTCAAAGGAGTGTATTTTGAATCTAACGCGAAGGACGGGGAGGATTTTTAAACAACCCCTGAACTGGTGAACCAATAACCCTTTGAAACCACACTCTCGCTGTGGATACACGTGCCAAATGCGGTTCCCCTTTTCTCTCATGGCCTACGAGTGTATTCCACTGTGGTGTCCAAAAATTAACTTCAGATGTTTGCTTTCCAGTTACAAAAATAATCAGGCAGAGGAGCCTCTCATTAGATTCAATTACTGAACTGACAGTTATGCTACATCGGACGGACGCAACCTCCATGGTGCTTTAATCAAAGCCCATCAAGAAATGACAGTCTGACTTTGTTGGGTCTCCTGGTTAAACCCCAAATGCTACTCTGAAAATTAATGACGCATGGGCACAATCGCTCTTTCATTGGAGAGCACATGTCTTGGATGCTGATCAGCATGAAGGAAATGTCAAACCTTTGCTCAGCACACTGTCCGTTTCGACTGGAAGCCTTCTCCCTGCACCTTTCCATTAAGCCTTTGTTCTCTCAACGCTCTCCTTGGAAATAACCTATGTGACGTTGCAGGCCTGTAACGCATTTTGACTTCACGTTTAGTCAGCGAAACCTGGTTTTCAATAGGACTGGAAAGGAGGACACTGTCCAGAGGTCAAGTTAAAAGTGAAAGACATAAAACACAGGGAGGACTTGAAAAGCTTTATGTTTTACGTGAAGATTTTACACATTCTGTCTCTTTCTCACCCTCTTTTCACAGTGAAAGTCCCTACAGGGGGCGTAACCCTACCTTGTTCTGAAATTCCAGCCTTTACAAGGCCACTGCTGAGACCACAGGTGTTCTGCCTTGAACAATCAAAAAAAAAAAGGGACAGGTCACACACACTGACACCAGGTCTGCCTGCTGGCCCCATGCTGAGCGCAGTGGTTTTAAGTGTCAAGTCAAAGGCCACTCTCAGACCCCACCTCAGGTGCTTGCTGCTTTAAACTAAATACCACATCCACCCCCTGCCACCCTAAATGCCCATGAACCCATAACCACAACATTCCTGTAGCAGCCCTTTTAGACTGCTTACTAATCCACATCGCCCTAGAGAACAGCTGTTTATCACTCTGAAATATATTAAACACATTTGACAACGATTCGATCACAATGGTCAAGTAGCTATCAGAAAACATTTAGTCTAATTCATCAAGACGTGGTACTTTAATTAGCGAGCTATACAATTTTTTTCTATTTTATTTAAATAATTTAGACTACATATTAAAAATAAATCAATCAATCAATAATTCACAAGCAAATAGCAAAGGTAATCCAAATCAATATGCACAATTAAATATCCATTATGGGCCAACATATTCAATATCAACTGATAAATACATAAAAAAAAAGAAAAAAAAAAAGAAAATGACAGATATAGTACTGATATTTTATGCACCCCTTTAAAAGCACAACCACTACAGCCATACTCATGCTGATAAACATCTTTGTCTTGCACATCCCACAAAGAGCACTGTATTTTTATGGTGTCAAATTAAAAATAGCCAAATTTTTAGGAAACATGTCTTGCGATTTGTGCAATTTTACCAAAATGCTCTCAAATGCATTTGATCAGAGTCAGGTGAACTCAAAACCAGCCTAATTATTCAGTTTTGTTTCCTTACTCATCTAGTCATTTAGGTAACCCACCAGCTGGGTAACTTAAAAAAGAATCCTAGATTTACACATCTCTATTCCAACCCTCTCCTGCTTCAGTTCCACAACCTGACAACAAGAGTCTTCAAAACAGGGCTTAACACTAGTGGATGTCTTCAGTTGACTGAAATGTGTTTTCTCGGTGCCAGCACCTTCTTATTCTTAAGATGACGAAGTGTGTGTTTAAGTGTGGTTCTTTGTAGGTGTGAAAGGGTTGTGCCACTAACAGTTGTGACCACAGATGCTACTCTCGGTCTCGCATTGAATGTACATCCTGAACACGGCACGGACTAAGCAGACACCCTCAAAACCACAGTCACACATGCTTCTTCTGACTGTTATTCATCATGGTGCACAGTGTCGCACTGTGTATTCGGTTTATGCATATTTGCATTAGGGAATTAACGATTCACTCCGAGCCGGTTGAAAATCAATAAAAATATGTGCCGATTCAAGTCGGTTGAGATGTTAAACGAACTGCGATACACGTTTTAAACAACATTTACTGTATACTGTGACCTCACTTTACAGGCATGATAGCAGCGAGCAAGTTGTAGCTAGCGTTACGGATGGTGCATGCACACTGGCGCGAAGCAGAGCAGGAGTTTTCAGTTAATTTGTATGTAAGTTGAGCTTGTGAGCGTCAAGCTCAACTTCCATAGGAATAAAGTGAAAACGCTCGCTCTGTGCAAGTGTGCACGCACCGTAGTAAACATGGCGACAGCAAGTGCCTAGATGTTGAAATTGACTCAAATTGGCGGCATTTTGACTTTTCAAAGACTAATAATCTTTGAAAATAATCTAGTGGGGAAACTAAATTTTCAAATAAATATCCAAATAAATGTAATTACTAAACTAAATTAACTATATCAACTACATTACTTGAATATATATGATAATTGAAATGAGCTAGATGACATCACCGTTTTCTCCAGAGCGGCTGTACAGCCGAATCAAATTCTGTTCATTATTTTCCTGTTTAACACTGTGAAGCTGCTTTGAAACAATCTGCATTGTAAAAAGCGCTATATAAATAAAGTTGACTTGACCACAGTGAGAAGCTCCAGTCACCTCCGTCTGCATGTAAAAGGATATTAATAGGCCAAACCACACTGACCGGCGGATTTGCAGCCCCACTCGCGGCGACGAGTTCTAGAGCCACGGAGATCACATGGTGCATCTGTGTTTTCATGGCAAAAGATACAAGGCTGTTTTCTGTCATAGTAAATGCATTCCAGACTCTGCCTCATCAAAAGAAAGACCAGCGCGAGCATGTATTCCACAGACTGAAGGAGAAAGCTCAGGTCTCTTTCTCTAAATGTGTACATAGGATTTTTTAAATAATTTGTTGATTATTATTATGGCATATTTTTCAAAATAGGTTCTGTTTTTCTAACTCTTGCAAGTGTAATAATACAAATGATAAGAAATAATATTAAAATCTTGCCTTTATAACAATGTGTAACCCCTGTCACTGTCACTTAAATTTGACATAGGCTTTTTATTTCTGCTATTCCTCTGTGCAGGATGAGGGTGAAAAAGGTGCCAGTATCCACCTCCTGCAACAGACAGACTGAGCTGAAACAACCTCCTCCCAAAAAAACACCATTGGAAGATCTCCTCAGAGGGACATTTTTGGGATTTGTTTTAAAATGTCAATTTAGTGTTATTATTTTACATACAATACATTTACATTTTATAAAGAAATGTGCAGCATTCTGTCTTGAGAAATAAAAGGACACTTTAAATTTGCATGTTTTGATCAATAACTTGGCATGGTCTGTAAATATTTAAAATGCGGTCAACATTAACGCATGTGGTTATTTCTTTCAGTTTAACGCGTTAATATTTATTGCAATTAACACAGCATTTTGTCATCCTTTGGCTAGTGTTACATTATATGATCACGCTCTTATTCATGCAAATGCTTTTAAATCATTCAAGCGCGACAAGTCAAAAGAGAACGTGCTGTCTGTGAATGTCCTCTAGTCTGTGACACACACAACGCGAAAAAGAAAGACGCGTGCCAGTATCGTGCGCACAGGCAGCATGCCAGAATCGAGTTCTTTCGCGCTTGAACGAACAATAACACACAATTATGCCAAAATGTCTGTTTTGTTGAGGATTCTCATGAGTTAAATAAAGTCTTAAATGAACGTAAAGAGTTGGGATAAAATGAGACGTGTGAGATCCGCATCATGTGTAGCAGGTCTTAAAGTGACAGCAGCCACTAATACTGCCTGTCATTAATGCTAATCAAAGAACAAAGGTAACAAAGAAAATGTAGCTTTAATAAGGGTTGATCTTCATTTAAATTATAATTTATGCAGTCCAGACTGTTTGATAACTTTATTCAATTTCTGTATATTTCCTACCTATTTGACAGGTAGGAAGTAATATGACATTTATTATGGGTTTATGTGAGGATTGTTTTAAGTTCACTTAAACAATTAAAAAAATATATTTTTAATATTTTTATAATTTTCATTGAGACATCAGTAGCTGTATTAGTATCAGTGATACTGGCATTCATTCACAAAAAGATGAAAAGTATTTAAAATATACTGTCTTTATGTTTTTAATTTGGAGATTGACTGTGAAATTATATTATAACATTAAAAACTTATTAAAATGTGTTTTTAAATGTGATTTTTAAAAAAAAAAAAAAAAAAAAAAAAAATATATATATATATATATATATATATATATATATATATATATATATATATATATATATATATATATATATATATATATATATATATATATATATATATATATATATATATATATATATATATATATATATATATATATGTGTGTGTGTGTGTGTGTGTGTGTGTGTGTGTGTGTGTGTGTGTGTGTGTGTGTGTGTGTGTGTGTGTGTGTGTGTGTGTGTGTGTGTGAGACACACACTATTGAAAAAACTGTGTACTATATAAATATTTAAATATTTTTATACAGCATTCAGAAACAATATTCAACTGTGGTCTTAAACATATATAATATGTTACATAAATAAAACATATGTGCTCAAAAAGGTAAAGTTGGGAGGAGGGACTGCATTTAAGAGAGAAAGACCAAAAGCAAAAAGAAGACACAGAAAGGGAGAGGAGGGGCCAGGAAGGAAGGAAGGAGGAGGCAGTGGTAATGAGGTTAAGGGGGAAATGTCAAAGATGGCTTCTGTACGGCAGGCCAGGCCAGGCCTGCTGCAGGGCACATGCTGGAAACAAGGGCCTCACTTTCTGGCCAGCATTTCGAAAAGTTCCTTGGGCAAACAGCATAATCAAATTTGTGTGATTGGACTGAAGAGAGAGCTTTCTTTGATGAGAGCTGAAACAAGGAAGCGTTTAAAATCCTGCCGCCCGGCTCACATCTGTACTGTTACTGAACACATGATAGGAGTCTGATCTGGATGAAAGAGAGAGACATACTCATAAAACAGAATGTATTTTCATATTTACATGTCGAAACTGGCCCTAATTTGATTCCAAATTAACAGACGATGAAAAGCAGCAAGTATTTGGAGGAGTTAGCGGAGGTTACAGAAGATGACCTATGCTCCACAAGTACATCCTGTTACACATCTAAATGGGCTTGCTGCATGCTGCATCATTAGACAAAACCTTCACCCCACCACTATCTATCTGGTATTCTGCAGGGTTAAACTAAAATAACCTAGCAAACAGACACTTGGTCGACAGGAAACGTGCAACATATACACTACTGTTCAAATGCTACAAATGTATTTTATTTCAAAGAAATTAAGAACTTTCTATTTATCATGTTTCCACAAAAATTATTAAGCAGCACAACTGTTTTCAACATTGATAAGAAATGTTTGAGCTTGCCCCTACGTATATAAATCTAATGAGGGATGTAATGAAACATTCGGAGCTAGAAAAAAAATCAGATTTTCACTGAAAAGAAAGAAGAAAAATTTTATAAAGTCTGGCAACCTTTCATAGATTACTTTAAATGACATTAATTCTCCTGGTGATAGTTAAATTTATCCCTTAATGCAAGTAAACAATTAATCTAAGAAGAGGCATAAATTAATGCTGGAGGTATCCTTTAGCCCAAAGTATCCCCCAATTTATTTATATTATTTTATTTATTTATTTATTATTATTTTAAAAAAAATTCTCTCCTTCAGATACACAGCATATATTGTATATTGCGTGTACTGTAGTCTCAAATATCACTAACAAGTGATGGTGAATGTTCCAAATTTTTGAATATGCAATGTTAAATGTTTTCTGCTAAATTTTGGAATATGCAGGCCACACAGAAAGAAAAAATATCAACCGTTTCTGTTAAAAGAGTTATTGAAGAAGAGACACTGAAAATACTTTGAACAAGGAGGATCTAATTTTTTTTTATTTTTATTATTATTATTTATGCATGCATGTACGTACATGTTATTGTTAGATGTGGTGAAATTATCTTGTGGGTTATATGTGTGAGTGAATAGAGTTGATTTATATGTGTTGTATGGTTTTGATGTGTCTAACAAAAATCCAATAAATAAAGTTAAAAAAAAAAAAAATTTTTAAAGTTTGAGCTCCAAATCTACATATTAGAATGATTTCATGTGACACTGAAGACTGGAGTCCTGAAAATCCAGCTTTGCTATCACAGGAATAAATTACATTTTAAAATATATTAAAATAGAAAAGAGTTTCACAATATTACTATTTTACTGTATTTTTGATCAAATAAATGCAGCTAGTGTACTAATCAAAGTCAAAGTTGTTTAGTGCTACTCTTCTATTCATAATAATGTCTTTTGAAATCTCATAAACTGATAAAAACTGTGGTATCAATCAGGAAATGTTAGTAGATTCCACAGTCATCCAAAAACAATGAATTTGGGCTTGTTGGCTTAAGTCTAGGGCTGATCCCTACTGAGAATATGGTATTTATTGGTAATTAATACCATCAGATTATTTTAAACTAACAATCATTGTTTCACCGTCAAGTTATGATATGCAAGCATGAAATATATAAAGAAAAAAAAAAACAGGTCAACATCTGAATTCAATATCAGTGGACGGCTAGACGCAAGGACGGCCATACAGTGAGACAGTGTAGTCTGATTTATGAACAAATGACTCTTATGAGTCGGTCTTTTATTGAATCCGTCTGAATTCTTTACTGAATTAACTCTAATCTGAGTCCTTACTAAACTGCAAGTTATTAATCTTGTATTATATAATAGTAATCTTGTATATAACTACAGTAATTTTTATGTTTTTGTTCATCAAGCCTATAATATTGGGAAATATCACAATTTAAAAATAATGTATTTTTTATTTTAATATACTTTAAAATATAATTTATTTCTGTGCTATTACTCCAGTCTTCAGTGTCACACGATCCCTCAGAAATCCTTCTAATATGCTGATTTATTATCAATGTTGGAAACTGTTGTGCTGCTTAATTTTTTTTATAACTTATAATACTTTTTTTCAGGATTCTTTGATGAATAAAAAGTTTAAAAAAATACAGAATTTATTTAAAATAGAAATCTTTTGTAACAATACACACTAACGTAAAGTTTGGGGTCAGTTTTTTTTTTTTTTAAAGAAATTAATATTTTATGTGTTACATTGATTAAAAAAGTAAAGATTTATATTGTTAGAAAATATCTTTATTTTGAATATCCTGAAAAAAGTATCACAGGTTCCAACACTGATAATAAATCAGCATATTAGAATGATTTCTGAGCGATCATGTGACACTACAGACTGGAGTAATGGTTGATAAATTCTGATGATGCAAAAAAGCTTTGCATCACAGAAATAAATTATATTTTAAAATATATTAAAATACAAAACCTTTATTTTAAATTGCAATATTTCAGTTTTTTCTATGTTCTTGATCAAATAAATGCAGGCTTGATGAGCAGAAGAGACTTCTTTCAAAAACATTAAAAATAGTAATGTTTCCAAACTTTTGACCAGTACTATATGTAAAGGTCGAAATCACATTAGAAGTACTTGGTGCTTAGTTAAATCTCAGTATATCAGCAGGGCACCTGTGTCCACATCTCTCGTATGATGGCAAACACACAATTATGCAAACATAAAGAAATCCGAGTGTTTGCACTGAATGTGTGTTGACTGCGTTGGGACGCTGCTCTCACAATGAGAATGAAACTCACCCGGCAGGTCAAGTAGGACGGCACGAGGCAAGATTACGATCCAGACGAGAATTGCAAACACTTCAGCATACAAGCATGTGCTTTGAAATGACAGATAAAGAGAGGACCCCATGTGGAGCTCATAAGTGATGATGTTTATGTGTATCACTTCCTGGAGCGACTAATCAGAGAGTATATGTCGATGTGTGTATTTCATACCATCTCGACTGTAAAACACAATAAAACGTGCTTTGGAATCAATGACGTCTTTTAAGGACTATTATAAGCATGTTTTTTTTTTAGCTTACAGACCAACCAGATGTGCAAGTCGGTGTGAAAAATCTGATGCAAGCCTGTGGGCTTCATTATTTTCTCCGTCTGCATCTCGCATGCATCTAAAAACATGAACATTAGCCAGTAATGTAAATAGTTGTGATTACAAAACCACGCAGGTTGCCAGCACTACAGTGGCTGCCTGAGATTGAATTGAACGTGTGACGATGACAAACAAAGCGCATGCTGTTTTAATGTATGTGGTAATGACAGCAACTCCATTTCTTGTACAATAAAGTGATTATAGATCCTTGTAACCTGAAGCACAACAAAACAATGACTCTATGGACACACAATAAAAAAGCTGGAGATCAGAAACACATGTGAATGCTAGGTATAAGTCAAATTGTATTTGCTAATAAAGGTTTTTTTAAACTGGAGTCTGGAATACCATAGAAAATTCATAAAAAATGAATTCATAAAAAATAAAATGTTAAAGGCAAATATATCATTCTGTATAATTATAACAATTATGTATTTCTACACAGAACTTCTCATGTTTTTATTCATGAAAACATTTAAGTACTCGTACAGTTTTCTGGGACACTTAAAATTTATCTCAGGAGCATTTCAATTTTGCTTGTAAATGTTACTACTTGAGTGGAGTTAACCTGTGGCAAATTCAATTCAATGGGTATGATTTGGAAAGTCACACTCCTCTCAATATAAAGGTCTAAAAGCTGAGAATGCATATCAGAGCAAAAACCAAGCCATGAGGTCAAAGACGCAAATCTGGGGAAGGGAAAAATTCTGCTGCATTGAAGGTTCACAGAAGCATGTATCCTCAATAATCCTTTATGGCAGAGTGGCCAGACTCAAGCCTCTCCTCAGCGAAGACACATGAAAACCAACTTGGAATTTGCAAAAAAGCATCTAAAGGACTCTCTCAGACTGTGAGAAACAAGATACTCAGTTCCAAGCGTAATTTCTGGAGGAAACCAGGCACTGCTCATCACATGCACAATACCACCCAACAGTAAAGGGACTGGGGGACTTGTCAGGGTAGAAGAAAAGTTCAACGCAGTAAAATATAGAGATAGTCTTATTGAAAACCTAGTTCAGAGCATTCAGAACCTTGCACAGGGCAGAATGTACACCTTGCAACAGGACAATGACCCTAAGCACACAGCTAAGACAATGCAAGAGTGGCTAATGGGCCTTGAGTTGGGCTTGATCGAACATCTAAATCGAACATCTCTGGAGAAACCTAAAAATGTCTGTCCGCCAACAGTCCCCAGCCAACTTGACAAAGCTTGAGAGGATCTCAGGGGAAGAATGGCAGAAAATCGTCAAATGGCATCATACCCAAAATGACTTGAGGCTATAAAGGTGCTTCAACTAAGAACTGAGTTAAGAGTAAAAATAGTTATGCAATGTACTTATTTCAGTTTTTCCTTTTGAATAAATTTGCAATGTTGACACAAATCAGTTTTTTTGCTTTGTCATTATTGGTGTATGGATTGTAGATTGATGTGGGGGAAAAAGTAATTTAAAGTAGTTTAACATGAGGCAGCAACATCATACAAACATTTTGGCACTGTATATAAAAATCTGGTGGGGGAAAAAAAATTGTTAAGGTTTTTTACCAGCTGCAACAAATTAAGATAATTACCTTTAGGAGAGTTTCAGCCATTACACTGTTAGGTACACTCCTTAAAATAAATTGTGTTTGTAAATGCATCGATTTAAAACAACGTGAAGGACCTCTAAGAAATGCTCCTGATCAGTGTGGGGTGGACATGACCCTAAAACAGCCCAATTATATAGGGCATCAGTTAGTCATTCAGATAACTAACCAACTAGATTATTTTATGCAATTTTGCACATCCCTAGAATACATATATGGAATAGGACATTTTTCCTCTTCATGGAGGCTACATGAAAAGCAAAGAAAAGAGCGGAGAGAAGGGAAACTAGGTCAAGTCACATGACTTGAGCGATCAACTGTAGGCAGGATTACATTTCTACAGCATGTGCCCATTTACAAAACAAATGTTGACTGCCGCTTTATCTGCGTTTTGTGAGGGGCTGAGCAGGGAATGAGGGAAGGGGGCGGGTCCAGATCAGTGAGGCGCGAGACACTGAATGATGTGTGTGCTGTGTGAACAGTGAGTTAAACACACAAGAGTCAGAAACAGTGGCATTCTCTCAGACAGAAGGATTTTTACAAAATAGAATGACCTAAGCTGATCTACAAATTAAATGCATGCAAAATACATATTCATGTTCTTGTTTTAAGGTGTAGAAAACCCCAAAAACAAACAGGAATAAAAGCTGTATCTGCATCTAGGGAAGTGTAGTTATGGGAGGGTGACATCTCACGAGAGGCAAATGTCATGGGTCTAAGCTGACAACAAGCTGAAAAAAAAAGTGTGAATGCCAATCAAACATGCATTGCCAATTCATCCAGTCATAAGATGGGTTAGTGTTTCGAAGCTCCGCCTACAGTGTGCCAATTACACAGTCACATTCTGTGGCTGGTGGTCTATGTACTTAAATGCAAACAAGGTCTGGGTCTGGGTTTACTGACAATCAAAAATCACCTTTTCATTTTATAACAGTGACAAGATGCCTTAGTGTTTTTTTTTTGTGAGATTGGAAAAGCTCAGTCAGCATTCAGGCAAGAATAGAGCACCCAAATAAATAAATAAATAAATAAAAATATCATTGAAGAACACAAAACCAAGAGGCCCCAATATCAGATACTAAACAAGAGTGGCAGGATGTCATTTACGTTTAGGAACAAAACGGTGCCCTAAAATCTGAACGAATGCAGAAACAGTGTTTAGTTTGAGTGAATAATGTACAAGCACACGTATGTGAATACAACACATCCATTCGGCCGCTTCTCTTCTTGATCCATTGATAATGTATAAAGACACCGTTTGAGAACAACCCACTTGGCCCAAAACCACTTTGGTGGTGTATGGTTCAGTTCAGGGCAGCGACTGTAGATACACGCCATGCCCGTCGTGTTCTAGGAATGCTGATAGAAAAATCCTGATTTGTGCTGCGTTGGAGGACGTGGTGGGGTGTGTACAGCGAAGACTGGGAATTAAATAATGTAGAGAAGCAACACACACACACATATACACACACACTCGATGATGTGTATCAGCCTCTCCCTGCTGTTCCCGATGCAGTCAGGCAGAAAGATCTAGGCCATCTGCACAGCAACACAGAGAAAATAGCTCTGTGCGCAGACAGAGGGGGACATGATTAACCAACTGGCTGCATTTTTTCTATCTCTCTGAGAAAAGATGGAGTGAGAGACAGACAGAGAAACAGAGAGCGCTAAAATTGAAATGGGCTTTTAGAAAGAAAAAAAAAAAAAAAAAAAACACACTTCTTTAGACGTCCGTCATAAGCAGGCACCGGAGAGAGTGACAGTGCAAGAAATCGGAATGGCAAAGGAAAAATTCCCACCTAATGATGTATGGCAGTTCTGAGTAAAGGAAAATATATCACTTTAAAGCCCTGTACATGCAACAGTAGTCTAACTAGTGCTGCAGAACCTTCAGTTAACAGTGCTTCTCAACCTTTTTGACTCGAAGGCCCTTCTGTCTACAATATTTGGCCCCATGGGATTTACTTTTCCATCAAATTAGGCCTCCTTAAATATCTAGGTTTTCAAGATTGTGTGAATACAAGAATATTATGACAAAAAAAGTCTTAATTATAATAAGTAATAATATTGAGAAATGTATTAATAATATTTAGAAAATCAAAGAAAATATTCACAAATGTCTATACTGCCTAAAGAAATTAAGAAGATACATTTTTGGGCTGTAGCCCTTATCATTCAGGCAAAAATAATAATCATAATAGAATCACAACAGCACAATAACAATCTAAATAATCTTATTTCATTACTAGCAGTTATTACCTGGCTCTCTAGAATCCTTGATTCTGATTGGTCGATCGTTGCATTCAGAATAGGGACCAACAAACTGTATAATTGATTGTCCCTTGCAACTTATTTGCTTCAAACAGTAGCTCGCTTGCCTCAGCAGTCTCTTATTTCTCATATTAGGCTATAACAATTTACCTCTAAATCAGTAACTTAAGTTTATTTATTGGCAAGAAGTGGTTTAAGAAGCAGAATCAAATGTGCCAATTCATAAAAATCTTTCTTAAAGAGTCTTATAAAACCTCAGCTATAGCAAAGTCGTGTCCTACGAGAGACTATAATGTGCTGCTGTTCTCTGTCTAGAAAGATGAAATATTCTGACGTCTGTCAGTCTAGGATGTGAGTCATCTTGACGAGATGTCAATACTAAAGTGAAACCCGCTGCCTCATGTGGATCAGAACACACACTCAATCCACTGAAGTCTTTTAAAACAGAATTTTAATTCCCTGACCCAAGAGAGGTTCAGCTCAGACAAGGTTACCATCACACATCAAAGCTGCTTTCAACATAAAAAGCTGACAATTACGGCTTGGATTTATGTTTGAGATTGATTTATTTTCAGGTTTACATTCAGCTTTCAAAAGAAACTCTGCTAATTGTGGAAGTTAAATGCAATGCCACATGGTTCTTGGAGACAGAGATTATGTCATGTAGCAAGTAGCTCATGTAGGACAGACTGTCATTGTTCCAAGAAGTTTAAAACTAATTTTATATATTTTGACAAATTTTATATATAGTGAAGAAACTGTTTTTCCCTGAACCATGGTCTTGTGAGTTACGGTGCTCGTGTTTGAATACAGCCTGCAGCACTTTGCGATAATGGTCTGTTTTTTAGTTATTATTTCTCATGCTACGAATACAAGGGCTCTCATGAAACTACAAACACATATATACAGACATACATACATATACACTCACCTAAAGGATTATTAGGAACACCTGTGCAATTTCTCATTAATGCAATTATCTAATCAACCAATCACATGGCAGTTGCTTCAATGCATTTAGGGGTGTGGTCCTGGTCAAGACAATCTCCTGAACTCCAAACTGAATGTCAGAATGGGAAAAAAAGGTGATTTAAGCAATTTTGAGCGTGGCATGGTTGTTGGTGCCAGACGGTCTGAGTATTTCACAATCTGCTCAGTTACTGGGATTTTCACGCACAACCATTTCTAGAGTTTACAAAGAATGGGGAGAAAAGGGAAAAACATCCAGTATGCGGCAGTCCTGTGGGCGAAAATGCCTTGTTGATGCTAGAGGTCAGAGGAGAACAAGGTTGTGCGTGTTGTGGCTTCACAAATGCTTTGCTGCATACCTCGGTTGTAACGAGTTGATATTTCAGTCAAAGTTGCTCTTCTATCAGCTTAAATCAGTCGGCCCATTCTCCTCTGACCTCTAGCATCAACAAGGCATTTTCGCCCACAGGACTGCCGCATACTGGATGTTTTTCCCTTTTCACACCATTCTTTGTAAACTCTAGAAATGGTTGTGCGTGAAAATCCCAGTAACTGAGCAGATTGTGAAATACTCAGACTGGCCCGTCTGGCACCAACAACCATGCCATGCTCAAAATTGCTTAAATCACCTTTCTTTCCCATTCTGATATTCAGTTTGGACTTCAGGAGATTTGTCTTGACCAGGACCACACCCCTAAATGCATTGAAGCAACTGCCATGTGATTGGTTGATTAGATAATTGCATTAATGAGAAATTAAACAGGTGTTCCTAATAATCCTTTAGGTGAGATATAGATATAGATATATATATATATACATATATACACCGATCAGGCATAACATTTGCTGCCAAAACAGCCCTGACCCATCAAGGCATGGACTCCTGAAGGTGTGCTGTGGTATCTAGCACCAAGATGCACACACACCCGGCCATCCACGTGATGTAAAAGAAAACATGATTCATCAGACCAGGCCACCTTATTCCATTGCTCCGTGGTCCAGTTCTGATGCTCACATGCCCACTGTTGGCGCTTTCAGCGGTGGACAGGGGTCAGAATGGGCACCCTGACTGGTCTGTGGCTATGCAGACCCACACGCAACAAACTGCGATGCACTTTGTATTCTGACACCTTTCTATCAGAACCAGCATTAACTTCGAGCAATATGAGCTACAGTAGCTCATCTGTTTGGTTGGACCACACAGGCCAGCCTTCACTCCCCACGTGCATCAATGAGCCTTGGTGACCCTGACCCTCTCGCCGGTTCACCACTGTTCCTTCCTTGAACCACTTTTGATAGATACTGACCACTGCAGACCAGGAACACCCCACAAGAGCTGCAGTTTTGGAGATGCTCTGACCCAGTCGTCTAGCCATCACAATTTGGCCCTTGTCAAACTCACTTAAATCATTACGCTTGGCCATTTTTCCTGCTTCTAACACATCAACTTTGAGGACAAAGTTTAACTTTGTTCTTCACTTGCTGCCTAATATATCCCACCCACTAAAAGGTGCCGTGATGAAGAGATGATCAGTGTTATTCACGTCACCATTCAGTGGTCATAATGTTATGCCTGATCGGTGTATATATATACACATGTGTATTTACACACATTTGATTATTTGATTATATTCAAAACTTGTGTTGAATTACAAAAAAAAAAAAAATACATCTAAATAAAATGACTGGATACACAAAAAAATCTTAATGGTCACAACACAAGCTTGGTTATAAATTAAGGATTTACACATGGTGGAATCAGTTTTACTACCTTCACTTTGTCAATTTCTTTGTCAATGTTGTCATGTTGGCCTCTTCAGACCAGGACCTTCAGCGTGCACTGGGACGGTTTGCAGCCGAGTGTGAATCGGCTGGGATGAGAATCAGTGCCTCCAAGTCCGAGGCCATGGTTCTCAGTCAGAAAAGGGGGGCTTGCCCGCTTCAGGTTGGTGGAGAGTTCCTGCCTCAAGTGGAGGAGTTCAAGTATCTTGGGGTCTTGTTCACAAGTGAGGGAAGGATGGAACGGGAGATTGACTACAGCTTCTGCAGTAATGCGGTTGATGTACCGGTCTGTCGTGGTGAATAAGGAGCTGAGCTGTAAGGCGAAGCTCTCGATTTACCAGGTGATCTACGATCCTACTCTCACCTATGGTCATGAGCTGTGAGTCATGACTGAAAGGACAAGATCCCGGATACAGGCGGCCAAAATGAGCTTTCTCCGCAGGGTGGCTGGGTGCTCCCTTAGAAATAGGGTGAGAAGCTCGGTCACTCGGGAGGAGCTCAGAGTAGAGCTGTTGCTCCTCCACATCGAGAGGAGCCAGCTGAGGTGGCTCGGGCATCTGTTTCAGATGCCTCCTGGACGCCTTCCCAGGGAGGTGTTCCGGGCATGTCCCACCGGGAGGAAGACCTAGGACACGCTGGAGAGATTATGTCTCCCGGCTGGCCTGGGAACGCCTCGGTATTCCCCCGGAAGAGCTGGAGGAAGTGTCTAGGGAGAGGGAAGTCTGGGCATCTCTGCTTAGATTATTATTTTGTATCTATAACAAAATTATAAAAAATAGAATTGCAAACTATATTTTGGTGTGTGTGTGTGTGTGTGTGTATATAATAAATACAGGTACCTGGTGTAGGTAATGTGTTAAACACAGACTTCATTATGCACACATATAAATGAATTTTCTTTTGAATTTTGGGGTGATATAAGTCCTAGGCGGTTTTGTGATATTCATTAAAAAACATAAAAAAGGCGCTTTTCAACTAGGTTTAGCGGCTGTTGTTGTGGTTGATACTGTTACGGACGGCCTTCTCACTGGAGGTTTATGGGGAGTTGAGTTTCACTGGTGCTCACTCTCCGTCTCTCACCTCAGTGTCACTTAATTAGCCCGCCTGCACAAAGGGAAACCAGGCACAAGAGCCCAATTTAGACCACAATAAAATCTGGAATGACTCGACCCGCACTGTAATAGGAGTCCAAACCCCCCTTCATTTACGTGCCAGAGACGTTCCTGGGACTTTGAAGATGCCGAAAACTGAGCAGAGGGGAAAAAAAAAGGCTAAATCAAAGGAGGGACCCATAAATTCCATGAGATTCCTCCAGATGTTTAGAAAAATATTTGCTGAAGCATTCCAGATGTGCCACCTTTTAGTTCCCCTTAGCTCTTTCTAAGATTTGGATTTTTATCATTGCAAAGAAACTCACAATAAGCATTAAACATATAATAGATGAGAGAGAAAAAAAGGACTAGGACCAGAAAATATGTGGTGTTGCTTCAGGTCTTAAAACTGGTGATTTTTTCAATTTTCCCAAGAGAAACAAACAAGATGTTTGCAATGTTCCCTACTGTTGCAGTTCCCCGACACGCTCCTGTGTGCCAGCGCTGCGTACTCCTAACAGGCTGCGACCTGGCCATGACCCCTGACCTTGCAACACAAGTGCTCTGTGCCTAGTTGTTCTGCTTTAAATCGCAGCTTTTAAAATGAGCCGTCGTATTCAAACAGCGCCAGATCGTCACATACACACACCTGCGTAAACTAACTAACCCTCCAGCCGGTGCTTAGGCTCTGATCTGGTTTTTATAATGTGAAGCGGTCTCATGTTACTTATTCTAGTCTGAAACAGAAGAAACCATCCTAAATGTGACACTTAAACTTGCCGGGTGCCGTTTCTGCAGGCGCTGGAATGTAAGCCTTCTGGTATGCAACAAATTGACGTGAAAGAAACTGCCAGCGCCTGCCAGTCTGCCTATCTGTTCTACTGTCTTCCTGTCTGTATTGCCTAACTCCCCGCAGAAGATTTTGCCACAGGCCTTCTCAAACTCCACCGTAAACACGTTTCTCAGCCCAGACCGCTGCCTAACAAATACTGAGTGGAAGTTGCACTTGCATTTCCAATGCAAACAACTACTCAGGGACGACTGCCAAACCACAATTACCTCCCACAATGCAGCGAGTGCTAAAATACTCTACCTATCCAGTATGAACCTAACGTCACATAACTCCAACTAAATTCACCTGTTCTAACTCTTTACTTCATAACACAAACATTAAAAAAAAATAATAATTAATTATATATATATATATATATATAAATATAACATTATAAACACAACATTTTTAAAATAATGATATTAAAATAATAAATATTATAAAATATTTTAAAAACAATAAAAAAAGAAATATAAATGTAATAAAATATATAAAAATAAAATGTAATAATTTAATATAAATTTTAAATAAACATTATTTAAAATAATTACATTATAAAATTATAAAAAATATATTCAATAATATTCTAAAACACTATTATGCATCTAAATATAATAATAAAACACCAAAAATAACTTATCTTCAATAAAATAAAACATCTTTTATAAGGTTTCACAGCTGTGACACTGTCATATATTTATTTGTGATAATGTTTAAAAAGATTCAGGCAAAATCAAAGACAGTCTTCAGCCTGAAGAAGAGTTCAACAACATTACACAAGTTCCCAAACATAGGGGAAACCATGCTGACCAGAATAAACCAAAATAATTCCTCAGTTTCATAACTGTTTTGTCCCAGTACTAGAATCACTTAGGACACACACACACTCCCTGAAGTGATAGGAAGTAACTGGCTCACACACCTCCAAGATTAAAAGGCCTCTCAGCTGGAGTGAGCCGTAGCTCAACAGCCACTTGACAAATAGCAGCGGCGCTCACAGCAAATGGGTAATAAGAGGCTGTGCTCTTTTGCTGCTTGAGCGAGAGGAAGGCAGCGAGGTCAGAAGGCACCAGAGCACAATTTCTTGCTGGAATGGCCAGATCTGTGAAAGAGACACCATCTCTGACACATGCCATGACTTATGTAAACAGATATACACCCACACTACCTCCACCATCATCTTATACCTCATGGAGACATACTCAGCCATAGCAGAGAGGGAGTGAGATCTCTGACATGTCTCAAAGTACATTTGAAGCCCAAGTGAGAGTCTGGAGTTGACGTAAACGAACTGTAAATCACTCTCGCAGGCCCGCCGGTAAAAAAAAAAACAGAAGCCTTGTTTGGGCAAAACATGGATTGTGAGGGTAAAAGCGCACCTGATTTAGTACAAAAAAACTGATGTGAAGGACAGCATTCATGCTCCAGCAGCAGAGTTGCCATCTACTTGCATACAAATCCCTTCATCTCATCTTTGTTATCTTATTTTGGTTGGTGTAACAGATATGGATTATCATAATTGCAATCATGGTCCTTAATCTGCTGGGTTGATTTAGGCTCTCCAGTGTAAGCTGCGGCATTAGTGGACAAAACCCCCCACATAGTACACACTAACACGCAATCGGGAACGCTAAAGCCCAGTGGGGTTTTTTGCCCGTTAATACGTTGATACTTGTTTGCAGTATATGAGGCCTGGAATCTTGGGTAAAAGCTAAAGCAGACTGCATGACTTCGACAGAGTTTTACAGAGTTTGACTGGGCAATCAATCGCATTCTCATTTTCATGCAAAATTGAAACAAGCAAGCCCCTGTGATAATGTTGCCAGTGTTTTGCATAGAAAATCAAAAGCATCTGGAGTCTGTCAGATATGCATGATAATGTTTAAAAAAGCAAATTTAAAGTAATTTTATGATGATAACATGAAAAGAACTCTAATTAATAAGATTTTTAATACTGAATATCATATAGAAGAAGCTTGCACGAACATTTATTAGCCATGACGGTTACACTTTATATTAAGGTGTCTGTTACAGTGTAATAATACTTAAATACATATACTTACTATAGGGTTAGGATTAGGGTATGGTTTAGGGTTAGTAGCATGTAATTATGCACAATTTATAGTAACTGCTATAGTAACAAGGACATTGTAAAATAAAGTGTTACCAACATCACTATTGTAGGACCAATCACACTATTTTGGACTTGTCTAGGGGTTTAAGCGGACAAAATGATTGGAAAAGTCCAGCATATGTTACCATAGAGTAGTCTGTTGTCACACCAGAGCAGTGTTACTCATTGCGCGGCTCGCAAACCTCATGCGGCTCGCCCAGCTTAATGTGCGGCTCGCATGGCAGTAAATTGGCCTTTGGTGAAATGATCATGCAGTCAATACATACATTTCATAAAAACAAGCAGGGCTATAACATAACCCATTAAAAACTCAAAGTGTCTGCTTTATTACAAATAATTTATATTTTAAAAATACCCAAAAAAGCGTCATTACAAGATGGAAATATAAACTAGAAAGGATATTTAAACTTGCTCTGCCCTTACATCCATGACTCACTGCAGAGTTGCCAGTTTTGGCTGTCTTTCCAGCTTTTAACGCCGAATGTGCTCTTATAGATCAACGCGTTCTCATGAAATGCGTATCTATAACACGAATTGTAATTATCGTGCGATTTATACGGCAAAATGACTTTTTACGTGCATATGATACGCACTGTCAACTAGGATTAGTGGTGTGGGTTACGCGCCAGCATCATGAGCACAGACAGTGCGCCAGAATCGAGTTCTCTTGAACAAACTATAACACACAGAAGAATTATGTCTAAATGTCCGTTTTGTCGAGTATCCTCATAAGAACAGTTTTAAATGAGTTAAATAACGTCTAATGAACTTAAAGCAGTAAGGGACGTGTGTGACAGCGTGTCAGATCCGCTTCATGTTCGGTAGTGGCAGATCTTAAAGGAACAGCAGCCACTAATGATGTCTGTTATTAATGTTAATTAGGACTCACTGCTCTTGACCAAAGAACTTTTGTAGCTTGAATAAGGATTAATCTATATTTAATTCATAATAAAAGTTTGAAGCCTAATAAATGTTAAAAAGCTTTCAATTACACTGTAATGTTGAATGGCTATAATTACTGTTTAAAATTAGGGGAAAAATCTATTTCAGTATTAGTATCAGTGAAACTGGCCTTTCATTCATAAAAAGATGCCATACTGTCTTTGTTTTTTTCTACATTAATTTGGTGATTTACTGTGAAATTACTACATTATTAAATATATTAAAAACGTGTTTTTAACAGAAAAATGTGTGAATAATCTAGTTTTTTTTTAATTGATTGACAGCACTAAAAGAAAGTTTACATTAAAAAAATATTATGCATACCCACTATCTATCTACCTTTTGTATTTATTGCATTGCATATTGTATGTTCAGGGATGACAGACTGATAAGCAGACATGCTATTTATGACTGGATGTAACTTTTGATACTTTGCGGTAAAAGTGGCTCTCCTATTGATTTTGTCCTATCAGTGCGGCTCTCCTGAAAAAATAGCGAAGACCACTGCACCAGAGGATCGAGATATATTTTGATTAATTGATGAACTATAAGGTAAAAAAAAAAAAAAAAAATGGATGACTAGTTCACAATAAGATTAATAACATGCATTTAGAAAATAGATTGGGTGAATTTGCATTTTAATGCCATCTAGGGATGCGCCTAAATGAAAAATATGGGCAGAAACTGAAAATTCAGAATGCACCTGGCAGGAAACCGAAACAGATAATAAATTAATTAAATCAAACGTATTTAATAATCATCCGAGTTGTACAGACATTTAAACTGCAAATCATCAAATTTTTAATTACAATTGTTTCTACTCCAGTTTTTCAGTGAAATATAAACATTTATACGACAATAAACCGTAATAACTTGTTTTCATGACAGATTTATTTAAACAATAATGAAGACATGATTAACAGATTAAGCACAAATATAATGAAATACAGTGCATATATTTAGTAAAATGCTCACTGTAAAGGAAAATACATTTATTTTTTTATAAATACGGCTGTCAATCCAGAAACTTTGCAGTGTACTTAGCAGCATGAAAAACTAAACTTGTATTCAGATTTTGAATGGGTAATAAAGCAAGAGAAGAAGAGCCCAGCCCACACTTTAGAATTACTAAAGCTATGCTTGAATTCTGCAAACTCCTGAAAACTCCCGTTATAATAAAAAAGCTGTCTTAATCGCACAATGAATATCTTATTTACACCATGTTTTACCCTTTGTTGGTTATAATGAAATAATTTGTAGGTGTGTGAACAAAACCTTGTGCGTTTTGAGCAGTGTTAAGCAGATTCTGACCAACTTACTGACTAGCACCTCTGATAGGCCAATGAGTTCATGTGGTCAACAGATATGATTGTGATTTGCTACAATGCAAATCGCTTGTAAAAACATGCTGTAAATAGAAACCTTTAACACTCAGAGAGCTCTCAAACAAACACGATCAAGAGCATTTGAAAGCAGCATCTATCAACAGGTACTGAATATACAGGGTACTACCAGTACAACAGAAGTGCTGGTACCATAAAACATTTTTTAGTACCAATTGTATACCGGTAGTATCGGCACATTTGACAAGCTTATTTGGCCAAAACTGTATAGTGTTTGTTGCTCTGAACACACCATGCCACTTCATCCCAAGAACAGTCACAGCCACCTTGGTTCACACGAGGAAACCTATAAAGTCATTACTGTGATTTAGTAATCACCGCCTTCAGAAAGAGACAGAAGACTACTTCACATTTATGTCAGTTCGTTTTAATTAACGCCTGTGTGATAAAGGCTAATGTCACCGCGCTGGTATATGAATTCTACACTGTAGAGTTGCTTATGGTTAATGGCCTGCAGTTCTGACACACAGGGTGCAGGATCAGTCCCAAACAGCCTTGAATTCATTGGTCCAAAATCCCACTTTAACACATACTGGGTGTATACGTCCTGTTTTGGATTAAAAGGCATTTGGTAAATAGCAAGAAACTCAAAGTATTGAAGAAGGAAACCGAAGGGCGCCAGATGAAACATTGATACATTTGCTAAAACCTACCCTAAAGCGTGTGCATGCGAAACCTCACACAAGCTTGCAGTGAATAAATATTAAAAAAAAGATTTCCTGTGCAGCCACAGCATGTATGTGGCGCTGTCACTGGCTAGCACCTAATGAGGTGTTACGCCGGTTTCACACTGCACGCGCAAGCAGTGCGGTGGCAGCGCAGAAGCTGTGCGTATGGAGAGCGGGAGCAGCGCACGCCCGTTGTGCTTTCACTGTGTACTGCAAATACAGACGAGTATCGTCCATTCTGTCACCTTTTGCGGTGTTTTCTTCTGACCCCTGTATGTCTCATGCTTTGATTTATGATGGGCAGCATACATCTGCTGCAAATGCTACCGTGTTCCCCTCTGTCCCAAACACATATGCATATAACATGCTGTATATAGGTAGTTTACATGATAAAAGTAACCTTATATTTAAGATATGCCTCTAGTTAATCATTTAAACGGGCCTTTGAAGTTAAGCAAAAACTTCTGGCAGTGATTTCGTGTATTTTTTCTTTTTCTTTTCACAGCGCTGAATGCAATACTACTCTATAGGTACTCAAGATTAACATGACATTGGCAAAAACTGAGTGTTATGTACCCTTTAAAGAAGTCTCTTATGCTCACCAAGATCAAATTTAATTATAGTAATATTTAAAATAGTATTATTGTAAAATATTATTACAATAGAAAAATAACGATTTTCTATTTAAATCCATTTTAAAATGTAATATATTCCTGTGATGGCAAAGCTGAAATTTCATTACTTCAGTGTCACATGATCCTTTAGAAATCCTTCTGATATGCTAGTTTGGTGCTCAAGAAACATTTCTTATTATCAATGTTGAAATCAGTTGTGCTGCTTTATTTTTTACCATACTGAACCCAAACTTTTGAACAGTAGTGTAATACATGGAAAAAGGGGGAAAAGGGAAAAAAGCACCTTGCGGTTATCACTTGTTCTGACACATTAGCTGTGGTGCTCATGCAGAGAATGCACATTTGAATCGGTTTCGTAACATTTCTCGACCAGATTTCCTTCTCTCATTATTCATACTAATAAGTAGTAAAAACTCAAAATACAAATATATTGGTTCTTTGGATGCACAACTTAAGTTCAATCAAATCAGTCAAAAGGAGCATCTTAGGGAAGTATGAATTAACTTCACTTACCCAGAGCGAGCTGATTCAACAAAACTAAAAAAATGCTTATCTCTCTCATCAGTTACTTTTACATAATCAAAGCGCACAATATCAGTCCTATCAGACCGTGATAAATGTATAAGCAAGGGTTCACAGTATAATGTGCATTATAGTTTATCATCTGTCGTAATGTTGTGAAAACTCAATTCTGGAAGTCCAAAGCAAATCCTCCAGCTGATAAAAACGTATGGGGAGCGGAGGTCAACGTCTGAGATTCATAGTCCACAGCTCCCCTTAAAGATAAAACACTCACAACGGTCAGGGGCTGGAAAACTCACAAATTATTAACAAGGGTTTGACGTATGGCTATCATAAACAACTGTTTTAAAGCTCCATTTCTGCACACAGCAGTAACCCGATTGTGAAACTCTGTATCATGGTTGAATTGAATCTCATCCCTGAACTGATCATCATGATATAAAGTTTTGACATTACCCAAGTGGTCATGTACATGCGTTTTTGAATTGTGTCATTCTAGGATAAAAATTAGATGCGTGGATCTCCACACTCTAAGTTGGTGTACATCAACAAAAGATCTGGTAAATGGTCTTGGGGGCTTTAGCTCTTTAAGCCATTAATATTCTCTTTAAAACGTCTGTAGTAAAAATGACAGCTGCAGCCCGCTCTTACAAAAGGGGGCAAAAAGCATCCGGCGAGAAACCTAAAACTGCCCTGCCACAAAAAAAAAAAAAAAAAAACTTGTATGGGTTTAAGAGGTAAACAGCCCACCCAGCCCCCAAATCAAAGCTCTTTAAACCGTACCCACGCCCAGCACCACCTTTGTTGCTGAATTATGGCCGACAGAGGAATGCACCTTCCTCAACTATGAATGTCACTTTCTCATCAAGACCATGAACTTCACTGACGGGGGTGGAGAGAGAATTGTTTTTTTGGTTTTGTTTTTTTAACAAAATGTGTTTTATTCTTATAGAACAAATGGTCCTTAAAAAGCCAAGGACAAAACCATCTACACCCTACGGATCTGCACATTAATGATCAACAGATAAACAGGGAGTGATTTCAGAAATCAGAATACTTCCATAACTTGTGTTTTTATGACGCAATACAAGCTTTCAGTCCCTAGTACTTTCCATAAAAGGGGTTCATTAAATCCTTGTAGGCAAAAAATAGAGGTATTTAGCACCTGTGCCTAAGGCTGAAAAAAAGTTAATAAACCCAACCTGTTCTGCACACTGCGCAAAGAACAAAAACATTAGAAGTATATCTAGTGCTGTAATTTGAAACCTTGCTCAATTACCTCCACAAAAACATTTGTAAATATAAGTAATCATTCTTGTTTAAATGATTATGTGTCTGAATTTAGCAGGCCAGAGCTGTGCATCTGCTTGACAGCAGGAAACAGCACTCCGCTTGCAAGCAACCACATGTCTTGTGTGGGAAATCTTGAGGTAATGATTTTTTTTGTTCTTGTTGTCTTTCATGATAAGCTTTGGATAAATATGCTTATTAAAAGACAAATTTAGGTAACACTTTATTTTACAGTGTCCTTGTTACATATGTTACATACTTACCATAGTAATAACAGTAAATTATGCATAATTATATGCAACTAACCCTCAAACAAACCCTAATCCTATAGTACATGTTGTTAATTAATAATACTCAGTACTTAAATATATAATTACACTGTAACAATGACACCTTAAAATAAAGTGTAACCGAAACTTTTATGTTAAATTTACACCCAAAGGTTAAATAATGATCATTAATATTATTTTATATGATCAAAGTTTTTGTTTATTTATTATTATTTAAAATCGTTTTAATTATTATTCAGTTGTTTGTAGTTTTTTTTTTACTAAGGGTTTGAAGTTTAACAATCAATTATGGTTAATAAAATGTGAATATTATAAAAAGAAAAGGATTTATGACAATGACAAAATTCTCCGTGCAGATTATATGACGCATAAAAGCACACATTTCCAATAAGAACTTTTACTATAAACCTTTGTCTGTTACTATTAAAACACATGCCTACAGAAATATATGATAACTATAAAAGGCACAAATTAATTTCAGCTTTTACATCCAGATACATAAAAAAAACCACATGAAAAGCCTAAACACACCTTCACAAATAGTCTATTATGTTTCTTAGCTCTGTGGTTTTTCTGGTGCTGTGCTGGGAATATTCGGGGGTTTCGGGAAGCCCAGCATTCCTGCTGTCTCTCATCTCAGTGAACCCGGTGGGGTGATGATGTATTCAAGGTGTAACACGACTCCCGCATGAAAGAGCTACAGAAACAATTTAATAGTCCTGCCTATATAGCTCCTGAGTGAAAGCGCAGAGCATGCTGGTTATTCAACCTAACTTACAGTACAGTATGTGGGCCTCTGTGTGTGAACTAAATCATGTGTGACTGCTGAACTTATCTCCATGCGTAGCAAGTAAGCTCATATGCAATGTGTAATGTGTATCATTTATTGAAGATCACGTTCATTTACCAAACCACATATTCTTGCATGAGTAAGAGGCATGTACAAGACAAATACTTAGACTTGAAACTGCTTTTTGTCCAGGTTATTAATTATTTTGAGATGTTATAAATCATGTTATCTAAATCTCCTGCCTATTAGTCTATTTTTGGCATCACTCACTGATATCACATTATCTATACTGCTGCAAATTGCACAATGATTTTATAACCACAGACTGACCGTTGGAATTTAAGAGGCTCTGATCTTTTGAAATGGTTTTTTTCCCATAAATGATATAGATACTGTCTTGAATGAGTTTTACAAACAAAAGAAAAGTCTATCACCATTTATTCATTCTTAGTCCGTATTTCTTTACTTTAATGAATGTTTGAGATCATACTGAATATATGGACAAATTTGAATGTTTAAAAAATATGGATACTCGTTTCGAAAGTGAATGAAGAATGAAAGCTGTCATTTTCATAAAAAAAGGCATACTTGTACACTTTTCCAAGTCTTCTGAAGCTATATAAAATGTGTCATAAATACGATTTTATGACGTTACGCACATCTGACCCAGCTCTCTTTGCTACTTCTCTCACAAACTCTCATGAAAATTGCAATGTCCGATTAGTGAATGAATTACTGTTTTGAGTCTGATCTTTTAAGGAATCATCTGCTCCAGTTCACAAAACAAGAAGAACTGATTCGAGGATCAGGTCGCAACAGTGAACATCTCAATAGAGAAGAAGATTTTTAGTTAACATCAACTTTCACTAGCAATTTTGGTCTGTTCAACTCAGTTCACAAGACTTGGAAAACAGCACATGATTAATTTAAACTATTTTATAATAACTTTATGGTGCTTTTATAAATCTTGACAGTCTCAGATCCTATTCACTGGTTATATTGAAAAGAGCAGCCAGAAAATTCTTCACAAATTCACTTTTGGTGTTACACAGAAAGAAAGTCATACGGGTTTGGAACATCACAATTTTACATTTTTGGTGAACTATTCCTTTAATATGATGGACTAACATCATATGGAAACCACACCTACATTTCGCTTCAGCCGTCGATTAAAAAACTGAACATTTTGAATCACCCGCAACGTTTGTTTCTCGGACACCAAGTCATTTTGTTATTAAATCTAGTCACAATAAATAGATTTCACATGAAATCGTCTTGCTCTGAAATGATTTGTCACTTTCCTCAGCAAACGACTCCACCTCACAGAAAACACCAAAGTTTGTCCAAGTTCACAACCGAACTGCTATCTCGTACACAAACGGTGCTCAGCTCGCGCCATTATTTGAGACCAAAGTGCAAGGAAAACTGATAAAATGTGTGATTTCTACGTTAAAAGATTTATTTACAGATGAAAAACAAAAATATTCGCTGACGCTAACCCCGTTTTTTTTTGCGATTTAATGAATTTTAGCAGACGTCCGACGCTTTCAAACTAACGGTGTTAATGAATGTATTTTGTCGCTGATTTTTGACTGATTCTTTGCGTTTGTAAACACGAAAAATCCTCCACACACACGTCTGCATTTTGTTCTATATTCCATCCAGGAAATTGATACAAATGATGCGCGAGATTCCAATACCTGCACATATAAGATCGCATGAGCTTCAACTATGCAACACAGCCTAAAAAGCACGATACTATCAATATGTTTAATCATACCGCATATCAAGAATACAACATCTTAAGAGTAAGCGCGAGACTGAATGAGGTGTCACTGTCCGAGCGCGTGCCACCTCGTTTGCACGCCCAACTTTTGTGTTTACCTTTAGTTTGATTTGAAAACAAATGCCCTGCTCCACACCATGCACTTGACTGTTGGGTATTATTGATTATGATTACATGCATTTCCATTCGCCACGAATGTAACCCTTCAATACAGCCCGAGTCGATAATGAGCGATCTAAAGCAATTCCATGTTTCTTTTTAAGCGTTTGTTTCCCCCCCCCCTCATGCTTAGACCAAATAGTAAAACACAGTAGGCTACCCTCTCTCTCCCTCTTGCAAACCAAAGAAACTCTGGTGGAAAATAAATATCTTTCAGTAGTCTGAGGGTAAACTTACCCAATGACAAGAAAGGTTTGGTTTCCATGTCTGGTGGGTTAGCTCATGCCAGCTGACGCGCGCGCGTTGTAAGCTGTCGGCGTCCCTCTCTGATGACAGTATAAGACGGATCCACGAGGTAAAAGTGAAAAGCTTTGCGATAGTGTCAAATGTTCACTTTATGGCACTACTTCTGTTTGTTCACGCTTCTGCTCGGCTCTGTCTACAACTCTCCAGTCCACACTACTGCAAAGGGACCCAGTCAAGGGGACTCCCACTGACGCTCACGCGGGCACATTTAGCAGCGACGCGTGAGGGGAACGTTAACCCCTCCTGCGCCGCTCTGCCTTCAGCCTTGATGGAGTTCGTAACAAAAAGCAGCAGTGTTTCCTTAAATAAGGAATACATGTGTTAAAACAAACAGCTTTCAAAGTAAACGCGTGTTGCTAATGAATTACCAGCTTGATGAGACTAAGAAATTCGGAGGGGGAAAAATTAGTATACACTGGCCAGTCAAAAAAAAAAATCACTGTTTGGATTTAAATAGGCAAATGCTTTAGAGTCTAGGATTGGATCATTATTGCAGTCATTATTAAGTTTCTAGCATGGTACATGTTTGGCAACAGTTCTTCTAACCCTAATTGATGGAGTGTGTAGCTTTTCTTTTCTTAAACAACCATGTAGGAAGACACAGCATGGCCATATTCCAGGATGACAATGTCAAGATTCATCAGGCTCAAAATGTGAAAGAATGGAGGGAGCATGAAGAATCATTGTCAATGCAAGATCTTGACCAAAAATGTATGCACCTCTTGATGGAAGTAAATGTTATGCAACACTTTGATCTTGACCAAAAATTGATGCACCTGTTATTTCCATCAATTTTTGGTCGAGATCATGCATTGACAATGCAATAGTCAAGCACTCCCTCACACAAGTGTTGTTTGTGTGTTTGTGTGTGTGTTTGTGTTTGTGTTTGTGTGTGTGTGTGTGTGTGTGTGTATACACTCACCTAAAGGATTATTAGGAACACCTGTTCAATTTCTCATTAATGCAATTATCTAATCAACCAATCACATGGCAGTTGCTTCAATGCATTTAGGGGTGTGGTCCTGGTCAAGACAATCTCCTGAACTCCAAACTGAATGTCAGAATGGGAAAGAAAGGTGATTTAAGCAATTTTGAGCGTGGCATGGTTGTTGGTGCCAGACGGGCCGGTCTGAGTATTTCACAATCTGCTCAGTTACTGGGATTTTCACGCACAACCATTTCTAGAGTTTACAAAGAATGGTGTGAAAAGGGAAAAACATCCAGTATGCGGCAGTCCTGTGGGCGAAAATGCCTTGTTGATGCTAGAGGTCAGAGGAGAATGGGCCGACTGATTCAAGCTGATAGAAGAGCAACTTTGACTGAAATAACCACTCGTTACAACCGAGGTATGCAGCAAAGCATTTGTGAAGCCACAACACGCACAACCTTGAGGCGGATGGGCTACAACAGCAGAAGACCCCACCGGGTACCACTCATCTCCACTACAAATAGGAAAAAGAGGCTACAATTTGCACAAGCTCACCAAAATTGGACAGTTGAAGACTGGAAAAATGTTGCCTGGTCTGATGAGTCTCGATTTCTGTTGAGACATTCAGATGGTAGAGTCAGAATTTGGCGGAAACAGAATGAGAACATGGATCCATCATGCCTTGTTACCACTGTGCAGGCTGGTGTAGGTGGTGTAATGGTGTGGGGGATGTTTTCTTGGCACACTGTAGGTCCCTTAGTGCCAATTGGGCATCGTTTAAATGCCACGGCCTACCTGAGCATTGTTTCTGACCATGTCCATCCCTTTATGACCACCATGTACCCATCCTCTGATGGCTACTTCCAGCAGGATAATGCACCATGTCACAAAGCTCGAATCATTTCAAATTGGTTTCTTGAACATGACAATGAGTTCACTGTACTAAAATGGCCCCCACAGTCACCAGATCTCAACCCAATAGAGCATCTTTGGGATGTGGTGGAACGGGAGCTTCGTGCCCTGGATGTGCATCTCACAAATCTCCATCAACTGCAAGATGCTATCCTATCAATATGGGCCAACATTTCTAAAGAATGCTTTCAGCACCTTGTTGAATCAATGCCACTAAGAATGAAGGCGAAAGGGGGTCAAACACAGTATTAGTATGGTGTTCCTAATTACCCTTTAGGTGAGTGTATATATATATACCAAGGCCGTAACCATGACACCATGGCATATATTTTTTATTTTTATGTAACTTTACTCCACATTTATGAATGTAATGTGACATAATGAATGTTTTCTATCAGTGATAATTCTTTACATTTACATTTAACATACTGTATTGCTGTTATTTACATCTTTGCACTTTATTCTGTAGTCTGGGATTATATGATTATTCTAGCTGTCCACACAACTAGAATGCATTAGAGATGCATTAAGAGTTTAGTGATATTATTTAAAGAGGTCATGGATATCATATGTAGTTATTTACCTGATCAAGGTTGTGTTGTGGTGCCCTTGTTTTCTGGGGGATGGGGGAAGTGATAAAACAACAATACTGTACAAATACTGCTTTTTTTAAATCCTGTCATTCATATCCCTATCCACTAAAAAAATAAATCAATGTATCTGTTGCAAATTAATCTGACTTTGTCACCAGGGAACAGGCCTTGCAGCCAGTTTTCTACAGCAGCATGCGACACTACAGGATCCATATTAGCCCAGAGAGAACTAGGTCATTTATCCAATATTACACCCGGTCAATTGGATATCGTCGCACAGCTTTATGGTTACTTCACACAGCTGTCTTAGCTTGCCGGGGATCTGTCCACAGAGTTGCGAATAGCGTGCGCATGGAAGAGGCTTTTGGTGATGTATATGAGAATTCCTAGCAGCATGAGTAACCGTGGGCTTAGAAATGTTGGCGGCCGTCCAGAAGCAGAATACTTCTGAGGCAAGGCAGAAGATTTTTTGCAAAGCTCTCTTATTTTGTTCATGCAGATAAATGTATATATACATGCAGTCCTGGAGCCATCCTGGGGGCCTACGAAAACACAGCATCGCTCGCTGAGTGTTTGAAGGTGTTCACCGCAGTTCGACTGGGGGAATGATTCATAATTAATGCAGCGCACTGCGCATTAGAGATCAAAGCCGTTTGTCTATGCTGTGCAATAAACCTAAAGCAGCCATGACTGGGCTCAGATGAGTGTGCGTGGATGTGAGGGACACTGTGGTGTGTGTTTTTTCCACTTCACACCCTCCAGGTGTCACGCAGACTAACAGTCTCAAAACCAAGTAGTTTAACCAGTATTGGCAGTTTTTGTTCTAAGCAGACTTTCCCATTCTCCGTGGTCCTTGGACTTTAAGATTACTAGATGTGCAACTTGCATTCAAGACTCTTAGGTTGTGACAAGTGTTTATGAGTTGCACAGCATGGGGACAATCTATATTAGGAAAAAGCAATGTGGCTGTAGTTATGGTCACTCAAATGAGGCATGTTATTGTCTATGTTGGTGTATGTTACGGCAGCTGAACCTATAAATCAATAACGGTAGGTGATGACATAAGCCACGAGCGATGGCACAAACGTGTATTTGCACGCATATGCACTATACATACACATTTTTAAGTTAATCTGAAGCAGAACGAATGGCATAAATGATGTTTATTATCTGAAGCACAGCTCGATCTTAACGTTTCCTATGGAGGCACAGCAGGAGGGTGTTTTTTGCGTAACACTACACTGTAAAAAAAAATCCGTAAAAAAAACAGAATGTACTGGCAGAAAATTACCAGTACATTTTCCGTTATAGTTACGGACATTTCCTTCAACTCTAAAACGGAAAATTCTGTAGATGTACAGTGCATTTACTGTACTTTCACGGACAATATGAAGACATTTCCATAAAATTATAGCATATACTTAGTAGCAAATAAATCAAGAACAATATATACTCATTGAAAATAGTTTATTTTTAAAATGCATTCAATGGGTAAAGTATACACTCACCTAAAGGATTATTAGGAACACCATACTAATACTGTGTTTGACCCCCTTTCGCCTTCAGAACTGCCTTAATTCTACGTGGCATTGATTCAACAAGGTGCTGAAAGCATTCTTTAGAAATGTTGGCCCATATTGATAGGATAGCATCTTGCAGTTGATGGAGATTTGTGGGATGCACATTCAGGGCACGAAGCTCCCGTTCCACCACATCCCAAAGATGCTCTATTGGGTTGAGATCTGGTGACTGTGGGGGCCATTTTAGTACAGTGAACTCATTGTCATGTTCAAGAAACCAATTTGAAATGATTCGAGCTTTGTGACATGGTGCATTATCCTGCTGGAAGTAGCCATCAGAGGATGGGTACATGGTGGTCATAAAGGGATGGACATGGTCAGAAACAATGCTCAGGTAGGCCGTGGCATTTAAACGATGCCCAATTGGCACTAAGGGGCCTACAGTGTGCCAAGAAAACATCCCCCACACCATTACACCACCTACACCAGCCTGCACAGTGGTAACAAAGCATGATGGATCCATGTTCTCATTCTGTTTCCGCCAAATTCTGACTCTACCATCTGAATGTCTCAACAGAAATCGAGACTCATCAGACCAGGCAACATTTTTCCAGTCTTCAACTGTCCAATTTTGGTGAGCTTGTGCAAATTGTAGCCTCTTTTTCCTATTTGTAGTGGAGATGAGTGTACCCGGTGGGGTCTTCTGCTGTTGTAGCCCATCCGCCTCAAGGTTGTGCGTGTTGTGGCTTCACAAATGCTTTGCTGCATACCTCGGTTGTAACGAGTGGTTATTTCAGTCAAAGTTGCTCTTCTATCAGCTTGAATCAGTCGGCCCATTCTCCTCTGACCTCTAGCATCAACAAGGCATTTTCGCCCACAGGACTGCCGCATACTGGATGTTTTTCCCTTTTCACACCATTCTTTGTAAACTCTAGAAATGGTTGTGCGTGAAAATCCCAGTAACTGAGCAGATTGTGAAATACTCAGACCGGCCCGTCTGGCACCAACAACCATGCCACGCTCAAAATTGCTTAAATCACCTTTCTTTCCCATTCTGACATTCAGTTTGGAGTTCAGGAGATTGTCTTGACCAGGACCACACCCCTAAATGCATTGAAGCAACTGCCATGTGATTGGTTGATTAGATAATTGCATTAATGAGAAATTGAACAGGTGTTCCTAATAATCCTTTAGGCGAGTGTATATATATATATATATATATATATATATATATATATTATTATTATTATTTCATTTTCAAATGCAATACAATACAAAAAGAAAGCAGCAAACAAACAGAATACAAAGACAGGGTTGCTTCTTGTATAATTAACAATTGCTAAAGACGTATAGTCAATAGTAGAGTGAAATGTTCCAGTGAGCAAAGAAGTCAAGACAGTACAGACAGAAGGCTGTTCTAATTTTACATCATCTTACCTGAGTATGAATATTTTAATATTAAAAGGAACACGCCGACTTTTTGGGACTTTATTCGCCGTATCCCCCAGAGTTAGATAAGTCCATACATACCATTTTTATCTCCGTGTGTGCCATAACTCTGTCTGACGCACACACCGCTAGCCTAGCACAAAGACTGGAGGTAAACGGCTCCAGCTAGCCTACTGCTCAATAAGTGACAAAATAACACCAACATTTTCCTATTTACATGTTGTGATGTGTATAGTTACATCGTGTACTAAGACCGATATGGCTAGGGACTATACTCTCATTCCAGCGTAATAATCCAACTTTCGATTGGTGTGGGTGTAGCGGCGCAATGATATTACGCAGCGCCTGAAAATAGGCTAACTTCCGTCAACATAACCAAAGTGACAACCTGCTTGCACAGAGAGCGTGCTGGGGACTATTATCAGGCGCTGCGTAATATCATTGCGCCGCTGCACCCATGGTACGGCAGCAAAGTTCATGGATTATTACGCAGGAATGAGAGTATAGTTCCTAGCCATGTCGGTCTACAAAATCGCAACTTTTCATTTTCCGTCGGTCTTAGTACACAATGTAACTATACACATCACAACATGTAAATAGGAAAATGTTGGCATTATTTTGTCACTTATTGAGCAGTAGGCTAGATGGAGCCGTTTACCTCCAGTCTTTGTGCTAATCTAGGCTAATCTAGGCTAGTGGTGAGATCTGGTGACTGTGGGGGCCATTTTAGTACAGTGAACTCATTGTCATGTTCAAGAAACCAATTTGAAATGATTCGAGCTTTGTGACATGGTGCATTATCCTGCTGGAAGTAGCCATCAGAGGATGGGTACATGGTGGTCATAAAGGGATGGACATGGTCAGAAACAATGCTCAGGTAGGCCGTGGCATTGATTCAACAAGGTGCTGAAAGCATTCTTTAGAAATGTTGGCCCATATTGATAGGATAGCATCTTGCAGTTGATGGAGATTTGTGGGATGCACATTCAGGGCACGAAGCTCCCGTTCCACCACATCCCAAAGATGCTCTATTGGGTTGAGATCTGGTGACTGTGGGGGCCATTTTAGTACAGTGAACTCATTGTCATGTTCAAGAAACCAATTTGAAATGATTCGAGCTTTGTGACATGGTGCATTATCCTGCTGGAAGTAGCCATCAGAGGATGGGTACATGGTGGTCATAAAGGGATGGACATGGTCAGAAACAATGCTCAGGTAGGCCGTGGCATTTAAACGATGCCCAATTGGCACTAAGGGGCCTACAGTGTGCCAAGAAAACATCCCCCACACCATTACACCACCTACACCAGCCTGCACAGTGGTAACAAAGCATGATGGATCCATGTTCTCATTCTGTTTCCGCCAAATTCTGACTCTACCATCTGAATGTCTCAACAGAAATCGAGACTCATCAGACCAGGCAACATTTTTCCAGTCTTCAACTGTCCAATTTTGGTGAGCTTGTGCAAATTGTAGCCTCTTTTTCCTATTTGTAGTGGAGATGAGTGTACCCGGTGGGGTCTTCTGCTGTTGTAGCCCATCCGCCTCAAGGTTGTGCGTGTTGTGGCTTCACAAATGCTTTGCTGCATACCTCGGTTGTAACGAGTGGTTATTTCAGTCAAAGTTGCTCTTCTATCAGCTTGAATCAGTCGGCCCATTCTCCTCTGACCTCTAGCATCAACAAGGCATTTTCGCCCACAGGACTGCCGCATACTGGATGTTTTTCCCTTTTCACACCATTCTTTGTAAACTCTAGAAATGGTTGTGCGTGAAAATCCCAGTAACTGAGCAGATTGTGAAATACTCAGACCGGCCCGTCTGGCACCAACAACCATGCCACGCTCAAAATTGCTTAAATCACCTTTCTTTCCCATTCTGACATTCAGTTTGGAGTTCAGGAGATTGTCTTGACCAGGACCACACCCCTAAATGCATTGAAGCAACTGCCATGTGATTGGTTGATTAGATAATTGCATTAATGAGAAATTGAACAGGTGTTCCTAATAATCCTTTAGGCGAGTGTATATATATATATATATATATATATATATATATATATATTATTATTATTATTTCATTTTCAAATGCAATACAATACAAAAAGAAAGCAGCAAACAAACAGAATACAAAGACAGGGTTGCTTCTTGTATAATTAACAATTGCTAAAGACGTATAGTCAATAGTAGAGTGAAATGTTCCAGTGAGCAAAGAAGTCAAGACAGTACAGACAGAAGGCTGTTCTAATTTTACATCATCTTACCTGAGTATGAATATTTTAATATTAAAAGGAACACGCCGACTTTTTGGGACTTTATTCGCCGTATCCCCCAGAGTTAGATAAGTCCATACATACCATTTTTATCTCCGTGTGTGCCATAACTCTGTCTGACGCACACACCGCTAGCCTAGCACAAAGACTGGAGGTAAACGGCTCCAGCTAGCCTACTGCTCAATAAGTGACAAAATAACACCAACATTTTCCTATTTACATGTTGTGATGTGTATAGTTACATCGTGTACTAAGACCGATATGGCTAGGGACTATACTCTCATTCCAGCGTAATAATCCAACTTTCGATTGGTGTGGGTGTAGCGGCGCAATGATATTACGCAGCGCCTGAAAATAGGCTAACTTCCGTCAACATAACCAAAGTGACAACCTGCTTGCACAGAGAGCGTGCTGGGGACTATTATCAGGCGCTGCGTAATATCATTGCGCCGCTGCACCCATGGTACGGCAGCAAAGTTCATGGATTATTACGCAGGAATGAGAGTATAGTTCCTAGCCATGTCGGTCTACAAAATCGCAACTTTTCATTTTCCGTCGGTCTTAGTACACAATGTAACTATACACATCACAACATGTAAATAGGAAAATGTTGGCATTATTTTGTCACTTATTGAGCAGTAGGCTAGATGGAGCCGTTTACCTCCAGTCTTTGTGCTAATCTAGGCTAGTGGTGGGTGCGTCAGACAGAGTTATGGCACGCACGGAGAGGAGAATGGTATGTATGGACTTATCTAACTCTGGGGGATACGGTGAATAAACTAAAGTCCCAAAAGTCGGCGTGTTCCTTTAACATGAGCGAAGTGGAATAAAGAAAATGATCAGCATGATTGTTATTCAAAATGGTAAGCAGGCGCTACTTTGTTTATGGTTTGTGTATCTGCAGCCTTTCTGAATGATGGCTTCCCAAAAAAGCACATCCATCCATTATATAACTGCTCCACACGGCTCCGGGGGGTTAATAAAGGCCTTCTGAAGTGAATTGATGGGTTTGTGTAAGAAAAATATCCATATTTAACACGTTACAAAGTAAAATATCAAGCTTCTGCCAGACCGCCTTCCGTATTCAACTTACGAAGAAAGTGTAACTGGCGTGACGACGATGTCGGACGTAGCGTAAAAAAACTTAACTGCCGCGACGGTGACGGTGACGTTGACGTTGGACGTAGCGTAAGCATTTTGAACTGCGAGAGGCATTACACTTTCTTCGTAAGTTGAATACAGAAGGCGGTCTGGCGGTCTGCACTTTTTTGGTCTTCAAATTTTGGGCTGCCATTCACTGTCATTATAAAGCTTGGATTAGCCAGGACATTTTTTATTTAACTCCGATTGTATTCGTCTGAAAGAAAAAAGTAAAATACACCTAAGATGAGCTGAGGGTGAGATTTTTGGTTGAACTATCCCTTTAAAGTTCCATTATGCGATTTGACAAAAGCTAAAATTTTACATGGATTTTCAAAGTTGTTCACAGGAAATTCAGCAGTCTTGGAGGAATGTGTAGCCATTTGGTTTTTTCTTCATCACAGCCTTGTCGACCCTCATTCAGGATTTCTGCACAGGAAAGTTATTTAAAGAAACATATATTGTTTTTAGTTACACAAGAAATAAAATGAATGAAACTGAACTACAGAGTAAAATACAGACCAAGCTGAGGTGGAAAACCATATCAATCATACAGTATTTTAAGTTCATTAAATTATAAATTGATCCCCAATACTTTCCAGTTCAAACATTGTATATAGCTTTGTGTTTCCAATGGACTCCATTTGTATGACATGTTAGCTTGTCACTTAAACTACATCTTATGTGGTTTCATTATTTTCAACTAAATAAACAGCAACACAACAAAATGATCTATACACAATTTCATAAAAAATTTGTTGCTTACCTTTGTATGAACTCCAGGATAAGTGCCATTTTCTTCGGGTATTTTGTAGCTCACTGCCACAATGGGGGAGGAGATGTGGTCTTTAAATGACAGCAATCTTGAATGCCCATCACCTTAAACAAATAAGATATTAAAAAATTAAAAATTACATTATTACTTCAGAAAACCACTCCAAACATAGGTGTTTAAATCTTCCCTACACAATTTGTTTTTCTACGGACCATATAACATTAAGCATAAAAATCTTTGAAGGGGTATTCAGCAACCATCATTTTCTATCAACATGTCGACATTTAACACTCATAATGATTAATAAAAACTGTTAATAAAACAAAATACAAACCCATAATGAGAATGCATAGGAAGCACAGTACAGCAGCGGTTAACGTTAAGTCCTGTCACAAAAAAGAAAACAACAGAAACACTATGAATTAAAATAATGAGGGATCTGGTAAAGAATGACTACAGGCAGAAGTATACAGTTACATGCCTGTGTGTTTAAAACAAGACAATAAAAAGTCTAAACATACCTCATCTGACAGAAAAGGTGATGGTGTTTTCCTTTCGCAATGCTAGAAATCCGTTGTACTGGATCTTCACGTACAGTATCTTTACTTCATGTTGTATCTCCAACCCGGCGCAAAGAATCTCAAGCTCAACCAGTGAATGCAATTATTATTATTTCACTCCTATTTTACATAGATGTAAGAATGATGAACAACAATGCCCTGGAAATATCAGCGAGAACATAGCAAGTAAATGTGAAATTGGCCCCTGCTATGTGCAGTCACGTCTCTGAACAAGACCAAATTAAAACCACCTCCTGTGCATCATACAGCTCTGGTGATGACACATGCAGTGGCCACTAAAATATCTGGACACTTAAGCTTTGCTTTAAATTGTATGAATGTCACTTTGATAGATAACAAAATGTATTTATATACATAATTTCACATGCATCCTAACAGTTACCACTTGTGTAACTTATAACATTATCCCCCGGTTAATGTACACTCACCTAAAGGATTATTAGGAACACCATACTAATACTGTGTTTGACCCCCTTTCGCCTTCAGAACTGCCTTAATTCTACGTGGCATTGATTCAACAAGGTGCTGAAAGCATTCTTTAGAAATGTTGGCCCATATTGATAGGATAGCATCTTGCAGTTGATGGAGATTTGTAGGATGCACATCCAGGGCACGAAGCTCCCGTTCCACCACATCCCAAAGATGCTCTATTGGGTTGAGATCTGGTGACTGTGGGGGCCATTTTAGTACAGTGAACTCATTGTCATGTTCAAGAAACCAATTTGAAATGATTCGAGCTTTGTGACATGGTGCATTATCCTGCTGGAAGTAGCCATCAGAGGATGGGTACATGGTGGTCATAAAGGGATGGACATGGTCAGAAACAATGCTCAGGTAGGCCGTGGCATTTAAACGATGCCCAATTGGCACTAAGGGGCCTAAAGTGTGCCAAGAAAACATCCCCCACACCATTACACCACCACCACCAGCCTGCACAGTGGTAACAAGGCATGATGGATCCATGTTCTCATTCTGTTTACACCAAATTCTGACTCTACCATCTGAATGTCTCAACAGAAATCGAGACTCATCAGACCAGGCAACATTTTTCCAGTCTTCAACTGTCCAATTTTGGTGAGCTCGTGCAAATTGTAGCCTCTTTTTCCTATTTGTAGTGGAGATGAGTGGTACCCGGTGGGGTCTTCTGCTGTTGTAGCCCATCCGCCTCAAGGTTTTGCGTGTTGTGGCTTCACAAATGCTTTGCTGCATACCTCTTTTGTAACGAGTGGTTATTTCAGTCAAAGTTGCTCTTCTATCAGCTTGAATCAGTCGGCCCATTCTCCTCTGACCTCTAGCATCAACAAGGCATTTTCGCCCACAGGACTGCCGCATACTGGATGTTTTTCCCTTTTCACACCATTCTTTGTAAACTCTAGAAATGGTTGTGCGTGAAAATCCCAGTAACTGAGCAGATTGTGAAATACTCAGACCGGCCCGTCTGGCACCAACAACCATGCCACGCTCAAAATTGCTTAAATCACCTTTCTTTCCCATTCTGACATTCAGGAGATTGTCTTGACCAGGACCACACCCCTAAATGCATTGAAGGAACTGCAATGTGATTGGTTGATTAGATAATTGCATTAATGAGAAATTGAACAGGTGTTCCTAATAATCCTTTAGGTGAGTGTATATATATATATACTCTAAATAATGCTAAGTTGTTTCAACACAATTTGGGTCAAACATAGACAAACCCAGCCGTTGGGTTACATTTTTTTAATTACATTTTTAACCCAAGGGTTGGGTTTGTCCATATTTGACCCAAATTTGGGTTGAAACAACTCAGCATTATTTAGAGTATATATAGTCAAACCCAAATTTATTCAGACACCTTCAACATGTTCTCACATTATCAGTTTATTCGCTATAGTTTAGAAAATTGTAATAAAATATGAGTTAAACCGAGTCAGAACAAATTCATCTTGATAATGTCAGATAACTTTGATAGAAAGGTACGTAATGGATTACAATCAACCAATCAGCTGTCAGCTGTTAAATTTAAGTACACAATTGACTATATATATATATATATATATATATATATATATATATATATATATATATAAATTAGGGCTGTCAAACGATTAATCACATCCAGAATAAAAGTTTGTGTTTACATAATATATGTGTAAGAAATATTTGCATGTATATACTGTATATATTTATATATTTTATATATAAATGTAACATTTCTTTCTTAAATATATACATGCATGTGTGTGTATTTATATATACATACAAATTATACACAGTACACACACATATATTATGTAAACACAAACTTTTATGTTGGATGCGCAGCAGAACTTTAGGAAGAGGCTTTTGTACCATAGTACACAAAAATTATGATAATACATCTTTTTTCTAAATAAGAAAGAGTTTTTCTAAACTGCAGTACCACTGACTTTCCCTGTGCGCTCCATGAGGGATTTTGTGATGTATGACTGCCCACTATAGAGGTCCTTTGGCCTGCTGATTATAGAGTGTAAGCACTCTGCCGTGGTTCAGATGGATGTTTAGCCTACGGCTCGCACTCTGTAATCCAAGACAGACGCAACACACTCTTTTAAACGCCTCAATCAGCCGCTCTCTCATCTGCCCGCGAGACCTGGCTATTTAATCCTTTTCTTTTGGCCTTGATTAATGGCTGCTTGATCCCTGACCTCCCCGCATATAAATCTCCAAAGGGTGTTTTGGGTCTCTCAGGGCTTCTCACTTCAAGACCAATTCTCTCTCACCATCTTCATGTGCAAGTGTTTATAGTGGGGCATCTCTATTGGATTCTTCACATTTGAATAATGCGTCCAGGCCTTGGGGGGACATCGCCGTGACGACCTCCGCCGAGGTAACACTGACAGTTTCTCTTTCAGGTCTCAAACGTGGTGATAAATGGAACACAGTCCTTTTGGTCACCATTGTGCTCGAGCGTTTACAACACGCTCATCCATAATAGCTGTTTGCACTGATGCCATTCTGCCGTTACTATGGGGACCTGGTTCCTCACAGCACGAGATTCATGAGGAAATATAAATCTTTTACCAACCTACAGAAAAGAGATGAGATGAAGCCTGGAGATGTTGGATTATAACTGTTAATCCTTTTTTTATCTGGAACAAAACTGATTGCACAGATTCCAGATATTGAGAAATCCAATCTAAGATTGATCACACACATACCAGTGAGGCTAACAGCACATAGACATATAGAAAACCATAGTAAAGGATGGGTAGAGGAAGAGCCTAGAGGCCTGATAAAAGAAGAAGAAGGGTAAAAAACTGGACTTCTCCTCTTTTTCAGCCTGAGGGATTCTCTGTGGTCAGCAGCAAAGCAGAATGGGTCAAATTCCTCACATACAGGGGTCAGAGTGCTTTCTGAAGACACTGCAAAAGCCAGAAGCTGACTTCCTCTTCAGATTGGCTTGTGCCAAGGAACAGGGAACTTGACATGCACAAGAAGTATCTGGACAATTAAGGAGATGTATGAATGTTATTGCATTAGATATTAGATTATATATACAAATATACTGTATGCACTGCAGTTCAAAAGTTTGGGGTCAGTAAGAATTTGTAATGTTTTTTTTTTTTTCTATTTGAATATATTTAAAATGTAATTATTTCCTGTGATGGCTAAATATTCAGCATTATTATTCTAGTCTTCAGTCACATGATCTTTCAGAAATCATTCTAATATGCTGATTTGATGCTCAAGAAACATTTCTTAGTATAATCAATGTTGAAAACAGTTGTGCTGCTTAATATTTTAACGGAAACTGATCATTTTCCTCCAAGATTTATTGATAAATATATAGTTAAAAAGAACAATCTTTTGTAACATTATAAAAGTCTTTACTGTCACTTTTGATCAATTTAACGTGTCCTTGCTGAACTTATTGACCCCAAAACTTTCGAAAAGTAGTGTATATAATTATTTATTTTTTTAGTTATTTATAAAAGTGCACAACTCAATTAGACAATTTGATGAAGCAAATCAAATCACAGTAAATTAAAAAGAATCAACTGAAGTCACTGCTTAAATATTAAACAAAGTGGGTTATAAAATATTATAAAAGTGGGTTTATTTTAAAGGAATATAGCAGAATAAAAATAAAAATAAAAATGTATTAAAAAAGTTATAAAAGTACTTTTCAAAATTAAGAGAAAAAAATCCAGGCAGAAAAACTCTAGCATGATTTGTTTGCAGATGGCCACTTTTGTTCAATATTTTTGATCTGATGCAATAAAATTCATACATTTAGTATATTATTTAAGTATACAAATCCTTGTTGTGGCCAGAGTGCAAAAATACAACACAGAAATGTATTTCTATACAGAATTACTGATAAAAATAAGTAAACAAAAATGTAGAAGTCTGATTTAAAACTGTAGTATAATCTCACATTTCAAACGTAGGCTTTTCATAGTAGATCACACATTAAAGCACATCAAAATTACTGACAACCACATGAAGCTTTGAATGTGTGGTCAGAGAATCAATAAGCAGATGAGAAGATTTTGCTTGATGAAAAATACCCAGATTGCTCTAATATCCCCGAATGCGACCGTTTAGACAGCTTAGCCACGATGGGGGCTTTCATTCAAGTTGGAATCCGTTTGAAACGGTGGATTTATCTCATGCTCGTGTAGTGGAGATGACAAGACGATGGAGAGCAGCTGAATTGAGAGAAGAAGAGATGAAATGACGGCCCTACAGCTCAATATTTTCATAGGCAATTAGAGTCCACTGCTCTGAGGGCAGTTATCAATATTGAGGCATTACATCACAATCGCTCTGCTGGAGCAAGTGAGGGCTCAACTGCAGGGATCCACCAGAACGCTGGCATACATCAAGCTTTAAATCCCATTACACAGATATTGGCTACATTCAAATTGGCAACATGATAAATATCTGACATCTCGGTTTATTGCCAAGGCAAAGAAATGGGAATCATTTTCTCCTCAGAGTCCGATACTCACCAACCTAAATAGATGCTATTTTCACCCAGAAAGGAACAGGACTAGGGTGCTTGAAATGTAGACAATAGCAAGTCAAATGTAGGCTAATATATGTGAAATATAATGCGACTATGATAAAGAATATTTTTAACAAAATCTAGTTTAAGAAACAAATGAGCTTTTCTTGGTTTCATTTCATAACAGCATGAAACGGCAGTTGTGATAGTCTTTTCTTCGCTAGAGTGCTTCAGGGATGACATCTAAACGTTTTTATAAATTAAAAAAAAATAAAATAATAAGGTTGAGGTAAACATAAGTCAACACTTGGACGTTTTGTTCTACAACGTATATTACACACACTCACACCCCAAACGTTCTTATCTAGTTGCTTATTAAAAAATTATATAACAATAAACATATAAAAAAGAATACAGCTTCAAAATTCATGTTTTCGATATGGGTGTGCGTAATTTACGTTGTAGGACAAAACGTCCAAGTTTCGTCAAGTTATGTGTACCACAGACCTTATTTTACTAATAAATAAATAAATAAATAAAACATTATAAAAACCCATAAATCTCGAGGGAACCACTGGCATCTTCCAGGTTTTTGACGTCACAACTGCAGGACTCTATTGGGATAATAAAAAAATAAAAAAATGATGTACAGGGATAAATCATTTATAACAAATACTGGAATATTCCACTAAAAAAATCAATTGTCAATTGTCAAATAAAGTTTTTCCACTGAGGAATAATGTTTCGAACCCAGTCATTTAGTGGCACTACTAGTATTAGCATGTTACCTCCCAGCAAGCAATTTTGCAGGTCCTACTTTATATTAGGTGGCCTTAACTACTATGTACTTACATAAAAAAATAAGTACAATGTACTTATTGTGTTCATATTGTATTGCAAAATACTTTTGCTGATATTGAGGTGGGATATGGGTAAAGTTAGGGACAGGTGTGGTGGTATGGGTAAGTTTAAGGGTAGGGTTAGGTGTAAGGGAAGTGTCAACAGTGTAATTATAAATGTAACTACAGAAATCAACTACAGATGTAATTACATGCAGGTATTTTTTAAAATGTAAGTACAATGTAAAAACATAATAAGTGCATAGTATCAAATTATTAATTAAAATGTTAGTACATAGTAGTTAAGGTCACCTAATATAAAGTGGGTCCATTTTGCGTTTAAAAGACGTCTAATAGCTGTCCAAACACAGCCCTGACGTCTAACCATAGCCCAAGAATAGACTAGTCATCTAGAACATGAACATGTCAGTGAAATGAAACCATGTAATCACTGTTGACTTTGCTTACATGATGGAATATCATACATCTCGCAAGTTATTTTGGCAAAAACTACATGTAACTAAATTCAAGGTTATTTTGGCTAGAAGTGGGTTACTCATAGCCAGACTATATCGGGTCTATAGCTAACCGAGACAGTGAAATGACGGCTATTGCTTGCTGGGCTGAGTCAATACAAGTACCCAAAATTGGCTTTTTACACACTTTGCATATTATGTAAATATTCAAACACAATGTAGGTTGATGGTAGAGTGTTTAACAGTTCTATAGTTTTGTCTTCTCCATGGAAGTTTTGGGTGTTTCTGAAGTCTCTAACATTACAAACTTTAGCAAGTGCATCATTTAGATACTCACAACACATCATCTCATTGCATTTTGTGTGTGATCATGGGACTTGCACTACAGAAGAGCAAAGAACTGTGCATACACAAAAAGGGACAGACTTTGGGGCTCTATGAGACCTAATACAGGGTATGCAGGCAACACATGCGTTTCACCCCGGATGATTTATTTTCATCTCTGCTGGGGGAAAGCTGAGCTCTGCTGGACTTCAGCTGGAAAAACACAAACCACAGAGAGAGGCGCTCTTGAGTACACAACGGTCACATCATTGAATCACTATGGGTTTCGCTGCAAATGGGTTTCCCTGGGCGACAGAGCCGGAGAGTGATGATGTAATTAAAGGATTCCGAAGAAACCCCCTGAATTCTCAAGAAGTGCTTTATTATACATAAATCTTGGTCCTTGATTTGCTTGATTTGTTCACCCCAGATGCTTATTTGTCAAAAAAAAAGTTTTAATTGTCATCACAATGCTAAAAGTACAAGTTTAAGACATTTAGCACTCACTAATGCTAATAGAAATATCCATTTCGATACTAATCACAGTATACAGATATACACTTGATGTACATGATAATGCACTTATGCAGACTGAGGGAGACATACTTACTCTCCTGTGTAAAACCAGACTAGAAAACACAGACCACCTGTGGTACTGAGCAATACTTGCCCAAAGACTTACTATTACATATTAATCAAAACTAATCTAATCATCTAAACACGCGTCTGTTCCAAATGCTGGCTTATAATACCAACTCAATGAACTGATAATTGATACTTGTATTTCTATTTTACAACAGTCAACAACAAAGACCTCATAACAGGATCTATATATAATTTTTTCATTCTGTGTTTAGGTCTGTTTTTACATTTAAAAAAAGGCTACAGAAAATAAGTTGTAATAAAAAAGATTTTTGGACAAAATGTTCATGTTTAATTCAGTTACTTGCTTTTTTTTCTGTAAAAAGTATGATTAAGTTGATGTGTGAAACATTTATAGGCATCAATAAAATAGTGAGCAAATGTGCATATATTAATGTGAATAACTGGTTATGGTATAATTCAACCAGTCTGAGCTCTAAAATCTGTATGTGTAGGTGAGGCTGGCTGTGTGTGTGTGTACATCTCAAGCCACTGTCCTATTGTGATTTATAACTCTTCACTGCCTCTCTTGTTGAGTCTCTTTCACTCTCTCTATCTACTTCTGGTCAACCGCCACAGTGAAAGCAGCTGCCATGGCCAAACATGCAGCCATAAATCTGGACACTTCCTTCCACTGTCTCCCACTTCAAGGGGAAGCCTGAGATGTTGCAAACACCATTAACCCTTTTCCTCTCCATCCGCAAGCCAGTGCCCCATCCACCACTTGAAAAACACCCTGCAGAAAAACTTAAAATGAAGAGAAGGGTTGAAAAGACAGTAGAACAGTGAGGAAAAGAGAACAGAAGTTCTCTCGAACCCCTCCAATTGGTTCTTTCCATAGCTCAAACTTCATATCCAAGAGCAGCAGGCCACCAGATAATTTCCCATATTCCGTTTCCTAAATTCCACAAATGACGGAATTCTTTAAGAATGTGAAGATAAACACCCCTGATCACCTACATGGAAAAGACAAAGTCAATATGAAATAAAAATCTCCATTTTCTTAAAAATCTGTGTAACCTATTTAACATCTATAAAATTACATTGAGTGAAAAAAAATATTTGTAGGATGGGACTTGATTTTATTGACCAAGAATTGATTTGATTGTGAAAAGTAGACTTTACATAATCGAATGAAAAAACAAACAAACCAAAAGTAGATTTGTGAATGGTGTTTCATTGACAATAGAATAGCTTCTCCTTGACATTCATGGGTTGATTTTCCTTAGAAGTGTAACTAATGTGGAGTTTCATTCATGAATAAATCAGTGTTTTTGAGTAAATCGGTTAAGTAAATGATTCATTCAAAGACTCAGCACTCAAAAAATATAAACTGTATATTCTATCCCTTACACTAACCCTACCCCTAAACCTACCCATCACACAAAACTTTCTGCATTTTTACATTTTCAAAAAAACTCTTTCTGTATGATTGATTTTTAAGCTTGTTATACACGACATGAGACTCCATGAGTCAGTGTGCATTCAGGTTGAAGTCCCCACCAGGATAGAAACACATGAACACATACACACACACACACATGTTGTGTTTTCATGTGTAATGGGGACTTCCCATAAACATAATGATTTTTATAATGTACAAAATGTACATTCTATACCCTTACACTAACCCTACCCCTAAACCTACCCATCACAGAAAACATTCTGCATTGTTACATTTTCAAATACATCATGGGGACCAAAAAAGGTCCTCACAAGGACAAGGATTTTCAGACATTTTGTCCCCATAATGTAGGGTTTACCAGGATACACACAGGTATATTTAACAAAACAGAGAAAAATAACCAACTAGAATGAAATCCTCATAATTAAAGTTAACAATGTCACAACGCCTCCCTTGTGTTTCTTTGCAAGATTATCAAAAGAACATCTCTGAAGACTTCTGTTGGCCATATCAAAATTGGTGACATTACACAGAGACTCCATAAGGCAAGACGAACGTGTCTTTCTTTACAATGGCAGAGAAAAAACTTTTTCAAAGGCTTTCCATTCACAGACAACTCCTGGCTGAGTGAAATAACTGTCACAGAATGCCAATTTGCAGCTTGAGGAGCATATTTAGATGGGGAGGAGGTGGGTGCCGGAGAGGCTCGGAATAAAGATATGTTGTCATTGAAATGCCCAAATGCATCTGTGAAATCTGAGATGAAAGGAAAGAGAGGCTGTCAATCACACCCCAGTCCTGCCATGAACTTGAGCACAGCTCTTCAGAAAACCCAGCCTTCAACCTCTCGGTTTAAGAGCATATAGGCCTACTTTTTCCTCAGATATTCTTGATCTCATCTGGGCCATTTAAGAATTCATGCAGCTGTAAAGGGTTTTCTGAGGTAATTTCAACATATCATGGAGAATAAAGCCAACGCAAATCGCAAATAGTAAATAGCCAACAGGACTTAATAGCTATTGCCTAAGTCTGTGATGCTTTATGATACCGAAACGTCTTCATCTATAATTTGAGAAGCATATCACTTCAAATATGCCCATCTGAGCTCATAAACTGAGGCTGCCAGTTTAAACATATGATAAATTATACTACATAAATATTCTCCCTCAAGACATGCTCTGACAGATGCTTTTTTGCTTCTACTGAGTGGTTTTGGATCCTGAAGCAAATAAAGCAAGTCGAATTGCTGAAAATCTGCATATTTAAGGTCTCTGCAGCAGCTACACTGTCATCCTGTCTGAGAATTTGATCAGGTGACATTCAGCAGGGCCTGTGAAGTTGTCTCTGTCACCTTGCGTTTGCTCAAACTAAAATAATGATGTCATGTTTTTTCCCCACTATTCTCATAAGCATGCCGGGAAAAACAGGCTTGACTTCATCGTTTCACTCATGGCACCCACCGTTTCTCACACCCAGAACTGCGCTTAGAGGTGCCTGCGGTCATTACGTCACACAAACAGACTTTCAATCAAAATATAACTGGTGGCAGCAACTGTAAATATGGTTAAATAGCGCAGACTAAGCCCGGTGGGACCGCGACCCAGAAAAAGAGAAAGATAAACAAGCCCACAAAAAAATAAATGACAAGCAAGGAAAAAAGACAAAATAAAGCTCCTCATTCAAATCATATTTTACATGGATCTTACATCTCGACACGCTTGCTTAGCAGAGAGGAGCTAAGCTTCTAAAGCAAGTGACAGCAAGATGGCTTAATATGACTGATTCCCTCTGTTGTGTTAATGTGATTCGGCTCTGGCTTGCCAGCAAACACAAAAGGAAGAGTGAAAATGCTAAGGCGATGTAGAGTTCCCCTCATGCCGATCTCAAACCAGCTTGGCTGTTCATCGAGCTGCCAAAAAGACAAGCACGGTTGAGCAATGAGCTGTGGAAAGAGATAGTTCACCAGAAAATGAAAATCATGTCATTATTTAATATTTTTGAAGAATGTGAACGTGTTTTGTCCATACAATGAAAGTCAATGGGGTCCAAACAAAACACTGAGACATTCCTCTAAATATATTATTTTATGTTGTTCCACAGAAAGAAAGTCATAGAACTTTAAAACAAAATGAGGGTGAGTAAATGATGGGCAAACTATGCCTTTAACATTGTGTGTTTACTTGATTTACCATGTGTGTCATTTGTTTGCTGACAGGGGCGTTGTCTCAATGAGCAGTGCCAATCGGAGGACCTCGTGTCAACAGATGCAGCCGGTTGTGTGCATATTAAAGGAGGTGTGTTACGAGAGTGTGTCTGATAGTTAGATGGCGAAGAGTGATGAGTAGGACAGATGAGAGTGTCACAATAACACCGCAAACTCCACCTGCCACTGCAGAGCACTGCATCTGCTCAACATTAGCATCTCCCTGAGCTCCAAACAGCCTTCTGGAGAGAGCAAGGGATCTTCTTAAGATGTGAGGATACTGAAACACGCATAAATATAAATACAAAAACATTCCTCCAGGAAATCTATTCCAAATCACTACTCTTTCTTTGGATTGGAACAACAACAAAAAAAAAGTTAAAGTTAAATGCTTAACAGATGGAAAAACAAAACACTAAATGCTTAACAGACAGCAAAACACAAGTCACAAATTACACAACTTGCTGGAAAAAAGAAGAGACACAAATCTGCCAGCAAAAACACGAAATGTTTGATAGATGCAAAACATGAAATGTTTTAAAAATGGCAAAACAAAAAGCGCTAACAAAAACATAAAATGTTTAACAGATGGTGAAACGAAAATTGTTGACAACAACACAAAATGTTTAACCGACAACACAAACGCAACACAAACCACTTGCAAAAAACGTGAAATGTTGCAAAATGCAAAACAAAAAATGCTAGACAGGAAAACACAAATCACAGACAAAAACACAAACCATTTGGAAGACGGCAAAACGAATCACCAGCAAAAACACAAGGGGCCAGATTTACTAAACAGGACAAATTAGCGCTGAGAGTAAATAATGGTGCAAACACCAGTAAACTGACGAGTGCAAATCTCTTTCCGAAAGTAAATCACCTTGCATGATTCATTTTAATACTCTCTGAAAGGGAAACTCCTACAAATGCATATGCAATATCAGCCGCAAAAATAACTCTGTCCACACCTTTTCAGCTCTAATTTTTCACCGCATGTCTTTAGTAAATCCTGACAGTAGTTTTTTAATGCCAAAACACTGGTTTCCGCTGACGCAAGCTGTTAGTAAATCTGGCCCTAAATGTTTAAAAGACTGCAAAATAAAAAACTGCTAGCAAAAACAAAACATTGAACAGACCTCAAAACACAAATAGCTAGCAAAAATGTTTAAGAAAAAACTATTTCAGTGCAGCCAAATTCATGTGATAAGTTAACATTGTCTTGGCACTCATAACACATATGATAGCCAAGGAGTTTTTTTTATTACTTTTAAAAGAAGTCTAGTATAGTGTGACTCTTTTTAGCTCCAGAGGGAGAGCCACGACTTCAAAGAGCGCTCATCCGTCAGCCTTCCTGGTGTCGACACATACCTGCACTTACGGACAGCGGATGTCTTTTACATAACAGCACACAGCTGAAATTCAAAAGACAAAAAACTTCAAAAAAGCTGCCAATGATTCTTTTTCATCATTGTCTGTCTCGCTGTCCCCTCAAACCCCTCCCTATGTAACAGACGATGATATCGTTGGCTATCTGATTTTCCTTAGGAGGGGCCCCTGAGCTTTTTCCCTCTCTCTCTCACTCACTCTCTTCTTCTCTTTTTCTGGGGTTCTGCCATTTTTGTCAGACTTGTAGAGGGAGTCATTGGCAGGCTAACTCCTTAACGCAGTGGGTCAGGGGCAGGTCAGCCTGTAGAAACCCCCATGATGATCATCTAGAGGCAGGAGAACCCCTTCAGTCCACCCCCTACACCCAAAGCCCCTTCTGCTCTTCTATCCCTCCACAAAACGCTGGCCTTTTTGCCCTCCCGGCGCTCGGGGTCATGACTCTATTGGGGGAGACACTTGGCCCACTGCAGGGGGTCAGCTATCCTTTACAAGGAGTCTTGTCATGGGCTTGGTGACTAATAGGCCGACCTCACTGACAAGAACTGATGGGCGCCCCTGAGGCCGGACTCCACTGCCAATCTAATAAGACCTCTGACTTGCTCAGCTCAGCTTCTCTGGCTCTGTAATGTCATTTCGGGTGAGCTTTCGAGGCTGCAGGTGAAATGATTGTGACTCAAATGCAAGGAAAATCACTCAGGCATTAGCATAAACACTCGCTGATAAAAAGGGGCAGGTCGTTTCGCTCACTGGACGTCTCCGTCTTTTGAAATACCTCAGCTCCCGCCATGCCCAGCGCAGATTCCCATTACTCAACGTGGCTGGATGTATGAACAAAAAGACACATGGTGAATGGGCAAAACTACCCCTGATAAAACATTAACAAGAACGGCGGTCCTGCTGAGGGGGGATTTTGTTCTCTCAAAGACACAGTGATCAGGATCGATCTAGCCTTCAATTAATCTTTAAGACAAGCTTACAGGGATTTCAATAACTACTGAGCTTTGACACCAAAGACATTCCCACACTATGCGACTAAAAGAGGCAGCAGGGCCACTCACTGTTCATACAAAGAATTACTATATAATCAGGCAGCAGATGACCTGTGGATGTGGGCATCTATTTACAGAACAGGCATATAGAAGACAGAGCGAAGAGAGAAAAAGAAATATTGCATGTCTATTGTCATATCAACTGGAGAAGAAATGTACACACAGAGATGTATGGAATTGAGAATCAAATACACTGGAACTCATTAAAAAGTAAAACTGGTGCACAGAGACCTAAATCTGAGATATTACAGTTGAGAATTGGGTATAATTTATTGTTCTACCACTCATGAGAAAAAAATGGGACCACAGTCATCAAACAAATAGGATTTGCCCTGCAGCAACGGATATCAAACCAGCAGAACCTTGCTAATAGATACATAATGATCAAATACAGAAAGTAGGAGTATTAGGAGAACAGTTTAGGTGAGCACAGAAGGTGAAGAATATATACAGTATATGCTGCTGATTTTTTTCAAGTGAATAATGCCCAACTATAATGCATTGTAATTTTGCAAAATCTTGGTATTTCACCACTTCTCCATTGTCATGGGTTGGAATGATGATTAGGCTCCAAAAGTGTTGGGTAACCATAAATAAAACAAAATGTGCATTTCCATCAGACTCTAGCCTAAAAACTGCACAGAATTCCCTGTTATGTAAAAATGGCAATTTACCGCTAGGTTTCTCTTGATCATTAACACCGTTTCAAACTGTGGCCTTTTTAACATTCAAAGAACAAAGAATGCAGCTCTACCACTCCTTTTGTTTAAGATATAACATTGTAAAGTATTCCTGTAACATAATTCTCTGTTCAATCGTCCTCAAAGCAAATAAATAAATAGGACGAAATGGAAACGTGATACATGGAGAGGTTAGTCATTATACAAAGGGCCGATAATGTATGCTGTGGGATTTTAGGACAAAAGTAATCACATTTACCACAGTTGGGCAGAAAATCAGACCAGAGGAATTTCTATCCAATGCCCCTCTCGCTTTGTTCAGGACTCAATTGAACGTGGGGCTGTTTGAAGGGCAAACCATATAGAGCAGTTCCATTTACATTCAGTCTCACTGTCACTTGGGTTTTTTTGTTTTTAACCAGTCTATTGTTTCTGGCCGAGTTGCACGCAGCAGAAATGATCAAGCATGGAGGAGAAATAATTCCATGTGATTTTTGGAGTAGAGGAGATGTTTTTTCTGTTTAAGTTATACAGTATATCCTTAGGGATCAGTCGCCACAGTGCAAAATCACACGTACACACAGAATATTCCATCCTGGTGTTACAAAGTCCACAAAAAGTCTGGATCATATGATTGAGTTCCGCATATACAGTGGGCTCATCACAGTGGAAGAAACAGATCAGCCAGATTCAGACGGCTTACAGCCACATCACTTAAGTGTGAGAAAATTTACACTAAAAAGATAGGACACACATAGTTGTGGCAAAGCAAATCTAGGGCATAATACTAGGCAGTTAAACTGGCATGTGAGTAATTTATTCAAACACTTTTTTTTTGTTTTAGATCATCAGTTAAAGGGATAGTTCACTTAAAAATCAAAACTCATCATTTACTTACTCTCATGTTGCTCCAAACCTGTAGGAATTTCTTTCCATAAAATGAATTTAAATGGGTAATGTGGCTTTCAGGCCTCAAGCTGTAATCAGTTATTTTTTAATTAATTTATATATATTTTTTCATACTGAACAGCTTTTAGTCAGATTTTGTTTACTTTCTTTACTTAATCCTAATCAGTACCACATTACTGTCGTAATATTTCTAAAAATCAATTATTGAATCAATTACTATATATATTCAGTAAATATATATATATACCCCCCATATTGGGGGGTGGTGTTGCTCCATGGGAGGCTTTCATGGCTCTCTCATTTCTTAATCTGTACTTGGCTGCCAAACTCCAAAACTAACAAAAAAGCAGCAAAAAAGTACCATAAAAGTAGCCCATACAACTTACGCACTCTACACCAAGTCTTCAGAAGCTGTATATCAGCTTTGTGTGAGGAAAAGGGTAAAATGTAAATAGTTACTTGCTGAATCTTCCCCTTCTGTCACTCTCAAATCTGTCAATGGCTCAAAGTGTGACACATATTAAAACGCCATATTAGAATGTACTCGACAGCTGTGTCCCCATTAACTTTCATTGTATGGAAAAGGATGTATATTTAAATACATAAAACTCCCTCCCACTGCCACTGACCGGGAAATACTGGTAAAAACATTTTGAGGAGCTATAACAGGTTAAGTGCTGTTCTGTTGATTTTCTAAGATTTTCGCATTTACTGAATTACATCACATCAGTTGGTTTTCAGACCTGGCAATATCAGAAGCAATAGATCATTCTCAGTTTCCTTCTTTCATCCATCCCGCAGCCTGAAATAGAGTCAATGTCGTCAATTTTAGTACTGCAGAGTGCTCCTTAATGACCATGTCCATTTACCATCCTCCACTGTGAATTACACAAGCACAACTTGTTGTGGAAGAGGAGGTGTTGGGCAGCCATAATTCACCAGACTCTGGCCCCTGTAACCTTGCTCAGCAGGAAGAATGACAGCAACTGGGTTTGTCAGTGGTTCTGTGCATAATTACTGCCAAGATTAATGGTTTACTCACGTCTACGGTGTAATGCCCGGATCAATTTTTCTCGGTGATGAACGACGGTTGCGATGACGCCCTGTCATCACCGGTATGCCTAAGGACAGGGGCTGTAAATCTCTCGCTCAAAGTCACCCACCGATTTCACAAAAGCGTGGGACTGATGCTCGATACAGGCTAGTCCTGGCACTCCCAGAATGCCCCAGGGCACTGTCTGGAGGACCTGCAATTAGGAAGAACCTATTTCCTTTATCACTAAGGGATTAAAGACATCTGCAAATTGAAGAGCTTGTCAAATATTATTAAAAGTACAACACAAGAGAGAGCTTTCCGCATGGCCCTCCTCTTCCTTTAATGTTTCACTTTTCAGAAGAAACTGAGTTAAAAACTGATGGATAACTATTCCCAATGCTCCTTCCCTACAATCGTGTTTGATTTTTTCAAGATCATTCCTAACCCCCAAGCTCTACCTTAATTGCGTGTAATACCCTCTCGAATATCTTGGAAAAAGCTAATGACCTCACTCTCATGTTGTTCCAAACTCATATGACTTTCCTTTTTCTGTAGAACACGTTTTGAATAATGTACTGGTCACAGTTTTCCATGCAATTACACTGGATGAGGACTGGAACTTCAAAATGGACAAAAAAGCATAATTAAAGGTCTTTACAACTTTGATAACTATTTAACTATATACTAATTATTTTAAGCTACACTGTAAAAATTTACATTAAATTTACAGTAAAAAAACATATTTCATTAACTGAAATAATGTTAAATTACCAACCTATTGAAATACTAATATCTGTTATGTACCTTTGATATATACTGACAACCACCAAACACAGTGGTGATGAGAGTCACATGATGAATCAAAGCTCATCACAAGCAGCTTTTAGGAGGACAATACTAATATATAGAAGGTGTCATTCACACAAACACTAAACACCATCATGGTAACACACATGAAATTTAAAAAATGCCATAAACATTAATTTAACAACATTAGATGTAACATAAAACCCTAATGTACATAACTGATTAGAAAAAAATAAGAAGAATTTCAACAAAAATACATCAAATGTAAAGTGTCATGCAGGGAATTCTGGGAATGTCAATTTATGGTTTTTCACTGTAAATTACACAATGACTTGTTCATTTTCACTTCCAAAAACTGTAAATTTTATGGTATTTTACTGTAAAATTAAATTAAATGTAAGGTAAGATCTGTTACAGTTATTCACCGTATATAGTACGGAAACTTTCTGTTAACCAATTAACTGTTTTTCATCGTAGCATTTTTACATCTTTTACCGTTAAAATCATAATAATTTTTACAGTGTACAATAGCTTTGACAAACACACCACAATTTAAGGTTTTATTCCATAGCGACCAGATCATTAAAGGGATAGTTCACCCAAAAAAATATCTAGCTTCCACCAGACCACCTTCCGTATTCAACTTATGAAAAAAAGCGCAAATGACGCGACATATGATGTAGGACATAGCGTAAGCGTTTTGAACTGCGAGAGGCATTACACTTTCTTCGTAAAATGAATACGGAAGGCAGTCTGGTGGAAGACATTTTACTTTATAAAGTTTTAAATATGGATATTTTTCTTACAGAAACACATAGCTTCGCTTCAGAAGGCCTTTATTAACCCCCCAGAGCTGTGTGGATATCTTTTATAATGGATGGATGCACTTTTTTGGGCTTCAAATTTTGGGCTCCCATTCACTCCCATTATAAAGCTTGGATTGGCCAGGACATTTTATATAACTCAGATTGTATTAATCTGAAAGAAGAATGTCATATACACCTAGGATGGCTTGAGGGTGGGTAAATCATGGGGAAATTTTCATATTTGGGTGAACTATCCCTTTAAGTGAGCTGAACCAAAGACTGCATGTACCAAGACAGTTCACTATGAATGGGAGAAAATGCAACAAACAATATGGTGAAATATATCCTACATTCTAAATTTCGCCAATTGGTAAAAGTCATCGCAAACAGTGTCCTGAAACACATGCTTGGGACTGAACATGCACATTGGCCTGACCTGAAATATATGCTTATTAAAGGAATTCACTTCAGAATTAAAATTTCCTGATAATTTACTCACCCCCATGTCATCCAAGATGTTCATGGCTTTCTTCAGTCGAAAAAACAAATTAAAGTTTTTGAGGAAAACATTCTAGGATTTTTCTCCATATAGTGGACTTCAACGGGAACCAACAGGTTGCAGGTCCAAATTGCAGCTTCAAAGGGCTCTACACTATCTTTTTAAACCGGAGTCACGTCACGTGCAAGACGAGCATTTGGGGTTAAAAGCATATACATTTTTCTTTTTTAGAAAATGACTGTTTCCTCGGCTATGTTTTCCTCAAAAAACTTAATTTATTTTCAACTGAAGAAAGAAAGACATGAACATCTTGGATGACATAGGGGTGAGTAAATTATCAGGAAATTTTTATTCTGAAGTGAACTAATCCTTTAACGCTCTTTGAGCATAAGAAACAACATTTACGGGACAGGCAAATTTGGGGAGCAGATTTAATTATTTCCCTATTCAATTATATAGGAGTTGGTGTTGCATGCCTGAAATAGCTGCCCGGAGGCGTTGCGAATATGGCAGCTGAGTTTCCTTGAAAGAGACTTTGGCTAACCTTGCAGAAAAATTGAATCAGGTTGATTCATGAACAAATCATACAGGGCTGCATTTCCCCAAAGCATAGTTAGCTTAAGTAGATCGTAGAGATCATATTATCTACTTAGGCTTACGATGGTTTTCAGAAATGCACTCCAGACAGTTTTGTGAACTTGATCAAATGGTTCTTTAAAAAAAAATTATTCAAAAGAACAATCCCTTCATGAAATACTTTTCTTATGATCTCTCTTAAATGCTCCATTTTGTGTTCTATGAAAAAAAACGTGTTTTTAACAACATGATGGTGAGTAAATTTGTTGTTGTTGTTGTTTTTTTTTGGATGACTGTTTCTTTAAAATACTTGTATAATATTTTAATATATATATATATATATATATATACACTCACCTAAAGGATTATTAGGAACACCTGTTCAATTTCTCATGCTTCAATGCATTTAGGGGTGTGGTCCTGGTCAAGACAATCTCCTGAACTCCAAACTGAATGTCAGAATGGGAAAGAAAGGTGATTTAAGCAATTTTGAGCGTGGCATGGTTGTTGGTGCCAGGCGGGCCGGTCTGAGTATTTCACAATCTGCTCAGTTACTGCGATTTTCACGCACAACCATTTCTAGAGTTTACAAAGAATGGTGTGAAAAGGGAAAAACATCCAGTATGCGGCAGTCCTGTGGGCGAAAATGCCTTGATGCTAGAGGTCAGAGGAGAATGGGCCGACTGATTCAAGCTGATAGAAGAGCAACTTTGACTGAAATAACCACTCGTTACAACCGAGGTATGCAGCAAAGCATTTGTGAAGCCACAACACGCACAACCTTGAGGCGGATGGGCTACAACAGCAGAAGACCCCACCGGGTACCACTTACCTCCACTACAAATAGGAACAAGAGGCTACAATTTGCACGAGCTCACCAAAATTGGACAGTTGAAGACTGGAAAAATGTTGCCTAGTCTAATGAGTCTCGATTTCTGTTGAGACATTCAGATGGTAGAGTCAGAATTTGGCATAAACAGAATGAGAACATGGATCCATCATGCCTTGTTACCACTGTGCAGGCTGGTGGTGGTGGTGTAATGGTGTGGGGGATGTTTTCTTGGCACACTTTAGGCCCCTTAGTGCCAATTGGGCATCGTTTAAATGCCACGGCCTACCTGAGCATTGTTTCTGACCATGTCCATCCCTTTATGACCACCATGTACCCATCCTCTGATGGCTACTTCCAGCAGGATAATGCACCATGTCACAAAGCTCGAATCATTTCAAATTGGTTTCTTGAACATGACAATGAGTTCACTGTACTAAAATGGCCCCCACAGTCACCAGATCTCAACCCAATAGAGCATCTTTGGGATGTGGTGGAACGGGAGCTTCGTGCCCTGGATGTGCATCCCACAAATCTCCATCAACTGCAAGATGCTATCCTATCAATATGGGCCAACATTTCTAAAGAATGCTTTCAGCACCTTGTTGAATCAATGCCACGTAGAATTAAGGCAGTTCTGAAGGCGAAAGGGGGTCAAACACAGTATTAGTATGGTGTTCCTAATAATCCTTTAGGTGAGTGTATATATAATATTATAATATATATCATATTATAATATGTATATTACTTCTAAAAGCTCCCCTCTTGATCTGCCTCTTTATTTATTATTTTGTTGGGTGTCCTGATGATGATGAGTGGAGATCAGGTTCGGAGGGTGTAGACATGGAAAGGGGATGTGTTGTTGTTGTTATAATGTTGTCAGAACAATACTCTTTCCTGTGGATGTTCTGTAGATCCAAAGGTACAGAAATCCACCCTCCCCTCCCTAACGCCCCATTCCATCTCCCCTCCCACCTAATCTTCTCCAATCTCACTCTGCTTCACTTCTTAAGAAATCACCCTTGCGCAGTCCCACAGGACCGAGATAAAACCCTCGTTGGGCCCTCGGCAATGAAAGCAAGCGTAACGCTTCTCTTTTTCTCAGCTTCAGGCTCGGGAGGAAGCCTTACTCCCGTACCCCCTCCCCTCCTTTAATGGGAAGCACGCAATGTGTGAAGAGCTGGCAAACGCATATGTGTGTGTGCTTCTATACATTCCCACTCCATGCTCTTTAAATGCTCTGAAATGGAGGAAAAAAGCTGCGCTGGCATATTGGGATGGGGGTGGTCTAGTAACTGCACTCCCGATTACTATTTGTTTATTCACACGTATGCAATTTTTTTTTTAAAATGCTGTGGAAATGATAAAATGAGGGGCTGGGTAGGATTACCCAGAGCGGTAGGCATGGCAGTACACGTCTAGTTGAAGACCGTAGCAGGGTCGATCTGTGGCCCCGCGGCTGCTGTGGGACGGATGGGAGCTGTTTGTTTAACCTTATCTGTGGTTGTAATTTTAGCCATGTCTGCTGTATGGATTTCCAGGCGGAAACCACTTTTATTGGCTTCTTGTGGGGAGCTACCTTAATAAAATAACATCTAATTATATCTACCAAAGCTGATCCCCAAACATGAAACACAAAGTGGCCATTGTTCAATGTTTCGAGCCAAGACGTAGGCCCTGAAATAGTAGCTTATGGTGTCAAAGTTTTTGTTTTGGATTAAACATTATATCTGCTTTGAAGAGCAGGAAATCTTAAGTCATTATCCAGGATGATCTGTAGCATTACACAGAAATTAATGTAGACACATTACATAAAAATCCCTTCCTAGATGATAAAGAGGATACAAATAATAATTCACTAATCATGTACACACATTTTTGCATAAAAACCTTTCTATTCAAGTTTTATTAGTGAACGGGACATTATGATATTATATATGACTGTAATATTAACAGTAATTTACAGCAACAGTAATATTTTGAAGGAACTATTGTCTTTAAAACGAAAATTAAAAGGTGAAAGCAATATTTTTTATAATTTTAAATTGACATAATATTGACAATCTATAAGGCGCAAAAAAGCATAGCAGATATGTGATGCTTCTGAAATCTAATAATGCCTGAAGATATCCGTTTTACCGCTATTGCACATGGACATACAATTAATAAACAAATAAATATTGAGCTAACATACTACTCAATGTACACTGGATATCTGATGATGATCCATGTTATCTATGGCCACATACACACTGGTTTTGGGAGTTACACTGCACATAAAGGAATAGTTTACCCAAAAATGAACATTACATCTAATGTATATAGTATAATATATAATATATAATACTATAATTAATATTACTCACTAGGGGTGTGACGAGATCTCGTGCCACGAGATCTTGCGAGATTAAAATGTGACAAGATTTTTCGTCGAGGTGAAAAGCTGTCTCGCGCAATATAGTGTGAGGGTGAAGTTAGGATAGAATATGCCACTGCTACGTTTACATTACGCCTCCACTGTCATTTTGCTTTTCATAGAAATCAATTCCATCCAGCTCATCCAACACAAGCTGCAGAGTTGTATACGTATGTGCAGTAGGAATCAGAGTTCACTGATCACGTGACGAGATGACTGACAGGACCATAGTGGAGGATTTGTTGCGCAACAGAGCGTCTGACAAATGTCTTATATTGTAGAATGCACGTTCAGCACCTCCGCTCCCTATTCCTACTCACTGATGCATGTGAATATCTCCCAATATGAAAGCTATCTTAGACTGGGCTGTGTAGTTGTAACCATCTCTTAGCTCTGTATCATGATTTAAGAAAAATTTGGTCTCTATTTGCACTTTAAATATTGAGATAGCACTTTGATTATGGTTACACTTATTGTTCGCACTTAATAAGACTAAGAGAAAAATGTTATTCATTTTTATTTGTACTGTTTTTATTTCTATGACCAATTTGTGGAAAAGAGTTCAGTTAGGAGGTTAAAAGTTGTTGAAGCTCATAAATCATGTGCAGTTCTAAGGTCTGAAGAGACAATCATACAGGAGAGAAGCCAGTCAGTTGAGTTTGTGGCAAAACCTTTTACAGTGCTTGTATATTGTCTTTTACTGAATATGATAATTCATAGTCAGAAAGTAGAACTGAAATGACATTCATTACAAGATGATGAGTTAAAACATTTCAAATGCACCTGCAGACTATTTTTGTAGTCATGTATTTCGTCATTGAGGATTTCTTAGAAATACTGTGTAAAAATCTTGTCTCGTTCTCGTGAATTCAATCTCATGTCTTGTCGTGTCTCATAAACTAATTTTCTCTCGTCAAACACCTATTACTCACCCTCATGCTTTTTCAAATTTGTATGACTTTCTATTTTCTGCAGAACTGGTCATTTACATGAAAACATCAATACACAGTGACCAAGTCTCTCTTAAACGTATGTGTGTGTGTGTGGGGCGGGTATAATGCTATTTCATGCATTCTGACTTATTTACACTGTTAAAAGAGTTGGATTATCATGCTAAACATGGCTGTTTTGTTGGCTGTATGACAGAGTATTTCTGTGCCAAATACACTCCTTCAGGATTCGAACAAGTTTCGGAAAGTTTTTTTTTCCGAGTATGGCCCTGTATGAAGTCATAAAGGGCAGAATTCCTTATATGGGCACTTCTCCCAGATGAGCATGTGTGCACATCTGCCAGAGTGAGAGCGAGAGTACGTTTATCAGGTTACGGTAGCTGTTAGCAGCGCTGTCATTTTGTTTTAAGACCACAAAATCAACAATGTCACTATTATAGTGTGTTTTTGGTTGTGAGGTAAAGATAATCTTGTTTAGCTTCCCAAATAACCGTTAAGGAAACAGTGGATGCAGCAATGGAGTTCTGCAAGTGTATTTGTTTGTTCTCGGTCATGAGTTGAAACCACAGGCGAGTGAAACTGCATCAGATGTCTGTGTTTTGTTGGCAATCGGCGCGTACGTGCATATAATGTAAACAATACGAATGTATAGTGAATCGAAAGTTATCTAGGGATAATGCCATGATGTATTGTGTGTGTCATAGGTGTGTGTGTGCGCAAGATTCTTTAGCTCCGCCCACTGCACACCTTCACAAGCTCGACTGTTTTCAGAAATAATCAGTACAGCGTATCTGTCTTTTATAAATATGATAAAACTAAAGACTCTTCGGAGATATACCACAAGGAACAGACCACAATTTAAACATAGGTCACTCATAATCAATGAGTTGGATAAATCGTGATCACATAGTTCAGTGTGGATTGTGAACCAGAACTGGTTCTTTAAAAATAATCAGCTCATAAGAATGATTTGTTCACTGATTGGCTACTCAAGTCCATCTGACTAGTTAGTGACAAGTGAAAGTGAAAATTTGGTTCTGTTTATACTATACACATTAAATAAGAATTGGGTTGTCACCACTTTAATACTTAATACTTGTGTGTGAACAGGATTAAGCACTCAGAAGAGTGACAACCGTACATAGCAACCTCTTATCTCTGGGCATTACTGTTCACATATGATCATTTTCTTGCTCATGGTACCGTGCCAGTTTTGAACAGCCCGAGAGTTCAAGATGACAAACCGACGAGACTGACATGAGAAGTCTTGTGTATTTCTTTCAACGTCTCCTCTGAGTCCTCCAGGCTGATCATATCAAGAGTGAAGACCTCCCTCTGATCACATCTGACAATCACTGGACAGGGGCCAGAGCTGCACTGGAACGGTTCTACATTATAACCTCTCCGACAACACAACAGTGTTATGATTGTGTTTTCATTGTTTTGATTTGAACACAAGCCCTCTAGGGAAGTATTCAAATGTGCTGTTTTTTGCACGCACTGTTTATAAAATATAAATCACGAATATTTTTTTTTACCTCCCCAAAAGCCAAAGCAGAAGAAAAAAGGAGTACTGGTTCGAGAGGATGAACAATATTTATTGAAAAATAGAAGTTTCCTTTTTTCTTCTGACACACAGGGAGAGAAAATGAGGGTTTAAAAATGCCGCTGGGTTAGAGGAGATGGAAAAACCGCATGGTGACAATTCACTTATTTTGTATAGAGAATTTCCAGCCGGTCTATATTTAGCTCTTAAGCACTCTATAATCACTAAGGAGGTTTTCAACCACATAAAGGAGGTTAAGTTCCTGAAAGAAACCAGCATTGGTAAGGCCTCCTGCCTCACTTCTGTTTAACCTATGACCCCTGCACTCACCTCATGCATCTACCACAAACAAAAACAACACCGTATGGCATTTTTATGGCAAGGATAAGTAGGTTTTTCACTGCCTCATTCATAAAAGCAGGGGCCCTTCCTCCGGATATTCCTGCAGTTCAGAAAATACACAACCACACCTTATGAAAAAGACCTGAATGGGGTCAACGATGTACTGAGCCACATTCAAGCAAAATGACAGACATGTCTGACAATGACTCCATATTCTACAGGTCCCTTGTCTCACCACGGACATCACAACCATGACTTCTGCCAGTGTTTGGACTGACTAAATGTAGTAGTGTGACAGTAGCTTTCATACAAAAATGCCTTATTTTTTATTTAGTGCTGTCCTGAATAAGATATTTTACATAAAAAAATGTTTACATATAGTCCACAAGACAAAAAAATAGCTGAATTTATTAAAATGACCCCATTCAAAAGTTTATGAACCATTGATTCTCAATACTGTGTCGTTACCTAGATGATCCACGGCTGTTTTTTTTGTTTTGTGATGGTTGTTCTTGAGTCCCTTGTTTGTCCTGAGCAGTTAAACTGATCAATGTTATTCAGAAAAATCCTCCAAGTCCTGCAAGTTCTTCAGTTTTCCAGCATCTTTTACATATTGAAACCCTCTCCAGCAGTGACTGTATGATTTTGAGATCCATCTTTTCACACTGAGGACAACTGACGGACTCAAACACAACTATTAAAAAAGGTTCAAATATTCACTGATGCTCCAGAAGGAAAAATGATGCATTAAGAGCCAGGGGGTGAAAACTTTTGAATAAGATGAAATTTTTCTTATTTTGTTTAAATATAATTTTCTTTTTTCATTTAGTACTGCCCTTTGGAAGCAACAGAAGATACTTACATGTTTCCCGGAAGACAAATTAAGTACAATTTACCTTGATCTTCAAATTCAATAAGTTTTCACCCCCCGGCTCTTAATGCATCGTGTTTCCTTCTGGAGCATCAGTGAATGTTTGAACTATGTGAATGTCCTTGAGTGGCCCAGCCAGAGCCCAGACTTGAACCCAATTGAACATCTCTGGAGAGATCTAAAAATGGCTGTGCATCGATGCTCCCCATCCAACCTGATGGAGCTTGAGAGTTCCTGCAAAGAAGAATGGGAGAAACTGCCCAAAAAATAGGTGTGCCAAGCTTGTAGCATCATACTCAAAAAGACTTGAGGCTGTAATTGGTGCCAAAGGTGCTTTAACAAAGTATTGAGCAAAGGCTGTGAATACATGTGATTATGTACATGTGATTTTTTTCATTTTTTTAAAAATACATTTGCACAGATTTCAAACAAACTTCTTTCACGTTGTTATAATGGGGTATTGTTTGTAGAATTTTGAGGAAAATAATGAATTTAATCCATTTTGGAATAAGTCTGTAACATAACAAAATGTGGAAAAAGTGAAGCGCTGTGAATACTTTCCGGATGCACTGTATATATATATATATATATATATATATATATATATATATATATATATATATATTGCATTTATGTGATCAAAAATACCACAAAAAAAAGAAAGACACATTATTACAAACTGTTTTCTAATGTAATATATTTTAATATATATATTTTAATACTCCAGTCTTCAGTGTCACATGATCCTACAGAAACCCTGTTATTCTAATTTGCTGATTTGCTGCTCAAGAAACATTTCTTATTATTACTAATGTTGAAAACAGTTGTGCTAGTTCATTTTTTTGTGGAAACCGTGAAACATTTTTTTTAGAATTGATAAATATAAAGCTCAAAAGAAAATTGATTTGAAATAGCAATCTTTGTAACATTATAAATGTCTTTACTGTCACTTTTGATCAATTTAATGTATCCTTCCTGAATTAAAAAAAAAATCTGAACGGTACTTTTGAACGGTACTGTATACTGTATATACAGCTCTGGAAAAAATTAAAGGGGTCATGACATAAGAAATAAAATTTTCCTTGATCTTTTGGAGGTCTTTGTATCATTAATACATCCTGCAAGTTCCATAACTTAAAATGTCCTCATCATCAATAAAAAAACATTTATCTAATCAAGCTGTAAAAAAAGTTTAGTTTGGATCCGAAGTGGCATGTGATGTCACAGGGGCACAATCATTTGCGTACGACTGCCTCTGGAGAAAGACAACAATGGCAACTTTTACATCATTGCATCGTTGTCCCCGCCCACTGGTGTTCAGTAGTCCGGTAGTTCTTTCACGATAAGACTGTGATAATAACCAGATTTCAGCAACGTTGTGCTGTTTCTGGCTGTGGAAAAACATCATCTTTGCATAAGCTGTACATTTTTACCAGTGACTGTTTTGAGAAAAAGTTGCAATACGATAGATACTGGCTTTACCCAAAAACATTTGCTCAAAGATCAGGCTGTGCCACCTGTTCTGGAACCAGCAAGGATCCCGCAAACTGTAAGTAAATCTGGCTGAATCTGTCGATCATGCAGTGCGAGTTTATCTGGACACTTGCCAAAACTCCAGTTATAGTGACGCTCTTAAACTACACAATGAATCTCTTACTGTATTCACATACAAGATTATCCTGAAAGAAAACATGCTTCCTTCTGCTCTGACAATGTTCCCCAACGAAGGATTGTTTTGTTCACACAGGACAATGCTCCAATCCACACAGCCAGGCCAATCAAGGTGCGGATGGAGGACCACCAGATCAACACCCTGTCATGGCATCACAATCCCCAGACCTGAACCCTACTGAAATCCTCTGGAATGTAAGCAAGAGGGTCACCAGCCATTAAATAAAGCCAAGCTGCTTGATTCTTTTGCTAGGAGTGGAATAAAGTCGCTCAACAGCAATGTGAGTGACTGATAGGGTGTATGCTAAGACGCATGAAAGCTGTTTATTCCATCAAATATTGATTTCTGAACTCTTCCTAAGTTAAAACATTAGTATTGTGTTGTTTAAAAATTAATATAAAGTTGTTTTCTTTGCATTATTCAAGGTCTGAAAACATTTCCATTACTTTGACCAGTTGTCATTTTCTGCATATAAATGCTCTAAATGACAATATTTCTATTTGTGCATTATTTTTCTAATAATTCAACAGCCCGGAGTCAATTATTCCACTTATACTACGGTTACCACACCTCAAAACATTGTTCAGATGATTTATTTCATGACATTTGTCAGGTTTTGTCCTTAAAACGCAGGACTAATTTCTTACACATCTAAACCCAAGCCTTGAGCCACTAATAGCAGACTAATGCAGTTATTAATGCAATATCAGAGACAGAGAGAGAGAGAGCGTATGTGAATTACCTCTTTCAACAGTGTTAGCGTCTACTAATACGAAACTGTAAGATCAGCGCCGTTATTACCTCGCTAGTGAGAAATGTCATGTAGCTTTTAAGTTGCTAAACTATTTTAATGATAAAATCGCCAGAGATGACAACGCATTTCTCTGCACTCTCAGAAAAAAAGGTACAAAAGCTGTCACTGGAGTGGTACCTTTTCAAAAGGTACAACTTTGTACCTAAATAGTGCATATTAGTCTCTCAAAGGTAAATATTGGTACCAAATTGTACATATTAGTACCTAAATGGTATATATTAGAATCTTTTTGAAGGGTACCATTTTTTTCTGAGAGTGTCTGAGTGTGTATCAGCACTGTTTGAGTGGGAGAGCAGAGAGAGTGGGAGAAAGAAAGTATGTACTTTCCGTACATAATAACATTTTGTGGCAAAAATGTGTGTGTGTGTGTGTATGTAAAGCTCAGTTATATACAGCAAAATCCAATACAAATAAATATATATTTATTATATACATAAAATAAAATTATATAAATTGGGGAAACAGTAAATATTTTAAAAATTTGCTAAAAAAACTACATAAATATAAATATATAGTCAATTATATAAATTGGGGAATCAACAGCTTGTCTTTATAAAATCACACCTAATATTACACCATAATTGGCTTATTGTACAGATAAGATACATAGCCGATACATTTTATTCCTTGCAAGTGGATCATAATGGGGGTCGTTGCCATCAAAAACACTGAAAGCTAACTCAAAAACCTGGTTACTCCTTTAGCTTGGAAGGCTACAGTTTCAAAACAGCTTCTCCAACACTCTTGCTTTGTGAGTGTGAAACCAAATGCAATGCATGCGAAAACGGGTTTATAATCCTGGCGTGTCTTTATGAGCGCAATTCAGGGAACACAAAGAGTTCCCGCATTGAAAGAATGCTCAGATTCAGTACACATTTGTTTCCAGGCCTGTTCACCTCAGCCAGTGACATTATACCACTGCAGTGGGTGTGGGAACAGTATGGGCGACTTAGCATAAAACAACAAGATGGTCTTTTGACAGAGGACGGCGAAATAAACATCACAGCAAGGCCGATGTTTTAACTCGCCATATTGACTTTTGCCATGTAAAGCAACAGTATACCCAAAGGACCTTCAAAGAAACGCTGACACTCTATATTGTTCGGTCACAGCATGATGTAAATCATGGGGTGCATATTCCCTATTATGCTGGGATACGGTCCAGAAACAACCAGGCTACAATGAAGAGGGCTCCACTAATCAAAAGCGCATGAAAATAAACAGTGTGTCTAAGTAACAAATACTGGATCGGCAATGATCCCCTGATAAAATCTCAGGGTTGTGTATTTCCAGAGGAAGCGCAACTGACAAATGTTGATCTTGCAGCTTGACAGTTTCATCAGTAACTGTTGTCTTAGGCCAGAGTCCCATCTTATTTATTTTCTTATTGTTTGGAATCCAAACTTTCCGGCTGCTCTGGTTTTATTGTCCTCAGCAATTTTTAAACAAGTATTCAATGTCACCGAAATTGGCACGGCCCAAGACAAGTGAGTCTCAAGAGTGTTTAGTGTTAAATGGGAGTTTGTTGACTGATGCCTTTTATCTTTTCCTTTTTTGGAAGCACGGATGACATGCCCTCAGCAGAACCACGGCCCCAAACGTTCTTCTCCATCTTACAAAATCAGCCTTTTTTTCCGCATAGGTTCCTGACAACCGTATCAACGATCTCAGCAGATAAAATCTCGCTTGAAGCAGCAATATTTATTTTTCTTTTCCTCAAGAGTCACTAAATTTTTCTTCCTGTCTTAATTATGCTCTATCGCGCTCTTCCAAAACGATGTGTGCTTTCAACAAGTGTGGAGTCAGCTGGGCGGGCTGATTGTGCCTAGAGGTTTTATAGGTCGACAGTGAAATGAGTGAGGAGAAAACGAATGCTATTATTGCAAAAGAGTGGTCAAACTGCTGATGATGGTGGTTTCACTTCAACCCTACAGTGAGAAGAAACGGAGACAGGCTGACTCATACCGCTGCTAATTTAAAGATTTACACTGATGACTCTCAAAAACGTACTCATATTATCTATAATCTGCATGATCATCACTTTACGTGGGTTTTCTCACATTAACTGCAATATGAGCAACAGAAAACAAGGATATCAGACCTACTTTTGCTCATTCTAAGCTTAATGTTAAGCCTTTTTGTAACATAATATGTTAATGTATGATGTTCCACTGCCAAGGGCTTAGAGAACTATCTATCTATCTATCTATCTATCTATCTATCTATCTATCTATCTATCCTACTGTTCAAAAGTTTATGGTCTGTACATTTTTTTTTGTGGCAACCGTTAAAACACTTTTTTTTATTTGATTAAAAGAAAGTTTTAAAAGAACAGCATTTATATGAAATAGAAATATTTTGTAACATTATAAATGTCTATACTGTCACTTTTGATCAATTTAATGGATCTTTGCTGTACAAAAGTATTAATGTCTCCAAACGTTTGAAGGGTAGTGTGAAAACACAGAGCTTATAACACCGTTGTAGTCAAAAAGCTCAAAAAGATGAGATATTTGCTCAAATTTGAGAGTACATTTTTTTAAAATCGAGATAAAAATAATGCCTACCCATTCCTAATCTTTACTTACTGGCTCTTTTTTCATGCCCTTATTTTTGCATGAAGTAGACAGTAACAGAAACAACAGTCTACCCAGTCGGCTGGCCAACTTCCTGTGCTGTGTGGTGAGGCACTTCAAGTGCTGGGTATCAGAGGCAGGTAGAGCAAGCTGTTTTTTTTTGTTTAGTTTTTTTTTTTTTACAACTTATATGCAAGCTAAGCAGAGGCAAAGGTGAACAGAAAGGGTTTTGGCACAGGCACAAAAACGCACAAAAAAGTTCTTGTGCCTGTGCTTTTTTGCTTTTTTGAGTTTTCTTTAAACTCAATAAAGTTTAAAAGCAAGCAGGTGGTTTCCACAAACTAGGGCCAACCTGTATGACTTTTTTCCCCTATACACGGTCTATTCACACTCCCTCCTCAATCAATACACTCTTCTTTTTTATTTACCACCCTCTGAGCCAGACACAAGATTCAGTTGGACAGAGACAGCGAGAGTCTGAGCCTGCTGTCTCCTCCTCTGTATATGAATCAAAGAGACACAGACATGAAAAATTCTTCTTTCTATGCACAGTCACATTCGGCTGTGAAAGTGACAATTCTCGGCAGCATTGCTCGCTTCCTATCTGATGTGTTTCTTTGTCTACCCACCCTCTGCCTGCCACAGAACCTACAACTGTATCTACGACTGTTTTTCACAAACTTTATACCTTTGTACATTCTAAGCAGCATGAATATTTATGATAATGAATGATGTGCTATCAAACATTTCCTGACCATATGTCCAAGATATGTAAATAATTCACCAGCATCCTGTGCAAAGCACATAAACAGCATGTAAACAGTAGTTGCATGATTTATGTTGAAGATGAGGAAGAAAATGAGGAAAAAAATCTACTCCCATAGGCAAGTATTAGTGTCCCCTTTTCATATTACCCATATAAATGCCTAAAATACTGTGTTTTTGGACAGTTGACTCACACTTTGAAAACATAAACTTCTTTCTGTAAAATGTTTTACTTGAAATGTGTGCTTGTGTTTTCTTTATATTCATTATTATATAAGTTTGGCAAATGTGTTTATATACTTTTTTGACAATCATTTATGTTTTGCTAATTCCACCGTGTATAAGGTCAGACCTCTCACTGTGGTTGTCAGCACTGTTGTGGTACAGTATACGAATGTCGTTTTTTCCATTGAACTTTACAAGAAGTTGTGCCACTTCCTGATAGGTTGTAATTATAGCAAGCGAGATATAGGTGGAAAGCACATGCATCTATATTTTAACAGTGTCCGCTATGAGTGGTTTTCCAACCACACTCCTGCTGCGTTACGAACGTATCTTTATGAAATATAAAGTCGTCAAAAACCTCCCATATGCCTCTGAACAAACTGAAACCCATCTAGGAGACCGAGAGGGAAAATAAATTAGAGCAACTGCCTTTGGGACACAGAAAAGGAGTGAATTTATCACAGCAGGTGTGATGGAGTGCATGGAAAGTGACAGGTGCTAAAGAGAATGAACTAGAAGCAGAGCTCAGCGCTATCACAGTCAATACGGATGTCACAGCCTGGTGACAACATGACAGCCTGATTATTGTACAGAGTCAGTCCCCACTCAGCTCCCAGACACAAACCCAATGCATTCATGACTAAGGATCTTGTCTGTAACTGAATTACTGCTCCCTGCTGTTCAATACAGTGTGGATTTGCAAAGCATATAAAGAAGAAAGTCCACAAAAGCCTACAGAAATATGGGTATCTTTATATGTATGTATGTATATATATATGGAAGTACCTGGAAATACAAAAATGTGGTGACACTTTATTTTAAGGTGACGTAGTTACACGTTACTACATGTATTTTCTATAGTAATAACAGTAAATTATGCATAATTACAAGTAACTAACCCTTCACTAACCCTATAATGGATTGGTTAATAAACCCTATAACCCTATAATGGAGTGATGCTTTAGTTTTTAAGGATTAATTATGATGTGATGCTTAAATTGACTTGTAGCAGTTTAAATTATTGCTTTTATTTTTAGCTGTTTTTAGACTTTAAATTAAACTTTTCCTTCAAATTGTTATGCTGATTATATCATTTGTAATGACATACATAACATTTAGAAAAAGACAGAAAGAAATAAAAAAAGACAGAATAATGTATAAGACTATAATGCTTCTTTTCTTCTCAGTAATGGCCTTAAAGAAAACTCGCTTGCCAGAAAGCCCTACAATGGAAAGTTATTTAGTAAATTGGTCTTTACGTTTGTGTATTCAATAGGCAGACAGGAACAGTCTCTCTTATCTGGCTCAGATCACATGCAGAAGCACAAGCAGGGCAGATGGGGCTTGGAACTCATTTCAATATTCGATTTGGTCCATCTAACAGATTCAAAACAAGTTACAATGGGCAAAACAGGGAGCTGTAACAAAAATAGATGTTCATCAGGGTTGCACAAAGACATATGGTTTGTTGCAAACTCTGGTTCTGGAAGCATAATTCCTGCAATGTTATGATGTTGCTTAATCTGACTGTCACTAAAAGTTTTGCTCGTACCTGTTACTGGTGTGAAATGACTGTGTGTCTGCGTGAATCATACCTTATTCACCCAGATATAACCCTCAGACTGGCCCCTAAACATCTGCCACCCACATGTCTGGTCCACCTACTGACTCCTCCACATGGCCTTATGTGACTCACTGTTTTGAATTTTTTTTGTAATAACGCACCAATAAATCATGCACAATTTTAGTTCAATTTTGATCTCATACTGATAAAAACATCAATCTGACATCAACCTCAAGCAGTGTCTTTTATCATTTATTTCTGTAGCCTCTTCCTGCTCAAATTGAATATTTTTAGTGACAGGACCTAAATCTCCTTCACAAAATGTGAAGATACAGAGTGTCTGATAAATTTAGAATTTGATTTAAGGTCCTTGAGATATTCGTCAGGCCTGTGCTTCGCTGACTTTGGTCACTGATTTTGTGTGAAGGTCCTCTCGGTACATGTGGACCTGGGACTAAGAGTCAGATGAGGAGTAGAGAAAATATGCACTTACATATATATCCAATATTCATGTCCTGAGTGGCGAGGCTGCTCACAGTCATTAGTGCACTTACACTCTCTCTGACATGCCTGTCTCAGACTCATCAGACAGGCCTTCTGAAGTCATGTTCCTCTGCAAAAATCATGAGCCTGTCACCAGCCGCCAGCCTCCCACACATAGAAATGTCTCCATTTCTTCGCAGACATAAAAAAAAAAAAATGTTTTTGTTGTTGTTGTTGTTGCTTATGACTGTAACCATATTCAAAATATGAAAGTCTACCAAGGCAAAGTTGATGTTAACAGACAGATGATATTATTCTATCATGAATAAAAAAAAATTTAATAAAACATTAGGGGTGGTCTATAAGCTAGGTAAGTATTTTTACTTTATGTGGATATAATACTGGAGTCCAAAATGGATTTCATTATACACATTATTTATTTACATTTTATGCATTATGTATGTATTTATGCATATAATGTTTAAAATCATATTTAAGACTGTAGATGCATTTACTTTATGTATATTCTTAATATGTGTTTTTTGTCTTGTTTCAAAATGTTTACTACTATAGGAGCAATATAGCCGAAAACAGACTTAAAAAAAAAATTTCACACCAACCATCATTCATTATGCACAAAAAAGGAATAAAAATATATTCCAAAACCATCACATTCTATCAGTTACAATGTTATAGTCTAAATCAACAGCTAGTGTGATCATATAGGCATAAGTACGTTTGAAAACTGCCCCCAGAGTCTTTGTAATACATGAAAGAAAAGAAAAAAAATAGATTCACACAACTTTAATAACAGAACCTGCGATAATTCACAAAATCAATATTCAATGAATTCCTTACAACAATTGACAAGGCCAGCTGAACTGTATAATAGAAATCTCAATCCTCAATCAATTATTCACTCTGACTGAAAGAACTAGGAGAAATATATATTAAAGCTAAAGCTAAATATAGTCATATTGTGATGGCTTTTTATATACAGAAAAAACACTTCTTTTCAGAAGTGCAATGCCTCATTTAATGTTAGGAACAACACAGAATACATAAAAGAAGATACTATTAAAAGACAAAAGGAACAAGCTCACAAAATGAACTGGAAATGTAGAATTAAGGTAAAGCATCTTATTTCTGTCACTAGCCTCACCAAATTAATGATTTTTTTCAAACAAGTTTCCCAAACACTCTTCCTGTTTGCCATTGGACAGCCAAGCAGATAGCCCTGCCCCAAACTCATGCCATTGGTTGAGCCAGTGTTGCTATGCTGCTCAGGACACTCAAATACAAGGCCGTAACCATGTCTTAGACATTGGGGGACCACATTTTTTACAGTTCTACTGTAGTTATGAAGTAAACTATTTGCAAATAATATATTTTTTTAAAATATGCACACATTCTTCTTTTTGTCTGCCTAACATGTAAAAATGCAAAATGTTTCTTATGGTTTACATAAATAATGTCATATTTTCGACAGTTGTCATATATGTTTAGCTACTTACATCTTACAACACAATCTTTCACTGCTATAACTGAAGTGTTGAGTTGGAATTTACACTAACAGTAAGCCCTGCCTTCTTTGAGTTGATTGGTCATCTCACTCATTCTGACAGTGACGAGTTCTGTTAGACCGCTGAGGCAGACCAGTCTAAAAATTTTACTTTAGTCATCCTAGCAATAAACAGAGCGTTGTGTAATTGAGTACAGCAGAGCAGCATCAAGAATATCAAATATTGGGGGGGACAATTTGGCCATTTCTAATTATTCGGGGGGACTTGTCCCCCTCAATGTCTATGGTGGTTACGGCCCTGCTCAAATAAACAGAGCAATGTTTTTAAAGCACTACAGTGCTCACATTTTAGCGGGAAATCAAACCATAATTGTCTCTGCATATTCAACAGGATATGAGAACGTTTTTCATGTCAAAAAATAACAAACATAAGCTTTGTAAAGTATACTTCATGAATAAAATAAAAAAGTATGGTTTTCTTGGCCTAGATAGATGATTTGTAATAACCTTGAAAATCAGGCAGGTTGGGACACTCACTTGCTACCCTGAAATTTTCCCTGCCTGAAGCATTTTTTCTGATCATTTTGTGACTCCACCTTCTCTGGTCTTCACAGAAAACTTTGAAGTGAAAACTTTGTTGGGTCTTTTCATGCCAGTAACCAAATGAGTTACAAAGTGCATTTCTCAAAACAAAAAAGTCTGTACAAAGTCCAAAAAAAAGAAGAAATGCTGGTAAATGTATTCCTCAACCAGACAGCGCTCAACGTTGTCTTTTAATCAAAAAAATGACATGTTGTTCACATTAAACACATTTTATTACAAATATATTCTTAAACCTGGGAGCCATGATGTGGATCCCACCTCTCAACAATGACCATGAAGGCCAAGTTGAGGTGCAACAGCTCGGTTTATGACCCAAGAGGGGAAGTTTCCCTCTGATCTGTGTGTGTCCTCCAGGCCAAAAGGAGTCTGGGGGCACCATTTGTCTCTATAACCTACAGACGTAAACAATACGTTGGTCCACCTGCTCCAGCCATTATCAGGCCCAGAGAGGGATGACAATCTCATCGGCCCTAACAGGACTACCCACTGGGGAGGAGGCAATTAGGGCCTGGGGGAGACCAATAAATCTCCATAAACATCACCCAGATGCTCTGCCTCAGTACTGAGTTAATGCACAACAGCTTCCCTGCTCTGCTCTCTAGGGAACGTGCGGCACTACAAGGAAAACTTGCCTTTTATCACAAATCCTGCTAGAAAGAGTAGGATTGGAGTTGAAACGCCTGGAGAGAACAGACGAGGAAACCTCAAAGAGAGGAGAAACTTCCCCACGGTCCGCAAAAGAGTAACTAGCAAAGCCCTGCGCCCAAATAACCAAAGTTTATCTCTCTAGTGTGTTTGCACTGACATAGAACAGGATTAGTCCTTGACCAAACAGCGATTGTGGCAGCGGACTCTCCATTCAAACAGGTTTCTTCAGCCCGACTGTGTCGGATCAAGCACAGAATCCAGCCAAGTACGCATCACATGCCGCCGTGTCTTTCGTTATGACCATCAGTTCCATGAATGAATCTCACGACCTCATTAGTTAAACTGCTACCAGTGTCGTTTGGCTGCGGGCCTGGTTCCCCTTTCTCACACATCACAGGGGACATTCACCAGGCACATCCTTCCTGTTGAGGAAACGCCTGTTTCCTTTTTTATCAGTTGTTAAATAACACAAATGCCTCTGTCAGCTTGATGAGAACTAAAAGAACATTTCTGGAAAAAAATAACTCATTTTCTGCCGCCTTCAAGTGATCACCAAGTTCCAGATGCATCTGAAATGCAGATCACAATGACAAATACAGGTCATTAGACAGGTACATTAAACCTGTCACAAATTCCAGTCATATGACTGCAAGGTTTTGTATAGCTTCAGGGTGTCTGCCACTGTTGCCTCATGCATACACACCTCCTACTCACACATGTGCAAACACTGGAAAGGAAGTTCCCCGTCCTTCATTGCATCGCTGACACACACCTTCCCATCTTTTACCAGTTTAACCACATGAAGAGGTGGCGAACACCTTTTTTTTGTGTTCCCTTACCTCTTTGGCGTGATATCACTTTACTGGGTCACCAGATTTCTCAGTGTCACTGTGGGGACACATTGGTCACCTCTTGACTTCTTTACCTCTTGAACCAGCAGAAATTTTCTCTTAATACCAGCCGAGACAGCCAGCTGTCATTTTCTCCTCCTTCTCTAAGAAAGAGAGGAAAAAGTGAGCCGCAGGAAGGGCCGGCATTGGTGAAAGCGAGAGTTGGAAAGCGATAAGCATCTAGGCTTATTTGTAGAGTCCCTCATCAAAGTTGAATGAGTGAGTAATTGGTTTGTAACAGTAACACTTACTTGGCCATCAATAATGGCCACACAAGCTTGGGTAGAATTACTTCGGGGGTGGGGGGGGGTTGTCGGGTTTCAGCATCATTATGATCTGAAGGGACACGGTTATGTTGGACAAATATTTATGCAGTGTTGGGTTACTTGGAACATCCTAACGAGAGAGCACAATAATAGGCAAGGTGATTGAGAAGTCAAATACACATGTCCAACATTATTATCTAATCTAAAGATCTCAAAGCAAAAGAGTAATGATAAGATTGTAAGAATACGCTTCAAGATTAGAAATGATAATTGTAAAGGCTTCAGGATCCTCTTCTTTAATGATCCTGATTCTTTAGCAGTTACATTAACAATTCTTTTAGTAGAAGAAAATTTTGAAAAAAAAGAGATGCGATTCCACAGCCTACTGATTTTGATAAGTCTATACATTTGGTGGCATAAATCTAATTCAACAAATGGCCTTAAAGAGTAATTTGTAATTTTTGACTAAACCGAACTCACACTGTATGCTTTTGATTCATTAAAAGAATGGTCTCAAAAGAGTCATTCGTTTGGGTATCAGACTTTACAGGGAAGCAAGTATTCCAACTCAAAAAAGTTATTCGTTTGGTAATCAAACAACATGAGCTTGATTCTGGATGATGAATGCACTGCATGTTCTTCAAACTTGTGTAATATATTTCATACATGATCCAGAGAGACCTTTTCAAATGCTCAGCAGACAGAAACAGAATATTAAGCAAAATATACAAGGTCACCCACAACTTGCATAGCCTAAATCACACTTTTTGATGAAAGAGTGGTTCTTCAACTCAATCTAAAACCCATTGCTACTCAAAACCACCTTGAGATTATAATCCCAGACTGTGCTTGTTTGTTTTCTGTGATTCAGCTTTTGCTCTTTTTTCTCTGTGCAACAGAACACTAGAGATGATGTTACAATGTCATTCCATATGGTAATACCCCACAGTATCACATCAAAACATCAGACAAAATATCTGCAGATCTCTGGGGGCACACACACAAGCTCTGAATTGAGATATACTTTGACATTTGCAACTGGAAAAAGTTGCTGTGGCACAAAAAAAAACAAGGTGGAGAGAAAATGGAGCTTGCTGTATTTCTCAGACTCAGGAACGCTGGTGTGGCCATATGTCATTCTCTCTGGTTTCCCATAAGTCCCTCGTTACCTCCCCAGAGATGCACAGCTGTGGGACCTCTGTTTGAACTCCCAGCTGGGGGTTGAACAATGCTTCCCTCCAAAACAGACACACTCAAACACACACACTTTTGCAAGTAATCATAGCCTCATCCGGGGCCAAACTTTAAAGCTGGGGATCACTTCCCTGTGGTCGCTGCCCAGGCAGTAAACAGATCCAGTGGGCAGCTCACCTGAGAGAGCTAATGCGGAACCTAATCAGGCCTTCTCAGATGTCCGGTCCTTTCCACTGCCACTCGGGCAAGGCTACGAGGGCAAAGACAGGGGCCTGCGGAGAGGGATCATGGTGATACCTTATCAAACGTTGTAAATCCTCTCTGCAGACAGGCTCAGTGATATTGTTTCATTCATTAATGGCGTGAAACTAACTGACCGCCACTTCGCATATGAAGTAGGTGACAAATATAAGTCCAATGATTCACTGAAACCAATAACACATGCTCCTCACAGGGAGATCACACTACCTCTTGAAGCATAATATCAAAACAAACAATGAGAGTTTGGGATCCGTCTGGGACACAAGGGAGTCTTGGGATTAATTACCTAGCAGTGACTAATCATTCCTGTGCAACTTTGAATGGGAAACTTCATTCGGAAGCATGAAACCTCTCCAATCTATACTTCTCCATTAGCACAAACTTTTTTCTTTGAAATGTTTCTCGTTATCTGTTTTTTGGATAATAGTAAAGTTTCAAGGCAGAAAAATAAAGTAGAAATACAGACAAAGCAGTTCTGTGTTCATGTTAAGCAGTTGATAACAGTCATCATGGCTAGCGGGGGAGCAGAAGACTTGAAAAGCCTCCTACATTATACAAGTCAGTGTGTAACAATTCACCAGTGTGAGTGCCCCTGATCACCACCAGAGGGCACTCCAACCCGGACTGTCATTCCATCATAGACTACATCACCCATAATCCTTTGCCCGGACTCATCAGCACTCACTGTTTGCACCTGTGTCTCATTTACCGCATTACCTCTGCCTATATCTAGCCTGTTCACCCTGTCATTCTTTGCTAAGTCTTGTTTAGTGTAACACTGCATTTCTGAGCATTTTCACTGGTTTCATGTTTCTTTGTTCTTTGGATTTCTTGCCTGTTTCCCGGATTACCATTATGCCTCTGTCCCTTGCTTTGTTTGTTTGGACTGCCTGCCTGTTAATTGATCCATTGCCTGTACTCTTGACTACGACTGTGGAATACCCTCCAATAAAGCTGCATTTGGATTCTCAACCTTCGTGTCTCTCGGAGCAGTTCGTAACACAGTGTTACATCGTCATGGAAGTTTATTATTTGCATGTGCTGCCAATTTAAGCGAACCATTCAAGCACAACAAGACATGAAAGAGAAGTCAGTTTTAAAATATTTTTAAAGCATGTGCACAGAAAGCTTTGAGTAAAGAAAATAAAACTATTAGTAACCTCAAACTTATTTTTTTTTTAAGTGCTTGCTAAATAAATGTATAATAATAAAAAACTGATGATGAAACTGTGACTAGACGGCACCTAAACTATACTTTCTCTTATACATCCACATATTGCCTTAAAATGCTCTCTGTGAATAAGCCCCAGTGGTCAAAGCTCACCTCCAGTGGAGATAAAAAGCATTACACTGCTTATTGTCTCAGCAAGCAATAGCATTAAAAATTCCTTTCCTGAAGTTTTTTTAATGAAAATGTACAACTAGAAGCAGACTTTTTTATTTAGCTAAATCTTTATTTATTGGGTATATACATTTCATGATACCCTGAACTCTTCAGCTTCTGGTCAGTAGGGCTGTGTGTGAAGAGACGGCCCTTCGAAACAAGCCTCCTTATGTTTCCATTCCTTGTCTTAGCTCATTTGTCTCTGTTAGGTCAGGGACAGACAACAGCATCACCATTATTAATATTGATCTAAGGCAGTTACGATTGATTTTCTCTCACCCAACATCCTCAGGTCATTTTTGTTGGTCAGGGGACCTGGTGTTTTCCAAACTTGTAGAAAGCAAAGCATTTATTTATGTATTTATTTATGAAAAACACACACATTTTGTCTGTTTTTTTGTATGATGATTGGGCACGTTTATAAATGGGTAAGACTTTGGCACAAACAACCAATAACTGAAAATGACTGGCAGCATTTGGCATTTTGTTTGATGTGCATAATCTTGTTTCCATTTGTAAATAAAAAAAATTGTAAAGTACTGTTCTGAGCATGATATTAATTGAATTGAAACATTGAACATATCTTAATACATACATTGCCAATGATAAGTGACACCTGTCCACTCTTGAAAGTCTAATTAGTGACTGTGGTTTGCTATGCTACCTATGTATCCAGACTCCATGCTCTGTACTTCATAAAGTGGAATTAATACATAACTTTATGCCTGAATCTCACTAAGTAATAAAGTGATAAGTGAGCCACAGATTTACCACATGAGTTCAGTTAGGCAATGTCTCTCTATGAGCTTATTCAGGTTCATGAAGAACCGCTCTGTGGTCTTCACTGTGTGCCTGCAGGCCTAACAGACACTGCTTTTCACTTTAACCAGGCTTACCAGCTCATTATAAATACACACAAGAGTACATTACTTCACAACAGATAAAATCTTCCAACAATCCTATAATGAGGCATTGTAGAAATGCATGTCTTTATTCATTTCAAAGCCATTTAGGCCAATTCAGTTATAATAGTGTAGACCTTTGCTGGAAAAGAAATGTAGAGAAAATAAACACCCCTAAATGTGAATAAAGCTAAACATCAGCATATACGCATAATTGAAAACCCTAAAACACTTTCTTTCCCCATTGTGCTACAAATAAGAAAACCTACAGAGTCTAAAGTTGTAAACATAATTTGAGGCACTTATGGGCTGGCAGTGCATTATGGAAGGAGAATACACATTCAGACATTTACAAAGGAACATTACAGATCAATATATCGACAAATGTCAAAGCGTTACAACTGTGGACAAACAAGCAACTGAAAACTACAACAGGCACTGAAGACTATAAAGAGCAACAATGATTATAGATTGCTTACTGCATACTGCGCAACACTTATGTTGGGGATTTTTTTTTAAACCTGCCTAAGATGGTTTGCTAGTCTTAAAGGTGCTGTATGTAAGTTTTTGACTGTGCTAAGCATAAAAATACCAGAATATGTTTGCAGATATTTGAACATTATGCTGAGTTCACATACTAATTTCTCTGAAAAACACTGCTACAGCCAGTTATTCTGCTTTGAAATGTGTGTTCCGTGTCAGAATGTCTGTTTTTGTTTTGCTCTGTGCGATAACGCACATTGCCAATTTACCCAACAGTATTTCGACACCACAGGTTGCTAGCTGGCAGAAAACAGCGTATTGCTGGGAAACTGCCATGGAAGCCAGCGAAAAAACTGGGTCAGAGATCGCAGATTCTACTTGACCTAAAAAGCCTCGGCATCCATCTAAAAATCTCTATGAACGGAAGCACATTAAAACGCAGATAAATCAACTCATCAGCTTGCAGTGTGTAAGTCTCCTCGCCTTCCATTGTCAATTGCGCTCATTCCGGTTGCGTGTCCTCAAACTGGCAACCCGCGTGAGCGTCGAATCTGAGGAGGAGGGGACGGGGCAAACAATATTTTGAATTTGTACTGCAGTACCCATTTCAACCACTAGCTGTCATTCTTACATACAGCACCTTTAACTTCAGATAGCTGCCAACTAGACCAGCTGAGGACCAGCTTTAACTAATTAAAGACTAGTTTGGTCAGACTGGAGGACCATACAAGACTAGAAAACCTAATTAGGTTACTTTAATTTGGAGTAAAACTGAGTGAAGCTGAAGAGCATTGCATTGTGGGCTCACAGTGTGCTCTCTGGTATTCCATGCATACAAAAATAGTACATACTATGTTTAGTATACATACTTTGGTTGTATGCTATACATAGGTTGTATGCTATTTCGAGCACAGTGACTACTGCACTTCCCTGACAGTGGAGCACTGCATGTACTATTACGTCCTTCCCATACAGTGGTTTCCCTCTTTACCATATCCATTTTCATCCCTACTTAGCCAGCTAACCTTCCCAGAGACTAGCCGTCCTTGCTGTCATGGCACTTGGCGAGTGCTGAGTGTGAATTAGACATGACAGTGTCACTGCCGCCCAGAGTCTTATCCCTCAAGAGAGAAAAGCCAGACTACAGAATACAATTGGATACACACATAAACACAAATGCCAATTTGTCCATCAGTGACTTGTTTCCTTCCTCTTGTGTCTATATGTTGATAATGTTTGAGGCAGAAAACCTAACCACATTAGTCTAAACAAAAGCAATCTGTTATATCTTTACCTAAGACAAGGTACTGCACCTGACAACACAAATCTGTTGAAGTAAATGGCAATACCCACAAGAAATAAGTTGATAACGACTACATAGACAACGTTTACAGCTCAAAAAATAAACATTTTTAAGGAAAAATTAATGCAAGTGCTTGAAAAGTCAACATGAGATCAGAATTGACAATATAAACAATTTAGCAAACTCATATTTGGTCTGACCCCCATTCTGGCATGTAACATCCACTTTTCATAACCCAATCAAGATCCTCCCTACATTTGTTTTATTAACATCCCAACTGAAATACATCACATCACTGAAGTAAAATTGTTTGCACACATCATTTCATGTTAAATTAACAAAAATATAATCTATGGGCTCCAAACTCTTTGTACAATGGCATTGTTTCCATTTATTGTACTCTAACTGTGATGAAAAATATTTTATGGTAATCAACATTATGCAACAAAGGTTGTCAATTGAGCTTAACGTTTATTGAACGCAAAACGCTCCTTTAATGTTTGTATTTCAAGTCATTTGAATGAAATAGACTACATAATCAGCAAATAACTATATGTAACTATGTGCATTAACATATTACTGAATTCAAATGTAGCGGCCTCTCAGTCTGCAGTCTATTTCAAAACAGACCACATAATATATATGGCATTAAGCACTGGTCTCTAATTTAATTTCCTCTCAAATTTGGCAGCACAGCTGCATTAGTTCACTGTGATCAATACGAAGATGTCTGCACTGTAAAAAAAATCATTTTACTGTCTTTATTTCAAATTACATCATGCAGGAACATTAAAAAAAATTGTAGATAGATCCTGTTCCATATTTATTGTTTCATAGACAGTAATTACTGTCCGACGTCTGTGATGTGGTCAAAGCACTGCTCCTTCCCTTCCTGTTTCCCTTCCCTGCTAGCCACCCATTCTATAATTATTCAAAGGATAACTGTGATTAATTTGATTAAACAGTGCATGCTATGAATTAAAAATAGAAAAATATACATTTTCAGTCATTTGGTTTGGTCTCATAGTAGTTCATTTTTGACCACTGTGGTTAAACTCCAGTCTTCACTTCTTCTCCTTGAATAATATTATGTCTTGTCTTTAAATAGGACATTTTTGTGGTATGCCACAGTACCTATTCAACTCTGGTAGACCCCATGAGTGCATTCAAACAAAGCACATTTGGAAATCATTATGATTTAGCCGCTGAATGGAGCTAATGGATGGGAAACAGGGTTTAGGGGGTTTGTAGGGAAGCTGATGAACATATTCAGAGAAGTCAGTTCATTAGTCTTGGTTGAAAGCAGCAAGCACACTCGTGCAATCATAGTTCACTGTAAGCGCACATCCTAAGTGCTCACTGAGTGTGGTGTGCAGAGCCAAACCAGAGAGTTTACACAACCTTAAACGAGCAATCTACGGCGTGCTAAACACCACCTTTCTGAATTTAAAGCATGTTCTGATGATAGTAAAGACAACCGCAGTGTACACACACAGGAGGAGTTTCATTTTGGGTTTGGGGGGGACAAAAGCCACATCTGAAGAGGGAATGTATTCCACGGGAAGGTGTATTCACACCAAGGGATCAAGGTTTGGTTGGTTAGCATAGCTGCTGGTAGTTGCTGATGTCGTGCAAGATGAATTTTTTTTCTAGCTAATCAAACAAGCAGTTATGCTAAGCAAGTGGCTTGAGCTCTACACTAACTGAAAACACACAAAAAATTTGTAATTGTTTAAAAGTTTGGGGTCAGGCCTGATTTTAACAGACGGCTTAGACTAAAGCCCAAAGTTCCTGAACTTTGAAAAAGTACTACCTCGCGAGCAGGGCCGCTTTGAGGGGGAAATATAACTGTGACTATATCAACATGCAATATCATTAACGAAAAAAGACGAGACTAAAATTTAGTTTAAAAAATAAAAACTTGACCAAAATCACGTTCTGTTTTTTGTCGGGGGAAAAAAGAGGAGCGTTCGAGCGTTCATGCTTGCAGTTGCCAGATTTCAATAATTAAATCCCCCAATCAGAGCTTTTCTGTTAAAAGAAGACGTATTCTATCCGATTCCGGTGTTTTACTTAAACTTTGCAATATGGCAACCATGTGCACGCAAACTCTCTCTCGCGCGTGCATGGATGATCAGAAAACACCAATAAACAAGTAAGCTGCATTTCAACAATCTCCATTTGAGATTTTCTGCTTTCTGCGGTCTGTGTTCTGTCACGACTCACGAGGCGCTTGTGCTGTTTGTGCGACTAAATCTGCCATCAAACTTTCTCAGTGATTAACTGTAATTAATCCAAGCGTAGCTCTCTCGACTATTTGCGATTGTGTTTGCAGAATAACTGCACTCTCTAAACGCAACCTCTGTATGGCAATACAAAGTCTGTTTTGCTGTTGTTTTACATTTTTAGAGAAGTAGCCTCTAAATAGCCTGAATAGCCTATAATAAATCTGACGAAAATGTGACTACGTTTTCATTGACGAAAACTAGACTAAAATGCTCAGACATTTAGTTGACTAAAACTTGACTAAACAAAAACAAGACATGGTTGACTAAATATGATAAAAACTAAAAAGCACATGTGGCACAGGACTAAGACAGACTAAATTAAAAAATAGCTGATGAAATTAACACTATTCCTGGGGAAAGTTCCTGCGGTGGAAACGCGGCTTAAACCAGGATTAGGCCTTAGTTCATTTAGCATTTAATCGTTTTTATAAACTTGTGTGCATCTTGAGACAAAACAATGGCACTGACATATTTTAAGATATGTTAGTGTTAGTGCAAGTTGCTTTCAGTTAAAACAGCTCAAACATGCATTTTAGTCTTGAATTAGGCTTAAGCCTTGTCTGTGAAACCAGGGGTAAATGTTTTTGAAGTCTCTAATGCTCACAAAAGCTACATTTATTTAAATACAGTAAAAACAGTATTATTGTAAACAGTAATATATATTTAATATATTTTAAAATGCAATTAATTCTTGTGGTAGCAAAGCTGACAGATAAAAATTTCATATAATTTCTAATCAGGCACAGAATAGAGCACAGGGATGGGAATAGGGATGTCGATAATACATTTTTTTTGTCACGGCTAATAACAAATAAATGGCAGATTTTAAAATTCAATACTATTTTGTCTAAATAAAATAACGATGAAACACTAATGCTGAAATCAATCATTTTTAGGCATCACAACATTATAATGTACAGTATAAAGAATGGATTTTAAAGATTTGGATACATAAATGATTAATGCCTTTAACAATTAATTTTGTAAGATGTGTAAGATGACATCTAAATGGAAAAATGGGAGTAATGAGCATGCATAATTGAATATGCAATTTCTTAATAAAATAATACTAATAAACGAAGCAAATCCAAGGAAAATATCTCTAATATCGGTATACACATTGCATTCAGTAGTAAAATTACTTGAGATTCTCTAAGAGTGTAGCTAACGATGCTAATGTAGCTTTTTATATTTATATTATATTATATTTTAAACCTTCTATCCTTGAGTATCCAACAAATCAAAGCGATATATCCGCAACAGAAATGTTAAATGCTGGACTCTAAAACACGTTTTTCATATCTTCACTATGCAATAGCCATCTACTCTTAGCCCAAGTTCAGGTGATGTCAGAGTATGCGTCCCGCAGTACGGTAAGATTGCGTGGAGGGTGGGCACTCATGCATGAAGGATAGTTCAGGCTTTGCTGGCGTGATCTTCTGCCTCATGGATTGGCCGCATGATTCTCTCCTCCCATCTCAGTGCAAGCCTGCATGGTGAGCTGTCAAAGTTTATTACAGTCACACACTTTCACGATCAATAGATCGTCCCGAGACATACAGGGAGAAGGAAGGATGTGAGAGTGGAAGAGAAGTACACAGAAAAAGGAGACGTGGGGCAGAGAGATCAAGGGTAGAGGATGTAGTGATAATTTGTTTGTGCCCCTTTTGCAGCATGAATTACAAGACATGCAATCTCTGAGCGTATAGAATAGAAGTGCATAGTCAGCCACACTGTCAAAGTTTCAGAGATATATTAATGAGCCATTAAAAGCATCGTTCCAATGTGCTGCAGACAAATCAACCGGTTAATGTTGGATCGGGCTAGTGAACCCCTAAATGACTCCTTTCAAGAAAGGGCATAGATTACACCCGATGGCGTAAACATGGGGACAAAATCTGCTCTGCATTTATGACAAATATCGTAAGCTTTTGATTCCAAACAGCGCAACAATCTTTTCTACAAGCACTGGCAGAGAGACAAACGTTCTTTCTAAACCATGAAAAGGTCCAAGGGTGTGCCAAAGCTTCCACACGCCTTCATCTGTGGTTTTGTTTAGTTGCCAATCTGATTCTTTTGGCAGATGACTGTGTCACTTATGAGACAGCAGGATTTGTGTGGCTATGAGGCAGATGGAGAGATTCAGAGAGCTGCTAAACAGGAAAATGAGCTGACAAAGCACGCTGAAATCAAGCCCGGTCTAGACTGCAATCAACAAATCTTTGTGAAATTATAGCCTGCTAAGTCTTCAGCACATGGCATATGATAGGATGATGAAAAAATCAGCTAATTATATGAATGGATATATACATTCCCTCATTTAGAGTGTATGTAGACTCCACCAAAAAAAACCTTACCCCTAAAATAAATTGTTTTAAATGTAAAAATAAAGTAATATTATAATATGCAATACTATTTTAATACATTTTAAAATGTAATTTATTCCTGTGATGGCAAAGCTGAATTTTCAGCAGCCATTACTTCAGTTTTCAGTGTCACATGATTCTTTTTGCTGCTTTTAAATGTTGTACCAGTTAAGATTGTGTGACCACAGAAATAAATTACATTATAAAATATATTAAAATAGAAAACAGTTATTTTATTTTTAATAATATTTCACATATTGTTTTACCGTATTTCTGAATAAATAAATGCAGCCTTGGTGAGCATAAGAGACTTCTTCCTTCCAAAAACATGAACAAATCTTAATTATTCCAAACTTTTTGCAGTATGACAATTAGCTTTTTTCTGTATTGTATTTATATATATGTCAGATTTTCCAGATTTCCTGTCCAGGTATTGGGAGGATTTTGTCCCCAAAGTACAGCTAAGCAAACCCACACACACCCACACTCTACATCTGGGCTTTGGCATAAACTGACATGTATATCTATAGGCCACAAATAATTGTTTTTCCCTATTGGAACACTGCAACCACAACATGTATGTCCAGTCAATTATTCAGTGAGGAACTAGTGTTTTTTTCCAGCACCTGAGAGGTTGCAAGACGACTCAAATCTATCTGCTTCTGCAGTCTGACAGTCTGCATCTCGTCGTACACTGTAGCTCCCTGAACAAATCCCTCCATGTTCAAAACCTTATTTAGGATGCAAAGAATAGCCTCTCAACAAAATTATGTTATGTAAATTAAATGATGACTAAAATCAAGGAAAAACAACAACATATTTGTGCCTCATCTACCTCTAAAGGTAGATAATTAGTATCTATTTGTATCTTAAAGGGATAGTTCACCCAAAAATGAAGATTATCCCAAAATCTGAAACCCAAAAAAGTGCATCCATCCATTATAAACGTACTCCACACGGCTCCAGAAGGTTAACAAAAGCCTTCTGAAGCGAATCGAGGGGTTTGTGTAGGAAAAATATCCATATTTAAAACTTTATAAAGCAAAAAATCTAGCTTCCAGTGGACCGCCTTCCGTATTCAACTTAAGAAGAAAGTGTAATGCCTCTCGCAGTTCAAACCGCTTACGCTACGTCCGACGTCATCGTAGCGCCAGTTACGCTTTTTCCCTAAGTTGAATACAGAAGGCTGTATGGCGGAGGCTAGATATTTTACTTTACGTGTTAAATATGGATATTTTTCTTACAAAAACGTATCGATTCACTTCAGAAGACCTTTTTTAACCCCCCAGAGCCGTATGGATTACATTTATAATGGATGGATACACACCAGGACATTTTTTAATATAACTCCGATTATATTCATCTGAATGAAGAATGTTATATACACCTAGGATGGCTTGAGGGCGAGTAAATCATGGGGTAATTTTTATTTTTGGGTGAACTATCCCTTTAATACACTAATATGCACCCTTAAAATACTGATATGTACACTTTAGGGATAGGTAAGGAAGTCTTCCTCTGTCTAAGGGTGCCTAGTGACACTGTTAATGGAGCTAGATTGTGTAATATTTATTGTAGGAGCCATTTATATTCACCTTTTAATTTAGCTATTACTTATTTTAGCCTCTTGGGGGAGTATTGCACTAGGTGTGGCACTTCACTGGAAGTTAGGTATATTTATAGGTGTGGCAATCAGTTATGGAAGGTGTGGACGGCAGGGAACACACGGTTCTTACCGTAGCCGTGAGCACCCACTCCACCGACAGCACAACAGCACTTTATTAATTAGCACTGGGTGAAGTATTATTTTATGTAAAATACCTTTTCTACCTTTATAATAAACAGGAACACCACCCAAAAAGAGCTAATGCCTGGACTTAGGATCTTTCTGCTACGCGTTGAGAACACCATGCCATCCATGCCGAGGCTTATAGAATAGCCTCCACATCGTAAGAAACTATTCCTTTTCGTTTGGATACGCTTCTGAATTGGACAGGAGCGCCCTGATCGTTTGGATATCGGATTGCCCATCTCATTGGATTGCTTACCTGTCGTGGAGCCTGGAAGTCTTAATTGAAACATCTGTAAGTCCTCACGCAGACCGCAACTATGGAAAGCTGGTGGGTACACTTTCATAGATTTCTGCCGATGGAATTGGAAAAAGGTGGACTCTCGAAATTGAAATGAAAGACTGTTTCAGTGCTGTTGCGTCGTAAAATTAGCTCAGAATATTTTATGTGCTGTGTTGTACGTGCTGTTGGTTGCCTCTGCATAAGTAAAGTTAATTGCTGTTTTCAGCGCTTTGAACTTGACGCGCTTAACGCACAAAGATGAGTGCAGAGGAGAAACTTGCCCAACAAAGGCCAAGACCACTTCTGTGGCTACAGACGAAAATTATATTCCTGATAAGTCTAGTTCTGTTGTTGATAATTTGGGGAAACGCACAAGAAAATTAACAGCTAAGGGATTTACAATGCTGTTTGAAAATCTGCAAAAAAAATCTGAAATCCCAATTTATGCAAGTTAATAAAATTAAGCAAAGGATTAATGAGGTTCTCTCTGGAAAAAGGACATCTCAAACTGTGTTTGATGTGAAAAAATGTCTAAGCAAATATACCACGTTGTGCAATGAGGCTTTAGAAACTCAAACTACTTTGCTGGAAATGCCTATGCCAGACCCTGAACACGACAAGCAACAACATTGGCTTGCACAGAAAACAGAGGAAATTAATACATTTGAGAATGATGTGAAGAAATGGTTGGCCGATGCTGCTGCAAAAAAGGACGATGAGAATCTTGATGTGCTGTCTATAACTAATTCTGACATAAAGCCTGAAGATAGTATATCCAATGTTTCAAGTAAAGGGTCAAAACATAAAGATCACTCCTCTGTCCATTCAAAGGCTTCCAGTATTATTTCTGTACGTTTAAAGGCAAAGGCTGAAAGGGCTGCACTTTTACAGTCTGCAGCTGCTTTGAGAAAAATGCATGACATTGACGCTGAAGAAGAAGCCCTTCAAATGGAAAAGGCAAAGCTCAAAAGGAAAAAGGAACAGCTAGAGGTTGAGGCCAAGTTGGCTGCTGCTACAGCTAGAGTGTCTGTGTTTGAAAATGTGTGTGGTGGTGAAGATGTGGATGAGTATGAAGAGGATAATGGAGAAGATGCCATGAATGCCTATCTTCATGCTCATTTGAAATCACAAACATCAAGTTATTTGAACACAGCTCTTGTTTTGCAATTTCCTAAAACTGTCTCTTTCCAACAGGACCATTTTCTGCCATTGGCTGTATGGCCTGAAGGAAGGCCACACATTCCACAAGCCCAATCTTTAGTAAGGTCTGGTACCCCTTTGTCTTTTGTGTCATATGCACCATCTTCTCACAGGTCTGAAGTGCGGGGGAACGTCCTTGGAATCAGACCCACCACCAGCAGGACTTCAGCCGTCATTCTCACAAGAGAGTCGGCCTACCCACATGCATGAGTTTGAAGTGCAGGGAAACGGATCCAGACTAACCAACACTTTAACAGCAGGATTTCAGCCCTTTCAAAGGAGTACACGTATGCAATCACAGTCGCATCATCATTCCTCTCTTTACAGTGTTCAACACCCTACTCTGTATGACCTTATACAACAGCAAACTAACATCACCGCTCAGCTGGTTCAGAACCAAGCCTTAGCCTCTCTTCCTCCACGAGCTATCCCAGAGTTTGATGGTGATCCACTTAATCCACTTAAAAGTTGCCATATAAACTGAGGGAAAAATGGAGGTATGTCGTCTAGGAGCTACAGGATTGCCGTGGTTACAGAGCTATGTTCCCAGATTTTGTGGCCTTCATTGAGCGTCAGGCAAAGATTCTGTCTGATCCTCTCTTTGGTGACCTACAGGGTATGCCACCAGACCCTTCCTCTAAACCCAAGAGCAGATATACTGGAAGAGGCCAAGCTACTGTTGCTGCCATCAATAATGCCTCAGGACCAACCACATCAGCAGCTTGGCATCAACAGCGCAGAGGGCCAGCTTAACAGAAGAATGACGAAGAGTTTGTGTTGTGTGTGTAAGAGCCAGCATTCAGTGGAGAAGTGTTCACAGCTTGATGAGATGACACGCAGGGAGAAATTGGAGGCTTTGAGAGAGGTCATATGAGCAGGGAATGTGACAAGCCTTTGACATTGATATATGTAAACACAAACATCCAACTGTCCTACACATAGAATCTAAAACACAGGAAGTGTCAGTCCATCCATTGTGTCCAGGCCAGGCCCTTGTGTCATTGGAGACATGTGGCCATATTGGGGCCGAAAGTGATCAATGTGTTGTGTATTGTACCTGTACAGGTGAAGGGAGCATGATTGTGAACACCTATGCCTTTCTAGACCCTGGGAGTTCAGCTTCTTTCTGTACCCAACATCTCATGAGAAAACTGAATCTTTCAGACTAGTCAAGACTAGCATTCTTCTTCATACTCTTGGCCAAGAGAGGTCTGTAGACACATTCTTGCTTAGTGGTCTTGAGGTCTCTGGCTTGAATAAAGAAAACTTCCTGGACTTACCTGAAGTCTATACTCAGAGGACCATGCCTGTGAGCAGAAATAACATTCTCACTCAACAGGACCTAGAGGGATGGAAATACCTCAAAGGCATTAGAGTTCCCAGTTTCGAGGCAGAGGTGGAATTGCTGACCAATGCGCTGAAGCTCATGGAACCATGGGAAATAATAAATAGCTAAGGCGAAGGACCATATACTGTCAGGACTCTACTGGAGTGGGTCATGAATTGTCCACTGAGAGGTGGTGAGCCATGCAAAGGCAAGATAGGCCGTCCTGCTGTCACTGCCAATAGGATCTCAGTCGTCAAGCTACAAGACTTATTGGTTGCCCAATACAATCAGAAGTTCAATGAAAAATCAGACAATGTGTGACTTTCCAGAGAGGATCAAAAGTTCATGCAAATAATGAACTCTTCAATTCAGCTTGATGAAGGACACTACTGCTTTGACTTGCCTTTTAAGGCTGAAGATGTCGTCTTGCCAAATAACCACAGCATCGCAGAGCAGTGTCTCTTAAGTCTTCACAGGAAGTTCAAGAGGAACAAAGATTTTCATCAAGAGTACACAGCTTTCCTCTTCGAAGTAATTGAAAAGGGTTATGCTGAGCTTGTACCACATCAGCAGTTGAAGCGAGCTAACGGCAAGGTGTGGTATATTCCCCATCACAGGGTATACCAACTGCTTCTTGTGGTATCCTGATGGCGATACAAGACAAGCTCCTATGCAATACAGGATGAGAGTTCACCTCTTTGGGGCCATGTCTTCGCCCAATTCTGCGAATCATGCACTGCGGAGAATTGTGCAAGTCTACAAAGACAACTTTGAACCTAATGTTCTGAACACAATACTCCAAAATTTCTACATGGATGATTGTCTAAAGTCTGTGTCATCGGAGGCCAAAGCCATAAAAATGGTGCATGAATTGACTGAAGCCTGTGCGAAGTGAGGATTCCACCTGTTGAAGTGGACAAGCAACAGCAGTGAAGTCTTGGCCAGTATTCCTGAGCCACAGCGCTCCCAAGACCATCAGGGGGCTTAACCTGGATCAAAAGGCAAGTCCTGTCGAAACAGCTCTTGGTCTTCATTGGTGCATAGATGCAGACGTTCTGACCTTTAGGATAGCCATAGAAGAGCGCCCACAGATATTGCACACTGGAGACACATTGGCACAAGACTGAATCCAGCAGATGAGGCATCCAGGGGTCTAAGTGCTGAAGAATTCCTTGCATGCGAGCGGTGGTTGAAGGGACCAGAATTTCTCTTGAGAGAGGAATTGGAATGGCCTAAGATCATCATGGAACAACCTTGGATCCATTGGTGAATGCCTTTGTCTCCCACAGTCCACTGAATGCAACAAAAGTGTTTTTAAGCTACTTTTCAGATTTTAAGAACCTGAGAACGTCTGTGGCATGGATGCTCAGACTCAGAGACATGCTTCTAACCTTGTCCCAAAGGAGAAAGGTTCTTGAAGCCTCCGAAAGCATTGGCCATGATAATGGAGGCCGAAAAAACGACTACCTTTATACCGAGATGCAAAGGGAAAAATTGGCACTTTGTGGACAGTCACTGACAACAGGTGACCTTGAGAGGGCAGAAGGTGCCATCATCTGCTTTTCCCAGCAAGAGAGGTTTTCTGATGAGATTGCTGTTTTGAAAGACGGAGGATCTTTAAGCAAGACAACTTTCCAAAGAGCAACATGTGTCCAAACTCCTCTTGAAGCATATCCATTAACAGCTGGGTCACACAGGTAGAAATCACATGCTCTCTTCTCTCAGGAAGCAATACTGGATTACTCATGCCAATTCTGCCTGCAGGAAGGTCATCTCTGAGTGTAGTTTGTCGCCGCCTCCAAGGAAAGATGGGGGAACAGAAAATGGCCGACCTACCAGTAGAGAGAATTGTGCCAGACTTATCTGCTTTCACAAATGTGGGCGTCAAATACTTTGGGCCAGTGGAGGTGAGGAAAGGCCATGGCAAAGCAAAGCGCTACGGCGTCCTCTTTACCTGCATGATGAGTAGGGCAGTTCATCTCGAAGTTGTTTATGCTTTAGACACTGACTCAAGCATAAATGCCATTCGCCGTTTCATGTGTCGCAGAGGTCAGGTGGTCACCAACTTCATAGGAGCTGAGCGGGAGTTAAGGGAAGCCATTGCTGATTTAGACCACCAGAAGATTCAGCATGCCTTACTGCAGAGTGGTCTAACATGGTCCTTTAACCCTCCAGCCGGGTCTCACCATGGGGGGGTTTGGGAGCATCTTATTCGTCTTGCAAAAAGGGTCCTCTCTTCCACGCTCAGACTCCAAACACTGGATGATGAAGGTTTTCATTCCATTCTTTGCGAAGTTGAAGCCATTCTCAATAGTCGTCCCATTACAAAGGCTTCTGATGATGCAAATTACCTCGAAGCACTTACACCTAACCACATCCTGCTCTTAAAATCAATATAAGTGTCATAGATGAGGTCCTGACTAGATGACCTGACCACAGATGCCCTGGGCTCAAGAGAAGAAAATTTCACTTAGATTAGCTCTGAACAAATGGCTCCTTTAGTGTAAATTAGGTAATTTGGGTAATTGTGATTAAAGTAAATATTCACAATTACCTTTTAGATAGGTTAATTTTAGCCACTTGGGGGATTATTGCACTAGGTGTGGCAGGTTAGGTATATTTACAGGTGTGGCAATCAGTTAGGGAAGGTGTGGATGGCGGGGAACACACGGTTCTTACCGTAGCCGTGAGCACCCACTTCACCGAGAGCACAACAGCACTTTATTAATTAGCACTGGGTGAAGTATAATTTTATGTAAAATACCTTTATAATATTTTGAGGAAATTTGAAAAGATAAGTTTAAAATTAAGCAGGAAAACCGCAAATTCGATTTTCTGAAAACTCTCAAAGCCTCACGTTTTTACCTCTCTGTTCTTGCGATGCACTATCCCCATTAAAATCAATGGATTCATACCATTCTCTCTAAAGACTCTAAAAGGTCTGAACATTGTGTCCATCTGACATACAGCAGCTCAGGGTGGAGCGTGAAGCTACTAACGCCTCACAGAAAACACTCTCTGGCTTTTGCAACAGCAGTGGCCTACATTCCAAAGCCCTGTGCCAGCCCTGTTGCAAAATCAATACTCAACAGCCTCTCTTAACAAACACTCCGGGCTCTTCCCAGTGGTATGAGAGCTCCTCAGCCTGCCAAACCTCTGTCAGACTCATATTTATGCGTTGAGATTGAATTCAGCATTTTCCCTGCTCTCTATTTTCTCTTTCTTTTTGTCCTGATGGATGAAATCCGTGGCTGTAGTTTGGTAGTCAAGCCAAACATCTCGGCCTGCGGTCCAGCCTTTACAAAAAAACCCCAGTGAGGATCAGCCTGTCCACCCTTGAAATGTTAAACCTGTGGTTATTTAGGTGGCTACAAATGAAACACAGCTATATTAGGACAAACCAGCTCATTTCAGGGCACATAAATGAATAAGAGCATATATTTATTGCTCAAAAGAGCAACAGCAGTTCGCCAACTAATATTTGCTATTCAGCCGAGTCCAAGATATTGCATTCACAGCTCCTGCTGGGAGTGAAACCTGCACAGAAAGATTTAGTATGCCAGAAGAATGACCTTTACAAAGTCCAAGTAAAAACCAGCTCAGTCACCGTCCAGTGGCATAAACCAACTTTAAAATGCCAACAATCCCTTGCTGGAAAATACATCATTGCTTGTGACATAGCTTTATGCTTAAATGCTTGAGTACTGTACCATTTATCAAATGGTTTAGAACGTTTCCAAGAAGCACTTTAATCCAGCTGCAATTATCACAAACATCCACACATTTAGAGTGCAACAAAGTGCTTAATTATATAATTAAATGCAGATGTTATAATTACAATGCATAAATGTAAGCGTAGCGTGTAGCAGTAATGTAATATGACTGCAGCATTAATTTTATTAATTTTCATTTTCTCCAAGTAAAATCCTACCATTGGATGAATATTCTGGGTTAAATAAAAGTTACGGTCTAATGAAAGCATAAAGTTGGCACAACTACCTCGTTTAATTCATAAAAAATTAAAAATCGAGGTTACAGTAAAACACTTACAATAAAAGTGAATGGGGCCCACAATTGGATCATTTAAAAGCAAAAATGTAAAGCTTATAATAAAAAAAGCATTCATTTTTCTGTTAAAACCTGAAATGTAAAGCTGTTTAAATACTTTTTACAGTAGTTTAAGGTTTGCAGATCTGTTGCCATAGCAATAATAGTTGTAAAACTTTACCTATAAAAGGTTTGCAAGTGATTTTTTTTCACACTAAATCATGTTAACACTATATTTTCGAAATGTTACGTTTTTTAATGTTTAAGGGCCCATTCACTTCTATTGTAAATTTTGGCTTTTTTATTTTTTATAAAATAAATTTTTTGGTAATTAACATCATGCCACAAAATGCTATCAACTGTGCTTAACTCCTGGACAGGGAATATTCCTTTATTCCTTTATGCCCTGAATGCTGTAGGCAGGATAATTAAGTGCAATAAAAAGCCCATTGAAAACCAATCTAACATATCGCGCAGCGTTTCAGACTCACCCATGTGTATATCAAGGCAGAAGGGATCCATGAGGAACAGCTACAGCTGATAGATGGTTTGTCTGAGAGATGAAGGGAGCTACGCCAGCCTGCAGTGATCTCTTTAGAGAGAGCTCCTCTCCTCCTGACATGTACCTAGGACAAAAAAAAGGTTTCTTTGAGGCTCCTCTTAGAAACTCACATCCATGAAGTACCTTTCTCCCCCCCCCTCCGAGCGGTCATTTAAAGAATAGACTGTCCCCTGCTGCCGATCAATCTGTTAAGAACTCTCCATTCTCTCTGAATTAGGAAATCCTGGCTTTCTTCCATTGGAAAGCTATCGAGAGTGAGCACTGCAGGATGGATTTCCAAAACAAGACTTTCTCATGCCAAGTGGCACCTCTGTGTACAATTGAATTCCAGTAAGGTTTGTTTCTCTGTTTGTTTTACATCCATGCAATGGTTCTGCACGTCTACACCTCGCAACCTAAGATTTCAAGAGCAGGAAATCTGATTAAATCCTACATGCTTGTGCCATTCAAGCAGCATTTTTAATTACTAAGAAAACAAAAAATATATAATGAACTACAATGACATGAAGTCTATAGGAGTAAATATAGATCTGCCATATAAACAACATAAATGGGAACTAGGTCTGACAAGCTCCAGCATACTAGTACTATAATAAACTACATTTTCTATGAATAACAACTGAAATGTTGGTCTATTCCTCAAACAAAGCTATTATAAGACTTCATAAGACTTAGAATATATAATATGAATCATATGAACCCACGTTATGGCCACTTTTAAGGGTTTCAACTTTTCAATTAGTCAATTTATCAACTTTTTGGGTGAACCATTTTTTTAACAATTCTAACAACGATTCTAAATAAAATAATGCATTTATACAGAGTGTATATAAATAAAGAGAGGAAAAGAGAGAGATTTGCTTAAATTAGAAAAACTAATAGCTAAATAGACACATGAAGGACCAAAAATCAAGCTGGCCAATGCAAAAGTTAGAGAAAAAAAAAAATTCCACACCACCCATGAATCTAGAAAAGCACTCAAAAATAGCCATAAGAGAGTACATTTGCTGCATAATATTTCAACCTCCAAATGAGGCAATTAACTAAATCGCCTTGTCTTGACAACGTAATAAGGCAAGTGGGAGGAATGGCAGAACAGAGATGCTCACAGCCGGCCTGACCCCGGTCCAGGCACTGCTCTATTCACAAGAGCACTTCAGTCACCGGCCGTGTGACCACACTCACCAATGAAGAGGACAAATGGACCACTTTAATAACCAGAAATTATTCAGGGAAAAGGCTTAACGTGACAGTTAGAGAGAAAAAAGGCACATTCAACAATCTATCATCACCCAGCAGAAGAAAATGGAGAATTTGGTTTTGTGTTAGTTATCACATGACTCAGCACTCATTTCGGCAACTGCGTTTCTGGTTTACCATTCTAATTCATTATTGTGCAACAGTGACTTTGTAGCTTATCTTCAGGTCCAGATTTTTTGAGCATTTTTATACTGATTTTGAGAGAAAATCCTGCTTATTCATAATTCACTTCCTGTGTGTCCACTAACTGGAAGGCAGTAGCAGCTCCTTGCCGAAAATTTATGTAGGGCAGATTCTGGGTCTTAGTGCTAGTTTATGATAAACATTTTGTAAGCTTTATATTCTAATCGCTGAACACATGCAGACACACTTTTGGTAGAATTCTAATGTCCTTATGTTATTCAGCATGAGAGTGGCGCTCTAATAATGACTGACAGACTTTAGTACACCCGACAAATGCATAGAACGCTATCTTAGAATTGCTTTAATGTAGTATATATTTCCTCCGAAGTGATTCCAAGGACAAAATGACGAGAATTTCGTCATAAGAGTACGCACATACTGAACGCGCATCGGCGGATTTTTGTAACAAGCTGCACATACGCATTTAATTTTTTTTGCAGTATATACATGGGTTGTAACTCGTGGCAAGAGATTGTACGTGTACGTGACGCCCATGTACATGTACGAGTCAAAAGAAGTATACTTTGCATGGATGTGCATTCAACTGTGCAGATACGCTCGCGTACGCATAAAAAATGTACTAAGTATACTTTTGGCTTTAGAGGTGACCGGGCTTTCGCAGTAGTGCCACCAAAACTATAAACTACCCACAACAGTAGATCATTTTAAATCAAAACTAAAGTCTTATCTACAGGGAGTGCAGAATTATTAGGCAAATGAGTATTTTGACCACATCATCCTCGTTATGCATGTTGTCTTACTCTAAGCTGTATAGGCTGGAAAGCCTACTACCAATTAAGCATATTAGGTGATGTGCATCTCTGTAATGAGAAGGGGTGTGGTCTAATGACATCAACACCCTATATCAGGTGTGCATAATTATTAGGCAACTTCCTTTCCTTTGGCAAAATGGGTCAAAAGAAGGACTTGACAGGCTCAGAAAAGTCAAAAATAGTGAGATATATTGCAGAGGGATGCAGCAGTCTTAAAATAGCCAAGCTTCTGAAGCGTGATCATCGAACAATCAAGCGTTTCATTCAAAATAGTCAACAGGGTCGCAAGAAGCGTGTGGAAAAACCAAGGCGCAAAATAACTGCCCGTGAACTGAGAAAAGTCAAGCGTGCAGCTGCCAAGATGCCACTTGCCACCAGTTTGGCCATATTTCAGAGCTGCAACATCACTGGAGTGCCCAAAAGCACAAGGTGTGCAATACTCAGAGACATGGCCAAGGTAAGAAAGGCAGAAAGTCGACCACCACTGAACAAGACACACAAGCTGAAACGTCAAGACTGGGCCAAGAAATATCTCAAGACTGATTTTTCTAAGGTTTTATGGACTGATGAAATGAGAGTGAGTCTTGATGGGCCAGATGGATGGGCCCGTGGCTGGATTGGTAAAGGGCAGAGAGCTCCAGTCCGACTCAGACGCCAGCAAGGTGGAGGTGGAGTACTGGTTTGGGCGGGTATCATCAAAGATGAGCTTGTGGGGCCTTTTCGGGTTGAGGATGGAGTCAAGCTCAACTCCCAGTCCTACTGCCAGTTTCTGGAAGACACCTTCTTCAGGCAGTGGTACAGGAAGAAGTCTGCATCCTTCAAGAAAAACATGATTTTCATGCAGGACAATGCTCCATCACACGCGTCCAAGTACTCCACAGCGTGGCTGGCAAGAAAGGGTATAAAAGAAGAAAATCTAATGATATGGCCTCCTTGTTCACCTGATCTGAACCCCATTGAGAACCTGTGGTCCATCATCAAATGTGCGATTTACAAGGAGGGAAAACAGTACACCTCTCTGAACAGTGTCTGGGAGGCTGTGGTTGCTGCTGCACGCAATGTTGATGGTGAACAGATCAAAACACTGACAGAATCCATGGATGGCAGGCTTTTGAGTGTCCTTGCAAAGAAAGGTGGCTATATTGGTCACTGATTTGTTTTTGTTTGGTTTTTGAATGTCAGAAATGTATATTTGTGAATGTTGAGATGTTATATTGGTTTCACTGGTAAAAATAAATAATTGAAATGGGTATAAATTTGTTTTTTGTTAAGTTGCCTAATAATTATGCACAGTAATAGTCACCTGCACACACAGATATCCCCCTAAAATAGCTAAAACTAAAAACTACTTAAAATATTGATACAAAAATATTCAGCTTTGATATTAATGAGTTTTTTGTGTTCATTGAGAACATGGTTGTTGTTCAATAATAAAATTAATCCTCAAATACAACTTGCCTAATAATTCTGCACTCCCTGTATTTGCCATTGCTTTTAATCAATGATGCAGTGTCATATTATTTGTTAGTTGTCATATTCTTATTGTGTTTTATGCTATATTATGTACTGCACATTGGTCAACAGTTGTTGTTTTAAATGGTGCTTTATACATTACATCAAAATATCAACATAGCTGAAGTGGACTGATATCGTCTTGGTTTGGAGCGAGGTTTACAATTAGGTAACGTGAAAAAAGCGTGGCTCTCAATTAGAGCGCACTGCAGTTCCATTTTTCACCACAGATTTACATTGAAAATTTGTGGGGCGCTGTAGAGCTGGGGAGGGCTCTAAGACTGGCAGCCCAGCTTAGTATCACGATACATACCCGCCGAATCCATGTGCTAAATTTTTATATATCCTGCTCACTTTACGACTTAAAATAGTCTAGAAAATCCGTATATAAACCAAATATTTGTTGCAGAATGCTGAACACATTTACAATTTATTATTAATTCAGTGTATATAGAGGTCTATGTTTGGATGAATAGTTTGGTGGGGCACTGCCCCACCTGCCCTTACAGAAAAGCCACAGCTGCTGGAAGGTCCAGATGTGTTTTTCTTAGATATTAAAGAGCCATAAGAGGTGCTCGTATGTCACCTGAAGGCTGTGTATGTACAGTATCCATCAGTTCCATCTGCTGTCTGCATAACATGACAATCTGTAAACAATCACATATACCATTATGTTGCTTTATATACTGCATGTTTTCAAACTTCTTTACTTTAGCATTACTGTATTTGTTTCTTGACTAAAATGTCACGTTCTGGTCTTTATTCAGTCAAAGAGGTCCATTAGAGACATTTCAGTATCTTGAGAGGTTTGTTGACATAGTTTGCCAATTTGACCTTTTATGAACGACCCACATAATATTAAATTTAATTGAATTTAATTTAAGAGTCGATGCTCCTGCATTTACAGTATGTACCCAAAAGTAATGGAAAGGGGGAAAAAAACAACCCAAGTATCATTGTTGACTGTTATTTGCAATAGCTCTCAATGCCCCCTGAAATTACATTATTTTTCGTCTTCTGAATTTTAAGAGGTTTGAAAATTGATAAAAGACTCTCAGAGTGCTGTCACACAGAAAGCAAATGTTCCTGTTTGAGAAAAACAAGCTAAAGTAAGCGTTACGTGCTAATGCAAGAACTATTTTTATATTTTCTGAAGGAAATGTTGTCAGGGTGTTTTGGCCAACTGCAGTCTGATTGACATGTATACTTGATCTGTAAAATCAGAAATGTCTACAATCGCATTATCTAGACAATCGCATTATCTAGACTTGACTTCCCAAAACAATTTTAGTTAGACCAAAGCGTTTACATGACATTTAAAAAAAAAAAACGACTTTCTGCTTAATTAGTTTCTTTTTTGTTGTGTAAAGCTGAAACAATTTTTTTAAAAGAAATTAATACTTTAAGAAAGGATGCATTAAATCGATCAAAAGAAACTGCAAAGATACTTATGTGACCCTGGACCACAAAACCAGTCATAAGGGTTTATACATCATGAAATCAGCTGAAAGCTGAATAAATAAGCCATTGATGTATGGTTTGTTAGGATAGGACAATATTTTGCCGAGATACAACTATTTAAAAATCTGGAATCTGAGGGTGCAAAAAAATCTAAATATTGAGAAAATCGCCTCTAAAGTTGTCCAAATGAAGTCCTTAGCAATGCATATTACTACTAATAATACATGTTTGATATATTTACAGCAGGACATTTACAAAATATCTTCATGGAACATGATCTTTACTTAATATCCTAATGATTTTGGCATAAAAGAAAAATCGATAATTTTGACCCATATAATGTATTGTTGGCTATTGCCACAAATATACTCGTGCGACTTATGACTGGTTTTGTGGTCCAGGGTCACATATTTCTATTTCAAATAAATACTTTCTAGAACCATGAAAAAGAATTTATCAGTTTCCACAAAAATATTAAGCAGCACAACCGTTTTAAACATTGATAACAATAAATATTTCTGGAGCACCAAATAAACATATTAGAACGATTTCTGTAGGATCATGTGACACTGAAGACTGGAGTAATGATGCTGAAAATTTAGCTTTGCCATCACAGGATTAAATGCAGCTTTGCTAAGTATAAGAGACTTCTTTCAAAAACATAAAAAAATCTTCCAGACTCCAAACTTAGGAACAATAGTGTAAATAAAATATACAATTTCCAAGGTAAAACCAAATTTCTATTTTAGTTTGACTGAAACTGAACTTATAAAATGCATGATGTAAACATACAAAAAAAGAGCAGAAAAGGTTGAGGGGTCAAAAGGTGTCCTGTCTGTCACAGCAGAGGTGTGAAGTGTGAGACTGTGAAATGGTCCAACTTTAATTAAAGCTCTCGGTCAACAGGGGACTCTTGAGGTCTGTTAGGGGCCCCTCCGAGACCCCCAGCACATGTGCAATGAGCCAGGAGATATGAGCCTGGGTAAACAAATCACATAGCGAAAAAAAAAAATCACATTACTGAATTCTCTACAAATAATGCTGTTGGGTTCTTCTCTGCTGTATAGACATTTTCCGATTAAGAGCCTTTGACATTGCTGAGGGGAAATAAATGTCCAGTAAAGCTTGTTTTCTAACAGTGCTTTAGGATTTTTCATCCAACAAAATGGGAAAGTGTGACTGATTCCCAAAGCCTGAGCATGGTGGTCCACCGTTCAAAGTAAGGTTTTTGACTTAGTGATACATGATTAAAAGTGTGCACATTCGTGTTTGGAGATCCGTTAAGCATGTTTGAACTAGTGTTAATTTCGTTAATGAAAATAAATATGAAGAAAAATGTTCGCTGACAACCTTTTTTTCCATGACTAAGACGAGACGAAGACGAGATGACACAAACGTCCTTAAACTATAACTGTGACTATATCAACATGCAATATCATTACCCTACAGTGTCACAAGCACAAAACAGCCAGGCGACCGGGTCCCTATTACAAAGCGGCCCGTCCCCAGACTTAATTCAACCCCTTGCTATGCGGGCCGAGGCTTGGGAGGCCATCCCCGGTATATCAGAGTGGGTGTTGAACATAATAAAACGAGGTTACTCGCTACAGTTTGTTCACAGACCCCCACGCTTTCGCGCCGTGGTCGAGACATCGGTGAAGAGCGACGTGAGTCACGTGCTTTGTACGAAGTGTCGAAACTGTTAGCAAACGGGGCTGTAGAAACTGTAGAAACTTAGCAATAAGCGAGTCAGGCTTTTACAGTCGTTACTTCCTCGTTCCAAAGAAGGATGGCGGCCTCAGACCCATCCTAGATCTCAAACATCTGAACAAAATGCTTATGACGTGCTCGTTCAGAATGCTGACAACAAAACAAATCCTTGTGCAAATTCGCCCAGGGGACTGTTTTTTCTGAAAGATGCTTACTTTCACATTAAAATAGCACCCCGCCACAGGCCATTCTTGAGATTCGCCTTCGAGGGGCAGGCTTATCAATACAAAGTCCTACCATTCGGTCTATCCCTAGCACCCCGTACATTTACGAAGTGCATGGATGCGGCCCTCGCCCCCCTGAGACTACGGGGAGTGCGAGTACTGAACTACCTTGACAATTGGCTGGTTATAGTTCAATCAGAGGCACAGTTAATAACTGAACAATAGTGTAAATAAAATATAAAATTTCTGTTTTAGTTTGACTGAAACTGAACTTATAAAATGCATGATGTAAACATACAAAAAAAGAGCAGAAAAGGTTGAGGGGTCGAAAGGTGTCCTGTCTGTCACAGCAGAGGTGTGAAGTGTGAGACTGTGAAATGGTCCAACTTTAATTAAAGCTCTCGGTCAACAGGGGACTCTTGAGGTCTGTTAGGGGCCCCTCCGAGACCCCCAGCACATGTGCACTGAGCTAGGAGATATGAGCCTGGGTAAACAAATCACATAGCGAAAAAAAAAACCTGAATCACTGAATTCTCTACAAGTAATGCTGCTAGGTTCTTCTCTGCTGTATAGACATTTTCCCATTAAGAGCCTTTGGGGACGTTGAGGGGACATCACAGCGCGCGCGCCATCCAGCGCCTAGCGGCGTCGTTCAAAGCTGGCACTTACACTCCTCTCAAACGTTTCAGAGGATGTTAGGCCTCATAGCCTCAGCATCAGTAGTACTCAAAGTAGGCCTACTGTATATGCGTCCTCTCCAGTGCTGGTTAAAACCCTGCGCACTGGCTCGTGCGTGGCGGTCAGGCCACTTATACATCAAAGTGAACCACGGCTGTATCAAAGCCCTGGCTCCTTGGAAAGCAGCCGACTGGTACCAGTCTGGTGTGAGTATGGGCATGGTCTTGAAATGGAAAGTGGTCTCGACAGATGCATCCAACCTAGGTTGGGGTGCCCTGCACGAAGGCAGGCCCATCTCCGGCCTTTGGTCAAGCTCGGAGAGGCGGCTGCACATAAACTGTCTAGAGATGAGAGCAGTCGATCTGTCGCTAAGAGCTTTCCTCCCATACATAAAGGGTCACCACGTCCTGGTCCGAACGGACAACATGTCAGGGGTATCCTATATAAATCGCCAGGGTGGACTCAGGTCAAGCAACCTGCACACCATGGCCAAACGCCTCCTTTTATGGGCTCAGCACAGCCTGCGCTCGCAAAATTGCCCCAGGGGACTGGTCTCTTCACCCACAAATGGTTCAGTTAATTTGGAGCGTCTTCAGCAAGGCAGAGGTCGATCTCTTCATCTCAGAAGACGATGCTCATTGCCCAACATTTTTCTCCAAGAGCAGGGAAGCGCTGGCCCACGACTGGCCCCGCCACCCGCTGTATGCTTTCCCTTCGGTCGCGATTTTACCTCAGGTCATCAAACAGATCAGGGAGAGCAAGTGTACAGTGCTTTTAATAGCCTCTCTCTGGAGGAACCAACTATGGTTCTCCGAGTTGACTCAGCTGTTAGAAACAGCCCCATGTCCGATACCGCTGAGACCTCATCACGCAGGCGAAGGGGACAATCTGGCATCCCAGTCCCGACTTGTGGGCCCCTTCATGTGTGGCCCATCAACGGATACCCAGGAACCCCCCAAAAGTGTTGCTGAATACTATTTCTGAAGCGAGAGCGCCTTCAACCAGGTGACTTTACGCTCTAAAATGGTCAGTGTTCTGAAGCTGGTGTGCAGCGTGGAACCTGGACCCACACTCATGTGGAGTGACAGAAGTCCTCTCCTTCCTGTAAGAGCTTTTGGACGTGGGTCCCGCCCCTTCCACGCTCAAAGTATATGTGGCGGCCATAGCAGCGTTTCACGCTCACGTGGCCGGACAGTCACTGGGGAGAAGCGACCTAATCGTGTGCTTCCTCAGAGGAGCTAGGAGGCTGAAACCACCTCGACCCCCATCGGTTCCTATATGGGACATTTTCCACGGTCCTGGAGGCCATGAAAGGTGCCCCATTTGAACCACTTCAGTCTGTGAGCCTGAAGCACCTTTCGCTAAAAACTGCTCTCTTGCTGACACTAGCTTCAGTCAAGCGAATTGTTGATTTACATGCGCTCTCTGTGAGCACTTCCTGCCTTGAGTTTAGGCCTAACGACTCTAGAGTCGTCCTCAAACCAAGACATAGTTATGTCCGTCCACATTTATTAGATTCTATAACTTGGAGGTTCCTGCTTTGCAAGCTAGGGTTCTTTCCATATAAGCAAATGTATAACACATTTGCAATAACTATAGGCCTGACTCCGTCTGGTCTTGTTTCTATCTAAATTCAATATAAACAAATGTATACACATTTGCAATAACTATAGGCCAGACTCTGTCTGGTCTAGTTTTTATCTAATGATAAACAGGAATATTCATTCCCTACATATACCCTTATATGAGGCTCACCACTCATTGGCCTCTTTTTGGGACTCATAACTTTTACTCTTCTATGGGCCTCTGGCTCTCGTCCCAGGCCATAGTATGGGGCAAAGTTTTTAAGCACGCACAGCGTTTTAAATTGGGTTAAGCTAGCTTACGCAATATGAGAGTACTCTCAAAAGGAAACTACTCGGTTACTAACGTAACCTCGGTTCCCTGAGAGAAGGGAACGAGTATTGCGTAACCCGCCGTGCTATTGTGCTTAGATCAGGGGATCGCTTCAGTCAATTTAACCTGAATCCTATGGCATAAGATGGGCTTTTATAGCCGTAGGCCACGGCCATTCTGGCCGACTCGATTGGTTCGCACGTCTCAGCCGCCTCGCCATAGGTTTGTGCAGTTGCCGCAGCACAGCCAATCAGCGTGCTAGTATGCTCTGCTCTGGTCTGCTGCGCAGCTGCATTATAAAATTATAATTTTAAGGAAAATAAGCGGGATTATCAATGCAGCATGACGAAAACTAGACTAAAATGCCCACACAATTAGTTAACTAAAACTTGACTAAACAAAAACAGGACAAGGTTGACTAAATATGATAAAAACTAAAAAGCACATGTGGCACAGGACTAAGACTGTGAGGGGGTGCAGTTTTGCTTTGGTGTTGCGTTTCGTTTCTGCTGCAGGACAGACATGTCAACCTCATCGCTTTAGAGCTCTTGCTTTATTGGCCAGGAGAAAGACAAAAAAACATTATTTTATGTTTTCTACAACCTAGAGCAGTGACAGAGAAGGAGGCCTGGTCAGACGTGGCCTCCTGGAGAGCCGGATGTTTGAGAAAGACAATATCGCGAGCCTTGTGATCGAAGGCTGCCTCATCGGAGAGAAAGAGAGAGGGAGAAGTGAAGAAACCACATCTGTTTTCACTCAAAACAATCAGCATCAACACTGCAAGCAGCTTTCTAAAGCCTGCCGAGGGATGGCTCAGACCAGCAAATTTAAACATTCTTTGCTTGAGTTTCAACACAGATTGAATGTAATGCAATCAGACGTTGAATATCAATCCGTCAAGATGCCCAAACCAAAGGAGGCTGTTAAGTAGATTTCACCATGGGACACATGATAATGAATGGAGCCCAGCTTGATGGATGAGAAGATGAGGATTGAATTTTACACATTTCGGATTTAGCAGCTGGATCATTTTCTGGAATAGGACAACACTGGTGATGAGACGAAAAATCTTAAACCTAATATATATGAAACATCTTAAACCCAATGTGTGTGTGTGTGTGTGTTGAATACATTATAATATGTCAATTTTTACTTCATTGCAATGTTCAGGTTGGAGGCACTCAAAGCAACAACCCAAGAAATTGTACACATAGAATAAGAAACCTACTTTTATGCTGCTACTGTATAGACTACTGGAAGTCTGCTGAGCCACAGCCTTTTAAATTATTTGAGAAACACTCTCTCTTTAAAGCTGAATTATTTACCCCTATTTTATGAAGAATCTAGCCAGCTGGTCTTCCATTAGTCAGCTCATTACATGGACCTTCATGAATGCGAGTGTGTGCTGACTTCGGTCCTAACACTGACCACCTCAATTAAGTCAGCCCTGGGCTCGTGTTCCAAATGGAGTGAGGGCTGGCTGTCCTTATGCAGAGGTGGAACACTTGTCAGCCGGTGCACGTGTTTGGACCCAGTGGCCTTCGCGAAGATGACAGCAATCCAGCCCTGACCACGAGGAACAGTCTGTTTCCTGAAAACAGCACCTGGTGGGTGATGAATGATATGAAATACTCAGCTTAAAATCTTAGATTGATTATCACCACAACATACAGACTCTAACACATATTGAATCATATTATTATATTACATAACTTTTTTCAAAAAACATTTTTTTTTTAAATTACAAAATATTTGTATTATTACTTGTAAATATGTTTTAATATATTATAATTTATACAATTTATAATAAAATTTTAAATATGCAATATACACTCACCTAAAGGATTATTAGGAACACCTGTTCAATTTCTCATTAATGCAATTATCTAATCAACCAATCACATGGCAGTTGCTTCAATGCATTTAGGGGTGTGGTCCTGTTCAAGACAATATCCTGAACTCCAAACTGAATGTCAGAATGGGAAAGAAAGGTGATTTAAGCAATTTTGAGCGTGGCATGGTTGTTGGTGCCAGACGGGCCGGTCTGAGTATTTCACAATCTGCTCAGTTACTGGGATTTTCACGCACAACCATTTCTAGAGTTTACAAAGAATGGTGTAAAAAGGGAAAAACATCCAGTATGCGGCAGTCCTGTGGGCGAAAATGCCTTGTTGATGCTAGAGGTCAGAGGAGAATGGGCCGACTGATTCAAGCTGATAGAAGAGCAACTTTGACTGAAATAACCACTCGTTACAACCGAGGTATGCAGCAAAGCATTTGTGAAGCCACAACACGCACAACCTTGAGGCGGATGGGCTACAACAGCAGAAGACCCCACCGGGTACCACTCATCTCCACTACAAATAGGAAAAAGAGGCTACAATTTGCATGAGCTCACCAAAATTGGACAGTTGAAGACTGGAAAAATGTTGCCTGGTCTGATGAGTCTCGATTTCTGTTGAGACATTCAGATGGTAAAGTCAGAATTTGGCGTAAACAGAATGAGAACATGGATCCATCATGCCTTGTTACCACTGTGCAGGCTGGTGGTGGTGGTGTAATGGTGTGGGGGATGTTTTCTTGGCACACTTTAGGCCCCTTAGTGCCAATTGGGCATCGTTTAAATGCCACGGCCTACCTGAGCATTGTTTCTGACCATGTCCATCCCTTTATGACCACCATGTACCCATCCTCTGATGGCTACTTCCAGCAGGATAATGCACCATGTCACAAAGCTTGAATCATTTCAAATTGGTTTCTTGAACATGACAATGAGTTCACTGTACTAAAATGGCCCCCACAGTCACCAGATCTCAACCCAATAGAGCATCTTTGGGATGTGGTGGAACGGGAGCTTCGTGCCCTGGATGTGCATCCCACAAATCTCCATCAACTGCAAGATGCTATCCTATCAATATGGGCCAACATTTCTAAAGAATGCTTTCAGCACCTTGTTGAATCAATGCCACGTAGAATTAAGGCAGTTCTGAAGGCGAAAGGGGGTCAAACACAGTATTAGTATGGTGTTCCTAATAATCCTTTAGGTGAGTGTATTTATCAAAAACACTCAAAATAAGTTTAGGCCTAATTTTAAGATATATTTTAAATGCACATAAAATTTCCATCCATTTGAATTACACAGTTTTAAAGGGATAGTTCACTCAAAAATGAAAATATTGTCATTACTTACCCTGAAGTTGTTCCAAACCTGTATGAAGTTCTTTTCTGTTGAACACAAAAGACGATATTTTGAAGAATGTCAATAACCAAACAGTTGATGGGCCCTATTGATTTCATAGTATTTTTTTTTCCATACCATGGAACTCAATGGGGACCATCACTTGTTTGGTTAACGACATTCTTCAAAATATCATCTTTTGTGTCCTGCAGAAGAAATAAATTCATACAGGTTTGGAACAACTTCAGGATGAGTAAATAATGACAGTAAATACATTTTTGGGGGAGGGTGAACCTTTAACAAGGAAACTAATAAATGTGATGAATATTTGAGTCATACATAAATGAAACAAGTAAAAATGATACAGTATTTCTAAAATAGTATTAATAAAGTTGTGTGTTTAAATACAAAATAACCAGGTTTATAAATGTATTATCATTAAATCTAATTTGTTTCCATCTCACATTTTAATAACTAGTTCAATATCCCTTGTTCCACAGCTAGCAATATTTATACCGTTTTCATACTTTTTAAATGATTAAACATAACTGTTTTCACAATTAACAGAAAAATACTTGAAATAAAATAGATGCAAATACTAAAACTATGCCATGATTTATATTCTGAGAGTACCAAATAATTATATATTAAAAATATTATAAAATTATCCTACATTTATGCATGTGCTGTTCAGAATATCAAAAAGAAAAAGAAAAAAACACATATAAACAGAGATGTTGCTTTGTGTGCAGAAAGCAGTGATCTAATTACTTATAATCTATTAATTTATTTATTTATTTTAATAGCACAAAGCAACATGTTCTCCAGTCTCTCCACAAAGGATACGTGCTGAATTTTGCCAAAACATGTTTTTTCCTGTTAGTGTTGTCTTAAAATGCTGCCTATGGAGGTATCTCACTAGGTTTTGGAACAGAACTAAATAAACCAAAGCTTTATCACCCACCTTCAGCTCAGTTTGTGCCCATGAAGCCAAATGATAGTCCCTGTCGAACAAATATGTGCACTGTATGTTTTTCTCATTTACTGAGTATCTGGCATGTGAATGAAAGAAGGTGTGTGGAACATGAGGGCACTTTAGTCCCTGCTGAGAGCGCCCTGTCACTGAAGCATGGCTAGTTTAGCCCCTCTCAGCCCCGCTGGCAGAAAAGCCAATGAGACGAATGGACAGAACAGATCAAAGGCATCCTGGCTGTGGGACTGAAATCCACTTTACTGTAAGGCATCTCAGTAAAATAGGATTCATATTTTCCACAAGGCCCAGTTCCCTCGCTCTCCTCCCACATATAAGAAAAGAGGTGAAGAGCAAATGGAGAGAATAAGGTGGAAATTGAAAGTGGACGAGTGTCTGTGAGAAGACTGTGCAAACACATTCTTTCACACATCATTTCTTGTAATTGATTAGCAATTCGCTCATCTGTTCTGTTTTCAATTTCACAGCAAATCTATGAGACAGCTGAACCAGTCTGAGCCATTATCATTTTCATTTTTCACTTTAATCACACCAGCGACTGCAAACTCAAAGCGAAAACGTCCACAGAAGAATTTCCACATTTACTGTCACTCCCAATCACAGGTGGAGATCATTTGTTACTAGTCATTGCCTTGTACAAATCACTTTTCAAAATTGGTATAGTATGTCATATTTTTTTATTAGAAACATACACAGAGGGTGGGATTCACAGTGTGGGTCAAATGGACCAAAATCAATGCTGGCTGAAAATTTACTGGCCATAAATATTTTAGTAACACTTTACAATAAGATGCTTTAGTTAACTAACATTAGCTTACAATGAGCAATAAATTTGTTGCAGTATTTATTAATCTTTGTTAACATTAGTTAATAAAAATACAATTATATATTGTTAGTTCATATTAGCTTAGGTCCATTAAATAATATCAACAGAAACAACTTTTGATTTTAATAATGTATTAGTAAATGTTGAAATTAATTAATAAATGCTTTAGAATTAATTTTCTAAAGTTAATGTTAACTAAAGTAGATAACTAATGTTAACAAATTGATCCTTACTGTGAAGTGTTACCATTATTTCTTATCTGCCAACTGTTGCATTTTTATATGTGCATTCTCTTTATTTGAAAGTCCCCCTGTAGACAATAATTTTATCCCCTAAAACTCATCTTTGATCAAAATGACATAGGTCAAAAAAAATTCCCTGAGAATATTTTTATTTATGCCTTAAAATAGCTTGAATGTAACTCTACACCTTCATTTAGTGCTTAATTTAGTATACATGGAACCATGAATATGCAAATGAGCCCCGCCTCCACTCACTCATACAGGGTTGTATAAAGGTGGATGTATAGAATGGTAATTTCCCCTCCAAAAATCCTACCCTATGCCTCAATGTGGCGGAGGGGTGCCACTGGGTGTCTGTCGACGATTTAGCCCCCCAGAAGGTCCAACCAAGCTGAGAAGCAGACAGACTTCCGGCTGGCATTAGCCAGTCGTGCCCAGCTAAAACAGGGAGGTTCCGGCCCAGCAAGCCATGGACCTGACAATAGAAAAACTCAAGCTACTACAACAGCGAAAACGGGCCCCAGTGCCCTGCACGTCCGTGCGCCCGCCCTCCGGCAGCGGAGCAACACGGCCACAGGCGAGGGGCTGCTAAGAATCACAGGCAGAAGGCCGCCTTCTGGAAACCGACCACGGAACAAAAAAAACAACATCTACATCGGCACCTACAACGCCAGGACAATATCCCGGGAAACGGATCTGGCTACCATCATCACCGAGAAAGACAACATCCAATGCGACATCCTGGGCCTATGCGAGACGCGGCACCGTGAACCCCTTCACATATGATGGAAAGACCAACAAGACCAACAAGACGACCATCCGCATCGTGCAGGTCGGCCTGAAGATGAACCTGGCCAAGACAAAGTGGATGCGCAACCTCCAGGCCGCCAACAACAACATCCACATTGGACAGAAGGAGATCGAGCAGTTCGACAGCTACATCTACCTCGGCCAGGAGCTGACTGTTGGGCACAAGAACAACCACGAGCTAACACGCCGACGGAGGGCTGCCTGGGTCAGCTATGTGTCCATAGCAGAGGTGTTCACCGGCACGACCGACGCAACCCTGCGTGCCCACCTGTTGAACAGCACCGCCCTGCCCCCCATGCTTTACGGGGCAGAGACCTGGTCGCTGACTGCAGCAGACAGGCAAAAGCTAGCAGTGACCGAACGCGCCCTCGAGTGGCGGATGGTCGGCGTCAAGAGGACGGACCACATCAGCAACCAGCTACTGAGAAAGACGAGCAAGGCCAAGGACACCGTCAACTAGGCCTAACAGCAACCGCAACCCAATGGCGGGACTCGCTCAGACGGGACATCAGCGGAGACTGGATGGGTCTGGCCAGGGTTGTTGTTGTGGCCTGCGTCAAAAGACCAAAATACAGGCCAATTGAAAGATTGAAAGAATGGTAAGGCATTTTATGTAATGCCCTCTACAATGTCGGACACATAACAGTAATTAATATGATTAGCCTTTTGCTTGACTATGTTATCAAACAGCTAATAATGTTTTGCTAATGTTACACAAACCATGTTCCTGTTCGCCCATCTCAGAGTCAAAAAAATCCTTCTAAAATTCAGTATCCTTAGAAACACTTTGAACATCATAGATCGTCAGTGGAGAAAGAATACATAATTCAACCGCTATATTGCTAAATGTACCTGATTATCATATCAACAGAAAAATATACCGGGATAACTTGGCTTCTCTTGAGACTCCCCTCATATTTCATATTTATTGATTTGCTAAAGCTAGCCCACACGTTGGCGTGATTGGTTACAAGGTAGATTGTGACGTAAGACTTTTTTTTTTTTTACTGCAGTTTTAAGGAGAAAGTACTCAGCAATGGTGTTGACTTATGCATATTAAAAACACCACATAGACATATAAAAAACTTGAAAAAGTTTTTCACCAGAGGGGGTCTTTAAAAATATATACAGTATTATTTTAGAAATTCTTTAGTTCTTTTCATTTATATTTATATTTATATATATTTTTTAAAATGTTTATTTTGAAACTGAACCAATTTTTCTTACATTTGGTGCTTGGCGACTGGACCAATGGTATATTCATTCCACTCCACCCACCCCGTGAAAATCATTTTGCTTGAAACTGATTGCGCTTTACCTTGCTCTGAAATGATACCTCAAACCTGTCCCCCATTGGCTGAGTAACTCCTCTCAAAGTGACAGATGTCTCACACCCAAGGACGGACGTCTAATGACAGTGAAAATCCACCCAGCCACCTCTTCATCCCCATTCCAACACATCAAATTCACAGTATGAGTGATTTGGACAGCGGTGAGTTGAATTCACAAACTAGCACTTAAAGGCTGCTGTGCGTAGTAACACACCTTGAGTAGGCCATTCATCATGCAACTGCCTTGCTGCATACTGCCTACATAGACAGCTGCCTTCTATAGCAAGTTAACTGTTATGGAACATCATAAGTGACTGATTTGGAACATATATTGGCAGCAACTCTGTTTCATACAAATAACAAACACATAGTTCAAGGGAGAGTCAATTCACAATAAATTTGAATATGGGTGATGTGAGAGGAAAGTCTAATAATCATGAACATACAGATAAAGCACCCATTTAGGGTTTTTATTTAACTGTTTTTATTAAAAGAAAAATAGCATGGATTTAATAATAGCTATATATATAATTAACATTTCTTTGGCCTCATCCACCATCTTGAATGTTTTTACCGAGCTTGTCACAGTGCACTCTTGTATTGCCTTCTCCACAAAGGATACACACTTTACCATAATAATACAAAAACTTAATTGAGATACATTACCTGTGTTCCAGAAAGTTGTAAAACACAATATTTACATACACTATCGTTCAAATGTTTGGGGTCGTTAAGAATTTTTGTTTTTTTTTATAGAAATTAATCATTCCGCAAAGATGCATTAAAAATGATAGCAAAGGCTCACATTTTTACAAAAAATAAATAAATGCTGCTCTTTTGAACTTTCTATTCAAAGAATCTTGGGGGGAAAAATGTAGGTAAAACTTTAGTTTAGGGTTCAATTCTCACATAGACTAGTCGCTTATTAGCATGCATAGTACTTATAAAACACATATTAAAGCCTTATTCTGCATGACCATATTCTACATCCCTTAATCCTACTCCATACAACTACCTTACTAACTATTAATAAGCAGTAATTAGGAGTTTATTGAGGGAAAAGTCGTAGTTAATAGTTAATTAATAGTGAAAATTGGACCCTAATCTAAAGTGTGACCAAAATGTATCGTGGTTTCACGAAAATAATAAGCAGCACAACTGTTTTCAGCATTGTGAATAATAAGAAATGTTTCTTGAGAACCAATTCAGCATATTAGAATGATTTCTAAAGGATCATGTGACACTGAAGACTGGAGTAATGATTCTGAAAATTCAGCTTTACCATCACAGGAATAAAAGCAAGCAAAAATAAATTAATAGAGTTCTCTTGCTTATCTTGCCATCTTGGATTCCAGTCTGGCAAAAAGCAGCATGTCTTTACTCAACATCATGACTTTTATTAGAGTCATGGGCTATTTGCTGCTTAGTCACAGTTTATTAAGTGAAAAAAATAAAAGTATTCTGCTAAGAAAAAGTACTGTCTAAAAAGGCAATAAGGCAATAACAAGACTTATTGCAGTGTTTTTCTATTATTAATGACTTCTACTTTTCAACTGACTATATCATTTTAGTTTAAAAAATGTTTATTATCCATGCATGAAGATAAGCGCATGTTTTCTCTTTCATTCTCACTTTCACTTTGAAGAAAAATAGGGAAAATTACAAAATGAAGGGTTGTTATATCTAAACTGAGAGGAGGCAGTTAAAAGCCCAAAATGACACTGACGGGGAAAAAAAGCCATAAAACAAAACAGAATAGAGGATGAATAAATCTATGATTACAGGTATAACGTAATATTGCTGCCTAACTGCAATATTACTGTATACAGTGCAAAGTGCAACCTTTCTATCCATCTGCTACGTATATTAATAAACACTCAGGACTTTTGAGGCCATGTAGTCCATTTGTTGGGTCCTGATCTAACCTCAGTGCAGTAGATGTGAAGCGTACTTTGCTTTCTCTCTTGTGCCATGGGTAATGGATGTCTAGAGCCTTTTTTCCTCTAAAACTTTAACAGCTGACAAAGTGCAGTTAATCTTTCATTTCCCTTAGAGGCTCATCACCGACAGCCTATTGGATGTCTGCTTTAGAGAAGATATAATGAGATACAAATGAGTCTCTGGACTCTCCCCTTTCTTGCTCTGCTGGTGTCTGCTCTTTTTTGACGGCCAAAGACTGACGCATGGGTGTGTCGACAAACAATTAATAAAAATTCAAAGGCAATATACAAGAACGCATCCCAGAGAATGGATTGTTGTATGTTGACTGTAACATAATGATAAACCTATGTTCAACGAAATAGAAATCAAACAATATATTGACTAAAACCATTTTTTGTAATGTCTATTCAGTGATTTACTCATTTGCCAAATGTAAGACTGCCAAATTATGTGACTAATCTTCATTTCATGCAATTAATTTAAAGGGATAGTTCACCCAAAAATGAATATTCTGTCGTCATTTACTCACCTTCATGTTGTTCCAAACCTGTTTTTTTCTTCTGTTGAACACAAAAGAAGATATTTTAAAGAATGATGGTAAGCAGACAGTTGATGGACCCCATTGACTTCCATAGTATTTGTTTTTCCTACTATGGAAGTCAATGGGGTCACCCTCATGTTGTTGAATTTTCAATTATGACAGAATTTTCATTTTTGGGTGAACTAACTCTTTAATTGGATGGATGGATGGATAGATAGATGACATATTACATACACATTGTTGAACATGATGGAATAGTCATCAGGTCTCTTGTTGAGCATTAAAATGCTTATCCACACAGTTTTAAATTTGCACATGGTACTCATTAAATTTTATAGGAATTCCATCACAACTTTAAGAATTTAGAGATCTGTTAATCTAATATATTATGACATAATTCTCTGCTATTTATTATGTGGTTGTATATCAACAGAATTACACAAAACGATGGAAAGAAACATGACTCATGCTCTCAAGTTCCCGCCATTTGCTTTGAATGATTGAGCCATTCGCCCTGACGGAAAACTGCAGAGCCTTTCAGAGTGGGGGTCTGAATTAAATTAATCTCTTTTGTGAACAGGCCTGATGCTTTTCCTCATTTTGTTCATCTAAACTCCTCTGATTTTGAATAACAGCAATGAAAACACATCTATCACTGGGTAGGTTTCCATTGTGTGAGATTATTGGTCAGAATGTTTTATCCTTTTATCCTGAATGCAGTGCGAATCGAGCGCGAACTCCCGGGACCTCAGTGGCTCACTGAGATTAGGAGTCTGGATCAATCTGCCGATGGACTGAACAGGCGACTGAAAAACCTAACTGCTTCTTCATTTTATTTTGTGCAAAATGTGAAAGGATTTCACTGGTGAGAAAAGGCGTGCTTTAGAATAATGAGATGCAGAAATATGGGGGAAATTGTAGGAGGAATTAAATACAAAGTGCAAAAAGAGATGCTTAAAAATGGGAAAGTGTGAGTGGGAACACAAAAAGAGTCAGAGAACACTAAAAAAAATTAAGATGGGGAGAAAAAAAGGGGGAGAGAGGCCCCAGACAGGCTGGAGCAGGCCAGTGCAGGAAAGGCTGTTTTTGCTGAAAGGGAGGAGAGAACTTGCCAAGAATAACCTTCTTTGCTGTCATGCAGCCATTCAAGAGAGGCACAGGGAGCGAGAGAGTGTAGAGAAAGAGTGAGAGAAACGCCTTAGGAGATAAAAAAAAAAACACATGGGTGCCAGCGCGCTCTCTCTCTTTTTCTTCTCTATCCCCTATTGATTCACCCACCCATTTCCATCTTTCTACACTCTGCAGTGTCATCAGACCAAAACTGAAAAAAAATGAGAGAATCTGTCTGTACAAGCACTAATAAATGATGTTTTATTAACAAGGTTTGGGAGGAGCACGATCAGATAATCGACACAGGTGGAGAGCACTCAGCTAATCAACAACAAGAGGTATATATACGCAGCAGTCTTACCTCTGTTTCGTTGACAGTTTATCAGCATCCCTCTACCACCCCTTCTCCACTTGTTCCTTTCTAGTTCTAACCACTTACATACACGGGGGTATTCTGGGTTCGGGCCAAATTCCGAGCTCAAAGCCCTCCCCCCGGACAGCACGCCAAATACGCATTTAAATCTATTCTCCACACATTATATGTAAGTGTGAACTCGTGAATTTCAATATTGTCCCACTGACATCTATAAAAAATTATTTTTTTTTTTACAATTTTGTTACAGTTGAGTTTAAAAGTCAAAAATTAAAATTGTCATTCCAAACTCGTATTATTTTCTTCCATGAGAGGACACAAAAGAAGAAATGTTGAAAAATGTCATGGCCATTCTTTTCTATGCAGCTCACTACTAACTACTTTTCAGTGAAAATTAACTACTTTTGTTCTGGTGGAGAAAAGGCAGCCACTTTTTAAGGGTATAGTGGGCACTTTGCATAGTGTTTCCTTACAGTAACATTGTATCAAACCCAATGGTTTGTCAATGTTGCATTGCGATACATACCTATTTCATCTACAGTGTGTTTCCACATCAGCGACTGTAGTATCTTTTTTCATGCTATTAGTGATGTCTGCAAACGCATCCATAGAGGAAAAGGAACTGGTCCAAGATACCAGAGAGATCTAGAATTAAAGTATAATGTAAGCAAAGGGCATTGTTAACCCTTCAGCTGTGAATATTTTCAAAATGCAGCATTGTCTAAAACATTCATATTAACTGTTGTTTCTTACTAGGGTTTGAACAACTTTTTAAAAGTTTTTTTAAAGTCAACATTTATGTGATGAAAGTTGAGTCGACGCCAACTAGTCGCTGATGACGTCATTAATGAACAAATAAGCCTAAACCTCGAGTTGAGACTCAAACGCAGGTTTTCTTGTGCACAGCTATGGCATTTGACACAGCGCTGCCCACAAGGCTATTGCTCCTACTTTACAGCTTATTATTTTTATCAGTTCCTTTGGGTAGTTTTTAACAGATTTCTGCTCGTTCTAAATCAGATACAGATAAAGATTAGCACAGTAAAGATTACATTTATATGAATGCATTAGTGAGAGTGAATTAATTCTACCTGGCAGCGTCTCTCTACTAATAGTGAAGCTGTGGGTTTTAGTTACTACGAAATATATGCTAGAACTTTTCAGTTTCTTAGCTATTTTATTGATAAATCACAGAACGGTGTTGACAATACATTTCTGTGCTACTGAATGATTCTGTGTGCGAGCTAATGTATGAATGTGTGTGTGTTAGTTTAGAACGCCGATTAACTTACGTGTACAATAAGCTGTATAAAACGTGCATTCACCCGATCAGTTTTGAGCATCCAGATGGTATAATCAAACATGTTTTGTGAAGTCGCTCTCGGAGTATGCATTTATTTGCCATTGGAGCGTAAAAGTGGACTTCAAAGATTTTATAACCTGTTGCGCCCTCTATAGGCCATGACCAGCGACCAGCGACAGCAACTGCCATGTGATTGGTTGATTAGATAATTGCATCAATGAGAAATTGAACAGGTGTTCCTAATAATCCTTTAGGTGAGTGTAGACTGAATGAAATAGTATGCTGATTCTTAAAGCTACTGAAGTTATTCAGTCAAGAGCAGCGAGTGATTTTCTCTTTGTCTTTTGTTTGATTAACATTAATGACACAGAAGACAGCAGGTTTATTAGGCTGCTGTCACTTTAAGAGGTAATGCATGGATCTAATATACTGACACAAATCTGTTTACATTCACTTAAGATATAAATGACTGTGTTTATGTTAACCTTGTGTGTGTTTGACAGTTTAAGCGCAATAAGACGCGAAAGAAAACTTAATTCAGTACTCGTCTAATGCTATTTCATGCATTCAACATTTTTTATACTGTTGAAGATTTGGATTCTCATGCTAAACCTGGCCAAAGTTTCAAAAAACGAGTTGGACGTATGACTGAGTATTTCTGTGGCAAATACACTCCTTCCGGATTCGTATGTGTTTCTGATTTTTTTTTTGTTGAGTATGGCCCTCTATGACGTTATAAAAGGCGGAATTCCTTGTATGGGCACTTCTCCCAGAAGAGCACACGCACACATCACCCAGAGTGAGAGCAAGAGCATGCCCATCGTTTGGGTTACGGAAGCCGAGAGATTTTTCAACAATGTCACCAAAGAAGTGTGTTTTTGGTTGTGAGGGAAAGATAACCTTTTTCAGCTTTCCGAAAAAAAAAACAGTGTTAGGGGACCGTGGATGCAGTTTGATTTCCTGGGCAGCAAAGGAGTTGTGCAAGTGTGTTTGCTTGTTCCACACATTTCGGAGACTAATGTTTTGTAAACAAGGCCCAGTTCGACGCTGGATTTGCAGATTGGTTGAGACTGAACGATCCCAGCGATAAAAGATCCCGGTCATTAGTCGGAACCGCAGGCGGTGAGTAAAACTGCATCAAATGTCTGTGTTTATTTGGCATGCTCGCATGCTCGTGAATCTTTAGCTCCGCCCACGGCACGCCTCCAGGAGCTCGGCTTTTTTCGGAAAGAGTTAGTACAGCGTATCTATCTTTTATAAATATGATAAAACTAAAGCATTTCCGGAGATATGAAGGATGGAATACTACTCAATAGGTACTCAAGATTAACATGATATTGACGGAAACTTTGTGTGCTATATCCCCTTTAAAGTATTCAAAATGTATCCACACATATAGATACAAAGATAAAAGGATTGAAAAAAGGACATTTTTAAAATTATTTTAACTTAAAATAAAATCAATAAAAGTAAACACTTAAAAACATAATCAATTATCAATGAAATAATTCAAAAATAAAAATCAAAGTTTTTTAACTAAACATTTAACACTGTTTTATTCATTTTTACAAATATGTTGCTAAAATGTAACAAATAATAACATGACAAATTATGGTTAAATGCAACAGTAGAATTGCAATAAAAACAATAGGTTAAAATATGCTCTAAAATGTTTTAAATATCTATTTCTAAATGTATTTTATTGCTACATTTAACTACAGCAACAACAGCTTTTTAGTTAGCGATTTAGTTATTCACATTTTTATTTTTGAATTATTAATTTGATCATTGATTCAATGGAAAGAAACTTTGCTGACAGCATAAAAATATTGTGTCTAAAATACTTTTATATAAAAAGCTATACAATGCAGGCTTTATCAATAATTAAAGAGTGCATTACCAAAAGGGTTGTAATACAGGTGATGTGTGCAACTGTTTTGAAAGATAAAATACTGTTTCTTACCCAGCTCAATGTGAAGATTCATCTGTAAGCAAGCCATTTGTAGGTGGATTTCCGGGGAGAGTGTAAATACTGTGGCATTCTGTGGTTTGTTTGAGTATCACATCCAACCCAACATAGTAGACATCTGTTTGTCCAAACAACAGCAGATGGGAGAATGTTCAGGAACATCTGCTTGAAAACAGTTATTACTCACAACACTACAACAGTGTACTGTATACAGTACATATTATCATAAATAAAGACCAAATTATAGTATGAAAACATATACATATATATGAGGATGTCTCTCAATTTGAAATATGAACTCGAGAGACAGTCACATACTTAATCTTTGTGCAGGCTTTGTACAGACTCCTTATGGTGCTGTCACCCACCTGCTGAGAGAGAAAGAAATAAAGACCTTGTTGACACTGAAAACACCATGTAATCGAAGCACATCAGCATCTATTATTCGATGCTGCATATTTAGACCCTTGTGCTAATCACCCTCATCTACTCAAACCTGCACCCAGATGACCCTCCCATCTGTACGCAGTATGATCAGTACATCTTAAAAAAGACTAAAACAAATCCATTTGACAAAGTTGGAAAGTATTTCGCAATTTAATGGAACACTTTTATTTCATAAAGCCCCCAGTTATGAAGCAAGAACCACCATTAGTCTTAAATTAGGCAGTAGAATTTTTGCTGTACAGACGTTTGTGGTACAGTCATGTAGCACAGAATTGCTGAGCACGAAGGATTGTTAATATTAATAATTTGTGATCTAGCACTCTGCTGTTACTTAAAGAGAATGAGAGAGATGGAAAGAGAGAACACAGTACAAAAGCTCATTAAGAAAATGTTAGAGCCTCAGCCAATAGTGGTAAAGCTTTTAATAAGAAAGTTAATGTAATTTATGTAAAGTTTAAATTTAAACACTGTGTACAGCTTTTCCGTTGCAAAGACTATAATTCCCTTAGTGCAAGTAAAAATGAGAATTCACTTAAAGGATTAGTTCACTTTAAAATGAGAATAACCCCATGATTTACTCACCCTCAAGCCATCCTATGTGTATATGACTTTCTTCTTTCTGATAAACACAATCTGAGTTATATTAATAAATATCCTGATGCTTCCAAGCTTTATAATGGCAGTGATAATACCCATTGAGTTTGAAGCTCAAAAAAGTGCCTCCATCCACCGCCTTCTGTATTCAACTTACGCAGAAAGTGTAACACCTCTCGCAGTTCAAAACGCTTACGCTACGTTCTAGCGATACGCCACGCCAGTTACTGCTTTTTACTTAAGTTGAATACGGAAGGCAGTCTGTCGGAAGCTAGATATTTTGCTTTATAAAGTTTTAAATATGGATATTTTTCTTACAAAACCCCATCGATTCACTTCAGAAGGCCTTTATTAACCCCCTGGAGCCGTGAGGAGTACGATTATAATGGATGGATGTGCTTTTTTGAGCTTCAAACTCAATGGACCCCATCACTGCCATTATAAAGCTTCAGCGTCAGGATATTTATTAATATAACTCCGATTGTGTTCATCAGAAAGAAGAAAGTCGTATACACCTAGGGTGGCTTGAGGGTGAGTAAATCATGGGGTAGTTTTAATTTTAAAGTGAACTAATCCTTTAACGTTGCAGGATCCGCTCTCATGTATGTACATACAGTATAATAGCATGACATCAGCTCTCTCTATGATATGCCTTGACTTCTAGATGGCTTTTGTTCTTTCCAAGAGAACTTGCAGAACTACAATTTCAGAGCAAAACTCAATCTTTCGGTCGCTCTCAGAAGCAGATCAGTGTTTAGCAGCACAGATTTAGTTAAAATACAGTGGGGTCCAAAATTCCGAGACAACACAGAAAATCTGGGATTTAAAATCTAATAAAAATTTTAAAAAAATTAGTTTTGGGATTCAAAATATTTTAAAAAAAGAAAGATTGACATAAAATATTTAGATTTACACAACCCTTCAAAAGTTTGGGGTCGGTTAGATTTTTTTGAAAGAAATCTGGAAATCTGAAAGATTTGAAAGAAATGCAACCAAGGCTGCATTTATTTGATTAAAAAATACAGTAAAAACAATAATATTGTAAAACTTAAAAATAGCTGTTTTCTACTATATTGTAATATATTTTAAAATGTAATTTATTCATGAGATGGCAAAGCTGAATTTTATCATTACTCCAGTCTTCAGTGTCACATGATCCTTCAGAAATCATTCTAATATGCTGTTTTGGTGCTCAAGTAACATTTCTTATTATTATCAATGATGAAGACAGTTGTGCTGCTTAATATTTTTGTGGAAACCATATTTTTTTTGAAGGATTCTTTGACGTTCAAAAGAACATAATTTATTTGAAATGGAAATCTTTATATAGCATTATAAGTGCCTTCACTGTCACTTTTGATAAATTCACTTTTGGTGCATGCTTACTTAGTAAATAATTTAATTTATTATATGTATAGGTGCGTCTCAAAAATAGAATATTTTTCATCAGTTATTTAAGAAAGTGAATATATTCTAGACTTATAACACGTAAGCTAAAATGTTTCTTTTTTATTTTAATCTAGATCATTATGGCCTAAAATAAACATTGTTATCAAAAAAGAAAAAAACATTTTCCTCAGTAATCCTCACTGTATCAGGTTCTGTATTGGCCTCTCTGTGCAGCTACAGGGGGGCTTGCGCACTCATGGCTGGATTGAATAACCAAATAACAGGAATTTTTTGAAAACAATGGCTTCCTGACTTCTCCCTGAACCCTCACCGTATCATTCTGGGGTCACAAAGCCTGATGAAGCCTGAAAACTTGATCAACCTTACCCCCCAAACAACATTTGGCATACTGCCACCTCTGTTTCACCCTGAGATTTGCCTCAGAGAACGAGAACAAGTTCTAAACCAAGTCCAGCTGTGGTAGACTACAAGTACTGCACCATTACCCCTCCTCAGACCATCCTACCAGCCCAAATCCTAGTAAGCTGCCTTCATAGACAGCATTTCAAAGGATATTTAAAAAGGTAGACAGCATAAATAAAAAAAATGTAATTGTCTAAAATGTTTTGGTTTCTCCTTCATGGCGAATGCAACCGCACAATGCACTGTGACAAGCTCAATGGAAAAATAAATTTGACAGTAAGAAATGTTGATTATAAAATTTGCATAATTCATTCAATACTAAAATATTATTAATTGTAATGAAATATAACATAAAATATTATTTTATACCACATTTAATAAATTAATAATGCATTTTATTTATAGGCATCTTTTAAAGCACTCAAGGACAAGTTACAAATAGTAAAAGACAAGCAATATAAACAAGTCACAACAAATTTTAACACACCCATTTTACCACAATTGTGTATGCTATGTATATTTATGCAAGAGAAATTGGATATACATGTTTAGACGTAGGTCAGATGTCCAATTATCGGATATGTATCTGATTTAAAACCACATTTGGAAGTGGCTCAGAACTTATGCGAAAAAAATCCAGTCTTGTGCAGATTTTTTTGGTATGCAACAAATTCCGATCTATCAGATGTGTGCCAGTGTAAACGCAGCATATGTAGAGTGTTCCAAATCAGTCACAGCCTAAGGGCGTTTTTGCATCTGGCTCATTTGGAGCGTTTGTTTCAGATCCCGGTGCGTTTTCTCCCTCATATCGGTTATATAATATTATAGCAATAGCGCTCAGATCAGCACCAAAACAATGGCTCCGAGATCGCCTGAACGAGGTAGTCTCGGCCTGATTGAAAACGAACTCTGGAGCGTTTGGTTGAGGTGTGAAAGCAATCCGACCCAACGGACCAACAATCCAAGCAGTATCATATTTTATCAGTCAGAGCGGGAATCAAGCAGCAACAGCTAAAGCCAAAATAAGCCTGCGGAGCATAAATGTCAATCCATCTTGATGGATGATGCAGAGGAACTTAAACAGGAGAACTCTGACCAATAAGTGAAGTTCAGAAACGTAATTTCAGGAGGAGTGAATCCATCTAATCTTTCAATTAGCTGCCGGAGCATATAAACTGCCACTCACCTTGCTCTGGCATCAGCTGTTTTGGCATCCTTCCACCTCCCCAACTCCACCAACATAATTTAGGCATCTTGTTACCATACTCATAATCCAAGCATTAGTAGTCACCTTAAGTTAACCTTATTAGCTTAAAGATTATATGGGCAAACAAACTCGTGAAAAGGACATTTTACTGACGTGAGACTTGCGGAAACACATTTACGATCTACAAGATTTAACACGATCTACAGGTCTGAAAATGTGTACTCACAACCAACTTTTAAGTGCCTTTTATGGTACTCTCTCTTGCATTAAAGTCTTTTACTGTATTCCCATTGCTCCACTTATCAGACCGGTCATCTTCATTATGTGTTGTGCACTAGTGTTTACTAGAATCATTATGGCAAAAAATAACTACCGTCTGGATAAATAAATATGGACAATTAATATAGAAGAAATAGGACCTGAGAGAACAGAATGGGTTTTTAACAAACCACATCCAAGAAACAGCACTTGCTTAATTGATCTATAAAATAAAACTACTCATCATGTGTCCTGTTAGCAAAAGCAGAAAAACACTAGAGCTGCCATCCTCAAGCTCTCATGAGAAAGGACACAATGATTTATTATACTCTATGGTTTTGGATTGGGGCAATGTTTGTGTGTACTGACAGGAAACACAACATTTAGTGAGGGCTTTCAAAACAGCATTACCACAGAGCCCAGGCCAAGACAAAATGCCACCCACATTTAGAAATTTGTTTCTTGTACTGGTCTAACAACCATGGCAACAAAACATCAGATAGACTTATCTATTTAGTCAGCCACTGCTAAAACATAAGCATGATACCGTGATTCATTTCCAGTAAAACCTTACAGTTTGCAAGATAAGGCTCATTTGTGTGCTAATTGAAATAGTGTCAAATGCATTGAAATGGTGTCAAAATAAATGCTATCTGTGCAATTAGCATGTTCTAATTCAAGCAAATGTGTTCAAGATTTGCCAAAGCAGTTCAATTACAACAAAACGAGGACAATAGTCCTCTCTTGGTTCACTCTCAAACATATGGAAATGTTTAGAAACACAATAATCGCCTATTCTCAAAGCAACTCTATTTTTACATAATTGAATAAACATTAACAGATAGACAACAGACTGCATTCCTAGTCATACACATTATCTATCTTAAGACAGCAAAAATCCACAGTCAAGAAAGTGTGGGATCCAACAAACCTCAACCCCGGAGAAAGTTTTAAAAAACAAAAAATAAGCTGGTTTGCTGGTCTTAAAATGAAATGCAAATTAACACTGGGCCCAATTTGAATGATCTAAGCGCATGGTCTAAAGTGCATGGCGCAAGTGCACTTAGGGCATGTCCGAATCCATTTTTGCTAGTTTAACAATGGAAAACCGGTTGGTGCACCCGGCACATGGTCTAAAAGGGTTGTCTCTATTCTCTTAATGAGTAATGGGTGTGTTTTGGGCATAACGTGCAATAAACCAATCAAAGTCTCATCTCCCATTCCCTTTAAAAGCCAGTTGGGCTTGCACTATTGCGGATTCGCTATTTACATGCCGGAATATAGACACCCTCATAGGTGTAAGCTAGAATAGGTAATTCTGATACATGCAATGACTATCCATTATGACATGTAGGCATTTTTATCTTTATGTACACAATAATAATCTTTTACATTGTAATAGGGCTGCAGCAACTAGTCGATAAAATCGATAATAATCGCTAATGAAAATCATCGACAACGATTCTCATTATCGATTAGTCGGGTCTGCCCTCTGTGCACGCAAAACTTCCACCAGTCGCGCTGAATTACAGCACTGAATAACGCATTTCTATGGACAAAATGCATCTAAAAATAGTGAAGTGGAAACAGTGAGCTGCTGCGGGAAAGGTACATGATCCAAGCGCCCAAAACAGGAGAATTCTCTATTTTAAGCCTCAAGCTAAATGCATTAGCGTTTAACATACCCTGTCATGCTCTTTGACAGATGTGTGTGCGTCTTCAGCGCAAAACATTAATTTTACAAGTTACATCCTCATCTGTAAATGTATCTATTGTAACGAGTATTTCCATTTTGCATGAAAGCGTGTCTTGACACAGTCTGCATTAAGCTTCAATCTTCACTAAAAGAGTGGCGGGCGCACGCATGTGCGTCAAACAGACAGAACGCAGTCGAGAGGGAGACAATTCATATTCAGCGCAAAAACATTAATTTAGCTGAAATATCTGCTGTTGGACGCTAAATTTAGGTTTAATTTAGGTCATTCAAGTATTTTATGAGAATAGTAACTGTAAAGAGATAACAGTGTGTAACTGAATATAAATATAAATGTAAAACGTTTCTTATAGACTATTTACAGGACTTAAACTGTCCTTTTGCTTAGTAATTTTTTTGCACATAATGTAAAGCACAGACATACCCAATATTAACCATGGTTTTATTATAGTAAAACCATGTTTTTTGGCGTACTGATTACCATTGGTATAACCACACAAATACCATAGTTAAACTATGGGTTTGAAGCAAAACCATGGTTAATTTTTGGTTACCATGGAATAACTACAATAACCCTGTTATTTATTTATTATAATTTTTTTGTTTGTTTGTTTTATTCGTTGTAAAACCATGGTTAATTTTTGTAAGGGTAGATATATTCACTATGTATGTTTTCATAGCACTCAGCTGACATGTTTGTTTGAAGGACAGCATTGGGCAGGATGTGGAATAGTGTGTTTTGTCAATAAAATCAAAAATGGGCTTTTTATACGATTAATCTGGGGGAAAATTAATCGGCCAACTAATCAATTATCAAAATAATTGTTAGTTGCAGCCCTACAGTGTAATCCTTTTATTTTTAATATGTGGCATGTTTGTGTGCTGCTGCCCTGTGTGTGTAATAAGCAGAGTGTACATGCGTTGTGCATCTGCCTATAGGTGCATATTACTAACGCATTCTTTAAATAACACAAAAAGTACTGCACTATTGACTTTAGACCAGGCTTTTGTTGGTCAGAACACACCTCGTTTTCAGACCAGCATGCCCATGGGCGCACAAATGTGGCCCAGGACATGAAAATGATAACTGCGTCAGGCTGAAACTAGCAGAGCTTGCCTGCTGTCACATTGTGCCAGGTATATGATAGGGACCGGAATTTTCTAAATGCATGTTATTGATCTTATAGTAAACAATTATTGTACACATCCATGCATATAATTGATTAAAAATCTAAATGTCAACTTTATCTTGCGGTGAAATGACAGACTTCCAAGGTCCCATCCTACATTTTTTGACAATCCATTTTACATATACATCACAATATGGAAGAAAATATCTGTCACTACTTCAAGTAAACGTTTAACTTGGAGGCCAGCTGGTCTCCTAGTATGACTAGTTGAAAAGTGTCCAAAAACCATCTAAAACCAGCCACAAACCAGACTGGTAAACCAACTGAGACAGTAAACTAGCTTAAGTTTTCTTTCAGTAGGGAAAGGCAAAACAAGAGACTCTAGTGGGCTAGTTTTGAGCTCTGGCTACATTGTCAAGAGGTTGTGTATGTGCTGACTCATGGCAAACGCCTATCACAAGGCTGCCTCGAATTTGCAATGAAAGCGCAAAGAAAAGATGTGATGAAACAGAACAAGCTGTCATTCCGCAGTGCTAAGCACTGGGATAGTTTGACAGCACTAAACTGCAACACCAATCCATAGGGCCATTTATTATGCTGACGCCGATTATGACTGGAAAGGAGGGAGGAAGGGATGGAGATATGGAAGGAAAGGAGGAGGAGAAGGAGGGGTATGAAGATCCTGCGGAAAGTGATTATTAATTCATTGTGAATGGCAATGCATGTTTATGCCTCATACTTAACTTGTGTTTGGTGTTTGGACTCGTCCATTTTTTTCTTTGGGAATAAAAATGGGGATCTACTCTAAGCTGGTTGTATTGAATGTTAAGCCTCTGTTTATTTGATTTGATTTATTTGTTTGTTGATTGCATCATCTCTGAATGTGTCAGTGGCTATCGTCAACCTCCATTAATCTCCCTTTCATCTCTTTAGCTCTGCAATGCTGAGACAGATTTTCACAAAGGAGGTTCTCTCCTTCCACAGAGGCTTTGATCTAATCCTCCCTACCTTCTCTGGTGGATAACAGAATGAGATGGATCTGCGTCGTAATAGGGCTAGAAGAACCAATGAAATATGCTTTATAGTTGCGGCCTATGTGCACAGATGGTCTATTCCCATCAATGATCTGAACACTGAGATGCAGGAAATAGATTTCAGACTGATTTTATGATCCAACGCCGAACGGCGAGTGTCAGAAAAGGTTCTCCGTTGTGCGACCGCTCCTGTCAATATTTAATGGACTGAATCTCCGCTCCTCTGAGAGGGGAGGCAGACAGACAGTGAGAGTGAGAGCAAGCAAAACACTTTCTTTGATGAAGTGGGACAGGTCCCATCATTAGTGGCCGTCCTGTGTGCGAAGCTCCATGCCGCGGGGACATGATTAAATCAGACCCTGCAAGACAGCTTTAAAGAGGCATGAACAAGCAGCTGCTTTCCAACATAGTAAACATTCAGCATATACTGAAAAAGAATCTGTCCTGTGTCGTCTCTCTCTGATTAGCCCGTTCATTTATAGCCCAGCTGAGCTTCTCCGCTTCATTATATTTTGTGGTTTGGAAATACATTTAACATGCATTTTTAATTTGTCTTAGCATTTGCGTAACGTGCATTGCCTTTTTCCCCCGTTTTAGTGGGAAAGGGCAGACATCTTCATTTGTTTAAAAAGCCAACAAATAAACAGATTGGACATTTACTACAGTATGGTCACAAAATGACTATGATTAAGCTAAATCTTTGTTGGAAAAAGCTCACAGTGGCGTCCAGAAAAAGCACTGACAACTAAAAGTTGTATAAACAGGTTGAGCAACCATTTCAGAGAACAAATTAGCTGCTTGAAAATTGCGCCGTCTGAATGCATCAACACAACCAGTGATGCGGGATGCAAATAATATGTCTTACTGCACTTTGAGGGAGAATTGAGCCCTCGGTGGAGATGTAGTCTACCATAATCCTTTCTTTATGCCAAGTGAAGTAATGTGACTGGTCTACACAATGACTCCACACAACCCTGCGCATTTATGAAACCATAAACTTAACATTCATAATAGAAACATTGGGAAACTTCTAAGCCTCTGAAGCAAGCATGTCCAAATGGAGTGGAGTTGAGAAACCAGTTGGGCAATTTTGTGTTTACACATGTGGATGAACAAATCACTTTCTGCTAACCTTTCTTACGTTGATAGCTTGATCCCTTGGAGTCCTGATCCAGATTAAGGAGAAGAAAAGTATGATTGTTGAACTACGAGTTACTTTATGCTTCATTTCTGAGCCCATCCGGAAATGGCATAATGGCAAACATCATGAAACTCAAAGGACTTCAAACTCAACCACAAAACCACTTCAAAATGGGAGCCAGGTCTAGCAGCAAACCCTAGGGTTGGCATCGAAACTGTAGGACAAAGAAAAATGGGGGAGGCAAAGCACATTTTAGGTAGATTTGAAAAGGCCCTATTGTTTTTGAGCATATACAATAAAGGGGTTTGGAAGAATTGGCCAAAGTACAAAGACCTATTTCAGTAAAGGCAACTTAGTTGCATCTAAGAGTCTGTTTTCTGTTGGCAGTCATGATGAACTCAGATTGCCCTGATGCTTGAAAAACTAGCTCAGATGAATTGCCTAATCCTCTGTCTACCCCTCACATATGTTGTTAAATCATTGTGGACTAGTTTGTCAAGACAATGGAATGAAGAAAAACTCAAGAGCAAGCAATCAATCATTTTTATACATGCTCTCTATACTATAGGGAGGCTTTCCTTATTCACTCTGAAACAAAGTGACATTGACAAACAAAACAAAACAAAAAATAGGTGCATAAATCTAATTGCAATCCACACAGGAATAATGTATACAGGGACTGTGACTGCCAAAAACTGTGGATCAAACAGAAATGTTTGATGTAGCTAGTTTTTCAACCCACAAATGTGCTGTCAATCCTGATACAACATTCGAGAAGCCCTTCTCAGTAGAATTTGGCTTTTAAAATGTATTTTAAATTGTAATAATGTTAATAATATTTCACAATACATTTTTACTGTATCTTTTATCAATAGAGGGTATGCATTGACGCCACTTTCCCGCTGGAACATGCCCCCTCAGCCGGACTGAGTGACAAAAGAGTGCGTGACTGGATTTAATAGGTGAGACTACGAAAACGCGAGTAAAACAAACAATTATCAGTTTAAACTAAAGGTTGGACTTGATATAAGTGTTCATTACAACTTAACAAAGATCCAGTGAAGCATGGATATTGACATGCAGCCAGGATTGTGTTTCCTGACATTTACATGAGCCTGATTTCGACGCCATGCAAGTACGAAGCTAATTTGCCTGTGAATGCTTTATATAAATACAATATAGGTAGGTCTAAGGTCCTGGTGATCACTCATATCAATGTTATACATATTGTCATATCATCCAGCCCTAAAACTTGTATAGTTTTTTTTTGTTAGTGTTTACTTAAAAACATCCAATCATGCAGAATATAAGATGTTAAATATTTAACTGATGAGTTGTCAATACAATATATAACAATACAATTTATAGGGTATGATTTTACCCCAAAATTCAACATATTAACACAAAATGATAACTGCAAATCCACGGTCCAGTTGTTTCTGTGAATTGCAGCGATCCTTTTGCTTCTTTTTTCTTTTTTGTCTGTAAATATATACCTCAAGATTTCTTGTCAAATCTATTTGTGTTTTGTGTGTTTTTCGCAGCATTCACACTGAAAACCAATGCTGCCGCTGAGTCTTTTTGCCGCTCAGTGGGCATAACCGCAGTCACTCCAGACGACGGTGACATCACGTGCATACCCTCTATAAATGCAGCCTTAGTGAGCATAAGAGACTTTTTCCCAAAAGAGAAAAATCTTTAAACTTCTGAACAGTAGTATATATACACACACACAGTCACACATACAAGATGCTAGGTTAGACTTCAGTATCGTCACGACCCTACTTAAGTGAGGTCCAGCGTTGCTGGTCACCACCATAAGGTATGTCTGGTTGCTAGTTTGCTGAACCCCAGCATGGGAAGTGAGAGTGCTGGTAAACTAGCTCAGTTTTGCTTGAGAACAGCACGTCTATGCTGGTCCACCAGCTGGGGGGTGGGGGTGGTGGTGAGGTGTCCTACTATATCATAAATGAAATGGACACAACTGCACACAGTTTCCATGTTGCCCCAGACAAATGTCACTAACACACCACCTGCCAACCATCAAAACACCCCCCATAACCCAAACATTCTAGCTTATGTTGCTCAGAACTAATCCAGGGTCCTTTATCATTACAGACCAAATCACAATGCATTTACGGATACTTACACGTTCATTCTCTTTAGCTGCAAAGAAGTGAAGGTGCCTGCACACTTCATCAACATACAGTATACTCCTACACTCAGTTTCAGTCATGGATACATCTTTTCATTTATCAAAGATGTTGTTATGTGGCTCTACAACAGTTTGTGTTGGCGTTGCTTCAATACAGTTAACCTATTGGAAAACTGGAGAAGCTACATTGCTAGAAAAAAAGAGTTTTGCAGTAGGCAAACTTTTTTCTTTGCCCTCCCTAAAAAGTCAAAGTCAAACCAACTATTGAGAGATTTCTGACTGAAAGAAAAGGCTTTGAAGTGGAGTGAAAGCATTTCCTTTTGATCTGTGTTGAAACGCTAAATACGTGTCAGTGTGGACATTTGTTCTAACACGCTGGAGATCCAAACAGAGATGAGCCTGTTGAAAGAGAACTTTAAAAAAAAAAACGCAATCCTTTCTGGAAAAACCAAGAGTTTTCTACACATTTCTCTGCATGCACTGCCATATAACCCCATACATCACTGACGTTTGTCATTACAGGGAAAAATGATACATCAAGAATAAAGCTGGCTTTTGTTTTAAAGTATGTGTGACTTGAAGGAACTGTCTCAACAGTAATAATAAACAGAAACGTTTCAGTCATGGACTCACTTTTTCAACTGTACCAGAGACAGTGACCGAGTTCAAGACAAAGGGAGAGAAAGAGTTGGGCAAGAAATCAGAGGGATGGAAAGGATACTCTCCGTCCCACAGGACAGGAGATAATGAGTTCCTTTCTACGCAGTTAGTTTTCCTAATTTCATAAACATGTTTAATTGATTAAACACTCCTGCGATATCCAGACAATATTTCATTATGATCATGTGGACATGCGTTATAAAGGTTAAAGTAGACTGTTCTGCCAATAACTGAATCGGCCAGCTGAGATACGCCTCCGTTTGAGTCCACAGTCATCTGTCTTAATTTAGACCTTACTCGCGGGCGGTAAGGTACTCGTGTGTGTGTGGGTTGCAGGATAATAAAACAAAACTCCCGCAAAATATAAATATCTAAAAATAAAACATCTAAAAAACAAATAAATTGTTATTCATCTGTTGCACAAAAGCAACAAGAACAACTAAAACAAAATAAAAACGATTTACAGGCGCAAGCATGGGCAGAGTTTCTATTTATAACATGTTTTTGCAGCGTTGTGCAATGTAGCCAATCACAGACGTATGTGTTGTTTTCTTGAACGCAATGGCCAATCAGATGCATTTAAGATAGAATCCAATCCACTCACTGCTAAAAGTGAGTTTTTGTTCAGTGCTGAATTCTTCATGCTGGCAAATCCTGAGATTATAACAAGGAAAATGTGTGTAGACATTATGAAATATTCATTGTGCAGTCAGCTTCATTGATAACGGAGCTTTATGAGATCTGAGAACTGAGATTTTTAGGAATTATTAAGGGAGCGCACTTTGCGTGCATTCTGCCATGCCAAACCATGCACGTGCTTGCTTTTATGTTAAATTACTTCAAACTATTTCATGGACATACAGAAAAAATCAATTTATACTTTTATGCGGGCTTTTGCAGGCGGGAGCAGGACAAAACATAAATGTTGTGGGCGGGAGCGGGAGAAAGTAACGTATATTTTTCCGGGAGTGGGACAGAATCCTGCGGGAGCGGGAAAATCCGCCACGCGCGGGTCTCTACCGTGCAGCACTTAAAGTGACAGCAGCCTAATAAATCTGCTGCAGTCAATATTGTTAATCAAACAACAAAAGACAAAGAAGAAAACACTCACTATTCTTGATTGAATAACTTGTAGTTTTAAATAAGGATTAGTCTATATTGAATGTATACAGCAGTGTTATTTTACATTTGATTACTTTATTCAATTTCTATTATAGGCTATTATTTATCTGAATACTGTTATATTCCTGAAAAACTTAAAGCACTGTTTATTTAATTTGTATTTTTGTTCTGTTATATTTTCTGTCAGTTTTATTTGTAATTAGTTTCTTTGTTCTTATTTTATTGCTGACTGTTTACTTGTCTTCTGGAACTGTTTTTAGGACTTTTTACTTAGATTAATTAACCAAGTATTTATTTTTGTTGAAGTATCGATAATTGTGAAATTTCACTGATATTTAAAGTAATAAAATTTGAAATAAAAGACATGACTTTGATCATATCACCCACCCACAATTGTGTTAAATAATCGTGACTTCAATATTGACCATGATAATTGTGATTATGATTTTTGCTATTATCAAGCAGCACTAACGTAAGATCGTTTAAAATATCTAAAAATCACTAGAAAAATGTTAATGTTATATATTTTGTTGACTTGTGTACTTTATTATCCCAAATGTTAGTAGTGTAAAAAAGTAGTGTAACGGCCCGTGTCATTGTGTTGTCTGTCAATGACGTCATACCCGCGTAACCCTCGATTTCTGTGCTTTAAGTTTAAGTAGGCTACTGTTTGTTTTTCCCCTGTTATTGTTTTTTGCTCAGCGTTAACGACACAGACAGGAGCGGGTATAGGCTAGGCTATATTAGGTTGCTTTCACTTTAAGACCTACAGTAATGCGCAGATACAATACTGCCACACGTCCCAAACCTTTTTTTACACACGACATAACCGCCAATATGGACATAGGCATAATAATGTGTGTATTTTGATCGTTCAAAGGCAATAAGCCTAGAACACATTCGTATACTCGCGCGAGCGCTGACAGGCGGCAAACACGTGCATAGAATCCGCAGCCAGTCTGACATCGGTCCCTGTGTCAGTACCGAATTGAGTTCGGGGTTTACATCGCTTTTATTAACTCTTTTTAGTGCTATCAGGGACATCATACTTTTATTTAGTCATTATGCGAGATGGCAGGTGAGAAAGATTTGCCTTCGCTTTTACGATCGCGGAACTGGAAGAACTGGAGAACTGTTCGCTGAAGAATAAAATCCATTTGATGTGTCTGTGGAGACTCGCGCCAATAACATGAAAGCTGATTGGCTGCAATATAAGATGCATGTTGGTCTCATTTGTAGTTGTAATACAGCAAACTATAGTTGGACCAGCGAAAGAAAGAACTGCAACACCCCGGAATAAACACACACACACACACTCTTTAAAGCACTGCGGAAGCATTTCAATGAGCAATAGAGGTAGCGTTACATGGACGTAAGAAAATTAAGACCTGTTTAAAATTATTTAAGACCTAGAACTCAATACTTAATTTAACTTTTTAAGACCTAAAATTTTGATTTTAAGACCCCGCAGATACCCTGGTCCCATTGCTTTCCATCGGCTGTGGAGGTGAAGACGACAACTCCCATGATTCCACGCGCATTTGCGCCATCATCAAGCTACGCCTTTGTTATTGTTTTGCATGAGCGACCTCTAGCAGCAAAACTTACATACTGTGCCACATCTCAAAATCCAACCAACAAACAATAGATTGAACTTGAAGTCCCATTTTTTTCTTTTCGATAATCTGTTACACTTCATTACATTGCATAAGAAAAGATCGGAACAGAAAAAGAAAATTAGAATTTTAACAATTCATTTCATCACATGTAGGAATAAAATCCAATCAATTTTTACCACAGAAACAGTAAAGTTTTTCTAACTTAGCCAAAGTAACCAAGGAGACGCAGCTTAGCAAACTGTCAATAATACACAACTGTACATTCACAGTACAGTCAGCATTAAGGACACTTTAAATGTGTAACTTTTACGTAACATATGATGTTCTTAAGCAAACCACATAATTCTCCAAACACACATAATTTCAGCTGACAGGCCACACTTGAACCAATTGTTTTTGAATAACACAAACCTTAAGTTATCCATTCCTCTACATAAACACGGCCTGCCTCTGTGAGGTATTTCTTGGAGCGCAACAAAGAGCTTTCTGTGTAACCTCAAGTGCCAAAAGCAATATTTTCATGTGGAAGCCATACCTGTCCTCTGATTTCCTGTCTTATGTAAGATATCCTTATACACAAGATAAGACTGGTCTGTGCTGAAAAAGAGAGAGCATGATGATTTAAAGCAGTCTGACGTAGCTGTCTAAGCTCCATTAAAAGTGTTGATGGTTAAAGAACACCATATTTATGTAATGAAAGAGACTGATGTACAGGCACATACATGCATAAATAAAAAAGGGTCCTTAAAGACTCTCTAACGTACACAAGGGACTCTTCTAGAGCGTACAAATCTATAATGCTCTTCTGGTCTGGTCTTCTCATTTATGGTACACCACAGATATTAAGAGAGGCCTCAGTGAAGCATTACTGCTCCCTTGAGAAGGAAAAACAGTGGGTGGAGGCTCAAAGATTAAATCAAAGATTTGCTCCCAAGAATGAAACGTTTCAAACACCGTCGCTAGATCGGCAAATCTGACAGACAATAAGGCGACAGTAGCGGAGGATTTCACAGAGGCTCTTTCAGATCCCTTTCATTTTCCCGCGGTTTTCAACAGCAGTTCTGACGCTGTCTGTCATGACTTTGGCGCCACAGCTCGGTTACTGGAGCCAGAGCTCCGTTCCCACTAACGCGAGGGAAGAGCAAAACGTTTATAATCATACTGTACTAAGCTCATAATGAATTCAGCAGAACGAAGAGTTTACGATAATGCGTGTCTATATCTTTTATAGTTACTTCCATAAATACTTTACCCACATGTCCTTACGGTTTATATTATTGGCTCAAGTTGGTTTGGCCGGTATCCTTTCCTAGTGATGGGGATTGGGAGTTCGGAGTCATTCTTCTTTGGAACTGTTCGTAAAAGATTGGATCTTGTTCGGATCAATTCATAATTTTCAGTCACGTGACTTTCGCGGAGCCCTGGAGGGCAAAACAGCCGAAGAACTGCAGCACAAGCAGCACAAGTTTTGGGCACTTGTGATCCATATACAGCACCTGCTGCAATATTGCAGTATTTCAATCACTAAACACAGCAGGACGTTTTTAAAATGCTTAACGTGAAAAAACACTTATACGGTGAGTTGCACCAATAAGGATTGAATTGAGCAAAGTTTAACGCTAATCAAGGATTTGTTGATCTGAGTTTTATTTTAAATCGAGTTGTGTTGCACCACTTAATTTTAAACAGATTAACTATGTAGAAAAACCGTTAGAATTAAAGGGCAGATCATGCAGCATAGGCGGGTGAATCGACACCAGGCTAAAGAATTCTTATTAGTGCAACCCACCCTTAAAGTGCCTTAATGTACTATAGCAGTGATATTAAACTCAGTTTACACCTTTTGATGATGCAGGTGAATAGATGAGCCAAGAATATAAACGCGTTTTCTTTATAATTGTTTTCGATGGGAAAAACACTTCACGAGAAACCTCGTGTTGCATTAATATTCTGTGTTCATTTGCTTGCCTGTACTAAGTATGCAACATCAATAAGGTGTATATTGAATTTGGTATTTTAAAATCACTGTCTTACTACATTAAAACTTACTACAAACCCACAGACCGTAAAAAAAATTAACCTGGTAACAATGACTGGAAAGCCTTGTTTTGCCCTCCAGGTGGGCGTAACTATAATGGTGTGTCGTCACGTGAAAACTATGGATAACCAATTCTGCTATTCTTTACGTCATGAGGTTAAACGTCATCACGTGATCCATGGCGTGGCATCTCAAACTTCTACCATTGCTGTTACTTTTTTTTAATGTTACGTTTTATTAATAAGATTTCACTCTAATTGGTTTATTGTAATTTGATGTAATTGTGGATTTGTTGGACATGATTCAGCTTATATACTTATTTAAAACCTAAATAGAATTTACATTCAACAATAATAAAATACTATTGCTAAAAATACTTTTTACTAAAAATACTAATGAATTTACATCTATAGGCTGAAAAACATGTTAATTAAAAATTATATTTATTCAAATTAACTGTTTTGTATGTGTGTTAATAAAACCGTATACATTCATAAGCTTATCATCAGTACATTTTCTTTTATTTATTAACATTTCTGTTATTCAACTATTTTAGTAGCCACATCATCGGTTCACTCATCAGTTCTCTGCTCACTGCGATTCGGAGACGGTTCTCGGTTCAATGAATCTCTAACGAGCCAGATCCCACCAGTGTGATTCATTATGGCTACTTAATAGTCAATTCAGTCAATCAACTTCTCTTGAGTAATAGACTCTTGAGACTAAAGGGAACTAAAAGAGACTGTTGTTGAGAAAACTGGCTTATTTCAATTTAGTTTTAATGCCACATTTATCCTCAAACAGAAATTAAAGAGAGGCATTCATGCTAGTCAGGGTCATCGTCGAGGTCGGGGATCAAAAGTTCAGGCAAATTCAGCAGCTTTCACAGAAAGATCCGACATGCTGGTGAATGTCTCCATCTAGTGGCTAAAGACAAAACGAGGCATTTAAGTGGCATTTAAAAAGAAATCAACACTTTTAGGTTAATGTCTAATACAATATTACCTAATTCACACAATTAATTAAATTGAGGTCCCATACATATATAATACTGCAACCACAGCAGAAAAAAACTTGGACTTTGCTACATTTTTAAACTGCTCTTCTCCCTCCCTCCCTTACTTCACTGATCAGGCGTAACATTATGAACACTGACAGGTGGACAAGTGAATAACACTGATTATCTCTTCATCACGGCACCTGTTAGTGGGTGGGATATATTAGGCAGCAAGTGAACATTTTGTCCTCAAAGTTGATGTGTTAGAAGCAGGAAAAATGGGCAAGCGTAAGGATTTGAGCGCGTTTGACAAGGGTCAAATTGTGATGGCTAGACGACTGGGTCAGAGCATCTCCAAAACTCCAAAAAACAGTCTTTTACATCACGTGGTTGGCCGGGTGCGTATGCATCGCTTACCTGGGGAACACATGGCACCAGGATGCACTATGGGAAGAAGGCAAGCCGGTGGAGGCAGTGTGATGCTTTGGGCAATGTTCTGCTGGGAAACCTTGGGTCCTGCCATCCATGTGGATGTTACTTTGACACGTACCACCTACCTAAGCATTGTTGCAGACCATGTACACCCTTTCATGGAAATGGTATTCCCTGGTGGCTGTGGCCTTTTTCAGCAGGACAATGTGCCCTGCCACAATGCAAAAATGGTTCAGGAATGGTTTGAGGAGCACAATGAGTTTGAGGTGTTGACCTGGCCTCCAAATTCCCCAGATCTCAATCCAATCGAGCATCTGTGGGATGTGCTGAACAAACAAGTCCAATCCATGAAGGCCCCACCTCACAACTTACAGGATTTAAAGGATCTGCTGCTAACATCTTGGTGCCAGAAACCACAGCACACCTTCAGGGGTCTAGTGGAGTCCATGCCTCGACGGGTCAGGGCTGTTTTGGCAGCAAAAAGAGGACCAACACAATATTAGGTTATCATAATAATGTTATGCCTGATCGGTGTATATTGATTATTTGTATTCCCCCAACCACCAAAGGGAGACTGACCATATTAATATTGTAAAAGACAATAATATATAATACTATATCAATAATACAAATTATAAGGTGGATTGAACTGGCTTCAGCACACCCATCCACCCAACCACACCCTCCTATGCCCCTTCTTTAGTCAATAATATTTCAACAAAATTCAGTTGCACATCCCCAAGAATTGTTACAGTCGAGGTGATCCTGAATTGTGACATATTGCAACATTTACTTTAAAAAAAACAATTATATATATATTAAAACTTTAAATATAAATCCAATATCTTTAAATAGCTTTGCCTTTGGCCAACCTTTCACACACCTAAAAACACTAAAGTAATCTTTTAATTAATTACATATAATATAATATAATATATAACTATATTATTATTATTATTATTATTATTATTATTATTATTATTATTATTATTATATTGTTTAGCAACTGAAGAGTAGGTCTTTAATATGACCATGTAATTTCACAAAGTATTTAGTCACTGAAAATCCTTGAAAAGACCGACTGGAAAGTAACACGCAGAGAAGTGAGAAATAAAACTACATTTATTGTAGTAACAATAACTGTGGTAACTGTGGTATTTTGGAGGAAACTACGGTTACCACGGTAAACATTTTGTAGGTGTGGGGAAATGAGCGTAATATCTAGGTGGCGCAGTAGGTGGCAGTGATTTGCCTTGTCCCGTTGTCAGAGGGGTGTGGTTTAAATGCCAGGATCACCCCCTGTCCGATGAGGATTATTTGAGTAACATTAGTCCGTCTGAAACAGAGGGGTGTTGCCCTGCCCAGACATAACATTCTTCAATACCATTTAAACTGTAGCTCCGCTGTAAACAGACTCCGGTCGTTCATCTATAGGTAAGTCTGTTATATTTGATTTATTTCCCCTTTAACCAATGTAGTCAGATGAAATGTAACGATTTACCTCACTGCAAACAACGCCGACCTGTTACTTTAAACACAAGTGTCTCTGTGTGCGTAATGGAGTGATACTCTCTTACGGGACACGCCACGAACTCAAACACACCGCAGTTTGAAATCGTTTTCATCATGTGTAGGCCGTGCATAATGCATTATATCGCATATTTGACAAACCTGTCTTTTGTTTTCGGGCGCTGAAAATGCTCATCAAACAAAGCCATATATGGAGCGATTCTGATTTCTGGGATGCGCCTTTTAATTATGCGGCAAAACGGGACCTTTTAAAGTGCGGAGTCTGCAGGACGTTCTCTGACCTGCTGTCACATATGCATTTGGAAGAGTAGGCCTACTATTGATATTTGGATCGATTTATCCATTGCTTTAGCCTAAGCAGATTGGAGCCATTTTTGGTTTCAGCCTTCAATGGGTTCTCAGAAATACTTGATATGACTTGATAACTAAAGCAAACATATTGTTAACTACTTTTGTGATAATGTGTTGTTCTGTCTAAAAGGGCTATGGCCATTACAGGAACTTAAAGATTTGGATGACATGTCATGCAGTGCTGTATAGTTCCACTTTAGATTACTCATCATCAGCCCCTTGTGCACATTTATGACCTGTTACCATAGAAACACACACAACTGAAACAAACATTAACTTTGTGGTAAAGATGCTTTTAGACAAAAAGGAAGTGCTCTGCGTCACCTCAGGAAACACTGTTCAGTGTATGTGAAAAACTGCAGCAAAAAAATATGTGTGTGTGTGTGTGTGTGTGTGTACAAACAATTGGGGGAAAACAGTACAGTTTAATTGGTGCAGTCTTTAAATCAGGTAGATAAATTGCACAAAGACTGATAACATACTAGCTTTATTCATAGGTGTTCTAATTCAAACACGCCTATACACACACATACCTAGTGATTAAAAGAATAACAGAGGTCTGTGAGAGTAGGTGACACTGGGTTTCCGCATGGAGGAGAGAAAAGTCTTTCTCTCAGATTTTATATACTTCATGTAAGTTACTCAGGAACACATGTAAACATTTACAAGAACATATTTAAGACCAGAAACACACAATTTTTTGTCATTTGTAATGGCAAGTGATATGTTATCATGTCATATAACATTACAAAACCAGCATTGTCACGTGACTACTATGATCAGGTTCATAACAGATTTACTAAATTGTTCATTATGCTGAAATGTGCATGTGTTAGCTTTCATGCAGTTCTTAAAGTCAGCATGAAACTATATTGCGATAGTCTTTTCTTCCTTATTGTGATGTATATCCGAGTGGAACGGCTTCTCGAAGACAAGAAAAAATGTAGGGCAGGACTTGATTTTGTCCATCAGGAATTGATTGAATGTTTGTAATCTCATGTGAGTGACAGGTTGTCCCGCCCCCATCAGAGAAGAGAAATCACTGCAAAAGGGAGGGGAAATTATTTTGAATAAAGATTAAAGATACCGAGGAAACAAGAATAAACACAGATAAATCCATTGTCCATTTTGATTTTATGGGGACTTAAAGAACAGTGTTCTGTTTGCTGTTCAACATTAAATTGGTTGAGTTAGACGAGGAAGAATCAGCCACACCAATCTGATAGAAACGGTTGGACACCTTGTATAGCTCAGACTTTGAACCCCTGCATGTTATCTGAATACTAAATAACAATTCTCAGAGTTTTGTGCTTTAATATGGGGCCTGGCTATAAAACACAGTCAGTGCAGTCACAGTTACTGGTTAGGCTGTTTTCTCTTTAGGTAAACACAGGGTGCAGTCAAGGGCTTAAACAAGGCTTTGAATCAGACTCTGTGCTAAGATATTATCTCAGTAGCTTTGGGGCTTGTAAAAGGTGTAGGAAGAAATGTCTAGATGGAAAAACTGACTCATTTCAGGAGTTTATCTGATTCAGGCATTTCTCCAGGAAAAAGGAAGATGATTTAGTCTGTTCTTTCAGACTGAGGATCAAAATAAATAAATAATTTTATACTACCCAGTAGTTAGGTTAAATTCAAGTAGGAGGTATATACTGGTCATTTAACAGATTTAGGACCATCACATGTATTAATTTCCATTTATGATTTATATTCTGAGGGCCACTGTGTCTTAACTGGTTCAGATTTCAGTCAGAATTCCTGACACTAAAAACTTTGAGGAAATGCCAGATTTACCATGCTTTCTGAAGTCAGTGTCAAACTTACTTAACAACTTTTTTTGTGGGTACCACCGACTCAGCTTCTCAGCTCTTGTGACCATAAAATCATGATAAACCGGAAGTAGGGGTATTTTCTTCTATATTAGGAGGTACATCCGAGTAAAAACGTATCAAAAGTATATAAACTTGTATTATAAACTTATTATTAACAAAATAATTTAGGATGATGACTTGGTTCTTTTCATCAGTTGATTGGATGGAGGCAGTTCTGAAGTTCCGGAAGTTCTGGTTGTGACATTTTGTTGAACAATTACTGTCAAAAAATAAAAAAAATGAACTGTATGCATGGATGAAATATTCACAGTAAGATCAATAACATGCATTTACAAAATAGATAGGGTGTTTTTAGGGTATAATTTTTATTTAATTTGTCTATTGGTTGCATACATTACAATTCAACAAATGCATATTGCACATCTGTGTTCATGCATCTTGGTGCTTTCTTCAAAACTCTATTAAGGCCTATTCAGAGGGACCGACTGTATACAGGCGCTTACCAGAAACATCTCCCTCCCATTTTGACCCATAAGCATATGTCACATGACCTGGGCTATTTATAGTCTCCTGTGGGTTAGCAGACTGGCGGCAAACTCATCAGCTGCATCAGACAAGATGTGTTTAGCTCAGAATAGGCCGTTGTATGCTAAATATTTCATGCAAGTCTCAAGAGATAACCTGGAGCAGTAAATTACATACCGAGATCAGTGGTTTGCGTGAGATGTTCTGTTTAATTAGCCTTTGTGTCACAATTTCAGAAGATACAATGTACTTAGGCACATCAAAAACATTTGGAAATCAGTTCTAGTTCACACGACATAGCATTTGGTGTACATGCTGATAAGACAACAGCTGATGTAGAGCAAATGGAGGCAGCATGTCTATTCAAGTTCATCATCAAGTGCTTGTTTCATAGCAGGCCCCTGGTTTAAAATAGATGCCTGTTTGTGAAGAATGTGTTACCAAATAGCGATTTGATCTAATATTGGAGGTGTCAATGAATGCATTGTGACAACTGTCTCTTGTACAGTGTTAATTCAGTGTTTAATTGCCAGGCCTGGCACATTGTCTGGAAAATAAGGAAAATAATGGTCGATTTATGGTTTAATGTTCTCGGAGATGATGAGAGAAAATGTGTGCTAATAGCTATATTTTATTTATGATATATCATGATATCTCTAATCGGTTGATATTGGATGTATCAGTTTATATTACATATTTAAAGCCACAATATGAAGGCAAATTTTTTGCTGCTAGGTCGCTTATTTAAAACAGCTTGATGACGCCTTGATTTCGCAGAGCTCTTTCAGAGCGCTTTCGCTTCTTCTGCTCATGTGTATGTGGGGTAACGCAGTGCTGTTTTATCATATTAAATACATTATTTTAGTGTGTTCAAAAGTATGTTATAATGCTACTCTGTGCGTTCACTCTGCAGTAAGCTAGATTGATATTAGGCATGGTAAAACATGGTACTCGCGGTAAATCAAGAAAACAAGATTTAAACAATAAGACTAACTGTATTGAGCTATAACAATGACTGGTTTTCTGTCGGTGAATGTATCCAAACAGTTGCTCACCTGTCTAATAAAACACATAATATATTAAAGCGTCTTTGGTGTTTCCATGGTTTCTACAAAATAAAACGGGAAATCGAGGGTTACGCGTGTATGATTTCATTGATAGGCGATGCACGGACATAGTCCGTATCCTTGTTAAAATTGCTTATTTCTCTGGATTTAAACATTCTTGGAAACATTTGGGATAATGTAAGTACACAAGTCAACAAAATATATAACATTGTTCTAGTAGTTTTTGGATATTTTAATCCAAACACATATTGTGGCTTTAATTGTGCACGGTCATATATCCTATATCCCCTATTTTTATTACATTCAAGACTATACATTAAGAGTACCTTTGCCACACTCACTTAATGTTAATCTTTGAAAATGAAAATCCATTTTTCACACTGTACATTGTAATGGTGTGATGCCATTTAAAAAATATATATTTTTGTAAAATCTTAATTAAAAAAAAAAAATGTTTAGACAAAAATGGTATAGAATTTTAATATCAGCCATAAGGTAAATAATTATTGTACGGCTCACAATTTTAAATTTAACATCCTTTGTTTTGATACTTTTAACAACTTATGCATGTACACTACCATTTAAAAGTTTGGAGTTGGTAACAATGCACCAAGGCTGCATTTATTTAATTAAAAATACAGTAAAAAGAGTAATAGTGTGAAAAACTTTTTCAATTTTAGTATATTTTAAAATTATTGCAAAGCTGAATTTTCAGCAGTCATTATTCTCCAGTGTCATGTGATTCTTTAGAAATCTAATATGCTGATTTGGTGTTTAAGAAACATTTCTTGCTATTATCAATGTTGAAAACAGTTGTGCTGCTTAATTTTTGTGGAAACCATAATTTTTTTCAGGATTAATTAGATTTGATTAATAGAATTTTTTACAGAACAGCATTTATTTGAAATAGAAATCTTTTGTAACATAATTGACTTTTAAATCAATTTAATGCATCCTTGCTGAATAAAAGTATTAATATTAAAAAAAAAAACATTCATACTCACCCCATAATTTAACATTACATGCCCTACTCATCCATTCTTTGACTTATGAAAATGACATAAGTGTTTTAGATTGTTTGGCATTGGAACCAATGATTACGTTCCCCTCCTCTGGTTTGGTTTTTCATAATGTTAAGAAATTAAGTTAATTTCTAAGTTAATTCTGATGGATGATTGGTGAATATTGATCCTTAGTAAACACCACTCCCTTTCGTGGACTTTTTTTCTCTGAGGAATGTCTTGTGGTCTGTGAAAAGACTTACAATGCTACCATCTAATTTCTGAATGACTCATGTCCAAGACATTCCAAACTTCACCATGTCTCCACCCCTCAAGTAGGCGGTAAGCTCAGCTGACACGGTCACCATCTCAGAGGCTCTTGCCACATTAAGAGCTAGTAAGTGACTGTAAGTGAGGGCTGCTGGCATGAATGATCTGGTCAGGCTGTGTCCACAGTTGGCACTGTCACTCACAGTGTTTCCTTTTTCCTGCATCCAGCCCAATTGTCTATCACCACAGAAGGAAACTCCCAGCCACTGGATTTTTATAGTACAGTTCACTGAGTTTATTTTGCAGTCTCCAATGTGGATTTAAGATCTTCATGTGTGAACTCGAGAAATTCAGGGAACGATTTTATAGATTTTTCACAAATGTAGGGAAAATGCCCCTTTCACACATTAAACCCGGTAAATTACTATTAAGTTATTAAGACTCTTTCAGTAAATACACAAATGTACTGTTCACACAAGCAAAGGCGTTCCGTCTTTTTACTAGTAAGATGCAGTACAATTCACACATCAGTACCAAAATACCAGTAAACTTTGTGATTGGAAACTACCTTTAAACGCTGCAGCGTTTTCTCAACCTGGATGAGAAGCACTTAAGTTTCATTATCTGTCCAATTTGACCTTTTTTTATTTATTTAAATCTGAGTGACAAGCAAAAGGGGATGATCACACAATGTGGTTTTGCTCTTAAAACACAAGACACATAATAGTTACTATAGAGTAGTACTGCAGTTACTATAATATGAAAAAATAGCAACAGAGCCACAGCGCTGATGAATGGAAAAGAAGGCAGGGTCTCAAGTGCGAGACATGTCGCAGTGGTCTGACACCCGTCTAGCGCATGTTTACATAGAAAAACAATTAAAAGCAGTGGAGAGTACTATAAACCGATCCAACAGAGCTTTATGATTGGCCCAAAAGAAGCTTCCTACATCAACACATTCTACCTTGTAAGTGCTCATACTGGTTCATAAACTATTCTTCGTTCACATATAGGATCATACCGGTAATTTACTGGTATTGTTACAACTTCTCTTGCCGGAAAATGACTAAAACTGATTTAGCAGTATTTTTTAAAGGGTTAGAGATCACACATGATCTCTAAATCTCAAAATAATTTACCAGTAAAGACTGTATGTGTGAAAGGGGCTAATGTCTCTGTGTGTGTGTTATTTTTTTCTTCTTCTAGACAGCATGGTGTACCATCCTGAGTTTGAGCGAGCAGGCAGGGAGCATGGACTCCAGGTGTGGAGAATTGAGAAGTTTGATTTGGTGGCCGTTCCTGAGAACCTCTATGGAGGGTTCTACACCGGTGATGCTTATGTGGTCCTCAACACTATCAAGCAGCGTTCTGGCAACCTACAGTACGACCTTCACTTCTGGCTAGGTAAGAGGACAATGTTTTGCTAAAAAGATTCTGAATTTCTGACATTTATTTTAGTGCCATTGCAAAGTAAATATTCTGCCTAATTTGCAAGACAAGCTAGATGGTTTAATGTCAAATGCATCAGCTACATTTATTATAGATGCTCTTTCCTCAATTGGCAGGTGACTTCTGCACGCAGGATGAGAGTGGGGCGGCTGCCATTTTCACAGTGCAGATGGATGACTATTTGGGTGGAAAGCCCATCCAGTACCGTGAAGTTCAGGGCTATGAGTCCAAAGCTTTCCTGGGGTATTTTAAAAAGGGGCTGCAGTACATGGTGAGTAGTCCAAGCGTTGACTGGACAAATGGAAAAAGACTAAGGTTTACAAATAATGACAAATAAGGATGTTCAAATATGATCATGTCTTCAAACACATTTTAAAGTAAAGACGAAAAAGTAAAATTTCTACAAATATCATGAATTTTTGAAAGTTTTGATAGTTAAAGTTAGTTGATATTTTTCCTTAATTCACAGTCATGTTATGTAATGGGTAATGTAATAACTTTATATATTATATATCATATATAATAAAACAGGACAGTTTTACCACACTGACATATTTGACTTCATGTTCCATAAATATTTATCAAAATTAATTTTAAGAAATTGTAACATATTCATGATAAGATATGTATTCAGGTCACTGATTGTGTGAATACATTTTTTTATAAAAAATTATGTTACTATTGATTTCTTTCTGCTTTCTACTCCAGAAAGGTGGAGTTGCGTCTGGATTCAAGCATGTTGTCACCAATGAAGTTACAGTGCAGCGGGTGCTACAGGTCAAAGGTCGGCGTGTTGTCAGAGCAACAGAAGTGCCAGTCAGCTGGGACAGCTTTAACCAGGGAGACTGCTTCATCCTGGACTTGGGTAATGTGAGTATCATATGAAGATAGTGAGGGAGAATTGATATCATCAAAATCAAAAAAATAACCCTGTTTGCTCTGTGTATTTTTACAGGAGATCTACCAGTGGTGTGGTTCAAAGAGTAACCGCTTTGAGAAGTTAAAAGCTACACAGCTTGCAAAGGGCATTCGTGACAACGAACGCAGTGGACGCGCGCGCGTGTATGTTTGTGATGAAGGGATTGAACGAGAAAAGATATTGGAGGTAAGAAAGACAAAAAATCAACTTCAAAATCAACTAAAATCAGCTGAAAATATGATCCATATATCTGATGGCAGGTTCTTGGAGAAAAACCAGACCTGCCTGAAGGAGTGTCTGATGATATCAAGGCTGATGCCTCCAATAGGAAGATGGCAAAACTCTACAAGGTAGCTATTGGAACTAAACCATGCAAATATGATAAATGGCCCTTGTAGATCATAAGTGCATTCAGTTTATTGACGTTTTCTTGTATCTCAGGTGTCTGATGCCAGTGGAGACATGACCATTGCCCTGGTGGCCGCTGAGAACCCCTTCTCCCAGAGTGCACTGGAATCAAGCGACTGTTTCATCCTGGATCACGGCTCAGATGGCAAGATCTTTGTTTGGAAAGGTAAATGGCATTGACAAAACAAAAAGGGACTTTTTTCCTTTTTTTTTTTACTTCTTTGTTGACACACTTATGTTCATTTTATAGGCAAAGATGCCAATGTGGAAGAGAGAAAGGCTGCCATGAAGACCGCAGATGAGTTTATTAAGAAAATGGGTTACCCAAAACACACACAGGTTCAGATTCTCCCAGAGATGGGCGAGACGCCTTTATTCAAACAGTTCTTCAAAAATTGGCGTGATGTGGACCAGACAGACGGCCTGGGCGTTGCTTATGTCTCAAACAGCATCGCTAAGATCGAAAAGGTGCCGTTTGATGCTTCTACACTGCATGATTCCCCAGCCATGGCCGCCCAACACGGAATGATCGATGATGGCAATGGAGAGAAACAGGTCAGTGAGTGAGCACACACTGGATGTAACGTGACCTGAAGTTACACAGCATGTTGTGTATACAAATACAGTGAGGGTACCGTGATGATATATTTATTTTTGTCTCACCTGATACTCTAGATCTGGCGTATTGAAGGTGCAGACAAGGTTCCAGTTGACCCTTCTACTTACGGCCAGTTCTATGGCGGAGACAGTTACATTATCCTGTACAATTACCGCCATGGAGGCAGACAGGGTCACATCATCTACATCTGGTATGACTTGATCTCACACAGTCGATCTAAAGCTCTGTCATGTCATATACACTTTTAATTTAACAATTCAGTTGGGTTGTCCTGACTACAAATGTGTGATATCTCTCACAGGCAGGGTAAGGACTCCTCACAAGATGAGATTGGGGCTTCTGCCATCTTGGGCGCCCAACTGGATGATGAGCTTGGAGGTGGACCTGTGCAGGTAATGCTAACAAATAAAGCTCAGTGGATTACTGGATCACAATCACATCCATATGTATGTTACTTCATGGTAAAACTGTCATTTGGGGCTCTTCTGTTACAAGTGCATCAGTGATTCTCTTTTTTTAATAAGTCAACATGAAACAGCATTCGCAAACCATTTTACAATTGTGATGTGGTGCATTTCTGAGTGAAATTCAACAATATTAAGAAAAAATAACTTTACCATCACCTAAAACTCACTTAAAATTAATCTTTAAAAACACGAATTATTTAATAACACTGTTGTATGTATTTTTTTTTTTTAACAAATCTAGCAAACTATCAAATTTAATTACCATTTAAAATTATTGATTTTATTGTATTATTTTTATTTTTTAGTGTTTTATTTTTTAATTTTGACAAAATAGTATAGAATTTTAAAAATGTCCCTTTATCAGATATCAGCCACAACATGAAAATAATGATAATCTTATCGGCATTGGCCAGAATTAAAGTCGCCATGAAATAAAAATGGGCAATTCTTGTTTTTTATGGGATATTCCCATTTATTATACAGTATTTATTAATGCACATCATCTTTTTTTTTAATTAATGTAGGGTAATCTTTATTTAAAAACATTAACTTCCTATCCACTTTGCAACAACGTCTCTGATGTGTGCACTGGTGTCAGGGCGGAAAAATAATCCTTCCCCTGCAAAAATCATGACACATGAGACATCAATTAGCAAACGTCAATGATCCAATCAATTCTCGTTGGATAAAATCAAGTTCTGCCCACATTTTCTTTTCTTAATCAATAAGCAGTTTCACTTAGATATACACATAGTAAGGAAGAAATGACAAATGCAATTTCCATTTCTTGCCAACTTTAATATCCGTGCATCCCAAATTTTTTTTGTCATTGTTGTTAAATTACATGCACTAATAAATCATGGTAAATAAGGCTCATTTTGATTTCATGTTGACTAAGTTCAAGCATCCTGGTGCTCCTGGTTCCTACTGTAGCCTGTGAAAGCTTAGCTACATTCTGCCATTATTGCTGGTTGCATCGGCCTTGATTTTTCCATCTGTTAAACCAACTTCCACCTCCTATGTTTTTCCTTCCTGTCCGTTATTCATACCCGACATCCTGCTGTAGATGGCTGGTGCTCCCATCACCACTCAGGTATCCATATCTCAGGATAGCATGTCCTTGTCCAGAGCCTTCTTCTCTGCCACTTATACAAGCAAACAGCATTGTTTTTACTCAACCTTTAAGTCACATTGATAAAGCAAAATTAATCTTATACAGCATTACATAAACAACAGATTTTTTTTTCCGCAGTGTAGCAGCATAACATCCATTATCTAACTGAATTTATACAGCTAAAAGAATCAAGGCTTCAGCAGAGGGTTTTTAAGCTGATTTTATTGGTGTCTGCATAATCATTGTGCATGATCAATATGTACCAATATTATCACACTTTTTTGTAAGGCTCTGTACACTGACATGTACTATCCCTATATACGCCTCCCCTAGTGTACTTGTGTCTTTGTGTCTCTATGTTGTTATTTTGTCATTTTTGCACAAGTAACTAACTGTCTTCCACATTTACAGATTACTTTTGGGAGTAAGCATGTGAACATTAACAGAAATGCTCCATCATGCATTCACATTTATTTTTTTAATTGATTCATAGTGTGATTTATATGTTTATCTGGATTTATGCATGCTGTCAGTTAAGTAGACCTAACTAGCACATTTAGCATGCTAATGTAGTTTATGTGTATCAACAGTCAACAGAGAATGTCCATCATCTCTGTATTGGTCTAGTATACTCTACCACTCAAATGTGTGTGTGTGTATATATATATATATATATTACACACATACTGTTATCCAGCAAGGTTGCATTAAATTGATCAAAAATGACAAAAAATGAATTCTATTTCAAATAAATGCTGTTCCTTTGAACTTTATATTCATCAAATAATTCAGAAAAAAAAATGCATCATGGTTCACAAAAATCACAAAAATATTAAACAGCAGAACTAAGATTTCATAGAAATATAAAGAACAAATATTGAATACCATTGCAATGAATGCAACCTTATAATTCAGCAGAGAGTATCATGGGAACATTAAATGTAAGTTTTTTTTTTGGGACAGGAGGAGAAAATAACCCCTTTAGTTCGGCCATTGATAAAGCTCTGCTTCCTCCTAAAGTTGAACAGCCCACTGTCATCATGCTGACCACAAAGGATGTTGGGAATGTTGGCATTAGCTCTACATTCCACACAGTGAGCTCAACAGTGCCACCCTGTGGAATGAAATGCAATCCTCAAATAAAGCCTCTTGAAAAAACAACAGGGCCAATAGGACAGTGTTGTCAGAATATACAATTTTGTTCTGTTCATTTTGCAGAAGAATGACTAACAGTTTATCTCTGTTTAATGTCTACTCGCTATTTATTTTTTTCAGGTTCGGGTGGTCCAGGGTAAGGAACCTGCTCACCTGATGAGTCTGTTCGGAGGGCAGCCCATGGTGGTGCACAATGGCGGCACCTCCAGGGAAGGTGGTCAGACGGCACCAGCTGAGACTCGGCTGTTCCAAGTGCGCTCAAACTCCGCAGGGTGCACACGAGCAGTGGAGGTCAGCATCTAAAGTTTAGAATCGGTGGGAAGTTTTAAATATTCTCCTCTAATATTTGCTGATCTTAACCGCTGTTTCCTCCAGATTGATGCAGTGTCCTCCAATCTGAACTCCAATGATGCCTTTGTCCTGGTGACTCCAGCTGCGTCTTTCATATGGGTGGGACGAGGAGCCAGTGATACAGAGAAACATGGGGCGCAGCAGCTATGTGACATCCTTGGAGTGTCATCCTCTGAGCTGGGTGAAGGAGGAGAGGATGGTGAGAACTCCTATGAATTCTTTAAAGTAAAAGTTCACCCATAAATGACAACTGTGTCATTTTCTCATCCTCATTTTGTGCCAAAACTGTATGACTTTCGTTCTTCCATGGACACAAAAACAGAAATTACAAAGATGAAATGGTTACTCTTTTTCCATACAATTACAATAAATTGGCACTGAAGCTTCTTTAAAGGTTTAAAGTCACCATTAATGCAGTATTTATTATAAATTATATATCCGAGCACATCATTATTTTTATTCAGGTGCCCTCATAATCTTTAATCAAAATAACTTCCCCTTCACGAGTGACATCTCTTCTCTTTTCTGATGATGTGTTTACTGGCGTGAGGGCGGTACAACATGTCACTCACATGAGATCACAGCAATAGCAAACAACGATGATCCAATCCATTTCTGATGGACAAAATCAAGTCCCACCCTGCATTTTTTCTTGTTTGAGAAGTCGTTTCACTCGGATGTACATCACAATTGGGAAGAAAAGACTATCTCAACTTCACAAATATAACGTAATAGTGGTCCATACGGCTAATGTGACAAAATTTTCATTTTTGGGTGAACTTTACTTTTAGTTTGCATTAAAATAAAAAAAGGAAATGAGAGTATGTTTTCATAATTATTATTATTATCTAATTCCTAGTTCATTCTCTTATGTAAAACATGAGTGACCATTTCTTTAACTATTTATTATAACTAATTTATTATTTTGATATTTATGTTATTTGTACTATTTTCTTCTTTAAAAATGTGATCCTCATAATTAAGTACATGTATACTTGCATCCCACTGCAGGCAGCTTCTGGGACGCTCTGGGAGGAAAGGCTGATTACCGCACGTCCGCCAGGCTAAAGGACAGGATGAATGCCCACCCGCCACGTCTGTTCGCCTGCTCAAACAAAACTGGCCGTTTCATTGTGAGTAACGCACACAGATTTTTGTCTGCCTTGATTTGAATGAGAATATTGGCAGTGTGGTATGATAAATAGTCACTCAATATGGATACGCTGATATCCATGCAGATTGAAGAAGTACCTGGAGAAATGACCCAAGAAGACCTGGCTACAGATGATGTCATGATCCTTGACACCTGGGATCAGGTAAACTGATAATTGTTCTAAATAACAAGGAGTTTTCATATATATGGTTTATGTTGCTTGCAATAACTTCACAACTCTTTTATTAATGCAATGGCATGCAACTGACATTTAGTGAAATAATCACAGAAGTTGAATAAATCTTAATGTGTTTTGCAGGTGTTTGTTTGGATCGGTAATGAAGCTCATGATGAGGAGAAGACTGAGGCAATGTCTTCAGGTGAGACTCCTCATAACACTTTAGACTTATCATAATTATAATTCACTCCATAAAGTATAAAGAGTAAATAGAATATTGCTATACTACTCCTACTATACTAGTATGCACATTTTTTCTATGTGTAGAATATTCAAATGACCTAGAGCACTTAATGGAATACTGTATCCCACAATGCAATGCACTCTTGTATATCCATTTGATTTTTAATATTTATTTTTGACAAAACAGCCAATATTTATTTTTGGTAAAACTACCACAAATTAAGACACTTTTAACAACAAACAACATTATTTTTCATTTTTCATTCAGTTCCAAAATGCTTAATGGGTGCCACGCATATACTACTATACAATGTAACATTCTACTGTACTGTGATGTGTTTGGAATCACACCTATTGTTTCACATGCTATTGTTAATAAACACTAAGCAATACAGAGAATTTACCTAATACTGTGCAGTATACACTAAGTCAGTATTTCATTCAAAACATAATGGTAGTTTCTTTTGGTTAATTAGTTAAAATGTATACGGTTATTTGCTTTGATGTAAAGATATAATATATAAATATATATATATATATATATATATATATATATATATATATATATATATATATATAAGTATATGGAGAGGAATGCACTTCCATTCAAATGTTTAAGGTCAAGTAAGATTTTTTTTTAAGGCTGCATTTATTTGATTAAAAATACAGTAAAACATCAGTATTGTAAAATATATATATACTATTTAAAATAAGTGTTTTCTATTATAATATATTTTAAAATTCCTATAATTATTCCTGTGATGACAAAGCTGAATTTTCAGCATCATTACTTCAGTCTTCAGTGTCACATGATCCTTCAGAAATCTTTGGTGCTCAAGAAGCATTTCTTATTATTATCAATAAACAGTTGTCCTGCTTAATGTTTTTGTGGAAACCGTGATAAATGTTTTTTTCAGGATTTTTTTAGTGAGTGGAAAGAACAGCATTTACTTGAAATAGAAAGCTTTTGTAACATTATAAATGTCTTTATTGTTACTTTTATTCAGCAAGGATGCATTAAATTCATCAAAATTATTAATTTCTTTCCAAAAACCCAAAACTTTTGAATGGTAGTGTCATGAGGCATTTTTTCAATTAATAGTATCAGTAGTCCATGCTAGAGTCCAGTAGGTGGCAGTAATGTAAGAAAGAAAGAAAGAAAGAAACATGAGCTTGTTTTGAAACGGCAAAAACAGATTGCATCCTTTTATGAATCATGTTTTAAACTTTTCATTTTCTCTCCCTCCAGCTGCGCAATACATTGCGACGGACCCAGCCAACCGTGACTCACGCACACCTATTGTGAAGATTAAACAGGGCTTTGAGCCGCCCACTTTCACAGGCTGGTTCCTGGGCTGGGACCATGACTACTGGAGCACTGACCCCCTGGAGCGGGCCATGGCTGAGCTAGAGATCTGAACTTTGAGCTTTCACCCCTGACCTTTAGACCCCACTGCCTTACCGCAAGCTGATCAAAGTTGCCCTTAGGTTACGTTCACACTGCAAGCCTTAATTCCGATTTATTGCTCAGATCCAGATTTTTTTGTATAGCTGTTAACATTGTTGTTTTAAATGCGGCCAAGATCAGATTCCAGTAGGAACAAATCATGGTCCTGAACTTACCTGCATGCACGAAAGAGCGATAAAAAGACGTCACGCAGCACGCTGTCATATGGAAGTAAACACGGAGAACATTAGAGTAAGATATTACGCCTTTATTTATTGTGTGATCTGCCGAATTTATGAGCAGACAATATTAAAAACAAAGACGGGGATGTGAAAAAAGAGAGCTGAGTTTTTAAACATTTATGAAGTTTTGCTTGTGTAGAGCTGTCACTGTAATACTTATAAGTGAAACGTGTCAAATCCGTACCTTTCACAACTGTCTTGATAATTATGGGAATGTAAAATCTTTGAAGTGACTCCGATGAGCGCAGAGTGATGTAAAAGTCACATAAACTCCGATTTGACTGTTCAGACTAAGGTTGCATTGCAAAACATCTGATCAGATTCCATGTGGTTTGTGCCGTTCACACTGTTGAAAAAAAAATCTGATTTGGGCCACATTTACCTGCAGTCTGAACGTAGCCTTAGATACACCAATTTAATGCTTATGAGGGTTTAATCATGGATTCAAAAACCAAAGCTGGTCCTGGGTCAGTATAAAAGGGCAACTTTTAAATCAAGCACCTTAATGCCCTGGGCTTCAATCACCAATAAGAGATTCCATTTGTGCCGAAAATTAGTTGAATGCTTTATATTATACATCTGTCCTCGTCTACTTGTTCAGATAAATTAGTATATGTTGATGTTTATGTCATATTGTTCTGTTGTCTTCTTTTGTCATCTTAACTACAGTCTTTCTCTGTCATCCTTGTCTTTTTCTCATGTGAAGAGAACAGTGAAAGACCCCGTGTATTTCTGAAGAGGACTGTCTTCTGAAAAGTTTCAACTGCATATTACCTTAATATAATGCCAATAAAGTAGTGTTTTTAAGCGTAACACTGCTTTGTCCATAGTGGTAACCTGGGAAACGGCTTTTGCTGGTCCATAAGCGCCACTTACTGTCAGATAGTGAATTCGCATTTTCATTATTACCATGTAATTTTTGTTCAGACAAATGTGAAAATCAGATTAAAGGTTATTTAATGTGTGTTCTAAAAATCGACACAATTTGGATAATGTTTTAGGCTATACTGAATATATATATGATATACATATATGTATGTATATATTTTATCTGAACAAATAGGCAATGACTGTAGACAAGGACAAATATATAGTACAATGCACAAAGCAGCCGACTCATTTTTGGCACAAATGGAACCTCATAAAATTCTTTACCTTGTTGCTTCTGTATTTAAATGTTTTCTTCATGTGCTTAACAATATGTTGAAGCTTTTAAAGATTTTTTAAGTTGTTTAGTGCATGAGCTTGTATCAGAATATATACAAGGATATTCTTATCAAAATCTTTCAGAAACCTTTTTTTATGTGTCCAGTTTTAAGATTTGACTCGCAATACTAGTTTAGTGTTTTGAATTTATACAACATAAGCCACCAAAATACTGATCTAACTGTAGCCTAGATATGAGGTGTTTTCACCTCATAGCTATTCCATCCTACAGGAATTTAGTCACTGACTGTGTTTGAAATAGTATACTAGCATACTACTCATAATATTTCTGTAGTATATAGTGTGCATACAATATTTTTTGTATGCATACGTAGATAACCATACTGTGTGGAACATTGTATTCCAAAATGCAATGCACTCTAGGTTATTATCATTAACTAAAACTATAAAAAAATTCTAATTGAAACAAAGCTAAAATAAAATCTTGAATCTTATTATATAAATATTAAATGATAATTTATTTCTAGTTTTCATATAATTTAAGTTGAAGCATTAAAATTAACTGAAAATAAGTAAAAACTAAAATGTATTAATTTAAAATAGAACAAAAATTTAAGAAAATGACAAAAGAAAAACAAAAAAAACTAAAAAGAACACTGAAATTATAAAAATAAAAGCCAATTCAAAATATTAATAAAACTAATAGTATATTCAAAAAAACTATCATAACATTGATGTACTCTTGAGTGTTCCAGAGCTTAATATTAGTAATAACCACAATTTTTAACATTCTTATGACTAATTATTAATGAGACTGTCAAAAGCTAAGACATTAATTTAACCCAATAGTGGCTTAAAAAAGCTAAACTTCATATATACAAAATAGCCACAATTTACTGCATTAAATGCACATTGTGATCAGGTCATGCGACAACGATGTAGTACACTATTGTTTAAAACGTTCATTGTGAAGTAATGCCTGTTTTACTTGCTATTTTTATGTAGGCAGTATACAGTACATACTGAGCAGTATTCAGTAAGTAGTAAGCTTTTATTAATTCCAAACACAGCCATGGTCATTTTAAGTGAGCAATGACATCCCTCTACATGCAGAGGGCGCTGCAAGACTTTTTCAATGAAACTAATACTGCCGTGACATTCCCATTGTCTCAATATAGATTTTAAATATCAAAGTTTAGGATTCATACATTAAGGATGTAATCAGCTAATTTCTTGCCCAGCCATAATCAAATCTTTATTATAATGGCAGTGCCTGCATAGTGCACTTGTTAAAAGTGCTTTTTTATTATTATTTACGACTGTTTAAACCTGAGTGGAAAAGGAGCATGTCTTGTTATTGGTTTCATATCAGTTTTTTTTTCTACGAGGCCTTACTATACCTACATATGCAATAGAAAGACTGAATGTAAAAAGATGGCCTGCTGTTTATTTCGTGGGGTTCTTGAATTAGATAATTAACATATTGGGTCAGTTAACTGCTTAAAGATGGTGTACAAAAGCCCACAAAATGCATCCACTCATATAGCAACTTATTTATAAGGGTAATTCCAGAAAATGCTGCTTTCGCAAATCCTTCTGTACCTGAAATAAAAATGATTTCCCAGTTTTACTTCTTATACAATAAAGAACCACAGCCCCAAAAAGGTTTCCAGCGTGATTGATTTAAGGCTTAAGCAACGATATTAATAGGTTTCTGAGAAAATAGCACTTTGTTTAAAAGCAAAGAGTTTATGTACTTTTAAGTCATGAGAAAGATGACACTAAACAAGATGATTTAATAAGAGAATGGGACAATCACACATGAAAAATATGTGTGCAGTGCAAACAAAAAAACATTCAATATTACAATAAACATAGAAGTGAGCTACAACAACTGAGGAGCAAAACTACAGATGTGATATTCCACATATATCAGTTAAAGACAAAATAAAGAATTATAATATATATATATAGATAGATAGATAGAATTGTGACTGATATGAGATGAAAACAAATATTTGAGAAATATAGTCAAGCAGCACTGCAAGTCATTCACATCTTTGACGAGTCTGTAATTCCATCCTCTGACATTTGAAGCAGCAAATACAGTCATTACAAACACAAACATTGACCTCTATAGCCTTAATTTGTTTTCAGCTGCAGTCCGATATTATAAAAAAATAGTATATTACATGCATGAAAATGTCTGGCAGATAAAATATTTGATAAAATATTAATGTGATAAGAAATAGATGTACAAATGCTAGATCTGTAATGCATTGTGGTTTTAAAAATCAACCATCAATCATGTAAACCTGTAAATATTGATTAAGTAATTAAAATGGATATGGCTTAAGGCTTTTATACATTAAAAGTCAGCATTGATACATTTTGAGAACGCAAGAAAAACTGGTATAGGCACAATAAGCACTGCTGTCATCTGATACGCTCCAAATATCCCTTTAGACAGTTTGTTATATATTTGGCAATCAAGCAGATTGAAACACACAAGTGTGAAACACGCACAAGCACATGCACTCATAAACCCAGGAGATGTTCCATAAACTATCAACCAAAAAAGGAATAGGCAAACCACACACTGCAATAATCAATGTCTAAAAGATCAACCAGCTCTGGCCTGTATCACTCTATTATCCTTGTAACAACCAAAGAAATTAAGCAATTTTAATTTCAATTTGCAAAGCCCATTCACTCCAAAGTCCAAATTTTTGGTTTAAAAAAAAAAAAAAAGATTTAAAATTATTTTTGTTCAGGGGCATAAAATGATTTGGAATCAATTATCTAATGAATATTTTATGACTTTTATATTCTTCAGCTGTATCAGATTTTCTTTAGACATACGGTAGGTTTTTTACTAGGAACATCTATTGATCATACATCAAAAAAAGGCTGCAGGTGTGTCTGTGGCGTATGTACAGTGGAGTACAAAATCTGAAATTTTGCACACAAAAAAAATATATATATTTTGCATTTTCTAATATATCATATTAGAAATGGGATACAATTGAAAAATGTAGAAGAATTTCAGAATTTATCTGTATTTTGCCTTAACAGCAGCACTCAAGCTGCATGAACTCCACAAATTTGATGGTCATGTTCTCCAGCATAATTTGAGATGATCAAAAGCGCATCTTGAATATCTGACAGAGACACATGATTACCAATTTGCTTATTGGATTAGTGACCTAAATAGTTAGTGACTGCTTAATTATTTCTTCTTCTTTTCATGTAATAATGTTTCTTAGTTTTAGGTTTTCCAAAATCCTAAAATGTTCAGGATTTTAAAGGTGCAGTAAGTGACTTCTGAGAAACGTTACTGAAAGTGTATCGGACCAAGCGTCACAACAGCCAATCAGCAGTAGGGGGCGTGTCCACTCATGATGGGGAAGGAGAGCAAGTGAGCAAGAGGGAGATTTGAAGAAAGACTGTAGAAAGGGAGATGGCTGAGAGACATTACAAAAGAGACACGGTCAGAGGAATATAACTGGAAAAAGAAGGTTTATGATCAAGTAAGAGCTTTAGGACCCGCGTTAATATTAGAAAAGCTTTTCCAGGGGTGTGTTTCCCAAAAGCATCTTTAGCCAATTATGGTCACATCAGCATAGGTCAACGAGTCAGTGTTACAGTGTAACCATAGTTCCAACTAACATTCGCAAACAGCATTGCAAAGTTGCGCTCATAGTTTCATGTTTGCATGACATCTGGACTTAATAAATTCTTATAATCGAGCAAAATAAGCAAGCTGACATTCAGTACAATCTATATCTTTTATTTTGAACATATACAAATGTCATTTATGTCTTAGTTTGTGAAGAGATTTAAAGCATTATTTTTGATGAGTATGCATGTGCATACGTGCTTTAGAACATAAGAACAAGCCTATAATTGAATCTGGAAATAAAGCAAAATAACGGAGAAAAATAAGAATTAGTCCTCAGATGCCATGTCCATAATTTACAGCAAAAAATCTAGCATTAATTCGATCTCAAGCTGAATCATTAAAAGAAGTTCTGTGATGACAACTCTTGGAGTGTTTGGCATGGTAATGGGTATGACAACGTTAATATGTTTGGTATTGGCGGAATAGATCTGCTACGCTGCTGCTGCTTTTATTGTTGCTGCTGCTGTTATTGTTGCTGCTGCTGCAGAGCAAGTACAGGACTTGCTACTGCCAATACATACACGACACGCTGCTGTGAGCAAGTAAGACATGCTGCTGCTGTACAATAGAGCGTACATTAATTACCCATAGCAGATCTATACAGGTGGAGCTGGGGAAGGTGGAGAGTTTCTGAAAGCGTGCTGCAATGCTAAGGCAAATGCTACCCTAGTATTTGAAGGTTGAGCATGCAAGCTCATTGGCTACTAATACAGCAGGAACCAATCAGCTGTGCCCTAAAGATGACGATGTGATTACGAGCAGGTGGTTAAAAGGACATATTAGCCTGTGCCATCTAGAATTTCATGACAGAACTTTATATTTATTACTGCACCTCCTGCGTGATATCATTAACCAATGCGGTTAAACGGCAAATTTGCGACAATACGTTTCAGTCGTGACTAGCTAGTTGATTTCTTCAGCGATGCATTGTACTATGGTAGTTAAGCAGCGAGTTACATCGTTGTACAGGAAATGCACACCAGTGCTGGAGAGACCTAAGCGGGAAGGCCTGAAAATGGATCTAGAGGTTGCATTGATTCTGCTCCATACATGAGTAACATTGGTTTTGCTATGTTTCACAGAACCGAGGTTGTAACAGTTTAGAGTGTCATTGTTTGTCTGGAGCTGGTGTGCTGCTGGCGACTAACAATGAACTCTTGCTTGTATATAATTGTGTACTTTGTTAATTTTTTGTTCTTCCTTGTCGTTCGTTTGTCATCTTCGCTTTATTTTTCGAGAAGCATTATTTTGCTTTGCTTCAGTTATGATAAAGAAACATACACGCTTGCATTGCATGTTTGTGCATTTTGGGGGCGGAGCAATGAAGGGAGGGGTGTGTTTGTTTGGGTTGATTTCAAACTTCAATAGCGTTTCTCAGAAATCGCTTACTGTACCTTTTAGTAGCAGATTTGAATGTGGTCTCAGACTTCTGGACCCTGCTGTACATTATACTCACATGAGTGCATATTATGTAATGTCAGTCTGTTAATTTCTGCATGGATGCATCTGTTTGTGTGTGCGTGCGTAGGTGGCTTTATGTGGCTCTTAGGTCAGTGCTTCATGAAGGACTGCATCATGTCAATGGGCAGAGGGAAAATGATAGTGGAATTCTTCTCGGCTGCAATGGTGTTGAGGGTCTGGAGGTAGCGCAGCTGCAAAGCTGAGGGAGACTCTGCGATCACCAGAGATGCCTCCTTCAGTGCCCGTGACGCATTCATTTCTCCCTCTGCGGCTATCACCTACAGAGAGCAAGGAGGAGGTGTGAGGAAAAAAAACAAGTGCGTCTAGATTTTTGCAAATACCACATATACCACATCAAACTTCCACCCCTTAAAATTCAAATTGACACCCACTCTTTGCCTTTGACACTCTTTGACAGCTCTTTTAATCAGCTCAACTGGTTTTGCTTTATGACCCAGATTGTACATTGGACCAAGTGATGACTCATTTAAGATTCCTATTTTTTTTTTTTGCTAAATAATTGTCAAATTAAATTAATTATACCACAAAATGTATAGAATAAACAATACGTAAAATGATTCAAATAAAAATATTTACAATTATTAAAATTATTAATTTTAAAAGCACAAATTTTGTAAATTATTCTAAATGTCATTTAATGGTTTCACAAAACAATTTGTGATTGGAACAAACCATGCTTATGTTACAATGCAAGTAAACCTGTATTTAATATAGCCTGGGTCATGTTTATTTTTGGCTTGCATAGTTTTTGAGGATAAAGTCATGCCACGCAACCTGTCCACACTGGTATCTGGATAATATTTCTGTCTAAATATATTTCTACTAAGTGACAGATAAATTTGTGCCAAAATAGGGTCAGTTGAGAACCACTGCTGAACATTACTTCTAAGTGTCTGCTATATATCTACGCATTTAATGTTGCAGAGAGGTACCGTTTATACTTTTACTAACCAGGACAGTGGTTTTCCGCTTCTCGCTGTGTGGTTGATGTAGGCAGGGGGCTTGATTTGAAGAAAACATACTTGTATCTGAACTAAGCAATGAAGAGTGATTGTGCACCAAAAATAAACTCATTAAACTTCCTTTCCCATGTTCTTTTGAGAGCATGTGTATATTTTTAAGGGGGGCAACTTTTATTGCACACAGAAGAGGTTAACCAAGCATACAGCTGGAAATGCCAAAATACAGACTCTCAGGAAAGGACTTGTCACTTCCGGCTTTCTATAAGAGTATTGGTCTTGCCTCAGAACAGTGAATGTTTGCATTCAGCTCCCACACAGTTCAATAATAATAAAATCGTGCATGTACATGAAAGGACGATTAATATGCATTTCCAGCAATATCTATCCATTATGCTAGAGTATCTTTTGTGTGTGTGGTGTTACATCCAGAGCTGTAAGGGATTGTTGTTGTGTCTTTTCTTTCTCTCTCTGTTAGATTAGTAATAGCTATCTGACTTCCATCATCCAATCACAACAGGGTATTGATTATTGAAAGAGAAGGAGAGTATTTAAACTGCAACCGTCATCAGAGCTGTGTTGGCCGTGCATCTGCAACCCCAGACTTTTAAAGATGTTATTAAAGAAAGTAGTTGGTGGCTCTGTCCATCTTTACCTCATTTATGTTGAACTTATTGAAGTGGAGTTTCTTTCCTTTGTCTCTCTGATTACACTCTATGATTGAGACTTAAAAAGGAGAAGTGAGTGTTCAGTGTTAAGATTATTTATTGTATGTTTTGATTCATCGGTTCTGTTTTTGTTTTACTTTAAAGAAATAAATGATTAAACTAGTAAACTTATTGTAGGGTTAGTAGGGAGGTGGGTGCCATTTTTATTTTGAATTGGACTTCTTTTTCTCCTGTTTATGTTAGCTAGGGAGTTAGCTTATTTGGCTGTACATGCGTTTTCTTTTCTTTAGTTTAGGTAGTTTGGTTAATGAGGAGTTTGATTATGTTTGTTGTTTTGTAAAATATATAATGTGGTTATTGTTGTGAAACAATTCTGGGGCTGGAGATGGGGTGGTTTCATGCTGTTACACACTTACCACCATCCATTTTTCTGTTGCATTCCCCAATCAGGAAATCGTAACAGTGGGTAATGAAGAAATATATCGAGATATCTGCATTTGTCTCTCCTGATTCCTTCCTGCAATACTGTCATGGCCTTCGGCATGCAAAATGCACCGTCTATGTTCAAACAGCTCATGAACAAAGTTTTGTCAGAAGTGAGCAATGTTGAGGTATATTTGGATGATGTTGTATTATATTCTGACACTAGGGAAGAACACCTTAAAAAGTTAAATGTGGTGTTTGAACGGTTGAGCAAAGCGCATCTGAATTTGCCAAAGCAACAGTTACCTATCTTGGTAAATGCGTTGGCCAAGGGCAGGTAAGGCCTGTAGATGCCAAGATAGTTGCCATTGTTGAGTATATGTGATTTAATTTACTTACTAAATTTTTCCCCTGAAGTCTACTTATAATGTTAGGCAAGGCATTAAACCGTCCTGATTTGGTTTAATATAAAAATGTTCATCCTCTTTCTGACCCCCAGCCCTTACTACATATCAAATGTACGTTACCTTAGCTCTGGCCTCTCTGGACGCTTCAGCCTCGGCAGCCATGGCCCTCTGGAGCTGCAGGGGCAGTTTCACATCCTTAATCTCCACACGTTCCACTTTAATACCCCAGTCATCTGTGGCATCATCTAGTGTGGACTGAGAAAAAAACAAAAGAGTCAGAATTCTAAACACTTCTCAGAGATTCCTTAAAGCCTCATGCTCCTCAGGATTTTGAGCGCTGTGCCTGCCATTTAAGAATGTTCACCATATTTTTTTACAGGATGTCAGATGGAATGAGCGAACATGGGGACACGTACAAACTGGGGAAGGCTCTAGCAGTGAAGTCGAGCTAGATATGTCAGCATCTCGGCTGAGCTACGATGACTGTACTGCCGGAAGACATGTCTGCTTGAATCATGTCTAGCCGAAACCAATTAAACGCGAGATTAGTCATATTTGGGTTAGTTCACCCAAAAATGAAAATTCTGTCATTATTTATTCACCATTGTTCCAAACCTGTAAGACTTTCATTCATATTTAGAACACAAATTAATATATTTTTAATGAAATCTAAAAGATTTCTGTCTCTCCTTTGACAGCCACGCAACTACCCCTTTGTCGCTTCCAAAGTGAAGCATCAAAGTGGTAGTTGCGTAGTTAATGGAGGGATAGAAAATGCTCAGATTTTGTTGAAAAGCGCTTTATTTGTGTTCCGAAGATGAACGAAGGTCTTACGGCTTTGGAATGACTTGAGGCCGAGTAATTAATGACAGAATAAAAATTTTGGGGTGAGCTATCCCTTTAAGCTTCAATTTTCATTTTTGGGTGATCTATTCCTTTAAAAATTCTAACTCTTGTTTTTACAATGTTTGTATGCGTTTAGTGTGATACCTGCATACTATGGGCAATTTCTTCACGATCAGACAGGATCTCTGCCAGGTTCTTTGTACCCAGCACATTCCTCAGGGTGGTTTGTGCCAACAGACGAGTGGCTGCATCAGCATTGGTAATGTTGGCCACTGCCAATGTTGCATTTTGAACACGGTAGTAGACTACACCATCTACACTCACTGTCACAGAGTCCTTTGTCAGAACCTATAAGGAAGCACACAGGCTATTTAATCAAAAACATCATCACAGGGTGATATTCTGCAAAACACAAGAAAAACAACCATACTACTAAAAACTATGAAAAACTATACTACTGGTTAAAGGTTTGGAATAATTAAGGTTTTTTTATTTGTTGAGAGAGAAGTCATGAAGTCTCTCAAGGCTGCATTTCAAAATACAGTAAAAAAATAAAATAAAAAAAAGAATAATAAAAAGTAATATTATGAAATAATGTTAAATAATAATAATAATAATGTTTAAAATTTATGTTTAAAAATATATTTTAAATTGTAATTTATTTCTGTGATGCAAAGCTGAATTTTCAGCATCATTACCCCAGTCTTCAGTGTCACATGATCCTTCAGAAATCATTCAAAAATGCATCTGATGCTCAAGTAACATTTCTTTTCATTATCAATGTTGAAAACAGTTGTGCGGTTTAATATTTTACTGGAAACCGTGATCTATCAAATGTTTCAAAAGTTTGGGTTAAGTAAGATTTAAAAAAATATATATTCCAAACATTTGACTGGTAGTGCATATGACAAATGTCTTTAAAGGATTTAAAAATTTGTCATTTTAATATGTAATTTCTGCACCACAAGTGGCACGAATTGCAGAACAAGCTCCAACCACCTATTTGCACTTAAATTGTGGCAAAAGTATTAACATATCAACAAAAATGACACGCTTCAATTGATTCTGATCATGGGTTAAACAAAGGCAGAAATTGAAGTGTTTGTGCATGTGATCTTACCTCCTGAGGGGGGATATCAAAGGTGATGGTGCGCATATCCACATTGATAAAGCTGTCTGTACACGGCAAGATGAAGAAAAGACCTGTGTGAGACAACACACAAATACAACAAAAGATTTAAGCAGCAGCAGAGACGAATAATAATCAGTAACTCCTGGTAACACAGACCTGATCTTCAATAAGTGCACAACTGGCAATCTACCAAATACCACTCTCCCCGCCAACTGGACTCAGCTGACAGCATTCACATGTTTAATGAATGATCGCACTAGCATCTGCTTGAATGATTTACAGTACAGAACAGTAATATCAATTTATATGATTACATTTTCTGAATGATGAAAATAAATCAACATATACTACACTATGTTTTTTGTATTTTCATCTTCGGAAAACAAATGAAGTACTCTCCATAGACAGCTACTCAACTGAAAATATGGCGCTTGAAAAAGTTCATAAAAGAGATTGTAAAAATAATCCATATGAATTGAGCAGTTAAATCCAAATTTTCTGAAGAGATTTGATCACTTTATATGATGAACAGATTGGTTTTTATTCACATATAAACATTGGTCAGTGAACATAAACAGAAGCTTAACCAAACCTGCTTGACAAACAAACCTCTTGCGGAAGCTCAAATGTGCTGTGTAACGTCAGAATAAACCTTTGGTTTTCGCACGTCAAGCGAACATACTTGAGCTTCCGTTGGTTTACCACAACTGATGTGAGAGTTGAAGAATTTTTTATGTGAATAAAAGCTCAAATTCAATCTGTTCATCATATAAAGCAATCGTGTCTCTTCAAAAAAAATTGGACTAAACTACTCAATTCATATGGATTCGTTTTACGATCTCTTTATGAACTTTTTGAAGCGTCAAAGTTTCAGTTACATAGCTATCAATGGAGGGACAGAAAACCCTCAGATTTGATCAAAAAGATGAACAAAAGTGTTACGGGTTTGGAACGACATGAGGGTGAGTAATTAATGACAGAATTCTCATTTTTGGGTGAATTAACCCTTTAACGCAAATATCGAATCAGCCAATCAAATGACAGCAACTATCTATAGACATGGTCAAGACGATCTGCTGAAGTTCAAACTGAGCATCAGAATCGGGAAGAAAGTTGATCTAAGTGACTTTGAATGTGGCTTGGTTGTTGGTGCTAAACAGGCTTGTCTGGGTATTTCAGAAACTGCTGATCTACTGGGATTTTCACACATAAACCTCTCTAGGGGTTACAGAGAATGGTCCGAAAGAGAAAATATGAGTACAATACTGCGTATTGTTGCTGACCATGTCCATTCCTTTATGACCACAGTGTAGCCTACCCATCTTCTGATGACTTATTCCAGCAGAATAACGTGACGTGTCACAAAAGCTCAAATCACCTCAAACCGGTTTCTTGAACATGACAATGAGCTCTCTACACTCAAATGACCTCCACAGTCACCAGATCTCAATCCGAATAGAGCACCTTTGGGATGTGCTGCAATGGGAGATTCACATCATGCATGTGCAACCGACAAATCTGCAGAAACTGTGATGCTGTCATATCAATATGGACCAAATTCTCTGAGGAATGTTTCCAGCACCTTTTTGAATTTATGCCATGAAGACTTAAGGCAGTTCTGAAAGCAAAATGGGGTTCAATCTGGTACTAGCAAGGTATACCTAATAAAGTGGCCGGTGAGTGTACATATAGTATAGTTAGTAAAATTATTTTTAAAACTTTTAAATAAAAACAAATACATTAAAAAGCAGCCATGGACACAAGAAAAATGCTAAATATAGAATCAAAAGGCTATGAAGAAAAACAGAACAATAAGAACAGTTTGGCAATATGTGACGAGGAAGACAAGCAGGTCTGTGTGTGGTGTGTGTGTGTGTGCTAGTGCTTTAGTAGTAGTTAATGCGTTTCATTTGTCATCCCTGCAGTTTACAATCTAAAATGAGAGGTTTTCCAAACAGTCTTCAGGTTTTGTTAGTCTGTTCAGAGGTTTGTATACTCTACTGTGTAAAATTCCACTCACATTCCACCCTAAATACAGCCATGGAGGAGGAGCCACTGCAGATTGTTTACAGACCCCAGCCAGCAGCCTCAAACAGAACCAAGAACTTAAGCTTACTTTTCAGGCCTAAACTATAGTATAAATGACATCTAGCTATAAAGAAGGAATTATTGCCTCAAAAAGAACTACTAAATGAAACGCCTCTGTTGACTTTTAGGGTATAAGAGGGATAAAGTAGGTGGACTAACTTTAATAATAGACACTACCCTCAAATTCATTCCTGGAGGGTAAGCCCTGCAGATTCATATTCCAAAACACAGCATATATTTATACACCAGACATCAACAACAAATCACAGTTATCTGAGTAGTCATTAACTAATAACTTAAAGGGTTAGTTCACCCAAAAATGAAAATTAGCCCATGATTTACTCACCCTCAAGTCATCCTAGGTGTATATGATATTCTTCTTTCAGACGAAAAATCTGAGTTATATTAAAAAAAGTCCTGGCTAATCCAAGCTTTATAATGGCAGTGACTGTTGCTCTGTTTTTGAAGTCCATAAAAGTGCATCTGTCCGTGATATAATGTGCTCCACACGGCTCCGGGGGGGGGGTTAATAAAGGCCTTCTGTTAATAAATAGATTTAAATATCCTAAAGGAAATATCAGTGTTTGCTAAAGCAGTGAAAGAATAGTTTTGCTTTAGGTATGCGTAAATGAAATGTTGCATCAGAACTTTTTTTTCCTGTTGCCTGTGCAAAGGATTCAACATTCTACAATTCAGTATGCAAATAAGCGCAAGAAAGAAGACCAATTGCAACCGCAGTATGCAAATATTTCAATGATGTCATCATTGTTGGTTACACTTTGAATGGAAAACGTTCCAACAATGTACGTTAAAGGGATAGTTCGCCCAAAAATGAAAATTATTTTGTGGGGCTTCCATTGTATTTTTGTTCCATACTATGGAAGTCAATGGTGCCCGACCACTGTTTGGTTACAAAAGTTCTTTTAAAATATCTTCCAAAGAAATGTATACAGGTTTGGAACAACTTGAGGGTGAGTAAATGATGACAGAATTTTCATTTTTGGGTGAACGACCCTATCCCTTAAATGGGACATTTTCAAACCTGTGTGACCCGAATTTGTGTGACCTATTTGAGCAAGACCGAAATCTGCGTGGGGAACATATTGGCCTTCACATGAAAGTCCTGATCGCACGGATTCCTACTCAAATGACTAGATTCTCAATGCGACATCATGGCAGCAGGGCCACAAACAAAATGGATGGTTATCAGACATGATCTGGTCAAATGATTTTTATGACTTAGAAGGCTAGAGCACAGTGACTAACCTGACATTACAACCTTAGGTTTTAGTACCTTTTTATATAGCTATTACTATGTAACTGCAAAGATCACTATGGAAGATCATTATGTGCCCTTGAAATAAACGCTTGATTTAAAACGTGATGCTTTTCAAGTAATATAATATTTTACAGACATCTCAGAAATGTACATGTGCTTACTGGGTAATATGCCTATTTCCTGAATATAAAACATTTTTCTATTACATTTGCTCATGAGTGAGCAAGGTAAAATTATTTAATGTGCATTTGTTTATGTACAGTATATGGTCCTCAAATAAATTATCCTGACACTGAAAAAAAAGTGGTTTATTCGGGTCAGCAGAAATGCAAAAGAGATCCCTTCTGTTTCTCTACAGCACAAGCGTGTTTTGCCTTGTGACAACCAGGGATAGTGGTGGACAGCCACAGCACAAATGCAAACAAGTAGAGTGAAAAAAGTGTCATATTTAACCACACACACACCCAACAACAACAACAACAAAAAAAGTGTGATCACAGATTACAGACATGATCATTATCACATGATACGATTAAACCACCAGCACTGATTAAATCACAATGATCAAATGACATTGATTTTTTTCTTTTACCTGGTCCTTTGGCTCCTCCTCGTAAAATGCGTCCCAGGCGAAAGATAATTGCTCTTTCATATTCCTTCACTATCTGTAGGAACAAGAAGAAGTATTTTTATCTCATAAAAAGAGCTAAATTACAGCAGTTTAAAACGGCCTCACAATTACACAATTTAGATGTTGCATGGCAACCTTTATCATGCTGTCGTCATCTTCCTTTTAAAGATAAAGATGATAAAGATAAGGGTCTCACTTCCTATGAAAAAGAGTTGGACTACTTGGTGGGCCTGCGGTCAAAAACACATTTATTTACGAAATAAAAAAGGGGTTCTCACACATTTTCATGACTTTTCCAACAGTTCATGATTTCCAAATAAGGATTGTAAAATTATTGTATAGAGTTTGCACTGATGAAGAGAAATTTCTAGCTAATAAATAATTTTGAGCATACATTTTTTTAGGGATGCACAACTTGGCAACTTGGTATCATATTGGCTGAAAGGATATTTTTTTGTATCATTTGATATCAGATATACAGTATGTATTGGTCAATACTCAATATTTAATTGTATTTAATGCTTATTTCCCTTATTTTTACATTTAGATTACCTTTGTCTAATGCTTATTTAATCTTTAATAACGTTAATAATTTAATAACATTGTTAAATGTAATCTTCAGCAAAACTCAAAATGAATATACAGTACATTATAATGTTGTGATGTCTAAATTCACTTGTAGCATCTAATTTTAGTGTTATTTTTAATGCTGGGCAATCGATTAATCACATCCAAAATAAAAGTTTATGTTTACATAATATATGTGTGTGTTCAGTGTATAATTATTATGTATGTGTATATATATATAATAAATATATAAGTGTATAAGATATATATATATATATATATATATATATATATATATATATATATATACCTACATGCATACATATACATACAGTAAATAAATGCAAATATTTCTTAACTATATACATGAAGGAGTGTGTATTTATATATACATAAAAATTATACACAGTTCACTCACACATATATTATGTGAACACAAACTTTTATTTTGGATGCGATTAATCAATTGCCCAGCTTTTGTTATTTTGAATTCTTATTTTATTTTTATTTTAATATTGGCCATTTAATGCCAAAACATAAAAATAAGTATTGGCTTATCATTATTGGCCCGCCCCAGAATACAGAAGCCTCCCCCTAAATAGTTTCTATTTTTTCCGAGACTTCAAAAGTTTTCAATGACCTTGGAAACCCTGATATACAAAGATTCAAAGAAAAGGCTGTGGATTCTGGTGGGTCATCCCTGCTTGGGAATGAGCGCACTTGACCACAAGCCGTACGACATCACACTAATTAAAGGACCACCGCTAAGTACCTTAATGCACATCCATATGGAAAGAGGCAGGGTCAGCAACGTGAGCAGAATGGAGAAAATCACCAGGATCCATCCACACAAGCCAATGTCACTGTCCGTGTTCTCCAAGGCTGGAAGGCAAAACAAATACGCCTATGCATAAACTTGCATTATATTACTATACTATAAAGAGAGATCCAAAGTCACACACAAATGCACATTACCCTAAAATACCTCAGAAAACTGATGGGTTACATGAGTTCAAACATGCAAAAACAATATTTTAGCTTCAAGCTGAAATGCATGCATTAGAGTGGTAGTTTGCATATGTATCTAACAAGGGTCTTCTGCAGCACATTACCAACATTAAGAACATAAGACACTTCATAGCCATTCTACCCACATCAATAAAATCAAGCCACACATAGCAAATGAACGCTTCCCTACAGTTAAAAACAAAATTAAAATACAAATAAAAGTAAAAGTGCCATTGCTTTGCTTCCAAATCTCACCTACCTGGAGTATCATCAATTGTGTGACACCATCGATCTATAGAGAAATGTAACTGTAAGGCTACTATATATGCGTGGCCTAGGCTAAAGCTATTAGTCTACAAGCCCATTTTCCCTAATAAGGAATACAACGTGACTTTTAGCAGATAAATACATCCAGGGCAAATTACATTTACTACTGGGACAGTCAGAGAAAAACAAGATTGAATGCTAATGGATATGATTATTGAGCAGGACAGTGATCACAGTAATTGTAGAATGATTAAATCATCCCTACTTTGTACTGACCTCACAATCTTTGCATTACAGTCAAGATCTTTGACCACCAGCCACATGATCTGAATAAACTCCTGAACTGAATCTTAAACTTCATGCATTTTGACAGGATACTGTCATAAACATATACTGTCATAATACTGTATAAATGTACGGTTATATTTTGAAACAGTGTTGACCAAAGTGTTTAGTTTTGCATAAAGATAACAAGGAACTCCAAATGTTGTTCAACACAAATAATCTGACATTTATAAGCAATGCAGATGCATTATTGTTTTACTATATTTTACTATACCACACCATATCATACCATACCATACCATACTATGATACTATAACAACACACTACACCATACTATACTACATCATATATATATATATATATAAAAACAACAAAACATCAGGTCATTGTTTTGATGAATACATAAGTTATTGGGGAGTTCTACAGGACTCATTTTAATGTTGCTGGGGTTTGGGCACCTGTTGTTTACCAGTTTGGCACAGAAAAAGAGAGACACACCCATGCTAATACCAGACCTTGAAGGAAAGAATTGGGAGGCATGGACGTACTTCCAATTGTTATATATTTTCTAATGCATTTTTAATCTTAGGCAATATAACGTTACTATTATTTAGAATGGGTTATTCGTTTTACGTGAACTGAATGCAGCGTATATCCAACACACACAACGGTGCAAACACGTGATATTCAATTATAATAATAATTCAATAGTTGCCAACCTATTTGTCGATCCCTCCTTTCTTGCTCTCTCATTGCAGCTGTTTCCTTGCCATCTTCCATTGTAGGAGATATATTTGATTTATTCAGGGTTGATATGGAGTAAATCTTCAAAACACTTCTAGTAAGAGATCGCTTGTCAACAGTGTTTTTCTCCACGGGACATGTCGGACTCTACGTGCGCTTCAGCCCCCCTTTTAATGGAAGGGGTTGGGCTGATCTGTGAACTAAAAAACGGAAGAGGGTAGTGGGTTCCGATGACGTAAAAATGCCATACATTTTCTCCAAAGGGGAAATGATTTCTAATGATAACTTTCAAACCTTTTAAGACAGACCTTTAAAGGTTGTTAGTCGATTATGTATGATTTTGTTGAAACTACCAGTCCGTATTATTTTAAATCATTTATATATAATTGTGTTGGAATTCCTGGTGAAAAACTACATAACCCATAATTCTGCAGATAAATCTCCACCAATCAGAGAAGCGAAACAAGGAACTCGCGCCAAAAGAACTCTTGGCCCAGTCGCCTTTCCCAAGTATATTTTGCAGTAAATGTAAAATATATTGTTTCTATATACCTAACATAACCATCAGATTTATATTTAGCCATCGTTTGTCAACAATAACCCATCGACCAACCACAGTCATTTGTGAGTTTTGGGGTAAGGCAGTTTAAAACTAACTTGAGTTTAATGTAATATTGGGTTCAGCGCGTGGAAGTGATATGTTTAGGCTATTAGATCATTTTGCTAATACGGGGGAAAAAAGGTTTTAATGTAAAGCATTTGACTTTCTAAGCCCAATTGCGCCCACTATAGGAGGATCCCATATTGCACGCAGTATTTGACTTAAACAAAAATACTATTGCCATCTAGTGTTGTGGAGTGATGTGCATATTGCTCCTATTCATAACTTTTCATTCCCATTCATTCGAGAAGAAAAGAAGCAATTCGCGAGACGGTAACAGATAAGCTGCAAAATTAAGTGCCAAAATAGCTAGTACAGAGATGTGTAATAGGGCAATAATACAATGGTAGAGAGGAGATTAAGTGGGCATGTTAAAGGAATAGTTCACTTAAAAATAAAAATGCTCTCATTTACTCATAATGCTCTAATATGAACTAATGTCATACTGGTGGAGCTATGTGAAGTGTGACATTGGCTCTTTAAGGTTTCTTGAATATAAGCTTTTTATTTGGGTGATGTTTAGTAAATCCACATTATGTTGTAATCCTTAAAAATATTAATGACCATGAAAAGCAACTTGAAGGAGTTATAGTGGCCAGTTTTTGCCACATCATAATCATTCGAAAAATCATTTAAATAAATTGGGAAAATGATATACTGTATATTAATTAAACAATAAAATGTTATTTAAATAAATTAGAAATCAACAATAAAATGTTATACAAACATATAGTTTTCATATAGTTTTACTATATTTTTTTCTCGCCATGAAAATAGCCACAGATGCTGGCATGCCGTTAAAAACAAACAAACAAACAAACAAACATAAATAAACTATTCGAAAATGCAGTCTGTATAATTACATTTGGTTCCACATCCTTGCTCTGGGAAATTTGTATTAGAGAAATTGAGAAAAGGCGATAAACAAATAAAAAATACAATTGTATATCACTTCATAATCACGTATTTAAAGAATTCATTTTCAATTTTCAAATATAGTTTTTTTTTTAATATAGCATTTTGCTTCAACATTCATCTGTTTGTTGAAAAGGGGTTTCTTATGCTTACCAAGGCTGCATTTATACGATCAAAAATACAGCAATATTGTGAAATATTATAACAATTTAAAATAACTGTTTTCTATTTTCATATATATTAAAATGTAATTTATTCCTGTGATGGTAAAGCTGAATTTTCAGCAGCCATTACTTCAGTCTTCAGAGTCACATGATTGATTCCTACTGATTAATCAATATCTTATATTATCATTTAATGGCAAATATGGGTCCCTGTGCATACAAAGTACTTTTTGTTTTCATAATTTTTCTTCAATATCATTTTTTACATTTCCACTACATTGGGACCAAATTTAATACGTACTTATGACCAAAGCATAAAGATTTTTTAGATTAGATTAGATTCAACTTTATTGTCATTACACAAGTACAGGTACAAGGCAACGAAATGCAGTTTAGGTCTAACCAGAAGTGCAATAGCAGCAAGTGCAGGATATACAATGGTTTCATAAGTGCAGGACATGAATATGTACTGAATATATATAAAGATGGCTATTACTATAAATAGAATTTTACAGGTAATATGTACTATGAATATAATATACAGATGGCTATTACTATAAACAGAATTTACAGATAGATATGTACTGAATATAGTATACAGATGGATATTACTATAAACAGAATTTACAGATAGATATGTACTGAATATAATATACAGATGGCTATTACTATAAACAGAATTTTACAGGTTAATATGTACTATGAATATAATATACAGATGGCTATTACTATAAACAGAATTTACAGATAGAAATGTACTGAATATAATATACAGATGGATATTACTATAAACAGAATTTACAGATAGATGTATATAATGATATGTTAGGCTGAGTTGGGCAGTATAGCAATGGACGATATAGTGCAAATGAGCATATTTCAGTTAGGTATAGTAGTGCAAGATGCATATATGTACAGGTGTTACTGTAATAAACAGTCGATAGTGCAAATGAACATCCAGTAGTGCAAATAACAAAGTGAAGGCAGATGTGGGGGGGAGAGGAAGGTTAGCAGTATATAAGGGGAGTGGGATCAACGAGGGTTAGAGTTCAATAAAGAGACAGCTCTGGGAAAAAAACTGTTCTTTAGTCTGCTGGTCCTGGTCCGGAGGCACCTGAAACGCCTACCGGAGGGCAGGAGAGAAAACTGGGGTTTGAGGGCTGGGTGAGAGGAGTCCTTAAGGATGCTGCGAGCTCGATGCAGACAGCGTTTCCTCTGGATGTGGTCGATGGCAGGTAGTGGAGTCCCTGTGATGCGCTGGGCGGTTTTCACCACCCGCTGCAGTGCCTTGCGCTCTGCAACAGAGCAGCTCCCATACCATACTGTAACACAGTTGGTCAGGATGCTTTCTATTGCGCAGCGATAGAAGTTCACCAGTATAGCCGAGGATAGCTGATTCTTCCTCAGTGTCCTCAGGAAGAAAAGACGCTGGTGAGCCTTCTTGACCAGGCTGGTTGTCCAGGACATGTCCGCCGAGATGTGGATCCCCAGGAACTTGAAACTGGAGACACGCTCAACAGCCATTCCATTGATGTGGATGGTGTCGTGTGTGCCTCTTGACTCTTTCCTGAAGTCCACGATGAGTTCCTTCGTTTTGGTGGTGTTGAGGAGCAGATTGTTTTCAGTGCACCATGTGGCCAGGTGCTGGATCTCCTCCCTATAGGCAGTCTCATCGTTGTTGCTGATGAGTCCAATCACCGTAGTGTCGTCCACAAACTTGACGATGGAGTTAGATCCATACACAGGCTTGCAATCGGAGATGAAGAGGGAGTAGAGAAATGGGCTTAGCACACAGCCCTGTGGTACACCAGTATTAAGTGTGATGGAGGTGGAGCAGGTGGAGCCTGATCGAACATTCTGGGGTCTGTTGGTCAGGAAGTCCAATATCCAGTTGCACATTGAGGTGTTGATGCCCAGGTCTCCAAGTTTGGCTATTAACTTGGTTGGGATAACAGTGTTGAATGCTGAGCTGAAGTCAACAAACAGCATACGTGCATACGTGTTCTTATTGTCCAGATGTGTGAGCACAGAGTGCAGTGCCAAGGAAACTGCATCCTCTGTGCTCCTATTGCTACGGTAGGCAAACTGAGACACACGGCACCATATAATCTCAATTGTATAGGCATTATTTTTTTTATTAAAAATCTTTAATTTCATTCTATATTTTATATAGTGAATCAATATCCCTTTGTGTGTAGTGTTAATATACACAAAACATGTACATAGCATGTTGTTATCTTCAAGATGAGCATTCCACATATGCTCTTTCTGTTTTGTTGGAAAAACACTTCTAAAACACAAATGGGTGTTAATTTGTTCTCAAGTACATTGTGTGTTGTGCCAGTTAATAAATGTCCCTTTTTAAACTACACTCAATATTAATAGAGGGCTTTAAGGAGATGAAGGAGTGTGTGGACGAGTCATGTTCTCATGGTCAAAGTGACCGGAGCTTACTGTCATTCCTCTCACGCCCTTCGTTTTCTGGGCATCAATCCAGACAGCCCCTCTCACCATTCCTGTCGATCCTAGAAGTGCGATTATCCTGAGAAAGTAAGGGGAACGGATGCGCTGCTCGCTGGAGTGGTCTGAGACTCCATGGCGGCTAATCCTCTTTTAATTAGGCTAAGGAGAGAGGATACGGGACCCCCCTGGCTTAGTCACAGCACATTGACAAAGCACCAAGCTGGGAGAAGTGCACATCACTGACTGCTAGCAGCCTGTTAGGGCCTTACGCTGCCTTCTCATGTGTGAAAAAAATGCTCTTCCCTCACAAGCGGCTACCTCGGATTTGACCTTTTCCTTCAGAGCTAAAGATTTTTCTTGAGCTCCATGTAGTCACGGAGGATGAGTTACAAAACACGCCTGATGCATTACCTATCTCGGTTTCTCACTCGAGCTCTCCTTTCTCTTTCTTCCTCAGTAAATCACACATTCTCTCATGCGATCCTCTCTGTTTTTGTCTTGTACCACCTTAATGATTGCTGACAGAATACCTCCAAGGTTTTGAGGTCTATAAAAGTGTGCAAATCAATTCTGGTGCATATAAAATCATCTGCTGTTCACAGGCTTCGGAACACGGTTCAATGGAGACAACAGAAGCATCATGCCGACGCACACTTTCTATAGATGTTCTACACAATTCACACTATTCCTATGTAGAACAGAATGCTATGTTGTTTCCTTAATCCTTTTTTTGTTTTCAGGAATATTATTCAGGCCCATGACGCTGATGTACACAAATCCTGGTTGCATCATCACACTTCATGTGTTCTGCAACACTGAATTCGCAAATGGAAAAACAGGTGAACTAATATAAAAGAGAGCAAACAAGTATCTCAGTGCAATTGCGCTCTTAACACACAAGAGGGAGGTATTACTCCTCAAACAAATGAGACTTGTTTGATCTTTTGGTCATTTGTAACTTACATTTGGCACTGTATAGGGACTACAGTACAGATAAGTGATGTGCAATTATTGTGGTTTCATAATTACTACAATCAATGGCTTTCAATACAGCTATGTAACATTTAAATGTTTCTGTGTGTTTGATTGTAGTTAAACTAAAAGGAAAGTGCCATAAATGAATGTACGCTAAGCAAAATGGCTAATGTTGGTCATCTTAGATAAGGATGTTTGGGGTCAGTAACATTTTTAAAAATGTTTTTAAAAGTCTCTTGTGCTCACCAAGGCTGCAATTATTTTATCAAAAATATAGTAAAAACAACAATAAATTAAAATAACAGTTTTAGATTTTAATATATTTTAAAGTGTAATTTATTCCTGTGATGCAAAGCTGAATTTTCATTGTCTTCAGTGTCACATTATCCTTCTGAAAACATTATAATATGCTGATCTGCTGCTCAAGAAACATTTCTTACTATCAATGTTGGAATATTTGGGCTGCTTAATAATTTTGGGAAACTGTGATACTTTTTTTCTAGATTCTTTGATGAATAGAAAGTTCTAAAGAACAGCTTTTATTTGAAACAGAAAACTTTTAGAACATTATAAATGTCTTTGTCACATTTGGTTAAATTAATGCTTACTGCTGAATAGAAGTATTAATTTCTAAAAAAAATAATAAAAATAAAACAATATATATGTGTGTGTGTGTGTGTGCTTGTTTATGTGATTTATGAGGACGCAATTTGTATCATGACATGGGTGTTACACTGGTATTACAACCTAAACGTGGTTTATGAGGACATTTCCTGTGTCCTCATAATAAAAATAGCTTTAAAAACATACTAAACAATGTTTTATTAAAAATGTAAAAATGCAGAATGTTTTCTGTGATGGGTAGGTTTAGGGGTAGGGGTAGTGTAGGGGGATAGAATGTACAGTTTGTACAGTATAAAAACCATTACGTCTATGGAATGTCCTCATAATGATAGGTGCACCAACATGTGTGTGTGTGTGTATTTAATATAATATATATTATTAATATAATATTATCTATGATTATTTTAGTTCAATGCAATATAAATGAATATAAGATTTTTATTATTAGTAAATTAATTAGTAAATTAATAAATTATTCATTTGAAAGAACAGGTTGAAAGAATGCCCTATTATAGTACATCATATATATTTTTTTTCTTTACAATTTCAGCGAGTGTAACTTGTACAGTTTGAATATATGGATGTTTTGGATTTGTGAAAACCCTGTTAATTTCAAAACCTGCAATAAAAAAAGTAAGGAAAAACAGGGCAGCACTTATCATGGCAGATTCTAGTTTATCCTTTTATTAATTTGCCTACTCCATTTGTTCTTTTTTCATGATTGCTCTGAAGTATATATCTACAGGTCAAGTTAAATGCATCTTTTCTAGGTATCTTCTAAACTGCCCCACTCAAAATGTGTGCTGTCGAATCTGGGCCCAACACATTGAAAAATATTGCACAAATCCAGAGTCTCTGTTGACACAGATCAGATTTTTCTGTTTATTATTCCAGTTATCTGGCTGTGTGCATGGTGCTGGTGGAGGTTTTTCGAAGGCAGAGAGATCCGATTGTATCAGATCCCGCAGGTAGAACAGTAAAAAAAAAAAACACACTACATCCTGACCCGTCTCTTCCAGTGAAATGAGTTCTCTGTCAGTTACAGAAGATCTAGGGCCCACACAGCTGTTCTCCCTTGAGCTGGCGTAGATGAAACATAAAAGCAGAGCCTATATGAAAAATGCACAGAGCTGTAAAAGACAATACGCTCATCAGGCTCAATACCATGCTGCTGTTGAAAAAAGAGAGGGAGAGAGAAAAGAAAGAAAGGATAGAGAAAGAGAGAGAGGGACCTGGCTGCCCCGGATAGATCCTCTTTTCAATGCAATGGGTTTGACGGCAGGTCTGGATGAATGCCTGTGCAAACATTTACACACGGTGCACCATCCACCGATTGCATTACAAAGATTGATAGTTCAGTCGCTATCTTACTGACTGCTGTTTTATTGGCCTGTGTGAAATCATCAAACGCAGCCTTGATACAGGAGATTCAGTGGAGAGGAGGAATTGTGCACTGGGGACAGCCAAACTTACAATAAAGGACGTAAAAGGACATCTTCCACTACAGGCCTTTGTTTTGGCATGCTGAAAAATAATAACAGAAATAATGCATGCAATGAGAGGATAGAAAAAAACTGATAGCTTCTCTTTTTTATTGAGTTTTGGTTTTAATATAAATAAGCAGTATGCCAAAAGCATGTGAAAAAAAAATCTATATAACTTACTGTTTTCTTCCTAGATTCTGATATGTGCAATGGATACTTTACTATCCCATGAGGCTATGAGAGAGGAGTTTATATGTATTTATTGCCCTCAGGCTTGAAGATAATACATTTTTAGGATCAGACAGAAGTCTGATTTCTTTGTGTTTTATGTCCACAAGCAGCATGGAAGGGTGTTTGTGTACGTTTTATTCTGTTATATGCAGTTGTCATGTCATATACTCACTCAAAATTCTTTAAAGTTTATGATTCAGTAAAAAAAGTGCCTTTTTTTAACCTTAATGACACCATGTATTTGCTAACACAGTGACTCCTGAATAAAAAAAAAAAAACAGCTTTGGTTGCAAGGTGACCCAGAGCTTTTACCCCAAGCTTTCCAACCCACTACACCAGCCACAGCCAATCAATTCAGCCCGTCTAAGTCCATGTAGAAATGACGAGAGGAATAAAAGACACTCATGATTTTTCCATCAATATCTAAGTAGTGGATATTAAAAGAGAGCCGAATATGAGAGGGTGAGAACTGGTTGAAAAACGAAGCCGCTCGATTCGGCCGCTGCAGAAGGGCCAGAGTATCTCGAGTGGAAACAAGCGTGTTGATGAGGGCCAGTGACCTCCGAGAGGAAGTGTCAGCACGGGGAAGAAAACATGCCGCCTTCCCTCCGACGCCGCAAATAATTTGATAAAACGCAACGGAAGAGCGCTCAAGTCATCATCAGATTAGCCCCTGTTCTTCCGAACACATTTCTCTCCCTCCGTAAGGTGCTCACGTCGTTAGCATTTAGATAGACGAGAGCAGTAAGGCCTGCGTAATAGGCTTCTCCCATCCCTCCTGCTCAAATCAGCTGAAGAGAGGAGGATTAAATGAAAAGAATAACAGTGATGATAGCAAGGGTGGGGGAATCAGAGAGACGAGGGAGAGCGGCATGACGCTCCAGCAGCCGTGAGCTCATTAACCAAGGCCTTGACAGAATTGATGTTAGAGGTGATTGGAGATTATCACATTTAGAGAATGCTTCATCCTTCCATCACCCTCGCTCTCCCTCCGTTCCCATCTTTTCCCCGCTCTTTCTCTCCATTTCATCCAAGTCAGCTGGCCTGCGCTCAATTCCTGGCTCCGTGGAATCCTGTGGGAGAGGGCTTACAGATAGTATCAGCACGCGCCTGCCCGCTTGATCTCCTAATTCTGCTTCATTTAAACTTCATCAACTTTTCCACTGGACCGGAAGACGAGAAGAATAGAAACAGCTTGCGTCTGTGTTTTTTTTCCACCTCCACTATCCTTTTGTTGTCAGATCTGATATTACACCTTCACACCTCAGCGCCACTTGCTCTCTCACACACACACACACACACACACACACACTGAAACACCCCTTAACAGTATCACAAGATGGAAATGTCTACAGAATGGTTCAAGAGTACTAATCCCACATAACCCTCAAGCCCAAACCTCCACCCTCCCTTTCCAACGTAGTTACCACTTCATCTGCCACCGCACATACACATGCACGTCAGTAAATTTGGTCGCCCCTCTAGCTGATGCAGAAAATGAGATTACTTTATTTAAATGACTATGATAATAGTGTTGTATGCCTTTGGCCCCCTGTATGAGGGGATTTCTGCTTCACTCATTGTTAGCAATTTAGCTGAGCCGCCTCATCTGCACATACTAACAATGGTCATGTCATGCGTACAGGTTTCTACCATCTTTCGTCTGAGGGAGACAGATGTTGGGTCCCCTCTTTATTCTCGATTTACAGTCCATACGCAAGGTGGGCTATTTGCTTGCCAGGCCATACGGTGATGGGATAGGCATATTGCATTTTAAATAACCTAATCCCATCTGTACTAGGAGTTTACAGTATGTCAAAGGGCTGAAGACTCCTCCATCTCAGAGTAAGAGAACAGGTGTCCACTGAGAGCGCCATTGAGGTTTCTGTACCAGCAGTTTTACTAATACAGGCTTATCTTTTCTGAAGTATGTTGGCTTTACAAACTGATGGTGTATTCAAATGTGATATTGTTCTGAACCAAATTTTCTTCCTACAGCATTCAAGCACTTGGCACAGACCTTCATCCCATTCTAATTTGGTAAGTTTTTGGGGTTTGTCTAACTGTAATGCCTATAAAAGCGTTTTTTCTTTTACTTCCAAGAATTTGTTGTTTAAGATGCACTTTCCATTCTTAGTTACAATTGTTTTTTTGCATGTACTTTTTTATTAATCACCTTTTGTCTTGACAAATTTTACTTTCTTTGTTACATTTATGTTTTAAGTTATCAAGTTATTTCAAGTTATTTATGTTTTAATAAAAGTTTGTGTTTACAAAATATGTGTGTGTACTGTATATTATATATATATGTATATATATATATATATATATATATATATATATATATATATTACACACATGCATGTATATATTTAAGAAAAATGTGTCATATTTATATATAAAATATTTATATTTATATATAGTATAAATTATATAAATAAATGTACAGTATATACATGCAAATATTTCTTAAATATATACATGAATGAGTGTGTATTCAAATATACATCATATTTATACACAGTACACACACACATATAATATGTAAACACAAACTTTTATTTTGGATGCGATTAATCCCAATTAATCATTTGACAGCCCACAATTTTCTCGTAAATTGTGACTTATTGTGAATTTCTATTTGTGGCTATTCCTTGTATTTGCAAATGTATGTCTTATAATTTTATTGGACTTTATATCTCACAATGTGACTATTTATTTATTTACATTTTTCACAAAAACTGAAAATTTTGCAGCCAAAAAAGGTCCATTGTCTATTGTCAATAGGGCTGTGATGTATGAAGATCACACAGAAGTCACTTTCAAACCAAGCAGCTTTCTGTTGGTCAACATGTGAATCTGTGTGATCAACTTGAAGCTGTTGTGAAATCTGCGTGTGGAAATCGTTGCCCTCTTATTGTTCTTGAGTTTGTAGATTCCAATTGAAATAACTGGATTTCACCTGTGAAAATTCACCAAACAATGGTAAATGTGCTTCCGTATTCTCATACCCTTGTGTGACTAGTGTGCAAAAAATTGTTAGGAGAATGGCATGAGAATCCCACAGAGTTTCCATATCCATCAGACTCGCTGTATACGAGTTGTTTAAGATGCGCTAAGTCAATGAATGCAGTACAGAAAGCCTCAGTGGACAACAGTAATTCTCCCACAATCTATTAACACAATATTGTGCATTAAGAAAAAACAATATATTATGAATAAACACGAAAAAAGGAACCAGAGATACAGGAGAAACAGACATCATCCTGCAATGGTATGCATATTAAATATTTAAAGATTGCGGTGTGCAAGAAACCACAGGTCAACAAAACATAGTGGCATACAAAACGGAGGCATGCGTAATGAAGCTGCATTAAGGGTGCGTGGAATGGCTGCTCTGATAGAGTGACTACCGGGCGCTGCTGTTTGTTACAGAGCACTTCATCATAGGTGGGTTTTTCTGCAGGCCCCTGCGTCCCATGTTCCCGCTCTACCTCCCCAGGCCCCCCGCCGCTTGCGTGATCTATTGCCGTTCCGCAGCGCGGGAAGCGATAAATCACCGTAATGCAGACCGCTGATGATCAGGGCTGGGCGCGAGGAGACGAGATGAATCTACGTGAGCGGGGTGGGGCGGCCGTACAGTACAGTGTGCTGGTTACTGATGGGGTTTGTTGTTTCACAGTGTGGTACCTTTGCAGGGGTGGAGACCCCTGGGTATTAAGTACAGCAACAAGACGTTTGCAGTTTGTGTAGTTGGGGGGGGGGGGGCGTGGATTGGGAGAAGGTGCATGGGGACACGTAGCTGGACATGTTGAGGAATGCGACTTTGCTAGGTCGGAATTAGCCTAGAACTGATTAAGACACAATACTGCATTCTGGTCAGGGCAAAGCAGGGGACGAGAGAAAGATATACTGCTCTACTGGAGTACAGAAAAAGGGGGTGGAGAAGAAAACTGCAAATATATCCAGTGGGAATAACTAATGCAGAGTGCATGTAACATTGTGCAAGTACAAACAATTAAAAACACATTTATATCAATAGCAGGATTTTAGCCTCATTTTAGCCTGAGCAGAAGCGTTGGTTCAGATAACAGGGCTCCAGACTGTAAATAAATGGTTGCAAAAAATACAAAACCATTTATGACAATAATTTAAAATCTAGTCATTAAAGAGTCATTTGTTTATAAAATGGGCATCATGGATAGTTCATTGTTCACATAACATTCGCACATGCACTAAAGATGTAATTAGTCTGCAAAAATTGTGTGAATATGCATTTCCGTCAGATATCATCTTGTGAGGTGGCTTATTAATTATTGAATTACTTATTTAATTTAATTAATTAATTATTTACATCTTTAAAGTGCACAACAGAGTTCCCTGTATGCAACAGTGCGAGCTGATGTCCGATTCATGAACAAATGACCTTTTAAATCGCTTCTTTTAAATGAAAAGATACACAAAATGGCCTGTGAATTGTTTTAGAGCCGTTACTTAGTCGCTGAACTGTGATTTGTTTTGAAGAGTACGCTATGTCCGATTTGAAATTAACCAGGAACTGGTTCGCAATATTTATTTTAGGAGAGTTAAATCTGTTTACTGACTGTTCATATGACAACATGTAAGATATATATTAAAAATATAAATATTTAAATAAAATTAATATTCATTGCTTAAATTGTTGGTTAATGTTTGTTTAGCATAATGAGGTCTAATTGTGAGGTTCCCCTAATTGTAAGGGGAACTTATCCAATTAAGAGGAATCTGTAAGATGTATAACATGTTTAATATTTGACTTTTTTCAAGCAGGTAAAAATATTATTTTAAAACAGAGCGAAGGTTATATGGTAAAAATACATTCAGGATAGTGACAGCATGAATTTTTAAACAAAAAATGTATTCTAAATACAAAAAAAAAAAGCATTGACAATTGTTAAAAGCTAAGCTATGCACTCAATGAACTGAAGTGTTTCAGAGCAACCATCTTTATAGAGCAATTCAGTAAAGAAAAGAAATTTGGCTGTTAAAAGTTTCATTTTGGGGGCCAATGGCTCCCTTGTCATTTTCTTTTAGTCTGGAGCCTTGGAATAAACAAGTGCACACTGAGCTGACTTGTGAGCGGATTTCTTTGACACACCAAAGACCTTTGTGATGTGTCACTACGCACAACAAATAAAAAACAAGTCAAGTCAGACGCTTCGAATGCAATAATGTCTCAATATAACTCTTCTTTAGTCCTGAAAACACCACCAAAACCATATGACCGTAACCTCATGAAGAAGAAGGCGAAGTGCAAAACATGGCAGAGCTTGTCTGTTTAGTCTAGGTGCAGTTTCAGCGTGTTTCATCAGTGTGAAGGTGAGGAGTGGCGGCGAGGGCTTCTGTTGACATTAGTTTACACGCTGTTTGCTGCTTGTTGCACGTCTTGCGCCGGATGCCTCAAAGCTCACTTCATCAAATCAGACAGAGGCGCCACGTTGAGTTACAAAAAGAGGGGAAAATAAAGAGGGAGAGGTGTGTAGGGAGAGAAATCGAAGGTTTTGTTGGTGATGTAACACCTCAGGTCGAATTGGGATGCCTGAGGCGGATCTCAGGAGCTGCTTTAAACTTCTGGTTTTCGATTCCCACTCCCGTTACACTGAAGGTTTCGACTCTCTCAGCACTTAAAGAGAAAACTTTATTTGCGAGAAATTAAGCCCTGAAATTAAAGGCTCCTGTTGCTAAAGGGACCACTTATGCACTTTTTTTTTTTTACTGTTGTAGTTAATTTAATTCAGTAAAATATTCTTTCACTGCTGTATACATGCCTAAAAGTTACATTACATCACTGAGTATGATGTAACTGAGTGGGATTTTTTTTTCCCCAAACAAGCAACAAGTGAATAAAAAGTGGCATTGGTGAAACTTACCAGCTGGTTGGTAATTTCATAAAAAGTACAACATACTACATCCATGGTTTAAATCCACAATATGTAATTTTTCGCCGCTAGAGGTCATTTATTCAAAACAAAGGCGTGATGCCTTGATTTAGGAGACCTTTTATTATGCTGCAGACGAGCGCTTCCGCTTCTTCCGCTCATGCGTATGTGGGGTAACGCAGCGCTGTTTTATCATATTACATACATTTGAGTGTGTTGAAAGTTATGTTATAATGCTACTCTTTGCGTTCGTTCGGCAGCTACTATGAGACACTTGTTGCACACTGCAGTAAGTTAGACCGATATTAGACATGGTAAAACGTACTCGCGGTAAATCAAGAAAACGAGATTTAAACAATAAGACTAACTGTGTTGAGCCATAACAATGGTTAATAAATAAAACACTGTCTAATAAAACACATACTATATTAAAGCGTCTATGGTGTTTCCATGGTTTCTACAAAATAAAACTGCTCTTGGAAATCAAGGGTAACGCGGGTATGTCATTGATAGGCGACGCAAGGACACGATCCGTGTCCTGGTTGAAATTGCTTATATCTCTGGACTTAAACATTTTTGGAAACATTTGGGACAATGTAAGTACACAAGTCAACAAAATATATAACATTGTTCTAGTGGTTTATGGATAAATTAATCCAAAAATCAAACATATTGTGCCTTTAAGTCAAATTTTAAGAATAATAATCTTGGCTCTTTTTGATGTAAATGATATGCATGATTTAAATTAAAAACAGAAACTAAAGCAAAGAAAACTTCTAACTTCTACAATTTTAGTGGAAACATTTTTTTGCCATTAAAATAAACAGTTTATCTGATATTTAATGCTTTTGTGACAGGTGCAGTTTTACAGAGAGACGGACTCATTTTATATAGCCTATGATGTTGTGTTCTGCGCTGACTGTCAGAAATATTAGGAAAAAACAGGTAAATAATGCCATTGCCATTTGTACAAAAAATATTTTTAATTAAAAGACTGCAAAATAAAACGTTCATAGCCAGAATTAAATATTTAGGTCAAATATAATTCTCTCAATTTAGCTGCTATTAGCCAGTATGGCAAAAAGTTAATTTTGGGCCATGCTTTTGCCAGTTAAAAAAAAAAAGACTTAGCTCATACTCTAATCTAGCCGAAAACTGCAAAGTTTACAGAAACTACATTGTCAGAGGTGTTCAGGCTCAGTGTTTTCCATCTTTAAGCTGGCCTAATCTTGAGAGGTGGAACACCAGCTCATCCTGCTGTTTCCCTCTTTATCCCTTCATTGTGTCGCCTACTCCTGCCACCCCTCCCGAAGTGTGCTAATTCCCTTTTGATGAGGCGTGCTAAAGAAATCCTTTTTCCATGCTTTTAATTCCCCTCTGGCTCCCTAAGCAGCGATCGGGGTAACAGATTTCAGGCCCTCTGCCTTTCTCCTCGTCCTATAATAGAAGCCATCTCATTAGGACACTCAGTTTCACCTACACTGTCCACAGGACAGGTCAAAACACTGAGAAGGACTTTCTGTTTAATACATATATCACAATAACCGCCTTGCTTTCTTTTTGTGTTCTAGACTATCCGCTCCATTGTGCTTACAGTGTTTGAGTGTTTTACCGGGATGGTAAGTAGCTCTTCCATTTCTCTCTCCGCGTCTGCGGCAGGCCAGGTTATTAATGAGCAGCAGCTGGGACCAGTGCAGGTACACGCACAGCCAGACAAAGCCCAATATATAACCGTGAAGCTATAAAAAACGAGCTGATGTAAATGAGAAGGAGCCGAGGAAGGAGGTTGGGGTGGTTTTTAGAGCGGAGCAGGATGCTGTTGAAACTGAGGAGAGTCACAGGTCAGGTGAAATCGCCGGCACATAAAGGGCCACTTAGCCGGCGGAGGGCGACCCGGACACTTCCCCCGTCGGCCATGGGGGTCAAGGGTCAGACCTTGAGAGGTGTAGTGGCACATCTCTCAGACGGACTTTTCCAGCCTCGCGTGTGGCACTTAGCCAAAGGTGACAGCTGTGTGAGGAGTGGGGACGTGTTCAATCAAATGGGAGGGGGCTTCTGAGCCTCGTCGCCATTCGGTTAAAGTGGCCGTATATCATGGCTAATCATGACTTCGGCTGCTACCTGAAGATTATTCAATCCCGAACGCAGCGTTCGGCCCCCTTATTCTTCTTTTGTCCAGCGGTGAATCATTTCGGACCACCTTTTGGGGTCAGAGAGAGAAAATGAGCACAGCAGCATAAACAAACGTACACTTCGTAACTAGGTCAGCTGGCAACCTGTCCGCTACATCAGTAGCACGGACCAGACCAACCGACTTCAGGAGATACGCTTGGATTTCAACCCCAACAATGGCTCAGAAAGCGCTTGCAATGCACTTTATAGAGGCAGGTGAAATGTATGATAGCATGGAGGGAAGTTTAAGAAGGTAAATTATATTAAGATGCAGAGAGATGATGTCAGAGCAGGCAGAAGCTCATTTGTAGTGCAGGGGTGTCGTACAGGCTTACTCAGACACATGCTCCCAATTAGCTGGCCTTCCTCATGTAAATGCCCTATAAATTATCCCCCGTGCTACAGGATTAGGTGCTCATAAAGGGAGTTAGCATCTCAATAAAGAGACAGGTTTGCTGCAAGAGCAAATTAGTGGAACGGAGAGACTGAGGGTGGGAGGGAGATGCGATGGAAAACAGTGCGAGTTTGTGTTGATTTGTGGTGTTTATGTTTATATTTGCATATCATCTGTTTTATTATAGATCAGTAATGGGAGGGGTCACCATCAAGCTGAAGTTAGTCGCTGTGCGAGTATATGCGTGGGATTTCATTCATGCGCGTGAGATATAAACAAATGAACAATGTCATTAGCCCTGTAATACCTAGAAAACACAGGAAGACCAAACATGATAAATGAATAAACATGTCTAGGAAGGAACGGTTAAAGGATAAGGATCTGTGTATCCGGTTTTAAAAGCGCTGCCAGTTTTGGTGTAAGCGTAGACATGCGTGTTGGCATTCAGCAGCTCTGGGTGCAGAAACAGACACCTGACCTGGCAGTAAGGGGAGAGGTGTGCCTCAGGTGTGGGGTAAACGTCAATGCCCAGAACAGCCACTGGAGAACCACACACCGATATATTTATCTCAGAGTAAACTCAGATATACAATCCCAAATGCTAATCATTCTACTAAATGGGTGCTATTTGGGTCCCTTGTGTAAAAATCACTAAATATTTACTGATGATGCCAAATCTTAGTATGTGTCTGATTTTTTTAAAGGGTTTAGTTGAAGTTGTTTCCCCAAACAATTTGTGCATTAGGTCTGTTATCATTATAGGTTTCCCCTTTTAAAGTAATGAACTATTCATAAATAATAATAATAATAATAAACACCTGGAATCATCAACAAGTAAACTCTGCAAGGATGATTAATGTTTCTGTATTTTTTCATCTGTCAGTAAGGGACAATATTAAAATATCAACAATGTTACCATTTTGTATAGTTATATCAAATTAAACTATTGATTTTTCAGCCATCTTACATTAACCATTACCTTTCTGAAGGCAAAATTATATGCAATTAATTACACTTTTATTTGCCTGTTAGTGTTTAAAATCACTTTTTTTTAATTGGAATAAGCACCTATTTTAAACTATGAATGGACGCAAATTTAACCAGCATATTTTTTTGCATATTAAACTTTGAAATTAATGCTTAGACTTTGTATAATGAGGTAGTTAAACCAACAAAGACGTCTCTTAAAGTTTGACTAAGCATGGAATATGTTACCAAAACATAGGCTGTCAGACAGTAATTGACACAGTAATTGCAGTGATTTATTAAATGCAGGGAATTATTAAGCTTGGCACTGGGCAGACTGTTAATCGGGGACATGGGTTAAATTACTGTCGCTCGTACACTGCCAAATATTTTGAAACAACCGAAAGAAACCAAAATCTTGCTTGGCTCCCTTTACTGACTAAATGAAATGAAGCAAAACATACGGCAACACACTTAGTTGCACACACACACACACACACAAGGCATCTAATAGGGATTTCCTCTTTAATTATTGTTCTCTGGTAGACACACATACAAATTTGCAGTCAGCAGGACCATCGTCTTTAATTATGTTTTGTCTGCTCACGCACACACAGACCTCAAAGGGTTTATACGAAATAAACGAAAGGTGTGGTTGGATTAAGTTAATGCCAGGCTCTATTTTCAGGATCTGCTGTGTCCAGATCAGGCACCAGATGGCGCTGTGCTGGCAGTGCCAGGAGTTAATGGGGACAGATCGGGCCGCATTACTGCCCATTATCTTCTAATTACTTGTGCGAGGAGCGCTGATCCTGGCGTTTGTGTAAGGAGAAGGCAGAGCCCGGATTACTCGCACTCTCTCCTCGGGGACTGCAGAGATTCAGCCAGGCTGGTGGGCTACAATGAGATCTAAAAGAGAACAATCCCTCTCGCTTCCTCCCTCCTTTCTTTCTTTCTCTCTCTATAGAACAACAGATCTCTCCATCCAGATGTCTTTGAAACAAGCAGAGCCCTCAGTGAGTGATTCTCTCACTTGCTTTCTCTGTTTCTCTCTGATAGTTGTAGTGTACTTTATAAACCAGTGGTTCTCTACTGGTGGGTTGTGTGTCACAGGTCTGATTCTGGCAGGGCTTAACAGTAAGGATGACCCAGTGACCCGGGGCCGTGGATGGATCTTGATTAGTTTGGTCAGTTGATCCTGTTGTTTTGCAAATTGTGGTCTTATCATTATCAGTTAGAATGGCTTGAAAATGACTAACCAATCATTAATGTTTTACATCATATGCCATTTTTTAGCAAGTGTTTTTATGATTTCATAGCTATCCTACAGAAATGTTCAATTTTATTACAAATTGTGATTTTTTTTAAAGATAACATACAGTCAAACCAAAATTTATTCAGACACCTTCAACATGTTCTCACATTATCAGTTTATTCACTATAGTTTAGAAAATGGTAATAAAATGTGACAAGAACTATGTCAGAACAAATTCATCTTGATAATGTCAGATAACTTTGATAGAAAGGTACGTAATGGATTACAATCAACCAATCAGCTGTTAAATTTAAGTACACAATTAGATAATACCAATTTAGGTCAACCAATGACCAAGCAATGCTTAATTTTGTTCAGTCTGTGGTGTAAAAGGTCGCAAGAAAAAACACTTACGCAAAACATGGTCAGGTCAAAGTGTTTGAATAATTTTGGTCCCAAATTTTTATCAATTTTACTGGGAGTCCACTGTATGAAGAATTTTTATATTTGTATAATATGTCACAGTTTACTTTATTTTGCTATCCTCACTTACATAAATGAACTATAGTGTCCTGCACTTACTAGTAAAAAATTATATTTGATGTCTGAATAAAGTTTGGTTTGACTGTATATAGTGAGTCTGTAACATCACCAAGGCTGCATTTATTTGATCAAAAATATATGTTGTCATCTAATGTTGTGCGTCCAATCAAATTTGACAACAGCATATTTTGCATTATTTTGGCACAAATGTATTTTAGGCAGAGCAGGACAGATTGTGAAAAACAACAATGCAACTAAAAGCAAATATTGAATTATTTTGTATATTATTCATTTGATATTGTGTTGGGTCTCTACATGATGTCAAATGTAAAACCTGTGTCCCAAAGCAAAACTGGTGCTTTAGACCACACAGAGTGAAACAGTGCACCTGCTGTAGGCAGAACAAAAAAACATCTCCTGATCATGACCTCTCGCTCCCTCACGTCACATCCCACATGCCATCCAGTCTAGAAACAGAGCTGCTAACCCCTCACTATCAGAGGACACTCCGACTACTCATAGACCTGCTTACCGGCACTCACTAATCAAACCCATGGTGTAAAATCAGGTTGAAGGGCAGCTCATACATTTAAGGGGACTGAATCAGAGCGAAAGCGTGTCTCTAAAAATATAAGAGGAAAGGAAAGCAAGCAACGCTCCCCGAGGCCTCCCAGTGGAGCCTGCTAACTGCTCAGAGGCATATGGCTAACCATGTGCTGGCTCCCCCACGCCTGCTCTTAAGCTCCACAAGAGCCCAAAGCTCTTCACTTCATTACCAGCGTTTTGTACTGCATCCACCATTTGCACATATTAATATCTATCAGGCACGCAAGCCGAGGAAACAGCAGAGTCGGCTCTGCCAAAGTCTTAAAAAACTGTTTCTTCAGGAAAAGAAACTCTATAAGAATCTCAGGGCACCATTTTTGGGTTTATTCAATGGTTTATCCGGGCAGATTGCAAATTATTGAGTCAGCTAGACTGGATTGGATCCTTAGAGTGAATGCGGAATGATGCATATGCCCGCGTCCAGAAAATACAAACGCAAAAGAACGGTGATTCTGACCTTTACTGTGTGTGTTAGACAGATTGCCACAATAAGCCAATAGTTCACTCAAAAACGTTCATTATTTCCCTCATGTCATTCATTTCAAACATGAATGATTTTCTTTCTGTCTGAGATTTTTTTGTTCTTTCACCGAAAGTCAATAGGGTTCAAAACAACACACTGAGACATTTTTTCAAAATATGTGTTCTGCAGAAGAAAGAAAGACATACAGGTTTGGAATGGCATGAGGGTGAGTAAATGGCTGAACTATCCCTTTATTTACATGTCCGCTTGTGTCAGTATGTGTACATGTTCACGAAGATGGACTGTTTACATTACACGCATACCTAGTTATGCACATGCATGAGTGTGTGTGCGTGCGTGTATATGCCCATTGCGTCTGGTTCCTGCCTCCGACTGACATGTAATAAAACATGCTGCTGTGTTGTTGATCAATCTCAGCGGCTCGCCGGCCGCACAGCAAGGGCATGTACATGCAAATGAGAATAGCTAAATACCACTGAGGGGGTGGGAGAGAGAAGCAATCACTTCATCTGACAAACCACGGGGAAAGGAGGAGGGATGGGGGATATATAGAGAGAGGTATATGCAAAGTTGAGGGAATTCAGAGAAGGACGGGCTGCTAACGAGCATATGCGCTTAATTACACAGAGCCTTATGGGGACCGTGGATGCGCACACAGGCCTTTTCTGAGCTCCTCAAAGCCACCGGGGGGAGTGGCAGCATGTTTTGTGGGACACTGAGGCCTTTGTGAGATCATTGAGAGAGTTGGGGATGAACTCTGCCACACAGGGGCAGCAGAAAGCCCTGAGGCGAAAACCATCAGGGTCACGTTACTGTTTGCTTGGGAGCATGCAAAGGGAGAGAGAAAGCGAGAGAAAAAGTGTATGCTTTTGTTTGCCAGTGTGTGCGTGTCTGAAACCACCCTAGTGACCATAAGGTCAGCTAATCTCAAACGCCCTAACAATCCGAAACGTACACAAGCAGAAGAAAGGGAAGAAGGTGGCGAGAAGATGGAGTGACGGGTTAAGAGAGAAGGGAGATGAGCAGTCGACATGATAATGATGTGAGAACTGATTAACACGTTCTTTCACTACTCTGGGAACTAATGGGAACTTTGCCCCCTGGCTTTCACTCTTCAAACATTGATTCCTTATGAGGAGTCAATCCTGGTGACTCTCTCTCTCTTTGCATGTCTAAGTGAGTCCATAGACACATTATTAAAATACAATAGGATCAATCCATGGGCTTTTGGCCCAAATAATCTCTTTTTCCAAAGCCTGCAGCCTTTTTGCCCTTATCTCTTTTCTTCTTTTGCAGAATCTGTTTAAAGGGATAGTTCACCCAAAAAATTAAAATTCTGTCATCATTTACTCACCCTCAAGTTGTTCCAAACCTGTATGAATTTCTTTCGTCTGCTGAACACAAAAGAAGATATTTTGAAGAATGTCAGTAACCAAACAGTTGATGGTCCCAATTGACTTCCATAGTATTTTTTTTTTCCTTATACAGAAGATATTTTGAACAGGTGACAAGTTGTACTTGTCACCTGTTTTTAAATGAATAATGCCATGATAAATTAAAGGCTTTTTAATTCTTTCTACACTATCCGAGTGCCTTGGATTGAATTCTTCAATTTTTTTGAGCTATACCATCCCTTACATCCAAAGAGCACCGAAATAAGGAATTCACACCCCGTGTAGCATTCTCTTGCATTCTCTGTTTTGGAGAAATTCATACATGTTTGGAACAACTTGAGGGTGAGTAAATGATGACAGAATTTTCATTTTTGTGTGAACTGTCCCTTGAACTTTGGGATGGAACGTGCATTGGGCCTGTTTGCGGAAAATCTGGAGGTGAACTGAGGAGGAATGCAAAGGATACGTAGTAAAAGACCAATGAGCTGATCTGCATTCAATCTAAACATTCTGTGAGTGATTTTCTAATCAATAAAAAGACAAGGCTTGTCAACAGCTTATGTTGTGCAGGTATCCCACCTAAACATTTTAACTGAACCAGCAAAACTAGACGTCCGTTCAAAAAGTTTGTGGTTGGTAAAATGTTGTCATATTTTTGAAAGAACTCTCTTATGCTTACCAACTCTGCATTTATTTGATCAAAGATACATTAAAAACTTAATATTGTGAAATATTATTACAATTTAAAATAACTGTTTTCCATTTTAATATATTTTGAAAATCTAATATATTTCTGTGATGGCAGAACCTTAATCTGAATCCTTCAGAAATTATTTTAATATTCTGATTTGGTGCTCAAGAAACATTTCTTATTATTATCAATGCTGAAAACAGTTTAGCTGCTTTTTATTTTTGTGTAAACCATGATAAATATTATTTTATTTAAATAAAAGTATTACTTCTTTAAAAAAAATACAAATAAAAATGACTGACCCTGAATTATTGAATTTTTGAACAGTAGTGCTGGTTGATCAGCTAGACCAGTATAAACCACCCTGGAAATTCATTCTGGTCTTTTATTTTTTTTGGCAGGGTGGGTAGAAACCTAAAACACCCAAATTGTTTCACTCTAGTCTAAATCCAGTTCTGTGCTGTATATAGATTTATCAAATGACGTAAGAACTTTTAAAGGGATAGTCCGACAATAATGTAATACAAAAATGTAATTATTTACTTCACCGTCATGTTGTTCCAAACCTATATCACTGACTTTCTTCCGTAGAGCACAAAACATAAATTTGAGATAAACATACTGGCTACTTTTACTTACTATTATAAAAGTGCATAGGGACTGAGGCTGTCAAGCTTCAAAATGATTTAACAACTCCAGAAAAGTGTTATGAAAATGGTCCATATGACTCAATCGCTAATCTACCAAAGCCTTTTCAATGAATCAGTTGATCCAGATAACACAGTCTTTCTGAATGATTTGTTTGTGGATTGGACTGATTTTTATTCTATAATTCAGATCAGTGACTTATGAAAATGTGTTTCACAGAAGAAAGAATCAAATGCAAACATGATTTTCGGCAACAAAAATGATTTTCTTTTTTGGGTAAACTATCACTTTTGTTTTTTTTCCCAGTGATGGCATTTGACCCAGTGTATAAAGAAAAACAAGCATAACAGTAATTTTTATGGTACATTAACACATACACACCTTGATTCAATCTGACATCAGTTTTACACAAATTGAAAATATGTTTCATCAGCTGAACAGTTGGCATGTTGGTACAGTCCATTGAACACAATTCTATCTGTCATGGCCTTGTTTTCATTCCTTTCAAAAATTAAATATGGCGCTACCATGTCTTAGGACTATGCATGAATCAGTACTGCGATCAGAAGTACATATGTCTCTACAAATCCTTTCATCTTGGTAAGTGTTTTTGTGACTGATGCCTTATGTGTCGTGCTTGTTTCTATTGGTCTGTAGGGTTTTCTGTTGTTTTACTTCTCAAGTCAATTCTTCTCTGCATTTTGCCTCTGACTAAATGTAACCCCACTGAAGGAAACCGTACAGTCTCGTAGCAGCCTGCAGGAATTCTGGCATTGTGATTCACAATGCTTTTTTTTAAACAGGCATTTCTGCATCCGTGCCACCTCTCCTCCAATTAAACAAAGAGATGGGTAATTGGCAATTGTCCTTCAGGCTAAATTCCCTCCTCGTAACTTACCGCAGCCCACCGGTGGCTTGGCTCTGGAAAGGGGCTTTACTTTCACGGCCGCCGACAACTTATCAGTTCCGCTGAACGCTGACACCTTGACGTCCTTGACAGTGCATTATTACTTTTTCATGACGCAACCAGATGCAATTACAGCAACATTCTTGCTGTGTATCCATCCCCAACTGTCAGAAATGAGCCCAGAGTGGAGAAATATCAGAGATAAGACATCAAGCCCACCCAGTTGTTAAGAAGCAGACAGGAGAAGATTGAGAGACAGCAACTTAGGACAGGGGGGTGGATTCATCTCACTTCTGGGAAGCCAATTTTGTCCTTTTCACACCATGTGTCAAACGACCATGAAAATATGTGTATTTTGGTTCATTTACTTGACTTGAAAAGGCAATGTTTAAAATGGTCAGCGCCACTTAAACAAAGAAAATACATTTCTCAATGACGCTCACACAGCTCTCAAAGGAGTCACTGACCTCAGGCCAGCAGCTGGCTCACTCCATCAGTATGATAACCTGGGCTTGGCATCTGTGTGTCTCTCTCCGTCTGCTCAGAGAACTGCTTTAATGGTCCAGCTCACCCATCCGACCTGTCCCTAACCAAAAATCATACAGTATCTTGGATAAATAGAAATAATAACCGCAGACACATATGCATAACAAACATCTGTCAAATAGGTATACTTGTGGGAAGAGATAAAAATGCAGCAATGTACCTCAACACATCATTCTAACAATGAAGATTCAGTGCATCACTTAGGAAATGTATAATTATCTTAATAGAAAAAACTCTCTGATCTATGTTCAGTGCGTATGTGTTAGATGGAGCAGTTGTTCATGAAGATATAAAATAGTTTAAATAGTCACGCCAGTTTCAGACTGCAATAAATAATATCAATTTAATTCAAGATATATTCCCAGAACATATTATCTTTCAAGCAGTTTTGCTTCTCAAGCAAATGTATCTTGTTTTGAAGATTTTTAGATATTTTACTGGAAAACAAGAAACCATATCTTCAGGAAATCTTTGAAAATAATTACTATATGATCATATCAAACTGAATATAACTCGACATCGTGACCAAATTTAATATTTCATGATGCATCTGATGTAGTATTGTTACTGGATTGAATCATCATCAGAGCAATTGTTTTGTCTTTAAAGGAGTAGTTCACTTTAAAATGAAAATTACCCCATGATTTACAATCAGAGTTATATTATTACATTTCCTGACGCTGAAGCTTTATAATGGCAGTGATGTGGTCCATTGAGTTTGAAGCTCATCCATTATAAACGTACTCCTCACGGCTCCAGGGGGTTAATGAAGGCCTTCTGAAGTCAATCGATGGAGTTTTTAATGCCTCAAACAATAAATGTAACTTTTGAATGGTAATGTACTTAAAATGAGCTTCTAAATCACTTTACAGTGCTTGTAGAAGATAATCGTATCAAACTTTATTTTTCAGGAGAGGATGCACTGAAAGCACTTCTGTGTTCCATAACATCACGTTATGAATGCTTATAGCCATCATAAGCCTCCTCTTCCATTTCGGTCTCAGTAGTCCACCACAGACCATTACTCGTTTTTTTTTTGTTTGTTTTTTACCTCACACTCTTGGGTTGTGGCTCATCTAAGATAAAATGCTTAAAAGAGTCGTTTTCCTCTCCTGTTCCATCAGAAACCCATAGGAGCTCCATCTCTTTCAGCTACAGTAAAAAAGAATAAAAGATCTCTGTGAGTGGCTGTGGGAGAAGCCCATGTGAATAGTGGTTGCTACATTTTACCTTCCTGCAGGTATTGATTGCCTCATGCCTGTCCCCTGCCTACAAGTTACAGGGGAAGATTTCGAGCGCTGCAACAGGAGAGGAAGAACAGAGGGATGGCTGAAGCTCTGGGAACAAACTTCCCTTCATGTCCCACAGGACTAAAGACTCATTGCAATGAAGACTCATCAGCTCTTTCTCCACTAGACTGATCTCCATATTTTACTCTGTTCCTCAATTCTCCTCCGCCCTCTTCCCAATATCCTTGCAGCCTACCATCTTCCTCGGGAAGCGATGTCTCGACTGAAGAAGTACAGCTGACTTGTGTGGTTAATGACACCTCAGCGAGCTATTGGTTTTTCAGGGCCTCTGTGTGTTTTTCTCTCTGTCTCGCCTCCATCTTCTTTTCCCCTCCATGCCTTGACACTGTTTCTCTCTTGCTCTCTCTTTCTCTCTCTCTCTCTCTCTCTCTCTCTCTCTCTCTCTCTCTCTGTCAAGCACAGATTTATTCTGCCTGTGATGCGTGGAGAGGAGAGCAGTGCGAGTGCTCAGGGATAGGGTCAGTAGGAGGGAGGTGTGTGTACAATAAGAGATAAGATCATGGCTCCCCGGGGGCTTGTTTGGCCCTGTACCCGATCCATCAAACGCATGCTCCTGGTGCCAAGGTCAACTCTAATGAGCATTTGCTGGGGTCTTATTCTCAGCACCCCTCTACCTCTGTCTCGTGCTCTTTCTTTCACATGTATGCACACACACATATAGAGTGTGTGAAAATCCACAAATACCTGTACAGTTCAGAAAAGCAGTTATGTTTCACCCCGTTGATAGTCCGTTACTTTAAATTGTTGTATGAACAAATAGAAAAAATAAATCAGATTGCTTAAATTGCTGTTTTTGTGCATTATGCATATAAAACGGGTCTAAATCTATCAATTCTTTTTTTGTTTGCTTCATATGGTATCTCGTATAGATATGTACGTATCCTTTTAAAGAATAGTTTCTATGTTTTTGGCAGCTAGAATAATTTTGATAATTTTTTTTTAATAAAATGTATTCCTGTGATGCACAGCTGAATTTTCAGCATCATTACTTCAGTCTTCAGTGTCACATGATCCTTCAGAAATCATTATGCCGATTTGCTTAAGAAACATTTACCGGTATTATTATTATCACAGTTGAAAACAGTTGTGCATGTTTGTAGAACCCGTGAAATATTTTTTTTCAGGATGTGTGACTAATATATATATATATTAGTGCTGTCAAACCATTAATCGTGATTAATGGCATCCAAAATAAAAGTTTGTGTTTACATAATATATGTGTGTGTACTGTGTATAATTATGTATATTTGAATACACAAACATACATGTATATATTTAAGAAATATTTGCATGTATATACGTATATATATTATTTATATATAATTTATATTATATATAAATATTTCATATATAAGTATAAAAAAAATCCTAAATATATACATGCATGTGTGTGTATTTATATATACATAATAATTATACACAGTACACACATATTTTGTAAACACAAAATTTTATTTATTTAAATTAATTTACGATTAACGATTTAAATTAATCGTTTGACATATATATATATATATATATGCTTTTATATATTAATCAGCAATCTAATTTTAATTACGTGATTGTATTTATTGCAAGGTAAAGAAGTTGATCTTGGATGCTGCTGAGGACAGAATCTGGGTGCTTCTTTATGGTCTCTGTTCCCACCCTGTAGATCACAGTGATCATCTCTGCTTGGTGAGTGAAAGGCGAATGTGCTCTAAAACATGTGGCGTTCACTAATGAAGCAATAAAAGTCACGGCAGGGGGTGGGTGTACTGGTGAGGGGGGCTCTGGGAACCAGTCCTAACAATGACAGGTGTGATAATTATGACGTTCTGACCTCGCATATTACCTGCACATCGGATAAGATATAAACCAGATTACATGTGAGGACATCTTGGCATGTGGATGATGCACTGCGCATGTACATGTGTGCATTAGTACCAAAATACATCATTATGATAACAAGACAGGCCATTCGTACAGCCATCATGTCAACTTCATGAACATGTGTCATGTTCAATGACCGCGAGATTGTCAAAGTCACAATTATGCAACCACAATGCTGACTGGGAATGAGCTCCATATAAATGTAAAATAGGTCTGCACTAACTCCGACCAATTCCCTGTATCTTTGGCAGGCTGACCAGACCACCTTCAAGAACGCCTACATTCCCTATGTCACTCCTGTTTCCTGCCAGTTTCCCCAATGGCTTCATAATAACATTTAACAATGATTTATCAACTTGCGAAAACCCTCCCAAATGCCCTGACAGAGGGGATAAGGATAAGGGGCAGTGCACTCTGACACCCCCTGGAGGCCAGGGTATATGGGGCATCTTTACCTCTGTCCAACAGCTTGTGTGTGTCTCCCAGTGGCAGCTGGATGGGACCACCAGCCACAGCAATGCCCACCCACCCCATTATTCTGTAATGGCTGTGCAATGGTCTAACATTGAACTCTGAACCCTTAATGAAAAACCACCTTGGCTCCGTCCCTACTCTACATTTACTTGGCCTTAAAAAAGAACTGGCCACAATGGCAAAGAGGCATAGCCATTATAAGTGATTATGATTATTTTTCCATAGGAAAAAGCAACAAGTTAATGCTAATTGGCTTAATGTAGTATTTATTGACTATTCTACATATTAAAAAAATGAATAACTGTTTTCTATTTTAATATATTAAATTATAATTTAATCATGAGATGACAAAGCTGAATTTTCAGCACCATTACTCCAGTCTTCAGTCACATGATCCTTCAGAAATCATTCTAATATGCTGATTTGCTGCTCAAGAAACAGTTCTTATTACTATCATTGTTAGAAAAACAGTTATAGTAATGCTTAATGTTTTTGTGGAAACTGTGACAGAAACATTTTCACGACTCTTGGATGAATAGGAAGTTCAAAAGAACAGCATTTTTTTAATGTTTTTAGTTTTTAGTTTTAGTTTTTAATGTTTCACTTTTCTGTCAATTTTGATCGTTAATACATTCTTGAATAAAAGTATTTTTTTTTTTACTTTTAAATATAACTGACCCCAAATTTTTTTGAACGGTTGCGTACATTTATTTATTCATTCTTATTATTCTGATCTAATGAATATGAGATTTTGTAAGACATATGATAATTGAAGAGTTTTATGAATTAAAGTTTAAAGGGTTAGTTCACCCAAAAGTGAAAATTCTGTCATTAATTACTTTCCCTCATGTTGTTCCAAACCCGTAAGACCTTCATTCATCTTCGGAACACAAATGAAGATATTTTTGATGAAATCCGAGAGCTTTCTGACCCCACATAGACAGAAACACAACGACCGATTTCAAGGCCCAGAAAGGTAGTAAAGAGATTGTTAAAATCGTCCATGTGACTGGTTCAACCTTAATGTTATGAAGCGACAAGAATACTTTTTGCACGCAAAAAACAAACAAAATAACGACTTTATTCAACGATCTCTTCTCTGTGACACTCTCCTACGCGATTCACGTAAGCACCACGCATGCATGCGGTGCTCAGCCAATAGTGAGCCAGCGTTCTGCCATAGAACTAGGAAGTGCTGCACTGTGTGGATAGCCCAACAAACGTGAATAGCGTAAGAGAGTAACAGGGAAGAGAAGACATTGTTGAATAAAGTTATTTTTGTTTGTTTTTTTTGCTCACGAAAAGTATTCTCGGCGCTTCATAACATTAAGATTGAGCCACTGTAGTCACATGGACTATTTTAACAATGTCTTTACTACCTTTTTGGGCCTTGGAAGTGGTCGTTGTGTTGCTGTATATGTGGGTTCAGAGAGCTTTCGGATTTCATAAAAAATATCTCAATTTGTGTTTTCCCGAAGATGAATGAAGGTCTTACGGGTTTGGATTGACATGAGGGTGAGGAATTAATGAAATTTTTGGGTGAACTAACCCTTTAAGATTTGTGAAAAAGGATATTTTGAAGCTATAGGTGGCACCAAGGTGAAATATAGCTGACATTCTGCCTCTTTGTTAGCTCCTCACTACAATTTCTATCTTCTTCTTAGCAGATGTCCTCCTTGAAGTCTGTCAAGAGTTATAAACCACTGAGCTGTTAATGAACTTGGACATGGAGGGAGGATAGTGAGTGAGAGAAGTCAGGAGTAATCACCTTGAGTTTATGTGCAGTTTATAAATAGTTTTTTCCTTGGTCTTACCTAATCGAGTTTTTTAGATGAAACAATATATTCCAAGGCACTCACATGGTTAAGCGTAAAAAAAATGTTTTTTTTTAATAAACTGGGCTAAGTAATTAAAACATTAAAGGGGTCTTATTATGCCCTTTTACAAAGTCTTGATTTTGTTTTTGGGGTGTACTAGAATATTCTTTCATGCTTGATTGTTCAAAAAACACACATTTCACATATTTTACATTATTACAGCACCTCTCTCCCCAGTCTGTCCCGAACGCGTCGTTTAGTTCTGGTTTCGACGAAGCCCCTCCTTCCGAAATACGAAATGTGCTGTGATTGGTTAGCTGGCCCAGTGTGTTGTGATTGGCACAGCTTAGTGTGTGTTCGGGAAATGTCACGCCTCTTACCATAACCACGAGTTTCATCTGCTCAGGTGTAAATATTAAGGATGGCGTCAAGGATGGCCTATTAAGGATTAGTTTAATTATTTTAAACTAATTCAAGCCTGATTCAGACTTAAGAATGTTAACAAACAAGAGGATCGTGCAGAACGGATTTCATGCACGGACTTTGCAAGCACAGATTTCACAGAACGTTTCAGAGTGGTATGTTTGTTTTTTTTGTCATTTTCTTATACATTTTAGATACGATGTTATACACCATTTAATCATGATATTTGTTGGAAAACTATGGTAATACAAATAGTAATCGATCACAAAACCATGGTTAATTTTCCTAAGGGGCGGTGAACAGCCTTACAAAAGTTAGTCTATCCTAATTTCAGTTGATGAATGAATGGAACTTTGTAGAGCCCCTCCCATCCAATAAATCACAATAAGCTTTGTGCTTTTACTTTTGATATGAAACAAAGTCTTAGATTTCAAATTCTGTCAGTTTTGCTAAGAAATTCAAAAAATAAATACCTCTTCGGCGCTGTTTAATGTGGTGGGACAGATAATGTAGTTGATATAATTTAGTTTAGTAATTAAATTTATTTGGATATTTATTTGAAAATTTAGTGTCCCCAACTGAGCAAGCCAGAGGTGACGGTGGCAAGGAACCAAAACTCCATCAGGTGGCATAATGGAGAAAAATAAACCTTGGGAGAAACCAGGCTCAGTCGGGGTGCCAGTTCTCCTCTGGCCAATTAACAAACAGTGTATGATTATTATTTTGGCAGCCTTATAGGTCAGAAGTAATATTAGATCGGAATATTCGAAATATCGGAGTCATCACGCTGGAGATGGATCCATTCAGTGACAATAAACTCGTTAGTCAGCTAGAAAAATCAATTCTAGAGAGGAGCATTTTGCTAAATATATGCTCCATATTACATATTCAATATCATTTTTTTTTTCAATATATAATGCATGTTTGAATAAATCCGTCAAGTTGACAGCCACCATTTAAATGTTTACATTTCAAAAAACGAATTGGAGTAGAAATATAATTATGTTATTGTAAAGTTAGTATTATAACTTTATTATTATAAAAACATCATTGAGTGTAATTTAAGTGTTTGTATACAAATCAGTTCAGTTTAACCTTCAATATTATAGTAATGTAGTACCAACTGACTCCCATGTATAGTTTACAGCATTAGTTGAGAGATTTTTTTCCTTGAGAAAATTTGCCATGTACTGTACCTGATATACAGTATATCCAAAATAATCGAAATCGAATCAGAATCGAATCGCAAGCTTGTGAATTGAAGTCGAATCGAATCATTAAATTTGTGTCAATACCCAGCCCTAGTAAACACTATATCACTAGCAGGCGAGTGGAGCCAAACTGCTTCGCTCTTTGTTTACATCTTAGCAACAACATAAAACTTATAATTAAAACTGTTAATAGAAAACACAACTACAAATGTTCATGAACAGTGTTTAAAATAAGTTTGTCAGCCTTAGGAAGGTCAAACAAATAAGTTTTGGAAACAGGGTGGAAAAAGCAGCATTTCTTTGACATAGACAACACCGTCTTCTCTAATGCAGCTCAACCAAGCTTCGTCCTCTTTTTTGCATATTCCGTGCGCGGGAATTATTTAAATGAGTAACATTATGACTTCACAAAGCCTGGAAAAAACGCGTTGTAGTCCAAACAAGTCGTTTGTTGTAGTTCTTGGAAAGTGAATTCTGTTCAAAAATATCCCCCTTCGGGGTGGACTTTGAGCTTTGTAACCTTGCAGATCTTTTTTATGCTCAAACAGCAACATTACACACTGAAAAGCATAATAGGACCCCTTTAAAAGTGTTAATCAACGCGTTAAAGAATGCCTGTGTGAACAATGGATGTACAACCTGAAGAAGGCAGAAACGTGTTGATCATCACTAATAATGTTTTAATGACTTAAAATGGTTTAAATGGCTTTTATGGTTAACCATGTGAGTGCCTTGGAGTATTTTACCTCTCATGTATCCAATGAGCACCAGTGGTTACCGTTTATACCCCTGTAGGATACCCAGTTGTCATGTTTTGGGTGAGTTTTTTAGATAATGTACATTTTAAATGTCTCTAATCTATTTGTTTCAAAATGTACAATGTATGCTCCATTAAAAGTAACAACCCTCACCACTCGAAATATCCAGTTGTTTGTTTATACCTTACAAATACAGCATTTTCACAAGAAGAAAAATCAGTTTGCTGAATACCGTGATTTGAGTTTGGTGGTGTAGAATGTGATTCCACCTGCAGAGATGAGAGGCAGAAAGGTTTTTTTTGTACTTGGTGAGGTGGTTGTAGCAGAAGTCAGGTAGGGTCAGCTCTTCTTCTGCTTCATCCTCTGAGGTATCACCATATCAATATCTCTCTGAGCGTGCATTTTTGAGAAGAAACACTCGAAGTGATGAGTGCTGAACAGCCTTTGGGCCTCTAGAGACCAAATCAAACTCTGTGTTTCCTGTAACCTCAGCACCATGGGAAGTGACCACCCGCACTCACACACACACACACACACACAGACAGACAGACAGAATAACGACGACCTGCTCTCCTCTGTCCGACGATGTGAGCCACTGCTCCGGGTGGTTTTACACAAAGTGATGATTTCTTTGTCAAACATCCCTTCGATACACACACTCGCACATACCGGTTTTTCCCTGAAGCGATCCACAACCCCCCAACCCGTTCAGTCCTAGCCCACTACGGCTAGGCCTCCAATTAAATCAAAAGTGGTTTGTTTTTATTGGTGTTTTGCGCTGACAAGTGGGCTATCATCCTGACGACTCTACCTGTCAGTGAGCGACTGAAAATCCTCAGTTGACAATGCCCAATGCTTCCAATTAGGAGAGAATCAGACTCCTGGCGTGCTAGCGATCTTTCCACCCTCCCCCAAGGCCCTTCCTTAAACCACCCCACCCCCCACCCTCTGGCACCCCCATCTTTCGGCACTCGCCCCACCAGCTTCTGCCATTTCGCTCTCTCATTCTTGCTTCCTTCATAATTTTCCCCATCGTTTTTTTTCAAGGTAGGTGTATCTCCTCTGCAAATTACTGACACAAAACGGGGTGGCGCACCGGCGGTCCCGAGCCTGAGTGCTGGCGGTCCCGAGCACCCTGTCAGCTTTAATGAGCCAATAAAGGTATATTTCTCCAGCGTGAATGCGCTAAAGTCTTTCTTGTGTGACAGCTGACTGGGAAATGTGAGTGTTAACCTTATAAAAGATTCAGCGGTTCTCATTATTTTCTGTCAAATCTCGCACCTGATGGCTTTAAGGTGCATCATTTGCATCGCTGACTGGTCCAGGGTGTGCCCGTTTTTTTCAGTACAATGTTTGTTTGTTGACTGAAGTCAACATTTCTTTCCTTTTACATGTCTTTTTTTTATCACAAGGCATGTTTTACTCAATGTTTCAAAATGACAGCGATGCCAAAGTTTATCCAGGAACGACGTACCATTTTCCTGAACATACCCAAATATATATTTAACAAACATGGAACAGAATAAATAAATGAAATTCAAAACATTGTTTTTACCCGAGGTGAGGCAAGATCAAACGTCTTTGAAGCCTCTTGCCACTCAGCTCTTCTGCCTCTTCCTCAAATCTTCAAACAATCAGAGGATGTACGTTAAATACAAGTGTTTGAGTGACAGATTTTTAGAGGGCCTTTCTGTGCATCTCCATTTGGTGTGTCAGGTTCCTGATTTTCTGTCCTCTCTATAAATTGTTCATTCAACAAACTATCCAACTTGTGAGATTTGCAGTATTCCAGGATTTCTGTGAAAGATTTGGTATGGCCAAAGTCAATCATTAAAGCTTCATCAATGTTATAAGTCATATAACAATATATTCAAAAATAAATTACACAATTTACAAATTGTGGATCTTCTAAAAGTTCAATATCTTAATACTGCATCATTAATGCATAATTAAAAGATGGTTCATATAAGATAATTAAGTGTCTTAAATTGTCTCACTGATTAAGATAGATATATAGATGGATATGTGTGTGTGCATATATATATATATATATATATATATATATATATATATATATATATTCTAATGCATGTATCTATCTATAGCTCATAGAAATCTATCTATAGCTCATAAATGCATTACTCGTACGTTTTGCTTAATATTTATAGATAGATAGATAGATAGATATTTATATATACATATCTAATGAATTCTAATGCTTTTATCTATCTATAGCTCATAGATCTATCTATAGCTCATAAATGCATTACTCTTACATGTTGCTTAATATTTATAGATAGATAGATAGATATCGAGCTATAGATAGACATATCTATCTATCTATTATCTATAAATATTAAGTAACATGTAAGAGTAATGCATTTATGAGCTATAGATAGATCTATGAGCTATAGATAGATAAATGCATTACAATATATATATGAAATGATATATATATATATATATATATATATATATATATATATATATATATATATATATATATATATATATATATATTTCTAATGCATTTATCTATCTATAGCTCATAAATACATTACTCATATGTTTTTGCTTAATTTTTATAGCTTTTATTTATTATACAAACATATTGGTAACAAACTGGTAAAACAATTTGAGTCATTTCATCAAATGAATTTAAGGACGTGTTAAAAAAAATCTATGCAAGTAAATCCTAGACCATTAAGCCAAATGTATAGTATGTGCTTAAAATGAAAAGAGTTTTTGAGCCATTTAAGGCTTTGACTGTTTGGACAATTGAAGGAAAACCAATGCAAAGCAAAAGCCTTACTAAGGCAGCCATTAAGCTCTTTATCTATATTGGTATGTTATATTAACTGATAAAAGGATTAGATTTTATTTAACCTTTTAAGTAAAAAATAATTTAGTCTTAGCGCACCTGTTGTCATTGTAGGTCTGAATTTTATTTGTCTAACAAATAAAGCCCAAAACATACCACAGATAGGCTCTGTTATGGCCTGCCACAGAGACTTAAAAAAAGAAGAAAAATCGCCATCACACGCTGTGGGCATCCTTATACGAGACTCTAAACTAAAGTGAGTGCGCTTGCACCCCGCCTCATTGTGACAGCTTGCAGCCGCGTTGACACCCCTTGGGAGCGGAGAGCGGATTCACTAACCTGCCGTTGTCTGCGGCCGAATAGCGCTTCCAATCTGCTGTTCTGATGGGGGGCTCGATTATTGGGACCTGTCGAAAAGACACGAGGGGCTAACTGTTTGAGAGAAAGACGTGAAAGGCAGGACAATAGTTTTTCATGCATGTTAGAGTTTTGTGTCACGCTGGGCTTTCAGAAAAAGCAGTCGCCCTCATTATTGCTCATTAACATTGCATACATTACTTGTTATGAACTAAACGACATGGTTGTTCGATAATCGCGTTTTGTGCATTGGAAAATGAAAAGAACACTAACGTATCAAGCGACAGTGCACCAGACTGCCCTGTGTTATGGTATTAAAGCACAATACAACTTGAATTCTGATCTTGACCTAGTAGTGGTTTATTAGCCTGTAAGCAATTAGGCCTATTACTTTTTCTCTCTTTCTTTTTTACATCACCGGTCATTATTACTAGGTGTGTTGGTGTTGTTTCTATTTTTTTTTTTTTTGTAGTGTTACTACAGTTTACCCAATTCAAACACAAGAAAGCCGTTCAGACATAAGTATCAAATTATATAAATAATGTATCGTGCGTGAAACAACAACAACAAAAATACTAAAATACTTTCCATACGTTTTCAATACACTTGAGTGTAAACAACATAATCATTATTTTTATAAACATGTTTTTAAAATATTATATATTATGCAGTTTTGCATTAGGCCTATCAATAATTCAATCCATTCGACCAGAATAAAACATTTATGTGAAAATATGTGAAATTATTAAAACTTTAATAATTAAAACACAGTCATGAGGGTTCTCTCTGTTTTATGATTGTCATGTCACATGACACCAAAATGGCTCCCTGCATGTTGGTTATGCCACACCAACTTTGATTTGCTGGACAAATATTTCAAATGTCAAATATTGGTAATAATTTATATATTAAAACATTATATTGCTTCACTGCTTATTTATCTTTGCCTAACTTTGTATGCCAACATTTACTTTCTCTCTTTAAAAAAAAAATCAGATTTTTAATAAGATTTTTTTTTATTACTTTCTATACATCTATGTATTTGATACTTTAATCCCTCAAAAAATATAAAATTACTTTAATACTGAAACTGAAAACGTGTTTGTTTATCATAGCAAAAGTGTATTTATGTCATTGTGTGTATGAATTTAATTTCTTTTTGAATGTGTCTTAAAATATTGTAATTAGAATTAAATACATCATCATCAATGCTTAATTCAACTTTTAAAGAAACTGTAAGGGAATTATATAAGAAAATTTGGGAATTGTGAGAAAGTGGTCAACGCGCGCTATGAGGAGAGGAGAGAAAGGACCTCCCCACTCCTCATAATAACCCCATTATAAGGCTCATCAATGATGTAATGAAAGCAAACAGTGTTGAAAATTGCCTGTAAACAGTTGGATCCCAGTCTCCTAATGAATTCAGTGTCTCTTTTAATCAAAGTGGGCGACCTGTGGGGAGGGGTTTATTGGGCGTGGGGGGGTCCAGTTTCCTCTTAGCGAGCCAGTCAACACCCCAAAACACCTCCTAACCAATGGAAGCGAGTCGCTGGGGACTCACGTGGAAGGGGTGCCCTTAAAAACCTAGCCACTGAGTTGTGCACAAGTTCATTTGTTAGGCTTTATCTGACTTTCCGTTCCCCAATGTGTGTATTTAACCTGCATTACCTCATTTGTGCTTCTGTCTTCTCACATCATTTTTTTCTGCGCTCTACCGTCCAACGATTTCGCATTGCATCACCTGCGCTGGCACAGAATGCACTTGCCTTTTCCATCCGGATTCCACTCTACTACCCGCCACAGCGAACTACCTTTGAACTGATGAGAATTTCAGCTGCTCAATAGGCGCGAGGCTCGAGTTGCTGCCGCTTTCCTTCTGTCCGTGGTGCTGAAATGCGCGCGCCCTCTAAGTAGGCTACCTTGTGGTTTTACACTAACACTGCTACTTCAGAACAGCTTTTTGAAATAATTTGATAAATAATTCAAAGCCACCATCGATGCGTCTCGCGTCTTCGAAAAATACCGGGATTGAAAAAAAAAAAATTATTAAATTTGCCAGCCTAGAGTATATTTAGGCTGTATCGATTTTTTGAGGAGTGAGTGAGGAGCTAAAGAAAAAAATTGAAGGCAGGGTCTGTGTGTACTTCATACAGAACCTCCTCAAGAAACCTTTTTCTTTTTAAACTTAAACTAAAAGTCCTCAAGGAAGAAGAAAGTTTTTTTGTTTGTTTTTTTTTTCCCAGACAGGGGATGAATATTTCTCATTTCCGATTCTGCTTTGGATTTTCCACCTGGATAGATCGCTATTAAATCGAGCGCCATTCACGCAGAACTTGGTTGAATACAGATGATAATCTGAACAGAAGCTTCACGCAAGCAGCAGTGTGGAGATGGAAGCGTCCACCAACGGCTCCAGTTTTGGAATCGACTCCCTGCTATCCCACAGGCCAGGAAGCCCAGTCATCGCGAAGGGGGACAGTTTGGTAGGAGAATGCCGGTCCCCGCTGGAGTTCAGCCCCAGGTCAGACTTAGAGAGCGGTTGTTCTTCTCCTCCGTCTCCGAGGCGGGAGTGCGGTGAGGATGCGGCGCAGAGACAGGGTCACCCGCTCGGACTCGCGTCCCATTTACAGCACGTCCCGATCTCTGCTGGATCTCAACCTCGGACTGTCACTTCATCCTTCTTAATAAGAGACATTCTGGCTGACTGTAAACCCTTAGCGGCGTGTGCCCCTTACTCCAGTAACGGCCAGCCGACACAGGAGACAGGGAGACTGGCATCTAAAATCGCAGACGACTTCATTGAAAAGATCCACAGTAACTCATCGTCAGACAGTGAATACAAAGGTAAAAAATATCAGCTCGTTTTTAATGCTTTATCACATGAACTAACTTGACACATTTATAGCAAAGCAGGCTGGCTTGCTAAGTATCCTTGGCTATGTTTTTAAAATAATTTGGGGGTAGGAATACAAATAATTTTCACGATTCTTTGTTTATTCATTTCTTTCGTTCATTTATAGCAAGTGTTGCAATAAAAGAGCAGATTATATGATAGATAGATAGAGATAGATAGATAGATAGATAGATAAAGCAACTATCGTAATATTCATATAAAATATATTTACTGAAATAAATGCATAGTGCATGAAATATTGGTAATTTTGTTTATGTGGTTATTCGCTGTTTGCAAGTTGTACATGTTTACGTGCTTATTAGTTTAAAGCGTATTGCTTATTGTTAGGTGCAGGGAAAAGGAAGTTGAACAAAGAAACATAAGCAGCAAAGATGCATTAAGGATTTGTCCAGGTGAAATTACATCTGAGGAAAAAAACTGAGTGAAAGACCGTTTCCTGTGACATATCATTAGGTTGATTCCATGATGCAAACACAAAGGCCAGCACTATTGATAAATGTTGGAATATGCCCTAATTCAATCAGGAAGCTTTTTTTTATTACTATTACAAATAATAGCTATATTATTGTTGTTATATATTATATTTATTTTGTTATATGTGCATTATGATATGCACGTGTTTATGGTTGTTGATTTATTTGGCCTATTGGCTGGTGTTGTCGTTATTCTGATAATTTTGTAAAAGTGTTATCACAATCTTGCTGTCTTAGTGGAAGTAAGGCATGATGGGTCTCTTCTATTCTCCTATACCTTTAGCTATGATTCCAAATATATTTCTACTCTCACATCATGAAATTATTAGCTTGGCAAGTATAGGCGCGGTGATCAAAATTAATGCTCTCCAAATCAAAGCCATTCCATCTCCAGAGCGCTTGTAAAGAGTGTGTGCTCCGCTTTGATTTTTTTCCTTTCTACCCCCTTATATTTCAGGGATTTGATGCAATTTGTCCCAGTGCTAATCAGATTTGTAACGCACGGGGTCGGTCCGCTCTTTATTTCGCTCTTATCCCCGTCCCTGTGAAGTTTCTCCGGTCTCGGTTGAAAGGTTTCCATCCCTTGTGGCTCAATTAGCCGGATTATTGTGCTCCTTGAGAGACGACTCAACTACTCGACTGGCAAGGTCTCTCGCGTCGTGTCCCTCTCTTTCTGGGTTCAGAGAGAAAAGAGTTTGGTTTAGATGGGAGATAGGGGTGAATTAAATATCACAACCCTCATGTATTCACATTCTGAAAATAAAATCTGAAAACTGCTTGAAAGAATTACAGGCACGCACGAGATCATCAAGGGTTTAGCATAGGATATGTGGAAACCTTTGACACCATAACGAATTGCCAAAGTAGGCTATACTGGAACACAACTCGTGTTAAAGTGGCTTAATCAGTGCCCTTCCGTTATTTGTGATGTTTTAGTGAAAGAGGAGGGCGACAGGGAGATCTCGAGCAGCAGAGACAGCCCGCAGGTTCGCCTGAAGAAGCCACGGAAAGCGCGGACCGCCTTCACTGACCATCAGCTCGCGCAGCTGGAGCGCAGTTTCGAGCGTCAGAAGTACCTGAGCGTGCAGGACAGGATGGAGCTGGCAGCATCTCTCAACCTGACCGACACGCAGGTCAAAACCTGGTACCAGAACAGGAGGTGAGCATGTGGTCAACTGGAAACCCAGCAACATATATTGTACATATTATAATAATTGAATTCAATTGTAATTATTCTGACATTCATGTCTAGTTAATTTTCTCGTATTGACATTCGTTTTATTTTTACTATATTAAAAAGAGAAAATGTGCTTCTTGGGTATATAGGCCTATCATATTATTTTCCCTTTGATTGTGGAGTCTCCTGCCAAAAACAATAATGCATGTCGTTGCATCAGTTTTGCTCCACTAAAACTAAAGGAAATGCTGCAGAATTAATATCCACATTTTTAACATTTAAACATAATAAAATATTCAACTTTTTCATGTTTAAAGAGGCTCTAACAGTCACATAATTTTTATTGTATAGCTTTAGTAAGGACTACAAAATGGAACAGCAAATACAAATCGAAAAAAAGAAGAAAATGACAGTAGCAACAACCAAAACACATCAATAGATACATTGTAAATCTACAAGTGGTTTGTTTTCCCATTTTATTCGCAGCATCTAATTCTATGCCAAAATATATATTTTTTTTAAATGTAACCACGAATGATGCATGCGTCCTTGACTAAATAAAATGACTAATTATTATTAAAACACATTTTTTACCTTATTGTTATTAGTTAGTTACACAATTAATGTGAATTAAATGCTTTTAAAAGAAACTTTCTCATAACTCTCAGCAGACTCATTACCCTCATATGGAGAGGCATATCATCTAATTTCAGTTTTAGATGTAAAAGACAAAGCTCTAACAGTTTTCTGTTTTTGTCCTCTCTCTCCTTAACGTTGAATTGTGTCGTTAAAATTTATATTCATACAGATACTTAGAAATAGGAGATAAATCACAGAGGATTCAGTATTTATTTCTCTGAACTCTGCATGTTTCGCTTGGGAATAGTTGTACTTGCGCAGATTTTTTTTTTCTATTGTCACATATTTGTATGAGTATATAAAACACTAGTCATTGAATATTTTTTCTAGACTAACATTATTCTCTTTTCTCTTGGAAAAAAAAAGGACGAAGTGGAAGAGGCAAACGGCGGTCGGACTGGAATTGTTAGCGGAGGCTGGAAATTATTCTGCGCTGCAAAGGATGTTCCCTTCGCCGTATTTCTACCCTCAAAGCCTGGTGTCGAATCTGGACCCTGGAGCAGCGCTCTACTTATACAGGGGACCCTCGGCGCCCCCGCCGGCGCTGCAGCGTCCTCTCGTTCCCCGGATTCTTCTGCACGGTCTCCAGGGCGCCAACGAGCCGCCGCCTCTGCCCCCCCTCTCCGGTGTGCTACCCAGACCAACGCCGCCACGATGAACGGCGCGATTCGGACTCGTTGCAAACATGGCAGCTTTGAACTCCACCATCAAAGAACTATTTTATTGGTGACAAAATATATAACGAAGCCACAAAAACAAGCTGAGACACAAAAAGTGGTTAGAGACATTTTCCAACTTTATTTAATTATTTATTTTCGTTATGTTTTTTTTTTTTTTAACTTATATGTTTATATTTTTTATTTACCCTAAAGGTTAAATCTGAAGGAAAACAAATACAGACCGTTATGCTACTGAACGCAATAATAGCGGGACATAATAGGCTACTACAGGGACGCTTCGTTTCACAAATTATTATTATTATTATTATTACTTTATCTAGCCAATATTACAATTGTGAATTGTTAGTGAGTCCCTGACGCAAAGAATATTTACATGGTAGATTCATATTTAATTATCCTGAGATCAAATCCAGGTCACAAGTTAACAAATCGTGGGCTTTGTAGTGACCCTCTAAAATGTACAAAGGAAATGAAGTGTAAATAAGAATATTTTGTTTTATGTTGAAAGACAAATCTCGAATTTTCTCTTTTTGTATCATATTTCCAAGCCTTATGTTAACAGGTGAGGTTGACGTGAGCAGCACATTAGAAATCAAAACGTCTCTACAAAATGAAAAAGATAGTGTCACTTTTCTATTTGACAAACAGTTAAATGGTATACGGAGTTCCATACCTAAACAGATCAAGCAGGTGGATTGGACGAAATGGATTATGAATCGATTATCAATCGATTGTTTTTGTGCTGCTTTTTTCGTTTCTGTATTCCTGCACAACTGCCAGCAGTATCACTTTGATGTTGATGGGAAAACGCCAAGTTCACTTTGTGATCAATAGGACGTCAAGGAAAAGTGTTCGCCCAGGCATTGTGCAATAACTCTGTATAAAGCCGTTGAAATATCTTGTTCTTTCTGGTGAAGCTGTATATTGAGAATAATGATTTGTGAAGTAATGATTCTCGTAATTCCAAATGATTTTCGTTCGTGCCCCCGTGTGCTTAGCGGTGTGAACTTCTGGAAAACTCTTAAAACTGCTGGATGTGCGGGGGAGGTGGTCTTTAAGCAAGGAGAATTACTTTTATAAATGTGCTAATAAAGATCTTTCATTAATTTACCACTGACTGAGAATGTGGAGGTAGCCTATACAAATACTGGTTAAACACACACTCGTGTTCTCACAGACAATTCAATTACACTAACCCAACAGCTGATATAAAAAGTATGCCGGTGCATAATGCGCGACAGACATGAAAACTGCCACATGAAAATGCACGAATTAAGAAAAATCATATTGTTAAACTTACCACGGCACTTTGTAACAAGGAAAAGAACTATTGTATGTCATTTTGAACATAAAATGTGCGAATATCTGCGACCAATGAAGTCCATTTGACGTTGACGTACGTGAAATTAAAAAAAAAGAAAGCTAAAACCTTTTCACAAATGTATATGCATTCCATTCTTATTTTGCAACTACCTGAATGAAAATGTCAGGAGCCATCTTTAAGTAATTCCATGATATTACATATTATGAATACCTGGAATACCCTATGTGCCAACACAAAATTATTATTGTATAATTTATATAATTTCATAAATTGTATATGTTGGGGGGTAAAATAAATGGATCAAGCCGAAAGAAATGAGTCGTTAAAATAATGATTTATTTGTACCTCCATATCTGAAATCTTGAAAAGCATAAATTGTCTTAAGGTTTTAATTTTGAAAGTTATAAAGGATAAGTCTCGGCATGAAACAGTAAAAAAAAAAAGATTAAGACCAAAAAAGTAAACCAATAAAATACGCATGTTACGCAAGTCATTGCTTTTGAAATGTATCTAGATTTACAGAGTAATTTAATGAAAAGTAAAAGTTTGCTTATGAAAATAAACGTAAACAACGCCAGTGATAGCAATATCATAAAATTCGAGCTCAGAGAACTCTATTACTGGCAAATGTGTTTGAATAATTTTAAACATGACTGTCAGACATTTTGCTCAAACCCCACACTATTTGGTTAGCATCGTGGATTTAATTTGTCGAACCTACGAAAAAAAAAAAAGTTAATAAGAGTGTCGCACCCAAGGAAGTGAACATTCACCACCCTAACCTTTCAGAAACGCCTAGAGATTTAAGGAACTTAATTCTACCTTCATATCTTAAAGTTTAACGCGACTACCTCTTATTAATAGGTCATACTTTAAATATAATTTTGATCATGAATCATATGAGCCAGTTTCAATACAATTTAAAACGATGTTCATTTTATTGGCAGCATGATAAAAAAAAAAAAAAAAAAAAATGCTGAGAGATTGGGCATTGGGTTGTGCATGGGTGCATGATCTCGTTCTCTCTCACGCACACACTCAACACTTGTCAGCCTCTATTGTCTTGTGTCTACAACAGTAAAGCGACAGACTTTTTTTGCACTCTTATAACAGCATCACCATGTCGTTTCATTTAGTTTTCATAAACAATATGTGGATGAAATATTAATGGTCACCTAAGTGTGTAATTGTTTAAGTGCCCTAAATGATCCCATTTGGAAATGGATTCTTTCCATACCCTTTCTTGAGAGTGTTGGTTTGCTGCTCTTTGCCAAACGCTCCCAACAGCTGGTCACCGGGCAGCGCTGACTGCGGCTCGGATCAGCAAGGGGACATCTGGTCAGCGGCATGACAGGACCCCCCTTCATCCCCCCTCAGTGAGCCTAAGACTGACTTTAACCCAACCATGAGACCGGTCCATAAAGCTCAGGGTTTAGGGACTGCTCTGACAGGGCGACTGAATGGGAAATTAACGAGCAGACAAAACACCTTAATAGCTTTTAATTGAACGTCGATAACGTGTGATCAGTCGGGCTCCTGCAGCAAACTTTCGCATAGCACATGTCATTCTGCGGGGCCCCTGCCCATGAATCACTAAAGGAGCGAGCGAGAGAGAGAGAGAGAGAGAGAGAGAGAAAACATTTCCAACAACGTGTCACTAAAAGCTTGTTATTGAGGTAGCTAGGGAAATAAGCAACACATAAAAAAAAGCACAATTTATTGGCATGCTTAATTTGCATAAAATATTGCAAAACCATCAAAAATATAATAAAAAGTGGCAATTATGTAAATAAAATAGCCTGATTGCAATAAATAGTATAAAATAGAATAGAATAGAATCAAATAAATGTTGAAATTTAAGATCACATAGCCTACGGAAAGAAATGACATATCAATTCAGATCAACCATTTAAATTATCACATGGATCTGCACATGATCCAAAGGAGGCTGATGACCCCCCTCAAAATTGATGAAAAGGGTTATTCTTGCGAAGTGCGCAGCTGATTGCAAGAAAAGCTCCTCCGTCTTGTTAATAGACGCAGAGATTTTTGCATGTGAAAGGATAGTGGTAAATCCCTCGGCTCTTACCGAGGATTGTCCCCGGCTCAGGGTTAATGAAGTGCGGATAGAGTCTCGCTGATCTCCCGACAAACAAAAACACAACACGGAGAGCTTAGAGCCGCAGGATCAGTGACTCTGATTAAGCTCATTGACTCAGAATAAAAACCAAACAAAACAGCCTTCAGATGAAATTAAGAGTCAATCAAAGTGCAATTTGCATCGTGATTTGGGCGAATGTCTTTTTCCCATGTTTTTCTTTTTGACGATTGCCATTTTTTGTCAGCTTTGTCAAATGAAATTTAACATAAGGAACAGAAACATTTCTTTTCTGGGCGTTAAAACAAACCTCCTCTACATTTAATTTAAATGTATTTAAATTTAAAATATAAAACATATGTGTTTACGTTTAGTAATTATGAAAATAATAATAGCAAAAACAGATAAATTGGTAGGGCAAAATAGTAATTCATTGAAATTACAAATTATATATATATATATATAAGCTTTTCTCTAAAAAAGACAGTTACAATTAGAAATGTAGCTAAGACATTGAAATTTGAAAAAAGTTATAATCAGAATAATATTAGCTTGGTGTTTACATTTTATTTCCATTCATTCAAATGTATTATTGCTATTTCATTAAAAAAAAAAAAAGACATATTTCTAACAATAGTCATTATGATTGCACTTTATGGGAGATCTTCATAATCATTGTGCAGGTGTAGAAAGAGATCTGGGAAACTGGGACAGCGATTGGGCAGCGAGATCAGTGGCACCTGCTGCAGGGTCACGACACCCGTGACCCCCAGGGGAAGGTGGCTGGGACACTGTCACCGTGTTACCCTACTCACATTTGTCCTCTGCATAAACTTAGTTGGCCAGAGAGACACGAGGAAATGCTGGAAAAACTGTTGGAATAAAAAAAAAAAAACCATAAAAAAAATAAGCAACACACACACACACACAGACACATTTAGGAAATGGGGGGTACAGTGAAACAATAGACAGAGATAGAAAGTAGACAGCGAGCGGTTCCCAAGGTACTGTCCTGGGTATCAAATCCAATCCTTGCCTGAAGGTATACGAAGGGTGGAGGTATAAAGGCCTCCTAGTAAGGTTGCACGATAACTCAGTAATCATTCCTCCAATAAAACCCAAAGCATTTCTCAACTTGGGTCAGGGGCAAAAGGATTGACATACCAATCTTGGCAAATAATGAAAACACTCTTCCCGTAGTCCAGGAGAGGAATAAGCAGAAAAGAGCGATAGAACACGGAATAGTCCACGTGGAAAAGAATAGTGGACATAAAAGGTGCTTGTTGCAGGAATCCCCTGCTGTCAGCAATAACAGTCATGTTCGTCCCAGCAGGGGACAATGTAAAGAACACTGGTATTAGGTGACAGGCTGATTATCTAATCAATAAGAGTGGACTCTTGTAGAGCCTGCCGGTAACCCCCTGCTTGCACTGTTCTATCACACAGATGAGTGAACAAACGGAGAACTGTCCCATGGGAGTGTTCGCTACCCTGGAGGATGTAGACAGCGCTAACAACATCCACCCCCAGGCCTAGCAGAGGGCACTAACAACATCTCTCTCCATTACCCCCATGCTCTACACTGCCACCCAATGGCTGGGAGAAAAACAACCCTAAATAAATATTTACTTAACAGCAGAACTAAACAGTAGTTTGTTACAGCTCGGTATAATCGCACAAGCTATTCTGTTGGCATTTGTCAAAAATTATGCATTAGAATATTAAAAATAACTTTAATAATGAATATTGTTGGTCTCTTTACTAATAAAGCCTTGTGGATTTTGACTTCTGCAACGCTGTCACAATTCCAACATACAGTATGTACATATGAAGTAGTTCTTCTCTGTTTGGGCTCATTTAAAGTGGATTAGGTTTGAGAAAGAGGAACTTTCTGGAGAACCTTTGTGAACCCCTGGGTCAGAACGGTGGACCCGGCGAGCCCCTGAGTCTCATAAACATAAAGGAAGGAATAGGTATGAATAAAGGATGAGGAAGGGTATACATGTATTTTTAACACCCTTCCGTGTGAAGCCTGGCAGGAGAATGCATTTTGGGTTTCTGAGGGGGAAGGGGGCAAGGGGAGGGGTGGTTGGGAAATGTGTTTTTATTTGTTTTGTTTTGTCTTGTTTTTTTTTGTCTTTTGTGTTATTGTGTAGAATACGGCTGTAAGGAGTATGAGAGAGACACTTCTGGGGGTGATGAACTTGAAATTTGAATATATATATATATATATATATATATATATATACACTACCGGTCAAAAATTTGAGAATGGTAGGATTTTAAAAATGTTTTTAAAAGAAGTCTCTTCTGCTCACCAAGACTGCATTTATTTGATCCAAAATACAGCAAAAACAGAATTATTGTGAAATATTTTTACAATTTAAAATAACTTTTTTCTATTTGAATATATTTTAAAATGCAATTTATTTCTGTGATTCAAAGCTGAATTTTCAGAATCACTACTCCAGTCTTTAGAGTCATATGATCCTTCAGAAATCATTCTAATATGCCGATTTGCTGCTCAAGAAACATTTATTATTATTATCAATGTTGAAAACAGTTGTGTACAATTTTTGTTTTTCAGGATTATTAAATGAATACAAAGTCAAATCATCATATTAGAATGATTTAGATTACTTTTGACCTAACTTATCACACTGATTTAAATAGGATAATCTTGTACCATATGGATATAAAAATACAAAGAGAAAGACAATATATTCCATTCTTTGTTATCAACAACATGAAGTGTATTACATTACGACAGGGTTTCCCAGACTGGGGTTGGTGAAAAAGCTATTAAAAATGTAAAATAAACACTACATTGCCAAAAGTATTGGGACACCCCTCCAAATCATTGAATTCAGGTGTTCCAATCACTTTCATGGCCACAGGTGTATAAAATCAAGCACCTAGGCATGCAGACTGCTTCTACAAACATTTGTGAAAGAATGGGTCGCTCTCAGGAGCTCAGTGAATTCAAGCGTGGTACCGTGATAGGTTGCCACCTGTGCAATTCCATTTGTGTCCATTTGTGAAATTTCCTCACTGCTAAATATTCTACGGTCAACTGTTAGTGGTATTATAACAAAGTGGAAGCAATTGGGAACAACAGCAACTCAGCCATGAAGTGGAAGGCCACATAAAATCACAGAGCGGGGTCAGCGCATGCTGAGGCACACAGTGCGCAGAAGTCACCAACTTTCTGCAGAGTCAATAGCTACAGACCCCCAAACTTCGTGTGGCCTTCAGATTAGCTCAAAAACAGTGTGTAGAGAGCTTCATGGAGCTGCATTCAAGCCTTACATCACCAAGTGCAATGCAAAGCGTCGGATGCAGTGGTGTAAAGCACGCCACCACTGGACTCTAGAGCAGGGAAGACGTATTCTCTGGAGTGACGAATCACGCTTCTCTGTCTGGCAATCCGATGGATGAGTCTGGGTTTGGCGGTTGCCAGGAGAACGGTACTTGCCTGACTGCATTGTGACAAGTGGTGGAGGGGGGTTATGGTGTGGGGTTGTTTTTCAGGGGTTGAGCTTGGACCATTAGTTTCCGTAAAAGGAACTCTTAATGCTTCAGCATACCAAGACATTTTGGATAATTTAATGCACCCAACATAAATATATATATATATATATATATATATTTGTAAGCAAATAAAATGAAAAAATATATAAATGCAAAAAAGTAAAATAAAAGCAACGTATACAGAAATGCAGTGAATACATATATATATATATATATATATATATATATATATATATATATATATATATATATATATATATATATATATATTAGTTCCCGTAAATGCACCCAACATAAAAAAGTAAAATAAAAGCAACGTATACAGAAATGCAGTGAATATATATATATATATATATATATATATATATATATATATATATATATATATATATATATATATATATATTCACTGCATTTCTGTATACGTTGCTTTTATTTTACTTTTTTGCATTTATATATTTTTTCATTTTATTTGCTTACAAATATATATATATATATATATATGTTGGGTGCATTATATATATATATTTGTAAGCAAATAAAATGAAAAAATATATAAATGCAAAAAAGTAAAATAAAAGCAACGTATACAGAAATGCAGTGAAAGATGTGATAAAGATGTTGAGTCAGGGGTTGTTTAATACTTGCTCAGGGACTTTAGCAGGACTGCCAGTGGCTGTCTGTGGGAAAGCCCACAGGGAAGAGTCACACAGACATTGCATCTGCTCTTCAATTCTATTTCCATTCATTTACTTCTTTTACAAATATTAAATAAAAATAAAAGCATGTATTTCATAGCAAAGTACTTTCAGGTAACAACTTACAACCGGAAGAGTGACCAAGATCATTTCTGGGCTGTATGGAGATCATGTGCTCAAGAAGGACATGGCAAGAGTAATTTATTTGTTTCAAATAGCTTCTAATTGGACATGGGAGTAGAAGGAATGGACACTACATCCAGTGACCAACCCTTGACTCCTCACTCACCACTGGGACCCTCAGGGCTGGCCTGGCAGCTGCCTAACTGAGCGATGACTTCAGGCCAGGGCAGGGACCAGGGGCTAACGAGGAAATGATAGAGTACCAGACCGACGGGGAGAGAAAAAAAAATGGAAAGGAAAGCAGATTAGCCAAGCTAACTCACAACGACTCCCCTTTTCCAACAAGTCAAGCATGGTTAGAAAAAAACAGTAGAACATTCTGTCTGACAATAGGGTGAAAGCCACTAGCTTGAGTTTACTATTAACAAACGCACATTTGATCATCTGAGAACCTGATATTATAAATATTTACATACATCAGAGTGATGTGGGAATTTGCAGACGATTGTCTGCCAGATCAGAATGCAGATTTTCATGGCTGAGACAGTGGGAAAGTGGCAACGGCAGCTTCTTTTCTGCTTCCCACATTTGAAGTCAGTTGAGAGTGGCAAATGAAATAAAGACGGAAAAGCGTGATGGCACGTAAGGCTCAGAGACGGGCGGGAAAAAAAGGCTTCAAATGGTTATCAATAAAATTGCCTCTGCCAGGCGCGGCAGTTTAACCTCTTTAGTGCGTTCGGCTTCTCCTAACGGGCCGTGACGTGTGCTGTGGGTGCAGTCTGCTTCATGCCTGTCTTCACAAAGCTCCCTGTCGGTTTGATGGGTTCACAGCTTCTCCTCACACAGGTGCGAGTACCTTTGGAGTCCCACAGACTTCAGCACAAGACATGACATAAAACAAGAGCCTCACACCCCAGCAGAAGAAAAACAGACACTTGAAAGGGGGCAGAGACTGACTTTCTGGCTTTAGGCTTGTTGATTTGATCTATCGAGAGAACAGCACAATGGCCAGTGCATCCAATGCGTTTCACATTCCTCATTGATTTCATGCTGAGAATGGTGAAAAGCAATATGGATACAAAGAGGTATCATATAAAGAAATTTGTCATCACAGCTGTAAATGGAATATTTCAGAAACTCACACTTATGTTAACAGAAAGTATGAGCTATATTGTCAGTTATTTACACTTTCTTTCCAGTTATTTAATAAGTCTTCAGATAAATGTCACGATAATAATTCAGATATTTACACACACACACACACACACACAAACACACACACACACACACACACACACACACACACACACACACACACACACATATATGTGTGTGTGTGTGTATGTATATATATATGTATATATATATATATTAAAAAAAATATATATATATAAATATCTTTTTTTATATATATATTTTTTTTTTTATAAATATATATTTTTTATACATACACACACACACACATCTAGACTAGTCTAAAACTTTTTCTATGTACACAAAAGGCCCTTTTCTCTCAAATATTGTTCACAAATTTGTCTAAATCTGTGTTAGTGAGCACTTCTCCTTTGCCGAGATAATCCATCCACCTCCCAAGTGTGGCATATCAAGATGCTTATTAAACAGCATGATTATTCCACAGGTGTGCCTTAGGCTGGCCACAATAAAAGGCCACTCTAAAATGTGCAGTTTTACTGTATTGGGGGGTCTGGGGGGGGTCCGAAAACCAGTCAGTATCTGGTGTGACCACAATTTGCCTCACGCAGTGCAACACATCTTCTTCGCATAGAGCTGATCAGGTTGTTGATTGTGGCCTGTGGAATGTTGGTCCAATCCTCTTCAATGGCTGTGCGAAGTTGCTGGATATTGGCAGGAACTGGAACATGATGTCGTATACGCCGATCAAGAGCATCCCAAACATGCTTAATGGGTGACATGTCCGGTGAGTATGCTGGCCATGCAAGAACTGAGATGTTTTCAGCTTCCAGGAATTGTGTACAGATCCTTGCAACATGGGGCCGTGCATTATAATGCTGCAACATGAGGTGATGCTTGTGGATGAATGGCACAACAATGGGCCTCAGTATCTCGTCACAGTATCTCTGTGCATTCAAAACGCATCAATAAAATGCACCTGTGTTCATTGTCCATAATATACGCCTGCCCATACCATAACCACACTGCCACCATGGGCCACTCGATCCACAGCGTTGACATCAGCAAACCACTCACCCACGCGACGCCATACACGCTGTCTGCCATCTGCCCTGTACAGTGAAAACCGGGATTCATCCGTGAAGAGAACACCTCTCCAAAGTGCCAGACGCCACCGAATGTGAGCATTTGCCCACTCAAGTCCTTTCCAGGTTACGACGACGAACTGCAGTCAGGTCCAGACCCCGATGAAGATGACAAACATGCAGATGAGCTTCCCTGAGACGGTTTCTGACATTTTGTGCAGAAATTCTTTGGTTATGCAAATCGATTGTTGCAGCAGCTGTCCGGGTGGCTGGTCTCAGACGATCTTGGAGGTGAAGATGCTGTATGTGGAGGTCATGGGCTGGTGTGGTTACATGTGGTCTGTGGTTGTGAGGCCGGTTGGATGTACTGCCAAATTCTCTGAATTGCCTTTGGAGATGGCTTATGGTAGAGAAATGAACATTCAATTCACGGGCAACAGCTCTGGTGGACATTCCTGCAGTCAGCATGCCAATTGCACGCTCCCTCAAAACTTGCGACATCTGTGGCATTGTGCTGTGTGATAAAACTGCACATTTTAAGTGGTCTTTTATTGTAGCCAGCCTAAGGCACACCTGTGGAATAAACATGGTGTCTAATAAGCATCTTGATATGCCACAACTGTGAGGTGGATGGATTATTTCAGTAAAGGAGAAGTTCTCACTAACACAGATTTAGACAGATTTGTGAACAATATTTGAGAGAAATAGGCCTTTTGTGTACATAGAAAAAGTCTTAGATCTTTGAGTTCAGCTCATGAAAAATGGGTGCAAAAACAAAAGTGTTGTTCAGTATATATATATATATATATATATACCGATTAGGCATAACATTATGACACTGATAATCTCTTCATCATGGCACCTGTTAGTGGGTGGGATATATTAGGCAGCAAGTGAACATTTTGTCCTCAAATTTGATGTGTTAGAAGCAGGAAAAAGGGGCAAGGGCCAAATTGTGATGGCTAGATGACTGGGTCAGAGCATCTCCAAAACTGCAGCTCTTGTGGGGTGTTCCCGGTCTGCAGTGTTCAGTATCTATCAAAAGTGATCCAAGGAAGGAACAGTGGTGAACCGGCGACAGGTTCATGGGCAGCCTAGGCTTATTGATGCACGTGGGGAGTGAAGGCTGGCCCGTGTGGTCCGATCAAACAGACAAGCTACTGTAGCTCAAATTGCTCAACAAGTTAATGCTGGTTCTGATAGAAAGGTGTCAGAATACACAGTGCATCGCAGTTTGTTGCGTATGAAAGCGCCAATCGTGGGCATGTGAGCTTTGATCTGGACCACATCACGTGGATGGCCGGGTGCGTGTGCATTGCTTTCTTGGGGAACACATGGCACCAGGATGCACTATGGGAAGAAGGCAAGCTGGCGGAGGCAGTGTGATGCTTTGGGCAATGTTCTGCTCGGAAACCTTGGGTCTTGCCATCCATGTGGATGTTATTTTGACTCGTACCACCTACCTAAGCATTGTTGCAAACAATGTACACCCTTTCATGGAAACTGGTGGCTGTGGCCTCTTTCAGCAGGATAATGCGTCCTGCCACAAAACAAAAATGGTTCAGGAATGGTTTGAGGAGCACAACAACGAGTTTGAGGTGTTGACTTGGCCTCCAAATTCCCCAGATCTCAATCCAATCGATCATCTGCGGGATGTGCTGAACAAACAGTTCTGATCCATGGAGGCCCCACCTCACAACTTACAGGACTTAAAGGATATGCTGCTAACATCTTGGTGCCAAATACCACAGCACACCTTCAGGGGTCTAGTGGAGTCCATACCTTGACGGGTCAGGGCTGTTTTGGCAGCAAAAGGGGGACCAACACAATATTAGGAAGGGGTTCATAATGTTATGCCTGATCGGTGTATATATATTATTGCAATGCTTAATGAGAATGATCCATGATCATTGAAACATGATCCATGTTTGTTTATATTAAAGCAGTACACTAATAAACAAAAATCTTCTTGTTGGACAAAAAATGAATCTGTATCGGTCACTCAAGGGTCAAGATGATTCTTTTCGATCAGGATAGGGCAAGAAAAAATGACCAGCTACATATTTAGATATAAATCAATAACTGCATTTACATTTACACTGAATTACATTTTTTTATGGCTATTTCTTTCTAGTAACAATGAAAAAATAAAAAAAAAATTAAAAAAAAAGTCTATTTATTATATGTGCAGGTGTTGAGGTAGAGAAAGAATAAACACAGAAACAGTAGGAGATGGGAGAGAAGCATTGTGTTTGCCAGGACTTTGGCATTAGTATCATGGCTGGAGAGTGTGACACAGGCTCAGCTCTCTTTGATCCAGCACAGAGGCATATCTCCACTGACCTGAGTGTGCCAAGACTGAGTGCTCAACCTCCCACAACACTGAGGGTGTGCTGAGCATCCTTTATAATTCACACAAACACACCTGTTCATACAGACACATACCAAACTCATGCACACACACACACACAATACAAACTTATTAGAATGCACACATATACACATAACACAAAAAGCCTGTCACTTATACGACTGTCATTCATTCTTTAATTTAAATCCTGTGAAAGCTTCATAAAATATACACAAGAAGTAGTAGTTAATTGGCTGACACCTTGTCTACACCGTGTCTACAAAACTAGATCAGCTCTCGAAGCTGTCTACATTGGACGCGGACGTTGCGGTGCATTGCGACAGTTGACGGACGCCCCGTTTCTATTTTTGACGCACTGCACAGCTATTCCACCCACTTTATTGTCCCAGTCTGTCTGAAGTAAAATGATTTTATTTACAAATATCCATATTTATATCTGAATTGATGGCTATGAATTTTATTCTCTATATATCTGCTTCTTGTACACTCCTGGGCAAAAAAAGAGAAAAAGTCCAAGCCCAAACAATAAGCATTTAATTGTCTTATTGGTCAGGAAATTAGCAAAATTTGAGCAAATGCATTACTTAAAAAGCCATTGCTGTCTCAGAAAAACATCAAAGACAGAATGACATTTTTGGCAGAATATGTGAAGTTGTGTGTGGAGTGATGAAACACGAGTTGCATGCTGATGCTCCAGACTGGTGTCTTCGAAAATCTGGTGAGAAATATAATAAGAAATGCATCTTTACCACAGTGAAGCATGGAGGAAGAGGTGTCATTGTGTGGGGAAACTTTTTAGCTGCTGGTATTGGTGAGCTACTTCCCACATATGAAAAGTTGTTATCTAAAAGATCAGATGTTATTTTTCAACAAGACAATGCTCCTGCCCAAATAGCAAAGACAACCAAGAAGGCTTGAGAACAAGTCCATCAGGCTCATGTTTTGGACTGGTCAGAACCCTATAGTGAATATTTGGTTTCAGATTAAAATCTCAAATGAATTGAGACATTTTTTTCAAAATGACACCTGATGGAGTTTTGGTTCCTTGCCACTGTCGCCTCTGGCTTGCTCAGTTGGGGACACAAAATTTTCAAATAAATATCCAAATAAATTTAATTACTAAACTAAATTATATCAACTACATTACTTGAATATATATGATAATTGAAATGAGCTGATGACATCACCGTTTTCTCCAGAGCGGCTGTACAGCCGAATCTAATTCTGTTAATTATTTTCCTGTTTAACACTGTGAAGCTGCTTTGAAACAATCTGCATTGTAAAAAGCGCTATATAAATAAAGTTGAATTGACTTGACTTTCAAATCACACATGAACAGTTTGAAGCCATTAACATTGAGTGAAACAACACTGACTCTTCTTCCTTTAAAAAGCTGTGTGCCTAGTTGCAGAACCTGATTTCACCAAGTGCAGCATATTCCTGCATCAACATCTTTGTTGATCCTAGAGCAACATTTCAAACAACCAATCAGATATTTTATGTCAAGTTTAGGCTTACAACAGGGTTAGGTGCACTGTAAACTCTAACACTCAAAATAATTAATTGGTTTGAGTAGAGACAACTCAAATTAAACATGAGTAAAATCAAATTTTTCTTTTGAGTTCACAAAACTGACACATATGCTATGTTTACATATTACAGTTCTATGAGAGAGGACTCAAATGCAGGAATGAGTGATCAGGGGTTTATTGACAAAACAGCTGACAAGACAAGGAATGGTGAGGAGGTGAACACAGTCCAAACAGTAGGCAGATAAGGAACACAAATCACAGGCAAAAAGAGCAACCACTATAACTAGCTCAAGAAGGTGGTAGGCTGGAGAGCAGTTATGTCAGAGCACAGCGAGACCAGAGGATACCAGCCATGGCCAGGCAGGAATCCTAGGGTAATACAATCAGGTATCTCAGGAAACACACCAAGCTTGCAGCTAGGCAAGGAGAGCAAATTGCCAGGGAAGCTCTGCTTGCAGGACAGGAACTAGAGTCACAGGAAACAAGACAGGACCAAAAGGCAGCACTAACACTTAGCAAAAACAGCACACATAGGTACAAAGTACAACGAACCAGCAACACATGAGGGAAAGAGCACACATTTTAAAGGGAGCAGAAAACATGAGGAACAGGTGAACATGTGTTCAAGCACAACATAAACAAAGATACATTAAACAATGACAAAACAGACAGAGCTGTCAGAGGAGAACCCTGACATTACATGAACAACTTTTATTTCAATCGGACTGAATTCATTCCAATTGATGAATCTGAACGTAGTGTTCACATGAACGCTCAACAAAGCGATCCGGTTGATGTGCGCATATGTCACAAGCTTAAAATGGGAATTGATTTTTTGACAGTTTCCTGCTGTTTGCCCAAAATAAGTTCTCCTGGTTCTTTATTTGTTTTAAACAGCAGACTCAATGTTTATCCATTTCTGGTCATAATTTGGAGACAATGAGCACATGAACGGTTTTGCCGCGCTGCTTATATTATTCACGCAGATGTAGTAAAAATTCTCCATCCCGCCCCAAAACCAGTCATCTGTAAATTACAATCCGAAACAAGGACTGGTGGGACGTTGTCCTGCTTGCTTCACAAACGCTGAGTGAAAGGAGAATTTTAGAATGACGACACTCATTTATATGACACTTTATTCATCAGGAAGAACAGCTTGTTCTGCGCGTCATATCTCATTACGCTATATTTCTACGTCACTGCACATGCGTAGTTCTTTCAATTTCAGTTTTCAGTTTTCAATCTGAAGTGTTTTCATGTCCTCTCGAACGGATTAGAAAAGGAATAAACCACTCCTTTCAATCCGATCGAAATTTCATTCGGATTAAGCCGTCAATCCGATTACTAATGGATTATTTGTTTGCATGTAAATGTAGCCCTTGTTTTGCATTTTATGAACTTGTTTCTTTTAATTTAGACAAACTTAAATCTAACTGAAACTAGTCTGGGATTTCTATTTCCCAGCATGCTTTACCATGACACTTAAAAAGGGAGAGTAAATGCTAAAATTAAGTGTTATATAATGTTATATAGTGTTATATAATTTTTGTGCAAGATTAATGTTAAGTGGGAGATTTATAGTGTTTAATGTTTTGCTATGCTAGTTTAGAAGAGTTTATATTATTTGAGGTTTTTTGGGTGGGTTACCATCATGGTGACGAGTGGAGCATGAGCTTAGTTTGAGAACAGATATCCAGTATGCTAAATGTTCTATACTGCTGTACTCATTCAGCAAGTGCTATACTATGCTAATGCTATCAAAGCATTGTTTTACCAATTAGCAAGGTAGCATTTATTGAATTAGCTAGTTAAAGCTAGCCAAATTTCCACTACAAAAATATTTAAGTTGAGTTACTGAATTTAGTTGAGTTTACTATTTAATTATAAGTTAAATGTATGAATTAGCTTACTCAAATATTTTAATTTAAGAGCAATTAAAATGCATGAGTACAACTTAGAAATATGCACATTCTGCTTACTTAAAATTTACATTTCTTAACTTAAAAAATGTGATGTAACTTGTTTGACTTGTTTTTAAAATTTTATGTAATTGCCTCAAATTTTTTGAGTTTTGCCAACTTATTCGGGTTTACGTCTACATCAGGGTTATTCACCTATCATTTCCCTCTGATTTTAGGGATAACGGGTCTAACTCTGCAAAATCAGGGCATACGAGGCTATTCTGTGTTAAGTTACTTTATCTACAGTATTTGTGGAATTCTTGCTAATTTCCTGACCAGTGATTTGTGATTAAAATGGTTAAGGCCATTAAAAGACCACTAAATATTTTGCCATTTTTGGCTTGGCCCTTTTTTTATGCCCAGGAGTATATATTCAGGTCTCTGGACTACTAATTTAAATCATGTTTTGATTGTAGCCTTATGCATTTTTATAGAGTCTTTCCTAAAGCAGTTGCAGCAATATTAAATGATGTGCATACTATATCGTTTCGCTATTCTAAAAACATTTTGCATTAATTTGCATGGATTTGCATTCATAACAAAGGCATTCATTTGTTTTACTGTTTCTGAAGTGTAGTCTTGAGTTCACAGCTGATTGGAGCATCCACTAACAATCTCAAGTTGACCAAGCACTTCCAGTGTAGACACTAAGGGTGATGGAAAAAAAATGATTGACAATATAAGCATTGTTACTGTGAAAATATTATTAAGCTAAGGTTACTTTCCAAAGGTTTGGGTTTAAAAAGAAATTAACACTTTTATTTAGCAGAGACACATTCAATTGTTCAAAAGTGACAGTAAAGACTTGTATATTGTTACACAGCATTTCTATTTCAAATATTTTCTATTTGCAGCTCTTTTGAACTTTTTATTCATTACAAATCCTGCAAAAATGATCACAGTTTCTGCAAAAATATTAAGCAGCACAACTGTTTGATAACACTGATAACAGGAAATGTTTCTTGAGCATCAAATCAGCATAGAATGAAAAATGCTCTCAGCTATGCAATCACAGGAAAAAAATACATTTTAAAATATATTCAAATAGAAAACATTTTAAATGGTAATTTATGCAGTGTTACTGTATTTTTGATCAAATAAATGCATCCTTTGTGAGCATAAGAGACTTTTAAAATACACCCCCCAAACTTTTTAGATTTAAAAAGTTTGAGTTGACATTATTTTTGTGGGACATTTTTGTCAATTATTCCTACTCAACCAAAATCCAAACTTAGCACTAAGACACAGATGACCTGACGTGTGGAAGAAGGAAAGAATGGAGCGGCAACAGATAGTGAAAACAACAGAAGAACAGTGAAAGCGAGGAGCAGGAGGAGGAGAGTAGGGGTAAAGATAGACCACAAGATAGAAGATTTAGAGAGACAAGGTTGATAGGTATGATAGGTTAGGAAAACCCCCCACACCTATTCCCTCACTCACATGGAGAAGCAAACAAACACTTGAACAATACACAGCAAAGCGCTGCTGTGGGTCCTCAGTAATTACTGTCATCTTAAGGAGCCACTGAGGACACCCATGAGGCCTCAGAGTGAGAGAATAGACCCGACGTTCAGACAAAAAGGTAGAAAGGAGAGCAGGGTGCTCTCCAATATCCCTACCTACAGCTGCCAGCTACATCTCTATCTCCATGACTCTAAGGTTACCCCCACACACACTCATTGTTTGCAGTTATCAGTGTGTCATTTTAGGCATTGTCTGGGTAATGTAGACCAGGATAGTCCTAAAATGATGCTCTCCCAATTAGAAGTGCAAATAACGTATATATAAATGTCATTAAGTCTGCCATTCCTCCCGCCCAAACCTCTCTAATAAAGACATAAACCAAATGACCGGGCCAACGGAAAGTCATGACTGATCATTTTCCTCTCCAGTCAACTGCTGATCAAGAACCGGATCATTCTGATTCATGAACAAATCATTCAGTTTTGTGAACCAGCCTGAACTGATTAATTGAAAAGGTTTGACTTGAAAGAAAGATTCATTCACGAATCGGATCATTTGTATGGAAGCTAGTTTCCGCCACAGAATAAAACATTTTAAAAGATAATTGCGTCATTTTATCTCACAATTGCGAGTTTAAAGTCAGAATTGCGAGATATAAACTCGCAATTGCAAGATTATAAAGTTCAATTCTGAGGAAAAAGAGACTGACCTTTCTCAGAATTATATCACAATTCTGACTTTATAACACGCAATTGAGACTTTTGTGCAATTGCAAGAGTTATAAAGTCAGAATTGCGAGATATAATATCGCAAATTGCGAAAAATAGTCAGAATTGCGATATAAACTCAGAATTGAAAAAAAAGTCATAACTCACAAATTGCGAGTTTCTCAGAATTCTCAGAATTCTGACTATTACTCGTCACAATTGCACACAAGTCTCAATTGCGTGTTATAAAGTCAGAATTGCGAGATATAATATCGCAAATTGTGAGTTTCTCAGAATTATCTCACAATTCTGACTTTATTACTCGTCAGAATAGCATAAAAGTCTCAGTTGCGTGTTATAAAGTCAGAATTGCGAGTTATAAACTTGCAATTGCAAGAAAAAGGTTAGAATTACGAGATATAAACTCGCAATTGTGAGAAAAATTTTAGAATTGTGAAATATAAACTCGCAATTGCAAGATTATAAAGTCCAATTCTGAGGAATAAGAGACTGACCTTTTTTCTCAGAATTGCAAGTTTCTCCGAATTATCTCACAATTCTGACTTTATTACTCGTCAGAATTTCACAAAAGTCACAATTGCGTGTTATAAAGTCAGAATTGCCAGATATTAACTCGCAAATCAGATTTGTTTTCTCGCAATTGGAAGTTTATATCACAATTATGAATTTATAACAAGCAATTGCGACTTCATATCACACAATTCTGACTATAACTCGCTATTGCGCAAAAAAAGTCAAAATTGTGAGATATAATCTTGCAAATTGCGAGAAATAAATGCAGAATTGCGAGATTTAAATTCGCAATTGTGCGAAAAAGTTAGAATTGTGAGATATAAACTCGCAATTATGAGAAATAAAGTCAGAATTGCGGAAAAAAAGTCAAAACTCGCAAACTGCGAGTTTCTCAGAATTATCTCACAATTCTGACTTTATTACTCGTCACAATTGCAGAAAAGTTACAATTTCGTGTTATAAAGTCAGAACTCTTTATTTCTTTATTTACTTTATTTCTCGCAACTGGAAGTTTATATCTCGCAATTCTGATTTTATAACACGCGATTTGCGACTTTATATCACGCAATTCTGAGATAAGTCCGTTCAGAATTGTGAGATAAAAAGTCATGATTACCTATTTTTATTTTTTATTCTGTGGTAGAAACAAGCTTCCATACATTTGCGATTCAAGGTTGAGCAAAATTCACAAGTTTTTGAATGAAATTGGCCACACCCAACAGGAAGTTGAATTGTAATTTTAGGAAGATTGACCCTGATTGACACTTCTCTGTTAATCTCTCATGAACACTCTATGAACAGGAAGGCAGCAGACTTTCAGCTACTAATTAATATATACATTATACCATATTTAGAATTAATTATTCTGAATGGAGCTACGATCAACAAGAATTCCATGCGGTCACTCCTCACAAAATTTAAATGGAAGGGACAAAGCATTAACCATGAGCAATACAGCCTTAGGGATTTGAGGGACATACATGAAACCTTTTTCCTCACACTCCTCTCTACTGTCTATTTTCAGGCATTTTTCAAGGCTCATAAACGCACCAGTGAATTCTAACTCATTAACTATAAGCCACAAAGTTTACCAGAGAGGAAGAATTCATACAAGAGATTCGGAGAGAAAAAAAATCAATGAAAGAGAAACTTATTGTATCATATGAGATCCATTCCCTGGGTATTCTGGACAATAATGACTTAATATAACGGTGACGCTGTGGCATTTGCTCTATTTTCCCACTGTTTTCTTTGCTTGTGATTGAGCAGGCCTATTTTCGCACGTTGTGACAGGTGCTTAAAACCAAGAAAGCTGACGTCTGTTTGATCAAAATTTATGTGAAATTTCTCAAGGCCACTGGGGGAATCTGTGTTTATGAACTGTAATAAAAAGAGTCATTTTGACAATTCGACCTCTGTGTGGTGGATGTGGAGGGGGCGGAGAAATTGGTTTCTGTTTGCCAGTGAATAGAGAGGAGAAATATTCTTGTCTTTTACAAGCACTAAAATACATGAGGGTGGGAGGGCTGTATATTACTGTGCTTATTGAGCAGTTGAAGTAATTTAAATAAAAGGAGTTTCTATAATCTTACAGTTTTTCTCAATCGCTTTGGCTCAAAACAATAAATTCAGATCTTTGAACAATTAGTTTCTTGTTCACATCAGATTTGAATGTTGATTTAAGCAAAATGCTTGTGTTTTGGCACATGTGTGCAAAAGAGTAAGTACAATTGTCTACAATTTGCACAATAACTAAATGCACATGGCTTGTTAATCAAAACTGATTGATCAGTTGATTGCCAGTGAAATTGTCAAACTCTTTCCGAATTCGAAACATTCTTTCATTGTGTGAGCCTTCACATGCAAAATTATGCATTTAGTTATCAAAATCTGCCAGACATACATTTCTGACATGGAATGTCTGTTAAACTGGAAAATAGTGTGACATTGTATTGAAATAGTAATCACAATCTTACTAATTATCCAACCAAGTTTGGAAGCATATATATGGAGTTTTACAGTTAAGAGAATGTTAAGTTTCGAAAAATGTGCCAAAGCGATTGAGGAAAAACTGTAAAATAAGTAGTAGTAGTTAGGAATACTGACATGGAATAAAGATAAGTGGTGAGGAAAAGTGTACGATAATTGCAAGAAAAAAGATGTTTATCCTCCAACCCAAAGCATGTGTGCTAAGGTATAGGCTACATGTCTAAGAAAAGATCATCCAAAAAAAAAACTAAATTAAATAAATTAAAAATAAAACAAAACAAAATTTAATAAAAACAAAAATCAGCATGTAAAATAATTTAAAAATAGACATTATTTAATAATAGAGATAATTAACTCTATTTATTTTTAAACTTGAGTATAGTTTTTTCTATCAAAACCCAAAAATGTTGTACAGTAAATGGAGGAGAAATGATCGGTAAATGACAAATGACAGTTACTAGATGACAAAGACACTGAATAGTTTGATAATGGAAGCTCTCAGCGCATCTTCCGACTCTCTGTGATTTGAGCTAGAAAAACACACGTTGATACATAATCTGCCTCAGGTCATGGAAACTGATGCAGAAATGAGAGAGTGATCCAGCAAGCTTTGCTGTGACAACAGTATTCATGTTCGCTACTCAACTCAAACCTGAGGTGTCACAAAATCAATGCAGTTTTCTGTAGATCGCTGTTTGCTGCTGAACAGGAGTATTACAGCATTACGGATGAGCTGAAGGCCTGCAAAAAACAGGCATCTGTCAGGCATAGCATATGGGAAGGATCATGAATTTAGATAATTATGATTACTATAAAATATAATCATTGTCATGCACATAAATGTGAACGAGTTCAAGCACATGTTCATAATCATCATATCTATTATATGCTGCTCACTGGTTATCGACAGCTGTGCACTTGTGAACACATATAGCAGGCAGAAAAAGAAACACACACACACACACATACAAAGGTGCACACAGGCACACAAATACACAAAGGGAAAGAGGAAGAGAGATTATTGAGGTAGTATCATACAGGAATATTAAAGAAGCCTCTTAAGATTTTAATAAGAATAAAATGAAACAGTAACCACCAAGGGGCCAGCAGGGTTAATCCCTTCAATATTACAGAAAAAAAAAACTGCGAGGATGGAGAGGGGAGAAGGGAGGGGGTGGAGAGGCAAGGTGGAGGATACAGGCAAAGCGAGAAAATGCAGTTGCCTGAAAATGCAATAAAAAAGTAATGGTTGCCTTGGAATCAACACAGTGGCAGAACCATAACATAGGTAAACACACACACATAAACACACACACTTATACACATACATTTAAACATGTATGATTTGATCTGACATGGATGGATGAATGGATGGATGAATGGATGATAGAACGATAGATAGACAGACAGACAGACAGACAAATAGATAGATAGATAGATAGATAGATAGATAGATAGAGAGAGATTATAGAACGATAGATAGAATGATAGATAGATAGATATGGATGGATAAAACGATGGATGGATGGAACAATGGATGGATGATGGATGATAGAACGATATATAGAACAATAGAATGATAGAACAATAGATAGATAGATAGATAGATAGATATAATGATGGATGGATGGGTAATGATAAAACGATAGATGATATGGATGGATGGATAGATAGATATGGATGGATAGAACGATAGATGGATGGATGGGTGGATGGATGATAGAATGATAGACAGATAGATAGATAGATAGACATATTTGGAAGCATATATATGGAGTTTTACAGTTAAGAGAATGTTAAGTTTCGAAAAAATGTGCCAAAGTGATTGAGGAAAAACGTAGATCTATAAGTAGATAGATAGATAGATGGATGGATGGATGGAACAATGGATGGATGGATGATAGAACAATAGATGATAGATAGATAGATAGAACAATGGATGGATGGATGATAGAATGATAGATAGAACAATAGATATATATGGATGGATGGATAGATAGATATGGATGGATGGATAAATGGATGGATGATAGAACAATATATAGAACAATAGATGATAGATAGATGATGATAGAATGATAGATTGGATGGATGGATGGATAGAACGATGGATGGATGGATAGAACAATATATAGAATAGATGACATATAGATATAGATAGAATGATGGATAGATGATGATGATAGAACGATAGATAGATATGGATGGATGGATGAAATGATGGATGAATGATAGAACAATATATAGAACAATAGAATGATAGAACGATAGATAGAATGATGGATGGATGATGATAGAGCGATAGATATTGATTGATGGAAAGAACGATGGATGTTTGAATGATACAACGATAGAACAAAATATATAGATAGAATGATGGATGGATGGATGGATAGTAGAACAGTGATATTAAAATGTATTAGAACAGTGATACCTACACAGTGAACACAGATGCCTGCTCCTCCAGCTCTTCCTAAAGTCAAGTGCACAAACACACACACGCACGCACACACACGCACCGGCAGCAGATGGTATGAGACAGTTGGCAGTGGTAAGTGAGCATGAGTATCTGTTTACTAATAACCCTTTAATTACTTCAGCTGGTGGATGGGATAAAAACGCCAGACTCAAGCAGGAGAACGTCTTCAGGTGATGAGAGGGTTACATACGACACAGCCTCCACAGACATTTTATGGAAAGAATTCCCGCTATTAAAGTAAAACTAGATACTTAAAAAAAAAGATGGTATATCTGAGAATGTGTGAGAGCACGTGGCCAACGCAAACTTCACATTCAGTAATATTACATGTGGGAGATATACGATACTCCGTACAACAGTAAATGTCAGGAGAAATCCATTCATCTCCTGGGATAACTTTAACCCTCTCCATTTTGTTGGTCTGAACCCACCTTTTGGGCAAATATGTTACAAAGATGTGCTCTCTCTCTCTCTCCTGTTGTGCCGGTCTGCGTGGACTCTTCTCGTCTCTGTTTCAGCTGCAGAACAGGGAGTGTGTTGCGTTCACCGGCTGCCCTTTAGCTCAGCCGTGCTGCAAAAGCATACATTTTAATGATGAGACCTTTTCTTTTAAATAACTCCTCTACAGGAGAAAAATAAATTGCTGTTCAAGAGGAAATATTACACTGGGCATTGTGGGATTGAGAGGGATTGAGCGCAGCGGGCCGTGTGACCCATACATCACAGCCAACCTGTATAAATTAAGATATAAATAGCTTTATACAGAGAAACTTTACCTTGGGTCCGCTTCCAAAGGAGTGTGTGTGTGCAAGGCCTTGCGCACAGACATTAGTGTGTGTGTGTGTGTAAGAAGGGTAGAAGGGAGAGAGTGTGTTTGTATGTGTGTATGACACAGAAAATCCCCCTCGGAGTGCTGGGCAAACAGAAAGCAGGCCGTATAAAGGCTGAAAAGACCTCGCTTGGTTATTGTATATTCCTCGTCTGGATCCCCGTAAAGACCCCCATAGCCCTGCGCTGTCACCAGGGCCACTGTGTCATCACGGACAGCCGGCTTTAGACGGAGCCCTGGCGAAGGCTCCAAAAGGAAATTAAAAGGGGATTACGGCTGCCTGACTCGCTGAAGGGATTCGCTAGGCCCGGGTTTTATTTAGTTCTCGGTGCTGTGCGCTGCCTGAAGTGTGAGGAGGGACCAGGGTAGGTCTGTTCAAAGCCTTCACACTCCGCTCTGCTTATCTACAAAAATTGAGGTAATATTTCAGGACGGTATATACGTGTTAGGCCCACGGGAAATGCTTGCATTCCGTCTCCACTTGCAAATTTATCGAATCTATCGCACACAAGAGAAAAGAAACCATGAAACAAAGTCATGTTAACAAAGTATACTGGGCTGGTAATGTGCTTTTGAGGATGCAATAATCACTAGATTTACTGAAATGTGTACGTTTAATGGTATTTTATATGAAACCCTTAGTAGCAAGTTAAAGGGATAGTTCACCCAAAAATTTTAATTTTGTCATCATTTTGTCACCCTCAAAATGTTTTCATTATTTACTCAACTTCAAAGCGTTACAAAGTTTCTTTCTTCTGTTGAACACAAAAAAAGATATTTTAAAGAATGTTGGTAAACAGACAGTTGACGGCACCCATTGACTTCCATAGTATTTTTTTTTCCTACTATGGAAGTCAATGGGTGTCGTCAACTGTCTGTTCACCAACATTCTTTAAAATATCTTCTTTTGTGTTCTACAGAAGAAACTCATACAGGTATGGAACACCTCGAGGTTGAGCAAGTAATGACAAAATTTCCATTTTTGGGTGAAAGGTCCCTTATATCTGCAAGCTGAATTTCAAAACTTCGTTTTGTCTGTTAAATAGTCTAAACTATTTTGGATGGAAATAAATTCTGATCTTAAATATAACAGGCTAGTCTCAGCAAAGAATTAGTTCTCTCTACTGTCACTCCCACAGGACGCTTTGTGGGTCTTTGCGTCTATTTGTGTGTGTGTGTGTGTGTGTGTGTGTGGCAGCATTATCAATTATCCAGTGAGCAGTCTCACTCTAGCTCGGTGTTAAATTAAGTTGTCAGTGCTGTCTTCACAATTTCCCCTTCACAGAGGTAGACGCTGATAGGGCCTGACGGCCGCTTGGTGGTTCTCCTCGCCGGCTGCCGGCCCGCATCGTGCCTGCAATTCATCAGCACACATCCAGAGCGCAGTCCGCGCGCCAAACTCTGCCAGCCAGCCGGCAGCATGGCCAACCCAGCGTACTGCTGCCTGGGACGGATGCTAAGAGAATGAGCTAGATCACCTTCCAAAAAACCCATAGCAAAGAGAGATTGGAGTTTGGCCTACTCCGGCAGCGTGTCTAGTCTTTGTGTGCGTGCTTGTCAAAGATGTAACCAAATGTTCAAGATTTGGGGGGGACCAAATATAAAAGTTGTGATTATTATACAAATTATACATTCTAATTGAATGAGCTCTGTTTCATTGTAAGCTGACTATAAATGCATACCATTGACTGCATAATCTATAGATGTAGGAAGACAAAAAGTCACATCCCAAATGCAATATTTGCGTAACATTTGGTCTACAAAGATGCATTTGGTTGGATTTTGAAGGCATGAAAGATCCTTCACTGACTACCCCAAAATCGTATTCAATTCAGTGGTTGGTTAAAACAAGGAAAAGGGTGCTTGAAGGGATATTAATGAATAAATGTAATTTTTTTAGTCAATTTCTTCTGGGAAATAAGCATTAAACTCACCAAATATTTGCTTGGATATCTTTAAAGCTTATTTGAATTTGTTTTAAGATCATTAGACATTATGGTGTCTTGAAACACTTCATGCAAATCATTAAAGTCGGCATGAAATGAAAAGTTCTATCTATTTTCTAATTGCATCTTATTGTGAACAATGCATGATTCATTTTCAAAAGAAACATTTTTACCTTACATTTTTTTATTATTTTTAATCAAAATGTCCTAACTTGATCTTCCAGTCTTAACATTTCTGACTTGTGTATGCTGGACTTCACCGATCTTTTAGTCCACTTAAACCCTGCCTCTTTCTTACAATCATCTTTAAGCTTGTATTCAGATCTGTCTCCAGCTCAATTAACAACCAATGGACATGTACGCCACAATGTCAAAGATCTGTCACTTCTCTAGTTATGTCACTATACTTCTATTTTATTGCAACTTTACCCGACTAGGCCGCAAGACAGATGCCTTAGGTTTCAGACAGAGCCAAAAAACAGCAAGGGCAAATAGAATAACTATGTTTTTATAAAAGCAACAATCCATGAGTCAATTATAGTAATAGTTGGGCTTTAAAACACCCTTTACCTGTAGTATAATCACTGTCTGCACCCCACAGGTTTTATTAACTGACCAATAATCTGAATATTGCAGGCGATATATCCACCCTCAATTGTGCTTGTGCATTTTCTTCTGCATAGTCTGTGTTTGCCTGGCTATGACAGGGAGGCGAATAAAGAGTAAGAAAAAGGAGATTTGAGATGTGTATGCATGAGAGAAAGCAAGCAGGAAAGACAGAGAGCGAGCAAAAGAAAAAGAGAGAAGGGGGTACGAGAGCGCAGTTTGTGGACAGCAAAGCCCATGAGACACATAACTTGGCAGCTTACCTGCTTAAAGGGCACTGGCAGGAAGACTGGACAGGCATATATGTCACCCTCCCTCTCTTTCTCTCGCTCCAGAAGGCTGAAGGACACAGGAAGAGTCTGGGCACAGTGCAGCCGAGCAAGCAGCCAGACGGCCAGGCCGCAGTAATAATGGAGAACTGTATAACAGCGGGGCACTAAGCTCTCTGTGCTTAAGTATTTATTTGTGATGAATAGTAATGACGGCACACTTACAAAGCACTTGTTTAATATAGAATGGCCTAAGGGGCGGGTATCATTCGCGCAAATGAATCTCACTGCGCCTCCCTCAGCCCTCCATAACATGTGCTGGCCCTTTTCACTGTCCCTGCCCCAAAGTTAAATAAAACATTACATGCCATTTTCAGTTATTAACCTACTTAATTGAGAAAAAAAAAGTCAATGATTTATTTCTATTTGGGCTCTGGTGCTACACAGCTGTCATGGACGGGTGGTAACCTAAATAATCAATTGATGCGCTTTTTGGTCTCTTGGAGTTGATTGGATGCCACTATAAAGGAAAAAAGCTTCTACTGCTGTACTTCAAAAAAGCCCCCAAAAGCTTCATCACGCCACGGCTGTTAAATATGAGTGTCGTCAACCCCTACTGAGATTTATTACGAGCGCCTCGCAGAAAAACAAACAACAGACAGTTTAGCGAACAGTTTGAGGCACAGTACTGTTACAGCCATGCAAATAAGGATAGATCAGCTTTTCAACAAAAGGCTGTTAAACACCCCGTTCTGTTTACAAGCCCTTCTGATGTGAACACCCATAATCAAAAGGCAGAAAGTCACCAGCTGCGGTTTAGCACTGGCTACTCAAACAGTCATGATCTCGTGTTGTGACGCTAAGCCATCATTGGCTCGGCAGGAAGTCTCACATTGGAGTGGTAATGCTTGAAACAGTGCTGATCTACAGTTTTGTTTTTCCTCAAGATTCTGTCGTCATTTACATTTGCACGGAAATGTCCATACATTGAATACAGCAACCAGTGGGTGTTGTGCTTGAAAAAGTACTCCATGACTCTAATGCTGTACTCTAATTCTCTCGAAACCATACGCGTTAGTTTTGTGTGGGGAACAAAGTAAAATCTAAAGTGCTGAAAATATTTTCCTTCCACCATAGCTTTCAAATCCCATACAAATTTGTGCATATTCAAACTTGGAGCGCAGAGATACATCCCAGCAAGCAATTTTGCATTTAAAAGACGTCTAATAGCCGTCCAAACACAGCCCTGACGTCTAGGCTAAAACCAGGTGAAATTTGGGCTGTCAGTGAAAATTTAATAGATGTCTAACCATAGCCCAAAAATAGACTAGTCATCTAGAACATGAACATGTCAAATAAATGAAACCAAACACCTTGTAATCACTGTTGACTTTGCATACATGATGGAATATCATACATCTCGCAAGTTATTTTGGCAAAAATGATTTGTAACCAAATTCAAGGTTATTGTGGCTAGAAGTGGGTTACTCATAGCCGGACTATATCGGGTCTATAGTTAACCGAGACGGTGAAACGATGGCTATTTCTTGCTGGGATTTCTCCAGGTTTGACATCAGTGATGTATTACTCTATTGGTTCTTCAAATGTGACTGATAGGGACACAACACATTTGAATAATCAGAAGCATGAATGAGATTTGAGCTACAGGAAGGGAAGATTATACTACTTATATAAAAGTAGTACAGTATAATAGTACAAAAGAGCACTGAAGATATTCCACAAAACTACTGTATTCAAATGGAAGAAAAAAGGTCATATGGGTTGGGAACGACATGAGAGCAAGTAAATAATCACAGAGGTTTCATTTTCATCTGTGACACTGGTCCTAAATCAGTGTAAAAACAGAAATCGATGGCGTGATGGTTGACACAGTACACCCTTTCTCACCTGACTCATTACTGCTACACAGGAGAAAAGCCCCGTGCTTAATCGGCCACTCAAACGTTCCTGGGCCATGTTTAAGAGGTGCCACCTGGCCAAGAGAGAAGAGGGAGCAAGGCAAACAGAGAGACAAGTGGAGAGCAGAGAGGAAATGGAGCAGAGGGTTTCAGTGCCTTCCATTTGCCAGTGTTTCTGTCCACCCCCCACTGCTGGGAGAGGATAGAGGCAGAGAGCGAGAGAGAGAGAGCGAGAGAACTATGCCATGCTGCAGTATGCCCACAGTGTGCCAGGGACAACAGAGCAGAATTAACCCCTGAGTGGAGGCAAGAGAATGTGTGATTCTCTAAAATCTGGGTTAGACTTTTTATCACTTGGATCAAGCTTGGACTGAATGAAAAGGATGAAAATCTATTGTCTATAATATCTGAACCATGACCTTTTAGTGATTAATTAACATTTCTAGGATCTGACTTTGTCCAACTCAAATATGTTAGTTATGACTATAGGTACATGAGTCGAATAAATTCATTTTTATACCTCTGCACTGCTGAAAGCTTTATTCTGATTGACTGAAACAAATTTCTTTATAAAACAAATCAGAATTTAAATGTATTTGAAGCATCATTCAGCTCACGGCCACTTTATTGCCTCAGAATGTGCATTCATTTCCAATATTTCTGCAGCCTATCGTTAAAAATGTCATACATTTGATGTACAGATAATAAATCAAAGTTTGAAGTTTTACTACAAATGAAAGTATTAAATAATTCACTATTCTGGGTAATGTGCTTCATATTATACGCCCCTATAGCTGTAGTTTTGAACATTTCAGGTTCACTGTACAATTTAACAAACATAATTAATTAGGGGGAGGGGCACCTTAAGATAACCAGAGGCCCTTAGGCTACAGCATTACAGTAGGCCCCCTTTACCGAAGATAAAAAAAATTGTTTATGTTGAAATTTATCTTGTCCATACACCAGTTAATATTTACAATGCGTGTAAGCTGCAAAAATATGGGTCAAATATAGGTGAATATGCAAATTCACTCTTTGCCAGTAGGTGGCACTTGTGGGACAGCAGAAATATAGTGGTTATAAACAAAGCTGCGCTCCGCTTATAAACACCAAGTTTATAGGCATTCCACAGAGGTAATATGAAAAGAAAATGCCATCAAATCTTTCCTGGCCGAAATGTGAGTTTACAGGTAGGATACTGCTCCATGATATAAACACCATAAATTAAAATATTCATCATTCAACAGCAGTAGATCAAAACAATCACTTAGCATAAATATGGGCTATTTGGTGATTGCTCAAAGCACAAGCACGTAGAATGTGCAACAGCACTGCATTTTTACTTTGAAGCATTCAGTGCTCGCGATTAATTAAATCATAGCCTTTAAAGTTTAATTATTACATTTCAGCAATATTGCGATTCCTGTTTTTCTATCCCCAGATTTAAAACCTCCTGAAATTAAAATTTAGACTAAAGCAGCACTGATGGATTGGATCTAAAACCTTCAGATAACACGCAGATTATATCCATACGCAAGTTAGCCTACTGAACCCGTGTTGAGTGGCTCTCTCAATCTGTATGATGTTACAGAAAGTTGTACAGCAGGGCTTTGCCGAAAAAAAACAGTTGTGAGTCTTGAAAATTCACGGGTGTGTGAGTTTGTTTCTAGAATGCTGTTGTCCCTGCTGCAAACTTCCATATATACAAATAATAATTTGAAAAATATCATTTTTGAGCAGCCAGTAGGCCCCTCCCCAGTGTATGCCCCTGGGCTTCAGCCCATTGAAGCCTGTGCATTAATGTGCCCCTGTCCCTGGGAATCAAACCCACAATCTTGCCGTTGCTAGTGTCATGCACCATCAGCTGAGCAACACCACCACCACCATGGTAAAAGCCTCTTAAACCTTATCTAATGTGTCAAAGTAAGTAAACACATACTCATATTTCAACAATTTGAATGTCATAGGATGCCCTTTACCTAAAAGTTCCCTAAAATTTGCCTTCTTAACCTCTACACAATGTGACTACACAGGAAGCTAGAAAGATTCCACATGCCCCAACCACCAGAAATCACTGAATAATTAACAAGCCCCTTTTCAATCCTTGTTGCTGTCCATCAAAGATTGTGACAGTTAATCCTTTTCTTATATAAATAGCTCTTTGGTGTGGATGGGTAGTAGCCGCATGGAGCTCTATCCCGTCTGTCCCTGAAGCGGCCGCCAGGATAAGCTGTGTGTGTGTTGGATTGGCACATGGAGCTGCCCAGGGCCTGCCGCTGAGCTGGCGGCCAGTACAGATGGAGGGCAGGGTTGGGCAATGCCAGCTTGTCAGTCGGATTAAAACGACTCATTTATTCACTGAAGTATCGTGCAAAGCGACGGGGCCAAAGCAGGGTGGCATGGAGTGGATGAGCAAGAGCTTTACAGAGCGGAGGTGAGTGGGGAGGGTGGCTAGGGGCAGTTCGAAAGTAAAGGGTGATTCTAAACTAACTGCCACTTTAGACTTCTCTGTCCATTTCTATCCTGACCACTCACTCATTTTTGTTTATTCTTTTTCTTTCGTGGGATGCCAGAAGCCATTACGGTGGTGTGCGGAAGGGGGCCAGCAGGGTGGCGTCCTCCAGTGCCTGGGTGACAGATTGCTGCTCCGCATTGGTGGCGGAGGAGGCAAGGGCGGTTGGCGATTGGCTCTGATGGTCAGGAAGTGGGCACTGAGGGATGGCAGAGCAGGAGGAGGAAGAGGGAGCAGGGAGACAGAGAGGGTGGGGATGACAAGACCTGGCTGTGTGACCTTTAGCACTAGGTGAGTTACTTAAAGGGCCATGAACTCTTTATGGCTGGGCCTGGCAGCAGAAGGCATTGACGTGCATCAGGACTTATGAGGAGGACATGGAGAGGTAAAAGGCTAAGTGCCAACCCACAGCCGGGCAACTTCTCAGGGCATTACATTATTGTCGGTTTCTCCTTTCTTAGGGTTTCCCTGAGAACAAAAACAACTGGTTATATTTTGAGCTTGTCAGCAATATTATTATTGATTGTCAAACTGGTATCAGTCTCTGAAATTCAGTACCAATGGCATACTTGACATATAACTTGGGCACTTGAGATAGTCGTCCAGTGCACATTCAAATTTTAGATTCGGAGAAAGACTTAAAAGGCTTAGGGCGGTATCTGGGACAGGGTCTAAGGGAGTCGAACACTTTGAGGGATGATATTTTGTTAGTACGGACAGTATGGCCGCAATGACTTTCACTGTATTCCGCTCAATCAGCTTGCCAAAAATGGCACAGCTTGACTTGCCAAGTGGCATCACTTCAAGTGCTCATAAAAATTGCGCTCTTGCACAAACATGATGAAAGATTGCAAAATTGCACTTCTTTTGCTGTATTAAATGTAGCTGGAAAGAGTTGCAGGTGCAGGTTTTGTGGAGATGTAGCTTTATTATTCTTGTGTCTGGTCTACTGTCTGTCCCTTATAGCTTGTTGAGGATGGCAGTGCCAGAGTAATAAGGGGAGAAGGTGTCAGAGACAGGTTAACGGTGGGATCGGTCAATGCCAGCAACCTTGTGCCTCTCAAATCCCCCTATCTCGTGTCACTGGCAGGCCAAGAGAGAGAGAGTATGAGCGAGAGAGAGAGAGAGCGAGTCAGGGTGGTACACGGGGGGTGAAGCTTGGAAGGGTTTTATCGGGTCTAATTACTCCCGATAGCTGTAATTTACAGGTTGGCAGCAGGGGGAAATCGGCAAGATTCACACTTCTGCGGGTCAGCATCTGTCGCCATTACGGCACTACGCTCGTCGACGGCCGGTCAGCGAGCCGAAGGAACAGTAAACAACAAACCGCGTGTGACAGATTAGCGGCACAGGCTAAAGGACCTTCCACTGACACATCATTTCTCTCACTCCGCGAGTTTGTTTCGCGGCAGCTGTCACCAATAAAACAGAGAGACAGGAGAGAAGGGGGGAGAGATGGGGGAGGTTGGCTTTTGTTCCAGATCCAGGGAGGTGGGTGGCAGGAGAGGAAGGAGAGTGACCTGTTTAGCAGTCTGGCATGAGCATGTACGGGAATATTCATACAGGAAAACGAGGCACCATTATGTCAAAAGGAAAATTTTTTGCTGACTTTCTCATAATGATCTACTTTCTTTTTTTAGGGGTTGTTACAAATTGCTACAAGTTCCATTTGTGCACAGCGTGTGTGGTATAATATATAAAAGAAGTGAGCTTGAGCATTTGCTCTGGTTATGTGAACTTGCTGAAGCCTCATCTTGCACTGCTCCACCTGGCCAAGTTTTATCCATTAAAAACGAGAAAATCGTACAGCCAGCCACAATTTGTGCCAAGCGTACTGATTTGCCCCACTGCAGTCCACTCACTTTTCAGGCCTTGATCCACATTCTCTCCATTAGCCTCATTGATGGATTCTGGCAAGGAAACCTTTCCTTGAGCTCCCCTTGAAGGACGTTCTTTTGTCCTGCTGGGCTTGTACTACCACCCTCAAACCACAACGGACTATACATCATCATCACCTTGATTCAGAATAGAGAAGCTTGTTTATTAAACTTTAGTCACCTGTTGATCAGACCACACCTTCTAAAAGTGGTCCACAAAGATGTGATGGGCACAACCAATCCTCCATTTTAAAATATGGAATATGGGAGTCTGGATTCAGTTCTAAACATCCATTCTAATTAGACTTTGGTTATTTAAGCAGATGTAACCAATGGAAAATGCGTCAACAAAACTTGTCAAGGACACTCTCCAGGCCTGAATTTTCACAGCTGCAACTATTTGGCTCTGCTCATTGGCGGGTTCACACAGGCCGCTCCAAGTGCTGTCCAATCACCAAACCCATCCATTACACTGTCCGGCTGTGGGCAGAGCCCGGTGAGGACCTGTCCTCTTTAATATCTAACAGCAGAGTGGTGGCTCCCTGTGCCAGCCTCCAGAGTCCCACTGTTCCCACAAGTGCCATATGGGCGGCCCGGCCTTATTGCATTAGCACAGGCGAGAGAAGGGTGAGAGCAGGCCGAGGCCCTGGTCCTCCCGGCTCTCCCCTAGCACTGCCACAGGGCATGCCCTGCCCACCACCAGCTGCCAGGACCAGGCAGAGGGACAGCCACAGTTCACTATCCGACAGAGGAATAGTCAAGAACCCTTTTCAACTTTGCTCTTTTCTTGGACCGTTTTCTGAGGACAGAAAAAACTGTGTTATAGATGTTGATATAAAGAATACAACCATTTACATGTATTCATTTGCTTAAACTTTCATCCAAAGGAAAGAAACGAAGAGAGAAGTGCTGATATACAGAGTTCCAAAACCGCTAGAACAGACCTTCACAATGGGGTAAAACAATATACAATACAAAACTGTATAAATGGCATTATAGAGCAGCACCCGTAAATAACATTATTTGTGCATAGCAGCCAGGGATGCTACTACACAAAAGAGCGAAGGTGAGGTCAATAAATTACATAATTTGTTCATAAGTCAATGTGTCCTGTTCGCTATAAATAGGCCCTTGATTGTACTATGTACAGCACCTCCCCACACCGGCAAGTCTTAGAAAGAAGGGAAAAAAAGCAAGCACTTACAGTCCCCAAAGCAAAGATTGCTTTCCACTGGAGATATCTGAACAGGTCTTCCACCTGGACTGGGGACAGATGAAGGGAGAGAGTTCAGATGTTCTGAGGATCGCATGGGAATGTCAGACTGTGTTTTAGCCTGTACCTGCCACAGGACCTAAGGCCTGTTTTAATTAATCATAAAGCGCTATGAATTATTAATCTATTATCACTGCGCATACATGTGATCATTCATTTGTCTCTTCTGCTGTTTTTAGCAACCTTAAGTCCCTGTTTCTGTTAATATGCCGCAATTCTGGGGAGAACTAAGGATAGCTTAACCTGACAGCACACTTTAATACAAGACAAGATACAGTACAAAACTACTTAGATGTTCTTATTTCACAAACTCTCCAGTGAGAGCGTATACAAACAGGTCAAGACGTGCTCAGGAGTGAAGAGCATTGTTGAAAGTTTGTGAAGCAAGGAGACTCCCAATAAACGTACATTTGAAAGCGTTTACATTTGCACAGTACTTACATTTGCAGTGATAAGCAATCACACATAGTACTCCCGAAAAAACTAGTTTTCTCTAAAAGTTTGCAGCGCTCAACGACATATTTATGCAAGGACTCTTCAAGCAGCGCCCGGGGTGTTTTTGTGCCACACTGATCAGACATCATTGAGCTCTCATTGAGGAGAGATTTGGCTTCGGCCTGGCTGCGTGGCCTGTGATGACTGACAGTAGGAAGGAAGGTTTCTCCTACCCACAGGCGCCCCATCGAAGCTTCAGCTCAGGAGGACACAGCAGATCTGAGCGAGAGCAACACCTGTCAGGTAAGCCTTCGCAGTTGACGGCACATGAGGTATGCAAAGCCCTCTGCTCTGACGGCTAATCTCCAGTGAGCCATCGCGCGGGGCACCGCAGGCCTCCACAAGGAGCCACCAGGGGCCAGAGCGCAGCAAACTTGCCTCTTCTGCGTCAGACAGCGCTCATATCCTCCCACCAGAGCGGCGAGAGGCAAAGAAAAAGAGAGAGAGGGAGGCACTGATGTGCTCTAAATACATTTCATTATCATCATTATGATTATATCACTGAATGTGTGTTTTTTGTAATGCGCCACAGCACGTCTCCCCAGGGTGCTGTCTGCACAGCTGAATAATTAAAACAAGTATGATGAACCATCCGTCACAGTTTCCCACAAGAGTTCGAGCAGGATATGTGCAAATGGCTCAGTTGAGGAGAGGTCTGCAATTGAAACAATAAAAATGCTCAGGTTAGTATCTACTAATGCAGCTCTGATTGCAAATAATTCAGTACAAGCAGTAAACAAAACGATGAAGCAAGCGCACTGTATAATAACTCAGTTAGTATACATAGATCATTATTTTAATTTCAGAAAATGATCCTAAATAAGGAAAAAATTACGCTCTGAAATATGTTGTTTTCATTATAAAATTATATCAAAATAAAATTATTATTAATCATCAGGTCCTCTATGTGCATACTAAAACAATGCAGTTTCCTAAATGAACAAATACTGTATACACATCATATTTGTAAACTGTAATTTACCAAGTGGATTTTGCAGAAAGCAAATCTCACACTGTTTGCAAAGACAAAACAGCACATCCAATCAGCCAGGAACAAACAAGATGAGGCACTTTGTGTTCTGATACACCAAGCAACCCTGTAGGACTAGACCTGCTTAAATGCGTAAAGTGAATCTAAGAGACAAGTACGGATGAATGTTTAATCCAACAATCCCACAAACCGGTGTCAAAACCCCTGTGTCAAAACCCAGAAAATTATGCACAGCAGGTCACTGAAATATTCATACTATACATGCTTCATTAAGACTGAAATACACGAAAGCCCCGCATTCAAATTATTATTGAAACAAATGACAGATAGATGGAGGGAAGAGTAAAATATTAGTGCCACAATTACATGTTTGTTTCATAGATTTGTACCGATTAGTTTTATTACAGAGGAAACCTCCACATTGCTAAATACTTTTGACAACTCAGTTACTTTGCGTCTTGTGAGTGGAGTCTTTGCCAAAGACTGTATTTAGAAAGGAAAGAGGACACACTGCTCCTTTTCAACCCTTTCCAGATGGGAATACTAGACAGATCAAAGCATGTGGCTGTTAATTACACATATCCGGCAACTTGGTCACACAGTTAGGGCTCCTGACCGTTCTCATATGCTCCCAACCAATTAATGATCTTTCTCCTGTCCCTCTGACATCAGATGAATAGTGTCTGAGTTTTCAGTTGATGGATTATGTCAGCTTATCAAATGACAAATGCTTCACAATTTAGAATGACATCTGTAATTTAAACAATTAGCACAGCTGAGACTGGCTCGCTGCCCAATATTAAGAACATTAAAAAACATTAAGGTGATGATATTTTGTTTGTAGATATACCTACAATATATTATTCAAAAACAGGTTAGCTGAGGATACCAGGTGTGTTGTAACACATTTAGTTTTAACCCGTTTTACCACAGTTTCTTTTTATTTTTATGAATTGCATCTTAAACTTTGAGAAAATATTCTCATAAAAATGATAGAATTTTACAACGATTACTTAATTTCATATATTATTATCACTACCCACCCTCATTTCATTTTAAGCTTCACTTGAATGAAAAAATGTTAAACGTGGTAATTTTGTGTAATCTTTGAGGGTCCGGCTGACACACAAAGTGAAGAAGTATAACCCTCCTCGTCTGATTCATGTTGTTTCTAGATATTTTTTTAAATTTTTTTAAAAAATTTTTAAATCATGTAGATTCAAAAGTATGTGTAGATATCAAAATTAAACAACAAAAACTAATGGTGCCCTCAGTCAATACTGCATCTTTCCCACACAGTAAACACACTCGTGACATTGTGGCATTCAGTAATATATAAAATATTACATTTAGTTTAAACTAATAAAATAATAATAATAAAGAGCGATATAATAGTATAATATATAGTAATGTATTATTGTTATTATAGACTATAAACAACCAACCACCAATTGTTTCCAGAGTGACTATTGTCAATCTGGCAACCCAGTCCAGGCCGCGCTCGTGAAATCCCTCCTCCTCCGGCACCGTAACTTCCTGGAGACGGGCTTTATTTTTATACAGAAAAATGGCGGCTGTGGGCTCAAATAGTACCTCTGAGAATGCAGAATCCGCGTCTGAAGCCCAGTCGGGACAAGACAATGATTTTTGGGCTGGACAGTGTCCTGTGGTGCTGCGCGATCCAGCCATTAAATTGCTAAGTCCAGTTAGCGGTCTGGAGCCCCTGTCATGGGCAGAGGATAACAGACTGGCGGCCTCCAGCACTAACAGCGTGTCTCTCATGGAGCTGGTGTGTGACATACACAGTCTCAGTCAAAATCTGGTGCTGCATCGCACTCACATCCCCGTGCCGGACAAAGCATGTGAATTCAAGGTAACTACTGTGCGCGCGCGTTCTCGTTCTCGTTCCTTTATGGTACCAATTCACGTGCACTGTTGCAACCATGTTGTCAAACCTAAGCCAATGACATGATGACTTTTCAAAATGTGCAAAATAAGCGTTAATAATCTGAGGAATTATCCAATTTGATCCCTAATTTCCCCAACACAAACTGCCTGTCTATGTAAAACATGGTGGGCAACCCTGTATTTTACTTCTGATCATAATTGTAACAAGTGGTGAACAAAATATGCAAATATTAAATAGCATAATTAAAAAAAAAAATTTCAGTCAATTGTGGGGAGTGAAAATTCAAGAATAAATGCATATTTCTTCTTATGTCTACTATTACTGGAAATTTGCTGTTTTATAATGCGAGTCAATCAATATTTTTTTTCTTCAAAATGGGGCTCTGTGTTTTCCCACTGGTCACAATTGTGATCACTTTGTGACATATTTATGTGTCCTGTGATCATGATTTATGAGACAGAGCTATCTTAATTAATAATAGACTATTTAAATATTATATGTACCAAATATGGTAGTTAAATCTGTATTATGACATGTATTTTAAATGCTTCTCTTTATGAAGCTTTGACACAGACATAGTCTTTCTCTGGAATTAAACAGCTCTGGTCATGTGACTATTTATACCAGACATATAAAAATGTTCACACGAAGTAAAGACAGTCTGCATCTTTCAGTCTTTAATTTATTGACCATTCTGTGTAAATACATCAACAAATCTTTTTAGAGTAATTTTTGTTAACCCCAGTTTGTTACTGGTTGGATTATCCCACCAATAACATTTGTGACCAAAATTTACTAAAAAGAGTTTTTCTGACCATTCTACACTAATCATATGAACAGACTGTAATCCCTCCCTGACTTTATATAAATAAAAGCAAGAAATATGTGCAAGAAATATGTGTTGTTCACATTTTTCTTTATATTTTGTTACAGGTGGGCCCAGAAAAGGAGGTGCAGACCGTTAAAGAAAACTTTGCAAAGAGTAAAGATCCAGTTGTAGGCCAAATGATAGTGACAGACCGAGTCATCCATCCTCAATGTGGACGCCTCCATGGCGTGAAGTACACCAGCTGGTCACCATTAGGCTGTGACAAATACGGCCGCTGTCTTCTTGCTTTCTTAACACTGGACAATCGTCTCACAATCCACAGCAGTCATTTGCGTTTGCAGTGGATGCCTCTCATGGACCTTACAGAACTTTATGGGGAAATGTTAAAATCCAGGAACTACTCTGCTCAGAACGACGGCTCACCTCCAAGCTCCATTAAAGACTTGGATGAACTGCAACGGCGGTATCGCATGCAGACGCCAGTGCGCATGGAGTGGTCTGGTCTGTGCAATATGCAGCAAGTTCAGACCGATAATGCATGTAAAGATGTTAGCACAGTGCTTCTGGCTGTACTTATGGAGAATGGAGATGTGGTGGTGTGGCAGTTCAGCTTGCCTCTACAGGGAAAGGATTCGGTGGTGTCTTGCAACACCATCAAATCTGGAGTGTCGTCGCCAAGCGTGCTTACCTGGTGGGAATATGAGCATAGTGGGCGGAAAATGAGCGGACTGATCATCGGCAGCTCAGCTGGACCTGTAAAGATCCTTCCAGTCAACCTCAAGGCAGTGAAGGGTTACTTCACCCTCAGGCAACCTGTGGTTTTATGGCAGGATAAGGACCAGATACCCGTCCACAACATCAAATGCATTACGCTCTTTCATCCGCACCAGAAATGCAACTGCAGCCTAGTGGTTGCTGCACGAGGTCCTTATGTATTCTGGTGCTTGTTGCTGATCTCCAAAGCTGGTCTCAACGTTCACAATTCCCATGTCACAGGTCTTCATTCCACCTCTATCATATCCATGTCAGTCAGTCATAACGATGGGACCATTTTCACCTGCTCCTTAGATGGTACGATAAAGAAGCTCAAGGCTGTTTTCACAGATGTTGCTGTTGAGTTTAAACAAGAGGAGATTGTTCTGCCAGAGGGAGTTGCAGGTCGACGGATACATGGCATATCCGTCAGTCCAAACGGTGCCTACTTGTCTCTTATCTCGAACGAGGGCATGATCAATGGGCTCCACCCCGTCAATCGCACCTACCAGGTGCAGTTTATCACCCTTAAGACTCCAGATGAAGCGGCCGCTGAGCTACTCGAGTCTCAGGTGCACAATCTCTTCAGAAAGGCTGACTTGCTGGACTTGCTGCGATGGCGGATACTAAAGGACAAAAGCATCCCTTCGGTCCTCCAGAACAATCTAGACGAAAAGCTCCAAACCTCAGGGTCCACCTACTTGTGGCGTTTTAAGCTTTTCCTTCTCAGAGCGCTCTACAAGTCTATGCAGAAAACCCCTTCGGAGGCCCTGTGGCGGCCGACCCATAGGGATGGTAAAGTGTTTGTTGTGGATGAAGAGGCGGGTGGAGGTGATGAAGGTGAGATGGCGGAGGTCTCTGCTGTAGAGGATCTCAGGCAGGGGGATGCCGAAAGGCAGTCCAGTGAGGAGCGAATGAGGGAAATCGGCAGCAGGATCGAAGAGGTGGAGTCCCAACTGATTCGTGAGAACATGAAGAAGGTGCTGGGCGAGGTATACCTGCACACCTGCGTCACTCAGAACACATGTATACCTACCAAAGGTGTGTGTGACTTCCTCACAAATGACCCTGCTAATGAAGACCGTGCGGCTAAGGTGAGCCCCCTCCTTACTGTCTCATGAAACAAATATAGTTAATTTATGCAATACCAGTCAAAAGTTTGGAATAATTAAGTCTCTTATGCTCACCAAGGCTGCATTTATTTGATCTAAATACAGTAAAAACAGTAATATTGTGAAATATTATTACAATCTAAAATGACTGTTTTCAATTTCAATATTTTTTAAAATGTAATTAATTACTTTTCAGCAGTCATTGCTTCAGTTTTCACTGTATTTTTGCACTGTACTGTATCACTGTATTTTTGATCAAATGAATTCAGCCCTGGTGAGCATAAGTGACTTCTTTCAAAAAGATTAACAAAAAAAAAAAATCTATTTTATTCCAAACTTTCTGAAGCATTCGCATTTTAAAGTCAAAACTGGATGATCAAGGTATAACAATATAAAATGTTATTGTTCTCGTTTTAATTAGCAAATAAAAATATTTATGTATTTAATATTATGTACTTTTTAGAAATACACCTTAAAAGTATATTACCCTGTATGTCAATTTTTCTTTTTCTATTTGATGTGTGACCTTCACAGGTGCTGATAGGTCATATCATGAATAAGATGAACAAACAGACATTTCCAGAGCACTGCAGCCTCTGTAAAGAAGTTCTGCCTTTCACAGACTGCAAACGGGCAGAGTGTAAGAATGGGCACAGATGGCTAAGGTATGTAACCACAAATATGTTATAAATATAATATCATATATATACAGTCAAACCAAAATTTATTCAGACACCTTCAACACATTATCAGTTTATTCGCTATAGTTTAGAAAATGGTAATAAAATGTGACAAGAACTCAGAATTAAACTGTGTCAGAACAAATTCATCTTGATAATGTCAGATAACTTTGATAGAAAGGTACGTAATGGATTACAATCAACCTGTCAGCTGTTAAATTTAAGTACACAATTAGATAATACCAATTTAGGTCAACCAATGACCAAGCAATGCTTAATTTTGTTCAGTCTGTGGTGTAAAAGGTCGCAAGAAAAAACACTTACGCAAAACATGGTGAGGTCAAAGTGTCTGAATAATTTTTGTCCCAAATTTAGCCATTTTACTGGGAGTCCACTGTATGAAGAATTTTTGGGTATAATGTCACAGTTTATTTTATTTTGCTATCCTCACTTACATGAACTATAGTGTCCTGCACCCACTAGTAAAAAATCTGGTGTGTGAATACATTTTAGTTTGACTATTATATATTAATAAAATGTATAAAAAAAATTAATAAAAAAGCTTTTTTTAAAAATCTTTTCAAAACTGATGTAATTTATATTTTTTAGTCATGCGCAATGTGTTTAAACATGTTTCATTTGTTAAATTACATTTCAAAGTGTTTAAATTCATTTTTTGACTTTTATGTCAGGCGGTACAAACAAATAGTTGTAAACTATATACTGTAGTTGTACCACCTAACATGGAAAGTGTACCAGCCTAACCATACTTGAAATTAGCAGTTTTTTACCAGTATTTGAGAGAGATCTGCAAACCTTTTCACTTTGCGACAAGGATTATCTGGGGTCCTCTGGATGATACATTATCATGTTTACTGTTATATAATTAATGAGCCATGTCAAAAATATTCACTTCATGTCATTGACCCATCTATAATTATTTTTTCATTTTAATAAGCTCTGTCATACATTAATTTTCACTATAATCTGGAATATTGACATACAAATGTAACAATTTAATAATAATATTTGACTTTTACAGCTGGTTCGATAGCACTTAAGCTATGTTTTGCAGTGCTAGGTAAAGTGACACTGTTCTTGGCTCAAGTCTGACACAGATTGCACACTTTGATCAACAGATTAATTTTTGATAGTTTGTGTACTTTGTTATTATTCATATTCTGCACTTAATCCTTACGAATACCAGAATGTAAAGCCCAAACAAGAGCCTAGCAGACTACAATTACTTTGTAGGTCCAGATTAACATGCCATAAACAGACATGGAAAAGTGAGGAAATTTCACCTGTAGTATAAAATCGCCTTTTCTGCATTGGACTATACATGTAGTTGTTAAATAGTTTTTGAGTATATTTGACCCACTTTCAAGCCCCCTGTGTGACATTTCATCCATTGGCCTGACTGAAAGGAGATTACTGCCCCTAATGGTGTATCAGGGAAATAGTTGCTTCATTGCTGTCATTCTGATCTCTGCCAAGTACTGATCTAAACCTTCCCCTGCCGTTTCTGTTCATGTGTCTTACTGTCTCTTTCCCTTTTTCTCTCTCATTCCTTCTTCCTCCCTAAGGTGTGCGCTGTCATATCAGGCCTGTCAGGGTGTGACATACCGCCGCTGTCTATTGCAGGACAGTATTGCCTCAGTAGCAGAGCCCGAGGGTGAGCCATAATGTTGTATCATATCTCCATTCAGAACCACATCGCACCACACACTTTTACTTTCTGTAATGCAGCAGGAACCTTGCACACACACACACAAAACAAAAACTCTGCTGCCCCACAGCAGTGCAAGCTTAGGATGTCAAATGTACTGGTGTTCTGGTACCAAGTCGATATGAAAATTATATGTTAATAGTATGTCTTTTTTTTTTTTTTTTTCACTTGTACAAACAAAATTCTGACAGGCAGGCGGCTAGTTTCGAACATTCACGTGCACTTTTTGGTCAAAATTCCCATCTTGGTGAGGCATTAATGTAAGAAAGTGAATGTTAACAGGCTAGAGACGTGTGGAAATATTGGATTATGCATTTGGCATTGTAGTGTAAATCGGGCATGCCACTATCTATGTTGTTAATACTGATCAGATACCAATATTGAGAAAAAAAAGCATTACTTGGAAAAACTTTTACTCAATTGAGAAATGCAACATGTCATTGTTTTAATGTGTCAATATTTTAGTGCTGGGGAAAAATTTATCATGATTAATCGCATCCAAAATAATTATCATGTATATATGCACTCACCTAAAGGATTATTAGGAACACCATACTAATACTGTGTTTGACCCCCTTTCGCCTTCAGAACTGCCTTAATTCTACGTGGCATTGATTCAACAAGGTGCTGAAAGCATTCTTTAGAAATGTTGGCCCATATTGATAGGATAGCATCTTGCAGTTGATGGAGATTTGTGGGATGCACATCCAGGGCACGAAGCTCCCGTTCCACCACATCCCAAAGATGCTCTATTGGGTTGAGATCTGGTGACTGTGGGGGCCATTTTAGTACAGTGAACTCATTGTCATGTTCAAGAAACCAATTTGAAATGATTCGAGCTTTGTGACATGGTGCATTATCCTGCTGGAAGTAGCCATCAGAGGATGGGTACATGGTGGTCATAAAGGGATGGACATGGTCAGAAACAATGCTCAGGTAGGCCGTGGCATTTAAACGATGCCCAATTGGCACTAAGGGGCCTAAAGTGTGCCAAGAAAACATCCCCCACACCATTACACCACCACCACCAGCCTGCACCGTGGTAACAAGGCATGATGGATCCATGTTCTCATTCTGTTTACGCCAAATTCTGACTCTACCATCTGAATGTCTCAACAGAAATCGAGACTCATCAGACCAGGCAACATTTTTCCAGTCTTCAACTGTCCAATTTTGGTGAGCTCGTGCAAATTGTAGCCTCTTTTTCCTATTTGTAGTGGAGATGAGTGGTACCCGGTGGGGTCTTCTGCTGTTGTAGCCCATCCGCCTCAAGGTTGTGCGTGTTGTGGATTCACAAATGCTTTGCTGCATACCTCGGTTGTAACGAGTGGTTATTTCAGTCAAAGTTGCTCTTCTATCAGCTTGAATCAGTCGGCCCATTCTCCTCTGACCTCTAGCATCAACAAGGCATTTTCGCCCACAGGACTGCCGCATACTGGATGTTTTTCCCTTTTCACACCATTCTTTGTAAACTCTAGAAATGGTTGTGCGTGAAAATCCCAGTAACTGAGCAGATTGTGAAATACTCAGACCGGCCCGTCTGGCACCAACAACCATGCCACGCTCAAAATTGCTTAAATCACCTTTCTTTCCCATTCTGACATTCAGTTTGGAGTTCAGGAGATTGTCTTGACCAGGACCACACCCCTAAATGCATTGAAGCAACTGCCATGTGATTGGTTGATTAGATAATTGCATTAATGAGAAATTGAACAGGTGTTCCTAATAATCCTTTAGGTGAGTGTAAATACACACACATGCATGTATATATTTAAGAAATATTTGCATGTATATACTGTATATATCATTTCTTATATATAAATATTATTTTTTTAAATAAAAATATAACATTTTTCTTAAATATATACATGCATGTGTATGTATTTATATATACATAATAATTATAAACCGTACACACACATATATTATGTAAACACAAACCTTTATTTTGGATGCGATTAGTTATTTTTTCCCCAGCACTACAATATTTATATTAATATTTAGCTTTTTTTTAAAGTCCCAGTGAACCAGAAGTAGCAAGTGAGTTTTCGTCAGTGCTGTGATGTTTTTCCAAGTGAAACGGAATATTGAATAGAGGGCAGGGTTTTACTTCAGTGCTCCTCCTCTCCATCTCTCGCTCATAGCAGACTAACGGTTGGAGGGGAGTGGTTAAGGATATTCAGATACAAGCCGTCAAACTGCCGTCATCGGAAAAGGAACGCCATTCCAGACCGGAAGTTACTTTTCAGATTTTGATTAAAGATTACCGCGACAAACAATTTTTTTCTGTCTCTACAATTAATTGTTCACCCTAAGACCTGTAATGTGTGCTAACAAAGTAAATGAGGTCAGTCTTGATTTCATGAGGACTTTAAATTAATGTTGCATATGTTTTTGCTGTTTTTTTTCCCAAGTTGACAATCCTGTTGCATTGTCAAGCCATTATGAACAAATGTAGAAAACCACCTTAATTTGACGTATTTGTTAATGATTATGCATAATAACAGAAAACGTCTCGCCTTTTCAGATTCAGACTGGATCAAGAAAATACTTCAAGGTCCCTGCATCTTTTGTGACTCCCCTCTCTACTAAAGCAGCGAGGCTAAAGATGAGAAATCTTCCACAGCGGAGTACTGGATTCTGTGGCCTGCATCCCACATAAATGACTAAAATGCCTTTTATTACTTGAAAGAGAAAGTCTATAAAATAGTCACTAATTATTTTGTAATATAAGACGTTTGGAGGATTTTCTTATTAACAGATGTTTATTTTAGAGCCAAGCTTTAGCTAAAAAGAGATGTGTAATTTTTCAACCTGTGACTGTTAATAAATTATTATATTGTATATATTTGCTGTATATTTTTAATTTGTTAATATTATGCTGCCATGACATCCTACTCTTGCATTAAAAATGCATGCTCTTTCTGTGGCTGATTTTAATAGGTTTAAATAAATCCATTTCCTAATTGGCTTTGGGAACATTTCTATGTATTCGCAAACACCAACTCCCCCATCTCCAAATAATGACTTTTCCTTGGCCTGAAGGAAGAGAAGACGACCGTACAAGGAAATGAAAAACAGGGAGACGAGAGAAAACCGTTTTAAAACTGATCCAGCCCATCCAAAAGGCAGAACTCTAATGAGATACAACAGTAATGAGGAATGGATCCCAGCCGCATATGTGATACCCATTTTAATTAAGATAGCGAGCTTGAGTGCATATTGTTAAATGTAGTTAGCCCCTTTTTTGTGGGTCGCAGGGAAGACGCATGCAGGCCATGTACCCTGACGTCCCATGTTGCTAACATATAGGGGTCGATGGTGATCAAAGATGGACTTGGGCAGGTTGGACCCTCAGAACGCTCTCCGCCATGTCCGTTCTTATCACCGGTACATCTTGTCGCCTTGCCCTGCGCTCTCTCTAGTGTCACTGAAGATGATAGCTCACCTCGGGGCTAGTCGGCAGCCCTGTCTTAGGTTTCGGATGGTATCCCAAGATAAAGATGGTCTGATAATTACACACAATTCAACTCCCTATCTCTCATTCTGCATCACTGAAAGCATTCGGTACTGTCAGAGGGCTTAAGAGTAAAGTAATCAGAGTGTTTATTTAGTTGTTCTAGGTTTTATTATTCATAGAGAGCGCCGCCTTCATTACGATGCGTTCTGAAATGTTGCCATATCATTACAATTGGTAATGCAACATGTAAGGGGTGTTTGATTATGAGGTAATAACGTGCATTATGAATTAATCAAAGAGCGACTAGAACACAAAGGCAGTGCTCAGAACCTCAAATGCCGTCTGCTGCATGTCACAGCAAATTTGTTCACTGACATATTGCGATAAGCATCTAATAACATGAATTTGAAAGCTGATTTTAAATGATGTACTAGGATGACGCTTTAAAAGAAAATGAAAAGATATTTGGATTTCAATTGTACACATAATATACAGTGCATATTAATAGTCGCAGGTGCTAAATGTCACAGATTGGATTATAACTGCAAACGTGATTGAAATTCCGACTTTTTTTTTCCTCCTTCCGTGTATTTTCTTTTCTAGTTATTAGATTGTCAAATGGATCTTGGCCTTTTGGTTTGAGTGCTAGCTTTGTTGATAGGTGGAGACTTCTCCGGTTGAAGAGGTTAGCTCTGTTTGGCAGAACCTCCTACTTCTTTAATATAACGATCTGTCAAAAAACATTTCGACAATAATTACGGCCCCCTCCTCTTTCCTCTTTGTGTGTGCTCTTTCAAGACTTCAAAAGGAGGTTTCGTTCTTTTCTCTGTATGAAATATTCATAACTTCTGTGTTCGTGGCTTTGTGCTTTAAACAGATATATTTTATATTATTTAATCTCATTTTCTTTTGTTAGTTAACATATTTTGATATACATCACCTTTCATTAAATGCCTTTATTTGTTGAGCCCAAACAAAATGCTAAAAGTCATTCGCTCTTGCACTGAAGCTTTTCTTTTTGTGCTAGTTTTTCGGTTTTATTTATCGGTTTATATTTATAACCTGTTTTTCACAACCAAAAAGCATGTAAATTTGATTTGTCACTCTGTGATTAATGTACAAAGTTATAATAAATTTTTAATTTTTTTCAGCATATTTGATGATAATTAGATGTTCAACTATCTATAGTTACAGAAATTATTAATGTTTCATAACACTGTACCACAATTAAATTGGACTAATGCATTTTTTCATTATGACCTTTTTATAGATAAATTATATTATATTTATTCATTTATTTAACAATTAATATATTGTATGCATAACAAATGTGATTTATATTTCTACATTTGTTTTTTATAGTAAAACTGAAGAACTTGTGAAAATGAATCACTCAGTTTTAGTTTGTAGTTGTAGTTAACAAATACATTAATTACTTGAAATATTAAATAAATAATTTTTAGGTAAAACTACTTTCTGGACCATGACAATGTTTCCTTCTTCTTTTTTTTTTCAAAAAAGGCAAAGGAAAAAATAGATTGTTAGAAAATAATTCATATCATACAGGGCTAAATATGTTTAAAATAATGTTAATACAGTATAATTGCTTATTTAGGTCTGACTCTGCCCAAAAATAATTTGTGACCCTGGACCACAAAACCAGTCATAAGGGTAATTTTTTTTAAATTTTTTTTTTAATTGAGATTAATACATCATCTGAAAGCTGAATAAATAAGCTTTTCACTGATGTATGGTTTGTTAGGATAGGATATTAGGCCGAGATACAACTATTTGAAAATCTGGAACCTGAGGGTGCAAAAAAAATCTAAATATTGAGAAAATCGCCTTTAAAGTTATCCAAATGAAGTCCTTAGCAATGCATATTACTACTGATAATATCCTAATATCCTAATTATTTTTGGCATAAAAGAAAAAAAATCGATAATTTTAAACCATACAATATATTGTTGGCTATCGCCACAAATATACCCGTGTGACTTATGACTGGTTTTGTGGTCCAGGGTCACATTTGTGTATATTTTTGTTCCTCTTAGCAACGTTTTCTACCAAAAAGAAGGTTCATAATATAATCTGCATAAAAATATGCATATACATGTATATGTATGTGTGGTTATGAGTCATACTGGGGGAAAAGAAAATAGCTTCTAAAGCGGTAGATTTTCTGATGTGGCTTTACTCCGTAGTGTATATACATCAATTTTCCCGTCTGAATACATTTTGTCTCAAGTATGCTTTGTAGAAGTGTTCCCTCAGACTTCAGTAATTCATCAGTAATTAAGTCTGTCTGGGGGCTGTCTAGGGACCCCTGGCTTTTCCTGCAGACTCTGAAATCAGGCTGTTAACACGGCCCTTTAACGGGTACATGGACCCGCTGGGATGGAGTCAGTGACCCGTGACTGGCTGATATGAGCGTATGAGGGTGAGATGTCAATAGTCAGTCTTTCTGCTTGTTCTGCGGTGTGGAGCAGCTCAGGTGGAACTAATGCAGAACCTTACGAAGGCCGTGACCAGAGCTCTGCTTTACTGCAACATTAATTAAAGTCATTCGCTACACACTGAACACACAACCACGGACAAGAGGAAGTGTCAGGGGAGTGTGTGTGTGTGTGTCTATATTATTTATGTCCCTATATATTTATGTTCCTGTGTGTAATGTGATGATAAAAAAATATAAAAGGATGAAAGTTGCCAGATTGGTAAACAGATTTGCAAATATGCAAGAAAAAGTCATCTTAAACCATCTAAATAAAAAAAAAAGTGTTAGTCTGATGATGCCAGAAATGAAAACAGACAATAACAGCACAGCAGAAAATGTTTTGCATCATGTACCTGCACGGCTCTACACTGAAACTAATATAATAGTTCAAATCTACGTAGATGATTCTGTTAAATCCAATGATCATTCAAAAAATTATCAAATTAGAAATGTCTAATTATAATCATCATCCAGAGGCAAAGTCATATCTGATCCCGTCTGAGTGTGGGTGTTATATGTCAGACTTAAAAGGCTTACATAAAAAGAGCTCTGTTTTATTGAATAAAAGCCATGAAAGAACAGCCATTGGGCGTTTGCATTTCACACCATTTCGGTGGTGCACTTTCCTCTCTGAAGATTCTCCCACTCTTTCCGAATCCTTTCATGTTGGCTTTCACCACAGAGACACAAGGAAGCCCTCATTTTGAAGACTGCTTAAAAATACTGTACGTCTCCCAAAGATCAGACAATGTCAAGATTAACCTGCCCTGCACAGAAGTCCCAGAAATGGTCGAAATGAGCAATCAAAACGGCAGGAACTTGAGACTTAACGTGACATGACAATGGAAGTGGTTAGCAGTCAGTCATTCATATGTTTTCGTTTTTAATCTGACAGGAGGTGGAAGCAGCCAGTCCAAATCTACAGCATGAGAGGAGCGGAGACAGATGGGACCCAGTCAGGATACAAACTCACGTGGATGCACTCAACTCCAACTCGAAGCATATGTCATTAGGACAGTTTCCGCATAAATTACCTGATTTTTCAGCGACCCGCAGGTAGAGGATTAAAAGTCCTCTAGATGTGATTTTAGCATCGTAAAAGGCCTTAAATATGATTGTATGCTAAAAGTTAATAACTATTCTTGAGAATAAAATGCATAACTCAGTGGTGTGTCTCTAAAGAGGCACAGCAGCAGCTCGAAGTAGTAACTTGTGACTGAACTGTAAATTCATTTGTCTCCACTTCAAGCAATGGTACAAAGCACTCGCTGCGAGGGAGTGAGTGTGTGCGTTCCGGTATATCCGCACTTGTAATTATTTCAGGGAAAGAGTATGAAGAATTTATAATGAGTATTTTTGTTTTTTAAAAAGAAATACCGGTAATAACTACTATGCAAAGCTATTGGAATGAATATTTATGACCTTTGCTATGAAATATTCATAAAGTCAGTGTAAAAAAAGAACACAAAGGGAGAAAATGGGGAAAATGATGCGTGAGTGAGAAAAGTCATGGGAAGGGAGCCACGGCCTGGAATTCACAGGAAGAGCGACCGACAAAACCTTTGGATCGTATATCTGACGTTTATTAACAAAAGCGCCGGCAACATCCTCCTGTTTTTTTTTTAACCATCCATCCCCTTCATCCCCGAGGTGATGCAAGTTTCTTTCGTTCACCCGATCCTCCCCTCTCTGTCGCTCTGGTTCTCTCACTCATCCCCAACTTCTCTCTCTCTTCCTCTCCGTTCCATCTACCCAAATTAAGAAATTAATGAGGGATAGATTCTTTACCAACTGCCCCTGCAATGTTTACCACTGATGAAATTATAATGCTGCCTCAGCTGTATAATTTATAAGCCAATTAGAGGAAGTGTTACTTGATTTGATGGGGAGCCGACACACAAAGTACATTTAACTAATAGAGAGCAAGAGAGTAGTGCGAGGAAAGAGATCCGGAGAGAGGGAGGGAGGACAGCTGAGGCTGACGAGTCCTTGCGCCACTCTAGGATTACGTGGCTAATTGCCCTGCTTTATCTGTCTGTCACGGATAGCCATGCATATTTCAGTGTTCCCAAAGACTTTGATTGTTTGCACTCGTGTTGGGCCTGTAACAAGCAGAGCAGTGGCCAACGTGGAGAGTAGTTAAAGACTGGCACCAGGAAGAGGTGGAAGAGGGAGGAGGGAAAAGTTCCGACTACAACTGACAGATGAATATTAGTGGAGAGTGAACGAGCGAGAGCACCACCAGAAAGATAAATGCAAACAGAAGAACCGTCTGGTGTAGTATAATTACAGCAAACTTAGGAGCAGCAGTTTGCTTTGTAGTAATGTGCATTTGCTGGAAAAGTCTCATAGAGAGAAAAAAAAAAGGTTTAATCAGTGTTATCTTGTTTTCTTGTTTTGAAACATCTTTATAACAAGACACAATTACTTGAGAAGCAAAATTAAGATCATCTTTTTTCGGAGAATAAATCTTAAATTTAAGTTTACTTTTATGCTTTATTAGCTTTATTTTCTTACAGATAATACAAACAGAAAAAAAAACTGATAGGATAAGAATTTAACTTGAACTGAACTTAACAAACCTTGATCTTGTTTTAAGTTTTAGATATTTTAATGGAAACCTAGGATAAAAATACAAATATAATAAGAAAGATAAAAAATACTGTTTACCCAGTGCTTAGCCAACCGAGAGCCAACCCACTGTTGATTCAATAAACATGAGAAAAGTAAAAAGATTCAAAAAGTTAATGGAACTTGTTTCTTCTAAACAATCTTTAGCTGCTACATATAAATAAGAAAATACACATTTTCCATAACTGGAGTTTAGATGCCACACATACATCAAAAGCTTAAAAATCATGAGCACTGAACAAGACTGGAGATTTTCAATGACAGAACAAAAAATACACAATATGTTATCTATACATGATGAAGATCAGAAAGATCATCCTGCAAATGTTTTCTCAGCTCAGCCACCCTGCCGGAGCGCTTCAGAGAGCCTACAGAACTCCAGAGGAGCGAGCAGAAGGACAGGCGTGCCGTTATCAGCCTCTGAAAACTGATCAGACATTTATGCAAAAGAGAGAAACTGGAGCGAAGGCATCCTCAATTATCTGATGAGGCAAGTTTATCTGAACGGCTCCCTTTTCTTTTCCTTTTTTTTCCTGCGTGAGGATCAAATAGCAGCTCTTTACATAACAAAAGAGCTTCCTGCCTGACCTGTTTCGTTCAGCCTACTTTCTGATGCAGCTGGACTTTCCATAAGTAGGAGGACTTTTCTACTGTAAAATGCTGACTTATTCCAAAAAGAGAACTCGTTCATTTATAGATTCAGAGCTAATAGCGCTGACGTGCATAGATTATGTAAACTATTTCCCGTTTGTGCCATTAAAACACATAAAATCCATCATCAACCACACACAGTCTTGTAAGAAGATAAGAACAAAACAAAAATATATTTTTCTAATATCCCAATATGCTGCTTCACCAAACATGTTACTAATTCATCTCTTTTAAAGCCTGTGTAACTGGATAGCTGTTAATTAATATAGCTGTCAGTTAAAGGTCTTCTGCTGGACCAGTGGTAACATTAGCTTGACCTGCTAGTCACACTAGGCCTCTATCTGCGGCTCAATTAAACTAATGCTATGCAAAAAAGGTCTCCAGGCATTAGTTCTCACACCAGGGCCTATTAATAGCATAATTAAGCCATTCCAAAGGGCAATTAATATGGAAGCACGCTATGATCTCTTCCCCATCGGAAGCTTAAAATGCTCCTAATATGCACAACAGCAGATTTGAGGGTCCGCAGGACGAAATGGTTTTAGATGCATCTCCCTCAAGAGCATGGCTTCCTGCTGGCCTAGCAAGTTAAAGAACACAAAAACGCACTTATTCTACTTGCATGTAAGAGTAGAATTTAAATTAATTAAATAGAATTAATTAAGGTCATTCAGATTTACTCCTGGTTTCACAGACAAGGTTTAAGCATAGACTAAAATGCATGTTTGAGCTGTTTTAACTGAAAGCAACTTGCACTGGTATACATGTCAGTGCCATTGTTTTGTCTCAAGATGCACACCAGTAGTGTTTTTTTCTAGGGCACATTTATAATACTTACTTAAATGTTCTAATTGAACTAAGGCTTAATCTAAACCCTGTCTGTGAAACCAGGCCTTAATGATATAGGGCCCTATCATACACCCGGCACAATGCAACGGCAGGCACGACGCAGTTATCATTTTCACGTCCAGCGCCACATTGTATAAATAGCAAATGCACTTGTGCCCATCTGTTCACCCATGGGCGTGCTGGTCTGAAAACGAGGTGTGTTCAGGCACATTGTTGGGGCGTTGCTATTTTGAGGCAACTGAAAAACGACTGCGCCATTTTTATTGTTAAAAAAACATTATTTTACATTATTACAGCACCTCTCTACCTAGTCTGTCCCGAATGCCCCGAACAGTTCTTGTTTTAATGAAGTCCCTCCTTTTGAAATACAAAATGTGTTGTGATTGGTTAGCTGGCCCAGTGTGTTGTGATTTGCACCGCTTAGCGGAGAAGCGCGTGTTCGGGAAATGTCACCCCTTACCATAACTGCAAGTTTCATCTGCTCAGGTGTAAATATTAAGGATGGCATCAATTTTAAACCAATTCAAGCCTGATTCAGACTTAAGAATGTTAACAAGCAAGAGGATCGTGCAGAACGGATTTCATGCACGGACTTTGCAAGCACAGATTTCACAGGACGTTTCATTTAATCATGATACTTGTCAGAAAACTATGGTAATACGAAGAGTAATTAATCACAAAACCATGATTAATTTTCCTAAGGGGCGGTGAACAGCCTTACAAAAGCGAGAGCTTACAAAAGCTACAGTAAATACTATATCAACACTAGTGTTGGCTAGCAGGCGAGCGGAGGCAAAACTCTGCCCTGTTTACATCGTAGCAACAACATAAAACTTATAATTGGAACTGTTAATAGAAAGCGCAACCACAAATAATAAGACATACTTACAAGTTGTGATCCACAAACAACAGATTGTCCCAACAAAGTGTGAACTGCTCCATCTTTCAGGAGAAGCTTTTGTGTAGCCTTTATTGTACTCTCTTCTGGAAGCTGTTCTCAGTAAAATGTGCAACACACAGATAAACATTGGGGTTATAATGTTCATGAACAGTGTTTAAAATAAAATGTAACCACTTTAAGTTCATCAGCCTTAGAAAGGTTTTTTAAAAAAAAAACTGCGTCTCTATGACATAGCAGCAGCTCTACCAGGCCTCGTCGCCTTTTTTGCCTATTCTGCGTATTCCATGTCACATCACAGAATCAAAATTGGTTGCAAAAGCAGTTTCCTGTTGACTCAAAAAATATATATATTTTACAGCGTGTCTGAAATTCCAAATATAAAAGATATGAGAAGCTACACCAATGATCTAAACTAAAACAAACACCTCAGGACATCAACATCAAAATCTCGTACTTTAATTTTGAATGTATTCTGATTAAACTGACTTCCTATCTTAAGTTTTATTCCAGTGCAAATCAGCCCACGTATTGACTGACTGCTTTTCATCCCTCTTTGAGAAACCATCTGTGTTTGTATGTGTGTGCACACGAAAAGCTCTGTGGGAATTTTAACAGTCGAGCCCCGCTAAATCTTCCTGTTTCTACAGCAGAACGTCGATAAAATAAATATCCTGTGTGTTTCTTTTCTCTCCTCCAATGCCCACCCAAACGTCCTCAACCAGCGGGGCAGAGAATCTCACTCACACCTCAGGCAATCTTTAATATAATCCCTGTTTTTTTGCCAGTAAATGGCCAAGATCTCAGGTGTGGCTTTTAAACAGGCAGAGAAAAACTAATGTTAACATATGCTGTGAGTGCCAATAGCTCAGGCTCCAGCATCGACCAGCACGGTGTGTGATTAGGGTAGTGAAGCTAAGCTGATCCCAGACACCGATCGATCTTGTACACTTTCAATATGGATGTAACCCTGCTCACAGCGGCCACGTCTAGCTGCTTACATTGATTTTTTCCTCAATTATATAATGGTGGCTCTGTCCAGGATTTGAGCTATATCACACATATTGAAGGGCTGGCATATCTCAAAATTAAGCTTTTTTCTCATATCTAATTGTATTTTATTGGCATAGTTTGACAATGTTTGACTGTGAGCGTGTGCGTGTAACCGCATGTTTCTACAATTTTATAAAACACAAATGTGTGATTGCTCTATTTAAGCCACTGCCATCTAAGCACCATGGACAGATATATTATGCATGTTTCTTTTTTTTTTTTTTTTTAAGGAATTATGATAATAGACCACTTTTGTAGCAGCCATGGTTTCCGGAAGCATCTTTCCCATTCTTTTTCTCCATAGGGATTTAAAAACTGTTCAATAATCAACCAATGAGAAATTACAAATGACAAACATTACAAATTTTGATCAGAAGCAACAAGGTATTTAAAAAAAAAAATAGACTTGTGGAAGTCTGAAAAATATCAGTATAAGAATAAAGAGAAAACTACAAACAAATCAGTGATGTTTTGCATTGTTCGAGCAAATACATTGCTATGTATAAAAAGATTGTGAGCTTACAATATTAATGTGGGAATGAACAACTCTTCCCATGAAGCACTGTAAATGGCATAAATCATATAAAAAAGGATGGCACAATATAAAACTATTGACTATTGTCATTGATTATGTGAAAAACCATATATTTAAAGTGTATTGCTCTTTTTGCTGCAATTTCCACAATGACCTCTCTGACTGGTGGATTTTCGGTAGTGTAGTTCTCCAAAAACTACACATTGACTTGTAGCTTCTACAGACCCATGTATCATTGCCTACTAATATGCAAGTTTTGATATGTTCATTTAAAAAAAATCATTTGAAAATCTCTATGGAGAAAATGATTTCTATTTTTATGTCCGAAACCCAAATGTTGTGCTAGAGTTAAAAAAGTAAGGTTGACTGATAGAGAGAAGTGAAATGGTATCGGGATGATACAGGCCGACTTAAACCTGTGTAGTTCAAATGTGCCTTACACGCGTGCACTGCTCACTCATGATGTATACTATTAATGCTGTATAACAGCACTGTAGTGTCATCTTCTACAGTACAGGCACAGTACCAGGGTCATTTTGGTAACATTAAGTGCCGCAACTGTATATGGGCCGATGTGTATGTACAAATGCACGTGAGCTATACTGCACATGTAAGGTGAGTCCCAGCATAGCTGAAGGGAACGTAGTGTTCACGTTTAGCTGGTGGTTTGTGCAAAAGCATGAATACAGTGGAAAATATCTTCCTATTTTATGAATGCCACAAAAAACTTGTGTGACCAAAAAACAGTGACCAAAATACAATTTAGTTTAATCTAGAGCAAATTAGCCCAAAGCAAACCATCTTAATTAACAATCCAGCTTGATCCAAAGACCCACAAACCCAGTTCACTGACGCACTGACCAACAAGTCCAGTTAACGCACACAATCTCAACCCCATTTCAGTTCACATAACGCTCTTCAGGTAGAGGAACAAGATTATCAGCCCATGCCATCAGACACCCCTGGGCCAGGAGGAGAGGGAGCAGGTCAGGGTGTAATCGGAGTGGAGATGTTAATCTTTCCGTGTGGGTATTGGAAGGATAATTGTTGCAATGCTCAGCTCAGGTGATTGATGCCACTGATCTGGAGAAGTTAAGCCAAGATTTACAATTGTGATGCTCTGCCTTCTCTCTCTCTCTCAATCGTCCTTTGATTCTTTCCACTTCCTGCTTTCAAACTCTCCTTCCTTCTGCCTTTCATCCACTCTCCATGTTTGTGTCAGCCCTTTCAAGCATCCCTAACTCTCTCTCTCTATATCTCCCCGGGGTAAGTATGAATATTCTCTGGCACGTCTAAACCAGAGGCAGTGCGGGGCCGGGGGAAGGGTCCGCGGCATAGCTTTAGCTGGAGTAATGAGGACTAATCCCCTGCTGACTCGGTCCTGTTTAAACAGCTCCTGCCTGAGCCACCCAGTAATAGAGTAATTAACCTCTGCGCCCTCTCCTGCCCACCTGCACTGTGCCACTACACTCCACTTTACTTACTACGCCAGACAATCCATCCTTTCCATTTGGCCCTCCAATTGCCACAAACAAGAAAAGGGAGAGGGAGCTGGAGAACAGAAGGTGGGAGAGATAGGAAGTATGAACAAAACAACACAACATGATCGTCTAGATTCTCTAGCAGTTACTAAAATGAGTCAGGAAACTACTCAAACAGGTGTCAAGTTGACAAAGCTATTGGTCCATAAGTAGGCCTAGACAACCTGTGATGTGCATGTATGGAAGTGAAAGTTCACCCAAAAATGATCATATACTCACTTTTATGTCGCTCCAAACCTGTATGACTGACTTTCTTTAGTGGAACACAAAAGGAGATATAAAAAAAAAATGTTATGTAGGCTATGCATGTCTTTCACATACAGTGATATGACAACATTGCAACATTTTTAATAATACATTAGTGTTCCAGTAAAATATATATATTTTAGTTAAAGTTAAAAGTTTAGGGTCAGTAAAATGCTCACGAAGGCTGCATTTATTTGATCAACAATAAAGTAAAAACAGTAATATTGTACAAAATTATTACAAATAAAACCAAATATTTTAAAAATATTTAATGTTTTGACATTTTATTTATTCTTGCAATGCGAAGCTGAATTTTCAGCATCATTACTCCAGTCTTCAGTGTCACATGATCCTTCAGAAATCATTCTGATATGCTGATTTGGTGCTATGATCAAAGTTGAGTTGTGCTGCTTAATATTTTAGATTTTTTCTTTCTTTAGGATTCCTTGATGAGAAAGTTCAAAACAACAGCATTTATTTGAAATAGAAATATTTTGTGACATTATAAATGTCTTTAATGTCTTTGATAAATGTAACGTTTCCTTGCTGAATAAAAGTAAAAATACCAGATTGTCAGCCTATTGTAAAAAAAAAACACAAAATATTTTTGCATAATGAGGTCTAAACTGCATAATGAACCATCGTCCAAGATTTCTTCTGTCATCATTTACTCTCGTTCATGTCGTTCCAAACCTGTATAACATCTTCCTTTCTTCTGTGGAACAGAAGATATTTTAAAAGACTTATGGACATAAAAAGTACTGAGACATTATTCAACACATCCTTATTTTGTATTTATCAGAAGGAGGGAAACTAAGAAGAAAGAAAGACTGATTGCAAACTGCACAATTTAAGGAATCATTGATGTCTGTAGGCTGCACCACAAATGGAGGGATGATACACACTTCCCACCATTTGTGTATATGCCCTGGGCAGCAGGGCATATAGGTTATTATAATAAATAGTATGCAGGCTAAAATGAAATTTTGTTAATGAACAAAAAAAAAAAACCTTACTCTGATTTCCCTTTTAAGTCTACTTCTGTTTTGGGGGGCAACTGAAGTTCGATTGATGAAGGCATGTTAAGCGCACAGTCTGTCTCTTGTCAATGTCTGCTTCAGGACAATCCGTTCTGACAGAGCCATCCGTTTACAGTTGCTAGTTATTGATCTGATTTTCAACACATCACACCAGGCAGTTTCCTGCAGCATGCTAACAAAAACACTCAGGTACGATCAAAAAGCCCCACACGACATGCGAGAGCTCATCGGCACCCAGCGGAAAGCCGCGTCTTCCCACACGCTCGTGCGCGCGCTTTGGAGACGGCTAGTTTCTGAGAGAGTTAAGGGCTTTTGCGTCTGAAGAAATCAGCCAGAGCTTGCATTAAGGTAGATGAAATCTTATGATGTGTGGTGGGTGAATGGTTTGTTTGTGTCATTAAGAAGCAGAAAGCAAACAGCGTGAACTTGCCGTGTGTACTGTCTGAGGAAAGGCAAGATTAAGGGATGTTCAGAGACCTTCGTCTGTCAAAACTTCAAAGTTGCCATAGGCTGTCCTTGTTCTGGCGGCGTAGCAACCAAATCGCAAAAACTTAGCAGCCTCGGAGGCTGTCAGAGGCCTCCTGACACCCCCTTTATCAGGTGTAGAGAGCTATAATGCCATCCTAGATAAATAAACCAAAACTACTGGGAACACTGGCGCCCCCTTTTAGGCTACTGAACGTAGCAACGCTACTAAATTAAAAGGGGTCATGACATGGATTTTTTTTTTAAGTCACCATGAAACGGAAGTTGTTACAGTATTTTCTTCCCTATCATGACGTATATCAGCATGAAACTTCTCAAACATTTGATTTTGTCCATCAGAATTGATTGGATGGTTGTGGTTTGCAAGATTATAAGTAATAATAATAATAATAATAATGTGCATTGATAAATCATTTATAATACTACAATTGTCAATTTATACATTTGTTCATGCTGTCATGTTCATTCATTAAAAAAATGTTTTTGTGCGAGAAAAATATCTTTATAAATGATAAATTAAATATTTAAAATGTATTTTAAAATTTTAAAATATATATATATATATTTTTTTATTTTTATAAATGCTTCATAGTTACCCATTTTTGTTAAGATTAAAATGTTTCTATAAATCTATAAATATTATGGATTTCTTATGAAGATGGGATTCGCACACAGAAAAACAAAACAATTTAATCATATTTTATAGAAAAGTGTGTTAGTGATCAAGGACATGTAATACATTATATATTTTTAGTACTTTTATCATGTTTTTTATTTGTTAGTAGCTTGTAGTGTAGCAAACTACTTTTCTCACAGTAGCTACTTTAATTTTTGAGAAGCTTGTATCTTAGCAAGCTACACTACACAAGTAGCTTGCAACAAGTACTGATACTACAGTAGTGTATTTATATAGCTACTTTCCAAGGAAAGAACATAAATATATACGAAACTATCCAAATTAAGTTTAATCAAAATATTCTCATTTTAAGAGATAAACTGAATCAAATCCCCCATTTGAATCACCTGGGGGCTCATTGCATGCATGTCTTGCAGCGCAGGATGAAATAGCACAGGATGAGCTTGTGCAAACAGTGCTGTCATGTTGCCTTTTCTTCACTGACAGATCAGATGCATTGTGAGAACGGAGGAAAACATCTGGAGGAGACAGATGGAAGAAACGAGAGAGAAAAGAGGCAGATAAATACAACCAGCTCCGTTTGGTGGACCCATTCAGACCACGCTAAGGATTTTGCTGTCTTCCATTCAAAACGCACACATGGGACAGGACAGAGAATACATTTCACAAATGCATCTTTTAAATGAGAAACAAAAAGACAAGAGGTAAGACAGCAAAATAATATGCAGCATCATAAGTGAAGTCCCATAAGTCTCCTCCTCTCTTCACCGAAGGATGAACAGAAACGTCTCTGAAATGTGTTTTTGGATTCTGCGTTGATACGTTTTGTTTCATTTCTGATTTGCTCTGTGCAGGCGAAGGGATAAGAAGCTGTTTACATTTGAAGCGGAGATCTGTCTGGCAGATTTTCGCAACGAACTGAAATCTCACACAACAAAACTCGTCCTTTTCAGAATGCAAAAGTAGCCCAATCCCATTTTAGAGACGACGCCACTGAGTTTATATGCTGATGATAGCAGCTGCACTTCCTCCTATAGATCTGCGAGTGCAAATAAAAAGGAAAAGAGAGGGGTGGGGAGGAGCTGGATAAGACATTTCAGAAAGGGGCCACAAAAAAAGGAAGACTGTAAAAAAGGAAAGGCAAATAAATTTTATTTCCTTTAGAAAAGTGTGGTATACCAAGAGGGTCCCTGTAACTTGTAAAAAATTAAAAGAGACGGATTCAAACTGTCCAATTTCCACATCAAACAAACGTTGGCTCTCTGCTCCTGGAGAAAGTGCTTCATACAGCACACATCCCTCCCCCCATTCCCCCATCCCAAACCCGCTCCGCTCTCCAACCTGAACCACCAACACATTTTATGAACACTCGCAGTATTCTCGGTTTCCTTATTAATCCCACTCTCTAATTCCCCTAAGCACTGTACTGGTTACACTAGCCACTGTCTCTCCCCTGTCTAATTATACCCTTGTGAGTCTATTAATCAACCTGTGAATTATTTAAGAAGGAGAAATCTTCTGTCTGTAACTGACTTTGACAGGGGGGGGTTGAGGGGGGGGGGGGGGCGAGGGAGGGCCAAGGTAGAGGATGGAGAGAGAGAGAGAGAGCATAGTATGGAGGGGGTAGGAGAGAAGAGAAAGAGAAATACGAAATGAGGGTCTACCGTCCTGGTGCGTCCCCGAGGACTGAAGCTGGTGCAGCTCTCTGGCACTGAAACGAGGCAGATCCTCGTCAAAATACACTTTATGTTTGTTTTTTTTTTTAACCCTCATTCCGCATAAGTTTTCATCACAAACATGAATTCATGAATATATGTAGCAGTACAGAATAAAGAGGGTTGGGAACAGGAGGGAACATAGAGAAGGAGAGAAATGAAGGCTAAGAAGTGAAATTTCTATTACGGGGGAATTTACACTTTCCGGTGTTTGACATCTAGACTCTCTTGTCCCCGTTATCCAGGCATTATGGTAATGGTTAGAGTGTTTTTTTACAACGTTTCTGTGCGTATACTCATAAGCTGAGAGAAAGAGAAAGAGTTTAATGACTCCCATTGCCGTTACCATCCATGCTGAGCCGTCCAGGGCCGGAAGAAGCCACTTTTAAAGTAAGATCATCATTATTTTTCGACTGCAGTGTGTTCTCTGTTGGCCCCTGCCTGTCAATTCCAGAATACTAATGAATGAGGTATTAGATAAATAAATAAGACACAGTGTGTGCCGGCCCACGTCGTTCTGCAATACGAGATGTTAAAGAGTCTGTTTGTGTCTGTCAAAGGTTGTGCGGGTACGTTTGTTGGCGTGGTCTCCTTTATGTGTGTCAGGTTAAAGTAAGCTCCTCTCATTAGGACCTGAGCAGCACTGCTGTCGGTGGCTGAAGCTCACCGCTCTCTGCGGGATGTTTATTAAATTAATAAAAAGTAGCTTGCGGCGAACGGAACATAGGAAAGCCCCGGGTACAGCTGTGATTGGCACCCTCGGCCGGCCCGCGCTCTCTCAGGAGGCCAACGGCATTTGCTTTAACTAACCGGCCTTGACTGAGGGCGCAAGCTGACATGTCTCTCTCTCTCGCTCTTTCGTTCTCATACCTCTTTCATTGTGAAAGGCCTCAGAATGCACTGGGAAGGCACAGTGACATTCGAGGGAAAGAAAAACAACAGAGAGTAGCCTCTGTTGGGTGAGAGTGCATTAAAAAAAAACAGCAAGAAGTTTTAAAGAGAAGATGCTGATTGGTCAAAAACAGCCAACCACAGGAACTAGGTCTTTCTAATGTCAACGGAACATTAATTCCACCTGAAGTCAACGTCAAAGGAAACTCTACAACCTGCATTATGTCTCGGCAGAAATAACTGCAATGCAGGGGTCGCATACGGTTGCGGGAAAAAGTATGTGATCCCTTTGAATTAGCTAAAATTGTACTTGTAAAGTTTGATTTGAACTAAGTCACAAGACTTACAACAATAGACACAGTCTACTTAAAGGGATAGTTCAACTGATAAATGAAAAGTCATTATTTACTTACCCCTTATTGTTATTCTAAATCTGTATGCCATTCTGAAAAACATGAAAAATGTGTATATTTGTTTTGGACCCCATTGATCTTCATTGTGTAGAAATGATTGGGAAACCCCTCTAAATCATTGAATTCAGGTGTTCCAATCACTTCCATGGCCACAGGTGTATAAAATCAAGCACTTAGGCATGCAGACGCTTCTACAAACATTTATGAAAAAATGGGTCGCTCTCAGGAGCTCAGTGAATTCAAGCGCGGTATCGTGATAGGTTGCCACCTGTGTAACACTACTAAATATTATTGCACTACTAAATATTCCACAGTTAACTGTTAGTGATATTATAACAAAGTGGAAACAATTGGGAACAACAGCCACAAAGTGATAGGCCACATAAAAATGAAATTGCCTGCGAGCCAGGCCTTCTCGTCCAACATCAGTGCCTGACCTCACAAATGTGCTTCCAGAAGAATGGTCAAAAATTCCCATAAACACACTCCTAATCCTTGTGGAAAGCCTTCCCAGAAGAGTTGAAGCTGTTATAGCTGCAAAGGGTGGGCCAACTCCATATTAAACCATAGGGATTAAGAATGGGATGTCATTAAAGTTCATGTGCATGAAAAAAGGCAGGCATCCCAAAACTTTTGCCAATATAGTGTATCTTCTTTTGTGCTCCACAGAAGAAAGTCAGTCAGATTTGGAACAACATGAGGGTGAGTAAATTTAATGACAGCATTTTCAGTTTAAGGTCATGCCAAAACATTGGGTTGAGTTGAGGTCAGTACAGGGAAACGTACAGTGCTATTTCCTGCAGCTGCTCCTAAAATGGTTTTAACGAAATATAAACACTGACATGCACAGATGTCCTAGTTAGATGAATTGCAATTAGTCACACTATGATATTTACTACTATCCTTTTAGTGCAAAAAGTGTGTACCTTCCTTTCACTGGGGATCCCGTCTTAGGAGCATCTTCAAACAGACTACATTAGCGTAATTCTCCTGAAAGACAAATTATGAAATGTATAATCAACTACTTTAATTGTTTTCAAAATAAACAATAACATAATCCAGACAATGGGCCTACTGCTCTCAAAGGAGAGAAGACAAGGGGGGTCTATTTGCATGTTAACTTTTCACTAAGAATCGTCATAGGCGGTATATGAAACAAAAGAATTTCATGCAGCAGATATTCATGTGCAAATTTCAGCTGCATGTTTGTACCCAACACATTATTATTTCATCAGCGGCCCCCACGGGTTTCCGCTGTACGTTATTTTTGAATCCCTGTGGAAGCATAAAGTCTCTGGCCTCCTTTAGGACCTCTTGAGTGTGTTTACTCTCAGTTAAAGACTCTAAGCGGGCCACAATTTTGCAAAGAGAGAACTCATTAAATGCTAAGACACCAGTTGTGACCAGTGTTAGCAGCGTTAGTCACAGTAATTGTATGTACACTGTCCAAGTTGACGCTTGCTGGCTCTCAAGCCAACATCAGGCGTTACAGTCAATTAGCAGGCCTTAGCAAATGCTTTGAGGTGTGGGAACAAGTTCTCATAAACCACAACAGTTATGAGGAAAAACAGTATCCTGGTTGGCAGCATGTTTGGCCATATATGGTTGGGGGGGGGGGGGGGGGGGTGAGCTATTTTGAGCCTTTTAAATCCTTAACAAACTGAGACAAACAAATCCAAACAGCAGCAAATGCACAGAGCAAAACACACTCATTAATACAGAAAGCGAAAGCAATGAGCCAAACAAAGATGCACTGATAAAAGTGAATACATGCATCCAGATTGACTATACTCTGGCAAACCTACTTCTCACAGGCTAAGAATATGAAATTACGGTGTTGCTAATGTGCTCCCAAAATGATTTGATCAGTGGTGATTTCAAATGTTCAATGTAAAAAAAAAAACTTATTTTGAAATAAAAATGTATTTTATCTGATATGTTGCTTCTAAAGCAGCTAAGAAGCATAAAATAACAAAAGTAACAATGTAAAAAAAGTAAAAATGTTACACTATTATTTAAAAAAAAGACAAGATTATTACTGCTAAATTATGAAGTGTCTGTCTCTCTGTGAAACTTATGTCATAATGTTAAGACACTTTGTAATTTCATCATATTTTCTTTTTGTTGGCTTAATGCAAGGAATATTCAACATGCGCTATAACCGTTCAAAAGTTTGGATCAGTAAGATTTTTTTTGTTTTTGAAATGATTTAAAAATATTACTACATTTTAAAATAACCACTTTCTATTTTACAGTTTTTACAATTGACTAAACCCCATTCTCTGAACCAAATTCTCCATAGCCTAAACCCATTTGTTGAATAAATCACTCTGCAAAACCTTAAACATGTTCAGGCAGTTATACACCATTTTCAAATCTAATGCACTCTTTTTGCAAAACTCTAAACATATTCTTACTCACTAAAACACATCGCAATTGTGTTGGAAAACGGTAAACATGAGTGGCAAAAGTTAAGCACAACTACAACACAGTTGTCATTGTTTACACACGATTCAAAATTGTTCACACTTGTTTCTAATGATGTGATAAAACCAACTGTTCAAAATAATACAGTTCAGAGAGCATAGGTGGCACCAGTGCACTGAATGTTGACACCAACAATAGACGGAAAGGAGAAGAGGAAGAGTATGTGTAAGAGATGGTGGACGAGGAGGAAGAGGATGAGAAAGAGCAAGGTGTGTCAAGGCTGGATCCAGCACACTAGAGGGTTTTTCCCTTTGCCTGGCAAGAGATGACATTGTGCTGGGTCCAGCCTGAGGACTCTGTCCACATCTCAGACAAAGATGTGATGCTGACTCTCTCACTGACTTTGATTTTGCAGTTGCACAACTTTTTTGAGTGTACTGTAACATGATTTTTATTTAGAGTTTTCTTTGACCTTCTGGGCTTTTGCATTTGGACTACTATATTTTTACAGTATGCAAGTGCTGAATATGCAGACATTCAATACTATACAATATTCAATACAATACTATACTTGCAGTGCATACAGTATACAATATATTCACCTTACTAAGTTGTGATTACTTTTTTACGTAATTGCAAAATTTGTTTACGGTATACATTATACATTTTTTTTTCTGAAACGACATGCTCTGGATTCGGTGTTCTCCATTTTTTTTGATGTAGTGCCTAATGAATGCTCTGTAGTGTTTTTATATTGACTCGTGTGTATGAGCTGAAAGCATTGTTTGGTTTTGAGAACATGTGAAATGGGCCTATTGTTTGATTTCGCCAGAAGGGTCAGGGGTTTTGTGGATGTAGTTTGATTTGGTTTTGCATTTAATGTTGTGAGAAAATGGGTGAAGTTTTCAAGAAATGTCTCTTAGCAATGGAAAAACTGTAATTTATTCCTGTGAAGGCAAATTTGAATTTTCAGCAGCCATTACTCCAGTCTTCAGTGTCACACGATCCTTCATAAATCATTCTAATATGCTGATTTTGTGCTCAAGAAACATTTTGGGTTATCATCAAAATGTATAAGTTAGTATCACAACATTGCTTAGAATTTTTGTAGTAACCATGATGCATTTTTTAAAGGATTTTTTGATCAATAGAAAGTTCAAAAGAAATGTTTTAAAGAGTATGTCTGTACTTTTACTTTTGAAAAATAAATAAATACTGATCCCAACTTTTGAACAGTATGGTGCACATTTATGGTGGTCACATGATGGAGTTTAAATGGACATCTGCAGTTTCTTTATTTAACCACTTCCACAGGAGATCTAAACCAAAAGATGTTATGATGGAAAGCCCAGATTAAAAGGTACTGTCTGTCTGAGCAAAAGTTTTTAGCTTAGTTAAAATGGCAAAACAAAACATTTCCAAAATACTGTGACAGACTGAGTAATCTAATGTGACAGGAAGGCAGGACGTCCCATGATATTTAACATGCTGTACTATATTAAGAAGAAACTTAGGTTCCAAGCCTTAATATATCTGAATAAAAGATTATCTAAATAATCTTGTCAGTGCTTCACGCGTTTACTACAACAATCTTATCTCATTATTCATGACAACGTGTGTAGCCCCGCCCACAATGAAATCTCATTGGTCCAAATTTCTACATTAAGCATAAAATATCTCCTGATTGGCTGTGATTGTGTCATGTCATCCATCATCATCTTCAGTCAGTGCGGAAAGAAAAATTGCTTGTTATTCATAGCGACGGGTGTAACAAAAACTTCTCTAATGAGCTTACTTGTTTTATGACAGATATAGTAAATCTATAATATAAACTGCACGTAAACAACTTGACTTTAAACACTGTCTGATAAATTCAGTCTGTGATAAAGCTTGACTTGTTCACTTGACTAATCTCTGACTGCTAAAGGGCAAAGTTTTGGGGAAAAGTTTCCTCTGTTCCAATTTACCACTTTCGATTTTACACAGCAGATTCTGCATCTTCTCAAAGCCTTTTAAGCTAGTGCACTTTTTTATTTTTGGTCTTTTGCAACTTTTATTGACAGCGACAGTACCAATGACTATGCTATGGCTCCAATTAACATTCATTCAGTACTGTAGAATCTTAGGAATGATTAAGCGTCTATTAAAAGGATAGTTTACCCAAAAATTTAAATTCTGTCCCCACTTACTTTCATTGTATGGAAAAAAATTGCATGAAAACTATCCATTGAAGAATTAATTTAGAGAATGACTTTAACTTTGTCAGTTGTGAAATAAGAGTATAAAAAATGTTGATAATAGCTTTTACATATGACTGATTACTATAGTAATAATCATAACTTAATCTCTACGACCAATCACAGGAATGAATCTAAAGGAATATTCCATGTCAAATACAACATACAACAATACTCTATTCTATTAGCCTACTGTGAAAAATTATTCTGACTCGTCCCTCTCAGTAAGAGATACACACTTACAGAGGAAACCATGCAGGCCAATGAATCGAAGAATTTAAATGCAAAAATGTGCAGTTCCTATGTTGTATTTGGATGAATTTAGATGCTCCACGTAAACTGCTTTATGGATATCACTTCCATGATGCCAAGTGAAAACAACAGGGTTTTACTTTTTTTGAGTGTAAATGTTTGATTATGTTGATTATGATGTTAACCGGAGTGTGAATTACAGATGGGTTTGAAGTCAAAGGTTGGTAAGCAATTTTCTCACACCAGTCTAATGCTAACATGTGTAATTTGCTAAAGTGCTTTGGTTACACTTTCAAAACAGTGTTATAGTTGCATATTTTATTTATTCGCAGTGCTGCACACTTGCCCGCTAGGCATCCCTATTAAGTATTACTGTAAACATGTTTTTCATTTGTTTCAAAATTTTTAGAGGTAATCAACAGCATGCCCATATAGCCTGTCAATAGATCCTAAATTGTACATACAGTACATTTCTGTTACCTTTTTCTCTGGCTCTCACATCATAAACCTTTGAAAAAATTCATAAGTTGCCCTTCTTTAACACAATGTCCTTTGCCTTTAGCGCGCATCTAATGAGTGCCTTGTTAAGCTTTCCTCTGCTGATTGATAGCCCAAACCGCAAGCAAAAAGACAAACTTTAAGCAGGCGAAAATATTGAGGAGGTTGAGAGACTGATGATTTCCTTATCAAAATGAATTTTTAATTAGCAATAATCAATATTCAAGAAGATGGCTTTTTGCCGTTTATAGTTCTATCAAGGATCATAAATACTTAACAGTTTTTTTTTTATCTCTTTGCAGATATAGTTAATCCCTTACTGCTAAAAAGGCAATCACGCAAATCAGATACTATTAATTATGAATTGAACCATTACTGCAATTCCAGCAACTCTTGAACCTCGCATTAGCAAAGTGCACGCACAACATGATATATACACAGTTTTGCTCTCTCCTGATATTCTACTGGGCAAACGATACAGGGGCCTGTTTCATATGCAGCGTCCGTCCCGCTCTCCGGGTTTCATTTTTATCAAAGACTCAAATAGGCAGAAAGTCAGAGAGCTTCTAGAATACCATATTGTTTCCTCCTCAACTTTCCTTTGTGAATCCGGCCAGCTGAAGAATGTCTCATTAATGTTGATAGTCAAGACTCAGACACAAAGACAGAGGGGAAAAAAACACAGCAAGAAATGTAGTGGGGTGGATGGTGGTAAAGCGGCAGCCTGGTATACGTGTCTTGCAGTTAACTAAAGGTACACCCTCCCTCCCTCCCTGTCCTCCTCCCTTAGAAAGCCTACCAGTCATGGTGCATTAGTGCAGTGAGCGGAAAGTCACATAGTTGAGATTTGCACTCCAAAAATAGTCATTTACCGTTGTGACAGTAGCACGGGTTGGCATCTGAAAATCTGGATGCCTGAGGACACCCCCAAATAAATCTTCTCTATCCCTTCTACAAGCAGACGGTGGGAAGGAGAGAGGGGTGCAGGGGTGCTGTAATGGGCTATGTGAGGTATGGAGGATCCTGAAGGAGGCCCACAGCAGAGATACGTCGCCCGTGGTCTTGCCTTGGGCAGGCCATACACAGCACTCAGGTGGGCTGTCAACACTTGGGGTTGAGAGGAGGGGCTCCAAAAAGCCTTAACCTTCACATAGCAACTTCACACTCCTAAAGATGCAGTCTGGATCTGGTAAACAATCACTGAAGCTTTGAACCTTGAAGACAATGAGGTAGAATGTAAAAGTAGAAGCAATCATCTCTATAGTCTATAAATAACTATTAGTTAAATGTCGACAGCCAATCCCCTTTTGAAATGGCTACCAAACTTTGCTACCAAAATGGTTTACTGCCAGCAAATTTGATGCTTTTGATGACAGCTGGGCTGTCAATGTAGATTCAAAATGACATCTTTGTTTTGACTTCTCCTCTTACCAGCCAAGGGCAATCATAGTAGATGAGTTGAGACTTCCTATACTAGACCAGGCTGAAGATGGAAGCCTCTGGCAAGTCTAAAAATGGGAAAACCATACAATCTGTTCCCTCCACAATATTCAAACATTCAGCATGCATAAGGCCAGTATAAGACTCTTCATAAAAGCGACAACAACAGCGTTCCATCTCTCTCCATAACGTACATATTTACAAAGAGAGATGCATCTTGCAAACATCAAAGTCTCTGAGCACTGCTCAGCGGGACATCTGGGGAACGCTGCTCCGGATTCAGGAGGGAGGTCATTATCAGCCCACGTTCACAGAGTTTTCTTCATGCGCAAGTCTTTTTAACGTTTGAAAGTTAACGCTGAAACAACAGTCTGACCGTATTGTTTTGAGTAGACTCCGGTCACCACCAAACTTGGACGATGCTCTACTCAAATGACATGAGGTCACTGTGTGCCTGTAAAACAAAAAAAACAAAGTGGAATCACTAGTCAACATTATCAAACTAGAAATGGCTTGAACTTCTATATGATTTAGTAGTTCGCAATATTTGTTATAAGTCAAAACAAGTTAAAGTAAACAGTTTTACTTCATATTAAATAAGGAGAGTTTAAATAAGCTTAAATACCTTATTAAATCAGGTGGGCACTTGTGAATTGTAGCATCATTTTTCTGTTCTTAGCTGACAGGAGTGGCACCCAGTGTGTTCTTCTGGGCACCTGCTGTAGCCCATGTGCTTCAAGGTTTGACGTGTGTTTAGAGATGCTCTTCTGTAGACCTTGGTTGTAACGAGTGGTTATTTGAGTTACTGTGCCTATAACTTTTCTATCAGCTCAAACCAGTCTGGCCATTCTCCTCTGAACCACAGAACTGCCGCTCACTGGATATTTTCTCTTTTTCAAACCATTCTCTAGAGATAATTGTACGTACAAATCCTAGTAGATCAGCAATTTCTGAAATACTCAAACCAGCCCATCTGGCACCAACAACCATGCCACGGTCAAAGTCACTTAGATCAACTTTCTTCCCCATTCTGATGCTCAGTTTGAACTTCAGCAGATCTTCTTGACCATGTCTACATGACTAAATGCATTGAGTTGCTGCCATGTGACTGTCTGATGTGTGTGTGCACGTTTAAATCACATAATATACACACATATATAATATATAAAATCAAAAGAAACTTGAATTACTTGGCCTGTAAATTCTCTGAAATTACATTCCATCTCCAGTTACCACAACCAAATATACAAAAAAAAAACCCGCAAAAAATAGCATGCATAGCATTCATTAGCTACAAATAAAAAAATCTCTCTAATAGTTCCCCAAATCCCACAGCTCCCTGCACTATAGTGCGGTGAAGGAAAGATGCAAAAGAAAGCTGTCTCCCACAAGTGCTTGTTAGGCCCAAATTATTATTGCAATGAATAATTTTAAAAATAAACAAGTAAATAAATAAATAAATAAATAAAGGAAACATTTATAGATCTAAGTATTATCAGAGGACCGAAAAGTTTGTTGCTGAGCTCCAGAGGCTTGTTTGAAATTTGCTTTTGTTTTTCACTTTGATCTTTAACAGTTTACCTCTCCTCCACCTAACCTCCCCACTAATGTGGCATCCCATATTTCATATGGCAAACCTTAGCAGGTTGGACACTAACACATGACATAACTTTAATAATAAAAGTAGTAATAATAATAATAATAATAAATTGCTGTATTCTTACCATAAGTAGAACAGACATAAAAATTGTCATGTTTTAGCATCTACTTTCGCTTACAAACGAGTATATACAGGTGCTGGTCATATAATTAGAATATCATCAAAAAGTTGATTTATTTCACTAATTCCATTCAAAAAGTGAAACTTGTATATCATATTCATTCATTACACACAGACTGATATATTTCAAATGTTTATTTCTTTTAATTTTGATGATTATAACTGACAACTAAGGAAAATCCCAAATTCAGTATCTCAGAAAATTAGAATATTGTGAAAAGGTTCAATATTGAAGACACCTGGTGCCACACTCTAATCAGCCAATTAACTCAAAATACCTGCAAAGGCCTTTAAATGGTCTCTCAGTCTAGTTCTGTAGGCTACACAATCATGGGGAAGACTGCTGACTTGACAGTTGTCCAAAAGAAGACCATTGACACCTTGCACAAAAGGTCATTGCAAAAGAGGCTGGCTGTTCACAGAGCTCTGTGTCCAAGCACATTAATAGAGAGGCGAAGGGAAGGAAAAGATGTGGTAGCAAAAAAAAGTGTACAAGCAATAGGGATAACCGCACCCTGGAGAGGATTGTGAAACAAAACCCATTCAAAAATGTGGGGGAGATTCACAAAGAGTGGACTGCAGCTGGAGTCAATGCTTCAAGAACCACTACGCACAGACGTATTCAAGACATGGGTTTCAGCTGTCGCGTTCCTTGTGTCAAGCCACTCTTGAACAACAGACAGTGTCAGAAGCGTCTCACCTGGGCTAAAGACAAAAAGGACTGGACTGCTGCTGAGTGGTCCAAAGTTATGTTTTCTGATGAAAGTAAATTTTGCATTTCCTTTGGAAATCAGGGTCCCAGAGTCTGGAGGAAGAGAGGAGAGGCACACAATCTACGTTGCTTGAGGTCCAGTGTACAGTTTCCACAGTCAGTAATGGTTTGGGGTGCCATGTCATCAGCTGGTGTTGGTCCACTGTGTTTTCTGAGGTCCAAGGTCAACACAGCCGTATACCAGGAAGTTTTAGAGCACTTCATGCTTCCTGCTGCTGACCAACTTTATGGAGATGCAGATTTCATTTTCCAACAGGACTTGGCACCTGCACACAGTGCCGAAGCAACCATTACCTGGTTTAAGGACCATGGTATCCCTGTTCTTAATTGGCCAGCAAACTCGCCTGACCTTAACCCCATAGAAAATCTATGGGGTACTGTGAAGAGGAAGATGCGATATGCCAGACCCAACAATGCAGAAGAGCTGAAGGCCACTATCAGAGCAACCTAGGCTCTCATAACACCTGAGCAGTGCCACAGACTGATCGACTCCATGCCACACCGCATTGCTGCAGTAATTCAGGCAAAAGGAGCCCCAACTAAGTATTGAGTGCTGTACATGCTGATACTTTTCATGTTCATACTTTTCAGTTGGCCAAGATTTCTAAAAATCCTTTCTTTGTATTGGTCTTAAGTAATATTCTAATTTTCTGAGATACTGAATTTGGGATTTTCCTTAGTTGTCAGTTATAATCATCAAAATTAAAAGAAATAAAACATTTGAAATATATCAGTCTGTGTGTAATGAATGAATATAATATACTTGTTTCACTTTTTGAATAGAATTAGTGAAATAAATAAACTTTTTGATGATATTCTAATTATATGACCAGCACCTGTATAGTACAATGTGTCACAGTATAAATACCAAATTAAATAATATAAAGCACTTTTGCAATGAATAATTTTGTAATGCTGATTCTACAGCTTATTCTTCTGTAGTAGAAAAACAAACAAATACAGTACATTTAGTGGTAATTGTTATTTAGTGGTGATCAATGTTACAGTTGCTCATATACTTTGAGGTTTGAACAAACTTTTGCATCATTTGTGCTACAAAATCAATTGATACTTCCGATTGCATGACTTGTTGAGGAGAGATGCACCACCAAGAAAACCAGCAACTGCCTTGACACTAGAATGGCCAGTTTGTCAGAGGCAAGCATCATTTACATTTTCTTCCTTGTTCTCTATAATAATTCATATTTGCAATCTTCTTTAATATATTTTACTTTTAACAGCTAAATCAGCTTATTTGACTAAATACCTCCAAACACTTACTCAGCAAAGCAGGGCACTCTATGCAGACCTGGACTGTGAAAAAAAAAAAACATCCCAGAAAGAAAAACACAGTAAAATAAATCTAAAGAAAATGGGGCAAAAGACAAGACAGACGATGAGCGCAAAATTGGGAGAGACAGACAGAGAAAGCAACACTCGTAGCCGGCTCCAGACAACTCTCAATCCTGTCCCGTGGGGACGTGCACCAGCAGAGGGGGAACAACTCAACCCTCGGCTCTGGTTCTGAGTGATATTGTAATGAGCCAGTTTCACTGGCCCTTCAACAAACCCCCCCAACACACACACACACCTCAACCAGCTCCCAAGGCCCCTGAGCGGCTCGCTCCATTCCGTTTCATCACACTTCAAACGGGCCTGGCGCGCTCTGCAGGCCTGCACCAGACCAGGGGACTGCAACATCTGCATGAGGTGGGAGGAGGGGAGGCGTGTCTCACGGGGGGACACGCAGTGTCTCGGAGCAGATGTCACACGAACCTGAACAGCAGGACGGGGGAGGGATGCCGTGAGGCACATTGCAACAGGTTGAGAGAGAGCGAGGCCATTCTTGCTGCATGGGGACCCTCTGATCCAGATCTTTCCCTGTCGTTGCCCCCCTCTGCCCCCTTTAACAATAAAACTAGGTAATTAGTTACCCTCGCCTTAATAAGCTAATCATGGTCCATGTGCTTTTTCAATTATTAAAATCATGTCGTCCCGGGGTGCTCCCCGAGGGCTTCTCGTGCCATGCAGGAGATGGTTAGGAGAACGGGGTGGGTCCAGCTGGGAGAAGACATGCTCCAAGCCTTGGTTTCAACAGTCCCTCTGGCACAGAAAGCCATGAGTCATGGACCCGCCACAAAAGGGCCCTTAAATAAAATAAATAGACCTCTTAAGGGAGAATCAAGCGGTCTGTCACATCACTTAACATTAGCACTATTTCATCTCACCCTTGTTAAAAAGGCCTGGCACTTTTATTCCGGAGAATCACTTCTATCATCGTTTTATATCATCAGATCACCCAGCCCTAAAACTTGCTCTATGGTAAAACACTAAGGTATTATTATTTATGTATTGTTTTGTGTACTGGCCGTGTCATGACCTCCAAGACAAATTTCCCAGAAATGGAACATTAAAGTATATTCGATTCTATTCTATTGACATAACAGTACGAATTTCTGTAAAGCTGCTTTGAAATTAAGCGCATACAAATAAATCTGACGGTTTCCCAAGCGGATTTCGCTCATGTTCAAGTTGGTCACAAGAATTCATTGCGTTGACCAACAGAAAGCTGCTTGAATTGAATGTGACTTTTGTGCCCACAAAATATCGCTGAAATTTTGCTGATGTGACCACACCTTAGTGCTATGGTAGCGCCTTCAATCACTGTAGTAGCAAGATTTTTACCATGTATTTTTTTATATGTCAATAAATATAATATGACCATAACATGTATAGCTTTTATTTTGAACGTGTTAAAAGTAAAACAAATAAAATAAACAAAGGCGACATTACAAAGAGGAAAATAACTGACAGATCCTCTGAAATCAGAGCGGTCCAAATGTGATCCGCGCAGTGTAATCAGGCAGCGCTTGCACTAATTACTGCAGCGGACCAGTTGCACTCCCAATTACCAGCAGATACGCCAAAGCCTGCGTAGAACAATCAAGCACAGCGTACGCTCGACTAAACTGATTCCCCATGCTGTTGTCGGATATCTTCTGCTGCAGTGGGCCTTGATTGGAAACAAATACCTTTTGCTGACCTCCAACGCCGAATGTGGCGGCAACCGAACAACCGCTAATTCACCCCCAACCCTTTTGCTCTGCGTCCATGTACTCGATCTGCTACTGTGGCTAAATGTAATTAGAGAGCACATTAAACTTTGCCACAGCACTTTCCAACATCGTTTCCGTTCGTTTTGTTGCCTTTATTTGTTTTGCAGAGTGAGGCGTCCCGCAGAGCGTGGAGACAAGCTGCCGTGTTCTTCTCATTACACATTCAGACTGTTTTTGTCACCCAGTCGACTGGTGCCTCCAAACAGCTGTTTTCCCAGGCAGTATAAATAAGCATTTGTTCTGACATGAAGGGGAAAAGAGGGAGAGAGATAGATGGGGTAGAAAAGCCAAGCTATGAACAGGCAACATCGGGAAAAGGAGAGAGGATACCACGGAGGCTTTGTAGTGGATAAAATATTCTTATTATAACCTCAATAGCCAAGCAACAGATAACATATTACGCTGTTGACTATTCAGTCAGGATGTTTAGAAGAGATTTGAATACTAACGCTGAGCATAAGCGTGGTTTTAGCTATTTTCAGCTGTGATGGGGCCCTTCCAACTTGAAGTTGGAGTTGAGCTTGGCAGCTGAAATGGCTCTATGCTTCTTATCCAGAAACATATAAATAAATAAATAAATGGAGTCAGGAGCATCACTGAGGGGTAACAGGCCTTCACTACATCAAAGCATTGTGGGTACCAATGGTATGGGTGTACAAATGCAATAGCACTTTCATCACACGGCAGTAATGAGGGATAACTTCACCACAGTAATGGCAATCCCAGCAAACCCATTCATTTTTTATTAGCTGCAATTACTCATTTCTGTTGATATTTCTCATTCATGTCTACCCTTTAACATTGACTAATGCAAGAAAAACTCCTTGGTTATTTAATATTGTCACACGGGACGAGGGACAGACACGGAGGACGAGTTAAACACAGAGCTTTATTGAAGATCGCTACAGGAAAGAACAAACAGCAATGTAGTTGAGAGAGTTATTGAATTTAGCTGATAAATCTTTGTGTTTTCCAGATTTACAACGATGTAGTATAAAACTTTAACGTTTTTCCTTTGCTTTTTTCACGTACAAGTGATAACGTTGTCAAAACGGTCCCTGTACAAAAGGATCTGCGAAAATGAAATGCTGTATTATACACACCCGGCCAGTAGTTGGCGATGTCACTTTGTAAAGAAAAATTACACACCTATAAATTGAACACATAATAAGCATGCGCACAACATCAAGATTTTCACAAATTTGTGTTTTTGTTGTTTACATGATATACACGATAACGGTATTGTTTTCAAAAACGTACATTTTAAAAATTTTGCGTTTTCAGGACCCCCAAACGCTGTTGACATGTAAATGAAATGCCAAAATGCATAAAAAGTTATGTTTTTACTTGACGGGGTAAACGGTAACAGGTGAGCGTGATTAAAAGTCCGGTGATTGTGAACGGGGGATTAAATATCTCTTTTTGTGTTCTGCGTAATAAAAAAATCATACAGATTTAGAACGCCATGAGGGTGAGTAAATGATAAATTATAATTTTAGGTTAACTGTCTCTTTAAGGAAAAGATTATGACAGGTAAAGTGGAACAATCCTGTAGAATCATGAAATTGTGGAGGGGGGTGTTCAGAAATATCTTCCATACTGCGATTCAGCGGCATACTAATAGCTCTCTAATTAAACATTGTCTCCACTCAGTAGCTCTGAAGTGATCTGCCAATCATCCTGCAGGAACGCATCACATCCTGTTATCTGCCAATCACTCGAGTTCATGACAGGTGCCGGCAAAAGCGCCTTCTTAAAATATGGACCTGCTTCGCTTCAAACCCACAGCTGGAAACGGAAAGAGCACACATGAACATCCTGGTGGAGTTCCATGCCGTTTATGTAGATTAAGTGCATAATAAATAAGTAAAACTGATAGCTACTTTCAGACATTAGCCTGAGGGGATAAACATCTATTAGCAGATTAAACAAAAATAATAAGCGCAAGTCACTTTTCTTAAAAAGCAGGAAGTTGAAAGACGCCAAGCTAAGGGTGGGGGGGAGGGAGTCATTTCATGTATCCTTTCAAAACAATTAACAGAATTTTTCATAAAAGAGACAAGAAAATCAACATTTTCATTATTCAGTGTCTGCTCTTTTTTTTGCGAAGAAAGTGACACTTAAGAGAGCCGCTAACCATCCTTGATAATCTGCAGAACACCCTTAATTGAGAGTGATTCATTACATATTTATGGAGAGAAGTCTCAGACAAGAGAACTGTTGAGGAGTCCTAGCAAGCACGACAAACAGAGAGTTTAAGTGTGGTGAGCAGGTAGAAGCTAAAAGTGACAGCTGATCCTCTGGGTGCCATAACTCCGGACAACTCCATACAACTGGGTTGAAGCACAGCCTACTGGTGGTGAGGAACATATAATGGATTCAGGGTCTGACAGTGCAAGTAGACAGAGTTCACTTGTGCTTTGAAATCTAGACCAGTTGCTATCAAAGAGATGCTTCACATGCCAAGAATGATACTGGAGAGGAGCTGAAGATTTTACTGTGTAGTCATGAGTACAGCAGCTAAAGTCCAACCTGCTTACATCATGCCCAGCAGCCAAACATATTTGGATATATTATGGATTCTGAGTGCAATACATTACTGTACAAAAGTTGTTGTTTTTTTTTTACCGTTTTTGAAGGAAGTCTCTTATGCTCACTTTTTTGATACAACAGGTTCTCAAGAAAAATGTCTTATTATCAATGTTGGAAACAGTTGTGCTACTCAATATTTTTGTGGAAACCATGACAAACATTTTTCAGGAATCTTTAACATTATAAATGTCTTTAGACTCAGACTCAGCTTTACTATCCCTGTCCCACTCAGGGAATTCAAGACTGCAAGGTGCCAAACACTGTAAAATTGTATGTCACTCTTTACTGTTACTTTTAATCAATTTCCTTCCTGTATACGAGTATTAATTTCTTTAAAAATAAATTATTGACCTATCAGCACACTGTAAATAATACTGTAGTGAAATCTACTATGCGTACCAATGCAAAGTTAACAAGCGGTGTTCTCCTTTTCTGTAATTATTGACAGTCTTGGTCTGGTTGTCAGAGCTTAAACTCGACTTTCCTGATGCAATTTTACAGTATGCATTTAAAGACCAGCTCCCCATAAGCCATAACATCTAGCCAAGCCCCAAACATGGCGTATTGATTTTTCTAATCTGTTTACTCCTTTCCTGCACTTTTCAGTAGACTGCTGGAGAGCCTGGTTTGCCCTGGGGCGTTCAGAGGGGCCCAGCATGTTTCAGCTTTGATCATCGTTCAGCCAGCGGATTAACATATGCAGACTCTCTTCCTCCCTTTGTCGTCAAGCCTACTAATAAATCTATGGCTTCCCTCTGATCAACTGCAGGCCGTGAATCAATCAACCCACCTCACGTCCTAGCCGTCTCCACAAAGTGGGATCTCTTTGTCTGCTAAAAACGAAAAGAAATCTAAGATGCTGTATTCATGCAAAAAGCAAGGAAATAATATTGAGTTATTATTGTGCAGGTCTATTCTTGCAATGCTAGACATTTGACTAAATGGCTTAAAGTCTGTTCTCATTGCAGTGATTGGCCAAGAACTGCCCTTTAACCCTATACTGTATCATATTTTATATGCAAAATTCTATGGCCTCTAAATTGTCATTGGATTGATAGTTCATACTTTGTTATAACTTTTTATTTGAATAACTTTTATAGTGTTAGAAATAAACCTGAGCTGAAGCAGTTCATTATCCACCTAACTTCATGTTAAAATATCATGTTAAAATAAAGTAACAAATATAATACACCAGGCTTCTGAGGACAGTTTATTTGTACATCTCTCAATCATCCTTATATGCATTATATGTTTTTCCCCCATAATAAAAACTTCAAAGCTTTGATCATAAATGTCAGCATTTAAATATCATCTTGCTAAGACATATTATTGGGAGCTATAGAAAGACGGCTAATATTTATATGCATTTTTATGGTCATATAAATATCAGCAACTGCACCGAACTCCATGTCTTTGCTCAGTTTGGGCCTCTAAATAAAACTGAGGTGTTTTTCCTCCTCAGGTGTGAGATCTATATTCTCCTATATCATACTATGAGTCATAAAAGACTGATGTACGATACTCAACAAAAACGCACATGCAAACTTTTAGATTTTAGATGTTAGATATTCTGTCTATTTTGTAATTTTAAAAAAAAATCCAGATTTAAAGGGTAAACAGGAAGAGAGTTTTACTGACACATAAAATGGGGTTATCTGACAGATTATACATCACAATCCTAAACCTTTGTTTAAAATGCATTTAAACAGCAGTCTCAGTGATTGGTCTTTTGGAAAATAAAATTAAAGGCACAATATGTAATTTTCATCACTAGAGGTTGCTTATTCAAAACAAAAGGTGTAGCTTGATGACGCCTTGATTTTGCGGAATCATGGGAGATGTTGCCTTCACCTCTACAGCCGGTGGAAAAGAATCCGACGGGACTCGGGCAGAAATCATGTTAATGGATGAGCTAATGTATTAAAGATTTATTAACGTTGCTGTAGTATGAAGCAGGGTAGTGCTGAAAGCCGTTGGAGCAGAATGAGGCTTCTGGAGCGATTGCTAATGAGAGAAAAGCACGACACAAGAGCAGTGGAGATTTTATTATGCCACAGTCGCTTCTTCTGGTCATGCGTATGTGGGGTTTATCATATTAGATACAGTTGAGTGTGTTGAAAGTTATGTTATAATGCTACTCTGTGCATTCACTCAGCAGCTACTATGAGACATTTGTTGCACACTGCAGTAAGATAGATCGACATTAGACATGGTAAAACATGATACTCGCGGTAAATTAAGAAAACGAGATTTAAACAATAAGAGTAACTGTGTTGAGCTATAAAAATGATTTGTTTTCTGTCGATGAATGTAACAGTTGTTCACCTGTCTAATAAAATACATACTATAGACGGTTTCATCGGATGCACGCGCGTTGCCACGGTTACGTGCCTGGCCCGAAGTTAACTTCCGGTCTGTGTTTGTTTATCGGTCTGGCTAGTGGATAGTATGGCGCACTACTCAGTAGAAACACATTTTTGACATACTATTCTTGGATAACATGATATAAATATTAACGATCAAGCAGAGAGCTTTTGACACCAGTGCAAAAACAGTGTGCGTGACTCACCAAAAAGCCTTGAATGTGTCATAAATATCCAGTCTGACTGCATACGAGAGCAGCGTCTAATGTAATTTACTTGTTATTTATTTTGCTTGTTATCAGAAATAATCTACTTAAGAGGTAACTTATTCTGGCTGCGATCACCGTGATCTGATGAGCAGATCGGCTCATCAGTCAATCAGGACACGGCACGTTTACATTTGTTCACATCAAGTGGTCGCCATCTGGATAACTGATCGCATTTATGTTTCCCGCAAAATATTTAAATTGGGTATGTAACAGGCCTTTATCACGGAGTGTAAAACAACTTTCATTTTATCCTCTATTAATGGCAGTGCCATTTTTGAGATGCATTCATATACAATCAATCTCAAATAAGGTACTTTATCTACAAGTTTAAGTTTCCCAACATTAATCTTATATTATGAAACAAAGAAACATGTTATTCCGACGCATTGCATGATTGAAAAGGCGAGCGCGCAAGAATTTATATAGGCTACTGTACAGAAAAATGCAACACGGTCCTTAAAGGGTTAGTTCACCCAAAAATTTTATATTATTACTCATTATTATTACTCACCCTCATGTCGTTCCAAACCCGTAAGACTTTCATTCATTTTCGGAACACAAATTAAGATATGTTTCTTCTTCTCTAAGGTCTTACGGGTTGGGATTGACATGAGGGCGAGTAATTAATGACAGAATTTTAAGTTTTGGGTGAACTAACCCTTTAAGGGGGGGGGCGTTTCCCCCACTCTATATTGCAGACAGAAATGGGAGATTATTTATAATAAACATACTGAAACAATAAAAACATATAAATTAAGATAATGTTGCACAATTAAAATGAAAGATGATAGCGCATAAGAAAGATAACGCAGCCTCTGTTGTCATTGATTCTTTGTGGTTGTCTACCGGAAGACAAGTTTGGGCCACAAAAGCGCACATGCGCAGTAACGTTTGTATGATGTCATTGATAGGCGACACGGTTAAAATGGCTTATTTCTCTGGATTTAAACATTCTTGGAAACATTTGGGATAAAGTACGTACACAAGTCAACAAAATATATAACATTGTTCTAGTGGTTTTTGGATATTTTAATCTAAAAGTCTTACATATTGTGCCTTTAGAAAATGTATATGGACTTCATAATCAGACTTTCTATCCATCCAAATGACATTTTTTATGGACGACCCTAACAAAGTATGAAAATATGTAATACAAAAAGGCCAGTCCTAAAAAGAAGTGACTATATACAGTCCATTGGACTAGCTTCGTCTTGAGAATGAAATCGAACAGAGAGCACCATTTTCTGTTTCACCAGTGGTATCTGTGCACTACACCATTTAAATACAGACACGAGAGTCTATGACCTCCTATTTTAGTCTTCGCCGGCAAAAACGGCATTCAGTTTAACAAAAGCAAAAGCTCATCAGGGACTTTAGAGGACTGGCCTCATTGGCAGCTGATGGAAGTAGGGCACTAATGTTTCCACTGCGCATTAGCTCTGCTAAATATTTTCTGCCCCTTAAAAACCCATAAGCCACAGACTCTGTTTGACTTGTACACCTGCTAATGAATTCAGTTACCTTAATAATCACTAAGCCTACATAAACTGAAAAGTCAAAGGAATTATCCAGGTAAAATAATAGAAGTTAAGCTTTTTTTGACAGCATTGGTGGCAGAAAATTATTTCAACCCATCTCTCAGTTTGTTAAAAATAAATAACATCCAGAAGCTCATCCACCTAAACTATTCTGACCTCAAAAAGGATTTAGAAAAAAAATTACAGCCCAAATAATTAATAGTTTTGTAATGAATAATTCCTGAAAACTAACAAAAATATGTGATTATACTTAAATCCTTTGAAACACTGGCATGGTTTGCTTTCATTGTAAGTGCCTTACTGTAACTGTGATTTATGTTTTTTAAAAATGTTTTAAACAAATTGAAAATATTGTCTGTGGTGATCAGCATGATCTCTCTTGAAACTGCTCAATTTACATTAAACATGGAGTATTCCTTCAAGATGATTAAATATCACAAAATGCCAAGTATTTCAATTAATTTGTGGTTCAGTATTAAAACATCATGAGACTATTAGATGAGACAGAGAAACACATCTTCCGTGAGGCTAAATAAGCAGACATGCTACACATTGCACAGCTAATGGGCAGAAAACTGCAGTGAACCAAGTCCATAAACAATCCTGTGTGAGCAGCAAGGAGTACCTCGACCTTTGAGTTTGGAGTTGAGGCCCTATTAAAACAGAGCCCAGCTTACTGCCAGGACGCGCATCCCCTAACCGTGGAAAAGCAATCTCGCAGCAACTGCTAGGCAATCAGCAGTGCACTGCGCGGGGTTGAGACAGCGATGACCTGCTGATTCCACAACAGCAGAGGTGAACCAGCCTCAACACACTGATGAGCGCTGCACAAACATCAAACAGGCACAGAGGACCTCCCTACGACCTGCTTCGGCAGCCACGTCTGACGCCCGTGCCTTTTATTTGGGCTGATAGTGGAGAATGGATTGGCAAATATCGATCACGGCAGTGTTCGTAAAACTCTCCCTTCAGATTTGAGAGGTGATTATGGTTGGACCCAGCTGATGCCACTGTGTGACTGTCTGGGTGAGTGTGTGTGGTGGGTGATTGTGATCAAACTAAGAATCCAAACATAGCACAATCTCATCATTTGTGAACTGCTCTTACCCTTTAGATCAGTGTTTCTCAGTGTTTTTTGCCTTACGTAGCCCCCAAAGCCCCATTAGTAGGGCTCAAGTACTCCTTCACTCACACAAAACACTAAAATGTGTTTCTTTTAAAGGAATAGTTCATCCAGAACTAAAATTCTGCCACAATTTATTCTTCCCTTCATGTCGATTCAAACCTGCATGGCTTGCTTTCTTCATCAGAACACAAATAAATATAATACATAGAGGTCCATACAATGTAAGTCAATGGGATCCAATGTTGTTGTAGATGCCATAGACCTTTAATTGTATAAACAACAGAAACAGTCTTCAAAATACCTACTTTTGGGTTCTGCAATAGAACAAGTGTTATACCGGTTGAAACAACATGAGGGTGAATAAATAATAATAATCAAGACCAAAACCATAAGCTACGCTCAAAACTTTGGAGTCTACATTTTCATTCTGTTCACCAACCACCAAACCCTACACACAGGATTCTGGGATATAATAGACGGCAAAGGCATGTTGCAGGTGAATGAGAACATTGGATTTGGACACGTCTTGATGCCTTCCTACCTCCGTTTGCTGCAGTTTTCAGCTCTCAGGAAGCCGAAATTGAAAGCACCCCACTTGAACGTTCACGAACGCACTTTCCTCTGGTTGAGTCTCGATGAGGGGCATCCTGAGTAAAAACAAAGATATAAAAGGGTGAGAAAAACACTGACATTACAGGGCCACAAATGCAATAAAACACATTCTCTAAATTCTAACAGATATTGGTAATAACAGATAACACCACCTCCATTTCCAGCACGTCTCTTTGTCGGAATGGAGACTCCAGGAAGGAACAGTGCCAGTGGACTCCAGACGGGCACTCTCTCCCCCCTTGTGTTTGCAATAGGAAAGGAGTGTTATTAATTAAGGATACGAAGCAGATTTTGACAAGGGTTCCCGAGTGGCAAGCGGTGTGGATTCTTGGCGTTGACCTGGCCCAGCGGGGGTAGCAAGCGCGTTTGAGGAAGGGGGTGGAGGAGGGTTGTGCTGGCTCCATGCTGGCAGCCAGGCCTTCCACGTCTGCGTTGGTGCTTTGAAGTGTCACCTTGAGAGAAGAGCCAGTGGCCGGGTAGTGGAGGGAGCAGGAGCAATGAAAGGAGTGGCACCGCTTGCGTTGCCAGACACGGCGCTTTTAATATTACATGGGCTCCCGTCCATCTCTCTACACATGCTGGATATTGCTTCTACTTGATTTATTCAGAAAGTGGATCTTTCTCTGCTCCTTTTCATGCTGTGGTTCAAGTTAACACCTGTGCAGGTTTTAGCCAGGCTTCTGCACTTGAGTATGGTGTGTCAGGTTCTCTGTAACTTTCAATGAAAAGACATAAAGTGTCCGTCACAGCAATGCTTTAACAGCAAATTGAATGGTTCAATTAAGATGTGCTGGCAGTTCCAAGTCACATCAAGCCTTGACATATCTATACATTAAAAATGTCACTGTATGTAAACGATAATGCTTTTACACAGCTACTCATCAATTAAATAAACATTTGGACATTAAATAATGATTTGAGTTTGAGTTATTTTATAGGCTAATCTAACCTTGATGTTACCTTTAAGCTTCCAATAAGGCACAAAACAGTCAGCCTAGCAACAAATAAGCAAAATAAACACTGCAACATTATTACAGTGATATGAAAGTCCTCTGAATTCATTTTCACTACAATCGATAACAGACGCGGTAGTGTTTTAATAAACCAAGCGAGAGATTGACCAATCAGAATTGAGGAGGCCTATTCCAGAAAGCCGCGCAAAGCAAAGACACATTAGCAAATAGAGAAGAAAAAAGAAAAAAAGAACTCCCATTGTCAATAGCATAGCGATGTGTTAAGCACAAAAAACAAGCAGATTTGTGTTGGTCCGCTTGAAGAAATATTTCGCAGTCGCGTGCATGAAAAGGGGATTTCGCACCATAACATAGGTATACATATGGTAGGTTACGACTAACTTAAAATATATAAAAAGTCAGCTACAATTCTGTCCACGTTTGACATTAAAAACGGGGATTGTGGACAGTGGCTGCAAAAAAAGTAGAATTGCTGGTATATTTAAAACAAGAGAGAGGTATTTTTTCTACACCCGTCCCAGACCATAAATGACAGTTTCAACTCCCCTGATTAGTTCTGACATCCGCAGCCTTTTATCTCTCCCTCCATCTTGCTTTTTTTTAAAAAAAAAAAAAAAAACAGATTAACCCAAATGGGCATCCTTTAATGGCCCCTTTTTTAGAAAAGCCGAAAGAGGATGATAATTAAAATAATTAAACCTCTGGGATTGGCGCGCGCATCCCTTGTTCTCTCTCTCCCCCCTTTTGCTCTCTTTTCCTTTCTTCTCTCCTTTTTAAGTTTTGAGTCTAGTTGGCTAACAGATTCAGAAGTGAGAAAACACAAACCACCCTCAGTTAATTGAATTTACTCTCATCTCAAAGGTCTAACTACCCCCCTCCTGTGAAACCGGATGTGGAGGTGTGTGTGTCAGCTGTCTAAATCTGATTGCAGGGGTGGGCTCAGGGATAAACGCTCATCATTCTATTTCTGTGCACTTTGCGTTTAGCTAAACATAAAGCAAAAAGTATCATCTTTAACGATTATTTATTCATGGACTTTTAAGCTATTAATGAGGACAAATGAAGTCGTTTTTAGGAGTGTCAGTATGAAATATGCTTACCAAAATGATCTTGTTTTGCATTTCTGCTTCAGCATGAGCCCATGTGGAATAAACAAAAACATTTAAATATAACCGGGATTTTAGGATGCCGAAAAATGCAGCATTAAAATAATATTTTATGATTTTTTAAACCGTGTTTATGAAATCACACCGAGACGCATCAGTTCCTGGAAGAAAAACATGTTGCTAATGTTATATACATGTTGCTAAAAATTATAATTAATCGTAATTAATTTTGCCTTAACTAGGCTTCTAATTACTCCAAAGACCTAGTAGATACTAAAGGCTATACTGAAAGCATTTCACACATTTTCACAGTTGGACACAGTTATCCTTTAATTAGGCTATAACTTTCAAATGCATGAAAAAATAAAGATGAGCCCTTGATACCAGGAATCTACAGCACTTTCAAGAGAAAACGGAGAAATAATGAAATAAAAATAAGACTCTTTATAGCCCAATCAAGACTGCATGGCACTGCTTTAACTCCACGTCTTGCCTCCTCATGTGTCCTGACAATTTCACTGGGTTGCATTTCAAGTTGGCAAAGAGAGAAGAGAAAAATCCCTTTGCTGTGAATACTTAAGATTTATACTTAAAATTTCATACAATCTTTGAAAACATTGAGGAGCAATTTCATATTTGCACTGACATCTAATTTCTCAAGTAGATTCTGAAATCACAAATTGGTATGGATTCCCTCAGCGTCCAATTATTCTGCATCAGTTTCCCTGACCCCTCAGAGTACTGCTAAATTAAACATAAGATTTTTTTTTTTTGACTCAGTCATGAAATAGTCCTACATATGCACACGTTTGATAAACTAATCTTACTTTCTCAGTTGTAGTAGCTCTCGTCGTGTTTCGCTCTGCCACTGAATTTAAACAAGACTGCAGAGGGAATAATTGCACCATATGTGCCATATGTTTAGGTCACCATCTACATAAAATATAAACTGTTTGAAACATTAAAGCCAATTTGCTGGTCTCCCAGCCAGACCAAAACTGGATTAGTAGTCTACACTGGACGTGATGTACACAAACCACTTTAAAACTAGCCAACTGGCCAGCCAAGACCACCAGCAAGCTGGACTGATTCAAGCTGGGTTTTTTTTGTTTATTTGTTTTGTTTTTTGACCAGGCCACGTACTAAAACTTACAGAACAGTATGTTTTTCGCAGGTAACGGCAAAAACTTGCATGTAATCTATCGTCTGACCTCAAATGAACATGCATGCTAATCTGCAGATAGCGTTTGGACTGCACCTGTTGATTGATAGTTGATAAATCAAGAGCAACAGTGCCCTCTAGTCGTCGATGACGTGAAGATGAATATTGCAGATGATTATCTGCTTACTTTTAAGAAATATTTCATTAGTCATAGCCTCGTAAAAAACCAATACAATTAATACAATAAGAAAAATGTTTTTTAAACAAAACAAAATAATCTTGGGAATTTTGTCAAAGTTTGTCAAACTGTTTTATCAGTGTTTTTGGTAATAATAATAATAAAAAAAGATTTGGGTGATTCTATAATTGCAGGTACATTGGTTATATTTGTTAATTATTTTAATAATGTGTTACTCATTGGCATGATCACAAGATGTTACAGGCCATAACCATAGCATATTTTCTGTAAAAAGTGTCTTATATAGCTGAAAATCATGACTTCTTGTCCGAACTGGTCAGTGTGAAGTGAAAAGTATGAGCATGTACAGCACTCAATACTTAGTTGGGGCTCCTTTTGCCTGAATTACTGCAGCAGTGCGGCGTGGCATGGAGTCGATCAGTCTGTGGCACTGCTCAGGTGTTATGAGAGCCCAGGTTGCTCTGATAGTGGCCTTCAGCTCTTCTGCATTGTTGGGTCTGGCATATTGCATCTTCCTCTTCACAATACCCCATAGATTTTCTATGGGGTTAAGGTGAGGCGAGTTTGCTGGCCAATTAAGAACAGGGATACCATGGTCCTTAAACCAGGTACTGGTTGCTTTGGCACTGTGTGCAGGTGCCAAGTCCTGTTGGAAAAATAAATCTGCATCTCCATAAAGTTGGTCAGCAGCAGGAAGCATGAAGTGCTCTAAAACTTCCTGGTATACGGCTGTGTTGACCTTGGACCTCAGAAAACACAGTGGACCAACACCAGCAGGTGACATGGCACCCCAAACCATCACTGACTGTGGAAACTTTACACTGGACCTCAAGCAACGTGGATTGTGTGCCTCTCCTCTCTTCCTCAAGACTCTGGAACCCTGATTTCCAAAGGAAATACAAAATTTACTTTCATCAGAGAACATAACTTTGGACCACTCAGCAGCAGTCCAGTCCTTTTTGTCTTTAGCCCAGGCGAGACGCTTCTGACGCTGTCTGTTGTTCAAGAGTGGCTTGACACAAGGAATGCGACAGCTGAAACATACACTCACCTAAAGGATTATTAGGAACACCTGTTCAATTTCTCATTAATGCAATTATCTAATCAACCAATCACATGGCAGTTGCTTCAATGCATTTAGGGGTGTGGTCCTGGTCAAGACAATCTCCTGAACTCCAAACTGGCCAGCCTGGTCTGATGAGTCTCGATTTCTGTTGAGACATTCAGATGGTAGAGTCAGAATTTGGCGTAAACAGAATGAGAACATGGATCCATCATGCCTTGTTACCACTGTGCAGGCTGGTGGTGGTGGTGTAATGGTGTGGGGGATGTTTTCTTGGCACACTTTATGCCCCTTAGTGCCAATTGAGCATCGTTTAAATGCCACGGCCTACCTGAGCATTGTTTCTGACCATGTCCATCCCTTTATGACCACCATGTAACCATCCTCTGATGGCTACTTCCAGCAGGATAATGCACCATGTCACAAAGCTCGAATCATTTCAAATTGGTTTCTTGAACATGACAATGAGTTCACTGTACTAAAATGGCCCCCACAGTCACCAGATCTCAACCCAATAGAGCATCTTTGGGATGTGGTGGAACGGGAGCTTCGTGCCCTGGATGTGCATCCCACAAATCTCCATCAACTGCAAGATGCTATCAGCAGCTTTCAGCACCTTGTTGAATCAATGCCATGTAGAATTAAGGCAGTTCTGAAGGCGAAAGGGGGTCAAACACAGTATTAGTATGGTGTTCCTAATAATCCTTTAGGTGAGTGTATTTCAAATGTCTTTGGGTAGGAGAGAAACAATTTAAAATACCACGATCCTAAACATTATTTGGAATTTAAAAGGGATGGTTCATACAGAAATTACTCACATGCACGTTGTTCAAAACAAATATGTCTTTCACCTGTGGAACACAAAAGGAGAAATTTGAACAAAATGTATTTTAATACAATGTCAATAAGTGACTAAAGATGTCAAACCTAAAGAGACACCATAAAAGTGGTTCAACTCCTGTATAGTTGTCAAATCTTCTAAAGCCTGTGTGAGAAAAAGACTGAGATTTTGTTTATTAGGTTTTATTAATGCATTTAATTATAGCTAATGAAACAATTCAAAATAGTGTGCGCACATCCAAATATCACTTCACCAGGTGCTCCCAAAAAAGTTTAATAAATTGCATTGTTTGCAACAAAAGTTGCAACTTCTTTGGGAGCAGAAATAGCAGTGTGCCAGTTCTTTTGCATTTTAACTCATTAAACATTACAATTAAATTATAACAAAAGAAGTGAATTTGAAACTGAAATGGAATGAAATTCATACATTAAGTGTGACTTAAATGTGCCCGATTGCATTTTGTATACCTAAAAACCCAAATGGCAATTGTCTGTCTTTTGTAACAGCTTCAAATCATTACAGGCAACAGCCAAGGAAGTGATGTTTTTGTGCCAGCATAGCTTGTAGGCCTCAAAATGCATTTCATTTCCGTTCCAGAACTCAAAGCGCAATTAATCAAGGAAAAAAATAAATCACGACAACCCCAAATCTGTAGTGCAAAACATTGAAGATGATTTTATTTTTGTCATTCACAGTTAACACAAGCAACTGCTTTAAGAACCTTTTCCAACCGACCCGGCCTTCCCTCCCACACCAAACCCCCAGAACCTTCATCTCCAGCAAAGAAGCTAATATTCAAACGTTCCTTTCATTTCACGCTGATTGTACCTTGTATCTTAAGTCATAGTTCCTGTTGTTGGCATTAAAAGAGGATTGTTGTACATGCTCTAGATAGCAAGGCAGAAGGAACAGCAGAGACTTTAAGGGGACAACAGGATTTGGGAACAATTTGAGTATGACTATCACATCTGCAATTCGTATATGACACTTGACTATTAATGTAGCCATTTTGTGGATATTTTCTCATCGCATACTTCCAGCCCGACAAAATCTTGAGTCTTGTATTTACCCCTCAAACTGATATGTGGTAGTATAAGAATTGATGTGCTCAAATAATACAACAAAAACCAGTACATTTAAGCTCTACAAAGTACATTGTCTTATTGAGTATTTGGCACTCAGAAAGCAAAATGTTTAATATTATACTTGAACACCTGCAGTGCGCTGAAGTGAGAGGGTAAAAGACAGATCATCCAAACTATTATTAGTTACCTACTGGGTTCTGAGCGTATATGATGACTGAGCTTGAGACTGAAGGTTGGTGTCATCAAAGCGAATTACTTGACTGACGTCTGACTTTTATTTAATAGCAGAATAAGGCTTCAAAATGTCCACCTAGATTTTAATTACGATGTTTAATAGAGATTACGGAAGGATAAGATTCCTAATCTATGGCCGCTGTTCGATTTCAATGCATTATAATTTTTAAAAGTAGTGGTGCGTGACCGGTAATACTTAAAAAGCTAAAAAGGAGGATAGGACAAAAAAATAAATAATTTAAAAAAATATAAAAAACATGTTGAACCTTCCTCTCGTTTGGCTGTATCATTTCTTGAATCCAGATTTAGTCTGGTCCAAGACTACAACAGATTTTTTTCTGTAATGAGTAACAACGGACAGTGCAATTTTACCCAGAATCAAGTCTGGGATACAGGCCATCATTTTCCACATACACACACACAGACATCACACATACACAGTAACATAGTAAAGATAAACATGACTTGAGCACATGAAAATGCACTTGACATGTCTAAAAGGTAAAACCTGAAGGTTTTAAAGAAACGCTGACTCCTGCTTGGCACAAGACGACCGTCCAACCAACCGGCCGACCAACCGCCTCGCCTCCTGGCATCCAAACACACACTTCAGCTCTGTGCGGGTGAGCTGTGAGGGTGTAAGCATTGTACCATTACTACAAATGCATCAACTTATATTGCTTCTAACAGCGTAAATGCAAAGCTTCCACATGCTGCAAAAGTTACTTGGTTAAAGGGAGCGGATAAATTAGCAAAAAATAAAAGATGCAGCGGTGACATTTCTGATGAACAACGCAGTGGGGTTACTAAAAGACATTTTGTGACCAGTGACCACCTCTATACACGCTGTTTTAGTCCATGCTTTCCAATTGTCTAGTCTGAGGGTGAGGGTTTTACTGATTTATTGGCTCCAAATCCTGTTGTCGGCTTGTGGAAATGTGACAGATAACACTGAAAATTGAAAGAGTCTGGCCTTATGCTCTAATAATCTAAATTCGCACATCTCTACCTCCCTCTTTTTCACCATTAATCCATAACTTTAGCTGTGCTCCTGATGACTTTCGTTATAGTCCATGATCCTTAACGGTTGCTGCCTGGGCCGCTCTGGGCATCTTGAGCCATACGTGTCTCGGTTTTTGGCTCTTTGAACATCAGGTTGGGTTTCTTTAGCAGATGTGATGAGCGTGAAGCTCTGTGCAGCAGTGGATATGGGCGTACTCTTCGTTGTCGGCTCCACACAGAGCTCAGTCTTCAGGCCCTGCGATAGGCCAGTGAGACGCGGAGGCGGGGCTTCATCCTCGTCACACTGGCTCTCGCTTTTGTTGCGGAACAGCTCTCTTGCCCGCATACCCAGAAAGCTCTTGGCGCTGGGGTAGGAGCCTACGGTGAGTGGGGTGTCAGAAGGGACCATGGGTCCTGGGGGTCCCAGCGGGGAATGAGGGCGGTGAGGGGGCGGTTCCACTAGGACAGGTGGGGGAGTGTCTCGATTGCCGTTTACAGAGTTGGCCGGGGAAGGGCTGGCCTTGGGCTGCCCTGATGATAAAGTGCTGCCATTGCCACGTGGAGACTGAGATGACTTGCCGTCCTCTTTGTTGGCTGTTTTTACTGCGCCGTCCACCACTATGACACTGTGACACCAGAAACAACCAGATATAATGTCACAATCTTAAGAACTTAAGAGATTGAGGTTTGGGGAGGGGTGGGGGGATGGGAGAAGGGAGGGGGCCCAAAATGCCAGAAAATGCATAATAATCAAGTAACCCACAAACAGATACATTTATAAATATATGACACATAAACAGGAAACAAATTGGTGTCCTATTAGCTTTTTTTAGTGTAATAAACGCATGTGATTTGTGGATTAATTGCAAAGTTAAACCATCATAGAGTTTTGTCTTGCCAGTCTACACATTCAAGCGCAAGATTTTAAACCATTCAAGCGCAAGAAGAGGCGAAAGAGAACTCAATTCGGAACATGGGCGCTGATATCGCCAACACCTAATTGATTTCTCTTTCGCGTCTCCCTGCGTTTGAACAGACATATACACACAAAATGATGTCAAAATAACCATCTCAGCAAGTATTCTCGTAAACAGTCAGTTATGTCTTAAGTGAAAAGTTGAGAAAGAAATTGGATGTGTATCATTACATCAGATCCATGAATTAGGTCTTAAAGTGACAGCAGCCTATAAATACCTGCTGCTATGTCATTAATATTCCTGTCAGACCTTACTTTATCTGTAACTTTGTTCTATTGCATTTATCTATGCTTGTAATTAGAGTATTTGTTCTTATTTTATTACTGACTGTTCACTTGTCTTTTATTAGTTAGGCAAATAGCTTTTGCTGTGGTATCGAAGTATATAAAATTGTGCTTTTAACAATGAATGGAAAGCAGTTACATTTGCCTTTTTTTTTTTTTTGCTGATCTGAAAAATTATCTGTGACTCAAACACCGACCTGAACTTTGTGATCTGCACCACTATATCAAACTGCTAAACTATGATCAGAGATACCAAAAATTGTGAACCTCATATAAAATAAAGTGCACCTATAAATAATTAATGAAAATAATACAAAAATATAGAAAGAATTTAAATTTAAAAGCCTGACTTGGCACCCTATTCATAAAATCATAAACAAACAGAAATAGTAGCATGTTGGACTGGACAAACTGCAACATAAATGTTTATATTTGAATGACACCATGGTTTTTAGGGTTTTTTTAAGTCCTACCTTGGCTCGATGGAACTGCGAGGCTCAGTGGCGCCCTCTGCCGGTAAGGATAAAGCAGTGGCAGAGGAGTCTTCGGTTTCCAACCTACTGTAGAGCTGCAAAAGCTCAGTCTGCAGAGCCAGAGTTACCCGCCTCTGTGCCTGATATCTGCTCTCAGAGGCCTGCAGTTCCCCTCTAAGCAAAGGCAAATAAAAACAATTGTAAGACACTGTAAAATTATGGAATTAAACAAGAAGGTATCATATAGAACATGGAGTAAATGTAAAGATAAGTTGTTTGTATGGTATGAACAGCCTTCACAGAGACCAAAACAGATCATACTTGGCCTGAGCCTTGACATCTTCAAGAAACTTCTTTTGCTCTGCGATCAGGTGCTCTTTCTTTGAGAGTTGAGTTTCCAGCTCTGCCACTCTCTGCTGAGCAGCATCCAGCTTTTGGCTCTGAAGTAACAGATTCTGCTTAAGACGCTCAGTCTCCTTCCCCCAGGAAATCTGCAGCATCTGCACCTCCTACAGGAGAGAAGTGGAGAAAGACAGAGAATATAACGTAAATCATATTTATAGCAAAGATGAAAGAGATGCTGGGCTTCTTGTTCTTTTGACTTGTACCTTGCTAGTATCCGGTCCGGCCTGATGCAGCTCCTGAACACACAGTTTATGAGCTTCTCCCAACAGCAACAGCTGCTTATTAAGAAAACTCAACTGCTGTTGAATACTTTCACTCGAGGACAACTGAAAAAAGAATGAACAATGACGACAATGACACAATCACACCATACTCCATTTAAAGGGACAGTTCACTCCAAAAAAACAAAAAACCATCACTTACTACAGTAAATACACTCAAACTGACTGAAAGCTCTTTTTGGAGCTCAAGAGACAGAGGGTGATTATTTTTACCTTGGCAGTGAGCTGGTTTAGCAGGTGCCCTGTGTGGCACACCTTGTTATTCGCCTTCTGAAGCTCTGCCTCCATCTCACCTATTCGCTTCTGGCATTCTTGTAGCTTACTCTGAGTGGAGGATCACAGATGCATAATAAATTATCATGCCGTTTCTGAATGTTTTGGCCATCTCATTTACGATCACTAAATTATATACACATATTTTACGTTCAAAAGTTTGGGCACAGTTTTTTATTTATTTTTTTTTTTTTTATTAAAACGTATTTTTATAATATTACAAAAGATTTCTATTTGAAATAGGTGCTGTTTTTTTACTTTCTATTCATCAAAGAATCCTGGGGGGAAAAGTTTCCACAAAAATATTAAGCATCAAAACTGTTTTCAACATTTATAATTATAAGAAATGTCTCTTGAGCAGCATATCAGTATATTGACTGGAGAAATGGCTGCTAAAAATTTAGCTTTGCCTTCACAGGAATAAATTACATTTCAAATATAATAAAATAGATATTTCACAATATTACTGTTTTTATTGCAGTTTTGATAAATTAAATACAGCCTTGGTGAGCATAAGAGATATCTTTCAAAAACATAAAAAAAAAAAAAAATCTTACTATGTGTGATTCAATAAGACAGAAGTGTTTAAAGCACCTGTAACTCTTGGTTTTTGGTGTAGTAGTCATCCCTGGCCTGCTGTAGTTGGCGAATCTGGCTGTGCAGGCGTGTAACTACAGTCTCTCGGTCGTCCCAAAGCTGCCGGTATCTCTGCTGCTCCACCTGCAGACTCTCTCTCAGAGACATGATATCCACACTCTGCAGGTTCAGCTGGTCCTTCTGTAGAAACAAACACACAGATATACATTCAACTGCATTAGTCTCTGCCACCCTCTAGTGGTCAACAAAGGTTAATGTCTGGTGCCACCAAACAGAATTATTCACAGTTTACTATATTATACCTAGAGGCATTAATTCTAACCGATGACTCAAAGCTGAATGCTTTTCGAAAGGTCATGAAATTGTGTTTAAGTTACCATGGCGTTATTCTGCTCCTCGAGCGCGGTAGCATTGATGATGCGCCGAAGCAGACGTCGGTTACGTACAGCATGCTGCTCTCGTTTGTAGCGCTCATACAGGAGCTGGTTGTGGAGAAGCAGCAGCTGACTGCGCAGTGTCTGCAGCTCATCCATAGGAGCAGAACCTGCGCATGAGAAAGAAAGAATGATTTAAGCATTAAAGTAATTAAGACATTTTTATCATTCTGCTAGCAAAAAGCATCTTTCTCCATTGAAGGCCATTTAACCTTTTTCAAGCATCATATAAAATCAAAAATATTGAATTTAAATATAAAAGTAGATGTTTTACCAGTGCCCAACTTTTTGCAGGGCTCTTATATACTCAAAAATAACCTTTCATAAACAAAGGTTTTCAGTTTCTAACACCATTAAATATACGTACAGGATAGGTTAAAAGTAAGTATATATGTCTAATTTATTACACAACTAAAAGTGTAAAATAATAGGGGTGCCCAATACGGCGTCCACCCTGAAGAGATGAAAATAGTATTTTCTATGGCACATTTAAGTATAAGCAAGTTTACATTTTAAACATATATGTTGTAAGCATAATTCATAACTTTAGGTATAAAATGTTATTTTAAATGGAAAAAAAAAATACTCAAGTTTACTCAAAAATTAACATTTTGTTATTTAATCATGTCTCTCTTTTATGGAACATAAAAAGATAATATGAGAAATTTCTTAATGTTTTTTTGTTTGTCCAAAACTGTTAATTACCATTGTTCTTCAAAATATCATACTTCATATTTTAAAAGCCATGATGGTGAGTAAATAATGGCAGAATGTTCGATTTTGGTTGTACTATCCATTAAAGGGTTAGTTCACCCAAAAATTTTCATTCAGTCATTACTCACCCTCATGTCATTCCAAACCTGTAAGACCTTTGTTCATCTTCAGAACATATCTTTTTGATGAAATCTGAGATTCCTGCCCCTTCATAGACAGCTACACAAGTTCATAAAGAGATCGTAAAACAAATCCATTTGAATTGAGTGGTTTAGTCAAAATTTTCTGAAGAGACAGATTGAATTTAGGCTCTTGTGCGTCAAGCAGTTTCGGTTGAGCTTCTGTTTATGTTTGCTAATCAATGTTTATATGTGCATAAAAGCCTACGTTCAATCTGTTCATTGTATAAAGCAATAGTCTCTTCAGAAAATTTGGACTAAACCACTCAATTCATATGGATTAGTTTTACGATCGCTTTATTCACTTTTTGAAGCATCAAAGTTTCAGTTGCATAGCTATCAATGGAGGGACAGAAACACTCAGATTTCATCAAAAATATCTTCATTTTTGTTCCGAAGATGAACGAAAGTCTTACGGGTTTGGAACGACATGAGTAATTAATGACAGAATTTTCATTTTTAAGCAAAATACCTTTTAATACTCCTTTAAATGTTTATTTATTATACTGCTTTTCTACAAGCAGCTGAATGTGTGCTTTGCTCATGCAATGTTGTTTACCTCCAAAGTGTGTCCAGTCAGCTGACTTGCTTGGCAGGGGCAATCTGAGAGCGATTGCAGAAATGTTGGAAGAAAAAGGGGGGGGAAACAGGGAATCAACAAGGTCAGTGGCAATGTGACAATAATTTCAGACACACTGCTTTTCTGGCAGAGGAAGATTTTCTTCACAGAACTCTCTCTGACCAGAGCCAAAACACCTTAATTTGTGTGAGCCCAGTAACCCAACTCAATTATGTGTCTTATAGTATGGCCTGTGCGGGGCAGGAGGAGAGAGAGACAGAAAGAGCTCTGATTGTTTTTGGTTAACACAGGCTCTGCTGTTACGCTGTGGACTGATTTGCGTGGCAGTGGATGTGACACGGGACAAAGCAGACAGTTGTTTCAGTGTGAAAGCGAGTTAGTGGGCACATTTGCAACTAGTCTGATCCAGTTCTTCTTAAAGAGCCTCAGAGCAACACCAGCAGGTCTTATAGATGGTGATCCGAGAGATTGTTAGCGTGTTATACAGGTGGTAGGGTGTTCTGGGTTGTTAGCATGTTGCTAATGTTTAAGTGGAGTCAAAAATATCTTAATTCCAAGAGTTTCAAGCATATGAATGACCAAGCAAAATCTTATTTAAGAGTCAGAAACTCTGAATCAGTGTTTCTTAACTCTTTTTCCAGTCAAAAACACTGATCTATAATATAGAAATGGCAGATGAGAACAAAACTTGAACTGAATTGAGCTGGATGATGACACTCTTGTCTTCTGTAGAGCTTCTTTATAGCTGAATCGATTTGTTTCATAATGAATTAATTTTTCAAAATCGACACTGTTATTGAACTGAATTGAATCAACACTGAACTGATTTGAGCTGAATAACACCAGTGTTGCCTTGTGTAGAGTTGCCTATTGTTTCATTTTTTTAACTTTACAGTCATTGAATGGTCCAAACATATATTTTAGTCTAGGACTAGACTTAACCCTTGTCTGTGAAACCATATACCGTTTATAAATAAAGCTGACTTGACTTAATAAAAAATGCCAACGACTTGGGGGTATGACTTTGCCAGGACCTTTTGAAAGTCCCTCTCCAAATATTAAGCATCAAATATGCCTTGATTTGCTTTGATTTTGTCATGTCACACATTTTGGTGGAAACGTGGAAAGTCTGGTTAGGCTTTATAATCTGCGGTTAAGTGTCTTGCTCAAGGACACAGAGACAACTCACACCCTTTTTGATTACAAGCCAAGATCTTGAACCACACATGACCACAAGCTTGAATTATAGCAAACCGTGAAAGCAAAAGGGCTTACCTCTTTAGCACTTTGTCATGGGCATCACCACCTTGCTGCACAAGGCGATCCAGCACCTCCAAGGGGGAGGCAGACACAACCCCCTCCACACCCTCCTCCTCCCCTTGCTTGCTCACATCACCTCTTTGGACCCTCTCAAAGGCTACTCGCTGCACAATCTCTGAGGTCTTCCTCCCCACAAAGAGAGAGGCCGCCCGAGGCAGGGCCATGTCAAACAGAGCCTCGTACGGCAGGGGTGGCGGTTTGCACGGGCTTGGGGAGCACAGGCCGTATTTTAGAGCCTCGTCCTCCGGTGCAGAAGGGCTCCGATGGAGTTGGCTGTGCATTGGGTGTTCGATGGGCATGAACACTGGCTGGAAAGACCAGGGATGCTCCTGGGACGGGCCTCTGCTCACTCTGCCTCTGTCCCCGGGTGTGATCTCAGTCTTGTCAGGAGTGGAGATGGCGTTGTGAGGGTCTCGAATCGAGCCACACAGGATAGAAGAGGGCAGAGGTTTCTCTTGCGTGCCAGTCAGGGTCTCCGTGGTGTTGAAGAACGGAGAGTCAAAGCCACGAAGGCTGGCTAAATCTTGCTTCTTCTCAGTTAACTTCAGAAGCTCCTCTGTGATGGCAGCTGAGAGGATGGGAAATAGAAATAGATGTGAAGACACGACCAGATCTTTGTTGTTTAATGGATTAGTTAGTTAATTGGGAAAGGACACAACTCAACTGGCATGAAACTACAGCCACAATGCCACAAACAACCAGTTAAATGAGTGTGAAAGAAACACTAGTTCATACCATCCTCCCGCTCTTTCTCGATCCTCATTTGTTCTTGCTCCTTCATGTACATGGAGAGCTCGGTCAGGGTCATTGGCATGTTCTCACTTCTGCCATCTGTGTCAGATAAAAGACACATCTAAAGGCCCATTCACAACAAGAATGATAATTATAACAATAATTATATTAGCATCCACACTAACGCACAATAGCCACACAATGCCGCTTTAAATTCTTAAAAGTTGGAAGGATTCTGATTGGTTGTCAATCAGCTGGAAGAAATCATTCTGACAGTGTTTCCAACGATATCAATCCTCTGTGTCTTGTTACAGTTGTGGTGTGGACTCAAAGAATTACAATGACTGTTAAAAATTATAGTTATCGTTATAGATACCGTCCTTGGTGTGAATGACCCCTAACACTTGCCTTTTCCGCTCAACACTTTAACCATGTTAACCATGCCAATGGTTAAAGAAATTGTTCTACTAACTCTTTAAAGAGAATCAAACTTTTACTTCAAATGTCAGGCTGTTGTGTTAGTAACATACCTCTGTGATTGATCGTTTCAGGTCCAATTCTCTCAAGCTCTCTGACTGGCTCCTGTCTGACCAAGATGGGTTTGGTGTGATCTAAAGGTCTACCGTCCTATGGAGCACATAAAAGTTAAAACAGCTTGTAGTGAAACAATACACAAGCAAAATGGTCTTGAGCAGACTTGAAGTTGTTTTAACAAGGGAAGGTAAAAGGGAATAGTTCACTCAAAAATGTAAATTCTGTCATCATTGAAGAATGTTTTAACCATTTTTGTCCATACAATAAAAGTCAGTGAACCCCATATACATCAATGTATAAACAAAAATATTTTCAAAATATATTCTCATTAAGGAAATACTATAGATATGCACAAAATGTCATCCTCCACAAAAGTACCTTGCATGGTGGGCTGGCGGTACTGCGTGGCAGAGACACAGGGGAAAACTCATCGGAGAGGCTGGGAGGAGGTGAGGCGGCCGCAGGGGTGCTTGAGGACGGGGTGGCTTTGCCACCTGCTGCAGGAAAGTTGACAAAACCAAATTCATACTAGTGCTTGATGGAATGGACACCCTAATGTGCCTACCGGTGCCATGCTAAATATCTAAGTTGATTGACCAAGCATAGACAGTATAGTCACCAGGTGTGCTGTAGAGGCGGCTCGGTAGGTGAGAGGCACTCTGGGACAGTTCCGGGTTCGGTGACATCCCACGGGAGGAAGGGGGCGTAGCCATGCCACACTGGGAGGAGGGGCTCCAGAGGGAATCCTTAACACCATATGTGGCATTAAATTCACAGCTAGAGTTCTATAAATAAACACAAGCAAACACAAAATAAGTTCCTTGATTGCTTATACATAGGGTAATATTTTATTTAGCAAAGACACATTCAATTGGTCAAAAGTGACTGCGATAATGTTTACATTGTTACAACATATTACTATTTTGAATAAATACTGTTCTTTTGAATTTTGTATTCAAAGAATCCAGAAAAATGTATCCCAGTTTCCACAAAAATACTTAGTGGCACAAAATTAATAATAAGGAATGTTCTTTAAGCAACATATCAGCATATTAGAATCATGAAGACTAATGGCTGCTGAAAATTCAGCTGTCACCACAGGAATACATTTAGTATTGAAATAGAAAACATTTATTTTAAATTATAATAATATTTCTAGGGCTGTCAATTTAATAATAATTAATATAATTAATTAGTTATGGGAATGTGTTATATATTATGATATAGTTAAGCAATATCCCACAAGTGCTGTTTTTGTCCTGAATAGCACAAGTTTAAATGTGATATTGATTTTATACAACAGTTCAATAAATAAGAAGTTTATATTTTAGACATAATATGGTCTGCTTTTGCTCAATTTTGACAATGAAAATTTGGCCAGAGCAGAACTGCTGTGCATCTCCAAATAACATACAGCGCTGCTTTATTTCTGAACGAGTTCACGTTTTGAGTGACTCAATCAGGTGAACCAATGATTCAATGGCCCAATCATAAAGAGAGCCATTTAATTCATTCCTGAATGAATCAGCCGTTTGAACAAATCTAATAAATGAATGACTTATTTACAAATCCCTCTAAATTGTAATGTAGACGCATGCATTTTCTGTAAAGCTGCTTTGAAACTATATGCATTGTAAAAAGCGCTATACAAATAAATGTGAATTATTTCGAGTATCATTTCATATTTCCATATGAATCAAAAACTCATTAAAGGTATCGTTCCCCCCAAACATGAAAATTCTATCATCATTTACTCACCCTCATGGCCATTGAAGCCTAAAAGTTTGTGTGTAATAAATGTTAAATCAAATAAAATATTTTTTTTCTAAAGTTACTTTTTGTAATTTCTATTTGACGCTTTTCTCATTTAACACAATAATGACTTTAAATTATCTTTTCTCAGACAAAGTTGATGTGCAATTAAATTAAACTGCACATTGTGCAATTAATTATATTACATTTTTTTAAATTTGATCTTACTGTTTCCACAGTAGTTTTAATAAATTAAGTGCCCAATACATTTTAGTGAGCAAAAGCAGTGTATATATACACATTGACATTTCACAAAATGTAAACTTTGCCAGCAGTTTCACAACATGTTTGCACTTTGCGGCATCATATACCATAGACTATAGTGCTTGTAAAAGTATAGTAAAGTAAAAAGGGAAGCACATTATGGGCCAATATTACTTCTCTTTTTTTAAATCAGCCAATATTGCATATTTAAATGTTTCTGCCTATTTTAAGTTTTAGATCATCATCTAGCACGAAGTTAGTTCCATATAAATGCATTTAACTAACATAAGCTCTGTATTTTAAAAAGCTTTCTATTACTTTGAGAGCACAAAAAACTTGTCTGATAGTGATTGCCAATCTCAGTGTTAAAATAACCATTATCTACCAAATCACAACAAAACTGTGATCACATAGCCTAAACTCGAAATTTGAATCATCACACCAAAAAACATTAACATATGACCAAATGTTAATGGCTGTGAGCCTCATTAGAACACAAACACAATGCAGTTTGTTTTCCATCAGCAGAGGGTTCAGAATAAAGGTCCTGACAGTGGGAGTTGACAAGCCAGGAGAAAGCGCTCTGGCGTCATTCACGTTGTCAAGACAACCGTTTCTGCGTCAGCTAAGAGATGGCATGTTTCTCTCTTTTTAAAGCCCTGTACACCCACCGGAATGACTCAACACCTCTCCCCTCCTTTCCTCTCAGCTCCTCAGCCTGCCTGGAGAACAAGGAGATGATTCATGGTGGGAGAAGGAGGGGGAGCTCTTGTGTGCAACGGGAAAGGAGGGGTTCAGGGATGGGTTATGGACAACAGCTGACAAGCTGACAAACAGCAAGAGGGAGGAGGGAAGCAGATGCCGATTTCTGCACTAGATCAGTTTATATGCAGAGCACTGGATTCAAACAGGTAGTTCCACACCAAACTCACACCAATGGCTGTGCTCTTACCTGCCGACGGGTTCCAGTGGGGCTGCGATAGGGGGGCTGATTCCCTGAGAAAGAGGACAGGGACAAGGGAGGGACGACAGGCTGACGAGGGGTGGAGTAATGCGCTGAGGAAGAACTTCCTGGAAGGGGACAGAAAAATTATGTCCACAAAAAACATCCTGCCACTGCTAAAAAAGCAGAGTTTGCCTGAAAATAGACTGTAACTGAGTTAGAATGCTGGTTATGTTGTCTAACTTCATTTCCTATTACATTTATGCATTTGGCAGATGCTTTTATTCAGTCATGTATTTAAGATATATACGTTTTATCACTTAACACATATTCCTCATGACCTTGCATCTATTTATATAGTCACTACACCATCCCTAGGATAAAAAAACATTTAAGGGGTCATTTGATGCTTTTTAATGTTTTCCTTTTCCTTTAGTGTGTAATATATCTGTTTGTGTATGTTTATGATCTGCAAAGCTACAAAGCTTATAGACTCCCACAAAGGGATTTATTCCATCTAACAGAGAAGTCCAGATGTTATTTCCACAAACGTCTACATCACAATGTGAAATATTAGCATAATGCCCAGCCAATGGCAAAAGCAAAACCCCTTTCTTTGGCATTCCGAAAATGGATGAAATTAGGAATCAGTGGTTTAGATTAATTTATAACGATGTTTCTGAGCAGTACAACCCAAAAGTTAGCTTGTGTACAGCGTATTTTACGGAGGACAGCTTCCTGAACCTGGGAAAATACAAAGTTCACTTCAGGACATAAAGTTAGTATGAAGAAGGCAAATTAAACCATTATAACATCATATCTGAAAAGTAAGAGAGTCACAAAATAAAAAGCTAACCTGTGAAACGTTTTGCTCAAGTCGTGCTTGCTAAATTTGTTCAGATCGATTGGCTTGATTATCCACATTTTCAGAAACCGACTCAGGCTAGAACTGACACAGTAATACTGACGACATTAAAAACTGTGTGTTGATAGTTGCTTTAGAAGCTGAAATTCACAATTATGGTAAGGGTCGTTACATTTCTGACACATGCTTGAGGTTTTTGGCCAATCACAATGGACTGGGTCAGCTGACCAATCAGAGCACTCTGGGCTTTTCAGAAAGGAGGGGCTTTGTATAAACTTCAGACATAATAATAAACTTAAACTTCTATAACTTTTCTTTAGTTTCACTTTTTTCACTTTAGCAATAATCTTGAAAAAAAAAAAGACCAAACGTATGTCTGTGGTCCAAAGCATTCAAGATTTATGACAGTTTAAGGTCTATGCTCAAACAAGTACTAAATGGATCATAACTATCCCATGAATATAATTTAGCACCATAATATTCCTCAAAAATACAAAATATTAAATAAAAAAACATTACCAAACTAAAATATAGTACATTAATAAAAAATAAATATAATTCTGTCATTTCTGACCAACACGCGAGTAGCACCAGAGGGATAATGAACTTTTAAAATAGCATCATATGACCCCTTTAAGGGCTGTCTGCAAAGTTTGAGTAAGTAATTCAGACAGGATGAGGGTTACCGTAGCTACTGTGGAAGTCGCCGTAAGGGCTGGCAGTGCAATCAGCCGGACGTTGTTGTAGATGAGCACAGAAATGCTCAGGCATGCTGGCATAGCCCTCTTCGCAGTACGCCTCCTTCGGGTCCAGAGAGACTTTGGCACACTCTATAACAATATCGTGGATCTCAAATCTCTTCCACCTGTACAGAAAAAAGCAAAGCAAATGAAGGATGAAGGTTTATTTATGGTTTATGCAATTAAATAAGTCACATGATTCTTTATTGCCTCACCGGCTGGGGTCTAGTTCATGGTCCTTGGTTCCGGTCACTAACTCAGGATGTATTCTGACATGTTCAAGCATGGGCTGAAACACATAAATACAACATAAACATGATTAGTTATATTTGACTAAAATGACACAATCGCTAATTAGCCATTAGTCATCACCATTTCTGCATAAGTGAATTGAAGGTTTTTTTTTTTTTTTTTTAAATGAATACTTTTATTCAGCAAGAATGCATTAAAATAATCAAAAATTACAGTAAAGGCATTTATAATGTTACAAAAGATTTCTATTTCAAATAAATACTGTTCTTTTGAACTTTCTATTCATCCTGAAACAACTTATAGTTTCCACAAAAATACTTAGCTTTTATGCTTTTTAATACTATGTTTTCAATAGTGATAATAATAATAAGAAATGTTTAGCACCAAATAAGCATATTAGAATGATTTTTGACACTGTATGTGACACTGTAATAACATTTAGCAATATTACTGTTTTTACAGTATTTTGATCTAATAAATGCAGTCCTGGTGAGCACTTCTTTCAAAACCACTTAAAAAAATCCCCAAACTTTTGAATGATATTATATACCAGTAATTATTTCCATGTTATGGCTAATACCTGATTTTCAAATGCTACAAGTGAATTTAGGCATCACAATATTATAGTATACAGTATAAAACATGGATATAAATTTTTGAGATTTGCTAAAGATTACTTTTAAAATGTATATATAAACTATATAATATAATATAATATAATATAATATAATATAATATATATACACACATATACACAAAACATCAGCCAATATTATTGGCCAATAACCAATATATTACTCATGCATCCCTACTACTAGGCACTGTCACTTTTACATTTATTGAACGAAAAAAAAAGTAATATGGGGAGTAAAAAGCAATAAAGGAAATATGGGGATGAGCAAAGCAAACAATGATTTTTTTTAATGAATTTCATTACACCTCATGTATTTGGGAAACCTCCTGGGAAAGCAACTGTATGAGAGTCAGCTCACCTTGACCACCTCCTCAAAAGTGTCCATGTTTTCTTTCATGCTGTAATGGGAGCGCAGGTAAGACACAAAATTGCAGGGGTACATCCCATACAGCCGGTGGAAGAGCGAGTAGACGCTTGCGTGCAAGTGGATGAGATAAACCTCCGGTACGTGTCCTATCAACAGTAAATGATCATACAGCTAGATAACCATCATTTCTTTTGTTACTTTAAAGAGGCCTCATAATATTTTTGGAATTTCTGTGGGAGACTAAACTAATCCAGAGGCTTTAATGAATATTAATAATAAAAAACTCAGAGAGAAAAAAAAAATGTAATCATACATAATTCATACATTATTTGAATGTTAGTAACTCTTACCTGGGTTTCTCAGGTTCCAGGAAGCCAGGCGGCCAAAGATATCAAAAAACTCATAGAGATGCTGCTTTCCAGCTTGAGGAATCATGGGTAATAATGTGATGAGCACCAGGACTCCAGTTATTAGAACCACAACATCTGTGTCTGTCTGTAACACACAAATTATTGTATATACTGTACGTTACAAAACAATCAGGCACTTGATACCAAGAGGCACAGCTGAAAGATCTTTAACATTATGAGCTTACCTTGAGGCATTTGAGGAGAGATAGCAGCAGCGGATAGCGAGCGATCTTGTGGATCCAAGACGGCTGCTTACGGACAACGTGCCCCAGTAGAGTGAGAGTGGGCAGGCGACAGGGGGCTTTAGCCATGCATTCATTCATTTTATCAAAAAGGTGCTGAGAAACAGACAATACAGCCATGTCACATTACAGGCCACACTGACCATAATGTTGTTCTCTGCCCTAGACATTTATCACTGTTATTAAATATTAATTAATTTAAATACTTTAAATGATTTAAACCAACCAAATCCAATCACCAACTTTCAACTCAGGCTTTGACCTTAGATCATGGAGCATGTGCACATGAAAGTGTGACATCAGTAGCGAACAGCCAATCACATGCCTTGAAACATAGAGAAACTGTGATTCACTTCTTGTGGGAGAATCAGATTCATTTCTCTCTTAAAGATCTGCCAAAGATGGAAGAATATGAAGTATATAAATGCGTTTATACAGCAAGAACAAAATATCTTGCTATATCAGTGATTATAGCAAATGAAAGTTGGTGAAGTGAAGTTAGTTTATATAGTTGAACATATGAGCTGAAATCTAAAATGACAAGTGGGACACTCTGCTGTCTTGTGAACTTAACGGACACGCGCAGGCGGCAGCACGACTGTAAATGTATATGAAGTGTGCCATTTGGGACAGGGCCATAGTCTTAAAGCTTGAGTTATCATAGGCCAAGATCCGACTGTTAATAATAATAATAATAATAATAATAATAATAACTATTATGATTTTTATTGTGAAGATATTAAAATATGTTGTAATAATATTGAACTGTAAAATACTGTAAAAACTGAATTAATAAAAATAATACTTTTTTTTATATAGTACAACTTTAAAATTACAATACAAAATGTTATGACGAAATGTCTACATTTTCAAAGTTTGAACCATCAAGCTTTTATTTTAGCAGAAAAGCCCAGGGAACATGGATTTAAAATGAAACATCTAAAAGAACCAGAAAAAAGGTTCTCTGCTGTGTAGCAGGTTCAAGACAGTTTTAGCAATAAAAATGAAAAATCAGTAAGCAATCATTCACCTTATCGTGTGGCTCCCTCACTGAGGACAGGATGTGCACTGCCTGGGCGGAGTTGGTCTCCAGGAAATAATCCACCAAGCCGTTCAGCAGCACAGACCCTCGATCTGCAAAACATGAATCCACACTGACTGTCAGTCATGCAATAAAACACTGCAGGGAATTTGAATATGTACCACGTAGCAAATATCATGAAGTTTGAAAATTCAACATTCAAACTTGGCTAGACCTGTGGTGAGGTGTTCATTGATGAGGCCCTTGATCTCATCCAGCTGGCGGAGGTCAGAGGTCTCCAGCAGGGGAAGCAGGTCCCCTACGCTGAGCTGTTCCCTGGACATGATGGTATGGAGGGTTCGGAGGCGAAACAGTCAAGGGAGAGGGGAAGGACTTTCAGACGTCACTCTCACAGCGTCCCGTGTCCTGTCCAGCCTGGAAGGGTTCCAGGGCCGCCCGTCGATACAGTCTCCAGGCACCACTGCAAAAGACATTTGAGGGCTAACATCAGTTCACTTGTCTAGAAGTGCCTGTCTTGATGAAATATTCATGAGAACATTTAGCAGTTTCTGTCTTTAAGTTAAGCGGTCATGAATTGAGAAATCCAATTTTCCTTGATCTTTTGACATACAAGAGATCATTTTACTATAAAAATATCCTGTAAGTTTCAGAACTCAAAACTTCCTTGTCTGTTCATAAACAGCTTTTATTGAAACCAAGCTGCCCAAATGTCTAGTTTTGGATTGTCACATTATGATGTAAGACCGCCTCGGCAGAAGATCAATGCCTACTTCTACATGATTGCCTCTTTAGCCCCGCCCACCGATTCACACGTCATGTAGTAGTAAATACGAGAGAGATGCAAATCAAAGACTTTATATATACAAAGACGGTGCACTCGTATGAATAGGAGAAACTGCAACATGTAATATGGTGGAATAATTCCCGCCTTCTAAGCAGAGTTGTCAAACTTCGGTACTGAAATTTTAAAAATGTGACGATACCAGCATTTTCCTCTAGCATTCTGAGCGCTGTTGAACGGATTCTTAAACACCTCTGATTGGGCATTGTGTTCACACGCTCAACATATATGTCTGTGATTGGCTACTTCACCGAGTGCTTACACAGATATACACAGGAGTGTTTGAAAGAAAAAAAATGTCTATCAGCAGATCCTAATATATCCGCTGATAGATGCCTGCTTTCAAACGTTGTATCTGTGTAAGCGCTCGGTGAAGAGCAAGCATCATTGAAGCACTTGGTGAAGAGCATCAATCATTGTAGCCAATAAGAGACATACATGTTAAGCGCATGAACACAATGGCCAATCAGAGGCGTTTAAGAATGCTAAAAATGCTAGAGGGAAATGCTGGTATCATCACATTTTTAAAATTTCAGTACCGACGTGGTACTGAAGTCGGTACTTTTGACAACTCTACTCAAGGTAAAAGAGCCAACTGCAAATTGGTAAAGTCATTGCAAAAATGTATTCTGTCATTCTTACTCACCCTCAAGTTGTTCCAAACCTGTATGAGTTTCTTTTGTCTGTTGAACACAAAAGAAGACATTTTGAAAAATGTTGGTAACCAACCAGAAAGTTGACGGCCATTGACTTGAGCCATAGTAGGAAAAAAAAGGCTACTGTCAACTGTGTGCTTACTGCTTACCAACATTTTTCAAAATATCTTCTTTTGTGTTCAACAGAAGAAAGAAATTCATTCAGGTTTAGAACACCTTGAGGGTGAGTAAATGATGACATAATTAAATCAAATTAAATTATTTTAATATGCAAAACTGTTACCCAATCATAGCAGTGGGTGTTTACTTCCAAGTCTTGAATGTGGCAATCCTATCAAAACTAAGTGTTTGAAAGAGAGGGTGCAAAAACTGGATAGAAAATAGCTAATTAGGGTTAGGGTGTTTTTTGATGTAAAAATCTTGATAACATTAAAAGTGGACCTTAGAGAACACTAAGTTTTAAAAAAAAATAAAAATGCAGTTCATGACCCCTTTGAGTAAACTTTCCAATCGAGTGAGAAAAACACTGCAACATGCATGAAAGTTCACACAGAGTTATAATGTACCAATATAAAGAGTACTTGATATAATGAACATCAGCTGTGATCATGTGGGTTGGACGTTTCAGGAAAGTAAACAACTGGTGCAACAGATTCTGAAGCATACAAGATTCACATGTTGCGACCTGTTCTTGCACAGACACGACAAAAGTCAGCAGTTGTCACACCAGCCTGACAACATCAGGTCAACACTTAACTGAAGTCAAAAAGAATTCATGAGACCAAACTCAGAGAAATGTGACATGCCTCAATGGCCTGATTATAATAGACTGCACACTACTAGAACACTGTATCATGTTATGCACATGCAACACACTATTTTGAAGTTGAGCAGTGAAGTGTAACTATGAATGGAGTGATAAAGCAGCATGTTTAGGGCTTATGCTCACACTATTAGACCAGTGGCTCAAAATTTTACATGTCCTGCCAACATTTTCACAGGCCCTGGGTCTATTACAAATATCATAAACAGTTTCATAAGCAATACATTTACACATCAGTACATGAAAGGAAAATGATTATGTATGTATGCATGTATGGATGGAAAGATTTTAAAATGAAATTTATTCCTGTGATGAAAAGCTGAATTTTCAGCATCATTACTCCAGTCTTCAGTGTCACATGATCCTTCAGAAATCATTCTAATATGACGATTTGATGCTCAAGAAACATTTATTATTATCAATGTTGAAAACAGTTGTGATGCTTAATATTTTCAATATTAAAAGTTCAAAAGAACAGCATTTATTTGAAATGGAAATCTTTTGTAACATTATAAATGTCTTGACTAACACTTTTGATAAATGTAATGCATCCTTAATGAATAAAAGTATTAATTACTAAAAATCTTACTGACCGCCAAAAGTTTGGAATGGTAAATCAGCACAGTTTACAAGAACTGTGTACAATACATAACAGATTGTATGTATGATTGTAAATGATTATAAAAATGTAATAGTTGGCAATGCTAAAAAAAAATACAGTGACAATGCAACACTAGTAAAAGTTCCAGTTCTAGTAACAGATGCCTCGAAACACTCTCACACTAGCCCTGATGCTTAAAGGCAGACTGTCAGGACATCTTCCCTGTATATAATAGCTATTTTTCTTTGTATTTGACACTGAAAAGGCTGCCACATCCCCACAGCAATAACGTTCTTCAGACTTGGGTCTTAACCTACATCTTAACCAGCTTAATCTTGAGAATAATGTGAGTTAAGTTGACAGTCAAGCATGCAACATAATCAACTGCAAAGACAACACTTTCTCCTTGCTGGAGACCATTCCAGTTATTCACCAAACAAACAGCGGCTATAAAACACAAAGCACTGCTCTAAGCAAACTTTGTGCAAGATGACAGCCATCTAGGGAAGGGTGATGGCAAGCTGACCCCTCAATGGAAATATAAAGAAGTTAATTGATTAACTTCATGATCGTATCCTACAAAATAAGAGCTCGCATCACACTAAGGAGGGGAAAAAAAACACTAATAAGATGAAGTTCTGGACGACCTCATCGAGAACTGTGGCTGTGCCTGCCAACTGGAAAACAGGGCTGTTAACAGCACAAAGAAGCTTTATATGCCACGTTTAGAGCCACATAAACAAATTCCTTAAAGAGGTTGTGTATAAACTGTCATGGAGACTTCTTGCTCTTCGAAACCTAACTGAGTTTTGGGTCTCAAATCTGTCTTTAAGTTTATATGTCATTTACACATCCTTATAGAGGCAGAGAAATGTTTTCTGCAAGTAACCAGACATTGATTTAAAAATACAATTTCAAACAAAAGAATACAGTTTCTATAAATATATATAAATAACAAGCGTTATTTCTATAAATTAAATTACTTTATATAGATAAAAGACATGGTAGTCATAGTGCAAATTATGCCGATATGCAGTTATCATAAAATAAAATGAGGCAATCGCTTGAAACTGCATTGAATGATTCGCCTGCAAAGGATTTCTGTTTGGTTTAAAAGCACACGCGCAGCAAATCCCACAACATATGTCTATATTTTAACCTATGCATGGTGCAAAATAGCAGTGCAAACATGTGCAGATAGATGTTGTGGTTTAGGCTACATGCACTGACAGCAGCTCTGTGTTGAAATGACCACTGGCGTAAACAGCGCAGGAGAACAATGGCCAGAATCTGCGGGACTGTCTCCAAAAAATGCGCCAGCAAAATGTAACATATCCCCATGCATGCCAACTTCCCCTTACACTCGTGCATATGCAAGCGGAGATTTGCTGAGATTAATTTCGAAACTGTAACAATCAATGAGGACTATTATTTTACTGACAGTCCCGAGCAAGAGAGCCTTATTATCGACAAGCTTAGTGCAAACCAGAAATAACGCCTGAAAGACTCTATAATGCACGTAAAATACTGAGGAGGGCCCAAATCTAACATTTAGACTGTCACTACGTATGATGTAAAAATACCACAATAAAAATCATCGTTTAATAAACCTGTTTACCTGTTAGAGCAACTGCACTCCACAGGGCGCCGCCATCTTGAACACCTCACAACCCCTCCCTGCGCTGTCACCATCCGCAGCTGTGCAGGAGAAATAATCCCCGAGCGCTCAAAAACACGCCTGTATCTGGATGCAGAACGTTGGTATATGACGTGAATATTCTGAAAAATGACCAGCGGCCATACTTCATAAATACAGTGAATTCTGGTGGGAGTAAGACTCATGTATGAAAGTTTTAGAGAATCCTGCAGCTAGGCCCGGAGTTGTTTTTCTGAAGGGTGGAGGGATGCAGCGCTCTGTAATGCGGTTTTCGCGTGACTCAGGTGGCGAGTGGAGACGCTGAATCGGACCAGCAGTATAAACTATTTACATTTAAAACATTTTTTTAGAAACATACATACATACATACCTAAGAACGAAGAAAAAGAAAGTAAACTAGCTTAAATAGGCTAATAAATTATTTACGTTTAAAAGTAGCCTACCTACTTTTTCATAAACATATAGGCCTAAATAAATACATTAATACGGGTGAGGGGAAAATAGGCCTATAATAAACAATTTAAGTTTAAAAAGCACTTTTCCTAAACATAGTCTATAGCCTACATAAATAAATAAGTGGCCTAATAAACTAGCTTAAAATCCAAATAAAATAAACTAGAAGTATATTTTCACTAGCTAAATAAATAAATGATTAAACAAACGAATTAATGAATTAATGAATTAATTAATTAATTAATGCAAAATGGTGAGAGAAAGGACGTAACTATAGCTTGGAAATCGAAAGGCTGACAAAACTATTTAGGCCTACATTTAAGGAAAATTATTTTTTATAAAAAAGAATAAACTAGCTTAAAATCCAAATAGGCCTATACATCGATTACAAAATGGTGATGACATAAATCATGTGTTCACCCCTAATGTTATTTGAAACCTATGGTATGTAAACCCTATTTTCCATGAAACACAAGATATAAAGCAGAAAGACAAGCCTCTGCCACCATTTACATTACATTTTCCCCTATACAACTAAATTGAGTTGTGAATAAGACTGCCATTATTCTGTCTACATTTATATTCCATTGAAGAAGGTTTTATGCTGTTTTGTAATCACATGAGGGTGAGATCACTGGTAAGATCAATGACTTCACAGCCTTATCCATTCCTATTAGACTCAAAATTATTTATCTCATCTTACAGTCATGTTTCATTTTGTACGCTCATGCTTATCAAAAGTGAAAAATAACATAATTCATTATCATTGCAAGTAATGGTTAAATGTTCTGGATGAGACTGTTTTAGTGGAGATGTCCCTCTAGTGGTTAATCATGGTCATAGACCTCTATTTAATTGGGCTACATTAAACATTTATTCCCTCAAAATTGCTCTAACGCCTGAATTACGTCCTTTGTGCTAATCTCTGATAGCCTACTAATATGGCTAAAATATAATTTACTGTTTAAAGTTGTGTACAGTGTTATTTTAGTATAATTGAGATATATAGCTTTTATTTTTTATATTTTCAGTTTTTATTTTTATTTTAGTTAAAGTTTTAGTAGGCCTAATGTTGTGTTTTTGTAATTTATATTTTTTATTTTATTTTTAATGTCTATATAGGCCCAGTCACAGTTTAATTCATTTTTTTTTTGTTATTTTAGTGTATCAAGTTAAGCTAAATGAAAAAGAAAAATGTTACAAATAGCTGAAATAAATTAACATTATTTCAGTTAACGTTCATATGATTTCAAATCGTGTTTTTATGGTTTTAGTTACCTATATTAATATCCCTGGTTGTACTTCACCCTTGAGTTTACAAGTTATGATCTTTAAATCACTCCACATGACAAAATTAAAAACACGATTAGCAGAGGATGGTTTCGATCCATCGACCTCTGGGTTATGGGCCCAGCACGCTTCCGCTGCGCCACTCTGCTAGATGGCAGTTGAGGGTAAAATAATCACTCTTAGTGATAAGAGTTTTACTACGGCTGTATAATGAAATCCTTGTGATAATAGAATTTGCGATTCTGAGTGAACTATGAAATAGTTAGCGTGAAAATAGCTAAAATGTGTAATTTAACCTATTATGCAGCATATTTCAGCTCTCAGCAAACATTCTATTTTTATACAAGGTAAATAAAAGCTAAAAGAAAAGAAAAACTGCAACACACACTCTTAAGCGCCCCTATAAGATAGAATTAAGTTTTATTTTGAACAGTTAGCTGAAAGTTTACCACCAAATCCACACGGGGGCGTAAATACATTAATCGATCCCATAATGCGCGCGCACAAGGCAATATAAAAGTGATCCCGGTAAATCTTCAAATGAACATTATCAAATGGGCAAAACGCACCAGGATTATAGACACTCGATAAATAAACATTTTAGAGTTTTCCAGCGCTTAGTTTTACAAACAATGAATTATTAGCCTATAGTTCTGCTTTTAATAATCAAAGATAAAACGCCTGAGGCTGCAACCAAAACACAACTGTGCAAATAAAAGTAAGCAAACATTCTGAGGTAACTTACCAACATTACAGGTTTGGTGTGTATTTTTGAGGGGTACGTTCAAGCAAAGTTTGTTGCTGGTTTAATGGTCTTATGTTTAAGCCCGCTAGCTGTTTTACAGGAGATAAGTCAACAGATGCCCAATAACAATGATGATAAATTACTAAATTGTCAGCAGATGATTTGAGACAATGAAATATCATGAATCTTTAACGCATTGCTCTGTTAACCAATTCACATTTTGAACGCCCCATAGAGATGCGGACTAATAACATAAATAGCCTACCCCTAATAAACAATATTATATAGCCTAGGCTTAAAAATCTTAACAAATATTCTAACTATCAGTTTAAAATGATAACTAATATTTGTTAAAATATCTTAAATATACTAGTTTTAAACCATTATGTCAAATAGTGTCTACCAGGATGTTTTTGCGTTTAGTAGTCAAATGTCGCACCTGCTCCGCCTGTAATTGGTTGAAAGCTCAGTCAGATTCCACCGCAGAATTATCGGATTGAAAATCAGGGAGGGGAGTCGAAAAAAACTCAACGCAACCAACTCACAGCGATGCAGTGCTTAAGTTTCTAAACATCACAACGGATTTCCCAGCACTTTTCATCACGAAGTTTGCGACTCAAACAATCAAAGGACTTTTAGACATTCGTTTTATCAGGATCTGCACCATTTCAGGTAAACTAGCTACTTTCATATAATACAATTATTTTAAAGTTTAAAAAATTAAAGACTCTAGAGACTCAAGCGTATTATTATTATTTATATATATATATATATATATATATATATATATATATATATATATATATATATATATATATATATATATATATCTCGGATATATTATTCAACAATAATTTGGTATATTTGATATAGGCCTAACATATGTTATAAAATGTTCTCAAACCAGAGAAAAGTTCAACTTTCACAACATCAACATCAAATATTGTAGCCTATTATAACTGTGTAAATGCTTCACTTTATGATTTCGTTTATTTTTTAGACACAAAATCTTACAAGAGCTTTGAGCAGGTTGTCTTTTTATATGATATAGAAATTATATTTTATTGTCACTTTATATTTAGATGGATCATTTTACAGTTTTGTAATAGTTATGGACATGTGAAAGTTTACACGTAGATCATACAAATGTGAAAATGGAAGTATCACAGTAAACTAATCTCCTTTTACAGAATCACGGAATCATGCCACGATCATTTTTGGTGAAAAGTAAAAAGTCCTACAATGTGCACCGACCCATCGACGCCGAGCAAAGTGAACAGAAACTTCCGAACCCAGCACGCAAAACAAGTAAATTGCATTATTATATTTCAGTAATACTGAATTTAAAAATGATCCGTAGGTTTTATTTTATTTTATTATTTTGAAAAATTGCGTTTTAAATAGTTTAGCATATACAAATAAATTCAATGTTGTTGGTTTTTGTAGGTTTTATATCCATTCTACATAATTACAAATCTCTAATTCTCTTATTTGGAGGAAATAAATGTTTAGTGAGCTGATGTGCTGAGCACCTGTCAGATTGATGTTTGCTGATGCTCCAGCCTCAGGCTGACTGTTATTTGATTCTAGGGCTGTGTCTCAAAACCTTAACAGCTGCTTACCCAAGACAGCATTTTGGGCATCACGTGTGCTCTTTATGGAGTAGCTCAATAGGCTGTCTTCCATGGAAGTTTGTAAACTGTCTAGCGGTTAGGGTGGATGTTTCAAATATGCAAACTAGGCCTATTCAAACGAGAGCAGTACTGTCACTGGATTATAACTGTTCTTTATAGGGTTCATTTGGAGAAAATGTAATAAGTGTTAGGAACAATCTCAGATCTGTCAGTCTCATGCTACCATAGGTTTTCATGTACACACACACCTCCATTTAATTGCACAAATAACCGTCTGTAAAGTGGCTTTAGAGAGGAGATGCATGAGTGAAATATTTAGGTAGCTGGATGGATAATATTTGGATAGATCAGTGAGTATTAAAAATATATGAATGCTTTTGCATAATAATGTCATTGCATTAGAAAACAAAAAATATAAAACTAAGTGGCATTTCATATATAAGACAGATAGCTTACATCTCTCTCTCTCTCATATATATATATATATATAAACACACACATATTTTTTATATATAGATAGATAGTATCAGATGCAACTTAATATTTTGTTTTCCAATACATTGACATTCAAACATTTGTAAGTCACTTTTTATGGAAAATCATGTTATTAAAATGTATTTAATTTTGATTGCTGTTGTGTTATAACCTGCAACCTTGCAACCACATGCATTTTACAATCTTTGTGATTTCTTAGTCCCAGCACTGGTCCCTTTGGAGCCAAAGGAACATAATTCCCCAGAGAGGCCCCAGGTAGATTCAGTCACTCGACCTTCCCACAGAGACCCGTACGACTTCATCAAGTGTGAGCGAGAGCCCGACTGCCCAGTACCATCTCTACCTGAGCTGCCCGTCACAACCAGACGACCGTTTTACTTATCTGGTGAGTGTGTGCGGCGCATAAATACCTGCGTGTGTAAGTCATCTTTTGAAAAAAATCATGTGACATCTCTAGGGCAGATTTAGACACAACAACAATCATCATCTTAATGATTTCACTCTACCTCCAACAGAGCCTCAGCTGGCAGAGTTTCCTCCCTACTACAAGAGCTCTTATGCCTGGGATCATGTTCCCACAACATATGACTTCAGGCAGATGGGCTTCTCTCCATCGCTCCTGCAGCACGCCAGCAGCCTGTACGGAGCTCATCTGAAGCAGAGCTCGGAGACTCAACAACCACTGGATTGCAGTACACACTACTCACCTACGTCTAACACCTACCACTGCATCACCTGTGATAAGGTAAGATATTTATTTATTTATAGTTTGTTTGTTATGTATATTTTTGTTTTAATACTTTTTTATGATTCTTTTAAAAATGTTATTATTATAAGTTTTCATTTCTAAATAAACTATAATACACATGCATCATTTATATAAATATAAAATTATTATATATAAATATTCGTGTGTATGTGTGTGTGTGTATAGTACCAGTCAAAAGTTTGGAAACATTACTGTTTTTCATGTTTTTGAAAGAAGTATCTTATGCTCATCAAGCTTGCATTTATTTGATTAAAAAAAAACAGTAATATTGTGAAATATTATTACAATTTAAAATAATGTTTTTCTATTTTAATATACTTTCAAATATAATTTATTCCTTTGATGCAAAGCTGAATTTTCATCAGCCCATTACTCCAGGCTTCAGTGTCACGTGATCGTTCAGAAATCATTCTAATATGCTGATTTGATACTCAGTTATTATAAGTATTGGAAACTGTTGTGCTGCTTAATATTTTTTGGGACATGTGATTTTTTTTTTCAGGATTCAGTGATGAATAAAAAGTTAAAAAGAACAGCATTTATTCAAAATAGAGATCTTTTCTAACAATGTAGATCTTTACCGTCCTTGCTGAATAAAAGTATTAATTTCTTTCAAAAAAAGAAAAAAGTATCACAGGTTATAAAAAAAATATATATTAAGCAGCACAACAGTTTCCAATACTTATAATAACTGAGTATCAAATCAGCATATTAGAATGATTTCTGAACGATCACGTGACACTGAAGCCTGGAGTAATGATGCTGAAAATTCAGCTTTGCATCACAGAAATAAGTTATATTTTAAAGCATATAAAAATTGAAAACTATTATTTTAAATTGTAATAATATTTCACAATATAACTGTTTTTCTCTGTATTTTTTATCAAATAAATGCAGGCTTGATGGGCATAAGAGACTTCTTTCAAAAACATTCAACAAATATCTCAATTTCATTTGTGGTTTCTGTCCTGTTGTCCAGGTGTTTTCCACCCCTCATGGACTGGAGGTTCACGTCAGACGTTCTCACAGTGGCACACGTCCCTTTGGATGCAGCATCTGCAGAAAGAGCTTTGGCCACGCGGTTAGCTTAGAGCAACACATGAACGTCCACTCTCAGGTAAGAACAAACCATGCTGATCCAGTTAGTCCCATTGGATATCAGCTGGCATTTGGATAATGGCTATGAAATAATTAATTTTGTTGTTGTTGTGTTTAAAGGAAAGAAGTTTTGCGTGCAAGATGTGCGGAAAGACCTTCAAACGCTCATCAACGCTGTCCACTCACCTGCTGATCCACTCGGACACGCGGCCGTACCCCTGCCAGTACTGCGGAAAGAGATTCCACCAGAAATCTGATATGAAGAAACACACCTACATCCACACAGGTGAGACGCCACAATGTGTGACTGTGAGTTTATGTCATGGTTGAAATGACATCTGTGATAAAAAGCACATGCGGTTTAATGCCCCCTAAATAACAGTTTCCAAAAAACTCTTCCCATATTATTTGGAAATACATCATCTCTAGAGTCATCTCTACACTCGTTCCATGAACAATCATTAAACCGGAATATGCTGAAAAGATACATTCACATCAGATGCTGAAGTTGGCTTGCTTTCTAGGGTGTGTTTCCAAGAGCGGCACAGCTACAGATAAATCAAGAAAAGGAGATTAAACAAATGTTGTCTTGATTTGCATAGCTGGTCTTCCTGCTTTCCTGATGCCTCTCGGAAAGTTACCTTTGCGTGTGGCAGACAGCCACTCCTGTGTTGGAAAACAGAACAAATCTGCACGCAAATCCATGCTTCATTTTAAAGCAAAGATTTGCCAGTGTTTTACACCAATTTCAATGGATTTCAAATGACACTTTTTTAAATGGTTATGTTTGTTTTGCAGGTGAGAAACCTCACAAATGCCAGGTGTGTGGCAAGGCCTTCAGCCAGAGCTCCAACCTCATCACACACAGTCGCAAACACACCGGATTCAAGCCGTTCGGCTGTGAGATCTGTTCCAAAGGCTTCCAGAGGAAGGTAGATCTTCGCAGACACCACGAGAGCCAGCACACCCTTAAATAAAGGACGTTGTACATGGCGTGACGGACAGCGGGGTGTAAATGAAGACCACCAATGGCTGTTGCTGGAAAAAAGACTCATGTTAAAGGGATAAGTTCACTCAAAAAGTTAAAATTGTGTCATTTATAAATATAAAAAAAGTATAAAAATGACTTAAACTCAAATTAAAGGGATAGTTCACCCAAAAATTTAAATTTTGTCATCACTTGCTCACCCTCAAGTTGTTCCAAACCTGTATGAGTTTCTTTCTTCCGCTGAACACAAAAGAAGATATTTTAAAGAATGTTGGTAACCAAACAGTTGACGGTAGCCATTGACTTCCATAGTAGGAAAAAAAATACTATGGAAGTCAATTGTCTGGTTACCAACATCTTCTTGTGTGTTCAACAGAAGAAGAAAACTCATACAGGTTTGGAACAACTTGAGGGTAAGTTCAAATGAAAATATCATAAATACTAATAATATTATATAAATAACACTGAGTCCAAACCTGAGACTTTTTTATTTTTTTTGCCTGCGAAATACAAAAGAAGATATTTGGAAGAATACAATGAGTCAATGGGGTCCAAAATGACGCAGATATGTTTTTGTAAATATTACAGAATAAAGTCAGTCACGCAGGTTTGAAATGACATGAGGGTGTGTAAATCATGACAACATTTTCATTGAGACCTTTCAGTTGATTTCAAAATGACTTTCATTATTTTATTTTAACCAATATTCCATCAAAAAAGTCCATCAAATGATTTAAATGTCCATTTTAACTATTAAATGATATCCACATGCCAGGTACTGCCACCATGAAGGAGTCCAAACATATGTCTTTCATTTTCTTTTCTTTTAGTATAAAAAGTTGTTGGTGTTTAGATTTAACTTTTTTGTTGTGTTATTTATAAATTCTTGTCACAAAAATAGTGCTAAATAAATACTATTGTTTGAAATCAGCTGTAAAGTGCTTGATCAATAATTCATAACAGTGGATTTTTAAATCTAGCTGTGAGATGAAGAGAAGGGGGAGGGGTGCACGTACTGTAAATGTGTAAGAAATCAGTCCAGTGAAAAATGAGAAGAGTCAGCAAACAAGGCTTTGCAGTGTTTGTCTTCTTGTGTCTCCGCCCTGTTGAGGATCCGGATACACAGTTCCGTTGGCCCTGCCGATGGTTCTGCACACTGCCAGAGGCTGTGTGAAATCTCTGGTGTGACTAGAGATAAAGCTTCATTCAAATAGGTACCTGGAACTCTACATGCAAATCTCCTGCCTGGCAGGTTTGTAAACTTCATGTGTTTGAACGAACGGATCTTGTGGGCCAGAGCTTGGAAGAGAAAGGCAGTGCTGCGAAACAAAAATTTATATTTATGAATGGGATGATTCCTGTGATTAAACTTTGACCAACTGGGACTTCTTAGTCTAAGTTGTGCAAACATGTTGACTAAAAAACTCAGAGATTTACTGACGTCTCTTCTCAAGTCACTCCCCATCAGTGGAGTTCAAGCTGCTTTGCCAAACAAATTCCTATACTGACACAGCTTTACGCACACCTCCCCTCTCAAACAAAAGAGACAGTTAGGAAAATCCAATCCATCTACACCGTACTGTAACACAAATCACACATTACACACCTCTGTGGTTCGCTCAGAATGCTAAACAACGGGTAGCACCTGATCACAAAAGAAAAACATGGTCAGGACAGGTATGTGCGGTCATTCAGCAAAGAGGAACTTATTGAGAAAAAAGCTGAAGAGAAATCAGAAATCTCATCACTTCCACTGCTGACCTGTTCCCCATCTGCGCCCTGCACACCTGCTCGCCTGTCTAAAAAGTTAGGAACATAAATCAGTGTCCGCATCAGGGTGGAAACAGTGCCTCTCTAGTACAGTTGGTAAACAAATCTGTGGTGCCCATGCAAATGATTATTTTCATTACCTCAGCAACAGGGTCTGAGTCAGACTGAGGACAGTTACAGCCGCATCCTGGAACGAGACAGTAAATCCAACAGCAAATCACAATCTTGCTCAGGGAGCCAATCGCTGTCAGATTTGGATGACAGACAATGTATGAGCAAACAGGATTTTTGGACTAAGACAAGAGGGTGGGGTGACATGTGGCCTTGGAGAAAGGGGAAATGAAGGGGCAAGCACACACCTGAGTTCCACTTCCTCTTTTTTTCTGTTGTGTGTGTTGATTTTGCATGATTTCGTAAATCAGAAAACTGTTTGTCCACCATTCATAAAACAGTGCACTAACAGTAATTGCAGTAAATAACAGTAAATCTGATAATGAAAATTAAACCGGTTTTGGTTTGATACCTTAAGTAACAACATACACTTTTCATCAAAAGATTAGACACACCTACTTATTCTTTCAATGAGGTGTGACCGACTGTGTATATATATATATAAAGAGAGAGAGAGTATGTATACTATTTGTAAAAAATAAAAACAAATTCTTATGCTTAACAAGCCTGGATTTAGTTGATACAAAAAGTAATATTTAGAAATATAATTTTCATATCATCATCATCATCATCATCATCAATTTAAAATAATTTATTCCTGTGATGGTAAAGTTGAATGTTCAGCACCATTTCGCCAGTCTTCAGTGTCACATGATCCTTCAGAAATCATTCTAATATGATGATTTGATGCTCAAGAAACATTTCTTATTATCATTATTCACAAGAACAGATTTGTAACATTACAGAAATGTTTTTACTATGACTTTGATTAATTTAAAATCAATTTAAAGTATTCTTGCTGAATAAAAGTGTTAGTTTCCTTCAAAATCTTACTGACCCCAAACTTTTGAATGTACATAGACCTTAAGCATCAGAGAAAAGAATCGAGCAGCCATCTTCAGAATTTTGTGTTTGAACATCCGTTTTTGCGGTTGCTTTGTATGTTTCTGAAGTGGATTTACTTAATGTAGAGTTGATGAAAGTTATCATAAGCACTGTAATGTTTGAAGCAGATGTATCAAATGTCAGTAGACAGGTGCGATTTTAAAAAGAGCGGTTCATTCATAAATACGTAAGATCTTTCCTTCATGCTGTGGAAATACAAACCGGAAGACAGAACACAACGAGCGCAGCGCTGAAAAGGGGCGGGGCTATATAAGGTCCAAAAACTTGCCTATGTCTATAGGCCCTATTACACCCGGCGCAATACAACGGCAGGCGCGATGCAAGTGTTTTTTGCTAGTTTCAGCCCGACGCAGTTATCATTTTCACGTACAGCGCCACGTTGTTTAAATAGCAAATGCACTCTCGCCCATATGTTCGCCCATATGGTCTAAAAACAAGGTGTGTTCAGGTGCATTGTTGGTGCGTTGCTATTTTGAGGCAACTGAAAACGACCAACAAAAACCTGTTCTAAAATCAAAGGCGCAGTATTTTTTGTAATATTGCCGGGTACACCGCGCGTACACTCTGCTTAATACAAACACCGGGATACGCAGCAGCACACAAACATTTTTAAATATTAAAACTAAAAGGATTCCTCTCTGGACAAGCGTTCAGTCTTTCGCAAATTCCGCCATGTAAATAGCGAATCCGCCATGGTGCAAGCGTAACTGGCTTTTAAAGGGAATGGGAGATGAGACTCTGGTTTATTGCACGTTACGCCCAATTAAGAGACTAGGTACACCCCTTTTGGACCGACCATTTTTTTCCATCATTAAACTAGCAAAAGTGGATTCAGACACGCACTAAGTGCACCTGCGCCATGCGCTTCAGACCATGCGCTTAGATCGTAAAAATAGGACGCTATATCTTTAACCGCACGTTGTCATATGAACAACCCTGAAGTGCCTACCATACTGACACCAATGATTGTTCAGAAAGCGATTCAATCAGTCGTGACTCTTCAGGAACCACTCTGATGGATCTGGGGACTCACGAAACTCAACAGACTTCTTAACCTGTTGACTGTCATCCCCCTTTCTGAGCATAGAACTAAATTTAAATGGTTGTAATTCATGAAGACACTCAGCAGATTATTGCAGAAGTGAAAGTACGTCATGTGTAAAAAAGTTATAAAAGTTTAAAGCAAATGTACTTTATTTTATATGTAAATAATTATTATATGTAATAATTTGGACTAAATAAATTGCTAGAAAAACCAAATTTGAAGTTGCCATCTCAAAAATTGAGCCTGCTAAAAGGTTTTAAAGTACCGTTTCAATGATAACACAATGTCCAGTTGCAAAATGTTTTTCACAGGATGATTTTTTTAAGCTTTCGATTGATATATGATGATTACTAAAATAAGTGATAGGAAAAAAAGGCAGTAAAAAAGTGAACCAAGTTATTGTGTATCCTGGGATGTTTTAAAACATCTGACAACTGGGATGTTTCTTTCTAGTGGAGCCTGTCTAGAAAAGAAAAAAACCTTTTTTAGTTTTGTGAAGAAATGTATACATCAGCACAAATTATATTTGCCTACAATACTGATTTCATGCATGTACACATAAACCTTATCAATCAAATGTTTTGTGATCAAAAGATCATCAAAATATAATGAGAAACAAATTCAGTTAAGCATGTATAAAGTTTGATTATAATCTTTTAATATATTCCAACGAATCATACACACCATGTTCAATTTACTCAGCTTTTGCAGCTGTTTTGTATTTGTAGAAACAGTTTATTCAGAATTAATTGTCAGGAACAATAAAGAGATGTGCCTTCAGATATTTATGACTGGCCAACATCGTTAAAAAAAAAAAAAAAACACTTCAATAGGTCCGCTGCCAAAAGCTGTTAATGCCTGAAGGCAAAAAGAGAAATTTGACCTATAGTGTACATCAGTCTGCTCGTATAAACAATGTTAACACATCCACACTGAACCCAAGCGTCACTACAACATGACACCAATACTTCCAGACACATAAATTCATCACATATATATATGTATGCACAGAAACATTCACGAGAGGTCACAACATCTTTCAAGCTCACAAAAGCAGAGCGGTAGAGCGAAAGGGAGAAAACAGGGAGGGATGAAAAAAAAGATGGAAGGAGAGAGATTTGCTTAACAAATGAGCAGATATGCAAAACATTCAGACTGCGTTTGCCTGAGGCAAAGCAGCAGTCGGCGGTGTGAGCGAAAGCAGAGACCTTATCACAGAAAGGACTATCATAAATGAAAATGATCACATTAGAAAATAAAGACTTGAGCTTTCTATTAAACTGGCTGACTGTGTAGCAGAGCATCATGAAATGGCAAAAAACATACAGCTTTGGCAAAACATATTTACAAAATTAACTTATAAGCAAGAAAAGCTTCTAAACAGCACTACAAAAGTTTTAAAGAATGTAAAATTAGAACAAACAGAAATCAAATCATGCAGAGAAATATATTTACTTTAAAACATGTTTGGTTTCTCAGTCTCTCAGCTTGTTACAGAAGCAAAAAATAATATTTATTTTAAAGTCTTTCTACAGTATATGGAAATCATGTGTTTGAGCATGAGTATATTTACAAGGGCTTGTGTATGCGGTCATGCGCAAAGACCTGAACATGAACGGTTTATGTCTTTTGAGACCTCAGTCCACAAAAAGTGCTACAGGCGCGTCTCAAATAAAGGGCCTGTCAGGGAGTTTTATGGGTTTGGAGATGAGGAGAAGATGCAGATAGACAGCTGGCACGTCACGCCAAGAGCGGAGCGATGACACAGCAAGGCCCGAACCACACAGATTAGAGTGGGACACCAGATAATGGGCAATCATTATTTAAATCCACTAAGAGGATTATGCATGTGCCCATAGCATTTAGACACTAAAGATATATGGAAACCAAATGAATGCTTTTATTGCAAAGTGTCCTGATGTTAGTTTGTCCTTGTGTATTTGCTTGTGCAATGCTATGTTTCATATCTCAGATGATTTGAGGGGACAGTGCAGTTAAAAATAAACGAATAGGAGTGATCTAATTCTAAAAATCTCTTGAAAACCTAGTCTACAACACCTGAGCCAAGGAGATATATATATATATATATATACACACACTCACCTAAAGGATTATTAGGAACACCATACTAATACTGTGTTTGACCCCCCTTTCGCCTTCAGAACTGCCTTAATTCTACGTGGCATTGATTCAACAATGTACTGAAAGTATTCTTTAGAAATGTTGGCCCATATTGATAGGATAGCATCTTGCAGTTGATGGAGATTTGTGGGATGCACATCCAGGGCACGAAGCTCCCGTTCCACCACATCCCAAAGATGCTCTATTGGGTTGAGATCTGGTGACTGTGGGGGCCATTTTAGTACAGTGAACTCATTGTCATGTTCAAGAAACCAATTTGTAATGATTTGAGCTTTGTGACATGGTGCATTATCCTGCTGGAAGTAGCCATCAGAGGATGGGTACATGGTGGTCATAAAGGGATGGACATGGTCAGAAACAATGCTCAGGTAGGCCGTGGCATTTAAACGATGCCCAATTGGCACTAAGGGGCCTAAAGTGTGCCAAGAAAACATCCCCCACACCATTACACCACCACCACCAGCCTGCACAGTGGTAACAAGGCATGATGGATCCATGTTCTCATTCTGTTTCCGCCAAATTCTGACTCTACCATCTGAATGTCTCAACAGAAATCGAGACTCATCAGACCAGGCGACATTATTCCAGTCTTCAACTGTCCAATTTTGGTGAGCTCGTGCAAATTGTAGCCTCTTTTTCCTATTTGTAGTGGTGATGAGTGGTACCCGGTGGGGTCTTCTGCTGTTGTAGCCCATCCGCCTCAAGGTTGTGCGTGTTGTGGCTTCACAAATGCTTTGCTGCATACCTCGGTTGTAACGAGTGGTTATTTCAGTCAAAGTTGCTCTTCTATCAGCTTGAATCAGTCGGCCCATTCTCCTCTGACCTCTAGCATCAACAAGGCATTTTCGCCCACAGGACTGCCGCATACTGGATGTTTTTCCCTTTTCACACCATTCTTTGTAAACTCTAGAAATGGTTGTGCGTGAAAATTGCTTAAATCACCTTTCTTTCCCATTCTGACATTTAGTTTGGAGTTCAGGAGATTGTCTTGACCAGGACCACACCCCTAAATGCATTGAAGCAACTGCCATGTGATTGGTTGATTAGATAATTGCATTAATGAGAAATTGAACAGGTGTTCCTAATAATCCTTTAGGTGAGTATATATATATATATATATATATATATATATATATATATATATATATTTTTTTTTTTTTTTTTTTTTTTTTATACATATATTTATATTTATATATTTATATTTATATACATATACATATATTTATATATATATATATATATATATATATATATATATATATATATATTTGTTTTTAAATATAAAGATTTAATAATTTATATATTACTTTCGGGGAAGTCGCACCACATGACACTTTACAACCTGAATTAGTCTAACTTGTCAAAAAAAGTTAAAATATCTTAATAAATAAAATATATAATTTTTTTAACAAATACAAAAACTTACTAATTAATAAGTATTACTTTTTGGTAATAAAAAGAGTCGCACCACATGACTTTACAACTTGAACTAGTCTCGCCTTGTCATAAAAAGGTCAAAATATCTCATATTAATTTCATGAATAAAAGTATATATATTATATATATATATATGAATAAAAGTATATATATATATATACACTCACCTAAAGGATTATTAGGAACACCATACTAATACTGTGTTTGACCCCCTTTCGCCTTCAGAACTGCCTTAATTCTACGTGGCATTGATTCAACAAGGTGCTGAAAGCATTCTTTAGAAATGTTGGCCCATATTGATAGGATAGCATCTTGCAGTTGATGGAGATTTGTGGGATGCACATCCAGGGCACGAAGCTCCCGTTCCACCACATCCCAAAGATGCTCTATTGGGTTGAGATCTGGTGACTGTGGGGGCCATTTTAGTACAGTGAACTCATTGTCATGTTCAAGAAACCAATTTGAAATGATTCGAGCTTTGTGACATGGTGCATTATCCTGCTGGAAGTAGCCATCAGAGGATGGGTACATGGTGGTCATAAAGGGATGGACATGGTCAGAAACAATGCTCAGGTAGGCCGTGGCATTTAAACGATGCCCAATTGGCACTAAGGGGCCTAAAGTGTGCCAAGAAAACATCCCCCACACCATTACACCACCACCACCAGCCTGCACAGTGGTAACAAGGCATGGATCCATGTTCTCATTCTGTTTACGCCAAATTCTGACTCTACCATCTGAATGTCTCAACAGAAATCGAGACTCATCAGACCAGGCAACATTTTTCCAGTCTTCAACTGTCCAATTTTCGTGAGCTTGTGCAAATTGTAGCCTTTTTTTCCTATTTGTAGTGGAGATGAGTGGTACCCGGTGGGGTCTTCTGCTGTTGTAGCCCATCCGCCTCAAGGTTGTGCGTGTTGTAGCTTCACAAATGCTTTGCTGCATACCTCGGTTGTAACGAGTGGTTATTTCAGTCAAAGTTGCTCCTCTACCAGCTTGAATCAGTCGGCCCATTCTCCTCTGACCTCTAGCATCAACAAGGCATTTTCACCCACAGGACTGCCGCATACTGGATGTTTTTCCCTTTTCACACCATTCTTTGTAAACTCTAGAAATGGTTGTGCGTGAAAATCCCAGTAACTGAGCAGATTGTGAAATACTCAGACCGGCCCGTCTGGCACCAACAACCATGCCACGCTCAAAATTGCTTAAATCACCTTTCCTTCCCATTCTGACATTCAGTTTGGAGTTCAGGAGATTGTCTTGACCAGGACCACACCCCTAAATGCATTGAAGCAACTGCCATGTGATTGGTCGATTAGATAATTGCAGTAATGAGAAATTGAACAGGTGTTCCTAATAATCCTTTAGGTGAGTGTATATATATATATATAGATAGATAGATAGATAGATAGATAGATATACACACACACACATTTTTTTTTTACAAATATAAAGACTTTCATACTTTTTTGCATTACAGAGTTGCACCACATGACATTTTACAACCTGAACTAGCCTTGCCTTGTCATAAAAAAACAATAATATCTCATATTAATTTATTACTTTTTGGGAGGATATATTTAATTTAAAATAATATAATATTATATAACACAATATTAATATAATTAAAATAATTAATACAATTAAATAATAGTTTCTATAAATATTTAAAACAATTAATATATATATATAAAATAATTGATATAATTAAACATGCTTATCATAGAAGAGGTATATTCAAGTTACTGTATGTATGAAATGCATTTTTTATGTATTTGAATAAATTGGCAGATAAGACAAAGAAACTAAGCATCACAACATTGACCCATAAATCACTATATTTGCACATTAAAATCTGTTTTTTCTTTAACTTTTTTAATAGTTTATAACGCATGGCTCAATACAAAAGTTCTCGCGCAAGATTAAAGGGAGCAGATCTGTCTTGCTGTGGATGCAGGAAACGTGTCGTGTCACATACAAAAGGCAAACCAGTGATACTGAGTGACTGACAGATACCAGATGAGGGGTGGGAGGGTTGAACCAAGTTCAGTGACCAGCCAGGAGCAAAACTGCCTCAGACACAACAAGGATCATCAAATGCCCTAGAGATGTGTCAACAGAGCAAGAACGTAAAAACCACACAGTAGAAGTGAGCGAATGTAAAAAGGGGAGACATGTAAATGAATTGGGAGAGGAGGAACAAAACTAGGGTTGGTGAAATCTGAAGGGAGCAGGCCTCTCAGAGCAGGCAGGGCCGTGGGGAGCGGGATAGTCTTATCTGACCACATCCACGCTGCAACGGTCACAGCTTTCATGGCCTGCTCTGGGAGGAGCGACAGCCGGAGGAGAGAGATAGAACTGTGGACATGAGTAATCAGACAGCAACAGACGACACAACACTTTCTTTCTCTCTCTCATAACAGCTCTATGACAGAATGTCAGTGTATTTTAACTCAATCCATCCCTCCTGTTCCTCAAAGCTCAGAGTCTCATATTATGAACAGGAAAAAGGTCTTCTTATCGGACACCGGAGGACTGTGCGGCCTCTGCAAAAGCACAGGACTAGATATAATGCACCAAAAATAAATCTACTAAGCTGCTCTTATAGGAAGCTGCCATCTTTCCTGATGTCATCATGACATATTGATGAATACTTTTAAATAAGGCTCTATGGAACATACAGAAATTGACTATATGATTAGGAAAACAATTCAAATTTGGAAACAATCAGTAGTATGTTTTCCTGGATTTGCAATGTTATTGGCAATATTATTATTTTCAAATAGTCATGTGATCTGAAAAAAAAAAATTCATATAATTTATACTACACAGTGCTATTTTTTGTCAACGTCTATCATGTAAACTGATGAAAACAACAAAAGTTTTCCATCTTCCGTCCTCCATCTAAGACAAACAGGCTTTGCATCAAAAAATGCACTCACACACACATATAAGAAAAGAAAAACTTAAGTAGGCCTACACAATAACGCTAACCACAATGAAGCAAAGGCTGTGCTGCCCCAATGTGGACACATATATACATTACAAATGTGTAATACAAACTCAGCTGAGTTTCAAAACATTTATGTTAAACATGCCAAACATATAAATGAACAAATAAATTAAGAATATTAAAGGGGTTGGTCTAATGCTATTTTGTGCCAAATACACTCCTTCAGGATTCAAACAAGTTTCGGAAAGAATGGCCCTGTATGACGGCATAAAGGGCGGAATTGTTTGTATGGGCACTTTTCCAAGATGGACGCGTGTGCACATCAACCGGAGCGATCAATCAATGTGCTTTGTTCGGGTTACGGGAGCCATCGGCAGCGCTGTCACTTTGTTTTTAGACCACAAAATCAACAATGTCACTAAACAAGTGTGTTTTTGGTTGTGAGGGAAAGATAATCTTGTTCAGCTTCCCAAATAACCCAGCGTTAAGGAAACAGTGGATGCAGTTTGCTTTTCCGGAGCAGCAACAGAGTTCTGCAAGTGTGTTTGTTTGTACCCGGTCATGAGTCGAAACTGCATCAAATGTCTGTGTTTTGTTTCGCGTAAGTGCATATAATGTAAACAACACAAACGTATAGTGAATCGAAAGTTATCCAGGGATAATGCCATGATGTATTGTATGTGTGCATGTGTATGTGTGCTCGTGACTCTTTAGCTCCACCCACTGCACGAAGCTGCACTGCACTGTTTTCGGAAAGAATCGGTACAGCGTATCTGTCTTTGATAAATCTGATAAAACTAAAGACTCTTTGGAGATATGAAGGATGCAATACTACTCTATAGGTACTCAAGATTAAGATTGGCAGAAACTTTGTGTGTTATGTACCCTTTAACTCAAATACAAGGCAGGGAAACTACTGTGGCACCCCAGATTAAATATGAAAAGTAATATCTGGGGGGAAAAACACCATGATGCAGCAGGTATTCATATACAGGAGGTTTTATTCAACATTTTGTGTATAAACATAGGCCGCAAATGCCTTCCAAACGTTTCAGTCTGCAGAATTCATTATCTATTTGTACAGTCCTATAACCAGAACATTAAGATATTAGCAATAATAAATAGTGACAAAAACCTTAAGAGGAAAAGGGGAGAGCATCCATAGCCTGTCCCAGTGGCTGTCCAGCATGTCTTCATGTGTTTAAAGGCAAGATTTCAAAATAAATCATCATAACATTACAATGGATGACACAGATGGACCCCTTGCAGTGCTTTCATGACCAATCATTTCAAAACTGTTATACTTCTTGGATACAAATTAATCCGTTTCTTGCATAATGCAATATCAGACTGCAGAAAATGTTTCTCATTGTGTGTGACACAATCTCATTACGTTGAGAAGAAATGATCACATTAGTCTTTAAACGATGTGCAGTGCAAAGAAATTGCTTCTCAAATATCATGCGCTGTATCACTCCCATTAAACTGGAGCATATGTCCAATATTTCTAACCCAGTAACATTCAACAATCTAAATAAGCACATTAAATAAGCAATGAACACAATGGGAATGCTTTGAATCACCTAATGCCTTCTGATAGCAACATATCACAGTTTATGAGTTTCATTTTACAAAAAGAAAATCAGGGACATCTCTAGACAAAACCACGTGATGCTGTAAAATGACGATTAATATCTTGTATGCTGAATTCAGTTCGGACAGGTGCAAGATACAGGAAATGTACATTTAGTGCCAACAATCAGAGAAGAGGACAGACTGCGATAATGGGAACGCACCTTTACTGCACACAGTAACAGAAAAAAGACGATGGATTAACAGAAATTCCTTTTCAATCGCTGTACCCCTTTTTGTATACATGACACAGACTTCAAAAATCCTTCTACAGTAGCCAGAATTTGGTTTAACATTACAAATCAAACACACAAACAACACTTATCAAACATAAAAAAACAAACATTAAAAAACACTTTTGAATCAAAAAACATGCCTGCATGTTAAATAATGTAACTAAAGCACCTTTAAATGAAATAAGAAAATTAAGAGCACTATTTTTTACTGATATAATTAACAGAAATGCTAGAAAGACAGAATACCTGTACTGTTCCTGTACTGCATCGTTCTTGGCGTCCATTATCAACCCTTCCTTCATCAAACCACCTGACAGGACTCGAGGGTAACAGTTTGTGCTATATACAGCATTGTGTTCTTATCTTAAAGGGATAGTTCACCCAAAAATGAAAATTCTGTCACCATTTACTCACCATCAATGTGTTTCTTTCTTCTGTTGAACAAGAAGATATTTTGAACAGTTGATGGTCCCCATAGAATTCCATAACTGCTTTCTTCAAAAAATCTTCTTTTGTGTTCAACCGAAGAAATAAACTCATATTTGACGGTGAGTAAATGAGAGAATTTTCATTTTCAGGTGAACTGTCCCTTTAATGTCTTACGATGAGACAGAGAGGCACTGCTGTATGGTTCTCAGGTAGAAATAAACCACAGTGTGCTGTGAAGCTAGAGAGAGAGCTGATGGGAACGACAGGGTAGTTTAAAGCCAATGCACGCTAAAAACCTCTGCGTTTGGTCATCTCTCAACACTAGATATACGGCAGGGGAAACGCTAATATTGTGTGCTATCCTCAGAGCATCTTTAAATCCTGAACGGATTCAAAAAGAAAGGAAAAATAAGAGGATATGTAAGGAATCTACAGTACTTCATAACACAGCAATAAATGTAGACGTACTTTAAAATGACAGTGATGTTGATATCTGTCCCCAAATAAATAATCATAATTATTCTATATGTATTACATAAAAAAACTCAGAATAAAGAAAAATATATTGACCCTTTTGGTTATGGACTTTATGAAGGTTTATCTCTCTCCCAAAATATGAGGGAAAAAAAATCTAAACTACAGAAGCACGTATCGTATGTTTTTAAACACACTCATGAATCCTTAAATATTGCTTGATAGAGAGGTATGGGCCAAAAAATGTAAGAAAATTAAATAAGATTTTACTCAGATCAGTCCATTTTTCTGATTGTTTCTCGATGTTTTTAAATTAGAATCACATCAATACTGACAATAACTCAACCAAACACCACCTTCTACACAAATTCTATTAAATTAAGTCCTTTAAATGATTGACGAACACTAAGAGAAGCTAGTCGTTTGACTTTTAAAGAGTCTGCAATAAGAACTACGTTGAACTGCCATGTAATTATCTATTACATAAATTGGAGCTGGATACTGAATTGTAGCAGCACAGAAAGAGCATCAGTGACCAGTGGGGACAGACAAAATGAGGACAAACATAAAGCCAGAAGAGACAGAATTCACTGTCACCAGCTGATATGAATGACCATTAGAGGCCCACATACAGGACACAAGAGCATGCTCAGCAATCTGAGGACTGAATGCGGAGCGAAGGTGCTGAATGGACACTGATGTTCAGAGAAAAATAGGCGGTTTACATGGAGGGTTCAGTAATATTCAAGATGTGCTCCGTGTAAGTAGAGTTCTTCAATGTTTAAAAGGGCTGTGGTGCCCCCTAGTGGCGTCAGCTAGAAAATGCACGAAAGGCGAAGCACTCCTGCTTTTGTCTAGAAGGACGCAGCTCTTGTGCATTCCAGTGCATTCCATTCCCTTCCATACTCGCTTGCTCTCTTTCCCACTGGTGTGAAACTTACAATGAGTATAAGCACTCCTTTAGACCTCAGTGGAAAACAGGATACTCTGTCTCTTACTGTCTGGCGTCGGGATGGTCTCTAACTGAAGGAAATACAGCAGAACTTGAACCTACAGAACCAAAAAAGACAGAACATGTCAAGAGATGTGTAATTGATAAAACATAAGTTCATACTGTAAATGCGTTTCCCAGAGACACGTTTAAATCATTTTCTGTGGTACTTGACAGCATGTCCATAGACCTAGTGTTGTAGTACTCGAGACCGGTATTACGACCATTTTTTGAAGTTCTTGGTCTTGTCTCTGTCTCGACCACATTTGTACTTGGTCTCGTCTCTGTCTCAGACTTAGAGGACTCAGGATTTTGTTTCAAGACCGGTCAAGACCACAACTGCTGGGATATTACTAAATTGCCGGTGCATTGTCTGATTTATTTATTAACATCATTAATGTGATCCTGCTTCAGATGAAATCAATAACTTATTCGTAATTTGATTTATTTACTCTGCTAATTCAGAAATTAATGAGGGATTGTGTCAAAAATGTCACCAAAATTAATACAAATGCTCACAAAATGCAAGATATTGTTGCAAAAATGTACTTATATGAGATCTGGATTTTTATATTTTAACGTGAGAGCAAGAGAGCTGTTTTCACAAATGTGAGCATGACTGCATACGTGATATTGCTTTTATGCAAACATTCAATACAATTATTTTTTAAACATAATTCTCAACATTATTTATGCATTTGTAATTTACCAATTCAGATGCATCTTCTGGACCACCTCTGCACTGCTAAGATGAATTTTGTTGTTAAAGGATTAGTTCACTTCAAAATGAAAATTTCCTGATATTTTACTCACCCCCATCTCATCCAAGGTGTTTGTGTCTTTCTTTCTTCAGTCGAAAAAAAAATTCCGTTTTTTGAGGAAAACATTCCAGGATTTTCCAGGCTCTGGAGCCTCTGAAGCCCTTTGAAGCCCTTTGAAACCGCATTGATTTGGACCTTCAACCCGGTTGGTTGCCATTGAAGTCCATTGTGTGGAGAAAAATCTTGGAATGTTTTCCTCAAAAAAACGTAATTTTTTTCGACTGAAGAAAGAAAGACATGAACATCTTCGATGAGATGAGGGTGAGTAAATCATCCGAAAATGTTCCTTTTTTGAAGTGAACTAATCCTTTAATGGATTTCATTCGATTGGTAACAGCTCTATATAGTGTCTTATTCTAATTATTATATTTGATTAAAAATAAGTTATTTTTCAAGTGGCAATTGTGGATATTTATGAATTTAAAGAGTGCTGGTCTGGTCTTGGTCTTGTCTTGGTTTCAACCCCTCAAAGTTTTGGTCTTGTCTTGGTCTCAACACACATTGGTCTTGGTCTTGACTTGGTCTCGGATTAGGTGGTCTGGACTACAACACTACATAGACCTTAACTTGTAAATAGTCAATCATGGTTTTCCTTATGGTTTCACATATGTCTGAGCATACCTGTGACATGACTTCCAGCGACCAGCTGTCCCCCATCGTGATAGGCTGTGTGGGGTTAGTGGGGATCTTGCTGTCCTTCTCAGCAGGTCGTAGCAGGGTCGGGCCAAACACGGTGGCCAGATTGTGAAGAGACATCTTGTTTACGCTCTCCTTTTCGGCAACCCTAAAAACAAAAAGAGGAAGAGCAGAAGGTGAAAGAGAGAAGATTAGCGTAAAAAAAAAGCATCTGGATGGCCTGTAAAGAACATGTCCAAGCCATATTTCACACTAAAATGTTAAAAGATTATTATATTACATTACATTACATTACATTACATTATACATTACATTTATTATATTATATTATTCAGGAAAATTAAACTTACTTTAGAGCCGTTAAGATTGTTTTGCATTGTGCCATTTTTTCATGACAATTCCAAAACATTATGTATTATTCAAATAAAAACTAAAAAAAACAAAACTACAGTATTTTTTTTTTTTTAACAAATGTTACAGCTTGGTAGCACTAGTTGTATTGAATTAAACAAAACATAAAATAAATAAATGTGTTCAGACAGGAAGATTTACAGTAATAAGTATGATTTTTTTTCACATATGGTAATAAAAAGGGGAAAATGTGCTTAATTATCATGGAAGTATATGAAAAAAAATTTCCTAATGCAAAATATTAATTTATTTAGTTTTTTTTTTCTTTTGGAATTTGACCTAAATATGTTCATGATGAGATTCACCCAACTAAACCTTTTGATCATAAAGCTAGCAGCATTCCTAGAAGGACCATGTGATGTAAACAAGCAGAACGTGCTCCGGAAACAAATGTTTCATCAACCAATCATAGCCTTAACCCTAACTCCAATCCTACTCCTAAAATCATCAAGTTTTACTTTTTTTCAAAGTTATTTCAATCTTGTCTACCTCTTGAGATGATCCAGCAGGAAGAGGAAGGTGACCAGGTTGGGCTCTGGTAGAGACAGCAGGAGGTTCAGCATACAGCTCTCCTTAGCTACGCTGTCTGAGAGAGCTGCAGAGTAATGAGGACATAATCAATATAGAAGAAGCCAAGCCTTAACATCAATACTTAACGTGTTTTGTAAGTAAAAACAATTGACGAACCAATGCCTCCTGCAAAGTTAGGGTAGAGCTCATCGGTGAACAGGGGCTCAGGAAGCTCCCTGAAGTACAGCTTCAGTGTTCCGGCAATGGCATTCACATCCATCTCACTCATCATTACCGACACATCTTTATTATCTGTTACAGAGAGAGAAAAAGAGAGAGGTCAGCAACTAAATTGGCTGACTAAATACTGTATATATCTGTCATTGCTCCATGTAAAAAACCCTGATCTTCAAGCAGAAGGAACTGGAAATATTCTGAATGATATTAATCCACAATCTGACTTGAGATGCAGCTTGGAATTAAACCACACCATATTTGTTCATCTGGCCAGAGGAGAACTGGCCCACCCGACTAAGCCTAAGCCATTTTCTGTCACCAATGGAGTTTGGGTTCCTTGCCACTGTCGCCTTTTGGCCTGCTTAGTTGGGGAGATTTAATATTCAGCAATTTTACTGAATTGAATGTACTGATACTATTGGATGAAATCACTGTTTTCAACTCATTCCATAATTGATGAACTTTACACAGATGTTGAACAAACTGAATCAACACTGAACCGATTTCAAATGAATAATGACTGTTTACTATTGTCTTTTAAGAGCTGCTTTACAGCAGAAATGAATTATGTTTGCATCACTGCATCATTATTTTCCTGTTCACCACTGTAAAGCTGTTTTGAAACAATCTGTATTGTATAAAGCGCTTTATAAATAAAGGTGAAATGAAATGACAATGGTCACTCACTGGTATCAAATGCAGTCTTGAGTGCTTGGATGTCAGTTGCCACTCCTGAGACACGGTAGATGCCAACTTCCTCCATTCCTCTTCTTTCAATCTCCTCTAGACACTGTCTGACTATGTAGGGCACTTTAGAGCGCTCCCGTCTGAAATAAAAAATAATACCAACATCACAAAGCCAGTCATTTGATTTTAATGATGATGGACAGAAAGAAGGGCAACAATTTTTTTTCCATTCAGCAAAAACAAGATATGCAAACAAAATCTAAAATTTTGATCTTAAAGCAATGATTACTATTTGTGTTTGCATATATAATTTGTTTTTCAGCAGCCATTACTCGTCTTGATCCTTCAGAAATCATTCTAATATGCTGATTTGGTGCGCAAGAAACATTTTCTATTATTATTAATGTTGAAAACATTTGTGCTGCTTAATAGCTGAAAGCCTGTGTTCACTGTACATTTTCATTTTATGGAAAGGAGCATTTTGGAAATTCAGTAGATTGCAATGACATGAGGGTGAGTAAATGACAAAATCTTAATTTTTGGATGAATTATCTTTAATGTTTTACATTAATCAGCGGAAGGTGCTGCTTATGTAGAGACCTTTAGTGCACGTGTTAGGGTCTAAGCATCTGTACTAGTGTGGTCATGTTGTCTTTATAGCATTAATTGGTTCTGCCCTTAAACCCATTATTAAGCTCATTACAGACAATCCTCATTACTATCAATCATATTAGACCATAAACACTGCACAGAAAAAAGCAGAGTTCTATGAAGCCTATATTTTTCTGTATATTCTAATTTCCTTTGACACAATGAATGCCTAAACATGCACAATAATTTGCAGCATCAAAATTTGTGTGCTTTAAGCTCCTTTTTGTAAAAAGGACCAAATAATTTTCTAGTGTATGTCTATCCTCATATAAAATGTGTGCTTACTCACTTTGTCACTGTGGAGATATTTACTCCAAACACACCCATGGGCTTCCGTGAGGGCATTCTCTTTAGGCTGAACTCCCGGCTGGTGAACTTCATGGATATTTTCACTTCAATCTTCAGAAAAAGGTGTATATTTAGTAATTATAGAGATGGAAGAAGAGGAATTACAGCAGAGGAGAAGATGTGAATATACTCACCCCATTCATAGGGATAACTGTTCTCTGCCAGTCTTTACCCTGGAGCATCTGAGGATCCAACTGGATAAAAAACAGAAAACAATAAAATACAATGGGATTTCAAAATATGAACTCTAACAAAGTCATTCACATGGAACATTTGTCTTTGCTGCGATCTAGAGGGCTTTTGGATTGGCCACACCTGTGTCTATCTGTTATAAACACCACAGATGTTATGAAGGGTCTGAAGTGATGTGAACATTTTTCATAACGCCAGTTCTCCTTATACAGCAGTTTTGCACATCACAAGCCAATTTCTATGACCCCTCTAAGCAAACGTGAGGCCATCTGGAGTGGGCCAAGTTCAGCATGTTCCTTCCCTCATCCTGGCCTAATCTCCATATGGTCTCGTGTAAGGCCTGATCCTGCTCTGCTATCTAATCTCATCTCAGTCATTACAACCTGTCTGTCAACGGGGCAGGGACAGGGAGAGAGTAAGAACTGGGGCTTTGCCCGGCCAAACACCAGTGCCAACTAAGGTCATTAGAGCTCCAATGGCATAAAAAAAACACCCACACACATTATAATTTATAACAATTATCATATATTTTTTTATATATAATATCTAAATGTGAGGCAGAATGCTGACATGAGTGGCAATATTTAAAAGATATAATATTATCGCCTAGTATATTTTGACTTATAATTTGGTAACACTTTACAATACGGTTTTATTTGTTAACATTAGTTAATGTATTAACTAACATGAACTAACCATGAGCAACACATTTGTTACTGTATTTGTTAATCTTTGTTAACATTAGTTAATAAAAATACAGCTGTTCATTGTTTGTTCATGTTACTTCACATTGCATTCACTAAAGTTAACAAATACAACTTAATTTTAATAATGTATTACTAAATGTTGAAATTAACAAAGATTAATAAATGCTGTAAAAATGCAGTTTATTATTAGTTCATGTTAACTACTGTAGTTAACTAATGTTAACTAATGAAACCTTGTTGTAAAGTGTTACCAAAATATTAATATTAATTATAATGGCTTGAATAATATTATCATTGATTATTATGGTTTGAAAAATATTTTGACTAAGCATTACTTCTGAAAAATTATTTTGATTATATAGGAAGCCAGAGAATATGTCAATAGTAATATTCACATTGAATGTAATATTCACACATTCATTGAATTGAATAGTAATATCATGTCGCGTGGTTCAAATTCTCCTTTCTCATTTCCAAGGTAACCGAAATTTCAATAAATTTGAAATAAAGTATAGTATTTATGATAACCAAAAAATGAAGGGAAAAAACAAACATTAAAACTGATTTGAAGACACAATGGACTTTTTTTCAACATCAAAGTGCAATATATAATACAATACTTTTAAAAAAATATGAACATAATATATACAGCTCTGGAAAAAATTAAGAGACCACTTAACATTGATTTCTTAATTTAAGTGGTCTCTTTTAATTTTTTTTTTAACAAATATTTAAATGTAGTCTCTAAATTAATATAAGGCTATAAAATGCATGTATTCTAACGATAAAAATAAACTTAGTCATATAATATAAAAAAAGATATTAGTAATATAATATAATATAAGTACATCATGTCACACTGCAGGACACTGCCAGTCACTGCTTAAAAATCTACCCATACACAACTATTAAACTGGTGATTATAATTGAATACAGGTCCCTTTTAACATAAACAACAATCTGTCATTCTTCCTCTCTTTACCTTTCTTCTGTGCAGGACATTCTGTAAACGGCACCATAACCGTGTTCCTTTGCCTTCCAGGGCAGTTTGCGTGAAAATGTCTACCTCTACACCCTCAATCAGTCCCACATCACAATCCTTGAAGTGTGAAGAGCAGCTCCTGCCCTCCTCAGCCAGCTCTACCACCTCATCTTCACTCATCTCCTTCCCATCTACAACTGTGCAAAACCAGAACATAGATCTTCAGCTGGAACTGGAAATCCCTTAGGATGTGGTGTGATATGGATCTTGAGGATTATCCTTAAGGGTTATATTTGTTCTTAAAAGATCCATTGCTGCAATTCAACAATGAGCTATTTTCATCAACTCAGAAGGTCTATAATATCATATGAAGTTTAGCTCTTTTAACAATAATAAATCCTCAGTCTGGTGCAAGTGTTGAGCTACAGAGATCCAATTACTCGCTGCACTGCAATTGATTTTTATCCAGATTATTCAAGAGTCCCAAAATCTATTCCTGTTGTTCACTGAAGGATCTATTTTCCTCTTATTTCATTCCATCTCGACACTGTTTCCTTGTGTAAATCTGCATAACTTTCTCTTTCTGCACCTCAAGCTCAGCATAGATGATCCCTTGACTTACCTCAGTCTAAGTAAGCTGCCCTGCCCCGGCCTATAAATCCATCAACAGCCACTAACATCTAGTGCACCAATCAGAGCAGGTTTATTCTACTGCCATGCAGTGTTGTCATCATTTATGTAAACAAAATAAATTTCAGCAACTGAAATAAAAGCTAGCATAAAAAATCAGTGAGTTTTTTTTTTGGACACACTCTACTGTATTTTATAAATTATAAACATTAAACATGAAAAAAGGCACTATGGAGAGATATACTAGACACCCCTGAGGAATTTACCAGTTTTAATATATTTAAATAATATTATTAAAAAAAAAAAAAAAAACATTCACTATAAAGCTCTTTGGAAAGAGCTTCCCAAAGTCCCAGCTGGCTGATGGGGGGACTTGTCTAAAACAAGTCTGCTTTCAGAACCACAGAGGGATCATAGCACAGCCCCCTAATCTCTCCACCTTCCCCCATGATACGCCAACCAACACTTTCAACCAACTGCATCTAAACCTAGACTTTACAAGCAATCATTTGTAAGGCAAAATAATTTTGAGCTTTTTCTATGACCCCCACAAAACTCTCTGGGGAGGGGACTGATAGGTCAGCTGATCTGACGTTGTTTTGGATGTGACATTTTCAGACAGGACACATGAATTATGGATGAGTTGATGCCTTAAAAGCCAGGGCAGAGGGAATAACACCCTATCTATTAAAAAGAAGATTAAATGTCTGGAGTATAAAGGCCAGTCCCCATCTGGGACCGTGTCTCTCATAAGAGCAGATATACCTTTGACCGGACTCACCGAGTGCCCAGATGGAGAATGACACTTAGCTCACAATAGTTTACATGAGAGACAAGCAAATTTATGCCTGCAACTCACCCGTTTAACCAGTAGGAATTTGATATATAGATGCCAACAACAATATATATGATAAATAACTACAAAAAAAACACACAAACATACTAGTTGACCTCACTAACTAAATAGTGGTAGTGACAAATGACTAGTCGATCATCCATCCAATTTTTGGTTTAAAATGTGTATACCAACTAGTGTTGTTATTGTTAACTAAAACTATTAAAATATTTTTTTGTTAATTGAAATGAAGCTAAAATAAAATAAAATTAGATGAAAAAATTAAATAAATGAAAAATGTAAACAAAAATTAAAATGTTGCCTTAGCAACTAAGTTTAAGTACTTAAATTACTAAAACTAAATAAACTAAATCTAAACAGAATAATAAAAATGACAAAAAGCACATACAATAATAAATTAAAACAGAAAAAAATTAAAGCTAATTCAAAATATGATTAAATACTTAACAAAATAACAATGGCAAAATGTTTGTTGTAGTGTTTATGCAGTGTACTGTAGATCATACCACGATTTGTCCTTTGCCCATAATTCTATCTGTGCTGTCTCCATCATCCTTGTTCATCCTGGCTTTGTTGTAGCTCTTTTCGTAACAGAGTAGACGTAATGTGTGGGAGCCCTCCAACTCAATCTCAAACTCCTGAGGCAGAAACAATACAGAAGAACTACATTACCCAGAATATACATATACAACCAATACAAATACAGTATATAACAAATATATGCATACAGTAGCTAAAACTTCTTTTTGGGGGAAAAATATATAGATAAAATATAAATAAAAAGCTGCATGCTACTGAATAATATTATAATTATAAATAATATTATGTAATAATATTCAGCTCTATTCAACAAACAGTGTAAGGGGACCTCAGACTATGCCTATGCCTCATTTCCTTTCCTTTTCTCCCCTTTACTTTGGGGGATGGTAATTGCTCTTAATTAATATATAATATAATTTGTCCAGAAGGCCTTCATATTCCACATGGCCTCACTTATGCTGCTCTTAATTAAGAATTAAAGCCTCAAGAGCATTTCAGCAGGCAGGTCTTTTCATATCAATGGGGTATAGACAGGGAAGGGCATGTGGGATTACCTCATTCCATTTGGGCTCTGTGGTGTATCTGTACACTCTTGTTTTGGCTTTATTCACAAAGATACCGAAGGAGTCCACCTCTAATGTGCAATACAGATCTGAAGAGAGGAAGAGGATGAGTTGCTGATGCTTAAATGTGGTGCTAGAACAGGCTATGCAAATGTATACATGAACTTTGATGAGCACAGAGAGTTGAAGGAAAAAGACACATACTTAAGCTCTGTTTAAGTCCAGAGGCAGAATGGACAATTACATTCAGGAATCCATACAGTCCAGTAGATTCATCCTCTGTAAGTGAAGAAAAAAAAGTGTTCAATGCATTTTAAATACATAAAACAATTATATAATAAAAATGAAGTTTTAAATACAACAGAATAATAATAATAATAATAATAAATAATTTTGTCTGGATGTTTTTCTGTAATTTGATCAGATTATTTTGGATAAGATATGACATTTGGCAAATTTTGCACAGAAGAATCATGCACAATAAATCCAGGAACATTTAACAACAACAGAGCTTTGATTTCATGTTGTCGTTAAGACCTGTGCACCTTTCTTACCCTCTTTATTGACAGTGAGGGGTAACTGATGGACTGTCTGGAGTTTGACACAAGAGTTGGTGAGCATCTGAAGCTCCATGGACGTCAGGCTGAAGCTCTTAAAGCCTGGAAAATAAGTAAGCATTCAGTTGGAAAACAACACCTGAATCTCCTGATCTACTCCTGATTTCAGTGACAATGCCACTCACATTTCTTCTGCTGTTCTCGAATCACTTCCTTCCACTCTGCACGCTCATAGTCTGATGAGATCAGAAACGTGTAGCTCTGAAATGCATAACCGACACGGAGTGTGAGGATGAAAATCAGATACGACAGAAAGGCTGTGAATCACCTTGTGGCTCTTACCTTTCCACTGCGGTTGTGCACTCTGAGGGGCATATTAGGAGAGTTCAGCAGCAGTAGCGATTCCTGTTCTGACAGCTTCTTTTTCAGCCTCTCCATAACCTTTGACCCTTTGTTGGCTCTCTATTGAGGTAGGGAGTAAAAAGAAATCTTAAAACCTAGTATGCTGTCTATTAACATTTGAATGTATGTATGGTTGCCCAAGAAATGCAGTCTAGATAAGCAAGACAGCTTCCTACAGTCAAATATTCACTAATATTCAAAAGTTTTGGGGTGGTAAGATTTTTTTATTTGTTTAAAAGAACCAAGGCTACATTTATTTGATCAAAAATACAGTAAAAACAGTAATATTGTGAAACATTAAAATAAAATAAAATAATTGTTTTCTATTTCAATATATTTTAAAATGTAACTTATTCCTGTGATGCAAAGCATTAATATACATTCAGATCTATAAGTCTGAGAAAGTTTCTATTTACAATTTTTTTTAATTTCATAAAACTGATTACAAATTAAATATGACAATTTAAGTGAAAGTTGCCTATCCTGTACCCTCTCTCTCTGGATCTCACTCCTCAGAGATGAGATCTTGATCTTAATGGCATCCAGCTCCTCATCAGCGGCCTGTGGGATAGACAGGGGCTCTGAATCTTCTGCCGTTTGGAAGGTGAGGTCAGCGAGAGGAATGTACCACTTAGAGTCATACTGCTGGCTCTTCCTGCAGACAGACAGCACAGGGGGATATGGGGTGATGGGGGAAATAACTTAATACCCAGGCAAAAATATATTCTAGAATCTGATTATAGAGCATGGATGATGGTGCAGACTGGGCCTACATGTCTGAAGAGTCAGGATGTTAGGCTCAGATTGTGAAAATAACACACATATGGTAAATGTGTCAATATAGACAACACCCATATAGACAACACCTATATGGTAAATGCAAGCTGAATTTCATAAAAATAAGAAGAAAGTGATTAGACAGAACTGGGGAATGATAGAAATGAATAGAGAAGTTGGGAGACAAGAATATTTTTCCTTACCCTCCAATCTGTTTCTTCAATTTGGCACAGAGCAGGAGGTCAGTGAAGAGAAAAACATGGCGTAGTTTCCGGGCCCCTTCCACAAGCTCCACCATGAAGCTGTCCTTCAACAGCTGACGGTTCTGACATAGTACAAAAACATAAAGTAGGCAAATTTTAATAAATAAAAAAAGAGAAGAATATATACATTATATACACACACATATACAGTCAAAAAAAAAAAAATAAATAAAATAATAATAATATATATATATTCAGACACCGATATCATTTTTTACTAGTGGGTGCAGGACACTATAGTTAATTTATGTAAGTGAGGATAGCAAAATAAAGTAAACTGACATATTATACCCAAAAATTCTTCATACAGTGGACTCCCAGAAAAATGTATAAAAATTTGGGACCAAAATTATTCAGACACTTTGACCTGACCATGTTTTGCTTAAGTGTTTCTTCTTGCGACCTTTTACACCACAGACTGAACAAAATTAAGCATTGGTTGACCTAAATTGGTATTATCTAATTGTGTACTTAAATTTAACAGCTGACAGCTGATTGGCTGATTGTAATCCATTACATACCTTTCTATCAAAGTTATCTGACATTATCAAGATGAATTTGTTCTGACACAGTTCTTGTCATATTTTATTATCATTTTCTAAACTATAGCAAATAAACTGATAATGTGAGAAAATGTTGAAGTGAAATGTATATATATTATATAGGTATATATATTATATATGTATATGTATATGTATATATATATATATATATTTATATATATATATACACTCACCTAAAGGATTATTAGGAACACCTGTTCAATTTCTCATTAATGCAATTATCTAATCAACCAATCACATGGCAGTTGCTTCAATGCATTTAGGGGTGTGGTCCTGGTCAAGACAATCTCCTGAACTCCAAACTGAATGTCAGAATGGGAAAGAAAGGTGATTTAAGCAATTTTGAGCGTGGCATGGTTGTTGGTGCCAGACGGGCCGGTCTGAGTATTTCACAATCTGCTCAGTTACTGGGATTTTCACGCACAACCATTTCTAGAGTTTACAAAGAATGGTGTGAAAAGGGAAAAACATCTAGTATGCGGCAGTCCTGTGGGCGAAAATGCCTTGTTGATGCTAGAGGTCAGAGGAGAATGGGCCGACTGATTCAAGCTGATAGAAGAGCAACTTTGACTGAAATAACCACTCGTTACAACCGAGGTATGCAGCAAAGCATTTGTGAAGCCACAACACGCACAACCTTGAGGCGGATGGGCTACAACAGCAGAAGACCCCACCGGGTACCACTCATCTCCACTACAAATAGGAAAAGAGGCTACAATTTGCACAAGCTCACCAAAATTGGACAGTTGAAGACTGGAAAAATGTTGCCTGGTCTGATGAGTCTCGATTTCTGTTGAGACATTCAGATGGTAGAGTCAGAATTTGGCGTAAACAGAATGAGAACATGGATCCATCATGCCTTGTTACCACTGTGCAGGCTGGTGGTGGTGGTGTAATGGTGTGGGGGATGTTTTCTTGGCACACTTTAGGCCCCTTAGTGCCAATTGGGCATCGTTTAAATGCCACGGCCTACCTGAGCATTGTTTCTGACCATGTCCATCCCTTTATGACCACCATGTACCCATCCTCTGATGGCTACCTCCAGCAGGATAATGCACCATGTCACAAAGCTCGAATCATTTCAAATTGGTTTCTTGAACATGACAATGAGTTCACTGTACTAAAATGGCCCCCACAGTCACCAGATCTCAACCCAATAGAGCATCTTTGGGATGTGGTGGAACGGGAGCTTCGTGCCCTGGATGTGCATCCCACAAATCTCCATCAACTGCAAGATGCTATCCTATCAATATGGGCCAACATTTCTAAAGAATGCTTTCAGCACCTTGTTGAATCAATGCCACGTTGAATTAAGGCAGTTCTGAAGGCGAAAGGGGGTCAAACACAGTATTAGTATGGTGTTCCTAATAATCCTTTAGGTGAGTGTATATATATATATATATATATATATATATATATATATATATATATATATATATATATATATATACACATGCATACATATACATACACACAGTCACTTGATCCTTCAGACATCATTCTAAAATGCTGATTTGGTGCTTTAGAAACAGTTCGTATTATTATCAAATGTAAAAAAACGTGGTGCTGATTTGTGGAAACCTTGATTCTTTTTTATCAGGAATCTTTGATGAACAAAGTTCAAAAGAACAGCATTTATATGAATATATTTATTTGTGTAACTATGTAAGTCTTCACTGTTACTTTTGAATTTAATCCTTGCTGATTATTTTCTTTCCTACTGACCCCAAAAATGTATATTAGCATCTGTCAAATATAACCAATTCTGACTTATCTGAAGTGCCACTAGGGGGCAGTCCCACCCTATTTTCAAAAACGACATCAACTCTCAGAAAAGAGCAGTGAGCTAGTGTGTGTGACTCTTTGTGTTTATGAAATGGGAAAATTGGGAGGACATTTTGAAACAGGTAACTCCTGTCCACAGATCATATGCTAAGTGATAGTCCTGCAAGCCTAAGCGGTAGTTCTGTATGTGTGAAAACACACACGTATACGCATAACACAGCCCCCGGCCACATGTCATGCATCAGTGCTCCCACAGCAACACGTCACCTCTGCAGTGGGGAAACAAAAGATGATATCACAAGCATCTCATCCAATTGGATGCTCTAACCTGGCTCCACTCACCTTTACATTCAAACACCACTCATTTTTTGGTGCAACATCACTAATGCCGTTGACTCACCCAAACATATAATCACTGGATGCTTGAGTGAATTTCCCAGTGATGTGCTGTCTGCAGCTGGGGACACGGAAGAGATGGAAGAGTCACTCATTCCAAAACTCCCAGCATGCCAGACATGATGTGCGTCATTGCATTTCAAGAACAAAGTGTAATGGCTTGATTTCAGCTTATGCCACTGCCAAAAATTAGATTCCTATTCCACATGGCACCATTTTCAGCATACAGAAGTGCAGTGGCCAAGAAAAGACAGCCTCTCTCCACATCTCTACCAAAAGGAAGAGCAATTAAAGAGTCAATGCAAACAGTTCAATCAGCGGTTAATGGCCCCTCTTTTTCCCCAGCTCAGCCGTTTTGGCAGTAAATAATTTGCGGGGTCCTGTGTAGGTAGATGGTTACTGTCTTGAAATGGGGTAGATGATTCCAGTAGTGAACGCAGAGACTCAAAAAGCTGTTTGAGCCCAAAAGATTGCACTCAGCACTACTGAAACGGGAAACACAATGTTCTCAAATGCTCCCACACCACCAAGATTATACTGGTCCTGTTTCAAAGGGGAATCATGCAGGAAGCGCATACCATTGCGAAAGAGGTTGTCCAAAACGTGTTTGCTGAACTCTTCTTAAGAGAAATGTGGGGAAAGAAGGGAGGGCCACATGTTTATAGGAAACAATGGTTTCTGGTCACATCAGGATGAGTGAGGGACCTTTCAAAGTTCTCACTTTGCCACAAGCCTTTAATCACTCAGTACATATTTACGATTCTTGTCCCAATGGTAATAGACTAAGCCGTCCTGGGGATGGTATAAACAGTAGGGAGCTTTATTGTTGTGGCATTCTGCGGTCAGATGTGTTTTGCATAATGACCACTAAATTGGTCAAATAATTAAATAAAATTATTGTTGTTGTTGTTATGTTATTGTCATAGTACTGTTAATATTATTAATGATATTAATTATTGTTTTTATTATTATTAATTGCATAGTGGCAGCACAAAAATATTATTTTAACCTTAGACTAAAAGAGACATTGCACATAAAAATCACTGTAACCCTAGCAGACCAGTTCGCTGTAATTTATACTTTCCATCCAACAAACAACAATGTCATAAAAACATACATCCAACAGCACACACTAAAACTCTTCTTTCAAAGAGCACCATATTTACATGACTGGCAATTCCAGAACAGTCTCACTGTAGGCAAAATGCAAAGACTCTGCGCAAAGACAAAAGCTTCTTTTCCTTTCACTTTCTTCTTCACCCTGCAAGACACGCACATACACACACACACACTTGTCCAAAAACAAACTGGTATCCTGGTATCCTACTTAAATGTATTCTGCAAACACTTGTACTGTACTGCAATGTACACTGTGTGCAAATCTATACCAGTATCTTATCAGACTTAAGCGAACATGTGCTTTTTTCCTCTCTGTAAAAGAGGACACACTCAAAATGGACTGTCTCAGCACATCAGATGACATTTTTTAACAGTTTGCCTCCAGTAGAAACATGACAATGGCAATATCTCATTATCACCCACTACAAACGGGCTGAAACCACTGAAAATTAAACAGCCATTCAAAAAAAAAAGGGGAAAGAAAAAATGATTGTGGAGCTTAAACAGTGCATGTTTGTAAATACAAAAAACCCTCTAGATGGCACATTTTTTGCCTTCTTAACATATCATGCTACTTAAAATTATTTTTGATATGAATATTTCTGTTATTAGTATTATGAGCCTATCATTGTTAGTCACTTTGTTTCTAAGGAATAAAGCCCCACATTTATGTGCTTAAATCACCTCTCAAAAGTATGTGCCCTAAAGGCAAGAAGCAAAACACTTTTCAGATGATGAGTCTGTGTGTGGTATGTTGACATGCATAAGTTTGTGATAGTCTTTTGAATAGAGCAGATGGCTTTAAAGAGCCCGAGGTCATCTGGTTGTGCGCATATTCGTTTGATGTGTTTCTACTGTACAGGATTTAGCATATAAAATTGCTTTTGGTTGCGTTAATGTGTCTTTATGCATATGAGTCTGTGTGTGTGTACACATGTGTGCAGCAACATATAACGCCCATCACACATTGCTGTGCGCTTGTATCGCAGACGCTCAAAGCTGCTTTCTGAAATCGGCAGGTTCATTTGCATTTTAATTAAGTGGCTTTGGCCCAGCTAGTGCAGGCCTCTGGGGCCACCCTGAATTTCTTCTCTCTCGCTCACCCGCATACCTCCAGTTTCCAGCACGGGTAACACTAGAAGCCCTAGCTAATCAACACAACCATGACCTGAACAATCATGCTAATGCTTCTAGCTGCCCACTGATATCAGTTCTGAAGTTACTCTTAAATAATGAGATCATTGTTCATTGGCATCTTCCAAAGAAGTATGGCACCATATTGTACCTCTCTGCTCAAGCTATAGGCATCTCTATAAATGAAATGAATTAAACAATAAAAAGTAATAATAATATAAAAATTATAGCGGATACGAAAAAGCCAATAATTATTTTATATTATGGCAGGAAACTGATAAATGGCTATAAAAAAAATAGAATATAAAATATAAAAAAATAGTATATAAAATATACTATACTATTTTGTCTAAATAAATAAAAAAAAACTTAAAACTAAAATCAATAGTTTAAATTGCTACAAGCAAATTTAGACATCACAACATTAGCGTACAGTATGAAAAATTGATATACATTTTGCTAAAGTTTACATTTCTTTCCCAAATTTTTTATTACATTTTCTGCAGACATATAAAAGGTGTTACAACAGTTGCAAAATGAGACAAGGTGTCTGAAAAAAAAAAGAAAGATGAAAAAGCAACAGAACAGGTCAACACAGCAACATAGACCTCCACAACAGGTGGTTCTGACACCACGGTAAGGCCTTCAATAGCAGCCAATACGAGGCTCTATGTTTTATAAAAGTATCTCAGCGATCCTTTGAGAGAATGTCTAATTTTTTCAAGGTGGATGCATTGCAAAACCTCCCTTATCCAGTCATCATGTGATGGAGGCGAGGCATGCTTCCACTTAAAGAGCATGGCACGTCTGGCCAACAAAGGGGTAAAGGCTATGACGTGGTGTGCTGTGACTGGTGTATCCGGGGTTGGGGAAAGGCCAAACAGGACAGTCAAAGAATTAGGGGCAATGGTAGTATTAAGGGCCTGTGAAAGAGTTCTAAAAATATCAGACCAGTGGTCCGTTAGTATCGGGCAAGACCAGAACATGTGAAGACTAAAGATTACATTTTGAATAACTGTTACTGAATGGTTGGGTTTTTAAAAATTAGCTTTAAGTGAGCATTAGATGGTAATCTAAATCTGAAAAAAGGGAAAATGAGGAGCTACAGTGACATATCCATTATACAGTGACATATCAATTATGTCTGTCTGAATATTAAATTCTGACCGGAAGATGTGCAATAAAACCGTTTAATGCACAGGTAGTTCCAAGTCATGGAGATTGCGCTGTGCACATAGAAACAGGTGCACAGAAACTTGTTGTCAATGCTGCCCAGCGACTTTTATTAATAAATTAATTTTGCTGCTGAATCGATACATTATATTACTCACCAAGGATGTTGTAACGTCACTGCACAGAGAAGCTGCACAGATGTAGGTTATTCATATGTACAGCTCTCTCTCTCTCTTTCACGTTCACTCTTACTCTCTCTCTTTCTCTAGATAGGCTAATTCATTCAAATAAATGTTATAATTCAATCAAATAAATGTAACCTTACTGCACTACTTTATCTCTGTGTCTGATTTAAAGCAGACAGAATGCTAGATCTAACTAGTGTAGCTGATAAAAATAACTGCAATTTTAACCCTTCCAGTCAAATGTAGTTCTGCTTATCATGGTATAAGCAGGATAATCCAGGTTTAAACATATCAGTTAATATACTGTATATCCAATATCATCCTACATTGATGAATTAAATAAAAAAACTCCCGATAACTAATATATTGTGCCTCCTTATTCACTAACATATATCAATATTTTACAAAAACAATTTTACAAATAAGTGGGGTGTAGCTATGCAGTTACTAAGGTGTTAGTAATTAAAGTATTTTTTATAATTCATATATATAGTGGTTATAGTAATCTGGGTGCTTGCTAGGTTATCGTCAACAAGACGTGTGATTCATGTCAGTATCACAAATGTGCCGGATGCCAGAGCTATATGGCACAGTTTTTTTCTTATGGTCTATTTAAATCCCTAAAGTATGAGCAATAATATTAGTGAAGCTAGTCTTTAGCTAATAAAGAAATCAAGCTTATTAAATCATCTAGAAGCTATAAAAACAAAAAGGAAGGTAAACTAAAGCTTGTATTTTCTTTGACTGGACAGAAAGACAATAAGCTCCACAACAACACATTGATTTCCATGAGTTCTTTTCATGCACACACTATCAATATTTGATCAGTTGGTCTGTCCGCAAGTGCCCGAGGGAGGAAGGTGGGAGCATTATAGAGAGCGGCAGCAAACTCCTCCTCACCGTTTACTCAAAGCAGGTGGAGCCTGCTCCACACAAGATGGTCTTTTATGAATAATCAATGAGTTGCGAATCAGAGCAAGGTGGCTCATTAAGGCAAATTACAAGCCAACGCTGCTCGCCATCAATCACAGCAACAATTCATCTGCCACTCTCCTGAGGCCACATTGCTGGAATGAAGGGGCGGCACAGAGAGTCTCTGTTTCTGAAACCAAACATATCTTTAATTCCCAAGATCATATCAAGGGTGAGTTTCTCTGCCGGGGTCAGGAAGGGTATGCACTTTCTTACCGCCTATAACTAATGACATCATCAAGACCATTAGTAAGCAGATACCGGAGAGGTGATTAAAAATAAATCCCACTAGATCTGAGCACAAACAACTCAAATGCAGCAAAGAGTTCAGTAACAAATAGAGGATGTTTTATTTATAGCGTAAAGCCTCTGTGGAGATTGAGAGTATATGCTAGTGTGTAATAAAGAGAAGGCAGTGTCGCCCAAGGATAGGTTGTGCGGATAGCAGAGGGTGGGTTGGCTCTGAGATGGATGGAAATGACTGGCTGTATATCCTGATGGGAGCTCGTTGGCTGAATGGCTTCAGGGCACCTGCAACTATGTGCGACCTAGAATTTTGACATTTCTTTGCCCTTTAAAAATACGCTTTTGACAAATACTCTCCATCGTAAACAAGATGGAGGACATATGAGAGTGAGGGAGAAGGGTAAGATGGAAGGAAGGAGAGGTTTCTGCACTCACCTCTCCCTTCTTCACTGTCATGGACTGGCGGCGAGGTGTGCTCTCTTCGTTAATGCTGGACAGGAAGTTCTGTGAGATGCGGAGGGCGTCTTGCAGGAGGGGGTAATCTGGGTGACTGGTGGGTGTGTGTTTCAGAAGATCCTGTATAAAATACGCACAAACTTCAAACCTAAAACCAAAATGTATTTATGATTTAAATAATGATCTTTTTGAGTTAAAAAAAACAACAAAAACATTTGGATGGTCGTCCATGCAAAACAAAAGACTATATATACCAACATGGTGCACTCACATTGCTATGAATAGGAGAAATTCCAATGCGGAATATGTCGACTCCAGGGCACCTTACAGTGTCTACACTAGACGCGACAAAGCAAACTTTGCAAATCCAGTTTTTCTTTGTGTCAGAAGCAGCGCAAGCACTTGAAGTATGTCAGAAATAGAACAGGGTATCAGTTTACTGTCAGGAATTTGTTATGTCGTGTTGCGTCGCGCCACATAAAGTGTAGACAGCATCAATGATTATATTGGGTTCTATCTACGGTGTTAGTCCTGCCTTTTAAATAAAAGAGTAAATTTTCGGAACAAAAGGCGTATATTCTCGGATTCATGAAAATGTTTGTATTTTCAAAATGTTAGTTGGTACGAAAGAAATGTACACGTGTAAATGGTGCGTAAAACATTTGAACCGCCTTTGTTCTGATGACACTGCAATTTGATAATATTTCACAAGTTTGTTTGCCCTGTCTTTTTATTTATTTATTTGTTTGTTTGCTAACCCAACTTTGGGTAAAACGCAGCACTTGTCACTTTTTACCCAGCCATCCAGTAGAGGAGGGGTGGGACAAATACTACACTGACCAACCATCCTACTTGTACAACAACTGAACAACAATGGAGAAGTTAATATTGCTGGTTAATATTGAAGCGTTTGTGAAAACGGAGGAGAGTTTTCGGGAAGGTCCGTTTTACGTGCAAATTACTCTGAATTTACTCATATATTTACAAAAGTTTAATGAATGAGGCCTATTAAGCATAAGAAACAACATTTATGAGACTATTCATTGCAGATTTAATGGCTGATTTGAAATGCTATTTAATTGTGAGTTTGGTCAGCAGTTTTTGAAAAATTTCAGTATTTCCCCATTCAAACAGATAGGAGTTGGTCTTGCATGCCAGATGTTGGCATTACAAATATGGCAGCAGAAGAGTGTTTCTCTCTCCACTTCCTTTAAAGTGATATATCACTGTACACTTGGTCTCCTATTTTGTTTGCAGTGCTCTTCGGATTAAACATTTACACTCCCTGCGATTTGAAATCTCACTTAAGATGGCTGAATACCCTGGGAATTGAACTTCACAAAGCACTATCTGGCGATTTGAATGTATCCTAAATATGAACAATAGTAAAAATGATAAACATACACATTTAAGCAAAGCTTAAAAAATATTATTATAAATTAAGGTAGACTCACATGTAAAACAAGCGTGCTCCGTGTCACTCTGTCCACTGGTTTATAGAGCAGAGCTGGCAGAGACAAGACAGAAGAGAACACACAGTGGGTGATTATTTACAAGAGCCACTTTCATACTGCAGGGTCAAATGCCGATGTTTGAAACCTTATCTAATCCACCCACTCAATGGGTTTTATGCAACTGAATTTAAAAAAAGGAAAGAGATTACATGCTGGGGGCAAAATGTGCAACACTTAAGCTCAATGAAAATACTACAGATAATATAATGACCATTTAAAGCAATAATATATGAAAACAATGAATGCAATTTTGTTGGTTCTTACTTTCCAGTGAGTATTTGGCTGTCAGGTCCTTGCATTCCTTGGTGCTCCTGACCTTGAGACTCTGCAGAGATATCAGAGACAACTCAGGATCAATAAACATCAGATTACTATTACTGAACTAATGTTTCACATATTACAGCAGATATTCTCCTAACAAATGGTGTTCATTGGCTCTCAGGTGCTACAGTAGATTGATATGGTTACATGAAGCTCATTAATGGCTAAAATTATTATACAATTATAAATTAATTGGGATCACAAGTTTTTTTTTTGCCAACCTCAGAGTTTATCAGTGTTGTAAATAGCACAAAATAGTCCAAACATTAAATATAAAAATAAACAAAGCTTGCTGTTACATGCTTGTGAGTGTACTTGTTCTGTTACTGTGTATATTCAACTCTCCCTCCTCCCTTCACTGTATATCAAAAGAATCCCTTTTGGGAGAGACTAAATGAATAAATTAGCCTGTCACATTTGATCTACATATGCAGTAAGAAAAATGTTTCCAACTGCTAGCTTTACACTGGCGGCAATACACTCTAGAACCCACTAGAAATTGTCCACCCCCGCCATTGCGAACAAACAATTATCCTAATGTTTGCTTTCGGTTGTGTTAGAAGGGAGGAACATCCAAAGTGTAAAGGGAAGTAGTAGTTGGCATGACAACAGCTGTTACGGGGAATAAAGTGGGACGAGGTGAGCATCATCATGTAGATTTTATTCCAGACACCCTCTCTTCATAACATTTAGCAAGGCATAAAATCTCCCACTGAACTCTGAAGAGGGTTGAGCGCTGCTTTTAGATCTGCTATGCTGGTTGGTAATGGTCTCTCTTTTTAATCAGTCACTCTGAGTGACCCCATGGAGGAGTGCAGCAGGTAAAGCCCTGCATAAAAAAAGGAAATTACTTGTTCTTTGATGGCAGGATGCATTAAGGACACAATAGATCTGATTGGAAGTTGTTGAGGCTACAAATCCACTTTCTTGTTTTATTTCATATATATCAGTGGGCTTGGCTTGATAGGCTTGATGCTGTCTAATGTTAATATACATACATCAAAAAATGTAGCAAGAGGGGGATGACCACCAGATGTTGATTGGATGAAGTCAGATCTGAATGCAAGCTTGTATTTGATTGTAAAAAAGGGGGTGGGGTTTAAACAGACTAAATGATTGGAGAAGTCACTATGGTGTCATTTTCACCTAAAGATGAAGTTATGACATTTTGATAAAAAAAATTACATGGTCAAAACAAATAAAAATGTTTAATATGAATATATGAATTGTTCACAAAGAGATCAATAACATGCATTTAGAAAACATTAATTGAATGCAAATTTAATAAGATATGTATTTCTGGATAACTTGTTAATAAACTTGAAGCTCTGGTATCAAAATCATTAAATTTCACTGGTATTGGTAGCAACTACTATTTTCACTAGCCTGGGCTATGTTACGGGATGCTATGGCTTCTAACCATTCAGAAGCGTTGTTTTGGTAAGAACTAAGTTGGGAATTTTGGGTAGAGGTATCTGTTCCTGTATTAGAATAATAAGACCTTGAGCACTCCAGTAGGCATTACCTCAGAGATCTCTGCAAACTGTGTGTTCGCTTGACAGCACTTCTCCGCGGTCTCCACTGCGAGTTCGTAATTATCCACAAAGGCCCTGTACACTCCAAGCTGGCTAGCCTGCAGGAAGAGAAAATAAAGTGAGTCATTTCCACTCATGCATCTTTTTGTCTTTGTTGTCCATGTATGGTGGACTTTAAAACAGTAGGATGCAAACTGTTGAGATTTATGAGAACATCCAAGATGGCAGTTCCCACTCCTGGCTAACAGCGACACTATCATTAATGAGTGAGATGCACGCATGGACTCGCCATGGTGACATGGGGCGGACAGACGGGACAGTGTCATCGCTGCAGGAGCAGCTGGGCCGTTGCTGTGCGTGGCTATAGAGCCTACAGCGGTTGCCATGGCAGCAGAGGCCAACTCTACAGTGAGCAATTAATGCATGCGGCTGGCGCTTGTAAAAAGCACATTTGGAAATCTGATTTAGCCCATCCAAACTCAATAGCCTTCCTGCCAGTGCTGGAAACCTCTCTCTGGAAACAGATCAATCAATCTCTCAGAACACAAATACTGTATACATTAGATGATAAAGGTTTACGTGGGTGTATATGCATGATAATAAACAAGCTGGAGCAGAGCCAACTAAAACAATATTTATCTGTCTGTACTGACCATGTGGATTGGACAGTTTAAGAGTACGTTCAACAATACTCTAGTAGAATATGTTTCTGATTTGTAGTAATTTAGCTTTACACTTTCATTTTCCACTGTTTTTGGGCTTGTTACTGTACCTTTAAAAGGATAGTTCACCCAAAGATGACAATTCTATCCTCACTCTCATGTCACTCCGTATTAAGGCGAGTTCACACTGCACTGACAGACGCCGACCAACGCTGTTACTGTTGGTTGGCATCTGTCGGTGCAATGTGAATTGGCCTTTACTTTCTTTTTTCTGTTAAACATAAAAGATGATATTATGATGATAGTTTGTTGGTCAACAAACAGTTCTGGTGACTACTGACTTCTATTGCATGGACAATTAAAAAAAGGAATGAGCCATATGAGTCATATAGGTTTGCGGGTGAGCATTCATTTTTGGGCGACATCCCTGAACCATCCAACAACTGTTGGACAGGAACGAAAGACGAATTGGTATGACCCCATTGGTACATGTCCAGGCTTGGTGATACATCCGGGAATCTTTTATTCTGCACAGGCCAAAACAGTCCATAAGTGAAGTAATTTTCTCAGTGTGTGCAATCCTCTCCATGCTGAGCAGAAACAGCCGCCTTGGGCCAGAATCTATCTGCAGCGTGAAGGACGGGAATTTACTCTGCGACAGCCTCATTACAGCGTGGAGAGAGATGATGACCGTAATAAAGCAACGACAACACATGCCAGGCCGATTCAAACTGTGGCTGAGCGCTGTGAGGATATGCGTTAAGCTGGAGTAAGAAACTGGAAATTTAGCAATGTAAACAGACATGATGAAGCAACTTCAATCAAATGTATTTAAAACATACAAAACCTACATATACAACATACAAAAGACAACATATTTTATTTGATGGATACAAATTGTTCAGTATGTCAATGTTGTGTACCATATGTGAATCATTCAGGCAAGAAAACTGGAAGAAACTCAATTAGATTTTTAGACAGTAGTATTTTTGTATTCCATGATAAAGATGGGGTGATAGAAACAGTCTGCAGGAAATACCGATCCACAGTACATTCTTTTTGTATGCTTGTTATGGTTCTCTCTCCACTTTCCTATAGTCGTATTCTGCGTGATTCATTGACCAAAAAAGTTGTATAGATACAACTTGTATGTAGTATGGATATTGTTATTGTGAATTCTTTTGGCCATGATAATCATGTGAAAATCTGATATTGTGACACCCCAAAAAGAAAAACGAAAGTCTACTCTGCAAATGCCGTCACAGACACCATGTTGACAGGTCAGTATTCAGATAATACATAACCAGCCCATTAAGTGAAGATACAGGAGAGATGTTGTAAGCTAAGGCGGTTTTAAGAAAGTTGAGATGCACCTGAACAGAAACTAAAAAGTTGATGCATCAGCTTGTTAAGACAGCTTGTCAAGAGGCTTCAGCACAGCAGTGTTCACATCCTCTCAGCCTCGACACACTTCCTTCATGATGACATGACCATATGCCAGGCCCAGCTGAAGATGAAAGTACGTTCCTCTGCACTTAATGTTTAAGTAGGTCACAGTTCTGCATTGAAAAATGTGAATGTCAGAATCTATCGTTGTTAGGAGAGAATTTACATACGAGTGTCAGCGACAGGCGTAAAACATTAAGTGCAAGAGAGTGGGATTATTAGCATCTTTCTCACAGCTGAGCAGGACAACGAACGTCACTTTGACTTTCTTCATGATTTGCGTTGAGTTTACTTACTCAACATGAGCTGTCTGGAAGGAAGAAACAACACAAACAGCAGGAGACATTTCTACCGTCGACTGACTATATCTTTCTCGTTCATACATCTTGTTCTCTCTCCTGCTGCGAGCAACTGTCTTTTTAGGGAGCTGCCTCCTCGAGCGCTGCCTCGCCTCCTGCCTCCGGATTCTCGCTAATGGATGTGGGAGAGGGTGAGGGGATCAGTGACAAATAGCCTCCGGTCAAAATGACTGACTAACTGACTGTCTGAGGAAAACCCAGCACCTTCTGGGAGAAAACACAACTTGGCGACTGTAGCTTCTGATTATTAAATGTGGGACGGTGAAAGTGGGGAACACTAAAGGGGAAAATGGAAAGATAAATAAATGTAAAATAAGACTCCCACGCACATTGCCTGGACTGAGCGAGGGGGGATTTATCTGCCCCCCTAACAGTCAGCAGAGTCACGTGAGGAAAGAACTTAATGGAAAAGAGCGGGGGGGGGGGGGGGGGGGCAAAAGATAAAGAACACAATCTTCGAATGGCACTATTAATAGCTCTCTCCTAGAGACACAAAGCACACACTGTAGTATCTGCCCAAGTGGCTGGGTGAAAAAAGACAGCATTGAGATGTGATTTTCAACGCTACACAGGCTCCTGCAGTCCAGACATTGTGTGATTGTGCAGTGTTGATCTAGGGGCATAAATGATTCATTTAGGATTCCTTGATTTGGAGATAAATGTTCATTTTTATTCAGCCTCATGGCGCACAAAAGAGACTGGACAGCAGAAGTGATTCCACTATGATCAGAATAAAATTTTACTCTAAATGACTCTTGCTTCTAAAGCAAACAATTACATCACATGAAGGAAAGCGGATTCATATATACATTAAAAAAAACATTAAATGCTGTTTGCTGTTTACTTAAAATACTTCAGAGTAAGTGGGATATATTCTATAAAAATAGGGGACATGATTTTATCTATGAAGAGCCTGAGAAAAAGTATTACAAAACAAGACGACACAAAATTTCCATTTTAATCTCATGTTGTGTTTAACCTAAAAAAAAAGGAGCTGTTTAGAAAATTGTACTTACTTGTTTTTGGAAAAGGTCTCCCACGCGTTGGTGGTGACTCCACTGCTGCACTCTGGGTAAAAGGCTATCATAGAATTCTTTGTGGATCTCGTAAAGCTCAGGCACTTTGAAGAAGATGGTTTCGATCTGTTGAACAGTCAGGACAGGCTGAGAGGTGGTGGCTGCTGCTTTCAGGGGCTTCATGGGCTGACAAAGGAGCAGGAATAGACATTTGGTCATGCAAACATGTTTTTAGTAAGTCTGCTTATCACTAAACAAAGACAAGGTATGAACATCCTCCATTTTCTAAAGCAACTGAGAAAGACCCATGTGTTTTTATCAATCGAATCAAGTATACACTACTGTTCAAAAGTTTGGGGTTAGTAAGATTTTGTCGTTTTTGAAAGAAGTCTCTTATGCTCTCCGAGGCAATTTTTTTGACCAAAGCTGCAGTAAAAATAAGATATTTATTAATATGTAATACTGCAAGCTTATTATTATTATTTATTTTTTTATTTTTTTACAAAACGTTAAGCTCTGTGGCATAATCACACATACATACATCTCACGTATAAGACTCGCACCTTGTGCAAATTCAATCGCACACTGTTATCCGATTCAAACTTGAATCTCTCTCACCAGTAACAGCGCCTCCAGATGGCTGAGGTAGGTCTCTTCACTTGCCAGGATTCCAGACAACACCCTTTTCCTCATCTCCAATCCCTTCTCTAGGTCCAACTCCGCCTGAGTGAACAGAGAAAGAGCTCACACGCTTCTGAACAATACACTGTTAAAATCACATGACATTAAATTACATACTGGCATTGCTGGAATGAGCTATAAAAAAGTGATTTGGCACTGGTTCAATGGAGCTGCTCCCTGGTCTTACAATAACTGTCTTGGCTATACAAGAATCATGGGCTACATGAGAATCATAACACTTTTGAACTGAATAAGGCCTTTAATTGCTATCCGCCAAACTCTGAGAAAGGCATCAAAGATACTACAGACCACGAATCCATCCAGCAGCGACATATCTATCTCGTGTCATGTGTGTAGGTTACCGAGTGCAGATGACAGCTAAATGGGCCTGAAATGTTAGTTTCCATGGCCACAGCACAGGTAGTGGAAACCACAGATGTTTGTGATAGTCTCATGAGACTTTCTAATCCAGATTTCAGGATAAAACATCCATCTGCTTCATGACTGTGTTATCATTGCTGGCTTGTATCAAGATTTAAAGCGATGCTAAAATACTTTCACTGCATACAATTCTTCTAATCTCACCAACTGATATTAGATGTGAAGCCCCACCTAGTGACAGAGTAAATCCCGCCATTGAAACCTGCAGAAGGGGGAAGGTGGAAATCAAGGTTTTATTCATGAACTCTTGGGGGCGAGACGTCTCACCCCAGGGGGCACCCCTGTATCTCTAGACCACCATATTTTATTCATCCACATATTTATTAATCAAAGCATGTCAGTGTCTTAGCACATGAGAATGAGTTGAGCTCATCTCTACTGCTCAAACAATAACCCTTGCTTATTGAAAACACAATGAAAGCGTGAAAAAGTATTTCTCATTAAACACAAAACAGGCTAAGAATTACAAATGTCTCTGAGGTGAAAAAAAGCAAGTATGTTTAAAGAACATACATCAATAAATGTAGGAAAATGTAGATACATTATTCAAAAAAATTAGCCACATGTAATTAGATGACATTTTAAACATAGGGTATATAACAATGGCATTATTTAACCTTGTAGAGAACTTGTTTAAATGTTAAAAAGGATTTTACATTAACTTTCCCCATATATTTTTTTCTCTGCAAGCTATGGGAAGTTGCCCCATTTTTGGATTTTCTTATGTCTTATATCATATTGTACTTTGAAATGCAGCCTAATAAAAAAAATTGAAACGTTACATTATGAGGCCAACATACAGAAACACATTTGCTCATACAAATTCAATCTTTTGAATAAAGCACACAGGACTTTTTTTTTTTTTTTTTTGTCATTTTCAGCTCAATTTGAGTAGATTGGCAATCTAAAACAGCTTTCTGTGACAGCATTCCATGAAGTAACTTTTCTTAAAGGTGCAGACACAGAGAAATCACACTCATTAAAATCTTATCTATTTCTTTGTTTGAGGCTAAACCAAGGTTATTATAGTTTTGCATTTTTCATTAGTTTTTATTTTTATTTCGTTTAAGTGGGTTTGCTAGTTTAGTTTCGTTTTTATTTTTTGAAAATGCTTAGTTTTAGTTCCGTTTTTATTAGTTTTAGTGTTAGTTTTAGTATGTTTTTGTAATTTGGGTTATTTGTCAGGGGCAAGATTCAAAAAGGTCAGAAAAAGTATTGTGTAATAATAACTCAACAAAAACATCATACAAGTGCATTTTACCTCAAACTTGCTACTAGTTAACTTTCTAAAGTAGCAATCGCTTCTCGGGTCGACACTGACAAAATTATATTCAGAATTACAAATATTTTTATACCACTTTTTAATGTGTGATTGTGTAAAGAGATTGTGTTCACGAGATACCAACCTTTCGCGAACTTGCTTTCAACGTCGAACACACGTTCTCATGGAGGGGCTGTGTGTGTGTGTGTGTGTGTGTGCGCGCATGTGAGAGAGAGCGCGCGAGTGAGAGACGCAGGGAAAGGCAATGCAGCTGAATGTTATTTGCTCTATGAAAGACATTGACAAAGACGAAAACTAAGGACATTTAATATATAATTTTATTTTATTTTAGTTAGTTTTGCCAAACACACATTACAGTTTTGGTTAGTTATCGTTTTTTTGTAATGCCTCGTTTTTATTTTTATTTCAGTTAACGACAATGTTTTTTCCCCACCTAGTTTTCGTTTTTTCGTTCGTTTTCGTTAACGATTATAACCTTGGGCTAAACATGGGTAAGCAAATGTGCCTGAAAAATGGGTGACCATTCCTCTGTAGTGTCAATTGCAGGTTTATCTGCAGCTCAATTTAACATGTTTACATAGCAAATCCCTCCTTGAATCATCCATATTTTTAAATCCCTGGCTGTGTGTATGTTGGGTAATCACATAGAGCATGAAGGTGTGTTACTGGGGAAGGGTGCAAGAGTCTACTCTGTATTGATTAAAACTCATGTGGGAGCTAAACACTGAGGTCATAAGAATCCAAATAAACTGCTCACCTCTGGGCATGGTATTGGCAGGGAGGGATATCAATCAATTTGACAGCCAATAGCTGTGTCAATGAAGCAAGAAAGCTCTGTTTTACAATCAGTAATTTAATTTGATGGTATGGCCACTATGCATGATGATGTTTCCTGAGGCTCTGAAATGAAAGCTATGATAACTTTAAACCTTGGTTGATAACAGCATCTAGAAAAAAATTATTTAGATCACGCATGACTGCATGAAATGAATGATGTGAGATTCTTTTGCACAGTGCTGCACTATATAATATTTACTAAGCTACAATAAGCAGTACATTTTTAATTAAAATAGAACTGTATGCAGACTAAGCACTTCAGAATCTGCAAGCTTTGAAAACTGCCAAATTTCACAGCTCACTGGTTTTGCTGTGTACCATTACCATTGAGGCTATAAATACATGTGGGTTTACTGGTACATTTATTTATAATGGACTGCTTCACAGATGGCATATACGGGGTGGATTCTTATCATGGAACAATGCATGCATAAAGAAATCTCTAATGAATACTCTTTACCTTCAAATTCCACCAAGAAAGCATTTCTTTATGCCCAACAAAATAATTAGCTACTATTATTACAAGGACATCTGATGAGTCTGACTTAGGGCTGCATGATATATCGTTTTAGCATTGTTTAATTGCAAAGATTAACCATCATAGAGTGAAAGTTTATCATTTGCATGTGTTTTTAAGTCAAGTGAGGCATCAAGCACAAGAGGATTCGCACACTGTTTTCTGTGCGCACACACAGAGCCACGCACACAGCATGTGAATGCTGAATTCTGATTTCTTTCTCTTTATTGTTGGTTATATGTTGTAAACAATTGAGAAAGAAAACAGATGCGTGTCATTTATATTAGGTCCATGCATTCATCTTAAAGGGACAGTAGCCTAATTTACCCGCAGCTCTTTGTGTCACCAATGATGATCAAACAACAAAAGAGAAAGAGAAAATGACTTTTTTATAGCTTTAACAAAGATAAATTGTATTAATTAATAATGATATTAGTTACATTTCATTTATATAGTAAAGACTGTTATTTTACATTTGATTATTCAATTTATGTACCTGAATACTGTTAGATTTACCTGAAAAACATAAAATCACTGCTTATTTTAATTGTCTCTTTCTTCTGTTGTATTTATCTATGCTTGTAATTTGTTTATTATTTTCTATGCAGATTCACTTCCCTAAAAAAATCACCCCAATTATTCTAGAGTGATTAATTCTTTTCAAATAGAGCTATTCAAATCATCAGGTGAAATTGTTTTTATATAGCAATATATTATAGTAGAAAAACAAAATATCGCAATGTAAGACTGGTCATTTGTGGCATTCTACAGTCAAATATTTTGTATTGTCCATGGCAAGCAATTTCATACATAGCTGTGCTAGCTTTATTGCCCTCATATCAGTCTGTAATAATAAATAGCTAAATAATGTAGTTATTCAAATGTCAAAATGTCAACAAAAAAAAAATTCAAAATGTCAGATTTCTCTCTGTCTGGCAAGGGATTTACAGGAAGTAACTTACAGACTTGGAGGACTCAATTGAGCCGGAGGAGAGGGTGTCTCGACTGCTGCGGCTCTTAGAGCTGAGGTGAGGGGAGGAGGAGGGCGAGTCGTCGATGTAGGGCAGGATGTCATGGTGTCGACGCTGCTCCTCTGCTCGGTCTGCGTCATAACCGTAGGTGGGCGGAGTGCCTGTAAACGGACCATCTGTGACAAAACCAAAAAAAATGAGGGATATAGTTCACAAAACCATGTATAAAAACAACATCCTAATATTTATGGAAAGTAAAACATCTTTTGAACACTTCTTACTAGCATGGACTGCACAGAAATAAAGCAACTGATTGGTAAAGAACAGTATCTAATATTAAGAGTTCATGGCCTTCTTAATGTCATCAGCTAAGAGAGTATTCTCAGTATTCAATTGATTCAGTTTATGTGGCAGTCTAACATTAGCCTAGAGCTCTTAAAAAGCAATGAGATTATGTCTGGAGTGGGTTTTAAGATTTGAATTAATGCAGACAGGCCAGAACTTTCTGTATACATTAAGATCAAACATCATTTTTGGCTTAAAGAATTTCTCCCATCGGAGGAACAGACATAAAGGAAGACAAACGCATATGTAGAACAACAGCCCAAGTTCCCTCTTCCCGGACTGTTTTGGCCATTAAGCTGCTGGCAGCCACACTGGAGGATCTCATATTTATTCAACACAAAGATCTCAGTTAAAACTGTTTTGCCCTCGTATAAAACAAGAATATGCAGGACATTAAGTTCTTTAAAAAGGTGACACCAAAAATGCTTGACTCATTGCCAGCTTTAAAGGACTGACAGACACAATGAACTCAATTTAAAGTCATTGCTGATGAAACTTAATTTTTTGAGTTTTCTGTTGGCAGGTGGAAAAACTCCTGCAGTTCCCAAACCAAAGAAAAGGCCATGGCAACAAAGTTATTTTTTCACCACAAAGAGAGAGGATGGGCAATGTGGAAAACAGGTTTTCATAGTGTTTCCTGTGGTTTGCTAATTGCACAGCTAACAGACATGTTGATTTTAACATATAGTATGAATGACCAGCGTGAAAAATTCATGGATCATTTTGGTTACTTATAATATTATATTATAAGTTATAAATCCCGCCACTGAAATAATATAATATTATAAATTATAGGCCGTACTTAACCAACATTTTTGTGGAAACATACACTTTTTCTATGATTACCAGTACTAGCTAAATAGTTCAAAAGAATAGCATTTATTTGAAATAAAAATATCAGATTTGATCAATTCAATGTTGATGAACAGAAGTATTAGTTTCTTTCCCAAGAAAATAAATAAAAATACACACAAACTCTTGAATGGTAGTGTATGCTGTATACAAAAACATTTTAGCAATCCAAGTCACTTTTCTCAGGCCACCATAATGACCAGTACGTTTCTAAAATTTAGCCTAAAGTTAGAATAAAACTAAATACCAAATTATCGATGAATCATAATGTGTGTGAAAATGTTCAGACACGTTTTACACATAAATATGGCTGTATGAGACCCATTGCATAAAGCCAGATGAACATAAACAGCTCTGACTGAGTCACGCTGCCTTATCGCCTTAGCGTTCATCCTCCCACTCTTGCCTCTCTCTCTCTCTCTTTCCTCCACTCTTTCTCTCATCCTTTCCTCAAGCTTCCCACAGATGTCTGCTGCTCTTTAGCTGAAGGAGCAGCATGCCATGCACATCTGGAAACATCATCATCATCAACATTATAAACAATTCTTAAAATCAGACAGCTCTTTCAAACTCTCTGTGAAGCCTAGAAACACGCTTGTACAGTAACAACAAACACAAATTCTATATACTGTAAATTGTAGACAGTTCCAGACGTAACCTGCAGATGCATTTTTTTGTATTGACTTGAGGTAAAATCTTCTAGATTTAAACATGGTAAAATGTGTTAAATGTAGCTAAGAATACTACAATAATACTGGTAGCTGAAAACAAAAAAAGAAAAGAAAAAGAATGGGCATTTAAATTCTGCCAAAATCCCCTGCTCATGGGGAATTAATCCCAGTATCTTTCAGTGCTTGGCCTTATCTGGTGTGTTAACTCAGGGTTATTCCCTCCAGGATGAAGAGCTGACCTACAGCATGTTGTCCCTTAGCGGCCAACGGGTTTATGGGAAGTAGGCAAACCTGCCAAAATCTCATCACCATGTGTGCCAAAGAGCTTCAGATAATCCTATCATTTGGGTTCAGAAAAAAAAGAACAAATTTGTTGGAGAAATTGGGGTAATGTTTCTGTGAGTGCCGACATCTCCTTAAGGGGTCTTTGGATGGAGAGGTGAGGGTAGTGATGGGGGCTGAGATGTTGCCAAATAAATTAAAGACACGCCTTCCTCTTCCCATGTGTCACATATTTCATTAAAGTCTGGAAATAAGAGTGCAGAAGAACGTGTATGTGTGGTACCTATGAGTGCCCAGCCTCTAGGGAGGGACAAAAACTGGGAAAAGAGATGGAAAATGACACATCAGGGATAAAGAAGTCAGTCCATTTTCTTCCACAGTCGGTTTTCCTAAATATCCAATTTTCTGGCAATTTAATACCCCCCACCCCTAACCATCCTACACACAGAAAAGAAATGAATATGAAGAACGGAAAAGGGGAGGTGAAAATGAAACAGAAATGAGTAAAGCGCCGCCTCGGGCCATGACTGAATCAAAGGGGATTGCACAGAGAAGCTAATTTGAAGAAAGGTGTCATTTTAAGGGCATTAAATAAAAGAATACAGTCTGTGTTGGCTGATATTGCTTTTGCAGTCTTGTTCACAGAGAGAGAGAAAAATCAATTAAAAAAATATAAAACCAAAAAGAAAACGAAGAAAACAATAAAATCATGTGTTGGGTATTTCAGTGTAGCAACACAGATTAAAAATAAATTAAAAAGGAAAATCGATGAGGTCAACTAGCTCATAAATGTTTTTTTTAGTAATGATTACAATCCTCTGTAAAGAGTGTGAACTTAAAGACGTGACTTTATAGAAAGAGTTTTAGCATGCTGACAGTCTACACTTCTTCTAGAAGTTTCTAAATTTGTCCTTAAAGCACCATTTCCACAACCATCTAAGCACCGCTTTGATAAAAAAAAAATCACCACCTTGAACAATAAATGTAAAGAAAATTACTGTCAGACTAACCCTAACCCTTGAATTTGAGGGGGGTCTACATGTCCAATGAAGCCCATTACAGATTATTCCAAATATGTGCCTTGAGTAAAACAGAGCAATTAGATTTTCTGTGTGGTTATCTCTTATCTAAGTGGCATGTTTATCTCCAAAGAAATAAACACAAGAAGTGATTGGGTTGAATCCAGGAAAGCAGCCAAGTCTGGCGTGTTGCGACCGCACAGGGAAGCCTCCTAGTGTGAGTAAACCAGCCTTTGTCCCAGCAAGAGGAAGAGTAAATCACAACACACCAACACACAGAGCCACCCTGCAATCAACAACAAGCTGCCATCTACTACCAAACCCTATCTTTCGGTTTGCCCTGACAATGCTTAAAAGCATGACAGCAGAAACGAATTAAAATGTGTCCATGATGCTGCCACAAATTCCCCCCTGAGACCGAGTCCATCCACTACCACAGGTTTATGTGAATGATTTAAACACGGATTTGTCACACTGAAATCAATGTCCTAATGCATGTTTATGTGTATGTCAGCACGCACTTTTGTCCATATTTTCGACAAGCTGAGATCTGTTACACTTCCATTTCCATAAAAAAATTTTTTTAATCCTGTCTGACGGAATTGATGCCTATAATATTGCCAAATTCTAGCAACTATGTCAGTCCTATTAGGTAAACTAAGAAAAATGAGTGCTGTGTTTTCTGGACGAGGGAGGTGCTGTTGCAGAACAGACTGAGACTGAAATCGTCAGAAATACTTCCCTGTGATTGAATCATGACTAATTCAGTTAAGTCAGAGAAAATTCCCAGAAGTGTCTAAAAAGCAAGCACAACAGGCACCGTCTTATCTAGCACCCTTCCCAATGATAACTCTGTTTACCAATCTGCTTTCATGACAACATTTCATGCCAGCTGAAGAGAAAAGGAAACTGAGATGAAGAGAGAGTGCTAAACATGAAAAGCTAGCATCCGTTTCAAGGAGACGGTTGGCTCGGTAGGGAACCTGGACGATAACAACTGCGATTATTTATGTCACAATTGATTTCAGCTTTACTCAAGTTGCACTGATGTCAGACTTACCAACTCCACATGGTTTATATCCCCCCAGAACCGCATGGCAGAAGGAGGGTGGCCCAGCGAGACGACTTTCTGCCAACTGTTTGATCACTGTAGATGCAGGAGCATACTTGTCTTAGCAGATTCTTCTAATGACACCATTTATTAACAAGTCCTGTCATCTGCATGACTTTGATACTTTGCAACATGTTCCGAATTCGACAGCCATTAAAATCTTCGAGTCAAGTGGGCAATTATGCAGTCAGGCCTAATTGAAGAGCGTGACCAAAAATGGCTGGTATATATTACATAAATTATCTAATGGCAATATTTGTTTAGAGTGTTACCAAATCAGACGAGATTTAGTCTGACTGCATAAGTCGCACTTGTATATTTGTGGCGATAGCCAACAATACATTGTATGGGACAAAATTATCGATTTTTCTTTTATGCCAAAAATCATTAGGATATTAAGTAAAGATCATGTTCCATGAAGATATTTTGTAAATTTCCTACCGTAAATATATACAAAATGTATTATTAGTAGTATTATGTGTTGCTAAGGACTTCATTTGGACAACTTTAAAGGCGATTTTCTCAATATTTCGATTTTTTTGCACCCTCAGACTCCAGATTTTCAAATAGTTGTATCTAGGCCAAATATTGTCCTATCCTAAAAATCATCAATGGAAAGCTTATTTATTTAGCTTTCTGGTGAAGTGCGTTCAAAAAACTGACCCGGTTTTGTGGTCCAGGGTCACATTTTCAGTAAAAAGAGTAATTTGTTCGTAAATGAGACTACACTGGTCACACTGTATGCCATTGATTGATTGAACAGAAATAGTTCATTAGAGTCAATTGTTTGTCAATCTGATTACCTGTTATGCTGTATGTTACTGATACACTAGAAAGTGCAGGTTCACAAGAGTCATTTGTCTGTGAATCAGGTTTCATTGGTTGCACTGACTGTATGTTTCTGATTTACTAAACAGAACTGGTTTATAAGAGTCATTTGTTCATGATTACAGTGGTGGCCACTTCACAACATTTATTTGTTCATGAATCAGACTGCACTTGTTTTGCTGTATGTTTTTGATTCACAGGAGTCATTTGTTTCTTTAATTGGACTACACTGTAATAGTAGTGCCTGTTTTAAACACTACTAATTAAAGCTGCAGTTCTGTCTCTTTGTCGCCGTCTCTGTTTGAAACCTGCAATTGCCTTTTGACTATGGGTGAATCTCCAATTGTCACTGATGATTGTCATTTGGACCTTTCTGGATTACAATCCGCCATCAAAATGATAAATTTAATTATTCCAGCAGCTGTGAGAAAAGGCTATAAATGATCTGCCAACTGCAGCATCCTCACATGTGATACTACTACTAGTCGGACTCCTTTATGTATACAGACGTGACGTAATAACTGAAAGACATGCTCGAATTTCCCGCGGAAATCCACCAGTAGAACGTTGTGAATCAGGTTAAGGTAAGGAGATAGTTTTGAACACTGGCTGGTTATGTACTTGCTAAAAAATTTATTTTGGATCATTATTAGCCAAAAAAAAGTTACAGACTGCAGCTTTAAGTAACAGTGTTCTTTATCTTCAGTTGTCCTTTTTGCTCAACCAAGAAATTGTACATTTAAAAACACAGTGTGCCAAGCAGGACCATACATTTCCCAGCAGACTTTGCAATCCAGGTTGTAGAGGCAGGCTGAGATTGCACTGGAGCTCTAAATCTTTAGGATGCTCTTAAACACATGACCGCTTCCCCCTAAGCACCATCAGTACTATGTGATATCCTGGATCTGAAGCGGGAGGTCATTAATTTATCTATGCATTACCTGGTGTTTTACAGTCATCCTGTAGCTTTCAGGAGATGTTCCTTCCTTATATAATGCAGATATAGAATGCAGAAGAGCATGTTATAAATGAATAAAACAGGCTGATTAAAAAATAATAAATCTAAGATCAGCGCCCGTTCATGGTGTTAAATCTATTCTAAGCCTTCACAGGTTCTTTCATCCAGCACTTGTGTCACAAAACAAGTGTGTCTCAGTCAAAAATAGTTACTAAAAAAAATTGTACAGGGGTGTGTGGGGTCACTGGTAGGGAGAAAGGTTAAAGGTGGCCTGTTGTGTGCTCATGTATCTCGGGTTTCAAACGGCATATGGCTCTCGGTGCAGGTCACCAAGGAGATGACTGAAAAAGCTGAGTCAGCCCTGAGCATAAATGCTCTCCTTTCCACCTCAGTGCTCTCGGTGTGTCTCTTTTCACGTCCTATCTCTGTACTCTTCCTGTAGTAGATGATGAGTAGCAGAGTCAAGAATCTATCCTGTCGATCATGAGTCTTCTATCTAGCTAAAAATCAACTATCACCTTGTTAGGAAAAACAATAGGCCCAAGTTTGAACTGAAGCAGAACACACCACACATTTTCGATAACGTATCCATGACATTTGAAACCAGCCATTATCACTGACACAACATCTCTGAGCAAACAGGAAGTTTGAAATCTATGAAAAGAGACCCATCTTAATACTAGCCTCTACACTTATTTTTCTTTTTGTCCACATGCACATATGTACGTACTGAGCCCACCAGGAGCAAAATTGGCAGTGTGGCATACAGAACAGCAGCCACAGAATTCTCTCTTATCATTAGCAAACAGAAGCCTCTGACAAAGGAGCAAATCTCGCTTAATCTGCTGTTAAACAGATGCTCAATATTACAGCCCTGCCATTCTGGCATTAGCTCTTTTCAGAATTCGAGCTGAATGATTCGTAAGCTAATGTGGAAACATAGCTAAGGTAATGACAACGCAAAGTGAAAGGTTGATTCATCCCGTTTTGATTGGTTGCTACCTGTGAGCCGGGTGATAAAGGAGGTCGGATTTGTAAGTTTGGTAAGTGTATTTGCTCTAAACTGCAAATAACACCATCCTTTTTTTCTATCTAGTCTTCTGACCATCCCTTCAGACTGTCATTCATTAGAAATCACCTATACCGGCACTAATTGAAACATACACTATATTGCCAAAAGTGTTTAAGTTTTTAATTTCGGTCGATACGATATAATTCCGATATCGATATGAACTATATAAAAGCCTCAGAGAAACTGCCAAGAACGCCCACAACGGATGTCTGTACCTACAAAATTCTGAAAAATGCATTTGCCAAGTCTATGAAACCTCCTCCTATAAAACTATACAATATTTTAGAAATAAAAACAGTACAAATAAATTATTTAGCCTTCATACAAACAAGAAATGTGAAATCACATCAAATAAACATAAGACTCAAATTAAATATATACAAGCATGTGCGTGTATTTTTATATACATAATAATTATACAGTACACACACATACAGCCCTAATATATATTATACACACACACAAATGCATATTTGTCATTTTCACTGAACTTAGGACTGGTGGTGGTGCTTAATATATTGTTGGTCATTCAGTGTTACTGTAAAAAAATTATAATAGTAATAGATCATATTAATGATTAATAAGATAATAATACAGTGGCGGCGTGCTTTACACCACTGCATCCGACACTTTGCATTGCACTTGGTGATGTAAGGCTTGGATGCAGCTGCTCAGCCATGAAAACACATTCCATGAAGCTCTCTACACACTGTTCTTGAGCTAATCTGAAGGCCACACGAAGTTTGGAGGTCTGTAGCTATTGACTCCACTTCTACCACTTCGTGGCTGAGTTGCTTTGTTCCCAATTGCTTCCACTTTGTTATAATACCACTAACAGTTGACCGTGGAATATTTAGTAGTGAGGAAATTTCACAAATGGACTTATTGCACAGGTGGCAACCTATCACAGTACCACGCTTGAATTCACTGAGCTACTGAGAGCGACCCATTCTTTCACAAATGTTTGTAGAAGCAATCTGAATGCCTAGGTGCTTGATTTTATACACCTGTGGCCATGGAAGTGATTGGAACACCTGAATTCAATGATTTGGAGGGGTGTCCCAGTACTTTTGGCAATATATGCTGCGTCCCAATTCGCCTACTTATACTACGACCTAAAGGTATGTACTCTTTTTGTGAAGAAAAAGTACATACTTTTGAGTGTGTAGCAGAAGAGTATGCAAGCTTTGGGACATACTACTTCGTCATCTTTAACGGACTCGCTTAGTTACGTGCATCCCTTCACCGTTTAAACTGCCCTGTCAATCATCGTTCAAATCCTCCACATTCAATTTCCTACCGTATCGGAGAGAAATGTAGTTAGTAGCACGTTGATTTGCCATTTGTGGGTCTTTAATGCAGAGACTCTCCTAATGTGTTTACTATTTAAATATAATGATGCATTTAAAAGTTAATGGCCAAACTTATCATTACAAAAGTTCACAGTGCTGTTGCAGGTAAAATATAATGTGGATAACATTGAATAAATATCTTTTTGTCAGGTTAAATACTGATAATTGGTCACTCAAGCCCCTTTATCTAAACCTCTCTACTTAACCGTCGGACTCACACATCCGTCATGTTTGTAGTTTTTTTTAACACTTTTTATCCGCGTTTGTAGTTCTAATCGAATCCTCGTCCAACTCTCAATGGGTTGTGGGCAATATCAGTCGATCTGCACACTGAATTCTGACCGGAAATAGTAGACCATCCGGGTATCTTTGGAGTACTCTTTTCAACATACTACGATTTGGGACATACTAATTCTATTTTCGAATACTATTTAGGACGGATAGTATGCGAACTGGGACGCACCGATAGTGTATTTGCTTGAAGGAAATAGATTTAATATGTTAATGTTTGAAAAATGCAGATAATGTATTGGTATGAGGTGTATTCTCTGAAGTGCTGTCAGGGACAAAGTGTATTTATTTTAAGTTTATTTTATGTTTATTTATTCATTTATTTACTGCATGATTAATATTCTATGTAAATGTTATGTAACACTGTTCTGTTTATAAGAAAATTTCAATAAAAACACAGTAAAAAAAATAAAAATTTAAAAATAAAAAAAAAAATCACCTACACTAGTATCATTATCTATAAAGTTTGGGGTCAGTAATATTTTTTTTTTCTAGAAAGAAAGAAATTAATACTTTTATTCAGCAAGGATGCATTAAATTGATCAAAAGTGACAGTGAAGACACAAAATATTTTGTCGTCCAATAAATGCCTTTCCTTTGAACAGATGTTACAATTTAAAATATATCCAAATAGAAGATAGTTATTTTAAATTGTAATAATATTTCACAATATTACTGTTTTCACTGTATTTTTGTTCAAATAAATGCAGCCTTTGTGAGCATTAGAGACGACTTTCAAACACATTTAAAAAAAATGGTACCACCCCCTAAACTTTCAAACAGTGGTGTAATTATGGGCTCTTGATTTTAAATTGATAAGGGTAAAAAAATTATTTTTACAGTAGGTGACAGTAAAGGCTTACACATTTACCTACAAACCATTTGCATCTTAATAGAGTTGTCTATTTTCCATCTCTTTTTCTGAATAATCTTGTTGACTCTTGAGGGTTTTTTTTTTTAGCAACATCTGGTTCATTCATCCTCCATCACATCAATATGATTCTTCACTTTGTCAAAACAACAGAGCACAGGGAGATCTGAAGATACGTCCCACTGTAACACACATCATTACATCCTCCAGCTGCTCTGGAGACAAGATCTTTCCTTCTTCTTTTGGTTAATATATTCAATTTGGGTTAAAAAGTGTATGTTTAAAATGAAAACTCTTGGCTGGCCTGTGAGTTAAGCGTGAGGATTGTAGGATTAATGCAGCTCTTTGATTGAGAGATTTAGACTCCTAGACTAAAAAATGCCACCTTAAAATTGCATATTTCATATAAACCTAGCAATAAAACAAAGATCTAATCTCAATTAACCTTTCGCCATTGCTCTCTTTCTATGTTATAACACTCTCTCTCCCACACACAGGCACACAATCTCTAAATTTAAAGGGATAGTTCATCCAAAAAAAGATAATTCTGTCATCATCTACCCAACACCATTTAATTCCAAACATGTATGACTTGCTTTCTTCACTGCTCTTTTTCAAACAATGAAAGTGAATGCTGACCAGGAGCTGTCAAACTTCAAAAATTCTGAAGCATTCTGAAGCCATAAAATAGGTTTGTGTGAAACAATGATGATTTTATTTTTTATCTTCCTTAAACAGCTTGCTAATGTGTAATTTTCACTTTTTCTCCATGCTGCACAACACTTGATGAATTAGTTATTGTAAGAGATATTGTATAAATGAACATCCTTTTCCACAACAGAAACAGAGAAGAGGAAAAATCCTTGAAACAGATGCCTTGACCACACTTCAGAGATGGCTCCACCATGAGACTCTACCAGTGGGACAGCAGATCTGACCCAGACTCTGAAACATCAGGGCCCCTCAGTGCACAAATATTTTCAAGGACAGCACCAAGTTACTAGAAACCTCTCATTCCTATGAATATTCTTGAACATTCCAAATTGTGTTATGACAATTAACTTTTTATTCATATCATTAATTTACATACACTACCTTTCAAAAGTTTGGGGTCAATAAGATTTGTGTCAAGAAATTAATACTTTTATTTAACAAGTGCATTAGATTGATTAAAAGTGACAGTAAAGACATTAAAGGTGCTGTATGTAAGTTTTTCACTTTACTAAAGCATAAAAATACCATAATATGCTTGCAGATATTTAGGAAACATGCTAAATTCACCTACTCGTTTCTCTGAAAAACAATGCTACAGCCAGTTACTTTACTTTGAAATGTGCGTCCCATGTCGGAATGTCTGTTTTTGTTTTGGTCTGTGCGATAACGCACGCTGCCAATTTACCCAATAGTATTTTGACACCACAGGTTGCCAGTTGGCGGAAAACACAGCGTATTGCTGCCATGGAAGCCAGCAAACAAACTGGGTCAGAGAACGCAGATTCTACCCAAACTAAAAAGCCTCTGCCATCCATCTAAATATATAAAAATGCGGATAAATCAACTCATCAACTTACAAGGTGGCTTTCATTGTCAATTGCGCTCGCTCCTGTTGCGCGTCCTCAAGCTGGCAACCCGCGTGAACATCGAGTCTGATGAGGAGGGGGCGGGGGAAACAACAAATCTCCAATATTTTGAATTTGGACTGCAGTACCTATTTCGACCACTAGCTGTCAATCCTACATACTGCACCTTTAATGTTACAAAAGATTTCTATGTCAAATAAATGCTGTTCTTTTAAACTTTCTATTAATCAAAGAATCCTGAAAAAAATAACTGTCATGCTTTCCACAACAATATTAAGCAGCACAACTGTTTTCAATATTGATAATAAATTAGAAAAGTTTCTTAAGCACCAAATCAGCATATTAAAATGGAGGGTCACATGACACTAAAGAGTAATGATGCTGAAAATTCGGCTTTGCCATCACAGGAATAAATTACATTTTAAAATATATTACAATATAAAATTATATTAAATTGTAACAATTATATAAAATATTATGGTTTTTACTGTATTTTTGATCAAATAAATGTCCTTGATGTCCTTGATTATTGTTCTTACAATATTGTAAATTCTATTCTTACAAAAAAATTAAAATCCAGATTTAATGAAACTACTTATTTGTAATTACAAAAAAATCTATTCTGCCAACTCTTCCATGCCACATGTTTCCCCCCATCCACCTGCTAGTGAAAGCTTTCTTTGAGATTTAATGTCTTTCCATCAAAACGAGGAGAATGCCTCCGTCAGCAGAGGCAGGCCTCTGTCAAACAAAGGAGATTTCCCTGTGGAGCACGTGTCCTAAAACGAAGTGGAAAAGACCTCCGTGTGCGTGCTAGGGAGTCTAGGACTGAGATGGAGTTGAAGGCGGATTGGGGGAGGGGCGGAAAAGAGAAAGGGATAACGGGGAGGTGGTACTACAAAACCTCTGCAGTGCTGCACGCACACCATCTACTACACCTACCAGATGTGCACATGGCTGCCACATACACAATACAGCATATCAAGGACACTGGGAGTGAGTACACACAAACAAAATCATTTGTAACACGCATCAAGGTCAGTTGGCAGTGAGGTGGATATGATACTGCCAGACCGGAGAAAACAACCCAGTACTTAAATCCAAAAAACAGACCAAAGGTGCTGAAGAACAAGACAGAGAGAGAGAGAGAGAGAGAGAGAGAGAGAGAGAGAGAGAGAGAGAGAGAGAGAGAGAGAGAGAGAGAGAGATAACAAGCAGGAGGGGCAAAATGCAGCATGTGTCAACCTAAAAGAACAAAAGAACGCTGCATTCGGTCATCATTGTGACATGAGACACTGAGAAAAATCAATACATTTGGGGTGGATTCACAGAAACTGCCATTCAATAGCACAAATTGAATGTGGCCGATTCCCCTGAGACTTCAAAAACAACCCTCAAGCCACGATCAACACGCACAAACATTAACACAGAACATTTCAGCTGGACCACAACTGAATATACAAAAATCAGATATACACCATAGCTAACTAAAATGCTATAAAAAAGTAACATTTCTAGAGAATTATCCCCAAAAGCATAGTTCACCCTTCCAAAAAGATCCCAGTATAGAGAGCAAAATGACCCAAAGGGGGAAGGAAAAGCTAATACACAAAGGCATCTAAAACCACTATAAACCACTGATTCATGATACCACAGACAGATGGTTTTCAGGCACATATAGTGTAGACAGTGAGGATGGATGTGTCACTAGAACAGCCATCATGCTGTCAATACTTCACACAACCAATATCATTTCAGGTTGACATGCAGTTTTCTTTCTGATAAAAAGACTACATAAAAGGTCCATAAAAGGACTGAAGACAACTTAAGGCTGGATTGATGCACTGACTTCCTTTTCTCTTTATCTGTCTGTTCCTCTGAACAAAGACATTCGATGCGCCTGCCAAAGATTCACAGAATTTGATTGCCCGTCATTCATAATTTTTTGGCGAATTTAATTATGCTTCATGTTAAAATTAATTCTCTAGATTTCCCCAATGTTATTTTAGCATTATTTATATACCATTATAATTTATTACATCTCTACTTACTGTATATATTATATTTATTAATATTTTTAATTAGCTTTTATTTTTATATTTCCAGTTTTTATAAAATTTGTTTTATATTTTAGTGATTTTATTGTGCTTTCGCTATTTTGTTTTAACTAAGGTTCTTCATATAATTTTTATTTTATTTGAGATTTATTTCAATTAGCAAACAAAATGTTTAAATCATTTTAGTTAACGATAACAACACTGGACACTTTAACAAAATCATCTGGATCTGCTCAGTCCACTCGTAGATCAAGCTTGTTAGACTGCTTCTATTATGTTCAGAATGTAAATTCGTCGTTGTATCCACACAGAGAGAGAACTTGATGGAAAGCCAACCCCACTGCGACCAGTACTAACTGGCTAAGAGGAAGTACCACAGGTCAGCCGCCCACACAGCAAACCTCTCAACAGGAGCGGTCATCTAAACAGGGAAACAGCCAGGGTTCTAATTCAACACAAAAGGATATTATACAAGGAGAAGAGAATTAACTTAATGTTACTTAATCAACATATTACATAAATCAAGTGAGATACAGTAATCACAGGCAAAAATTACCAACATTTAAGAGGAGTGTTTATCTAGAATCTACAGAGTGCTGGTGAGAGAGCAAATGTTCTAATAGTGTAGGTAGAATGGCCTCTCAATCAATGTCAAAAGACCAACCAGCACATGTTGGTCTTCTTAAAAAGAAGACCATTTTAAAAGAAGATTGTTATTGGTGAAACTGTATTGTAAAAAGCTTGTCCTGGATGCTGATCATTACACAATTGCAGATATGTTAAAATGCACGTTATGGCACTAAACACCTGTTCATCTAATGCAACTATTTGTTTCATTTTTAAAGAATATTTATAGTTTGAAAATCAATGGGTGCATTTGATGTCATAAAATGCCTGTATCTACTGTATCTTAGTTCAACCACTATAGAACATAAAATCAAGGTAAACAGGACTAGAATGGGAGCATCCAGATGCTTAACCAACCAATCAGATGACAAGATTGGTGTGGTGTCATGGCAACACTATGTTGGCTCCTTCCATGCAGTGAATGATGTAATGGATTCACCTCCAGTGGTTTACAAAAAAATTCACCAGCATCCACCTGCAATCTTCTAAGATATTATTATGCAGGTATAGATCAACATTTAAAGTATGACCACAAACATTCCATCGAGAACCTTGTTCGCTCTAGTAATCTTTCAGTGGGGAGGTTTTTGTGGGTGTAATTGCCCAATTTGTGGAGGAGAATTTGTGGAGAATAGAATCCTGATGTGTGTTACTGAAAATAAAAAGAATCTGTGATATCACCAAGGGCTCCCAGAACAACCTCAGGGCAGAGGCGGCAAACTGTCACATATCAAAGCGGGTGGTGATGTAATGTGAAGATGTTTTTCAAGCGGGTTGTGTAGAACTGAAGTGATCTGTACAGCCTATTTACTCAATAAGAGCCACACCAATGCATTGTATGTGCATATAATTTCCTTATAATATAAATTCAAGCGTCTTGAATAAAAATGGCAACAGTACTTCTAATTGCTTTTTTTGGTAATAAATCAAAGAGTGATGTCTGTGTGTTAAGTAAATGGTGCACAGCAAGAGAGGGTTAAACATTAGATCACCCAAAAATTTTAATTATGTAATTTACTCGTCCTCGTCTCATTCCTGTATGACTTTCTTTACTTAAAACACAAAAGGAGAAATACTGAAGAATGTACTGCTCTCATTTCCAAGCAATTACAATAAATTGGGACTGTTTTTAAGCTTTAAACATTCAACAAAAGTCATTATAGACCAAAAATGTTTATATCATAAATAAATTATTTTAATTTATGATATTAAAATTCTGGTCTATAATTATAAGATGATATTTAATAATCAAAAAGTAAAGTATATAATATATAACTTATATAAAATATAACTTATATGGTCAATAACTTAAAATAATATATATTTAAAATTATAAATAACATCTATAATATTTTGAAACTACAATTGATAATTTTAAACGTTTCAAGTGAATTTAGGAATCACAACATTATAATGTACATTATACATGTACACATGTACAAATTATAACATTATAATTTTAATGATTACATTAAATTATTAGTGTTAAAGATAAACTTTAAATTAATGATAAATTATGACCATATGACCATTATGACCACCAAGTGGCCTAAATGACCAAAAAAAAGACAGCTAGGGTAGTTGTCAATATTTTTCAGTGAATAATTAACTTAATTTTACACACAGCTATCATATGACTTCAGAAGACTTCTTTAAATGTGTTTGTGTTTCACAAAACAGACAAAGTCATACTGACACCAGTGTACGTGGCGCTAATAAAGAAAATAATTAAAGTGCCATCTGAAAAGCTAATACACATGGGCCTATTGTAACTTGCAAAGTATCGATAATGCCTTTCGGTTTGGGAATTTCAGACTGCGCATTACTTTTTCATGAGTTTCTGAGTATGTCTGAATAAGGAGACCCTTGAGGAGTGGCAGTTTGCTTATGTACAACTTGTGAGCTCTGTGTGTGTGTGTGTGTGTGTGTGTGTGTGTGTGTGTGTGTGTGTGTGTAAGACGCACAGACAACCTTAACCTACACCCATCAATGATTAATGAACAGCCTCTACATCAGACACCAAAAACCCACCCTGATACATGAGCCTAAAGCCATACCGTATGCATCCATCTAAGACACAACAAAGACGACTAATGGGTCGCTCAGCAGCCCCTAATGAGACAGCAGGGCATTGGCTCACGCTACTGCATTATCAGTCAGCATCATAATATTCCAAAACAAATCGATACACCTTTAGTGCTGCTCTCAGAAAGTATCTATTCCAAACTGCATCTGATTGAAGCATACAGTGCTTTCAATAGTCAAAGGTATTGTGCTCCATTGCCCAACATGTCAATGCTATTAGTGCTATAACATCCATTTCCATGAAATAAAACAACATAGCATTAAAGAATTTAAAGAAGCTCTGAAGGCGAGTATGTGACAGAAAAAGCTAAATACATAAAAAAAAAAAACATATTACTGAGGGGGGGTTACTAAAAATGGACTGTGTAATTGGTTAGCCAATAAAGCCGTGTTTCCACCGCAGGAACTTTCCCCAGGACCTAGGGACTTTGGGGTGGTACTCTGTGTGTTTGGGGTGGTACTCTGAATAAAGTTACGGATAAAAATTTCCCCTCAAAAAGGCCCTGCTCTTTAGTACTTTTTGGGGCACTGAACATGCTGATTGGTTGAGTTCATGCAGCATTTTGATTGGCTGACTCCACGCAGAATTTTATTTCAACCACCAGTTTTAAAAGTCTTTTATGGTGCGTGCAGTAAGAGTTGTTTGCTATTCAAATCAACAATGAAGTTTAAAAAAATATGACCGATGGACCGACGACGAGGTTCAGGCTTTATTACGCTTATATGAAATCCAGCGGGAACTGGAAAGACGTGTGCAGTCCTACGTCACCGGACTAATCTTCACGGTAGACCACGATGAATAAGCAGACAGCAACAGGTCTGAGGGAAAAAACTTTTTTCCGGGTAATTTCAGTGGAAACGGGGCTTAAGACACAGATTTAGCCACATTAAATCATTTTAGTTGTCTTCTTTTCTTGTTCTTGTGCATTACAGACATACACTGGATGTACCAGAGCATGCAAGCAAAAAAAATTCTCTCAGAGAGGCTTTTCTAAATATCCGCTGTCAAAAATAAATAAAAGTCAGAGCAGGAACTCATTAAAAATGCTGAGGATGTCACACTCTAATGTAGTCAAAGAAAAGCTCTAGAGGGATTCAGGTTGTCCACGTGACCTCATGCTCTGTTTGGTTGACCAATCAGATGTGACAGAGCGGTGTGGCCATAGTGGGTTTCTAAAGCACATGGTACCCAGTCATGCCAGAATTCATTGTAAGCGTGTGTGTAGGAGGGGACTTCACAATCCTTAATCGCTGACCCCAAGAAAAATGAGCATTAGAAAAGAGGAGGAAGAGAGTGTGGGAACCCAGCACGCGTTCACACTACCTTTCTCCTCCTCTCCCAAAACAAGTTCAGTCTTCCATGTCTTTACATTCCTAGCGATGCCTCCCATTTTCGACCCCCTGGACTCCGGTTGTCTGTGGGGGCGTCCAGAATCCAGACACATGGCTGCCCATTAAAACAAGATAACCCACGACCTTATTCTGCCCTGCCCCTTAACTAGCCATGAAGGGAACTGTGGTCAGAGTGTCAGGGATCACAGAGTTTATCTAAACAAGCAGTTTTGGACAGCAAGTCGACATCTGTTTTATTGATTCAAATGACAGAAACTCTTAGTTCATGCTTCAATATCTCACTGCTGACCTATTTTTTTTTTTTCATTCTCTTCCATTCCCCTCCGCCCAAATCACTAGCTCTTTCACGCCTCTTGAAACAACACGATCCATCAACATGTTCCCAGCTAAACCTGGTCTCCTGATCAGCGTCTCAACACCTTCTAATGAGAGTGTGTCAGCTGACCTAGAGACGACAGGACAAGGGTAAATGTGTATGTGCGTTTTAAAGGTGTTAAAGCTGAAGTGTGTAATTTTTTGTAAAACTCATCCTATCCCAGTTCAATAGGCAGAGAATACTGTAAAGGCCAATTCACACCGCACGGGCAAACACCAACAAACATGTTTATTGGGTTTTGTTGGATCAATGTGTTACCGCAGTTGGCGTCTATTGACCTTGGTCAGGGTTTGTTTTCACCTGACTGAACATGTTCAATCAGCGTTTGTCTGTGTGTGTGTTAAAGCAGTGTGAACAAGAATTTTCATAAAATTCAAAATCCATTGGCCAACTTGTTTGTTGGCGTTTGTCCGTGCGGTGTAAATTGGCCTTAAAGGTGCAGTGTGTAGTATTTATGAGGATCTATTGACAAAAATGCAATATAATAATATACATAACTATGTTATCAGTGGTGTATAAAGACCTTACATAATAAACCATTATGTTTTTATAACCTTAGAATGAGCCATTTCTATCTACATAAACCGCCGGTCCCCTTACAGTGAAATCGCCATTTTGAGCCGTCATGTTTCTACAGTAGCCCTAAACGGACAAACTTCTCTACAGAGCTCTAGCTACTCTCTGCGGTCTCAGATGACATCTTTGTCCTGTGTCGGTCACCGTAGCTTATCTATGTGCTTCGAAAGGGAGGCGTGAGTGGTGGGTGATTGCAATTCACAACCTTATCGCTAAATGCCCCTAAAATTTACACACTGCACCTTTAAGTAAATTAGCAGGTTGATTTCCCCCAAAAAATGTAAACCGGTCAATGATGTGGTGCTTATTTTTTTTCCTATTTATTAAAGAATTCAAAACTACATTCTAAATGCAATTCATCTAATTAATTGAATATGCCTCTTCTATGATGAACATGTCTTTAATATTTTGATATTTTTGGTAGGGTATAAAGTAAAAATGTCGTCATGTCCTAATATCATAAAAAAACAAAACTTATTTTAATTCACTAAAAGAGTAAAATGTTTAAGTAGTGTATAATTCATATGTATAGTATATATAGTTTATGTATAGTAATTGTGTGGGTGAGAAATTAAAAATTATTGTTAAAGCAAGAATATCATTAAAAAAAAATAATAATTATACTTTTAAACTTGAAAAGTATACAAAAACGTATAAGGTATAAGGAAAAAAAAAATAAATAAATAATAATAATAATAATCTATAAGTTATGTAAAAACTACACACGTGTGTCATTGACCCTTAAACAACCTGACACAATTGACAATTTGGGATGGGACTATCCATCTCACGGACCAATATGAGATAGGGGGAATGTTCAGTTAACCTGTTGTCTTCGCAATTCCGTTAGATGATGCTACTGTAGTGGCAGAAAAATGACACACTTTACCTTTAAATCTCCCAGAATGACAATTTGGGGTAGACTAGAGTCCTGTCTACCCCAGCTGTACGGCTGCTGTGATTGGTCACCTCCAATAGAACAGTTTATCAAGGTGAGTAGAAAGCTGTCACATGGCATCACTAACACACAAACTTTCATTCAAATGTACTACACACCCTCTCATGTGCCATAAAGCACACCAACAAACACACACTACACTATAGGTGCAACACAAACACTCACACCACCAATAGGTTTATAATTGAATTCTTTAATAACCATCATAAATCCTGAGTGTTCTGACAGGCTGTATGTAGCGCTTGCATTCCTTAGGGCACCGTGCCACTCCTGAAGCTTATTACTTTTCTCAGCTCTGAGAGAGGCAGAGAGAGAAAGAGAGAGACAGGAAAGGCTCCAGCAGTCTGACCCCTGCAGAGCGGGTGTCTGTGTCTCCAATCCTCGTCATCCCTGTCTACATCTTTGTCTCTCCCTCTTTATAGCTCATAGCAATGACGTTTTAGACATTTTTGTTGCCCCCTACACAGACACATACACTACCGTTCAAATGTTTGTCTTTGTGTTGGTCTTTGAAAGACATCTGGTATGCTCAACAAGGCTGAATATATTTGATCAAAAATAAAGTAAAAAACGTAATATTGTGAAATATTATTATAATTTACTTTTTTTATTTATTCCTGTGATGGCAAAGCTGAATTTTCAGTATCACTACTCCAGTCTTCAGTGTCACATGATGATCCTTCAGAAATCAGCTGATTTAATAATAAGAAACATTTATTATTATCATTATTATTAATGGTGAAATCAGTTGTGCTGCTTAATGTTTTTGTAGAAATTCTTTCCATATTTTTGTTTGATGAATAGAAGGCTGAAAAGAACAATATTTATTTGAAACCGAAAGCTTTTGCAACATTATAAATTTTTGTCACTTTTAAATCACATCACATTAAATCACTTTTGATCAGTTTAGTGCATCATTTCTGTATAAAAAATATAAATAGTATTTGAATAGTAGTTTACATATACACTAAATTGGATAAAGTATGCCACAAGTATGGATACAAATTGTAAAGATGACTAAAATGTAAACACTGAGCAATATTTCATTGTCACATTTGTCATTATCCTCTTTACTTTTGTTATTACATGTACAAAATTGAGTCATTTGCAGCTCATACATCAACCAAAGACAAGAAAAGAAATCTGCATGCATCAAAAATTCTGTTAATGGACTATCGACAGCTCAGGCGTCTGGCTATGGATATAAAAACCTCCATGTCAATATCAATTCAATAAACTACACAAAAAGCTAGCACCGTGTTTTGATATTAGCACTAACTCTGTAAAGAAATGTTTTACCCTGAAAATAAAAATAATACCTGAAATGATATGGTGGTTAAATGTTCAAGCACAAATGACAGTATTATTTAGGACATGAGGACTGAGCTTGTAATATAACTGCAGCACCAAGTACAAATAAAGTGCATAAGCCATGACTTTAAATATCTTGAAAAGTTATATCTTATTTTCATAAGCCATCTTAAATGTATTATCCTTTTGAAAAGACTGGAAGAGCTAAAACTTGCTGAGCCCATGTAAAGTGTAGCATGTCTGAAGGTACCTAGTCCCAACTGAGGATGTGTCGTCTTTGTGATTTTAATCCAGCGTTTGATCCAAGTTATATGTGTCTATGTGAGAGTTCTGATGTGCATGGCTGATAAAATCCTTACCAAACAACGCAGACTAATTTATAACTTGGATCTCAGGAAAAAAACAGCTCAGCCAGGAGTAATCCAGTAATGTTAGCACTCCAGCTAATCAATATCTACAAATGTTCAACAATGCGCCGATTTATCATAAACACAGTGATTTGTTTTTTTAGGCCAAAGAAAGACAACAATCCCAGAATGCTCTGGCAAACAATTAATCTTTAGTCTTTCATTCATTACCAAAAAGCATCAATAAAAACAATTCAGTCTAATTAGAAACAGACTATTTAAACACCCAACATCTTGTTGCTAGGTTGGCAACTTGCTAACAGCAAACTCTATAGGAATATTGCGTGTTTCACATGTGGTATTGCCCAAGTTGAGCATTTCAAATCACTTATAACAGGTTCCATTTCAGTTAGTATGCAGCCTTAAAAGGCAGCTGCCTACGTAGGCAGTAGACAGCAAGGCACTAGGTTTTACTGTGGAGCCACAATGCACCATGCATCATTTTAATGTATAACACAGCTACCACAATCACGTCAAAATGGTGTCTGATGACCCAAAATTAGCAACAATAATTAGAGCTCTCTTGGGTCAGTAATCTGCCTTATAATTAGGAAGTTTAAATAGCTCTGGGTGGCCACATTGGCACACGGTAAGTGGTGGAGTGTGTGTAGCAGTGTGTGTGTGAGATGGGGGGCCACGTCCTGGTAATTGCTCCAATCTGGAGCCAAAGCACACATAAAACCCGAAGATTTGTGATACTGGTGTGTGAGCAGGGTAGAATGGAGAGACAAATGTAAAATAGGTCTCCCATTCAGTCATTGTGCTTGGGAACAATACAGACATCACACTATGTCACCACAACCCGATATTTTAGCCCTGTGCCTATAAAATTAGTCATCCAGACTTCTTTTTATAGTTTAGGATGGCCCAGGATCAGGAAATGACACCAGATTCAAACTTGTGATGGCAATATGAGTTAACCGGCAAGTTACAGCTCCGAGCTCCATAAAATCACTTCTGAAGGGAAAGATGCTGCTATAAAGGACTCAATTAATAATGCAAAATATCAGTGGAATGTTTTATATTGTGTGGGTAAAACAAAGCCTTTCACATCCATAGAATCCCTTATTTCCAATGAAAATGTCATTGCTACAGAGGAATCCATGCAAATAGACACACAGAAGGTCACAGTAAAAGGTGAGTGACTTGACTGACAGTCGGCCAGTAGGCTGGAACAGCCATGAAGGGAAATGCTAATGAGTGCCAACAGGGAGGAAACAGAAACAGATGAAGAAGTGAAGGTTCAAAGCCAGGCCAAAGCTATCTGACAGAACACCACACAGCCGCTTTGTCTCAACCTTTTTTTGGAACAAATCTGACTGATTCTGGTCAGATTTTTTATTGTCTATATCCAAAGGATCTCAAAGAGAAGCCATTATGATTTTACCCATTGTCAACATCTGGAGAGGCTATTCAAGGTTGGAGAGACAAAAACCATACACAGCAAAACCAAGAAATCATCCCTTCCCCCGATCCAATATCTGCTGATTATATTTCTACGGTGCTGGCTGCTGTTCAAGGTGCTCTGAATTTGAGCCGCATCAAATTGTATTCGATTATGTTTATTGTACTCTCAGCTGAAGCCATTTTACCTCGGAGCGTAATTCAATTCATTGCGTGTAACTGCGTTACTTTACTGAAAGTTTTTGTGTTGTCATTACTGCCACAAGACTAAAATTTGTAATTTTAGTGTAGTGTTTTGTGTCTCTCAATGTCTATTGGTGCCGTTTTCAATTGGTTGAGCTTCCTGGATACAGCAACAACATCAAACGTCATCTCTTGTTCTGTGTCTACACGCAAGGTCACCTTGAGAGCCGTTCCCCTCCACCATTTCACCCTCCCTCGCTCACTCCTTCTCTTTTTCCATATCAGCAAGAACATTTCATGCCTCGCTAAGGGAGATCCTTTCTATCAGATAACACGACGGCAAGGTGGCAGCTAGGAGAAATGCACAGCATTTTAGCAGAGATGTCTGGTATTTTGTATTGAAGAAGGAAGCAGATTGATGACACTGACTAGAGTTGAACTTAGGACACAAAAACATAACCAGACAAAGCAGAGCATTTATGGATATCGGTTTAAACCCTTAATTTCATTCAAGTGAGTCCAGTATAAAAACATTTATGCCGCCTCTCTCCACCTAAAAAGCATTAATGTAGATCCCTACATATTTGTGTACAGAGAGTAAGGGATACAAGGCTTTCCTCCTCAATGATACGCTACACCTCGTACAACACCGTAACATCAAACCGTTGTGTAGTCTGAGGACATAGCATGACTACATATACACTTTCCATCTAGGGACACCACTCCTGTCACAGTGTCACTATATACACATCAGCCTGGAAACATATAACAACACTGAAACCAGTCAATCAAACAAAGGTTTAATAACTATTAGGGCTGGGTAAAAACATATTGATTTCTCGATTTTAATCGATTCTCATTTTTACGAACTGATATCGATTCTTAAATCCCAAGAATTAGTCATCCTGTTTTCAGTTGATGAATGAACTGAACATTGTAGCATGCCTCCTTTCCAATAAATCACAATAATCTTTGTGCTTTGTTACTACTGATATGAAACAAAGTCTCAGATTTCAAATTACGTCCATTTTATTATGAAATTCAAAAACATAAATACCGTTTTTGGCGCTGTGGCGTGAGATCGCTCTGGCACAGCTCAGCTCAAGAGAAGATAAATGATCTTCTCTTCCGCCTTAATACCAGTTACAGCACAAAATAAACATGAATGAGCATCTGAAAGTGAGAGTACATAGAGTACAACTTACCGAAATCCGTATCATGTCACGTGGAATCGCTCAATCAGTGTTTCAACCGTGGAAAGACATCAGTAAAACAGCTTGTAATGTCACATTTACCTCAGAAAAACCATATCCAGTGTCCACAAACTTGTTAGTCAGCTAGAAAATTAACTCTAGAGGAGCATTTTGCTAAATATATGCACCAATATATGCATTACATATTTATTATAATTTTTTATGTTCTTCAATATATAATGCATGTATGAATAAATCTGGCAAAAAATTAATTGGAGTAGAAATATTATTATAAAGTTAATATTATAACTTTATTATCATAAAAAAAAAACATCATTGATTGTAATTTAAGTGTTTGTATACAAATCAGTTCATTTTACCTTCAATATTATAGTAGGCTAATTGACTATAACTGACTCCCATAGTTTACAGCATTAGTTAAGAGATTTGTTTTCCTTGAGAACATTTGCCATTAGGGCTGCACGATATTGGAAAAAAAATTACATTGCAATATTTTTTTTCCCAACGATATATATTGCGATATTGAGAGCCATCAATCCAGGCTAAAGTCAATAATTACCATTCCATGATATTAATAATTTCACTAATAAGCAAGCTTCATTACAAGTGACAAAAAGGTCACTTAATATTTTATTCCAAAATTAGAACATTTCTGTAAACACAAAAGCAGAACACATTTTTAAATAAAACAGCAGCTTTACACCAACCCCCCTGATTGGTTTACAACAATATAACTTAAAATAAATATATTTTTTATAAAACAACTTATAAGCATTTTGGTTCACAATCTTTTAAGTCAACTTTTCTTAGCCAAAGTGCCAAAGTAAAACAGTGTTGGTGTTGGTGATCATAATCATGGCTATTTAAGTGATCAGACAAATTGGTGGTGTGTCCTTTTTGTGGCCACAACTTTATGACACTCCATGCAAAGTACCTCTTTTTGGTCAACATCCTCCTTTTTGTAGCCGAAATAGTCCCAAATAGATGATTTCGACTTTCTTTTTGTTACGAAAAATTTTTTTTTTTGCGCATTTTTAGCAGTGAATGTTGGCTGTGAGCGGTGAGCGGTGAGCAGCGGCACAGCAAACCAATCACTGTGCAGGCACGCGGAACGTGCATGTCACCCCAGCAACAAGCCATACAACAAACTCGTGTTTACTGTGTGTGGTGTGTGCTACCCTGGTGCTACCGTTCTCTTAATACACCATGGGCTACTACCCTTCACATCGCATGTTCCGGCGATGTGACTATCGCTCACGCGCACATCGCGATGTCGATGTTAAAACAGAATATCGTTCAGCCCTATTTGCCATGTATTGTACCTGATATATATCCAAAATAATCGATATTGAATCGAAATCGAATCGAATTGTGAAATGTGTCAATACCCAGCCCTAATAATTATAGAAAATATTGGCCAAGAGGGTGCACAGAAAAACAAACATTACAAATGGGTTATTATACATAAAATTGTAAAGCCGCCTTTATATTTTTAGAAAGTGGATCATCATATTTGGGGGTCCTTGGTACAAAAAAACTTTGAAAACATGAAAACTCCCTCATAGCAGTCGTTGGTGGGGCAGGAAAAGAGTCCCAGCATCAATAATAGGCACCAACACATGCCTTTCCCCTCGGGAAAAGACATTATGAAGTAGGATAGTAGAGTGTAAGTGAAAGACAACAGAACTGAAGATAAACTTTGCCATTTGGGCCAGAGTGTGTTTGTTCAGAGGGACACTGTGGCGTGGGCAGCATGAGGATGTCATGAGGCTTTGTTTGTAATGGTGACCAATAATCTATTTTCTATGGAACTTAACTGTGTAACAGCTGCAGTGTCTGGTTGTGGCCACAATATTTGGGCTAATCTGTGGCCTTTAATGCAGTTAAAAAGCCTGGAATGAAAGAAAAAGCAACAGAGAAGAGAAGAGAAGAGAAGAGAAGAGAAGAGAAGAGAAGAGAAGAGAAGAGAAGAGAAGAGAAGAGAAGAGAAGAGAAGAGAAGAGATCCCAAAAAGAAAAAAAAGAAAAAAATTAAAAGAAAATAGAAAAGAAAAGAGTAAAGAAAAAGGTGAAGTACCAGGGCCAGAACTCAGCTTGAGTTTTATTGGATATCTAAACCACACTGGAGCCAAAGCATTAAAATCCAAAACACATTTTCCCTTGGAGATTGCAGGGGAAGCGACCAGGAGCTGGCCAAACCCTGATCCACTACCGCCTGGGGAACAAGAGGACAGACACAGACAAGCACAGATGGATGAGACACCACAGCTTCCTCCAACTCAATACAAGCCCATAGTTTAAGACATCCTGTACTCAAATGCCTCTTTTTTCCCCTTAAATATTCAGTCCTCTTCTGTCAAACGCTTGTGTTCCTCAGCTGTGTTCTTGGCTGATTTGTATTCTGGCTGACGAAGTTAAGGAGACATCGCAGCTCAGAGTTGTAGCCAGCTGCACTGTGGCGCTCCGCCCGTCCTCTGAGCCTTAAATCAGAACTGGCCCACCTGCCTTCAAAAGGAGGGTGGAGGCAGACAGGAACAAGCGGGCCAGGACTGCTAGATATGATTGCAGCTGGCCACTAAACATCAGTCTCGCTCATTAATCTGATAATGTGTTATTATTATAACCAAAATTTCCCTTCACCCCGACAGCAGTTTATTCTGAAAACTCCCTGATGAGCATCACTAATATAAATCCTACTACAAAGAGCCAGAAGGGATGAGAAAAGAAAAAGAGCTAAGAAATTGAGGAGGAAAGAGAGAGACAGAAAACGAAAATGGGACGAGAATGCCTAAGGGATTAATGCATAGCTGAAAACATGAAACAGCATCTGCAACATTTAATTTTCGTAATGTGAAGTATTTCAGTGAAAAAGAATATGCAGAAGTGCGATTTGGTTTAATCTATTGGCCTTTGGATTGTAAAAAGAAGGTCATGATATTCATTAATATTTTTACCTGCCCTTGCAAACTTGCAAAAAAAGAAAGTTGCACATTTGCAATGTGATGAAAAAACATTTTTCTTTAGAACAACAAAACTAATAGGGACAATTAAAGTAAAATGACATTAACATTTTGTCAATTTAGTTCATTTATTTGAAAATAAATTTCATGTTGCTGATAACACGGATATTTTCAAGGTATATATAATACCTGCAGAAATTAAAAATAAATGAATTAATAAATAAATGAATCTAAAAATACATTTAAAACTAAATATAAAAATAAATATAAAAATTTATTAAATACATAAAAGTTAAACATTTTTTAAAAATGCATAAAAAGCAGAAAATAATGGGGAAAATAATACAAAATTACATTTGATTAAAAATTAATCAGATTTATTTTATCAAGTAGTTTATTATGTTATTTATTTTCCTATTAATATCACATTTATTTATATATTTATTCATTTTTAATTTCTGCAGGTTTGGTCCTCCATATACAAGGATGCATGCTATTTTGTCCAATAATTACAATAAAATGATGGTCAACAAATGGCTAATAATAAAATTCTATATTTCTTTGTGTTAAAAGACAAAATCAACAGTTTTAAATTATTTAAAATGGTATTAAATTACCAATATTATTACCATTACCATATACCATTAAATTATTTGTATTAAATTACATTTAAATTAAAACAAATGAAAGGGTATTAAACCATCACATTCACAACATTATATTTGAAGCAAGACAGATATTCATCTTGTGATCTTCTAAAGATTAATAATTGAACAAAGCTTTTAAAACTATTAGTGAGTTTTAAGATTCATTGAGCATTATGATACATAAAAAAAAGTAAAAAAAAAAAAACTAAATAGCCAATATATCCAATACAGATCTCTAAATTCATTAATATAAGACAATGGCCAATATGCTCCCTATGTTTATTGAGTATCTTTTGGTGTCGCTCAGATACATTAGCCATTAGGAAAATATGACAGAAAATGCTCATATTGCTATATAAACTGCAGGCATAAAATAGACAGAGATTAATCCTGAAGCCACTGTACAGTATTCTCATATCACTGCACTCAGAGAGAATGAGAGCAGATACAAATACAGTACATTCCCTAGTGTCCTGCCAAACCCAGTTCAGCCTCTCTCCTCTGAACACGTCCCCCCTCCAGTCTACCACTAAAGCCAATCCACCATACAGCCCCATACTGATAACAGCTAACTATACAATTACTGCCAACTTTAAGTGAAGCAAATTTCACGATCTGCCTATATTTAAAGGATTGCAATAATGGTACAGCTGAATTAGAGTTGTCATTGCCTGCAGTTAGTAGTATTCAATGACTTTAGAGACTTGCCATAAAGGCCCAGCTAAATATCATACATTATTTGCCTAAGCCATTGCTGAAAAACGCTTAGTCTAATCCTTTACTCTGGCATAACCTGAGTATTAACCCTTTCCTCTAAAAGCTACTTATAGCCCTATTATGGTGCTATAGTCATAAGACATAAGACACCATAAGACACCACATCCCTGACATAATCCTTTACAGTCACGCCGTGATGGGAACCAGATTTATTGTTTTTGACATAAGCCTCAATGGACTGGTGTTTTGATCTGTCATGATACACAATCCATTTCTTGCCTAGAGAACAGACCACACTGTTGTTAGGGGTTTTTTTGTCTCTTGAATAGACTGACGGTTGAGTTTGACAGCTGGGGAATGGAAGAGTATCATGAAGCCCAGAGAAAATAGAAAATCTTGATTCTGAGCATGGAAGGAGGGCGCGTGTGGCTGGCGAGGGTGACAGATCCTATTACAGTCAGACAGGCTAATAGAACACTGTCCAGTAGTGCCTCTTAAACAAAGAGTTCAAACTATAGCATGGCAGAGCACATGTATGAATTATTATTCTAATTAAAGCTAAAACAAACTATTAAAAGACAAAAAAATGTTATTTGAAATAAAGCTGAAATAAAATATAAATATTAGATAAAAAAACAAACTAAAACAAAAATGTTTTACCTTGGTAACTAAGTTCTAAAAATTACTAACTGAAATACAACTAAAACTAAAATATAAACTAAATAAATTAAAACAACCGTTTGAAATATTTTTTAAAAAGCAAATTAAATTAAAAGTACAACACAATTATTAAAAAAGAATCTAAAATTAAAATGAAAACAGAAAATATAAAAATAAAAGATAATACAAAACAAGAATAAAACCTATGATAGTATATACAAATGACTAAAATAACACTGGTACAAATGATATAGGATGTTAAACTGCAGTTATCGTGCGGCATGTGATGACAAATGTATTCAGATATTAAAGGGATAGTTCACCAAAAAATGAGTGCAACACAAAATAAGATAAGAAAATTATTTGCTGTTTTGTCCATATATTGAAAAAAAATCATACAAGTTTGGAAATGACACAAGGGCGAGTAAATGATGACAGATTCATTCATTTTTTGGTCAACTATCCCTTTATTTTGAGGGAGAAAGCAAATAAGAAAAAACTTTTAAAAAAAAAAGCCTGCATTGTTTATAAGGATTGCTTGGCAAAAGCAACCTTTGGCGTGGGTTCCCCCTTTGCTCTTTAAAATAATTCAGTTATGAGGGGACCCCCAGCATCCTTGGGGGCCAACGCTTTGATCTCTTCCTGGTTTCCCCCCTTGTTTGGTCGAAAACCCACAGGCACATCACAAAGGTGCAAGTGTAATAATTGGCTGCAAGCAGGCTAGATTCAAAGCAGCTGCCCAGACTACATGAGGGAGCAGTTCTGGCTGAAATAAACGAATGCTTCATTAAACCACAAGAAAGAACAATCTGGAATGTCTTAGTTTTATTAGCAGAAGGGGGATTAGGGTTGATTTATGTCATGCCACAAAACGCACTTTCAGGAAGACCAAAATCAAAAAGGTACGGACCATGCAAACAACCCCATTTTCATAAATGGACTGTAAATAAGCAAAGAAGCATTGGATTGTTTTTTTAAAGGTCATTTGGTGTCTTATGAAAGGGATAAGGCAGGGCTCGACATTAACGATTGTCCGGGACAAGTGGATATTTTGAAGGGGCAAGTGAAAGAGAATTTTACTTGCCCGACCGGACAAGTAGCCTCATTAAAACATCAATACCAAAAAATAACTATGATGACTCTGCATTCATTTAGTGTAAGTGGTGATCAATAGTGGATAATAATAATATATAATGTATAATGAACTGACGGTAACAAGGTTGCGCTGTTGACGCTCGCGCAGCCTCTCAAGGAGAAATCGAAACACATGAGAGCAGCTCACACAGAGAAACTCAGTAAAAATGTGGAGTTTTTATATTATAAAACATATGATACAGTTAAGCAACATCACACTGACAGGAGTCCTTCCTGAATACCATCACGATTAAAAATGTGACACTTATTCATATGACAGTTCCATAAACTAATTAACATTAAGTCACTTACATTTTAGATGCAATATTGACTGTTTTTGTTCTATTTCAGCAGCAAAAATAATTTCAAACAAAGATCACAGCAGAACCATAACACATCTCACAGCAACAGTGTGTTACTCAGGGGTGTCCAAAGTCCGGCCTGGGGATGAATTTCAAAGGGCCCACAGCCTGTCTATTAAAATAGCCTATATTATATGTGGCCTGCCCATAGACTGTAAAAAATGTGGCCCGCCACGCATAATTTACAAATCGTGCAGTTTCACAATGTCAACACAAGGTGGCAGTACTAGATTTTAGGCCAGGGCATTAACACGGCAAAAGCGGAATGAAACAGCTCTACTTGTGCGCTGCGCAACTCGAAAGCTGAGTCTGAACAAATGTCTCGATCACACGACCACTAAACAGCCAGTGAGAAGCGTTCGAGTTCGGCGCAGAGGTCTCCGGTACAAGCTGTACCGGAGCCAGTTGAAACTGCGCTGACTTAAAGGGTCAGTTCACCCAAAAATTTAAATTACCCAATGATTTACTCACCCTCAAGTCATCCTGGGTGTATATGACATTCTTCTTTCAGACGAATAAAATCGGAGTTATATTAAAAAAGTCCTGGCTAATCCAAGCTTTATAAATGGCAGTGAATTGTTGCCTCGTTTATGAAGTGCATTTATCCATCATATAACTGTTCCACACGGCTCCAGGGGGTTAATAAAGGCCTTCTGAAGCGAAGTGGCGCGTTTGTGTAAGAAAAATATCCATATTTAAAACTTTATAGACTAAAATAACTAACTTCCGGCAGATTGCCATACGCATCGATTTACGGCAAAAGAGTAGCGGCGAAAGAGTATCAACGAATCGACTCAATGACTCACTCATTAAGACGGTCACCTGCCGCCACCTACTGGCAGTTTAGTTTCAAGTTTAAACATTCTTTCCAACATTTCTTATTTGTATATTCAAAAAAAATTTAAATGCAGTTGTAATTTTTCAGTGTAAATTATTTAATTTGATTGGTAACAGCCCTATAGTGTCTTATTCTAATTTAATTTATTGATCAAAATTAAGAATATAAAATGAAAGCTGAAGCATAGCCTATATTTAATAAGATTATGGAAAAATGCCCTTTATAAAAGATAAAAATATCACAAATATGCATTGATATGCATCATAGTATTGCTTCAGAATAAATTATATTTACCAAAAAAAAATAAAAAATCCGGACAAGCGGACATTTTTTACTTGGACAAGTGAGTGACAGATTTACTTCCGAAGGATGAGCACATGAACAGGCTTAATGTCGAGCCCTGGATAAGGCATTCAACATGATGAATGAAGAACAGATGAAGATAATTTTTTCCTTGATGTGATTTGAACAGGATTTGAGATTATGTGCTATGTTTGTACAACATGGATTTGCGTCGTAATCTGAAGTGCGTCAGAAGTCACCTCCTGTGATAATCTAAATACCCTTCTCTTGTCTGACTTACACATCTTGGATGTAAACTGTGATTGCCACAATGGCCCTGCTGTCAGAAAAGGCCAGCAAACAGAGCAGCCGTAGTTTACATAGGCAGTAAATCTGTGCAGGGTGGGCCTCAGCTTTTCCTAGATTTTTTTTTCTTCTCCATGTGCTGTCCGTTGGAATGGCTGCATCTGTGCAGTGACAAAAACTCCTGTGTTCGAGCCCTTGGCACATGCAGTGACACAGACACACGCTCAAACCCCACACGCATACTTTGGAAAGGGTGACGAAGCCGCGGTCTGGGTGGAGTGTGCAAGGGTTATGGGGTGATGTTGGGCAGCTCTTCCTCACAGGGTGGGGTCACTGTCCACTCCACGTTCCCAGGCCTGTACAGAGCTCATGCCAGCCAGAGCAGTGCCCTGCAGCAGGAAACACTCTGCAGGGGTTTGGCCATCTGTGCCTGGCCTAGCGCATCAACTTGGCCAACTGCCGTATAACTCTCACGTCGCCTGTTATGCCCTGATCTACAGCTACAACACTAGGCATACATCAACAGCTTGAGTGGGCGGTAATGCCATGTTATATTTGTGCTCATAATATGCCTAATGAAACTACAAGTGAATCTCTAAATTAAGCTTTGCTGCAAAATTCTGAGTGCTTTAATTTAATGTACAGTCACTAAGCAAATCTAACTGCCGCCTGAAGTGTAAAGTCTTAGGTCAGACACTTACCAGCCATTAAACCTGATGTGTTAAACATTTCAGACGTTTATCCAACTTCAACTACAGCCTGGAATACACTACACGCACAGGACTTTTAAAACAGATTTTAAAACATCTTACACTTTCATCACATTTTAGGCATCATACATTTGCCGACTTAAATGGTTACAGAGAAAAACTTGGCATCACACACTACCAAGCCTTCAAGTCATTTTGAACAAACTTATGTAGAAACATGCGTCTCTTGTTGTTAGGAGATGCGTGACAAATGAAAATGTGCTCTAAAATCAGCTCAAAATATAATTGATACATGACTTATACATCACACAATTTTCTGTGAAATCTCAGGCAGCCCAAAACCTGTAGACTGGCTCTGATTTTCGGAAATTAGTGTAGACTCTTTTGAACTATTCATTAAAAAAAATGCAACAAATATAAGACACTGGTGATGCTGTATGTTTTTGATTCACTAAAAAGAATAATCTTTCCAAACCAATCCAAAACATATCAATCCGAGCACGAGTCCAGTGATGAAACATTGGAAGAACTATTTATTCAACCCGAACCTCCATCACAAGTACGACTTGAGCAGGACGTTTCTCAGTAATACACTACTCATTTTGAGGTACATTATGAGATGTTTCAACTGTAATTCCTCACCATCAGCATTAACAAGTGTATGTCCATCAACAAACCCATGTGTTTATTTCTAATTTATTGCGGTGCATATGCAGGAACTGTACCAATAACAGTGCATATGTTAGCCCAGCACTAACGTGAATGACTGATGTAACATTAAAGTTTGTAAAACAAATCTTGCTCCATCTTTCATCTTTACTCAAAGTAGTAAAAACGACAGACAATCTGCATTAATAGACACAGTTTTAGGTAATAGTGGCCAACAGCTGCTTAGCAGAACTATTTCAGTAAGACAGTAATAACGCGAGTTAGCCGTTTAGTTGGAAACTTACACAATATAAAACACAAAACTACGTATTTTGAACACTCGGTAGAAAATATATACTATACTATATTAAAGGGTGTGATTCTAAGGAGCAAGTTGGTCCAAATAAACTGGGTACTGACCCATCTTTCAAGAGCAAACGTTTTGCAAATCCCACATTAAACTCAGAGATTTGAGAAGCAGTCATCAGTAAAATGACATGTTTGAGGGCTGGTCAAGTTGTTTGTGAGCAGTACAACAGAGTACAACATAGGCGGACATTATGCAAATGTATTTTCTAGTGACGTAGAACCGGCATGCAGTGGGATTCGAATGACAGACGACTTGTTTAGGCGGTCCCGAGTCGATTCCTTCTTTTGGAAGACAATAACTTTATTTCCTGTGCACTTGTGACTTTACAACTTTACAGAACGTTTACATTCACAAATAGCTATATTACACACTGCATGAACGGGAATATTCGAAAAACCATAATAGGGGAACTTTAACAAAAAATGTATGTGGATGTTCATATTTTTTACTACATAGTTTAGCTTTCACTTGTTAAAGTGCCCCCCTTCTCCTTCCCCTTTCATTCCTCACCAGGAGAGAAGGAAGAAGGGTTGGCCAGAAAAGGGTTGGGAAAATGTTGTCTTTGCTGCTTTTTGGCAGTCAGATAGCATTCAGAGAAAGTCCTTAGACAACAAGCTCTCACTCTCTCCTTCCTAACACGCTAGGAAGCAGAGCCTTGCTGCATTGGCGTTAATCAGGTTTCCTCCTCATGTCCTATACATGTGATATTCTATTCTAACAACTTTTTTCTCAAAACACGACTTATCCCCCACTAATACTTTGCCATTTTTTCTGCTAGTCTTGCATTTTAGTTTCTATTTAGAAAACACAACAAACAGCTATCCTAGAGTAGAAATCTTCTTTTCCGTAATACTGTGGACTGGATTCATACAAAACTTACCAGCAGAGACACATGCATTAGCCAAATATTCTGAGTTGCCCAATTCGCTAGAAATAAAAACCAAACAAGCTATTTTCAGAGGGAAGACCACAGTCATCGTTTCCACATACTCAGTATGCGTTCTGTTCTTAGTTTTTACTTGCCACCAGAAAGCACACTTCTGTGGATCTGGAGTGTCTGTCTAAAAATAAGCGACTGGAAGGCCTGACCTCAACGTGGTGCTGCTGGACAATGCAAGTATTGAGCTAAACCCACACCTCCATTCCTGTCCACACCTCTCGCTTAACCTCACCCTTGTAAAGGGATTCAAATGTGACAAGAGTAACACTTTTCATGGAACCTCATGATAGGGCTGGGCGATATGGCCAAAAAAATCATATCTCAGTATTTTTTGGTTGAATGGCGATACACAGTATATATCCCGGTATTTTCTGTTTTTCTAAAAAAAAAAATCTGTATTTATTTTAATAATAATTTTATTTCACATCCTGCCCAATGATGTCCTAAAAACAATGTTGATATTAAAGGCTATAAACAAATACAGTGAATGTAATGTATGCAACGCAATATATTATGTGCAAAAAGGGGGTTTACAATCTAAAAACAAAATTAATAATTTTGTTTTTAAATTCACTAAACTAAAAATGAAAATGGAAACAAAAGCATATTAGCCTATAATTATATATTACCCCATTATAATGGTCAATTTCATAAAAATATACTTACTTACTTAAATTCCACATATGGCACATTTATTGTCCAACAACATATTTTAGAAATATGTATGGCGCGTCTGTTCGTCTGTTTGGCGCGAATGCGCTCATTCACGGAAGCCTGAATTTTCACTTGCAGAAGGCTCGTCCTCTCCTGACAGCAAAATGGACATATTTGTATGACTTTCTAACATTTACAGATGGAGAATATACCTGTGAAATGTAAGTTATGCACTGAGGAAAGCACCACATTTCAAACGCATTAAACACCGCAAGTATTTTTCAGCACAAGTACTGACAGGGCAAGCTGCTTTAAACTATACATGTTAACTATATCTTACCAGTTATTTTGAAGCCCTTAATATAAAGCATGTGTCATGTTTAGGACAAATTGTATCATGCACTTTCCTTGCATCAGCTCATTCTGCGTACACTGCTATTTTTCAGATGCGTTCGTATCAATCTACTGTATATCGATATAAACGGTATTGCCTCATTCCATATCGTTTCTAAAAAATATATCGATATATTGTACAAACTCGATATACCACCCAGCCCTACCTCATGACAAATCGTATATAATATGCAAAATATTTTACAGAAGCAAAACAGGACCCTTTTAGTAAATCAAAACCATGCAGCTTTATGAATGTTTCTGAACAAATGACTTCTGAACCTGTTCATTTACAGAACAATGGCTGATCCAAATATGCGTGCTTCCCTACTAGCCTATATAGTAGGTGAAAAAAGTATTATGTCCGAATTCACAGTATTTATAAAACAGTATTGTACCCCTAAATGACCTACTACTTCCAGCACGATTCTGAAGTCCGCATCCAATGGACACTTTACTATCCCATGAGGCCACTGGTAAGGAGTTGTGAATGGCAGTGAAGCAACACAACTAATGTTGACACGGTCACATGACAATGACAAATGCATTACATTTATTCAACAAAATACCTACTCACAGAATATGCCATTTCAAATGCAGGAAGTGAATGTAGTCTGATTCTGAACGAATGATTTTAATGAACTGGCAATTAAATAGCAATTAAACATCTAAAAGTGTCTTTATTTGTACGTTTTTTGGGAGGAGTACCTTTCCTTTGTCCATGAAAACCATCTTACTCGCGCTGACTGACAGATCCGACGCATGTGCACAAAGATGCCTCTCATAGTACGCAATCCTGATATGCACGCACACATAGAATTACAGTACTTCAAAATATCTGTCTTGGCGAGTATTCACGCAAACATTATCTGTTATGGCTGATGTGTAAGTGTAACATTATTTTAGATCCGTGCGGTACAGTAGGTCTTAATATATCAGGCTGTCTGTTTCATATCATGTTAAATCAAACAATTGTGGTATCATGGGGAAAAAAGTTGAATATATATTTTTTCCTATCGATATTTGGTTTTGACTTGGTGTGTGTCAAATTTAGTGTTATTACCAGATATTTTAAAGTATGGTTGCTAAGAGATTGTGTTTTTGAACCTTCAGAAAACTTTAACTTGATTTTTCTCAAAAATTAAGTTTGCAGACTCTATTGACTTCAAACAGGTGTAGCTCAGTCATTTTTTGTCCGATTTAAACAAACCATACATCACTTTGAAGGATTTTTAATAGAGAATGTGAAAACAACAATACATGTTAAAATCTGACTCTAAAAAAATAACTTACATCCCGACATATCTACTCACAGTAAATTTAATTTTCTTTTTATTAGCATATTCTCCCACACATTTAAAGGCTGTGTCCATAGAAAAAGTCACAATTTTCCCCTGTGGACTGCAAGAGTTTCTACACAAACTACCTGAAATGACAACTTCACTGTAAATGTCATTCAAGACTTATGCAACCATTTTCAACACAGAGCACAGCTGCTGCCTTAAGCCTTGTCCTTTTAATGAATGACTGATGTTTTCTTGGGTATTTGTCTGAGAACTTTATGTTTTTAGTCATCCCCTGCCTCTTGTTCTCTCCGTGACTCACTCGCTCTTCACCCCAAAGGACACTGCTGCTACTGATCTGTAAACCACAGAAAGACATTTCTTCCTGAATGCCTTCTTTAAAACGGCAGAGGACCATCGGGAAACAATTACAATTGTTGTTTACAAGAGGGACATTGACTGTGGGAACAGTCCCCTGGGGAGGACGAGGAAACAAGAGATGCATAAATGATTCTGTGTGCTGAAATAATGTTTTTTATTAAAATACTTCTGAATTGCAAAATTAAAAGGATGACAGGGTTAGGCTGGTGCCTATAAGAAGTATCTGCTTCAGGGATGTTCTTTCATCGTAAAGGCTCGAAGAGCTAATAAATGCGTGCAAACGTAAAATCACACGTGCATATGCACACATGCATGAGTGGGACTGTTCACACCATTATGCAATGAGAGCCTTTCCTATCCGTGTCTCAGCATCCCCCACATCTCCACTGAGGCGAGAGACAGCAGTTCAGCAAACCACACTAAGTCCTTCTGCCTCCCATTTCTCTAACAGCACCAGCAGGTATTGGGTCACTGGATTTCATTCCTCTCCTTGGCAGTGTCCTTTAAAAAGATCACGTTTCTAAGCAGCAAGTCAAACTAAATAAAAAGGCAGACAGGATCATATAAGATAGCATCTCTTTCTTGGCAAGATAAGCTGCATACTGTCACGCTTATGGTAACCTGCGAGGCCTGCGAGGGCTTTCTTCATTAGATGAAGGGCCGCTATATTGATTTTGTTCTGACCAGCTTGATTCACTGTTTAAGAGGAACAAAAGTGCAAATCATCTCAAGCCGAAATGTAAATTGATGCGCAGATAACTGATTGCATATTAAAGTAGGAAAGCATTTGCCATTTCATCAGGTTAAAGATCTACTTTTACTTCAATGCTGTCTGGTAACACTAAGCCATGCTTGCTAACTGTTGAAAATATGTGAGGTGGCTTTCAAAGTTATTCACATCGATTTTCAAGTCAGCATGAGGACAAAAGAACCTGGAGCATACTGGACTGTGCTCAGCTGGTGTTTATCCATCTTCATCCGCCCTCGGTGTTATCTCACTTTTGCACAAAGAGAATCTTCCTGGCATTTGAATGGACGGGCCATGCCAACGCCCTCCGGGTTTGTCTGCTTCACACCAAAGTGCAATTCACCTCATCAGCTCAAAGCATTTTGGATTTCAAGCTAAACGTGCCACATGACAGCGCCTCCCCTGTAGTCATTCTGATAGCTGATGTCATTCTGCTTCTTGTGAGAAAAAGGTTAAAAGATACTGGATAGCAGGAGCAAAACACTGCAGATCAAAGTTTTGAATGCTTATGAAGACTGTCTAACATTGGAAAAAGCAGCCTGGTGAGTCACGGTAACAGTATACTGTACTGTTGGTCAATAGTCAGAGTTCCTACTTCTGCAGGACTCAACAACTAGAACTGCCCGCTAGCCTGGGGCCAGTGTGATACAAATTCAGGCTAGTTGAATCTTTGTCAAGATAATGTTATCCATCTTGCTTTTTATTAAAAATGTAAAAATGGCAAAAACTGTGCCGAAAACTAAAAAAACATACACTATATTGCCAAAAGTTTTGTGACACCTGCCTTTACATGCACATGAACTTTAATGACATCCCATTCTTAATATGGAGTTGGCCCACCCTTTGCAGCTATAACAGCTTCAACTCTTCTGGGAAGGCTTTCCACAAGGATTAGGAGTGTGTTTATGGGAATTTCTGACTATTCTTCTAGAAGCACATTTGTGAGGTCAGGCACTGATGTTGGACGAGAAGGCCTGGCTCGCAGTCTCTGCTCTAATTCATCTCAAAGGTGTTCTATCAGGTTGAACTTTTACTGGAACTAAGGGGCCAAGCCAAACCCCTGAAAAACAACCCCACACCAAAATCCCCCTTCCACCAAACTTTACACTTGGCACAATGCAGTCAGGCAAGTACCGTTCTCCTGGCAACCGCCAAACCCAGACTCGTCCATTGGATTGCCAGACAGAGAAGTGTGATTCGTCACTCCAGAGAATACGTCTCCACTGCTCTAGAGTCCAGTGGCGGCGTGCTTTACACCACTGCATCCGACGCTTTGCATTGCATTTGGTGATGTAAGGCTTGGATGCAGCTGCTCGGCCATGGAAACCCATTCCATGAAGCTCTCTACACACTGTTCTTGAGCTAATCTGAAGGCCACACAAAGTTTGGAGGTCTGTAGCTATTCACTCTGCAGAAAGTGGGCGACTTCTGCGCACTGTGCGCCTCAGCATGCGCTGACCCTGCTCTGTGATTTTACGTGGCCTACCACTTCGTGGCTGAGTTGCTGTTGTTCCCAATTGCTTCCACTTTGTTATAATACCACTAACAGTTGACCGTAGAATATTTAGTAGTGAGGAATTTTCACGAATGGACTTATTGCACAGGTGGCAACCTATCACGATACCACGCTTGAATTCACTGAGCTCCTGAGAGCAACCCATTCTTTCACAAATGTTTGTAGAAGCAGTCTGCACGCCTAGGTGCTTGATTTTATACACCTTTGGCCATGGAAGTGATTGGAACACCTGAATTCAATGATTTGGAGGGGTGTCCCAATACTTTTGGCAATATAGTGTATCTCTAATGTTTTGTTTCGTATGCTATCGTTTTTTTCTCAACAAAATTGTGTTTATGAATTTATGGGTAAAATTACACTACCGTTCAAAGGATTAGGGTCGGTACGACTTTTTTTTAAAGAAATTTATACTTTTATTCAGCATTACAGGACACATTAAAATGATTGAAAGAAAAGTAATAAAATGTATAATATTAAAAAACAATTTGTTCACTAAAATATTTTTTTCATTTACAAAAAAATTCTGCAATGAGCTGAAAATTATACTGCAATAAATGTATACTTTTTAACACATCCTTATTGATGCTTTTGAGACTATCACAAACGTTTTTGTAAGTTCAACAAAACCTCATCTATGTTAGCCAGCTAGATAGAATGAGTCAAACTCTCTTACAACAGCAACAATTTCTGGCACATTTTTAAATCTTATCGCTGTATGTGGGCAGATACAAATCACACAGAACAGTGAAATTGCTCACTTTTCCTCCTTTTGCCTACACTCAACTACAGAATCTCACAGGAGATGGATCACGTGAGCTCCACTGAGTTAACACTCCATTGAAACTCTCACAGAAATCTTATGATTCCTTACTATTTTCCCTTACAAACACCAACGTCTTTTAATCAATGCATTAACATACAGTACCTTACAAATCAAAGCAAGGTATTTACATTTGACCATTTTTATTCATCAAATGTTTTTTTGTCCAGCTTGGGAGATTTCCACAGCAGCGTGTGAGACATGAGTGAAAGCTACTCAGCTGTACAAAGCTACTGTCCTGTACAAAGAAACAAACTATGACACGTACATCCTGACCTCATGATCATAAATTAGCTTGTTTAGTTAATTACTCCTTATATATAAGTCTCATCAGGCCGGATTAACTAACCGCAGCAAGTGGCCACAGTGTCTGACCAATACAGGCAGAGCGTGACACAAAAGTAGACAATAGCTTGGGATGGGAAGTGCAGAAACTGACAGAGGAGGGATTTAATGGAAGAACGGCAAAATATAAAGGGAGATAAAACAGAAAAGTTGACCAGTCAAGCATGTAGAAAAACACAAGACGCCCACTCATTTGCACTGTAAGAAGAGTGTGTCTGGCCAAAAGCATTGAGTGAGTTGCTATTATTCAGCCATGCTACAAATGGCTACCCAGTGTATCAGCTTAACAATGATGTCACCAGTGATGTCATCTCTCATTTACAGTCTTACAACAACCAATTTTGCTCATCGAAAACCATTAATTTCTTTGTTACCTTATATTTGTTAGGACCGCTTCACCTGTGAAAAAAAGAACATCATCAACATGTAAACTAAAAGTAATAATCGTGACTTACCTAGATCTCCATGGTAACTGTTGTCATGGGAAGCCCGACTGGAGGCAATAGATTCTCCATCGTGGGGCCAGATTTGTCCTGTTTTCCTTACGCCTACAATTGTGGCCTCGGACACCACGACATGTTGCTGCCGGTGCCGTTTCTGTGTCTGCGGTGTAGGGGGGCTGCTGCTGTCAAATGAGTGCTGAGAATTCTGGGAGTTCTGAGAAGGTGAGCGACTCTTCTCTCGGAGTGGGCGGCGGTAGGCTGTCGTAGGGCTGGGCGACACATGACTGGACTGTCCCGAGGAGAAGTCTTCCTCACTAGACGTCAGGTTCTCGTTGGAGCTGCAGTCTGGCGTGTAGCCACCTCCTCCGCCTCCCACGTCCTCGAAACTTCCGGGCGAGTAAGACCTCCTTGGCCAGGTGAGAAGATGGTCGTCGCTTCCTCCATGGTCTCTCATAGTGACCCTACCTTCACAACCTTCTCCTGACATCATTCCTCCGACGTAAACACTAGTATATGGCTGGAAATCTGATGGCTGCCATGGTGGCGGCGGTGGTTTGGCCCCATTCGGTCTTGCAGTGCTGTAGCGAGGACTGGGTTCGCCGTCTTCATACTCAGCGTCGTATCCGCAGGTGCTTTCAGTAGAGCGCCCCCTATAGACAGGCCTGGTGCGTAGATCACCTGCGACTGTGGCAAGGTTGCCCGGAAGTGAATGAAGTGACCTTTTGCGCTCCATCTGCATGGCTTGGTTCCCAAGAGAGCTGATTTTGTCCGAGACCTCACGGTCGTTGACTTTTACTAGGCCCCTGTCATGATGAAACTCAACGTTGGTGTAAAACGGTTTCTCCTGGCCCGATTTTCCATCGCTGGCTGAGTGCGAATTGGCCCGCTTGATCCTCTCAAAGTTCGAACGTAATGCAGCCACCCCGAGCCCCATGCCCGGCTTGTCTTTCAGGGAAGGATCCAAAGGCAGCTCCTTGTCAGGGGGCGGATGGGGCCTGCGAGGGGAGACTCCGCCCCTCGGTGAGAGCCCATCGGTCTCACTGACAGGCCCTGCCTGGTGTGCCTCAAACGACGACTGAAGCTCCAATCCATCGCCGTGGGAGGCTGACTTTCTGGCAGGGGGTGGTCGTGGTTTCACTCTTGTCTCCCCCACAGGCTGAAACCTGCTGCGCTCTAGTTGTCCATGCTCCTGTGCATGGAGATGCTGGGAATCGGCCCCAACAGCTTGTGGGTCCCCTTCTGCCATGTGAGGTGGCTTCCTGAAACCCCATCTCTGTCGGTCATAGCTCTTTCTCTCCTTGGCCAGCAGCGTCTGAAGGTAGATCATCCGGAAGCGCTCTTTGTTCACCTCCATTTCCAAACGTCTTATGGACGCTTTGCACTTCTCTAGTTCTTGTTCGATTCCCCCAACAGATCTTAGCTCCATCTTCGGAGGCTCGGACTCTGGAAACTGTGCTTTCCAGGCTTCAATGAAACCCACAGGCTCCACCATTGTGTTTGCTCAGGTTGAAAATATCAAATTGGTCAGAAACACACGGTCAAGTAGCTCCAACTAAGTGGAATTTAGCTAAAGAAAAGCAAATCTGATGAAAGTATGAAAAGTCGGCAGTACACGTTCATAATAAAGGATGTTTCTTTAATAACACTTATTACAAATGTTTACAAAACATATCGTTCATGATTTCCCTGGAATTGTCACTTGAAGTCTCAATCTTTCTGTACCAAAATTGTCGTCGTTGTCGAGTTGTTCAACGACAGAAGAACGACCGTTATTGTGCATGTCGCGTGGAAACAATAAAGGCACGCGCATTCTCATCTCGCGCACCATTCCGACGAGACCACTTGCAGAATATCACGCGCACAAATCTCGGTCCCCAGCACAATGACAGCATCTGTTCTCCAGAGCGCACGGGGTAAACAAAATACTCCTTAGAAAGCTTTTCAAATTAAGCTGGTCGCCATAAACAAATCATACGGTGCGGTCGTGTATGTGGCGATGTATTCCTGTTGTCCTGCGGTTATAATGTGATATCTCTTTTATCACCATTATGCCCTTTGTGCTTACGTCTGTGTTGATTGAAAATAAAAAAAAATAAAAAAATCACTCTCCTCGATTGTTCGTTTAGTTCCCGTTGACGAAATCCTCTGAAGACGCTCACGATTATCCCATTTTGTCGCGGATAATTAGACTGTGCAGATTTGGTGAGTCTGCTGAACGTAACGCCTCTGTGTGAAAAGCCACTGAGACACCGCTGCTGCTGCTGCTGCTGCTGCAGGAAGGGGCGGGACTACGGCATATGATTGACAGCTCTCCCAGCATGGGTTCGATTTAAAGCGACAGGCTGCTTCACCGCATAGGTCAGGAAGCTTGTAGTGTGTGTGGCGTGGTTTAAATATCAAACTTTTTACATGTGTTAGGGGAAATGCTGTCTGAGTCTGAAACTGAGTCGCGTTTACATACACGTACAGCCTTTTTAACTGTGGGAGAAGGAAAACGCACAATATTGCCTTGCAAATATTATTTGCTTTGTTATGCTGTCACTTTGTAATTTCTTTTCGGTTGTTTTGACATATAGATAGATGAAAATTAGATAGATTAAGATTTGACAGAAAGAGCAAAACATAATTTGCAAATATAAAACCTTTCGTGTCTCTTCTTTTCTATGTAATAACAGGCACTATATTATGTGCATACTGTTATTAAATACTTCATTCATTCATTGTCAGTTAAACAGATTTTGGTCACTGGTTACATAAAAGATGCAGCTGTGTTTACATGTAAAATAAGATGATGTCATTGAAATTGAAGCATATTCTAGCCCCAAATTTTATCTCTGACGCCTTCAAGTGTTCGATCTTAGACATTACAGCCGTAAGGGATTGCTTAGGACAGGACTTTTCAAACTTGCACGGACCCCCATATATGAACATCCTCATGTGAGGGACCACCATCCTGAAATGTAAAAGACATCTGTCTTTTATGAACACCCAATTAATACACACACACGAAAAATAATAGTATCTAACATTAGTTTCTATTAAGTTACCTTATTACCTATATATATTTTCTACGCACTTTATATAATTAAAAAAAAAAATAAATCTTTATTCATTTCTTTTCATCTAATTCATTTATTTATTTTTTACATTCATATATATATATATATATATATATATATATATATATATATATATATATATATAATGGTATTTCTCAAATACCATTTTAAACATTTTTATCATGTGGTTATTTAACATTCAATCATTTGTTTAATCTAATTAATTTGTTTCCTTAATTTTTTCATTTTTTTTCTATAGACTTTTAAGCAAATTTATAAGAAATTAATTACATTTTTAATAAAGCAAATATATTTATTTACTTATTTTACTTTTATTTAATTTTTACATGTTTTATCATGTTAATTTAATAACTAATTTTTTTTTAATCTTATTCATTTATTTACATTTTTCATGGTTTTTCTGTAGAATTTTCCACAGACCCCGTCACTATTTTGCGGCCGTTTGAAATCCCCTGGCTTAAGACACAATCTATAATCAAATATCCTGCTTTCAACAAACACATTATTGTTTTTGGTTTTTTTAATGGCAACTTATATGAATTAATGGCTTCTTAGTTTATTTTAGGGTCAAGAAAAGAACAAGAGGCACTGGCCACATTGGAATTGGAAAAAAGCTTTTTTCTGCTGACCAATGGCACTGATTCAGGTAATTTGCATAATTGGCTGAATAGTAAAAGAAAATCCTACTCCATCATTTATTTATTTATTTTATTTATTAAATGGCTTTTCCTAACAGATACACACAGAGAGACACAAAGCATGAACGTCAGCATTGGTAAAATTAACTGCAGAGTTTATTTGTAAAATGATGTTTAATCATATCATACCATTGAGCAGCAATGTACACAGCAAGTTGCTATATAAATATAGATCAAATTATTTGGCTAATTACAACTGAAGGCATGCATTATACTATATAATACATGTATATAAAACTATGACAATTTACACAGGGGAAAAATGCAGCAAACTCTCCTTGCATCAGCATTAGGCAATGGTAGACATTGTCATGCATGATAGAAGACTGATGATAATGCTGCTGCTTGCTTCCATACACACTTATTATTCTCATTTCTCTGTCATTTATTCATTATTATTGAGTTTTTATTATTAAGTCCACTCTTACATGTGATCTGCAGCGCAATGGTGGCTATTTTCTCTGAACTGCACATTCAACATGCAGGTTCTGATATTCAGCAAAATGAAGCCACTCAAAACAAACATGCACAACACAGAAGCCTGAGGTTTCCCAACACAAGCAGAGGCAGATTCTACTGAGCATTAACTGCCAAAAAAAAAAAAAGACAGAAGTGAAAAAGGTAATTGTTTTAATGTTTTAGAATGGAATGGAAATCCTAAAGTGCACTATTAAATAAATATGTAGCATATAACCAAGTATAATATGTAAATACTTATTCAGTATGATTACTTGATATAAAAGGCAACATTTACAAAAAAAAAAAAAAAAATGGCAATAGTGTTTTCATTTGACTCTTATTTATGCCAACATCCAAGTTCAGTTCCTGAGCAAGTCAGACCACAGTGTACGGACCATTCTAATAAAAACTAATGTTGAAGACTATTCATTTCATTCAGAGACGACTGAAATTATATGGGGTAGAGGAAACAATCACGCTTAAATGTAATTTGACCATCAAGTCTTCACGTTATAGATTTCTTAAAAACATCATATATTGCAGTGGAATGTAGGGCTACACAAACTAATATGGCCATGTGTTAAGTGCAGCTATAAACAGCCACAGTAGTCCTAGTAGGAATTTAGCAGTTACATAGCAGTGTTGGTCCATTGTCAGAAAACTTGAGGCTTCGGGATATTGTTGTAACGTGTGGTGAAAAGGAACGGTCAGTGACACTTTCTTAAATGGAAGTCCACTGAATGCTAATGAAGGCTCGTTCGCACCAAGAACGATAAAGATATAGTTCTAAAAATCTAAATATGAAAGAATAGCAGAGTCCACACCACAACGAAAACAATAAAGGCAGCAAGAAACGCTATGGTCGGAATCACCTTCAGAACGATTTTTTATTTCTCCAGCTGATAAACGATAAAAAAAAAACATTAACAGCCAATCAGAATCCATCCTGGTTTAAAGACCTCGAGCATTGAAAGCACCAGATAACAAAATTATATTGTCCGCTGGTGTGGACGTTACAGTTATCGTTATATGTGTAAACTGGCCTTAAGGGAATGTGCATGGGTGTTAATTAAAATACTGACAATTCCACACCAAAGGCATAATCGGGGACATGCATCCATTTTAGCAAGCAAGGATTAGTGTGATGCAATGGACGACTAGATGCTAGAAAGCTCTGTTTAATGAAAAGAAAGAAAAAAATACTTTGTGCCGTTTGGGTATATGTGTACAAATATACAGGCCATCTTACCAGACTGGCTGGTGAGGGCCGAACAAGAGGCTGCTTCACAAGGAAAGCCCTCTCAGCTGTCAATCTTGTGCTCTGCTATGTAACTAAATCTCTGTACATTAATTTCATTTATTCAAGTATAATTGCTCTTAAAACTTGCCGTGCTGCATTGCAGGAAGGAACAGACCAGCTAGTAAAATGAAGACACGCATTTTAATTCAAATGGTTCATGAGTGCATTTTCTTTAAAAAAAAAAAAAAAAAAAAAAAAGTAGCATTAAACATTTTGGTTTTGCATTGTAAAATTCATGTTGTTTTGAATGCAACACCTAAACCTTTGCTTTTCAACCCCTTTGTCTCTGACCTTAACCCACTAAACGGTAACATTTACATCTTTTGTCTAACCCACCACAAAAGAAAACCTCTAAATTAAGTTAATGCAAGTTCATTCAATGATAAAATACAGTGAAAACACACACAGAAAGAGAACTTAAAACAGATTGGTTAGGGGCAAAAGAATCGAGTGCACAATAGAGGCACACCTCATGCTGTAATGTGTACAAGCAGTGTAAAGCTAAGTGGGGGGGGAAGCAACCAGAGAGAGTCGAATCTGACAGTACTGAGGTAGCTGTACTCTGCCTAGTGCAGAAAAACTGGCTTTACTAATCAAACGTGTCAGGTAATAGAGGAAACAAAATGTATCAAAATGTATGCAAGTTATTACACATAGGGAAAGACATACAGGTACAAATCATAAGTGAAAAACCACACAAAATGCATGCAAAATACAGAACATGCAGCTTTCATCTGAGGATTTGACCGTGAAGCATTCAAACATTCAGTTCCATACTGCTTTGCAACACCATGCTTGTCCATTGGCTCTGAGCGATGTTCACGCCGAAGACACAAAGGTAAACATTAGTAAACAGTTCTTCTGTCTTGTTCTCTCTTTCTCTTTTTTTCCTTTTACCCTACCTACTCTACTCTCTGTTAGCAAAATGAACAAATAATACCAACTGAAAAAATTGCATAAAATAGTGTTAAATGTCTGTACACAAGCACTTTTCTCCATTCAGCAATTTGAACACATGATATGGGAGGGGGGACAAAGTGGATATTACCATTATTGTTACTGGTTTGAAATGTGACGAGACAAATGATTAATTAAAAAGGCAATAACAAAAGACTGTTTTTCAAAAGAAACCAACAAGAAGTCCAAAAATAATATTAATGGTCACTAATACTTGAAGACTTCAAGTCTGTATGGTCTCCTCAATCACCAACGGACAGTTTAAAAAAAAAAAGAAAAAAAAAAGTTATATTTCTATCTTAAGGTTATTTTTGTGTTAATCCTGTCCATCTCGTACACATTCGCTGTTTGCGGAGGCACACTTTAAACGCACAACCACACATACAGACACACGTACACACCATCTACACACGTCTGTGCTCATTTCAGTCAAGACCAGAACATTTCGGCCAAGTTAGTGTCAGTGCTGTAGAGCCACAGCACCAGGGGGAGTGAGAAAGCCACGAAGGGCCAGGAAATGCCCTCCGTGCAGGTGCTGAGTGAACAGGCCATGCTCTTGGGCTGGTCCAGGTCTTTGGGCTTGTCCAGGTAGTTTCTGGCCGCAAACTTGAGAAATTCATCCAGCAAGATGACGGGCAGGGAAATCTTCAACACCATAAGCCACTGGGTCACGTTCAGTGGAGTGATCTGGAAGATTATCTGTAGAGAAAGCCCAGGGTAGAGTCACTACACAAAGTAAATACTAGGGATGTGCCTGAAGCTAAATTCGAAATTCGAACAAAGGGACATGGTAAGGCTTGCTGCAGTATTCGGTAACATTAAAGTACATCAGATTTCACTTATCACGAGAAGATGGTAAGGAGAGATGACTGACAGGATGATGTCAGAGGATTTGGTGCACAACAGATCCTGAGCATCATTGTCAAATATCTTATAAAATGAGTGGTCAGTACCTCCGCTTCCTATACAGAGAGTACGCTTGATCACAAATTCAAATGCATACAAAACTGTTTAATACCCTGCATATTTGTAGAGGCTCCTTGATGCCCACAAATTATATACAATATAATTACCAAACTATATAACTGCAAAGAATGCAAAAGCATTGACATATATATTTTGCTTATGATATCACTATTTAATTTAAAGATAGCAAAACATGCATAACTGCTGAAATGAAATTTATATTTATTTTACATAATATTTACTAAATTGGAAATAAACAATTTAAAAATGAAAAAAACTTTAAACTTGTTTTTTTGGGTGCAGCAGGCGCAATGATATTACGCAGTGCCTGGGAATAGTCCCCAGCAAGCTCTCTGTGCAAGCAGGTTGTCACGTTGGTTATGTTGACGGAAGTTAGCCTATTTTCAGGCGATGTGTAATATTGTGCCGCTGCACCCATGGTACGGCAGCAAAGTTCCTGGATTATTACGCAGGAATGAGAGTATAGTTCCTAGCCATATCGGTCTAGAAAAATTGTAACTTCCGTCGGTCTTAGTACACGATGTAACTATACACATCACAACATGTAAACAGGAAAATGTTGGTGTTATTTTGTCACTTATTGAGCAGTAGGCTAGATGGAGCCGTTTACCTCCAGTCTTTGTGCTAAGCAAGGCTAGCGGTGGTGCGTCAGACAGAGTTATGGCACGCACAGAGATAAAAATGGTATGTATAAACTTATATAACTCTGGAGGATACAGTGAATAAGCTAAAGTCCCCAAAAGTCGGCGTGTTCCGGCGTGATTAAGCCTTAGTTCAAGTAGGACATGCAAGTAGCTTTTATAATTTAATGGTGACATTAATGGTGTGCATCTTGAGACAAAATGGCACTTACATATTTTCAGATATGTCAGTGCAAGTTGCTTTCAGTTAAAACAGCTCAAACATGCATTTTAGTCTAGGCTTAAGCCTTGTCTGTGAAACAGGGGGTAGATTATACAAAGATTGCGAAAAAAACACAAAAAACAAACAAACAAACAAACAAACAAACAAACAATAAAACAATAAAACAACCAATACACTGAAACTGATCTTATTGATCAAAATTGATCTTACCGGCAGGGGCTCCACATAAAGGATAAAGAAGTGGAGGGACATGGAGAGGCAGATGGCTCCTAGCAACCACACATTATCCCAGGGGGGCATGCGCAGCAGAGACTGGTTCTCGGAAACACTACGACAGGACATCAAGATAACATTGTGAAATTGATTGACTAGTTGCATATTTATATAATCCACCATTTATGCCGTTAACACCTGGTATTAAAGGGATAGTTCACCCAAAAAAGAAATTTCATCAAGGTAGCATCATTTACTCACCGTCAAGTTGCTCTAAACCTGTATGAGTTTCTTTCTTCTGATGAACACAAGATATTTTGAAGAATATGGGTAACCAAACAGTTGATGGGCCCCAAAGAAATTTTCATTTTTGGGTGAACTCTCTCTTTAAGATCCTTTTCAGCTGATATGATTGTAAATGGACACAGCCAAATACAAGTGTAAATAGGCTATAAAAAGATTTGTGATCCCTAAAAAAGTAAGTTGAATACGGAATGCGGTCCGCCGGAAGCTAGATCTTTTACTTGGATCTTCTATATCTAACTGGTTAGATATAGATATTTTTCTTACACAAACGCATCACTTCGCTTCAGAAGGCCTTTATTAACCCCCCGGAGCCGTGTGGATTACTTTTATAATGGATGGATGTACTTTTTTGGGCTGCCATTCACGGTCATTATAAAGCTGATACAGACCTGTTGAGGGCGTTGCACATCTCAATGGTTACTAGTACAGACAGAGCCATGGTCATTGGATAGGGAGACTCAAACACCTCACACTTCAGGCCCTCAAACTCAGGATTGTCTGGTGCACACTGAAGGAAGTGGCTCTGCAGAGATAAAAATGATGGAAGCAAATTAGAGACATTGGAATGCATGTGTTTGAGAAAGAGTATGTATATTAAAATGTAAGGGGAGTTTCTAACCAGTTGATAGAGGGTGACTCTGGGCCCATCTTCAGCAGCAATGAACCACCATGCAGCAGCACCTACAGTAGCAGCACCTACGTAACCTTTTAGGGGGACATGGAGAACATAACGTCAAATCTTTCTTTACCCACAAAAAATTAAAAAGCAAAAAAAAAAAAAAATCTCTCTTCATGTAGCAAACAAAGCCAGTGGTGCACTCACAGCCAATGATCAGGTATCTAAAGAAGAGCCAGCCAGAGATAAGGGGCTCTCTGGCATTGCGAGGGGGTTTGCTCATGATGTCCAGGTCAGGTGGGTTGAAGCCCAGAGCGGTCGCAGGCAGACCATCGGTCACCAGATTCACCCACAGAAGCTGAACTGGAATCAGAGCTTCGGGGAAGCCCAAGGCGGCCGTTAAGAAAATACTGCCAGAGAGAATACACATAGTGAGTAAAGCGATTAGATAACAACTGGAAGAAAGTCAAGAAGACCTTGGCAGCAATCGGAGTTTGCTCTAGGCATAAATTTCACAGTGTTGTCATTTATATAGTATCTCTTTTAAGATGGAGACTAAATTGTGCCAAAACAAGATTAAAAAGAAATTGACTTGCTCTGTTTTGGCATACAGGATGAATCATAAAACTTGATTAAACAATTTCATAAAGAATAAAATACAAATACAATATATAATTTAAAAACTATTCTGGTATGCAACACCCAACGATAAAAATATTGGAAATAGACTAATACTGAAAAGTTTGATTTATAGAATTAAATCAAATCTGTTCAGATCAAGAATGATAACTATTAAAGAGAACTATAATGACAACAATTAAGAGTCCACACCAGCGTACAATATCATTCTGTGCGCACAGTTTTGCCATCTGCCGCTTTAAATGCTCGAGCTCTTTAAAGTAGGATGGATTCTGATTGGCTGTTTTATTGCTCATCAGCTGGAAAAAAATCATTGTGAAAGTGCTTCAAACCATATTGTTCCTCGGTGTCGTTATCATTATCGTTGTGGTGTAGACTTTGCTATTCTTTTACATTTAGAAAGATTTTTAAAACTATATCTTTATCATTATAGTTATCATCCTTGATGTAAACCGGTCTTTATTCTGCAAAGGCACATTCAATTGTTACAAAAAAATGTCTGCCACTTTTGATCAATGTAAAAGTCTTTACTATTTTAAAAAAAGTGCTTTTCTATTGAACTTTCTATTCAAAGAAACGGTTTCTTTCTATTCAAATGTAATGTTTCTTGAGTGTCAAATCGGCATATTAAAATGATTTTTGAAGGATCACGTGACACTGAAGACTGAAGTAACGACTGCTGAAAATTCAGCTTTACCATCACAGGATTAAATTACATTTTAAAATGTATTAAAATAGAATTTTTAATTGTATTGTTTCATAACATTACAGTTTTTACTGTATTTTGATCATATAAATGCAGCCAAAAACATTAAAAAAAATATATTACCAAGTCCAAAATATTTAAATGGTAGTCTCAATACATAAAATTACACAAGATAAATAGATTGCAAGATACATTTTATGTTGTCTTAAAGTTTTAATGTGGATGTGCCAGTGAAAAGACTAAAGAATGAATTTCTAAAAATGTTAGCAAAAGGTTAAGATCCTTACCAGACCACCTCGCCGACATTTGAGGAGATGAGGTAGCGGATGAATTGTTTCATGTTATTGTAAATGGCTCGACCCTCTTCCACAGCAGCCACGATGGTAGCAAAGTTATCATCAGCAAGGACCATCTCTGAAGCAGTCTTAGCCACCGCTGTGCCTGACCCCATAGCAATGCCAATCTCAGCCTTTTTCAGAGCAGGTGCATCGTTCACACCATCTCCAGTCTGCGGGAATGAACACAAGATGGAAAGTCAGTGGAGGGAGAAGGATTTTAACAATATAAACCATCCAGAAGAAATCCTTCCTCCATCTTTAGAGTCATTTAATATAGAATTTGTACATAAATATACACAACTGTTGAAAAGTTTGAGGTCAATGAGTTTTAAAAAAAAAAAAATATTCAGCAAGGATGCATTAAATTGATCAAAAGTGACAGTAAAGGCATTTATAATGTTAAAGATTTCAATTTCAAATAAATGCTGTTCTTTTGAACCTTCTATTAAATCAAAAAATCCTGAGAAAATGTATCACGGTTTTCACCAAAATATTAAGTAACTTTTCAACATGTAAGAAATGTTTCTTGAGCAGCAAACCAGCATTAGAATGATTTCTGAAGGATCATGTGACACTGAAGACTAGAGTAATGACTATAGTGAAAATTCAGCATTAAGACTGTATTAAAATGTAATAATATTTCACAATATTAGCCTCGGTTAGCAGAAGAGACTTCTTTCAAAAACATTTTAAAATCTTACTGACCCCCAAACTTTTGATTGAAAGTGTATATAAAATCATTCAGGGAGTGTGTGTTAAGATTTCACAATCTAATTTACCATGGCAGTGATCTCATCGTAGGACTGCAGGAACTCCACAATCTTGGATTTGTGAGATGGCTCAACACGGGCAAAGCAACGGGCAGTGATCACTGCCTCACGCTGGGCGACAGCAGACAGGTCGTCAAACTCTCGGCCAGTGTAGGCCATGCGTGAGACATCGTCATCCTCACCAAAGATGCCGATGCGCCTGCAGATTGCGACAGCTGTGCCCTTGTTGTCGCCAGTGATCATGATGACTCGAATGCCCGCTTGACGACAAAGTTTGATGGAAGCTGCCACCTCTGCTCTGGGTGGGTCCAGCATGCCCACACATCCCACAAAGGTCAGGTCCGTCTAAATGACAAAAAGCAATTATAATAAATGACTATTTATATAATAAATGACAAATATTTAATAAAAATAATAATACAATAAATAAGTGTAATATTATATATACACGCATATTATATTGTGAATGTCGTAACAACACCTCACCTCATACTCAATGAACCGGGTTGAGTCCTCCAGTACAAGGCTCTCTTTGCTCAATGGGTTGTCTCGGGTGGCCAGAGCCAGACAGCGTAGTGTGTCACGTCCTGTGCCGTACTCACGGATCACAGACATGATCTTCTCTTTAATCCCCGCTGTCAGGGGAACTTTATTCCCACCCACACGGATGTGCGTGCATCTGTCAATCACTCCCTCTGGAGCACCCTGCACCCAGAAAAAAAGAGTTTAAGGAAGCTACAGGCCACAACACATTTCAAACGTGAAGTAGTCCTGTTTGGAACAGATAAATGAAACGCTGGAGTGCTAAAGCCCCTGTGGAAAACATGATGTTACCTTAACAAACATCTTGCCAATGGATGAGCGAGCTTTGTTGGGAGTACAGTACACTGACATGGACTTTCTGTCTCGGGAGAACTCCAGAGTGAATTCCTTCTTCATCAGCTGCTTGATGACCTGAAAAAACAAAGAAAGAAAGAATCCAACAAATTACTCAGAGATGAAAGCTGCCATTACATCAAACACAGAAAACCAATTTGGAAATTAATGTGGGCTTCCACAACCACATGACCCACTAGGGTTGCAACCAACTCATAACCTGCGGTTGGAAAGGTCTGACGTACCGAGTTGCAAGCGTTCGCCCTCTCAACCTTGGAAAGGCCTTTCAGTTCTGTGTCAAACACATTCATTTTCTCCACCAGACACGTTAGAGCGGTCTCTGTGGCTTCTCCCACCTTCTCGAACACACCTTTGGCCTGACATATACAGAAATTCTTTAGAAACTCTTCAGAACTGCTGTTTGATAATTAAACACAAGCACTAGGGATCCACTGCTATAAATATTCTGGTTGATATTGATAAGCTGACAAGTGTTTTCATGTTATATAATACAATAGCCAGTGTTAAAATTCTATATTATTTTGGGCAAATAAAAAAAGGCTAAAAACAACTTTTAACAGCTTTATTAAATAAAAAATAAATAAGTGAACATTAATTAGAAAAGTATTACATACATGCAGAGTGACATACATACAACATGTCACACACATATTATAAATGTATAAAATATAATTTATTAATTAAATGCCCATAAAATGGATACTGAAAATGTGGGAACAAATTAAAATGACATTTCTAAGCAAATTCATTCATTAAGTGACATCTGTATGCTAGACAATATAGTTCCAGACATCAGTAGCTGCTTTTTATGGATGAACAGAGGATGCGGCATTTACCAGAGCATGTTAATAAACTAACCTCGTTGTAATCTAGAGACGAGTCATTGCACAGAGCACAGATGCTGGCCATTTCAACCAGAGCATCATACTGAGAGCATTGCACTGGTTTACCATCAAGAAACCTGGAACAAGTGGAAAAAAAAGAGAGGATTTAACAGAGGTGTCATGCACTTTGAAATATCAGTGTGCACATGGGCAGTAAAACTCACACTTGTCCCTCAGGGGCATATGTGGAGCCAGTAATGGTGAACTCTTTCAGAGAGCAGCTGTTTCCATTTGCCTGATCAACAATGAACATCTGGAACAAAAAAGACAAAAGAAAATTAAACAATCTCTACCAGCAGGTGGCAGGCCAACCTGCCACAGATGATCCCTGATGTTTGAAAGCACCTCATGAAAATATCCCTACTCCACCTGACCTGGATATACCAGCACTACAGATGTAAACATCTTTACATGACACTCACTTAAGAATCCCTGAGTTCAGAGGGGCTTTAAAACCCTGCCAAAACCCTCAAAACATAAACAACTGAGAATTAAGGATATTTTTAAGCACAAAAGACAATCGGATCCCTCAATATGTCAAGGAAGAGAAGAGAATAAAAGAGATGAGAGCGAGTGGGATGGTAAAGTGGAACAGCGTTCCTGCTTTAGTGCTAAAACCCAATGGACAACAGTCAAAACAGAGACAGAAGAGTGTGTGGGGGAGAGAGAGACAGGCACTAATCTCTAATGCGCTAGGCACTATTGAGAAAGACACGATTAGCAGAAAAAGTGCTTTTAGTTTTAGTTCAACCAAAAATGAAAATTCTGTCATTAATTACTCACCCTCATGTCTTTACAAACCTGTAAGACTTTCGTTCATCTTCAGAACACAAATGAAGAGATATAGATATAGATATTAATTATAATTATAAATAAAGTGGAAAATTATGTTTTTGCGTGCAAACAAAGCACTTGGGTTGCTTCATAAAATTGAGGTTAAACCACTGGAGTCACAGGGATTACTTTAATGATGTCTTTACTACCTTCCCGGGGCTTGAAAGTGGTAGTTGCATAGGCTGTCAATGGAGGGACAGAAAGCTCGAAGATCTCAACAAAAACATCTTCATTTGTTTTCCGAAGATGAACGTGTAATTAATGACAGAATTTAAATTTTTGGGTGAATTAACCCTTTTTAAACATGAAATGTTTAATATTGGCCATTTAAAAAAGTGATAGAAAAACAAAACCAAACTTAACACTTCCTAAAGAAAAAGCTATTGGTGCATAAAGGGGCAAAACATGCTGATATGATGCTTATGTGTCTTGAGTGATTACCAATGTGTTGCTATTCAGCAGGTTTGCATGCACTTTTTTTTAATTAATAAATTTCCACAGCCATTTGTAGAAAGGTAATTTCACTAGTTAAGGATTTCAAAAATGATTGAATGATTCACTGAAAAGAACCAACTCAAAAGAACAATTTGCTAGCAAATCAGAAAATTCTGTGGCTTTTAGCCAAGTAATGCATATACAAGTTGGATATTTTTTTTACTAATTTTGACACCCTCTAAGAAAATCGTAAATATGATTAATATGTTTTTTTTTTATATTTAATATATTATATTATAGGCATTGGCCATTGGGGAGGGTTCCAGCAAGCTATGCAACATACTAGAGGTGTCGCGATATACCAGTATTGACGATAACCGTGATATTTCAAATTAATAGTACACACATGATATGACACGTAAATAATCCAGCGCCAGTACCTGGTTGACATCCCAAAGTATAATAGGTGGCGGTATTGCACCTTAACGCTGCCATCTTTCATAGAGCAGAAGACGAACCGACTGCCGTGGAAAATCATGTCGTCCAAAAAAAACAGGAGCGGATCTTACCCACACTCCAAAAAAAAGGTAAGCTTACCAGTGTGAATGGTTTTTTGGATTTAGAGAAAATAACACGTTCAACAAACTAGCAGGACTTGCCAATCAACATGAGCGCAAAACCAGCAACCTGTTCGATATCAAAAATCTAAATTGGTCCACCACTAAATATGATCTCTTAAAGTAACTGCACCTCAATAAGGCACAAGATTAGAGGCATCATTCGTGTCTATAGCGGAAAAGGTGCAGGGTGAGTTATCCGTTTAATACGAGTACAAGTTTAATACTTAGAGTTAGGGTTAACAAGATTACATTCCTTCTGTTGAAACGCTGCTAATTTTAGAAGCACCCTTCCCATATAGTATTATTTTAGACAGCCTAGGCAATCGGGACATTTAAGGTAAAAATTATTTTGGTTTAGCCACATCCTGAACCTTCAACGTATAAATCAAGCATAATATCATTTAAAATCATTTCTATTAAAAAGAAAAGCAAGCCTGGTACTAAATTTAACCTTTACACACGTAAAACTGATTGAAATCAGTAGCGCTGCACATTTGGCTTGCGTGCTTGTACTGTACAGCCCACAGCAAAGCCGCTGCTGTGGATCACAGGCAGATCTCATACACACAAGGTCAGTTATGCAACACTACTGCAAGTAACTGACTACCGCATACTGATCAGCTCTCGCAGTCAAGGTAGAGAAGTACAGATGAGGGGGGCGACGATAGATGAGAGGAGCTAAGTATACAGGGACACGATGAAGGGGAAGAAATAGAGAAATAAACCATGTAGTTCTTTGAAATGAATCCTGTCAAACAGGAAAACAACATAAAAGGAAATACAGAGGCAACCTGGGGTGGTCTAACACAAGGTCATGAGAAACTAAGATAAAACAAAGTAAAACTATTAATCATTGCAATATTAAAGCTGCAGAATAACAGCTTTCCCACGACTTTCGTTTGGGGCCAAGTAACGTACTAGTGCTAAATCAATACCATCATGAATGTAATTTTTATTCATGAGCCAATTGTCTATGCAGTAATATCACTCTCGCTTCTTGGCTGAACCCCAGCCCGCACATTTCTAAACAATAACACACTCACTATTGCCAAGGAATTAAATTATGGGCTAAACATTCATAATATCCAGGGTTTTAAGTTATTATTTCCTCTTTGATGAGCCCTGAAGCTGCTCACTAAAGCTCACTTCAATTATGTATAATATTTCCAGCATTCTCACCCTGCAAACGGACATCTGGTTGGTGGTAAGTGTGCCGGTCTTATCCGAGCAGATGACGGAGGTGCAGCCCAGGGTCTCCACCGAGGGCAGAGAGCGTACAATGGCATTCTTCTTGGCCATGCGACGGGTACCCAGAGCCAGGCAGGTGGTGATGACGGCGGGCAGGCCTTCGGGGATGGCGGCCACAGCCAGCGCGACGGCGATCTTGAAGTAGTATACAGCCCCGCGGATCCATGAGCCACCGTGAACGGGATCGTTGAAGTGTCCAATGTTGATGATCCACACGGCGATGCAGATGAGCGAGATGACCTTGGACAGCTGCTGGCCGAACTCGTCTAGTTTCTGCTGCAGTGGCGTGCGTTCCTGCTCTGTGGACGCCATCTCATCACGGATTTTGCCAATCTCGGTGTTCACACCGGTGGCGACCACTACGCCCACAGCTTTGCCTGCGGCAATGTTGGTACCCTGTAAACATGAAGTCAAAGGTAAGTTTTAAAATGTATGATCATATTCAATTATAAAACAATTTTAAAAAAAAATCTAAATCCCCTTTAAGTTTACTAGTGATCTCTAAATTTTCGAAAATTGGTTCTAAACCATGCAAATTAGGATGCATGATATATCAGCGCCATATTGGTTATCGGCAGGGCAGGGCCGGACTGGGACAAAATGTCAGGCTGGGAAATGTCACACCCATTCAGGCCATCCCATATACCCACAACAAATTTTGGAACTATGAAGAACCATATTTTTTGTCCTTAGGCCTAAGGCTGAGGCCGCACATAATAATTAATAGTTCTCTCTTGAACTGCACCTTCACTTCCCTTTTCCTTTTAATTATCTTCATTTTCCCTGATATCTCTCTGCCTTGACTCTCTCCCTTGTGCGTTTACTTTTTTGCTACTTTTCTTGTACCTGTCACTTCTTCAGCAGGTCTACTGGAAGGAAGATGTTGCCAAAAAAAAAAAAAAAAAAAAAAACCTGGTTATCAGACAATGTTCAAGCATTTATTTTTTCTTTTTTTCTTTCTCTCAATCGATCAGAAAATCAACCAATATTAAATATTTCACTGTGCATGCTCATTTCCTCTATTTTTACATTTAGATTACCTTTGCCATCATTTAATACTCACTTAAGTTACATTTAACAGTGTTAAAAAATGATTCATATTTTAAAGATTAACTTTAACATCTTAAAATAAAATACTGTATTATAAATGTTGTGTTTCCTAAGTGAACTTGCAGCATTAAAAAGCACTTGATTTATTTTTTTACTGTAGTTATATATTTATTTAGACAAAACAATACATTTTACATTATCAGCCATAACATGAAAATAACTAACCATCGACTTGTTGGGTTTTTTTTAACCATACTTTAAAATTTCCTAATACAAATCTGTGCAAAACTAATAATAATACTAATAATAATAATAATAATAATAAAAAAATTCCTTCAAAAACATATATATTATGACTTATACTACCGTTCAAATGTTAGTGGGTTAGTAAGACTTTTTTTAAAGAAATTAATACTTAGTAATAAATATTCAATAATATTCAGCAAGGATGCATGTTGTTCTTTTGAACTTTATTAATTAAAGAAACCATGAAAAAAATGGATAATTTTCCACAAATTAAGCGGTTTTCAACATTAATATAGTCAAGAAATAAGTTTCTTGAGCACCAAATCAGAATTCTGAAGGATCATGTGACGCTGAAGACTGAAATTAATTTTAAAATATTAAAACAGTTAACATACAAAACAGTTCTTTTAAACTGTAATAAGACTGTAAAATATTACTGTTTTATTGTATTTTTGATCAAAAAATTACAGCCTTGGTTGAACGGTAGTGTACATGAAGTTTTGAAGGGGATAAAAGGTCTAACCCGAAATATGAGCAAGAGTAATAACAAGGTCTGCATTATAAGGCACCACAAATAATATGCTGACAGGTCTGACTTACAGAGAAGAGCATGTTCTTCTTGTCCTGGTTCACAGCACGAGGGTCAGGGACAGGGTCTGTATGCTTGATTACCGACACAGATTCTCCTGCGAAGAGAAGATACAGATGACAGGTTGGTGAAATCAAAGTTCTAGTACTACTAGACTGCTCTCAAAGACTAATAACAAGATGATCAGGTTTGCAGTTCATCAGTGTAATTGCTTTAACAGTTCAGTTCTGGCCAAGATGAAAGAATCCCAACAAAAAAAAAATTCCAATGGATGGAGCAGCTAAAAGATGTGGAAAAGTCAAACAGGCCGTTACCAATTAAGGCAGTGAAGCAAGACCTGACTCCTACAAGAGAACTTCCTTTCTGTCTTCCCCCCCCTAACTGGACTGCAGAAACTGAGCACAGCTGACCTCCCTTTAAAATAAGAAGCACTGAACCTTCTCTGGAAAAAATTTTCCACCTTATATCAACTACTGAACTGACTTTATAAGGTGGCTTACTGCTCACACTAAAACTTTAAAAATTACATCCGCAATATAATCTATATTTAACTGTGGTTTTGTGATGAAATAAAATGGCACTGTGACATTATACAAGTACAAAAAAAAAGAAATCTTAGATTGTGATGTCTTTGCTGACAGCATTAGGAAGGCTGCAAAAATCTGACCTGCGTAGAAAAATACTGAACTGTGGATATTCAATGTATAAGGTCATATTTTCTATCTGTATTTAGATCAAAAAGTAAAAAAAATTAAAATAAAAATGGGCACATAAAAGAACAACAAATACTATTTGGACTCCATTTACTTCCATTCATGTGCACAAGAACCCAGTAGAGTGGAAACGCAAGCACACATGAAGTAATTTAATCTTTTCTTGTGTAACAAAGTTCAAGTTCGGTGAACTGTGGCCAGCAAATTAGCATAACAAAAGATAATTGACCACAATATCATAAATTAACCTCTTGGCTCAATACAAACCAAGTAGTCTAAGTGAATCTAAGTAGATTCAACATTTTGAATTTAGAATTTTGTTTTGTAGATAGTATATTTCAGCATTCTGAATTTATTTTGTTATATGGGATTCATCATTTATTAAAAACAGAATCCCTAGACTGTGACATTACATTGTCATTAATTTAATTTATTGTCATTACATTAATTTTTCCTCCTCAAAGCAGAGTATGACTGTACATTTAAAAAGACAACTTGAGATAATGCCATTGTTCTCACCTGTTAGAATGGACTGGTCCACCCTCAGGGTCGTTGACTTGATTGAAGTCAAGCGAATGTCAGCAGGAACTTTGTCACCCACTGAAAGGAAACAAAAACATGCTGTTAGATAGAGATAAATCCAGTGCTCGAAGTGAACAAGGCAAACCAAAACAACACTGTCATGGCATTCCAAATTTATAAGAACATAATCAAACCGCAATAAAAGAGCAAGAACAATTCAGGAGAAAGGACTTGGATCCCTTTCACAATTTCAAAAGATGTTTGTAAGACACAGTGCCAAGTTGAAACCATGAACCAACAAGAAAGCATCTTTTGAATCTCAAGTATCGGCTCAATGGCTTGGTAATTGACGATAATGGATTGTGCTTTCAAGGGATGAAAGGAAGGCCAAAAATACATCACTCATCTAAAAATAAAACCGTACAAACCATGTTACCATGGGTTGGTTGGGTTAAATTTCAACAGTTTTCTCAGAACCTTTCAAGGCGCACTTGCTAAGTTCTTAAGCAAGCTTTACAAAACCAAATTTCAATAATTATGGCAATGCTTCATCTCATCCGGTCCTTATTAAGACACATAGGAAGACCATCTCAATATCTTCAGATAAAACCAGCACTGAAGAGGTTAATGTACAGCATCAGCAGCTTTGAAACATTTTGGTTTAACTTTGACGTGGACAAAAATAGACTCTGCTTCATTCTTTCCACAAACATAGGGGGGTTTAGTAATTGCTACTAGGAAAAGAGCAAATGTAAATACCGTAATCTTTTCTAAACAAATCTCTTAATGAATAAGGCGATGGATACTTGAGCGTGCTAAAAGACTTGACGTTTATTAGTCATTTGAGATGGCGGCTGTTTAAATCCGCCTGATGTGTAAATCGAGTTTATGAAAGAGTGGGCAATGACGAAGAATCTTTTCACAGGATGTTCTGGGTGGAAAGAACTTCAAATAACCTGAGGATACGGTCCTAGATGCTTTGCCTTTTCTGGACTTTCTGGAGTTTTCACCAACATGCAAGTGCACCGATAGGCCTCTATGCACTTTTTAATGGAGTGGGGGACATGACGGGTGTTATCAGACCAACAACCAACACAGCTCCAAAAATGGAAAAGCTATTTTGATATGAACGATGGTACATGGTCAAGCTAACACCCAACGCAAACTGATTTTGTTTGAGATGAGATTGTTAGTCCATAGAACGTATAAAGAGAGGTTTAAGATCCTTCAAACTATATATAGTTTACATATACAGCACATATATTACATTAAAAAAAAAACATGCTATTAAACATGCTTTATTAGATTTATTAAGCACACACTTAGTGAAGTGCACTCAATGAAGCTCTAGGGGGGCTCTGGATATTTAAAAAAATAAAATAAATAATAATAATATCCAATTTACAATCATACACATTTAAAATGCCCCTAAACCATAGTGCATAATCCTGATATATAGCTCAAGTTGGAAAAAGGTCATATAACAAGGGTAACCTACTTTAGGTAGACACTGAGAGAAAGTCTTATAAGAATAGATCATAGAAAAATCATTTTTGGACCACCTAATATTATTCTAATAACACTTGTTAATGACAGAGTTAAAAAGTTAAAAACTGCACAAGCCTCAGGCATTTTAATTAAAAGAATGCTCAGAAAACATCTTCAAAGGCCCGCTATGCTTTAAAGATTAGAGCTTTATTATCGATCCCTTGATCATTTAATCCAACGATGCTCAGAAAATCAAGTACCATCCCAAACACAAATCAAGGTCACATTCACCAAATCAAATCAAGGTAGTTAAGAAGCTAACAGAGCCAGATGTCCTATTGGCTGCTAATGGGTGGTTGGAAACAAACTGTCAGACACTCCTCCATGACTTCAAAAAGGCTACAGCCATGTCCTCTACCTGAGAAACAACAGGGCCTTATTTAGGTTGTGATAACATTACAGCAATTTCAACAGTTTTTTTTCTATACATGTAAACCATGTTGCCGTTTTAACTCCACGGTTTGTGCTAGAGATATTCACCTTTGGGTGATCAAGCCAGAAGAACAGAAAGAGAGCGTACGGAGAAAATAAATTACAAATTTATAAATGTCAAATAAATTACAGCTGACTTAAAAGCAGCCTAGATGGTAGCTAGCTATGTTTATAGCACATTGTTATGCGGTTGCTATGGTGTTATGGGGTGGTTGAGAGGTAGTCGTGTTGGCCCACCCCCAAGTCACTATGATATTCTGGTCACTAGGTATAAACCTAGATGGAGAAGTCTAGACACTTTCCCCCAGTTTCACAGACAAGGCCCATTCCCTGACTAAAATGCATGTTTGTGCTCTTTTAACTGAAAGCAACTTTTTTTGTCTCAATGTAATTTTTCTAAAGCACACTTATAAAAAGCTACCTAAATGCCTTAATTGAACTAAGGCCTAATCCTGGCTTAATCTAAGCCCTTTCTGTGAAACCGGGACTTTTAAGTAATTAAATTAAACGGGTCTCTTCTGCTGAAACTAGACTTGCGTACGGCCATTACCGGAAGCCAGTGATTTATAGTGTATAAAGTTATAAACATGGATATTTTTCTTATGGGTGGATGGGCTTTGCTTCAAAATCTAGGGTTACCATTCACTTGCATTATAAAGCTTAGAAGAGCCAGGATATTTTTATAATAATATTCTTTTAAATTTGGTTGAAAGAAGAAAGTCATATACACCTAGGGTGACTTGAGGGCAAGTAAATTATAATTTTCTTTTTTGGGTGAACTGACCCTTTAAGTGATAGCAAAAAAATATATACATATAAACAAAGTGGAACATCAGTAGTGTGCCACAAAAAAAAGAAAAAGAAAAAATGCTCCACTTCACATCAGCTCATATTTTCTTGAAAACATAAGCAACATCTTGACCGCTAACAAATATGTTAGTAAGCAAACTTTAGGGAGGTCTAATCCCTTTTTCAAAGGGAAGCATTAACAGTTCCTCACATTGTCCCTGATTGCCTTTGGCTGGTTTGCACAAAGAACACCCCCTTCCAAGCAGTCTCAATTGGCTGGGGCTCCCCTGGGAACGCTTCCTGAGGGAACCGACAGCGAGAGGCCGCAAGTGCAGCGACGACCCGAGCACGTAAACACACAGGGCCGGATATGCTCTGTCATGCAGACAACTTGTCCTCCAAAAGCCTGTTCCCACTGCTGCCGATGGGACTGAACCGATGCCTGCTGAGGACAGCAAGAGAGGACAAAGAGCAGAACACCTCCCCTTTAAACACAAGAGAAGAGAGAGCAGCCATCTGGCTCACTGATTATTTATCTCGTCAAATCTGGTCAACTCTTAACTGCACATCCTGTCTCCGTTCCTTGATTCACTCACTCGCTCACTCTCTACTGGGACAGGGTGGTCGGTTAGACCACAGGCTTGCTGATAGGTCATGTCACAGAGTTTTACGTACAATGAAACTCCATCGGAGCAAAATCGCAGAGCAGCCTTGATTTAGTAATCCTGAGGACAATTCCCATGAGTCCGAGCCATAACCATAGCAAAGGAAACAATCTTGGTTCATTAGCAGAGGCGCAGTCAATTTAGAAGCTGAAGGATTGCAAAAAAGTGTGTCACTGGGAGGAGGAGGACGACGACGACGGCATTAATTCTTGAACAGGAAGTCACACAATACATCTAAAACCACAAAAGCCTGTCTACACTGGCTGCTTGTCACTTTCTCCCAGGCATGATCAGCATTCACGCTGCAGCGGTTAGCATGTGACAAAGGCAGTTAGCTAATGTTTCTAATGCTTTACCTTTTTTTTTTTTTTTATTCCTCAAGTGGCTTGCATCAGCATTATGCTTCACCGTATTCCTTTGGTTCAACAGGGACTTGTCTACACTTGTCTCCATCCCCTAGCATCCTCTTGCAACTAGTCTCCTTGGCTAATGTCTCACTACACTGATGTCCGTCCCTTAAGGTGAAGCCTCGCTCAAGAGAAAAGTGACTGAGGAGCAGTTTACACAACACCGTATTCAACTAAAAATGGAAAAATGTATGCGTTTTGGCTGTTAATTTACACGACAAAAGATTTTGGGGGACTGAAAATGCAAACATTTGAAAACGATACCATTATTGTCTCTGTGTAAACTACAAATTTGTGAAAATGGTGAGGTCACGCGCATGTTTATTACGTGTTAAGTCTATAGGCACGTAGTTTTTCCCTTTACAAATTGACATCGCCTACGACTGGGGCCTGGCATGCAGAATACAGTGGGGTTTTTACAGTCGTTTTAGTAAATCTGTGTAAACAGGGTTCATGTTAACAACATTGTTGTCTGTATGCAGAAAATGCAAAGGAAAAACTGTTCCATTTTTAGTACATCGTGGTCATGTCAACGTACGCTCAAACAGAGAAGGCATCACCTTAATGTGATTAATTCTTCAGGGGTTGATATTGTCAAAGTAAAAATATATTAGATTTCATACATTTTAGCTCTAACTGAACCATCTTGTTAAAAACAAAAATAGGATATTCTGCCAGTGCAGTAAAACATGTATATTCAAGAGAGGGTTGCCAGATCTGTGTAACAAATCTAGCCAAATTACAAATCAAACCTAGACCAAATACCATACCTAAAATACATGTTACAGGTCACTGTAAAATATTGAAATACATATTGCATTACACACAATTTCAAATTGGAAATCACTGTACAGTAGAAATCAAAAACTTTCATAAAAATAAAAAAACTCACAAAAACTACTAAAGAGGAGACTGGTATATATTGTGATGTTCCATGATGTAGTCACGGCCAAAATATGGACACAGCGTTTGAAGACCATATAAATACTTCCCACATTTCCGTCACTAGTTTTTGATGTTATTGTTGAGTGTTGCATTAAGAGTGATGCAAAAGACAATTTGACCACCCAGACAGAGACGCATCTGTAAAGATCTGACTAGAATTATATTTCAAACCACCTCCAAATGTGAATCAATCTAAATAGAATCAGATTTTAAAAAAATAATAATAAAAAAAAAAAGATTGTTATTTTTTGCTGTCCAGACTTTCAAAAAAACATCCAAATGCAAAAAAAAAAAAAAAAACTGATTTTTGCTGGCAGTCTGAACATAGCCTCAGATACATTTTAAAAATAACCAATTAAAACTCATTAAGAAGTTGTTTTGCAGTGTAATACCTGAAGAAATCTATCTACTAGCATTCCCATTCATAATAATTCGCTTAAATTTGACTTGAAGACTTCAAAAAATTCACTCAGTTTAGCATTAGCAGCAGTGCTTGGAAACAAAGAGCTTTTACAGCATTTTGAAAGAGGAGATGCGCACAGCTGAGCGGTCAATTACCGCTGCTGGTCTGCAGATGACAGGAGATGGCCCAACAGATCAGATGTCTCACGATGGCATCACTTTACATGCTATCAGCCGGCAGATGTATGAAAGACAGAGTTAATAACGTAGAGATGTGAGAGGCTGTCATTTTAAGCAAAGCCCTGCAAGGTCATTCTTTAATGAGAGTGAAGGGAAACAAAAGCAGCTACAAGGACTAGAGATTATGACTCACCTTCTTAAGAGATGAGGTAGGGGACAAATGCAAAGATATAAATGTACAAGCAATCTATTGCTATTTAACCAATTTAGCAAGATGACGCAGCCGTTGACAAGGTAACGGGACCAAGGGATGAGGGCTTAGCACTGCTATGCTATGCTAGGAGTTAGATCAGCTGTCATTGTTCTCAGATTGCTGGAGGATTTGAGGGACAATTTCTCTTTAGCACAAACAACGTGGGAAGAGTTAATTTAAAATGTAATCCATAAGATTAGGAATTTGAACAGACCCATAACTTTAAGTAAGTTTGTAGCAACTCATGCAGTATGTTTACATGCACAGTTACACTACTATTCAAAAGTCGGTATGTTTTTTGCTTTTGACAGAAGTTTCTTATGCTCACCAAGGCTAAATTTATTTGATTATACATACTGTAAAACAGTACTATTATATTATAAACTTTTCCATTTTAAAAGTTTAAGTTATTCCTGTGATGATAAAGCTGAATTTTCAGCATTACACTAGTCTTCAGTGTCACATTATCTGTCTAATATGCTGATTTGGGGCTCAAGAAACTTTAATATTTGGAATAAAATATGGAAACGTGATATAATACTGTGATGAATAGAAAGTCCTTGCTGAATAAAAGTATTAATTAAAAAAAGGGTAGTGTACAAGCTGGACGAAATGAGCTACAATTGCATTATCAAGGTCTGTCAGTTTGACTTCTCAAAATTGATCTGATGGCCAAAACGTAAGCATTTAAATGACATTTTAAAAAGACAAATTATTGTCTCACTCTGGCTGAAAGGTAACTTTTAAAGTGCGTGTATACATTTTTATTTCCCTGCGTCATGTGGCTGCGTCACATTCCAAACCCTGTGGGTTTGATTAAAGATACGTCATGCAGACCTCATCAGGGAGCAGGGGACGATCACTTTTCAAACATCACTGCGCCATCTGCTGAAGGGCAGTTTGTCGACCTCCCAGCAGAGGCTGGAGGATGCACGTGGATGCTGAAGATTCGTGTGCGATCAGCTGTGAGCTCTGGTGTCGCTCCTCGCTCGACGGCAAGGTTGCACAGCTGCTGCCTCTAGACGGACACTTAACATTCCACTCACGAAACTCTTTCCCCCCGCAGTCCCTCTTTGTTTTCCTTCACTCCCTTCACCACAGTCTTCCCGCAACACTGTTTTCCTCCATGCAAGAAGGGTTGCCCTAAATCCATTTACCCAGCTTTATCCCTCCTATATAGGAGTTTTAGAGAATGAGACCCCTATAAGACCTCCCTGTCCTTCACAAGACAAAAAGGGATGCAGTTCTTTCTCTCTCTCCATCTCTGACTGCAGCAACAAATGAAACACTGTCGTCCTGCGTCACTCTACAGCACTATCTAAACCAATCAACATCACCATCTCTCAATTAATGCTGTAAACTATACATGGGAGTCAGTTGCTATGATATTAAAAGGTACTATAATATTAAAGATATTATAATACTAACTTTACAATTACATACTAAGGTTTCTACTCCAATTAGTTTTTTGAAATATAAACATTTAAATGGTGTCGGTAATAAAATCCTTAAAGGATTTATCCAAACACGCATTAAATATTGAAGAACCTTAAAAATGATAATGATTATGGTGCACATTCATTTTTCGTGCATTTTTTTTTTCTAGCTGACAATAGAGTTTGTCACTGAATATGGTTTTTCTGAGGTAAGTGACATTGTTCACAAGCTGTTTTATTGACATTTCCGCGGTTGAAACGCTGAGCGATTACATGAAACAGGATACAGATTTCGATAAGATGTACTGTATCTTTTAACATACTTCAGATGTTCATTCATGTTTATTTCGCACTGTAACTGGTATTAAAGCGGATGAGATGATCAGTTCACGTGAGCTGCGCGCTGCAGCTTCTGTTGAACTGAGGCGCTAGAGTGATCTGTCATGCCACATTAAACCAAGCCAAAACGGTTTCTTTTTTGAATTTCGTAATAAAATTGACATCATTTGAAATCTGAGACTTTGTTTTATATCAAAAGTTACAAAGCTTATTGTGATTTATTGAATGAATGGAAAATGGTAGAGCTCATCCCATCCATCAACTGAAAACAGGATGACTAATCGATTCTTGGGATTTAAGAATCGATATTGGTTCGTAAAAATGGAGAATCAATTAAAACTGAGAAATCAATATTTTTTACTCAGCCCTAATAACCACCATCAGCAACAATCGGGAGACTTGCATATAGAAGCACACAAAGTTTCGTCAAACACAGTCTTGTTAGACGCAACAGTGCTTTCTGCATTCAACCATCGCAGTCTGAGCAGTGGTGTCTGATCTGTGAAAATGAAAAACTGGTGCTTTTTAATGAGTCAGTCAAAAAGACCTGTGAAATAGCTCTTGAATTCACTTGTGACTCAGCTGTTTGAATCAGACTTGCTCAGTGAATCGTTCAGAGCCATTATTCTGGTCGCAACTTAATCTTGAGTCATTTTTAGTTATGTCCATTTTGAAATGAACCAGGAACTGTTACTGTGATGTATACTTTAACTTCAAGTAAAAATAATGATACACATTCTTGGCGTTTTGTTATTATATGAGAAATAAATTAGGCTTCTAAAGGTTTCATTTTAGCAGCTGCCTAGTCAATTTTTTGTTCCAGCTACTGCAAAATAATCTTCTTTATTAACTTCCCATAATATCATCCCTTAGATCAATCCTTAGCAACTCCACCACCCACACAGTGGCATTGTAAGTGGAACGTTTAGTTTTGCAGGACCCATCGGTTTAGGCACCCCTCGCAGGTTATGTAACAGGTACACTCACCTGTTCGCATTACCAGAGTATTAGTCAGAGCTGCAAAAACACTGGCTCCTCCAATCCCCATCCTGCTTTTGGAGGCTCTGCTGTACCATGTGGCTCACCTCTCAGTGCTGCCCATTTCATCTCATCATGACTAAGCAGCTATCTAACGCCACCTGAAGCTGGTGAGCACATCTCATCAAGCCCAGCACGAACACACAAGGTAATAAAAAGATTACACATGCACACAATGCAAACAGAGTATGCCAGCCCAGAGCCAAAATGAAAATATGTTAAGGACACTTGTGATAAAGTGTTTTGGTTAGTTTAGTCACAATGGACTGCCATTTTCACACTAGCTGAAAGGATCTAGCAGCCATTGAATGCATAAAACACTGAGGCAATAAGGAAGCGCCTAGTGATCTATTCCAGTGAGCAAAGAGACGTGGCGTTACGTGATGCAATATAGAGCAAGGGGCACTCCTGATAACCCCTATTCAGATGAATTCACGCAGGAACTTGTACTTTGTAATTTGGTTACGTTTTAGAGTTTATGACTTTTACAGTCATTTTCTTCAAGAAAAAAAGAGAAAAGATGTCTCATCGTGCATTAAACAAATAAAATACCCTCTGGAATGAGAACGTTCCCTCCAACTAAATTATTAATTCCACCTTTGAATAGAAAAAGTAGCAAATGTTCTCATAATAGATTTCCTTTTCTAAACAAATAATGGTTGCAAGTGATTTTTGATTTTGAAAGGTGTCTTAAATCATAAATTAATCTTGGATATATATTTAAAGTAAGATTTTTTCAGTAAATTTTTAAAGAAATGACTCCGCAAGGATGCATTAAATTGATTAAAAGTGACAGTAAAAGACATTTATAATGTCATTTCTATTTCTATTTCAAATAAAGGCTTTTACAGACTTTCTATTCATCAAATAATCCAGGGAAAAAAAATTCAACATTGATAAGAAATGTTTCTTGAGCACCAAATCAGCATATTACAATGATTTCTGAGGGATCATGCGACACAGATTTGACATCACAGGAATAAATAACATTTTAAAATATATTAAATTAGAAAAGTTATGTTAAATTGTTATAATATATTTCACAATATTACCATTACTGTATTTTAGATCAAATAAATGCAGCCTTGGTGAGAAGACTTCGATCAACAAAACAAAAAATCTTACCGATCTCAAACCTTTGAACGGTATATTTTTTAAAGACTTTCAAATATATTAATTTCCATACATACAGAAAAAGTGACAAGTCTAATATGTACCACCTCAACATCCTGTTTCAATAGGAAATACAGAAAAGTGTGACTCGTGCAGTATTTGAGTTCCACAAAGACAAAAAGCACATACAAAAACGTTACATTAGCTCTCATTTCTCAAGCAATACAAAGTGATGACATGTATTGAAATAAATTGAATTTGTGGCAAAGAAAACTTGACAGAGCAATTAGTTAATTTGCTGTGTTTCCTTAAAGCACCAGCAGAGCTCTAATTTGTAGTACTCTCTAGTAGGTCTTTACTGCGAAACACGATCTCTCCCGTGGCAACCGTGTGATCACACACAAAGGTTCAGAGAGAGTGTCGCTGTAAGCCTAAACCAGTGGGAAACCAACCTGTTCACACAGCGGCCGTACCATCTGGATGATGGCACTGGCTACTTTACACCTGTTGCTGATTAGTTTACTCTGCTGGTAAGAATTCACCATTCACAAGCTGAATTTTTTAATAGTCATTCTTACCCGCAACTTCCACAATGTCCCCGGGTACAATGTCCCTGGCTTTGATCCTCTGCACAGTCTTCCTGTCCTGGCGATAGACCTTGCCCATCTCTGGCTCGTATTCCTTGAGGGCCTCAATGGCATTTTCAGCGTTTCTCTCCTGCAAGCAGAACATGAATGGAAATTAGACATTTTCATATTCCTGGGACACCGTAGCAGGCATTAAAAGCATAAGAAATTTATGGAACTGGGGCTGCAAGGGGTCCACAGAAAAGTTCAGAGAAAAATATATAAATAATTTACCATATTATTTCACAATTGGATCATCGTATTTAGAGGTCCATCATATCAAAACATTTGTGGGAAAAAAAAAACCCCAAGTCAATAATCTGAAAAAATAGGGATCTATGACCATAATTATGCTATAGAGAATTCTGTGGGTTAGTTCACCCAAAAATTTTAATTCTGCCATTAATTCCTCACCCTCGTGTCATTCCAAACCCGTAAGACCTTCATTCATCTTCGGAACACAAATTAAGAAATTTTTGATGAAATCCGAGAACTCTCTGACCCCTCCATAGACAGCAATTTAATTAACACTTTCAAGGACGCGCTGCACTGTTTACACTACGTCAACAGTGTAAGAGTCGGACACAGGCTAGAAGAGATTGTTGAATAAAGTTGTTATTTTTGTTTGTTTTTTGCGCATAAAAAGTATTCTCGTAGCTTCATAACATTAAGGTTGAACCACTGGAGTCACATGGACTATTTTAATGATGCCTTTCTTACCTTTCTGAGCCTTGAAAGTGATAATTAAATTGCTGTCTATGGAGGGGTCAGAGAGCTCTCAGATTTCATCAAAAATATCCTAATTTGTGCTCCGAAGATGAACAAAGGACTTACGGGTTTGGAACGACATGAGGGTGAGGAATTTTTGGGTGAACTAACCCTTTAAATGGAGCTGAGAACTAAGACTACAGTATTATTAATAATAATAAAAAATTACCCCAACAACTTCATATGTGAGCTAAATATTCAACGGCACATCCTAGAGATAAGACAATCCAGGGCTAAATTGGCTCACCTCACTATGAGAATTTTTGTCTTGGATGACTGAGGTACCATCAGATACAACTGAAGGGAAACTGCCTTTGATGCTGACCTTCTTATTCTTAAGTTAAATGCGGTGTTTAAAGTGACCTTTTGCTTTCAGCAAGATTAATCCCAAGGCACACACTTCCTAATAGTGGTAGCCTGCTTGGCAGAGCATTTGGCAGTGTACTTCCTGTGGTTTCTCTTGCATGATGGGAACAAAAAGTCTTATGTCAAACAAACAAAACTGGCGTGCCTCAGGGCGAAAAACCAGTTTCATGTCCGGACCCGGACAAATGAAGGGGGATGGGTTGTGGTCACTAGGACATTTAAGGCAATAAGCTATAAATACACATGCCACAAAAGGCAAATAAGCATTGCTTTTCAATGGAAGACTAACAAGCAAGTTTTTGAATAAAAAAAACTGCTATTATTAACTGCTGCTAGAGTTTTTAGTCAGGCACCATGCAGTAAGGTATATCACACTAAAAGCAGTCCGGCATCCCAAATGCTTGTTCTAACCACTGCTGTACATAAATGATAAAATTTCAGATACCTAAAAAAAAGTTGACAGAAACGACTCCTGTGCATTACGTTAATGATGAGAAATAAAGCAGAGAGGGCGGAAAGTCAGAGTCACACGGTTTGGACCAAGAGGCCTCACAATTCTCATTTTTTAAAGCAGAACTGAAAGGAGGAAGGCCAATCTAACTCTGATTTTGATTCAAACGTCATTGAAGCAGAGCATATTGAAACAGGCCTCAACAGTAAGAAGTTTGCGGTCAATATAATGCATCCTAATTGCTTGCTGAGTATTAAGATCTTGAAAAAAAAAAAAAAAAACATGTGACGGACCCAAACATGTAAACAGTAGTGTATACTCAAGGTAATACTACCTTTGTACCATCATACTTCAGTGTGTATTGGTTGCTGAGAAACAGACTCAGTTCTTTCCCGTTGATGTTTAATGGGCCTGTAAATCTACTAGAGCTGGTGCATGGACCGGTGCTCTCTGAAATGAAGTTTGCCCTGGGCTAGCAACCGCTACTCTCCTCTCTGATTGAAAAAGTGTCCGAATGAACCAGAGGATAATTAGCCCTCTTGCCTCTGACGTCACACCTGCCACTAAAGATGCAATTCACCAAAAAAAGTGGGTATGAGCCATGAGGAATTGTAATGGGAACACTTGTAGGGCACCTGTGAGCCAAAACTGTATGAAGACAACCTCATGAAATATGATGAATATGATGATATGAGGAGCGCAGTTTTCATTTCTTTGTTAACACAATTCCTACTAAAAGTTGAAGCGAGACACACTGGACAAATTGTCCCTTTTTTAAACAAGCAAAGATAAGAAAAATAAGTCAAAAGCTATAAAATAAAGCACAACAGTACAGTTCAAACAAGATTTTAAAAGAAATGTTTTTAACAAAAGTCTCATGCTCCTTAAGGCATATTTGATTTAAAAAAAAATCCAGTAAAAACAGTAATACTGTGAAATATTACAATTTAAAATAACCATTTTATTTTAATATATAATTTATTCCTATGACAGCTAAGCTGATTTTTTAGCAGCCATTACTCCAGTCTTCACCGTCACATGATCCTTCAGAAATCATTCTAATGATTCATTCTTATCATCAATGTTGAAAACAGTTGTGTTGATTAATATTTTTGTGGAAACCATGATACATTTTAGATTAGATTTTCATAAAAAAAGTGCATTAAATAAATGATTCAATTGCATGTATCTGCAAAAGATAAGAATACACTATTATATAGATAACTTCGAGCTACCAAAGACTCTAAAGCCTGGACTCAATTGTGATTTCATAGGGCTTTCCATTTATATACACCAGTATGTGCAAAACTATAGCCCAAGGCATTAAACACTATTCTGCTGCTGTGCCCTTTAAGGAGACCATTTTGAAGAAGTAGAAAACTACTAGGAGGAGACAAGGCTGAGGATTCTCAGGCAGTCTGGGTAATGAATGAAGACCAAAATAAAATGATAGAGAGAAATCTGGGACATGGGCTTGAGGGCCACTGAAAGGGTGCTGGAGAAAATAGGGTCTTGGCTCTATTCTGGATTCCACTGGGACAGCAGGACTATCTTTAGAAAAGGGCAGGGAAAAAATGGCCACATGTTTTCATTTTCATAACACGGCTAACTACACTTTATGAGAAAAACTACATTCGCAATTTAAAAGTGTTTAAAAGAAACTTAAACGCCTGGCCCTGTTACAAGGCACAAGCAAACTATCAGCAGAAAACGACTGTCAGAAACAGCTGGTACTGGAGGACAGATGTAAAGCTTTAATGCTCATTATGAATACTTGATTAAAAACTACAGTAAAATCAGTAATACTGTGAAATGCTACAGCAATTTAAAATAATGGCTTTCCATTTTAATATATTTCAGATCTAATTAATTAATGTCATGGCAAAGCTACATAAATGCTGGTTTGGTTCTCAAGAAACATTTCTTATCAATGAAAACAACTGTGCTCAATTTTTTTTGTGAGAACAGTGAAACATTTTTTTCTGGATTATTTGAGGAATATTAAAAAAGAAAACATTGCGCATTGAAAACAAACATTTAATTGACAGAATTTTTGGGAACATTATAAACGTCTTTAAGCACCTTTGATCGACATGTCCTCACTGAATAAAATCATTTCTTTCTAAACAAAAAATAAATCTTATTGACCCCAAACTTATGAGCAGTAGAACAGCAATTTTGCTCTCACACAACGTTAAAGTGTGTATCTCAAAGATTGCAGTTCATAAAAATCTGTCAGAGCACGTCCATATGCAAAAATCTATTGTATTTCCACTTGGTGTTTATGTTGTTCAGAAATACAGTATAAAAAGAATGCAAAGCTAAAAACAAAAAAAAGTCCAAACTTACCTGCCAGACACCTACAATGGCGTTGGCTATAAGAATTAGCAATATTACAAAAGGCTCCACAAACGCTGTAATGGTCTCTTCTCCCTCTTCAAACCAAGCCAGTACCTATAAAAGAAAAACAGAACAAACAAATACTTCTTATAATTTCAGGATCAAAAAATAGCCATTGTCAAAGGACTGAATAACACAGAGGAGTGTTCCAATGAAGACACCAAATAAACACTTTAGTGCGTCATGTTTTTACATTTTTTTCTGTACCAGAGCATGTCTCTATGTCTTGACAGGAGTTGTGGCTGCGTGCCAGGTGTCAAAACAGACTGTCGTCAGCAACTGCACAAGAATGCTATATTTAATGCATTCCTCTTCTAAGTGGCACGACCGAGACAAAGTACTTAATAAGCCGGCCATGTGAATTTACAGGCATGCTGACACTGTCCAGACAAGGTCCAGTGAACGCTGAAGCACTGAGTCCTTTATGTGACAGACCAGCTTTCATCAATCTAGACTCTATGGGCTTAAGCGTACCTGGGCAACACAAGAGGTCTCACTGGCCTATTCAAGAACATCATAACACCTGTGCAAAAATGTAAGTTATATGCAAACAAGCAATGTACAGTCAGTGCATAACGCTAAAGAGAGTATTTTAACACCAACCCACATATTCTAGTGAGGCAAAAAGCTTTCCATTCCCCATGCAGTCTTTGGAATATTTTGTTTTTGTAACACCCTGTTTTTTTCCCAAAGGGTATGTTAGGACAAGCTTGAGTTCTGTTCAATTACATCCCTGACCTTGTATGACAGGTTTTTATATTGGTGATACATTGCGTACCTAAGCTACTAGTTCACAAGACAAACTGTTTTCTTAACAAAAAGGCTAATCATAGACGTGCGTCTGTTAACATCATCTATCCAATTTCTATGACGAATTATACAAAAAACTTGTATAATTAATACATTATTACAGATAAATATAATATATACTATCATTTAAAAGTTGGGAATACTTTTTTTCTGTAAGGAGGCATTAAATTGATCAAAACTGACAGTAATGTATAATGTTACAAAAGATTTCCATTTCAACTAAATGCTGTTCTTTTCAACTTTCTATTCATCTATGAATCATGAAATTTATCACATTTCTACAAAAATATTAAGCAGCACAACTACTGCAGGAAAAAAAAAATTGCATTTTAATCATTATTTAAGTAATTTCATAAAATTACTGTTTTTAAAATTAGTGTAGTTTTGATCAAACAAATGGTGACCAAAACAGATTTCTTTCCAAAACGTTTTTTAAACAATCGGAAAATTACAGAGTATACATCATTTATATAACAATTAAAATATTTTTATTTTGAATAAACGCATTTGTTGTAATGTTTCAAGAGATAATTACCCAATTTTAGTTTTATTTATATATTAAATTGTAGCATACACGTTTTTGCCTTTATAGAACAACATAGTAGCAACAACATTGTAGGTCATACTACAAACATGCTACTTTAATAGCAACGTAAACGTGTAACAAAATACACCAATTAAATGTTATTTCTGGTAAAATGATGACTTCTGAATGTTAAAGGATGCTTGAAATTCAGTACATTAAATGAGATGCCACTCAAAATCATTCTGACTAAAAGGCCCTTGTGGAAAGTGCTGTAGTTGTAAATTCCAGTTGCTGTGCTTAGTCCTGATGGGATGCACATGCACTGTTCTGATTGAATAACACCCTTGCCTTGTGGGAATAACAAAGGTGAGTGTAAAAGCAAGTTAACGCATCCCTATGAGAGGTTAGCGAGGGCATGCAAGCATACGTTTGGACCCCATTTAGACCGGTATATACTATAGCCAGGTGTAAATGGGGCATAAGACAGATCTGAATCAAAACACAGGGCCAATTCAGGGGCAACAACCTTCCCGATTGCCGGTAAGACTTGTGCAATATCACAACACTAGTCACCAGATAATAAGATGAGCAGCCTATAAGAGAAGTGAACAGCATTTGAGAAACGTCTTTTTTTCTCCTCTTTTTATATATTTGTCATGTAAACAAGCATGTTGTAATAATAATAATCCTCAATGTTGATGCAACAAACAATGATTTTTCAGCAAAACCCACAGATCCAAACAGAGGAAGTGGATGACTAAGTCAGTTTAATGCAGTAACCTAACCTCCGGACCATGTTCTTAGTGAGAGCTCTCTTAGCCCTCTCGGACTTGCACCATGCCTCCCATTCCTGCGGTGAAACATTATCCAAGCAGACATGTGTTAAAGATTCCAGACAGCATAAATGAACCACTTGAGTGAACCACTGCATATCATCGCCTTGTAGCCTGATGACAGCATATTGTAACATGATCAAAATATCACGCAGAGCATTTAGAAAGCATTCAGACACCTTCAGCATGGTACTCATTACCCACTGCATCTCAGTTTTTAACATGTCATGCAGAGATTAATATTTAAGGCTTAATTTTTTAAAACCAAACAGAAATGAATAAATCTAAAACAAAATTCCTATTCTACAAGGCCATTATAAAAATATAATACCGTTAAAACAAAACGTACATGTACACGTACACACACTTTTTTAAAAAAAGTTACGATTTAGCTTGATAATGCTTGCAGATTTGCCATTTGCACTTCACAATTTTTTTAGATGCTATATCATTATATTTGAGTGCTGACCCAGTGCAAAACCAGGGCTGCATTTCCCAAAAGCATTGTAAGTCTAAGTTGATCATAGAACAATAGCCACCAACAGTCTCTACGATCAACTTAGGCTTACGATGCTTTTGGGAAACACAGCCCAGGAGTGTAACTGGAGCAGAAATTTTTGGGTAAGTGGTGAGGGGAATTCTGTTGCTGTCAGACTTATGTTGTTCCAGACCGGTTTAGTTTACATGTCACTTGGTGACAGCCAAAGCTTCTTTTTTTTTCATTGGAGAAGAAACATACAAACTAACAAACCATTTTCTTTCAGAAACATTTTGTTAGAGAATTCTGTCATTTATTCTCCCTCATGTTGTTCCAAACCCGTAAGACTTTTGCTCACCTTCGAGAAACACAAAGATATTTTAATGAAATCTGAGATCTGTCTGTCCCTCCATTGACAGTCTACTCAACTACCACTTTGTCGCTTTAAAAAGTTCATAAAGAGATCGTCTATGACTAATCCATATGAACCGAGCGGTTTAGTCCAAATTTATCAAAATAAAGTGATCAGAAAATTTGGACTAAACCACTCAATTCATATGGATTAGTTTTACGATCTCTATGAACTTTTTGAAGCGACAAATTGGTAGTTGCGCAGCGGTCAATGGAGGGACAGAAAGCTCTAGATTTCAAATATCTTCATTTGTGTTCCGAAAGTCTTACAGGATTGGAACGACAGGAGGAAGAGTAACTCCCTCATTTTTCATTTTTGGGTGAACTAATTCTTTAATATTAATAAGATGTGCCTAAATGCTCTTCTAGTTAGATGCTAACTTCATTGTACTCTGCACAATGATAAAGTTGAATCTGATCTAATCTAACTATCTAATCCAGATAAAACTGGGGGAAATTATCATATGGAAAGCTAAATGGGTACTATATTCAAATTAATACTGAATTGAGGTACTTACAAAAGATATGCAAGCTGCCAGGAGTAGAATCCTTACTAAAAGATCCTCAAATTGCTCCACCACCAACTCCCACAGTGATTTTCCTGAAAAATAAGCATGTGAATACATGATAATAAAGACCAAGGGGTAAAGTGCATAAAAAGAGGCATTAACAGAATACATGACAAAGGATTACCCTCTTCCGCAGGCAATTCTGTGGGGCAGCCAGAGATTCACAGCATGGTGAGAGAAAAGAAAAGAATATAACATTAGATCCTGAAAGTTCATGTACTGTAAGAAAATAAACACAGACATTTAATCTTCTACATCATTTAGGCTTTAAAGGAAAATACAATATTAACGTTAACACCACTTTAAAAAAAGAAAAGAAAAATGGTTTATATTAACAACACTGGTTTCTGGCCAAGACTACTCGCTGGTGGCGAGCACGAGCAGCAGTGACGTCACGCGCCTTCATTTCGGACACATGCCGGCTGATGAAATGAATATCGCCGCATGTGCGCCCGCTCTCGTACGGGCCTAACAATCCTCTTGCGCTCGATCAACATTGCGAAATCACCTAAACCTATTTGCTCTCTAGAACACTGTCAATACCAGTCACCCATGTTAGCATTAGCCGGGCCACGTTTGTTCACTCACCGTTCGGTCCCCATTTCTCCCGCTGCCGCTTCACTTGCTCCAGGCCGAGCCCAGTGCTCTCGTTCACGGAGAAATAGCTGTAAACTTCCTCCACGGTTTTCGTATGTGCGTTCTCCATCGTGGACGGACAGACACGCTAATTATGAACAGACTCTCAACCCCCCAAACACGGGCGTCTTCAAAGCCTTCAGTCCTGACTCCCAAGACCTTCGGATTCACGAAAAACTTGATCCAAAAACAAACGTAGTGACTTAAGATAAACAGTAAGCGATGATCGCCAATTTTAACTTTTTAGTTCGGCCGTTTAATTAGAAGGAAAGTTACTAACCCGGACTAATTCAACCAAAAATTACGCAACAGACATCGTGAACTCGCTGGTTGTTCTTGATCTTGAATTTTTTCGATGCCTGCTGGAAGTCCTAGTGTCCTTATGATGCGATAAATAACGTCAAAATAATATTTTGGATCTATCCTCGGCTCGTTGCCTTAAACCGCAGCCGGTGTTCGCAGCTCTAGCACCATCAGCACCAATCGCGTGTCTCCGCTCCGCCGCTTGCCTGATCCGCATGCAAAGCTCTCGCTGTCCGCATGTGGAATGCGTTCATTGGCTGCGCGGACTCCGGAAATCCCGTTCCTTCCTTTGACTTTTCTTCGTCACGTCAGTGTGGATCAGCTGACCCTCTTTGCTTTGGCAGACGTCACTACAGATGAAGAAGGGTGTAGCCTAGCAAAGACATTTCCCCCTAGAATGCACACTCTAGAAACGGTAGGGGTTTTGATTCATGCCAGGCAGGGACTCACCAAAAAGATTCATTCACTGACTCGTTCAGTGCCCCTTTCTGCAGGTTACGCCGGTAGGTGGCGACAGTGAATGTTGATGATCATTCACAACCGATTGACAACCGAAACGTTTTGAATTTTTTTATTTTTTACATTTTCTGTTTTTATTTTAATTTTAGTTAAAGCTTACGTTTGTTGCGTGTTTTTGTCATTTTTATTAGTTATTGTTTTTAATATGTCTTTCTATTTTTATTAGGCCTAATTTTTTATGTCGTTTTAGTTCACCCAAAAAGAAAAATTCTGTCATTTACTCACCCTCAAGTTGTTTGGCTTCCGAGATCTGCTTGGTTACAAACACTATTGTTCCGTGTATCATTTGATCATTTAATTTCCTATTTAACGAGAAAAGATAAGACGGCTTGTTTATTAGTTTTTTTTTTGTTTAGATTAATAGACGGAAAATGAGATTTCGGTTAGATTTCTCATTTTTCGTTTGTGGTTTACAAAGAGGTTTATGGCTTCGATATTTCATTTGCAGTCCGTGTATCTTTTGGCCATTTGATTTTCCTTATAGAAACAGGTATTAAAAAACAAAAACGACTCCTTTTTCGTTTTTTAAAAAAATTTTTTTTAAACAAAATGAAAAACAAGAATTCAGCTTGATTTTTCGTTTTTTTCGTTCAGAGGTAGAAAAATGAATAAACTGGTTGAATGTTCGATTTCTAGACGTGGGCGGGAATTATACGCCCCTTTCTGCTGATTGGTCAGCCGAAGATCAAACAGTTCTTCCTCAGTTCCGCACAGCAGAATAAAAGTTCCTACAGCTGTACGGATTTTCACATATAGCCTATATAACTGCCATTTCGGTTCACCAAACCCTATACAGTATACCTTCAGAACACTTGGAATATACGACACGAGTTGCATATGATTATTTTACAACATTTGCTTCCGCTTAAAAAATAAATAAAGGGGCAAATGCGGATTGATGCGTTTATTGCAACTAGCCTTCATTTAATCTCTTTCTCATTAAACAACCAGACTAACGAATGGCTCGACATAACCAGGGCAGAGCCTAGAAAGCCTTCTTCTGTGTAGACCAGAGGTTTTAGACCAGCAAAGTGCCAGGGGGCCCTCGAATTTGCTGTATCATACCGTATTTTCTGTCGCGTTTTTTATCATGAAACATGCTGTGATGTATTCCAAATCTAGGCATAAGTGTTGACTTTTAAAAGTAGGCACGTCCAGTATTTGCTGTATTTTGGTTCATGTTTGTGGTGTGCGCCAGAAGATGTTCAAGGAGACCGAGACGGGCATGCAGCGCATAGCCTAATTTTGTTTTCTTTATTTTTCAAATGCATGCTATTTTGTAGTAATTTTGAATGTACACAAATAAAAATATACATTTTACAGTTTCGATGATTATGATGTCCTACTTTTATCTGTAGCCTATGATGATAAATGAGTATTAGGCTAAGTTATTCCCCCTGCTGAGGAAAAAATCCAAGTGATGGCGCCGGCGCCTTGCGTGCTCACACAACATAGTAGCCTATAGTATCAAAAATAAAACACAGATAACCAAACATATAAAAAAAAACATTTTGCTTAATTGAATTGGTCTTTTGTACAGTGGTCAATGGTTACAATTTGTCTGTTTGGGCAAGTAGAATGTATAACCTACATGTTTGTATTTATTTACCAGTATTTTATACTATATTTCTGAATGTAGGCTAATAATAAAATGCAGTTTTTACAATGATGCCACGCGCGTCTCTCTCAACATGACCAGGTGTGACTTACACTCAGGTGCAACTTATTTTCTGGCAAAGCGACGGTCGATTATAAAAGTTGCTGTATTAATACAAAATTCATATGGATGGAGACCATTTGCACACATAGACACACACGCACACAAAGCAAAAAAAAACAAAAAAAACATTGTGTTCATTGCCCCCACCCACATTAATTTTGGCCTTAATCACTGTTATAATTAGGCTATGGGGTCCTTGTAAATTTAAAACCCACTTATGCATGTAAGAGAAACAGGCTAGGCTATTATAAGTGTTTATTTCATAAATATGAATGTAGCTACCTCGCATCATTAGTCTACTTCTTTGGCCTGTTTTGTTTGGCTGGCCAACTCTCAAAATATGTGTGAAAGCTGCGGGACGCACTGGAAAGCGTGGAGAGAATGCGTTGGAAGACCGTTTTGTTTGACATCAATTAATAGGTACTCAATATTAATGAAATAAACTCAAAACAAAGGTATAGCCTAACTGCTGCATATTACCTGAACACTTCAATACTGGTCTGCGCTTGACTGTTTGGCGCGTTTATCTGCTTATTTAGTTTATTCGGTTTATTTAACCCATCGCAATTTGACTATTGGAACTGTGTGAACTGTTGTTCTCCGGTTGTCAGTTAGTCAGAAAGACGTTATAGGCCCATACCCAAGTCAATGCATTATTCTTTCCTTTTTGTATTATTAGTGTTTAAAATATTTAATTTAGCCTACAACTAATTATATTAATTTATATATTAATTAATTCATTAATAATATACGCATACACGCGTTAAGAAGCCGTACAGCTGTAGGAGCGGAGGACTTTTATTCTGCTGTGCAGAACTGAGGAAGAACTGATGGGTTTGATCTTCGGCTGACCAATCAGCAGAAAGGGGCGTATAATTCCCGCCCACGTCTAGAAATTGAATATTCAACCCATTTATTAATTTTTCTACCTCTGAATGAGAAAACGAAAAATCAAGCTGAATTCTTGTTTTTCGTTTTGTTTAAAAAAAAAAAAATAAGTGCTGTCAAACGATTCATCGCAATTAATCGCATCCAAAATAAAAGTTTGTGTTTACATAATATATGTGTGTGTGTGTACTGTGTATAATTATTATGTATATTTTGAATACACACACATGCATGTATATATTTAATATTTTTTTTATATTTATATATAAAATATTTATATATAGGCTAATATAAATGACATAAATATATATACAGTATATACATGTAAATATGTGTATGTATTCAAATATACACAATAATTATACACAGTAAACACACATATATTATGTAAACAAAAACTTTTATTTTGGATGTGATTAATGGTTTGAAAGCACTAAGGAAAATGTGAAATGTTGCCTGAATGTCACGTGTTGTAGGCCTAATTTTAAAATTTTCATTAAAATATTTGTTGAATTTATATTTTTCCTTTTACATATTTGTTGTTTCATGAATCATTTTGTCTTACATAATTGTTTTAATGACCTTATCTACTTTCCTGGATGATTTTAATAGTGGAACCGTTGGCTTTTGGCTTTCAAAAATACAATTATTTTCACCAGAGTGAAAGTATGACAATTTGTTATACAACATTTATTCAGACTATAGGAAATAAAGGTTATTCCTAAATGTGAATCTTCAATGTTCCCACATTGGTAATAAATCCCAGTTACGAATGCTATCAGATTTCACAAACACACACAAACCTGTCATGTAATCTAACTAAAGAATAACAGATGAATTACTAAATAAAAAATAAAATAAAAAACTTATCCTTTGCAGGTCCTTGTTTTCTGGTTCAAATATTGGTATATTTGAACACACAAAATAAGGCCACTCACTGCACACTGTCTCTGATGAAAAGGAGGAATAAAACGACATCATTATCATGGACCCTGGGCCTACAGCCATTTTGCAACCCTACAGGCTCAGATAAAAAGATATGTAACAGCTAAATTAGTTTTGCCCCAGCTGGGTTGTCATGGAGATATGACACGGTGCTTTCCATGTTGCTTGTTTATAAGTCGATCTCATAGTCAAATGTCTATCTGAAATATAAGGTTGCAATAAACATTTACTCATTGTTTCCAATTCTGAAAGCTCTTTTGATAATGTATGGATAAACACTCAAAAACATTACTGTACAATGATATCCCTATCCAAAAGTTGATTTGGCTTATGGAAACAGAAATGTCCAAAAAAGGCAATCAGCATAATCAGATTCACAGCCCATCTGTCGAGGTCTCTGAGGTGATTTTCCCTGACTGACACTGTTATGAAACTTTAACCTCCAAGATTTATTCTGTATTATTCTGGTAAAGTTCAAACTTTCAAACTATACCATTACCATTTAATATGTTAGTGCTGTCAAATCGATTAATTGCGATTAATCACATCCAAAATAAAAGTTTGTGTTTACATAATATATGTGTGTGTACTGTGTATAATTATTATGTATAAATACACATACATTCATGTATATATTTAAGAAATATTTGCATGTGTATACTGTATATATTTATATAATTTATATTTAAATATAAAGATTTTATATATGAATATAAAAAATATATTAAATATATACACTCACCTAAAGGATTATTAGGAACACCTGTTCAATTTCTCATTAATGCAATTATCTAATCAACCAATCACATGGCAGTTGCTTCAATGCATTTAGGGGTGTGGTCCTGGTCAAGACAATCTCCTGAACTCCAAACTGAATGTCAGAATGGGAAAGAAAGGTGATTTAAGCAATTTTGAGCGTGGCATGGTTGTTGGTGCCAGACGGGCCGGTCTGAGTATTTCACAATCTGCTCAGTTACTGGGATTTTCACGCACAACCATTTCTAGAGTTTACAAAGAATGGTGTGAAAAGGGAAAAACATCCAGTATGCGGCAGTCCTGTGGGTGAAAATGCCTTGTTGATGCTAGAGGTCAGAGGAGAATGGGCCGACTGATTCAAGCTGATAGAAGAGCAACTTTGACTGAAATAACCACTCGTTACAACCGAGGTATGCAGCAAAGCATTTGTGAAGCCACAACACGCACAACCTTGAGGCGGATGGGCTACAACAGCAGAAGACCCCACCGGGTACCACTCATCTCCACTACAAATAGGAAAAAGAGGCTACAATTTGCACAAGCTCACCAAAATTGGACAGTTGAAGACTGGAAAAATGTCGCCTGGTCTGATGAATCTCGATTTCTGTTGAGACATTCAGATGGTAGAGTCAGAATTTGGCGTAAACAGAATGAGAACATGGATCCATCATGCCTTGTTACCACTGTGCAGGCTGGTGGTGGTGGTGTAATGGTGTGGGGGATGTTTTCTTGGCACACTTTAGGCCCCTTAGTGCCAATTGGGCATCGTTTAAATGCCACGGCCTACCTGAGCATTGTTTCTGACCATGTCCATCCTTTTATGACCACCATGTACCCATCCTCTGATGGCTACTTCCAGCAGGATAATGCACCATCTCACAAAGCTCGAATCATTTCAAATTGGTTTCTTGAACATGACAATGAGTTCACTGTACTAAAATGGCCCCCACAGTCACCAGATCTCAACCCAATCTTTGGGATGTGGTGGAACGGGAGCTTCGTGCCCTGGATGTGTTGGTGTTCCTAATAATCCTTTAGGTGAGTGTATGTGTGTGTACTGTGTTAGTATGTATAACACACATGCATGTACACTCACCTAAAGGATTATTAGGAACACCATACTAATACTGTGTTTGACCCCCTTTCGCCTTCAGAACTGCCTTAATTCTACGTGGCATTGATTCAACAAGGTGCTGAAAGCATTCTTTAGAAATGTTGGCCCATATTGATAGGATAGCATCTTGCAGTTGATGGAGATTTGTGGGATGCACATCCAGGGCACGAAGCTCCCGTTCCACCACATCCCAAATATGCTGTATTGGGTTGAGATCTGGTGACTGTGGGGGCCATTTTAGTACAGTGAACTCATTGTCATGTTCAAGAAACCAATTTGAAATTATTCGAGCTTTGTGACATGGTGCATTATCCTGCTGGAAGTAGCCATCAGATGGGTACATGGTGGTCATAAAGGGATGGACATGGTCAGAAACAATGCTCAGGTAGGCCGTGGCATTTAAACAATGCCCAATTGGCACTAAGGGGCCTAAAGTGTGCCAAGAAAACATCCCCCACACCATTACACCACCACCACCAGCCTGCACAGTGGTAACAAGGCATGATGGATCCATGTTCTCATTCTGTTTACGCCAAATTCTGACTCTACCATCTGAATGTCTCAACAGAAATCGAGACTCATCAGACCAGGGAACATTTTTTGTTTGCATTTGTCTTCAACTGTCCAATTTTGGTGAGCTCGTGCAAATTGTAGCCTCTTTTTCCTATTTGTAGTGGAGATGAGTGGTACCCGGTGGGGTCTTCTGCTGTTGTAGCCCATCCGCCTCAAGGTTGTGCGTGTTGTGGCTTCACAAATGCTTTGCTGCATACCTCGGTTGTAACGAGTGGTTATTTCAGTCAAAGTTGCTCTTCTATCAGCTTGAATCAGTCGGCCCATTCTCCTCTGACCTCTAGCATCAACAAGGCAATTTCGCCCACAGGACTGCCGCATACTGGATGTTTTTCCCTTTTCACACCATTCTTTGTAAACTCTAGAAATGGTTGTGCGTGAAAATCCCAGTAACTGAGCAGATTGTGAAATACTCAGACCGGCCCGTCTGGCACCAACAACCATGCCACGCTCAAAATTGCTTAAATCACCTTTCTTTCCCATTCTGACATTCAGTTTGGAGTTCAGGAGATTGTCTTGACCAGGACCACACCCCTAAATGCATTGAAGCAACTGTCATGTGATTGGTTGATTAGATAATTGCATTAATGAGAAATTGAACAGGTGTTCCTAATAATTCTTTAGGTGAGTGTATATTAGCCTATAAACACTTTTACTTTTATTTTGGATGCAATTAATTGCGATTAATTTGACAGCCCTAGAATTAATATTATATTATATTAAAATATAAATTATATTATCTAATGTATAGGGTCTTTTAAAATTGTGATTTTCAGGCCCAAAAAAACATGAATTTTAGTAGTTATGCTCATAATTTAATGGCATTTCATGTTATCTAAAATGATTACAAATTACCGTTAAAATAAACCTGTGAATCCAAACTGTGAACGTATAAGGCATGAACTGCTACAATAACATCCACAGCAACAAAAGATGTTCCGTTTTGTATTGTAATTCCATTCACTGAAAGGTCAGCTGAGCCAGTAATAGCCAATTTATCACACACCTCTTGACTGACATATTAATTGCAGCAGGCTTGAGAGAGAAAAAACAACTTGGTCAGCATCTCAATGCTGTGCAATGAAGTGTCAAGCTATTTGGCCCGACCTGTAGATGAACTTTATGGATTTATATCTGTAACGGGTTCCAAATAGCTACAAGTATCTTAAAATTATACAGGAGGTTTAGTTGATCTAGAATTCTGAATTGTTAAGCAATAGATGGCTTGTTCTGTTGGGTGTGTTGGATGTAAATTAGTAATAAGGCATCCCACAGTTCATGAGAAGAGTCAGATGTTTCCGTAGGATTACGCTGTGTTCAGTGTAACATCTTTTCTCTGTGTAATACAGTGGGGTGACATTTGCATACTAAACATATCAACAAAAGATAAGGCACATGACAAATCTCTGGTAACCATGGAGTGCGACACACAGATCTGAGCATGAGGTATACCGTTCCTCAAAGTTTGTGCCCTCTTGAGAAAACCCGCCAGGAAATGTACACAAAGTCGCCTTTTGTCACCTGAGCATGGTTGTTTATTCAGAAAACCATCCCCTTGTTTGAGTTTCACGGATGTGGAATGTATTTGCTAACAACTCTTTCCCATATTCAGTCTATGTTTGGTATCAGTCTCTGGGCTGGAAGCCAAATGTTTGCCTTTTATGGTTCTGTAAGAAAGCAAATGTAAGATTCTGGCATGCCAGGAGGACTGTAAAGCTCTCAAGATACAGGATGGGCCAGACTTTGTGAATCCACTCAGATTTACCAGATTCAGGTTGATCTGAAGGCAGTTTAAGTTTGGTGTTGACATATTAAGATATTTGATCATATGAATAAGCACATATTATAACATTATTATTTATTAACTACATTCCAGCCAAACTAAAACACAAAATGTATTTTACTGTTTCTTACATTAGGGATGTTTTAAGATAAATTTCAAGCAGACACTGCCATCTAGTGTATTTCATTTGTAATTGCACTACACATTAGTGAACGGCAACTAACATTCACCATTCGTTTAAAATTATGTTTGTACATAGTAGGCTATTATGTTAATATGAAGGAATTTTGCGTATTTATTTTTCACAGGTGATTTACCCGCATTGCATTGTGTTGTGAAGGAAATGTCCGTTAACAGATAATGCAAGATAATGTCTTAGCAGAAAATTACCAGTATAGGCTATATTTTGCCCTTTTTAAGCATTTTAAGCTAAACAAAAAAAAATTCTAATATTTCTAACAATAGAAATTAAAAACATTTAATAATAATATGATATAATATAATATAATATAAAAATAACATGGCACAACATTTATCATTCTAATGTTTTTTAAATAGCTTTTTTAAATGTAGCCTATGTATTTTATTTTAAAGTTATTGTAATTACCAAAAACGATTTTAATAGTTTTAGTTTTAGTATAACACAATAACAACACTGATACTCACTTAAGTGTAGTTAATCTTAAAATGAAATTTTAATTTGAAATTAGAAATGAAAGGTGTAATGTTTTGAGAAGCCTTTTATTTGAGTGCAATGAATTTTAGACAGAGATTTTATTATTCTGTATAATGTTTAAAATCGTAAAGAAATCCACATGAACTATTTCAAAATTGAAAATGCACCAATGATGTACTTCCACTACAACAAAATATTCATATATTAGGAAAAGTTTTAGGAAACAGTTTCTAGCTTGTATTGTATCTTGTATTGTAAATTAAAACATTTGATTATTATTGTTTATGAGAAAATAAATAGGCTATATCACATATTTTCAGCAGAAGAATGAACAACAAAAGTGTGGCTGTTTGGACCCTTTGGCTGTGTCTCAAAACCTAGTGAGCTAACTACATAGACGGCGATTTAGGGCGTCATGAACGCATGCAGCATTTTGGCCATCATAACTCAAAAAGATGCCTAATACTGCTGTAGTAAGCAGGTACCTATTAGCCACAGCCTTGAGGTCAGTGTCAGTATAACATTTATCAGTTCCCGGCGCATGTGAAGTAGATCTCAATACACACTGTCAAAGAGCTGCGTGTCAAACAACTTTGACTTCCAGTATTTCGGTGACTTTACCTCGTTCTTTCTTCGTTGGAGAAAGTATTTATTTTGTTAACAGTAGTTGAAATAAAATGACGGAGCAATCGGCCCTGCTTCTGCGAAAACAGCTAGCAGGTAGGTGGCTAACTGTTAGCGTGAATAGTACAAGTCATCTTAATTATTTCCTATTTCCTATTCACACTATCTGTACTTTTAAACAAAATTACATAGCGTGTAACGAAACCCACTGTATCGGTGTTTGTGCAAGAGCTTATGGGCTTCGTATTTCCACTTGTAAAGTAATAAGGTCAGAAGGTTTGGCTAGCATGCTAGCTGAATAAGTTGGTGAGGTATAAACATGTTGATCACAAAGCTTGTACACTGTATTTAGGAAAATAACCTAGTTGTAAACAAAGCATTTTATATATTTTAAAATAATGGTAATGGATGGTAAAAATTTAATTGTAGCCGGTCATAGTATCAGTTGACACGTGTTAGAATGCAATATACAAATCATTGGCCTGCCAAGGAGGAAACAACACCAACACATATAGATTTTTGTTTTTATTAAATACAATTACATGCATATTAGTACATGGCGATATTTAGATCAAGCTTTACTTCTGTATTCCTACATATTAAAATATTAACACATCAAAGCATTAGATAACAGAACATGTAATCTAATATCCAATATTGGCTGATATATGTTTGTGTGTCTTTAAAAAAATAGCTTTGAAATTCATCTTTGTTTTGCATCTTACAGAGCTCAACAAAAACCCAGTGGAAGGTTTTTCTGCTGGTCTGATTGATGATGATGATATCTATCAGTGGGAGGTTGTTGTGATCGGCCCTCAAGACACATTGTTGTAAGTAACCAATCCTGTTACCAGCCATGTGCTGCTTGGATTTAGCTGTAAGAGTGGCCAATTGACTAATCTAGTCAAATCTCTTCCATCAAAACCGTTTACTCACTTTTTCTGTTTTTGATTTATAGCGAAGGGGGATTTTTTAAGGCACATCTCATTTTCCCTCATGATTACCCACTTCGACCTCCTAAGATGAAGTTTATTACGGAGATTTGGCATCCTAATGGTGAGTTTCTGTCAGTTTTGGTGAAAACCCCTACAGCAGCAGAGACTGATATTATTCTTCATCTCTAACCAGTTGCGAAGAACGGAGATGTGTGCATTTCAATCCTACATGAGCCAGGAGAGGACAAATTTGGCTATGAGAAGCCAGAGGAGCGTTGGCTGCCCATCCACACCGTAGAGACCATCATGATTAGTGTGATCTCCATGTTAGCTGACCCTAATGGTGACTCGCCAGCCAATGTGGATGCAGCTGTAAGTTTAGTGATTTTTGATAATGCAATTCATCAGAGCACATTTTTCTTGAAGGAAACAACTGGCTGAATCTGAAATCGCCCCCTAAACCCTCAATCACTATTCCCTACGTTAGTCCATTAATACAGTTCACTTGAAGGAGTGAATGAAAATGAGTAAGTGAATTCAGTCAGTCGTTGAGTGTACATCGGCTGTACACTCGTTATTGTGGTGCAATGTGAGATAGAATGAGTACACTCGATAACGTCCACTATGGTTTCGGACACCACTACAAATGGCTGTCCCCTCAAATTATGTACTATTTGAGGGTATAGGGGGTGATTTCAGATTCAGCCATTGTTTTTCTTTAATCAAAATTATTCACATTTCATTTAAATATATGAACTTGCTCAGCTTATGAAATTACTTGCTTTTTTTGCAACTGATTGCAACCATTCTAGAACACTGTCAAATAGATAATGCAGTAATTTAATACAAATTAATATAATATTTGTTTCACTCCAAAAATGTCACATTTAAAGTTGGCATGAAACCAGTGGTGGACAAAGTACACAAATCAAGTGCTTGAGTAGAAGTACAGATACCCCATTAAAATAGTATTCCAGTAAAATTATAAGTACAAAATTACTTGATTTTTAATGTATTAAAAGTAAAAAGTACTGATTGATTAACTCTATATTTACTCTAGTCAGCACTAGGCAGACATTTAATATATATTGCAAATAAGCAACATTTTTATTTCATTACCAACACCTATTATACACTGACAAAATATTACATTTTAATATACTAAAATATTACATTTTAATATACTAAAATATCAATTTAAGTTGCTGATAATTCAAGTGTTGTAACAAGTGAAATAATATACCATATAGTATTTTAGAAATGGGGGGAAAAACATGTTTTTCTGTAAATATGTGGCGACAAATAGAATAAAAATATAATGTATAGACGCCACTTGACAACATTATAATATTAACGCTATGCAAACATACTAGATTTATGTCATTTGCATGGTAATTATTAATGTTATTTTAGCTATAATCGCCTACCTCGTACAGCAGTAAATAGCTGACAGTCATCACAAATTAATTGTTCAGTGTTATTTGTGAACCAATTCAGCAGGTTCATTGGAAAGAATCAACTCGTTCATGAATCTGACATTGTTCTTGTGTCTCAAAGGAGGTGGCGATTTCTTCAGTTCGTAATCGCGAGGAACGATAAAGTAAACTTTTTAGTAAAAGTAAAAAGTATGATATTATGCTTTGGAATGTGGTGAAGTAAAAGTTTCCCAAAATAAAAATACTCTGTTACAGTTAACCACATTTTTCAACTATCTGTACTTTATCAAAGTAGAAATACTTTGTTACTGTCCACCACTGCATGAAAAAGAAATTGTGATAATCTTTTATAAAAATATAAATATTCTGTAAAAATTTACATTTAAACTTTACATCAAAATCTAATTAAATGAATGGGTAACAATTTACAAGGTCTCATTTTAACTCAAATTGTTCATGCATGTAATGATGAATACAGCATTAAAGGGATGGTTCACCCAAAAATTAACATTTTAGCATCATTTACTCACCCTCATGTTGTTACAAACCTGTATAAGTTTCTTTCTTCTGTTGTACACAAATTAAGATATATTTTAAAGACTGTTGGTAACCAGACAGTTGACAGTAGCCATTGACTACCATAGTATTTTTCTATGGAAGTCAATGGTTACCATCAACTCTTTGATTACAAACATTCTTTAAAATATTTTTTTTTTGTGTTCAACAGTATAAACTCATACAGGTTTGGATTGGAACAAAACTTGATAAATTGATAAAATATTCATTTTTGGTGAACTATTTTTGGTGATCCCTTTAATAGCAAAAGTGGATGGATTTGAAAAAGCAGCATTACAATTTAAGTTTCTTCATCATGACTGAAAAGCCTCCTCAAAAATGCCAGTGGATAAATTCAAGTCCAAAATATAAATTCAAGTAAACTTTTTAATTTCAGTATTAAATGTCACTCTAAGTAAAATGGGCAGTGAATGCCAATTCATGTTTTTGTTCTTCTGAATCAATGACTAAAACCTTCACATTTGTGTTTGGCTTGCAGAAAGAATGGAGAGAGGACCCCAACGGTGAGTTCAAGAGGAAAGTCGCCCGCTGCGTGAGGAAAAGCCAAGAGATGGCATTCGACTAGATGCCCCATCACGGTTACATTTGTTAGTACATATACTATCAGTTCCCATCTCCATATCTTGAGGTCAAAAACAGACATCTCAGTTTCAGGATTTATTTCTGCATTGATTTTAAAAAAACATTTACAAGCTCATATCAATTTAATAGGTTTAACTGATGTGTTGGATCACATTTTTGTGTGGCAATGCTTCATCGCATATATTGAATTCTAACCAGCCCCCCTAGATATGGCAATTACAAACCTTAATAGGGGATCACCTTTATTTTATTCACCAGTTATTTGGGGTAGCACCAGTTACGGATATCAGAGCAAAGCCACCGTTGGTTAATTAGTTTTTTTTTATCTGAACGTGTGAGTTCTAGCACGTTTTGTTAATGTTGATTCCCCCCCACCCTCTTGTGTGTCTGAATTATTTATTATCTTAATTATGATGAAATTTACTGCATGACACTTGTTTTGACTCGCTTTTTTATCTGCCACTGAGCCATCAATTTTGAACAGTCTTTTATGCAATTCGGGCGTGTGCGTTTATGGTACTAGTAGAGGCTGATGATCAGAATCGATGCTGATTTCTCTCCTCACTGACATGTCGGGACAGCCCTATTCCCTTAAAAAAAACCAACAAAACAATACCACAGATGTCTCTCAAAGGGCCATCTCTTTCTCTGCTGCCTTAAGTTGTTCTCCTATTAAAAAGGAAAATTGTATTCAGTGATGTCAAGTCTGTCTCAACGTCTATTCAGTTTTTGAGCTGGAATCCTCTTTTGGACAAACCAAAAAGTTACATATTTGCATGAGACAGAGAATATTTTTTGTATAAATGGTAAGCTTAAAAGCTGTATTTTTTGTGTATGTAAATATGATGTATTGTACCATAGCTCTATCAGTCATTTGTTTGTGATGTCCCCCCACCCCACACATGTAGTTTTGTAACCTCATTTATGACTGTATCTTGTTCACTCTTCTGTTCCCGAAGGCTCCATCATGTAATTGCTCATTAAAATGTAGCATTTGTCTTACATATTTACTGTTTGTCCTTATGTTTTATTCTCAGTCTCGTGCTGTTGTTTATGTCTTATGTCAGTCGTGTAATAAGCAGTTACCTCAATGACTTCTAAGGGTGCATAAGATTCTTGGCAACACTTGTTTTCAGAGTGAGATTTGTTTGCCGTTGTGTACTAATGCAAATATAATTTTATTGTTCAAAAGAATTCTACATTTTCAGTTGGTCTTGGTCACATTTTGATTTGATTCAGTGGTGTGAAATACCACTGAATAGGATTGTAATTTCTTTCTGCAGCAATCATTTCTTTAAGTTTAGATAAATAAAACCATTATAAACTCACTACACACCAAGCAGTGTTCTTGTTAACTAAAACGATTAAAAGTAGTTTTCATTAATAAATATAAAATCTAAATATTAGATAAACGTGAGCATAAATTAGAAATTTGCCTTGGCAACTAACTTAAATTTAGTTAAGTTGAAGTACTAAAATGACACAAAATGAACTAAATCAATATTAAAATAAACTAAGAAAAAGGACAATTACTAAAATGAAAATGAAAAAAAAGCTCATTCAAAATATGAATAAATACTATAATATATATAAAAATAATACTGAAATAAAATATAAATATAAGAAAACAAAAAATATTGCCTTGGCAAATAACTAAAATAAGTTGAAGTACTAAAATGACAAACTAAATTAAAAAGTTAAAACTACATTGATAAAAATGACAAAAGTGCTAAAACTAAAATGAGAACTGAAATAAAAAGGTAATTTGAAAATGAATAAATACTATAATAGTATTTAAATTAGTGCTGTCAAATCGATTAATCACATCTAACATAAAAGTTTTTAAATATGAATTGTTGAATCATTCATTAGACTGACTCGTTCAAAAATGCGGATTCATTCAATAACGAAACATTGCTGTGTTGCTGGAGACGCGCGATGGCTCTGTGGGTTTGTTTGGAACTATATGTATATACACACACACACACATTATATATTTAAAAACTTTTATGTCAATTTGACAGCACTAATATAATATTATAGTACTAACACTAAAATAAATATTACTAAAATAACACTGGCACCAAGTGTATTAGTAGTATGTCTTCATTCACTGACGAGAGATGCGGTTTCTCTTCAATAGATTTTTATTTGATCAGCTCCTGCTTTACATGACAGGCCAGAAATCAAATATGCTTGATATCAGCAGTAAAAAAATCTCCAACAGAATCAGAGTAAACACGCTCGCATACATATTAAAGAAGAAAAAAAATCCATCCACATCCCACGCAGAAGCACCAAGAGAGATCCTGTGTGGTTTGTTACTGGCCAGGTGCAGACAGACTTTTGTTCATGAACTGTTTCTTCACAAAGCACACCCACCACTGTAGACCAAAGACATTTGAATGATTATCATAATCACTTGATTAGAAATTAGGCAAATAACATGAATTTCAAACATTCACTTTTGGTGAATCTTAAGAAAATTGATAAATTAATAGATAAATAAAGTATTTATATAGTAATACAAGTAAATAAATAAAATATTTAATATAAGAAGTTGTATTCAAATCAGAAATAAAAAAAATGATACAAATATTACTCTAAGAAAATTAGAAAGATATTTTTACATAATTGTTATATTTTGCATTGTGACCCCATTAATATAATGCAAGAAATTTTTAAAAATGTAAGAAATATGCTTAATTGTACGTAGGAAATCTCATGACGTAGGAAAAAAATGTTTATGTATATAATGTATATCTTACTAATACATCAGCACGTTTTACTAAAGCCCCATTTCCACCGAAATTACCCAGAACAATTTGTCCCAGGAACTTTTTCCCCCCAGACCTGTTGCTGTCTGCTTTCCATCACGGTCTAAAGTACCGTGAAGATTAGTCCGGTGACGTACGGCTGCACGTGACTTTCCAGAGCCAACTGGATGTCGTCTTCCACAAATACACTTAATAAAGCCTGAACCTCGTCGTCGGTCCATCGGTCGTATATTTTTTTCTCAACTTCATTGTTGATTTGAATAGCAAACAACTCTTAATAAATCCTCATAAATGCTACACACTACACCTTTAAATCATGGCCACAATTTACTGTATACATTTTTTTTCTTTTTGTCTGTGTCATGTGCGGGGCTCTGTATAATTGTCATGAAAATAATGTAGCAAAAAAACCTAAATAAATCCTTAAAAAATGGTCTTGCTTTTCTCTGTCTTTGCTTTTTTTTATTACAGTAACAAAACTTAAGAGGAAAAATGTGTTTAACTGTCATTAAAATAACTTCCAAAAAAAAACTTCTTTTGCTTTTCTCAAATTATTATATTTTTATTTTTGTGTTACAGTAACAAGACTTTGGAGAAACAATGTGCTTAATTGTTATTCAAATAATTGTCACAATGCAAACGTATAATATTTAATAAAGCCTCACCTTGCTTGGTTTGTCTGTCTGAGGGTCGAACACACGGTCACACAATCTCAGTCCCGTCTCCTGTCGGATTTGCTGCAGGTAAGCCCTCATCGTTTCTGTCCAGAGGAAAAAGATGGTGTCTAGATCAATTTGGCGATAATAACACTAATAATAGACTCATCATAAAGAAGGTCTAAGTGGATGTGAAAATGAATCAGACTCAGTAAAGTTTTGACTTTGTTGTGCCATACCTTCCTCCTGTTTGTTGGAGGGTTTAGCATACATTGCATTCAATGGGAAGCCAGGTTCTCCAGGGATGGGAAAATTGGTAATTCCCAGTGTGTACATCTCCTTCTCTCCTTGGCCCCTTGAACTGCACTAGAAATCATTTATAAGATTGTAGTTAGACACTTATGAAGCATTCACTACGAGGAAAACCAACAACACCTGACATACGATTAATCACTGAATATTTATATATAATGTTTTAATAGTTACCTTTTGGAGCTTCTTGAGGCATTCAGAGATGTAAAGTGTTATGTAGATCAAAGTTCGATCAGCCTCATTCTATCAAAATTAAAGAAAAAAATATTTCATTTATTTATATACTGCATAAGCCACTTAATACAATACAGATTGTGTCAAAGCATCTTCACAGTAATAAACAGGAAAATAACAGTGTTAATGTTGCAGAGTTCATCAAGTATGAAACAAATTCAACTTTAGCTATAAAGCAGAAGACAATAGTGTCATTATTCAGTTCAATAATAGTCAATGTTGCAAAGTTCATCAAAATGATAAAACTAATTCAATTCAGATTATACATGTGCCCTCGTACTCTTTAATCAAAATGATTTCCCCTCCCTTTTGCAGTGACTTCTATTCTCTGATGACGTGTTAACTGGCGCGAGGGCGGGACAATCTGTCACTCACATGACATCACAGCAATAGCAAACTACAACAATCCAAATTAATTCTGAGGGACATAATCAAATCCTGCCCTCAATTTTTTCTTGTTCGAGAAGCTGTTTCACTCGGATATAAGCTACAAGAGAGAAAGAAGAAGAAGAAGAAGAAAAAGGATATAGGCTACGTCACAACAGAGAAGTAAAGTTAATGCCGATTTTTTAAGTGCATATAATTAATTAAAATCTAATATTAAACACGAATTTTAAGGTAAAAGGATTACGTGCATACATGTAAAAAGTTTAAATGAGGATACAGAGTGAACCTTTTTTTCTCTCAGTCAGGACAGAGCTATGAATTCGTGTTAAGGCACGCAAGTACATATTTCAGGCTCATGTACACTTCCTGTTGGCCTACAAAAATTCACCCCTTACCTTAATTTCATAGTTCTTGAAGAAAACATTAGCTTTGAAGTAGTAGATGGCCTCGTCGATAATATCTGAGTCTTTGGCTGAATATGGAAACAGGAAGGAACAGCTGGTTTGTCAAATACGCTTTACCAATGATGGCCATTTAAGGAAGAATCTCACATATCTCAGTACTGCCTAAAACCAAGCAAACTTTCTTACTTTCTTTAGGAGCAGGACCCTTAAACTGTGTTTTAAGGGGCAATAACGCCATATTCCCCACCAGTTTGGTGTCTGCATCCATCAGGCTTGAGTGGTAAGCCTTGAAGAGAGTGGGAGATTACATAAAATGTAAGTTAAAAAAAATATTTCTTCAACACAGCAAACGTGTTTTTAAAATAACTATTATTTGAAGAGAATCAGCCAGTTATCACTGCACTGAATGCAAATTGGAATGGAAATCCAGTTGTTTGCAACATAAACAAATGCAACCAATCTCTTTCAGCAACATATTTCTGACAGTTCCATATACATATATATATATATTGGTCAATTAAACATAAAGACCAAAACATAATAAAATGTCTTTGTAAAACGGTTACATTTGTAAAAAAAAAAATGGCCAGAATAAGGTGATGTATAGGTTAGCTCTGTGGCTAATAATGCTAAAATATTTTTCGCTCCAGCTCTAAAACGTGGCACAACAGCTGCTCATAAAGCAAACAATTGCGCTCTTTGTTTAAATTGTAATGTTTAATAATTTCTTACCGGCATTTTGGTACAATACGTCCCAAACCTAGCAGGCAAAAATGATTATGTCAGAGCTGCTAGCCGCCGCTTCCGCTGTCCCACCCTACACACAGATACAGGAAGTTTCCAGTACAGTATCCCGTCATAATCACTGGGGGGCGCCAAAGAACGCCAGCTTTGCTGTTTCACTTTTTTTCCACCACAAAATGTCTTTGAAAATCTTTAATATCACTTATTTGAATTATTCTAAAAAGTTAAGTTGCCATTAAAATATGTTCAACCCATTTTGACGTCATGGCAGTCAAAACCTAGCGAGCTGCTTACAACATAAGTGCATTAGGTTTTAAAGGATGTAATCGAGACTGGATGGCCAAATATAAAAGTTGTTTAAAGCGATAGTTTTTTTGTAATTCAGACGAATACAATCGGAGTTATATATATATATATATATATAAAGTCCTGGCTAATCCAAGCATCATAATGGCAGTGAACGGCAGGCCAAAAAAGTGCATCCATCCATTATAAAAGTTATCCATACAGCTCCAGGAGGTTAATAAAGGCCTTCTGAAGCGAAGCGTTTGTGTAAGAAAAATATTTATATTTAACACGTTATAAAGTAAAATATCTAGCTTCTTCCAGACTTATTAATATAACTCCCTATTGTATTCGTCTGAAAGAAGAATGTCATATACACCTAGGATGGCTTGAGGGCGAGTAAATCATGGGGCAATTAAATTTTTGGGTGAACTAACCCTTAAACATCTCACTATTGAATAACTTAATGACAAACTACTCTTCTGCACAGGATATGTCTCCCTTAACATTTCCCTTAAGGTGTAACTTAAAATTTAAAAAAAAATTAAAACCACACTGTAATTTCCATATTTTTATTGCAAAAATAAATAGACAATTCTAAAAAAACTGATTACATTTTATAAAACTCTAAGAAGATTGAGACATAGCACAGGTTTCGGTTGCACCCTCCAACCAATGATATTATGAACATGACCAAATATTGTTTAAATAAATGAAACTCTTAATTAGTGGAACACATCTAAATGTAGTCTGGCTTTACAGTGGGATTTCAAGAATCTGCTGTGTCTTGGAAGAACTCATCAAAATTTGTGTGACTGGGTTCTTCATCAAATTCCTAGAGAAAAAAAGAAAAATGGATCGGTTTAATGTTTACATTTGTAATTTGATCTAAAACAACATATTTTTTTATTTTTTTACTATAAACAGGTTTTAATAAATGTATAGTTGAAACAAACATAAGTTCATAGCATATGTCAGTAGCATTATGCGCAAACCTTGGGCTCTTTAAACTCCAGGTCTTCACCATACTGTATGGAGAAATCAATGTGCTGCAGGACAATGTTGATGCCCTCCTCATCAGTGCGATCAAAGGGCAGGAAACGAACCATACTATAATCATCAATCTAAAGAAAACAGTGGCATTTTGACAATTTACTAAAGAATGTTTGTAAAAATGTTATCACTAGATATGATCAGTGTGAAGATGCTAAGGCTGAACAATTAATCTAAATAAAATTGAAATTGTGATGTGGCTATGCGATTATCAAACTACCATGGTTGCGATTTAATTAAACAAATATACAGTGTGAGACTTCAGTGAAGTATTTGAACAGATTTGTAATAAGAATCGTTTATAAACCTCGATCTAGCCAACAAAGAATATTTAGTTTAGTTTGGGTTTTCTGCAGAAAATGAATAAAAATAAAGAAATTAAGACAAATATTAGTGTTGTGATTTTACAGCTGTAATTATTGTAAAATTATTATTATTAAATACTCAATTTGTAATTGTATACAGTGAAGTAGTATTATCACACTAGTAATATATTTCTTAATTTGTTTCATATTTTAAATGACTATAATTGTATGTGTATATATATATAAAAAAATCCAAAATTATAACAACAGCCCATCAAACAAGCACAGAAAACCTGGAGATTTTTTTTTTTTTTAAATCAGAATTTCCCCCCAAAATTGTTCAGCCCTAGATGATGCATTTGAATTGTACAAATACCAGTATTTATCAATGCCTCGACTCAAGGCAGAATATCTGTAATTGTAACTTACCAAACCACATATGGCCTTGGTTAATTTTCTGAATTTCTTGCTTCTTAAAGCAACAGAGTTGTCCTCCATCACAGAGTACATATCTGGGTCTAGATACCTGCAATTAAACAAAACAACAACAACAAATTACACACTGTTATGACATCTAACTGTAGGTTGAAAAGTGAATAATAAATGGATCTCATTCCAAGATCTTTTATAACATACTTCTCTATTTCCTTCTTAGCCTTTGGACTGAGTAGATCCATTTTGGTCATTATGTTGACTTGTGGAATTTCCAGTAACACCATGGCACTCAAGGCAGCCATAACTCCTGAGATAAACTAGAAAATGAATTACAACAAATATAAAATTACAATAAGAATCCAGCCGACACTTGCCAAAACAGACATCACTTCCACTTCATAGAACTGTAATACTTATATTTATTTGTATAGAACAACACGAGACTGGTTTTTACATTAATAGTCATTGCCGTGTGACAAGCATTACCTTGAAGGTCTCGACCATGAACTGCGAGTCAACTAGGAAGATGCCACACACGCGGAACTCCCACTGCTGCAGCTGTTCCACAAGCTGCTTCATAACAGGCAGATGTGTATACAGCTCAATCTGACCTGCAGTCAAGAGAACACAACGCTCTTTACCATTCTATGCCAGTCCTCAACAGCAGCACCATACCATCTGGCACATCACCTCTTACCAGGGCAATCAAACAGTATGTAGTCATCCTCCACATGACCAAGACTCTCCTCCAGCCAGTCAAAGTTGTTGGCAAAATACTCCATACAGAAGATCAGTCCTCCATTGGGGCCGAATCTCAGGGAGTCATCCTCCATAACGTCATCTACCTGGATCAGTTCTCGAATATCTGTATACGAGGGTAAAGGTATCAGAACACACTAGATCTTTAGTTACAGAAATGACACTATTGAGCACAAGCTCCATAGAGTTCTTTCTCTGCCTGAAAAAAGAATAAGGTATAGAATAAAGTAAACCTATATGCAGTTTAATCTCTAGATGCTGTATTGAAGTTAACAAATGATAAATGCTAAAACAAGGGCAGTTGCAACACTAGTTATAAAATACAAATTGTATGCATTTTTACTATTTTAATAATGTGTTAAAGCCACAATGTAATTTTTCGCCACTAGAGGTCATTTATTCAAAACAAAGGCGTAGCTTGATGATGTCTTGAATTCGCGGAGCTTTTATTATGCCGCAGACGAGCACTACTACTTTTTCTGGTCATGCTTATGTGGGGTAATGCAGTGCTGTTTTATCATATTAAATACATTATTTGAGTGTGTTTAAAGTTATGTTATAATGCTACTCTGTGCGTTCACTCGGCAGCTATTGAGACACTTGTTGCACACTGCAGTAAGCTAGATCGATATTAGGCATGGTAAAACATGTACTCGCAGTAAATCATGAAAATGAGATTTAAACAATAGGACTAACGGTGTTGAGCTATAATAACAATACGTTTTCTGTCGATGAATGTATCTAAACAGTTGCTCACCTGTCTAATAAAACACATAATATATTAAAGCTTCTTTGTTGTTTCCATGGTTTCTACAAAATAAAATAGAACGGAAATCGAGGGTAAACGCGGGTATGATGTCATTGATAGATAAAATTGCTTATTTCTCTGGATTCAAACATTCTTGGAAACATTTGGGATAATGCAAGTACACAAGTCAACAAAATAAAAAACACTGTTATAGTGGTATTTGGATATTTTAAATAAAAAAATCTTACATATTGTGCCTTTAATCAAATCACTGTATAAAAATGTCTCTTTTTTTAACAGCATTTGTCATTGCCTGGGGCAGAGTATTTAATGGTTTAGGACAAATTGTTCTTTACCTAGATGTTTTCTTTTAAATGTCTAAAATAGGCAATGAATATTAGATCACTCAAATATCAATTTTAAGACTGTTTGGGACCATTCAATTTATTTGAGCAGAAAGGAGTTAACTTTAAATAATTATAATGCAGAAACTTTAAATAACTGTAAATATGAAATAAAACTCATACTATCTGTTTTATAAATTAATGTTAATCAAGCTTACTGTGATGTGTGAACGACTGCATGTAATGCCATTATTTTGTCATTTGCTTTTATTGTGGTATTTATTATTTGTAAGTAATAATTTGATTACGATTTAGTTACTATTATTAAAAAATAAATTTACTTTTTTCTCTTTCAGTGTATGCTGCTCGGATTTATTGTGGGTGTGTTAAACAATGACGTTGAATGCCTGTTTGTTAACTGAAGAGGTTGAATAAAGGTTTTAAAAAGGTTGTGACACTTTGACATTGTTTTTCTCCATGTAAATAATAACAATGATACTATTACTGTCGGCACATTACAGTCTACCAGTCAAAAGCTTGACAACACTTGACAATTTGTTTCTCATTAACCTTTTTGACATGAACATATGCTCAAAATAAAAACAAAAAAGATCTGCGAGTAAGAAAGTGCATTTTACTGAAATATATATGTATCTGTACTGATTCCTCACCTGCCATAACAGGATACTCAAAATGTTCTGCAGCTGGATCCAGATTCACCACCTGTACAGATCGGTTGAGGGACTGGCAATGATCTATCATTGTGGCACAGTAAGTACTCTGAAAAAAGAAGAAAAAAACGCTATAAATAATAAATATTAAAATCACTATACCGTATTGAAATCAACGATATACCACTGGTTCATGCATTGTAGCCTACCTATAATCACGCGTAATGCAGACCATCTAGTGTTTAGGATTTTAATTGAGCACAGATATACACACAATAAAGCTACAAAATTATAATTATTAAGGAATCATCTGTTAGTCACACTGGTGCAGAATTACCTTTCCACTTCCGGCAGGACCCATCACTAGTTGCGCGTATCGAGGCATTGTCGTTTATCCAGCTCCAAAAGCACTAGATGTTAAGTTGTTTTCACTTATATCACAGAAAACGTTATTTGTTTCCGTAATGCGTTTCACTTACAATTTCTACAGCTGCCATGCTGTTTTTTTCGTCACCTACGGAAGCCCGCTAGAGTCAAAATACTGGAAACGCGCACACGCGGATGGGATTACAGGTCGTCTTATGTCACTTGTATATGCTACAGTTCTTACAGTTCAGGTAACACTTAGGCATGAAAAAGCACGTGAAATTCCTTGAAAACAACACCGATAAAAGTCGTCTGCACCACAAAAAGTCGTTTTTGCCTTTAAGGTAAGCCAGAGAATATCATGACATAGCTATGTAAATTACTTTATTGCGTTGTTGTCACATACCGATACATTATGTGTTTCCTATGATAATGTTTTGACAGGCCATCTGGTCCTAACCATGTGCAAACTGGTAAGTTTGTTCCATAAATATTAGCAATTACTGCCTTTGGGTGAATTCAGGTTAATTGGGACACTTTTCCAAAAGTTAGTCCCAGTTAAAAGTTAAAATGATAATATTCTGTTTACAAATGTTTTATTGTCTTCTGTAAGAACGTGTTGCTTTAATTTTGTATAATTTACATAAATTCAGTGCATTATATTTTTATATACAACATATTTTGCATGTTGTACTATCCTAAAATAGTTCCTGAATCACATCACTTCATTTTTATAGCACCTCTTCCTCTTGTGCTGCATCCATCTGTAAATGCAGTATACATCTGCAATAACATATACAGTAAATTTGAACGCAAAACACAACTATTTTATCTCCCCAGCAGCCTGACAGGTTTTTTCCATACGGCTGCCAGCTTAATCTGTGTAAATTACAGAAACGTTACACCTGTATAATTTGGACAGAGTAACCAGAGTCTCTGACCCAATTGAGTTCATTTGAAGACAAATGGCTGTCATATGTGAAGTAAACCATTATCTTGGAGTTCTTCCTTTAATAACTATTGTCGAGTGAATTGTTACTAAGTATTTATTTAAAGTACTCTCCTTAAATTCTCTCCTTATTCAGGAAAAACAAACTCAGTATTTGGACATAAAACACAGAGATCTGCAACTGTACCAGAACAAGACCAGGACATTAAAACTATTCATATCCCTAAGACCATGACTGCTGCTCCATTTTTACAGGTATTTCATGAAAATGTACTTAACCCTTGTGCGTCAATAAAAAAACAAACTTTGAGGTCCTTGGAGGACAAAAACGCCCATGTCAAAAAAAAATTTAAGCAAGGGAGCTCAGACTTAAGTTTGGTCTAATTTTAAAGAGGATCTGTGGCAGATTATTGTTAAAAAGTGAAACAAAAACATTATGGAGGTTTAAGTTTAAGAAAATGATGGATGAACAATTTTTATAGCTTATAAAATAAATATTTCATAAAACTTTGAAAATTTAAGCTAAATCCAAAGGTTTTAGATTGCTAACAGAATGAAAGCCTATGAAAACAGCATCATTTTATAGGCCCTGATTAAAAATAGCAGTTTTAATGGGTTTCAACAGGGACATTTTTGTCCTTAAGGTCCCTAGTGAGTGTAGCTATTTTGTGTACAGTTTAAAATAAATTTATTAAAGGAAATGAAGGTGAAATATATTAAAATTCCAATAGAAATACACACTTAACACAGGCAAAATGGTCGAAAAACAAAACTGAACTAGACAAAAATGTCCTTAAGGTTAGATTTGCAATGATTTGTATGACAATATCTGATTCAGCAGCCATAAGAACCTTCTGCCAAGTAACTTGAAAATTCACATTTAAATAATCTTTCTTGTTTTCAGCATCCAGGCCTGACACCCGGACAGAAGCGCTTCCTGTACAGTATCGCAGAGGCCTACAGCAAAGAGCATGTGCGGCAGCTAATATGTCAACATTATATGAATGTATTACACCGGTGTATCAGGACAGGTGAACCATCACGTCATATAATATGAGAACGATGGGACTTATTAAGCCTGTATTAGCAAGAACTTTTATTACAATGAAATATTTGACATATTATAACTTCTTATACTCCATATTTAGTGCCGGATGCGCATCATGTGAATTTAAATGTGAAACTGCAGATGCCAACATACACCCTGGAAGTAGAACACATGGCAAACTCTCAAAGTACATCTATGAGCAAGACAAAAGGAAGTGGAAAGAGATCTTCGACTTCAAAGAAAGACAAGAAAACAACTTTACCTAAAATCATCAATAATCAAAGGCAAGTATATGATGCCACCTGTAAAACTTTTGAGAGGCTTAGCTGTAAACTTAAAATGTATCTTACTACACAGAATGTCTTCTGGATTTGCAAAATCGAACATGGTACAGCCAAGAAAAAGCAGGGCTACCATAGCAAAACATGCTTCTTCACGGGGTAGGTTTGTATATAAATAGTGCAATATACACTCACCTAAAGGATTATTAGGAACACCTGTTCAATTTCTCGTTAATGCAATTATCTAATCAACCAATCACATGGCAGTTGCTTCAATGCATTTAGGGGTGTGGTCCTGGTCAAGACAATCTCCTGAACTCCAAACTGAATGTCAGAATGGGAAAGAAAGGTGATTTAAGCAATTTTGAGCGTGGCATGGTTGTTGGTGCCAGACGGGCCGGTCTGAGTATTTCACAATCTGCTCAGTTACTGGGATTTTCACGCACAACTATTTCTAGAGTTTACAAAGAATGGTGTGAAAAGGGAAAAACATCCAGTATGCGGCAGTCCTGTGGGCGAAAATGCCTTGTTGATGCTAGAGGTCAGAGGAGAATGGGCCGACTGATTCAAGCTGATAGAAGAGCAACTTTGACTGAAATAACTACTCGTTACAACCGAGGTATGCAGCAAAGCATTTGCACAACCTTGAGGCGGATGGGCTACAACAGCAGAAGACCCCACCGGGTACCACTCATCTCCACTACAAATAGGAAAAAGAGGCTACAATTTGCACGAGCTCACCAAAATTGGACAGTTGAAGACTGGAAAAATGTTGCCTGGTCTGATGAGTCTCGATTTCTGTTGAGACATTCAGATGGGTCAGAATTTGGCGTAAACAGAATGAGAACATGGATCCATCATGCCTTGTTACCACTGTGCAGGCTGGTGGTTTAATGGTGTGGGGGATGTTTTCTTGGCACACTTTAGGCCCCTTAGTGCCAATTGGGCATCGTTTAAATGCCACACCCTACCTGAGCATTGTTTCTGACCATGTCCATCCCTTTATGACCACCATGTTCCCATCCTCTGATGGCTACTTCCAGCAGGATAATGCACCATGTCACAAAGCTCGAATCATTTCAAATTGGTTTCTTGAACATGACAATGAGTTCACTGTACTAAAATGGCCCCCACAGTCACCAGATCTCAACCCAAAAGAGCATCTTTGGGATGTGGTGGAACGGGAGCTTCGTGCCCTGGATGTGCATCCCACAAATCTCCATCAACTGCAAGATGCTATCCTATCAATATGGGCCAACATTTCTAAAGAATGCTTTCAGCACCTTGTTGAATCAATGCCACGTAAAATTAAGGCAGTTCTGAAGGCGAAAGGGGGTCAAACACAGTATTAGTATGGTGTTCCTAATAATCCTTTAGGTGAGTGTACATGATCCTGATATTATGCACACTTCAGGTTGTTTTTAACATTATTCAAACCTAAATTCTAGGTTCACGGCCATGGGAAGATGACTTTGAATGGGAGGCAAATGAAACAGATTCTTATCTCGCTGGACACATGAGTGGCCTGTCTTTCAATGAATCAGAAGATAATGATGATGACTTTGTTTATCTTACTTAACACATCAATCTTTGTCATCAGGGTTTCTGTAGGTTTTATGAAGGTAAATGTAAGACCTTTTTAAGACCAATTAAAGAACATTTAAGGAATAAATTGAAGGGAACATAACATGTCAATATGTTCTCTAAATGTAAATGTCTAGGAAGCACACAATTGTATTAGCAAAGTTTGAAAATACAATTTCCAACAGATCTCCTACAAAAAAGTTACACACTACAAAAAAGTGATGTTCTTTTTTAGTAGTTTTGTCTTGTTTTCCAGTGCAAATGTCTAAAAGATTTTTAAATCAATATACATTTACTTTAGAAGCAACATGACATAAGATAAGAAATCTTGTGAAAGTGATTTTATGATTAAAACAAGAACATCTGCTAATGGGTTCAGAAATTGACAGATACTTGTTCTTGTTTTAAGCATAAACTCACTTTATTTTGTTTAATTTCTAAAAAAACAAAACTTAATTTCTTAATTACATCTTTGAATTTCATTTAGAGCCCTATGATATCCATTTTATTTTTATTTTTTTATTAGTCAAAAAACATGTCTAATTAATTGAAATCATGAAACGTGAAATATATTTTAAAAAACAAAATACATTTTTAGGGCCTTGTGAAATACGTTTTATTTTTACCAAAATCTGTTTTCCATTTTTGGGTAAACTATTTATTCACATGAGGGGGAGTAAATGATGACAGAAAGTTCATTGATGTCAGAAAGTTCACTATCCCTTTAAGTGTACTGACCCGTCCTACTTTTGATTCATTCATCCAAAAGTTGACAAATTCCATGACATTCCACATTGTACAGTAAATTCCATTTTTATGAAAGGATTCTGTGATTCTGTACCCGCTTTCCGTATCACGGAAATCATAGGGCTCTAATTTAATGCTACTATATTGAATTTAAGACTTTCTGCTCCAATTTAAGAAATTTTTATGGCTTTAAATTGTATAAGGTCAAATTAACACTTTTTAAGACCCGTGGAAACCCTGTGTCATTTATGAAAAATATCTAACAAAGTCATTCTTAAAACATATCTTGTATAGACATAAAGAGTCCAGTTGTTCCAGACATTTCAAAATAGTCCTTTTAATAATGTGTCAGATGTGTTATGTTTTCTTAAATAATTACACTGCTCATGTGATGTGGGGTTTTATTTTACGAAAGATGACTTAACATAGGCCTTGAAAAATTAATAGGGGACATAACATATTTATAAGACTAATTCACACTAACATTATGCAAATAATGCAGCATTATTGCATTCTCAACAACCATCTGCTGAAACCACAAATGATGACATTCTGGTGACATATAAACAGTATTATATATTACATTGAAATATAGCGTAACGTTATGATACAGCATTTGTACGATGGTGATGTTCAGGTGAGAGGGAATGACAAGATTAGCATCCTGAAAGAAGGCAGCTGACAGCATCATCGTTCTTTACGACTTTTTGTATTCGATTCTCTCGACTTTGACGTCGTCTCCAATGAGCTGATAGACATACGTTACCACTGTGGATGCTTGAATGTCCATCAAAACAAATGATGGTGTGATGTTGCTGTGAAGAGACCATTTAAATCAAAAATCATCCACATATAACGTTTGATTAAACATGATGTGAAGATAAAAGTAAATGTTATACCTTTCCAGTGCGCTATAGGCCCCTGTGGCAGATCCGGGGTTTATATAAAATTTGTTCTCATTCTCAAAAGCCTCAAATTTGTGTGTGTGGCCAGAAATGAGAATATCCACATCCAGCTGCCTTTGAAGCAGCGCCAAGCTCGCCATGTCACCCCATGGGATCACTTGGTGTCCGTGGATCAGACCGATTTTAAACTGCCCCACTGTCACCACCTTCTGCTCCGGGTAATTCAAGTTCTGTCATTTAGAAACAACATGTGGATAGTTAAAAGAGTGCATAAACAAGTATGAAAAACAAAAATAGTTAATAAAAATCAACCTCATCAAAGTCTCCTCTGACAATGTGCACGTCTCCAGCGAGTGTTTTCAGGTAGTCATAGCTCTCCTTTGTACAGAGGTTTCCCGTGCAGAGGATGTGCTGAATCTTGCCAGGCACCAGCAACTTTTTGAATTTGGGAGGCAGGGTGTTGCATCGGTGGGGAATGTGCAGATCACCTAACACAAGCACCAGCTAATGGCGAAATACATCTTGTTAGTGTTCAAACGTTAGTTGTTGGACAGTTGAAGGAAAAGTGGAGCCGCAAGCAATGCATTGCTGTCTGAATAAAATCTTCATTAAAATATTTTGGGAAAGAATGTTTCACCTTTGGAAGCATTAGCATTATCTAATAATTTGAAATGCGAGCAAATTTTCTTCAGACAACAATCAACTTAAAGCTGAGCAAGATAGCGGCTTCTAAAGTCTGTTAGCTCTGCTGAATTTGCTGAACCTAAAACAGGCTGAGATCAAACCACTCGCATACAAGCCTAAATAAAAATGTTCGCTAGAATCAGATCTGTATTACTGGACAAAGCTTTGGAATAGCATACTAACATCCTACACTGTGGCTGAATCCGAAATTGCATACTTCCCTACTATAAAGTAGGCGAAAAACAGTATGTGAATGAAAATGTTCGACTTCGAAGTAGGCACTTATTTTGAATAAGTAATTACTTCACGACTGCTAAAAAAAGTATGTTCTATATAGTATGAATGTAATCTGGACATACTACATGTTGCCCTTATCACGTGACCTACCAGCGTCCGTGGCCTCATGGGATAGTAAAGTGTCCATTGTATGCACACTTCAGAATCTCACCGGAAGTAATAGGTCATCCGGGTACTTTTTGCCTACTGTGAATTCGGACATACATTTTTTTTGTCACATACTGTTTTTCGCTTACTATATAGTAGGAAAGTATGCAATTTCAGATGCAGCCCAGGTGAAAAGTTCCTGGATGACTTATTACTTCCAGCAAGATTCTGAAGTGCACATCCAATGGACACTTTACTATCCCATGAGGCCACAGGAGAGAATTTGTGAATAGCAGGGAAGTGATGCAACTGACACTGGTAGGTCACATGACAATGAAAACATGGTGAATGTAGTACGTCTGCATTAAATTCATACTATAGAACATACTTTTAATTCAAGTACTTATTCAAAAGAAGTAGCTACTCAAGAGAGTATGTGATTTTGGATGCAGCCTTACTATTTCTGCAGTATGTAGCTTTATGATGTGCAAATTTTCTGTACGCCGTATGCACTTTTTTATTATTCAATCAAGTTAATACATCTGAACACACATATAATCCAAAACTGGATTATAATGCAAATGTTTTTATTTCTAATATGATAACACTGAACAAAAGTGCAGAGAAAAAAAATGACACATACAGCAATAGCATACTTCTGATTGAAATGTTCACTGTTGCATACTGTTTCACATACTTTAAATAAAAAATAGGCAGTATTCAGGATGCACTGTGCAGTATCCCATTCCAAACATAAATCATTATTCCCATGAGACTGGTGTGTCAGACCAGTCTCACTGATACTCTATTTAGCCTGTGTTTAAAGTATACATCACAGTGTTTATAAAATATTCAAAACACACAAAACGTGTTGCTGTAATGCTTAGAAACAGGATGACACATGTTCGACATGCCTAGATAGATAAGTATTCTGCGGTTTTCAATCATTCTGCAAGCTGATAATTAGATTCTTAGCTACTTTATGATCACAGACAAATGAATTGCATTTGCAAAATAATCCCATAGCAGTCTAAACAGAAATAAATCTGAGGGCGAGAGGAATCGAGCCAGAGGAAGAAGCAGCACTACTCTAAAATTCAGAAAACCATGAGCACGAGAGGTCTGGAGAGGCACTTACTCTGTGACCAGCCTGAAAACGATGCAGATGCCAGGATAGGGGAACAGTGGGTGAGGAAGGGTTTGAGGAAGGGGATGTGGATGCATGATCATGACAAAAAATAACATAAAAAATATTAAAGGTGATGTGAGACAGAAGGAAAACTGAAACAAAGTGGATAAATAATATCGTCAACATAAATTAGATTGGATGTTAGCTGATTGTGGTTGATGAATGGAGGGCACTTGCAGGAGACGGTTAGTGTGAAGCTTGGGTTAAAAGCTGCCGACGCTTCCCATAAGAACACAGTTTCACTTTAAAAGAATTTATTTTAATGACAACAGTTCGATATGAAAGCACTATTTGCTGTAAAACTGCTTTGGAACGATATTTACTGCGGAGCAGTACATACAGTGTCTTGGTGTAAACTGAAAACAAAGTAAACGTTCTTAAAAATTTGCTTTGCCTACATTGACTTAAATTGTCAACCTTATATACTATACTAGAAAACAGTTTTATGTTAGCCACTGTAGGCTAGCATTCTGTTACTGGACTCAGCATTCAGCATTAACACACTATACTAAGTATCGCTAATCTGAAACGCATACTTAGGTTATATAGCAAAGAATATACTGCAAAATGTCATTGATTTAATCCATTTAAAAGAGACTGACTGACTACAATCTGACTGGGCTGAATCACTCAAACTGCGCTAGCTCGCTGCTGTCATGTGACCCTTCAGCGCTAAAATACCAGCTTTTTGGGAAAATAGCTTAAATATTTACTCGGACGTATGGTTTTAGAAGGAACCCAAAAAGTACAAGTATCTTCTGATAAAGAAACCTATTCTGATAAATATACACGTACCATTTTGTCCAGCTGCGTGTTTGGAACAGAGCTCAGGAAGCTGATGTTGACTCATAGGCCAGAACTCAATGTTGCCAGATCACGCAAGAGAAATAAGCAACCTGGTAAAAATCCCAAATTCGCTTATAAAAAGCGCATCTGGCAACACACTTAAACAAGGCGAAAGCACCACAGCGCCATCTGGCGTATATGTATGCATTTAACTGCTCACTCGCGATGTTCAGAGATTGTTTATTTCAAATATGCTTTTTATTGTGTGTAATATGACTTTTTTCCAGTGAATCGCAAAAATGAGAAGTTCTGAATAATATTAATGCGTTTCCTGAACATTATGAACGTGGATGGGCTTTTAAGTTCCTAGAATGACAAATAAATGCGAGCCATTCCACCCAATGGGTAACATTTCAGTCCCCAGGACATTGTAGCCTATGTATAAATTTACATTTTATTATTAAGCAAAGTGTCCTGAACATTAATCTAACTGCAAATTAAAATATTAATAAAAAACTACTGAGAACACTAAAAAAATTGCATTTATTACACGTCCCCGGCATCTAAATCTAAACTTTATCATGAAATATAATCATTAAAATCGTTCAGAAATCTTTTTGTGTGTGTGTGTGTGACTCCATATACCATCTATGCTTAAAAAAAAAGTTTTTTCATTAGAAATCCATAATATGTTATATAAAATTACATTCTCATTTTTATTTCTGTATATTTGATGAAATTGTAACTATGACTAAGAAGTTCATATCTCAACGCACTGTCCTGTTACCTAAATTATTTCTTAGAGGTTATTTGTTTATTTTAAAAATATTAACTTTAGGTAAGTCACTACAATTTTCTCAGTGTCCTCATGCTATATTAACTGCCAAGTGGCAATTTTCTTACTTAAAAATGCAATCCTGTTACTTTCAGTCCTATTACATGAAAAATAACAGGGCTGAGTAAAAGTAACAGGAGTGTTTTGTTGATTTAAAAGTGTGAATATTAGTTGATATAATATTCACCTGATTTGACGAAAATTTTTAGACATTTAGGATTATTTTTTACAATGTGAATACCATACAGGGAGCCAGTCCACCACGAAGTGACTTAAACATTTTTGTTTTTGTCTTTCTTGTCTTTTGTAGAAGATGGAGAAAACCCATACTATGCAGGTGCCAGAAACACCCACCCATGGCATGCTGCAAGGGAAGGAGCGAGACACACCCGCAATCCTCTCTTTTTACCCTTTTTTGTCTTTTCTTCCCTCTCTCTCTTTCCTTCTCTCTCCTCCTCTCTCTCCTTCTTGCTCTTTCCACCTCCTTCGCTGTGAAGTACTACTAGCACATAGTACATCCCTTCAACACAGAAATCTCTCACACACACATGCACACACATATGGACACTCATTCCTGTTACCCGGTGTTCATTCCTGTTACTAAATTTTCTAAATTTTCTAAAAAAATCTAGTTAAACCATTGTTTTTATCAGTTTTGTTTGATCCATCATTTATACAATTGTTTAATAAATAAAATTATTAACAAAAAAAAGATAAACTTGTGGCTTCAGTCCTCTTTAAAATGAAAAAAAAAAAATGGATTTGTGTTTTTTTATTAAAATACACCTTGTCTTCATATAGAGTGTTTTTTTAGTCACAAATATTAATTATTTGAACATATAACCAACCATTTCTTTAAAATATACACTTTCTTAAAGGGAAAACAAAGGAATTAATTGACATGGTTTTAAACATGCTTTTTAAACGGCACATGAGTTTTGGTAACAGGACTGAGAAAACATGCATCCATCTTCTGCTTACCTTGTAAAAAAATTTAATAAAGTTACCTGAGATTGACCAATACACATTTTGAAGGGTTAAATATGTGTAGTATTGGATTCAGTGTTGAAAAAATAAATAAATAAATAAAATAAAGTTTAATTTTGAACAACAAGCAAATGTCACCCATTTGGTGGAATGGTGCATTATAGCATGAATCGTACATCAGCATGAAAGCATCATAAAGTATTTAAAGTCTTCCGAAAATATATAATCAGAACAGAACAGTGTGAAATGTTGTTATTCAATTGCCTTTTAAAATCTAGCTTGAGAGCCATGGTCTCCATTCACTTTTTATTTTAGGTCTATATATATTTAAAAAAACAAAAAACAAAAAAACAACAACAACAACAACAACTTTTATTCAGTTTTATTGAGCAAGTATTTTTGTGTTCCATAGAAAAAAGCTATGTAAAAGACAAGGGTGAGGAAATGATCACAGTTATTTTTTGGGTGAACATTACATTAAAACTTAAAATAAATAATAAATAAATAAAATAAATACAAGTAACAGGTTGGCTATATTTGGGCAAGTTGTCAGCAATGTGAACCCTGTAATAAAACAGTCTGTTATAGGTCTATAAGCACAATTTAAGTTAACAAAATAATTTTGTTATCAATAAACTGCATACAATTAGGCTACAACATATAAAACCTACTCAAATAACAATGTGGCAGCTTACATCGATCTGACATTTATGATATGTGTTCAGTTTATGTCAGTGTGTTCATTTGTTTACCCAAGGTAATACAAAACATGGTAGCTATTACATTTTTTTTTAACTAGGAGGTCATTTGGATAAAAACAGTGTTTTGTGTTTTGCCACTAGGTGTCAGTGCAACATTAAAAAAGGGCGGTCTATTCATATAGGAATTGCTTGGAAAAAATTCGTACTCATTCATCTGTATACTTCACGACTGCCTCTTTACTCATTCATCTGTATTCTGTATTCTTCACTACTGTCTCTTTACTCATTCATCTGTATTCTTCACTACTGTCTCTTTAATTATTTTGATTTGCTTCAGAAGGCCTTTATCAACCCCGCCCCCATAGCCGTGTGGAGTATGTTTATGATGGATGGATGCACTTTTTTGAGCTTCAAACTCGTGAGCCCCATTCACTGCCATTATAAAGCTTGGAAACATTAGGATATTTATTATCCTACTGATTGTGTTCATCAAAAAGAAGAAAGACATATAGACATAGGATGGCTTGAGGGTGAGTAAATCATTGAGTAATTTTCATTTGAAAGTGAACTAATCCTTTAACATAGAAAGTAATTAAAAAACGTGTTAATAAATATTACATGTTTCTCATAACATTTATTTCATAATGGAATTTATGAAAATTCATTTGTGAATCTGTGAAACCAGGCCTATTTAACTTAAAGAGTGATGCTACTGAATTATTCACAAGAACTAAAGAAAGTCTGACTTTATCAAAAACCCCACACATAAGCAAAGGAACTCAAAGAAATCAAAGGGGCATAATTGCCTCAATTGCTTGCCAAGCCCCTTTAGCCCAAATTCCCTTAAGCGCTGAAGAAAGAGATTTATTTGGATCTCTCAGCATCAAAACACTGACTCATCAACCATAGCTTGGGCCTGTCGTGAGCAGTGTTGGGTAAGTTACTCTAAAAAAGTAATTAATTACTAGTTACTAATTACATCTTCAATAGTGTAATCTCCAAAAAGTATTTAATTACTTATTACTAATTACTTTCTAAATCCTATATCAACCTCGACTAGTTAAGTGATTCAAGGATAGAAACGGCTCTTTTAATTCATTCAAATACATAATATAAAACTACATCAATTATTCTTATTAACTGACCAAAGTATTACAAATGTGAGAAGGATACATAAAAACATGCATTTTAAAGTTAAACTTTACATTTTTATGTTAATTCCACTATTGTATTATATATAATTGTTCTACAGTCTATACACAGTATTTAGTTCAGTTACATGTGAAGTAACTGTAATTAAATTACACAAAAAATAAGAGTAATCCCTTACTTTACTTTTTCAAGGGAAAAGTAATTAAATTAGAGTAACGAATTACTTAGTAACTAGTTACACCCAACACTAGTCCCCAAAACTCTTGGACTGATGTTGTAGCCCATAGGCCAGAGGTAAAAGACCAGAACAGAACAGTACGACCCAAGGTTGGCATAAACAAATATCTGCAATAATTTATTATTCATATATATAATTTTTATGCAAGCTTTTATTCTTAATATTATTTTTTAATGAAAAACGGTTGTTAAATAAAATTAATACAAATTTAAAGAAATTAATGTTAAAAAAGTTTCACCAATGTGTCTGACTCTTTCGAGTTATTCACTCTTTTGACCTCATAGTGTCACTGTTTGCTCAAGGAAAAGAGATCACTTCTTTATAACGTCTGTTAAATGTCTTGGTAAATATAAAACATATTCATATTTAATTTTTGTGTAGTGCTCTGATTTCTAAATGGATTCAAAGCCCTTTTCTGGATTTATTGTGTGTGTGGCCCTGTATCACAAAAGCTTCTGTTTTTATTCAGGATAATATTTTAAACAGGTCAGCATAGTTTTGGGATGTTTAGTTTTGTGATATGGATATGGTGTTGGCTTCTTTTGATTTGATGTTCTTGGATTTAGCTTGAGCCCATGTTTTTGGCGTTGATTGACATGTGAACCCCTATTTGCCTCAGCATACATATTTATGAATATTTAGATGTCTTTTACAGATCGCTGTCAACCTCCTACTGTATTTGTTTTTGCAGGAAAACCCCCCGAAACATTACTGTCTCTTAAATTAGTTTTTGTTGTTTGCCCTCAAGCACAAATATGTTCAGTTTTGAAAAATGAATGGAGACTGGTGCTTTCAAGGATGACACATACCATAAAAGTAGTCCATATAGGACTTGTGAGCTATATTTCAATTCTTCATAATTCATACGACAGCTTTGTGTCACCAAAATACCATATTATCCAATAAAAAAGTTCCACTTCAGTGGTCTGTTAATGCTGTACACGATCATTCCTACAGTGAGTTGAACCACATCATGAATTAATCATTTGGACCATATAACTGGATATCATTTGGGGTTGTAATGCATGACAGAATGTTCATTTTTGGGTGAACTACTCCTTTACATATATTATATTTCTTTTAAAAAGGAACTGAAAAACATCACATTTATCACAATTAGTTATTTTAATATATTGCCTTATTATTTATACTTAAGTAATCATGCAAAATCAAAATCCCTTTACCCCCTGTGGTAAATGTAGAGGTATAGTCACAGCTTTACATGTCACATTTCAGCATGAATTGGTTTACTGTACATACAGGGATTGATTTGCAATTATTTTTTAATGTCTGCCTTATTGACAGCTATACCCATGCCTTCTCGGTAGGCATATACTTTCAGAATGCCATTGTTGGGGGTCTAGGATGCTGGGAGTTTGATTGACATTAGATCTGTTTGGGAATCCACGTTGCTGAAAGGCCATGTCGTTTAGGAATTCCAAATGTCAAGCGCCTCTCTGAAGTTTGAGCAGTGGGTGGGGACCAAGAAAGCAGTTTCTCATCGACAATTTATGTCACCACCGACATTTAGTTCAAATCTCTGAGAGATTTTTTTTTTCACCACAGCTGTTTGTGGTGAAAGAATAAAACGATTCTGACAAATGGTGGTCGTGAAGACACTGTGCGTGCATGAGAGACAGTGATATTTTCTAATATGATCAGAATGTTCCTGGATACACCTCAAACTATCGTTGTGTCTGCAATTGCAGTTAATGTTCCTTCATAACATTCCATATATCCACAACATGGGGCAATTTTTGCAAAAAAACTACATTCTGTCATGTCAACTCTCAGAGTGTTTGGCATGGAAATGGATTTGTTGGTTCTTGGCGGAATAGATCTGCTACAGTGCTGTTATTGCTGCTGCTGTAGAGCAATATGGGACTTCCCAATACATGCTGCTGTAAGCAAGTAAGACATGCTGCTGCTGTACAATATAGCATACATGAATTACCCGTAGCAGATTTATACAGGTGGAGCTGGGGAAGGGGGAGGGCTTCTGAAATAGTGATGGGTCGGTTCATTTTGAACAAATCTCGGGACTCGGGACTCGGGAACAACAAACTGTCTCAGAGAGTAATTTGTTCATTTTGTGTTGAACGCAACATCCCATAGGTTCTGTACAGGAAACAAAATTGATTAGATCATGTCTCGCATCTTCAGGTTCGAGTCTGAGTTGTTCATTCATCCTGTGACATCCCCATAGAGGCTATGCTGTCTGTACCAGAAAGAGAAATGATTAGTTCACCTCTTGAGTTGTTTGTTCTTTTGTTATGTGATGTGACAGCTGTATTTGGATACAGAATTAGTTAATAATTCCCAAACTTCCTTACAAACAAGCGCATAGTCATTTTTTTTTTTTTTTAACTCTTACAGTTACATGATGGGTTTCTAGACGTGAACTAATCAATTCTGTATCCGGTAACTTACTACAGACTGCATAGCTCGGTTTATGGGGATGTCACAGGATGAACTCAGATTGGGAGGTGAGGTAAACTGACGATGAATGAATTAATAGTTTCTGTTTCTCATAATTTGGCCTTGTCCTTGCAGTGTGATCAACGTTGCATAAGTTGATGTGTTGGCCGATTTGGCCATTATATGTAACATTTTAATTATATTCTGCTGAAATGAATGAAATGACTCAAAAAAAGATTAAGTCAGTAAAATTATCTGAACTTCCCATTACTATTCTGAAAGTGTGCTGCACTGCTACAGCAAATGCTGACCAAGTATTTAAAGGTTGAGCAGCGAGCACATTGGCTACTGATACAGCAGGAACCAATCAGCTGTGCCCTATTGAGAATGATGTGATCGCAAGCTGATTGAATTAAGGACCTGCGCCATCTAGAGTTTCATGACAGAACTTTGTATTTGTGCCAAATTGATGAAAATCAACATTGTGGTAGTAATTATTGAAGCGATATAAAATGTATAAATTGAGACTTTAGTGCAAGGTATCTTATAGTTAACAGTATACATAAACAAAATAAAACAAACAAAATAATATCAACAAAAAGATTATAGTGTATAGATTGGGTTGTATAAATGCATATTATGGATTTTATTAACTACTCAAATTGTGAATATGTTTGAATATTTTTGAACCATGTAATTTTTCATTTAAAATATCACAAGTCAGACTTCCGGTGAAACAGCATATATGTTGTGCTGACATGAAAGCAGACGTTGTTGCGTGAATCAGCTTTGGAGATTAATGATTTATATATAAAGTGGTAAATTTTGTTTTTTGCGCAAACAAAGAACTCATGCATTTCATAAAACTGAGGTTAAACCACTGAGGTCACATGGATTACTTTAATGATGTCTTTACCTTTCTGGGGCTTGAAAGTGGTAGTTGCGTAGACTCTCAATGGAGAGACAGAAAGCTCAAAGATTTCATTAAAAAGATTTTCATTTGTGTTCCGAAGATGAACGAAAGTCTTACCAGTTTGGAACGGTAAGACTTTCGTTCAACTGATTACTGTAAAAAGTAATCAGTTGACTTAACTTAAAAAAAAGTGAGGAAACCCGTTGCCTTAAAAAAAAAAATTTTTCCTTCATAATTTTAAGGCAATGGGTTTCCTCACTTTTTTGTAAGTTAAAGGGATAGTTCACTCAAAAATGAAAATTACCCCATTTTTGGGTGAACTAACTCTTTAAGCCAACTGATCACGTTTTAATTTACAACAATGACAAAATTTCATTTTTGGATGAACTAACCCTTTAACATTTATATTGTTGTACTTTGTGGTTTCTCACCTTTGCAAATAACAGAAAACTGGTTAATGCTGTTGCATACGTGCAATGGCAAATTTGACGTCTTTCCCTCTTCCCAACATAATTCAACATAATCTCTTAATATATTTTTCTCTCTTTTGGAAAGTCATAGGAACCCTATCACATTTTTTTTTCTTCTGAGATCGGAGCAAATGGAAATAAAAAAATATATTTGTTGTACTACTATAGCACTACTAAAGGGTCCATATGGAAGAAAAGATCTGTCACTACTTCTGTGTCATTGTGACTTTATCAAACTGGTCTTGTTTAACTGATCTGTAACTGTAATATGATCCCCAGAGTTTGAGTGTTAATAATAATTCACAATTATGCCACACTAAGCTCATATTAAACACCTATATTTATTTATTTTAATTATTATTTTAAGCAGAAGGATGGGGTAGGCTATCAAATAGCAAAAAACAATAAATGGTAGTTATATACTACCATCAAACAAGCACTGCTCCATTTTAACCAAGTGCAGATCTGAGATATTTCAGTTTATACTGTCAGTCATTTTCCATTTCTTCCTTCCATGATACTGACTCTTGTCTAGTGTACTTGACGTGGACGAGTAACGCAATCAGCAGCAACAACAGTTGTCATGGGAACCTCACTCGAACTCAAGAAAGATAATAGTCAGAGAGGTTTCATGTGTTTTGATATACAGACTATCATGGAAAGATAAAAATAAAAATCAGCAGGGACTGATAAATGTTAGTCTAAACAAAACCATATTTATTAAATTCCCACACTGTGGACTTAACCATTTAAGAAGTGTAGTGAAATGTATATGTGTGGTATGAGGAAAAATGACTCATCGACACATCTGAATAAACCTCAAGAATTTGGTACATTTGTGGATGGAGCCTATTGCAGTTCTGAACCATGCAGAAATCCAAAGACGACAAGAAAATTGGTTTAATGGTTTCAAAAGCCTCGATTAGCTTGCCTCAAAACTCATCCCAAACTCCCAAACCCAATTCCACAAACATTCTTCTTAACGACTGCATTCATTTTCTACAAACCTATGAAGTGACTCTGCGAGTGCTCAGTGATTTAAGATTCATGGTCTGGGTTATCTCCGTCCATCTCATGCCAATAAACAAATCTCTTATTTTCCCCTTCACTGAGCTAAACAGGCACTGCAATCTTTCCTTTCCATTTGGAAGATTTACATGAGAGCGAGCTGTGATCAATGCATATAAGATTTTACAATTTGCATTCTTTTACGTGATATACCTAAAAATGTATAGGCCTAACTTTTGTGTTAGAAATTAAATCGCAACATCCACTACGGTTTACACCAGTGAGGTCGACAGATATCAGAAACACTTTAATAACTCGTATTGAATAACTTAAATTAAGTTTTGATCAAATTAGATTTCGTTCAGTTAAATATAATTTAGGAAATATGGCAGATCCCCTCTTCTGCAGGCTTAAAAACAGATTTCAGTTAGTGTGCATTAAAAAATGATATATTTCTCTTCTTTCCACAATAGGGAAAACTAGAATCTTATATTTGAAAGAGCTTCGTAAGCAGAGTTTTATGCCTTGCAATGTCAGTAAGTCAAGTTTGTTGGTTTGTTTGCTTACAGCGTGATCATTTTTTTTTCAAGCAAGTATAAATAGTGTCTGCAGTTATGAACTAAATTACAGCTCTTTTGTTTTACTTGTATTGTGTTTATTGCCATGAATTCAAGCAGTGGTTTGTGACAATTTACTTCAACCTCGCCACTCAATACTTACTGGAAACCGAAGGAAACTTAATTTACGCCTGTTTGTGAACAGACTCTTCTTGATTTATTACAAAATGTCACAACAGACTTTGTACAAATTTGTACTGTATATATCCATACACATACCTGCAATGTTATTTAATGGCAAATAAACCTTGATTCTCCTTTAGAAATCCTAGTTTTACTAATGATGCTAATATACACTCACCTAAGGGATATTTAGGAACACCTGTTAAATTTTTCATTAATGCAATTATCTAATCAACCAATCACATGGCAGTTGCTTCAGTGCGTTTAGGGGTGTGGTCCTGGTCAAGACAAGCTCCTGAACTCCAAACTGAATGTCAGAATGGGAAAGAAATGTGATTTAAGCAATTTTGAGCGTGGCATGGTTGTTGGTGCCAGACGGGCCGGTCTGAGTATTTCACAATCTGCTCAGTTACTGGGATTTTCACGCACAACCATTTCTAGAGTTTACAAAGAATGGTGTGAAAAGGGAAAAACATCCAGTATGCGGCAGTCCTGTGGGCGAAAATGCCTTGTTGATGCTAGAGGTCAGAGGAGAATGGGCCGACTGATTCAAGCTGATAGAAGAGCAACTTTGACTGAAATAACCACTCGTTACAACCGAGGTATGCAGCAAAGCATTTGTGAAGCATGGGCTACAACAGCAGAAGACCCCACCGGGTACCACTCATCTCCACTACAAATAGGAAAAAGAGGCTACAATTTGCACGAGCTCACCAAAATTGGACAGTTGAAGACTGGAAAAATGTTGCCTGGTCTGATGAGTCTCGATTTCTGTTGAGACATTCAGATGGTAGAGTCAGAATTTGGCGTAAACAGAATGAGAACATGGATCCATCATGCCTTGTTACCACTGTGCAGGCTGGTGGTGGTGGTGTAATGGTGTGGGGGATGTTTTCTTGGCACACTTTAGGCCCCTTAGTGCCAATTGGGCATCGTTTAAATGCCACGGCCTACCTGAGCATTGTTTCTGACCATGTCCATCCCTTTATGACCACCATGTACCCATCCTCTGATGGCTACTTCCAGCAGGATAATGCACCATGTCACAAAGCTTGAATCATTTCAAATTGTTTTTTTGAACATGACAATGAGTTCACTGTACTAAAATGGCCCCCACAGTCACCAGATCTCAACCCAATAGAGCATCTTTGGGATGTGGTGGAAAGGGAGCTTCGTGCCCTGGATGTGCATCCCACAAATCTCCATCAACTGCAAGATGCTATCCTATCAATATGGGCCAACATTTCTAAAGAATGCTTTCAGCACCTTGTTGAATCAATGCCACGTAGAATTAAGGCAGTTCTGAAGGCGAAAGGGGGTCAAACACAGTATTAGTATGGTGTTCCTAATAATCCTTTAGGTGAGTGTATACTGAAAAACTACATGAACGGACATCAAAGGCACCCCCTGCAGTTAAATGACCAGATCATTTCAAAAATGTATTTTGTGCATGATGTTTCTCATATATAAATACTACAGATCAATTGGAGTCTTAATTACTTACCAAAATGCAGTTTATTTTTAAAGAGTACAATATAAATGAGCACAAAATATTATATGCATAGTCAGTGTACACTCATTGTCGTTTTCCCAGAACAGAAACAGGCACATAATGCAACAAAACATAAACATTCCCAAAAATGTAAACATAACTGAATTTCTCACTGCATAATTACTGATTAATATTCACTGATAATAAATTGGAATGCTAGTGAAACAGGTATTTTCATGACTGATGCCGTATTCATAAGGGTGAAGATTTTCATAAATCATATCCGTTATTCATAATTATTCATTATGCAGCATTAGAGATAAATGAACAGATGACAACAACTGACTTGTTAGCAGATTGGATTAATTAATTTGGCTATGTTTGGGCTTTTTTTTTAATAAATTAAAAAGGATAACTAGTAAGTTATGTATAAAACACAGAGGTTCTTATCAGAATCATTAGAGTGATATGCAAATTACGATTCTACAATTAAGTTGTTTGGACATCAGCTAATTGCACATACAGTACAAAAAATATGACTAATTAATTTGAGTCTAATAATGATGTCATGGGCATAGCCGCCCAGTAGCTTCAAATGTTATGATTTAATTTGGGTCTTGCCAGTCGAAAATGTGCAAAAATACACAATATTGCTACTATATTGTCATGAAATCTGAATTTAATTTTAGAGGCTAAACGGAACTGTGGAAAATGACTCCATTTGAACCCAGACTTATGCTGTCTCCTTTTCAGAAACAGCAGAGAGATTGAGTCTATCCTTCTGTTCTCTTTCCACTACTTCTCTTTTATCTCTTTCTTCTCCTTCCACATGGCATCCCACCATCAGCTGATACACCATCACACCGAACACGGCACCAATGAATGGGGCAAAGATGGGCACAAAGGACCAGTAAGAGTTTGCTCTGTGGTTGGATGAAACATCAGTGTTAGAGATAATTTCAATAGTGAAATATATGGAAAAAATGTATACAGTAACTTACGAGAACACCTCTGAGCCCCATCCAGCAAGTGCAGTGAAGATCCGAGGTCCCAAGTCTCTTGCTGGGTTTACAGCATAACCTGAGTTAAAACCCATGGACTGACCAATCACCAGAACCACAAAGCCCACAGTAAAGGCCTCCAGTCCTTGTGGGATGGAGTTATTGTAAGGGTCAACAATGGCAAGGATACACACGATCAGAGCTGCCGTGCCAATTATCTGTGTTGAAGTCAGGGATAGTTCACTCAATAAAAAACTCTGACATCATTTACTCACCCGTTGTTCCAAAACGGACTTTCTTTCTTCTGTGTAACACAAAAGAGGATATTCTGAAGATTGCTTTTGTCCATACAATGAAAGTGTATCCAACACAACACTGCACCCCATTCACTTTCATTGTATGGACAAACACTGAGGCATTCTTCAAAATATCTTCAATGAATGCTGATTTTTGTGTCTTACCTGATCGAAGAAGCCATTGAGCAAAGTAAGGTGTTTAGAAGGGTATGTAGCAAAGATTCCAGCTGTTGCATTGTCCCCTACAACGACTAAAGCACCTTGTCCAAAGTCCCAAATTGCATCTGCAAAGCATCAAGTGAACATAAGTTATAGAAACAAGCTCTTCAAAAGATCTCAGTTTATAACCACAATCCTCATAAACTGAGCAGTTTCATTGTTGGCTGCAACAGACTAACAAAGGATGTGGACCGACAAAAATGTGGATTGTTGAAAACCAAAATACTTGAACTGTCCTAAAACTCACCAAAATACATGGCAAATATTATTCCTGAGCCAAGAAAAGCCCCCAGAGTCTGGGACAGGAAGTACACTGGAAATTTCCTCCAGGGCTCTCTCCCCAGCAAACAGAGGGAAAAGGTCACAGTAGGGTTTATGTGACCTCCTGTAAAATATAAGTTTCAACATGTCGATCTTATGATACATTTGAAATGAGATCTTCACAATGACAATGAAAAAATGCTATAGACTAAGTTGCTGATTAAACATGCTGATTAAGTTTAAAAATTCAACATAAACATTGTCATAACCTTTTTAGCCATGGGTTATAGGCTTAATCTATGTCTGGGAACTGTCTGCCACTTCCTTCCTTCCAGACTTCACTTATAGTCCAAGACATCACTTAAAGTCCAAAAATTCACTTATAGTTTAAGACTTCACTTATAGTCCAAACACTCATATCTTTTCATTATTCCTCTGTTTGAAATGTGAAAGTCAAAACTGCCAGTTGATGTTGTCTCATATTGTCTTGGTTTTTCATCAAAAATGGAACTGATTGGAACCCTTGATTCCACCCAATAATGTCTGAGAATGTAGTGTAATTTTGCTAGTTTAAATCCATCTGGTGAATGTTTGGCTGAAAGCTTTCACATTTTAATATCTGGTTCTGAGCTGTATGTGACTCACTGCATTGAAATGTCACATCTGAAATCTGAAATTTCCTGTGTTCTCCCAGGAAAAGCAAAAAAAAAAAATCTGACAGTTTAAGAAGCTTATGACTGACGTTACCTGAGACTTGCCCACAAACTAAGATTCCCAGTGTAGCGGCAAACCCAAATGCAAAATTCACCGTCAGAAACATTCCATGGGAGCCTCCGCTTAAAATCAACTGGGCGACAGCACCACAGCCAAACATCTGTAAATAGAGACATTAAGAATGGAAATCCAATTAACCACTTGCTCAGTTTTTGTCTTTGTGTGAGACTGCACACCAAACACATTTGTGATGTCTGATGGCAAAGCTTGGCTAGGTACCTAACAAAGTTAATTAAGCTATAGATTAGAATAGAATTTCTGCAAATAAATCTCAATAAAGCATCTCATTGAATGATTGCAGGTTTTAGACGCAGAGCTAGACATCCTTGGCGTCACGTACCTGTTTTTCTCCAAGGACTGCTATTGAAGAATGCGAAACGTTATGGGCACCATGTGGATTTGATAGATAATGTGCGTATGAGTGTTTGTGTGTACTTGCCCTCTCTTCCATTGTGTAATGCCCTCTAGCCTGTCTGTGTTTGCCAGACGTTATTGAGTCGCATGATCAGCCTCTGGATGGGGGGTTCTCAGACCGCACAGTACCGTCAGAAAACAACAGATGGGCATGGGGGAGCTCTGTTTTTCTCCAGATATTGCTGCTCTGGAGTCTTACTTTCCATTGAAAACAGATGACGAGATATGGTTTGACCTGTGATCCCTCTGTGGTGTGTCAAATTTATTCCGAATATGGGCTGTCTTGAATTCTGGATTGTCGACCCTGTTGTGCCCAACTCTTGTTGCTTTTGCTTACCTGTTAATTGCATAGTAGTTTACAAAGTACAACAATACAAGATGTTTTACTAGGTGATGATATGAAATATTTAACTAATTTCAAGACAACTTCTACTAATGTTTCTATTTTTCTGTTTAAGTGAAAATTAGTCTTAGTAGCAACAACTTTTCTTTTGAGGTTTAGCAGAAGAGCAACATATTAACAGCTACAATCGTGTCAGATACTAACAATTGTTTTGTGTTCGGTGGTTTAATTAGACTGGGAATTTAAGGTAGAATATTATTAATTGTCATGACCCTGACAATGTGTTGTGACCGACCTGGCTGACCCATAACATTACATTATAATTAACTAGCTTCTTATTTTTCGGAGCCTGTTTGTTTGTGTTTAAGTCGTTTTAGTGATAGAGTATCTCAGTTAGCACGTCCTGATTTTGCAGAGTTAGACGCGTTCCTGGGTCAACATTTTGTTGATACTGGAACAACAGTCCCGTCCGAAAATGTAATTCTAATCATATCTAAAGCTAACCCTACCCATATGTTATCCCTAAAATCAGAGGGGAATGATATGGTGAATAACACTTATGTAGAAGCACCTAACTCTGGTTGTAAGCCTAAACTTGACAAAGTGTAAACGTGTCCCTCAAATCTGATTGGTTGATTGGAATATTAATTAGGTTATATTATTAATATTAATATTATATAAAATAATAACTATTAACATCTTTGTTGATCCTGGAACAGGTTGCACTTGGTGAAATCAGGTTCTGCATTATGGTTACATAAACTCCGTTCTTGTGTTCCGTTCCTGTGTAATCTGATCGGATTTCGGCTATTGGACTGGATCAAATCTTGAAGATTCTGAAATCGGATTAGATCACAAAACTCAATCTTGGTTTTGATCTGGATCAAATCTTCAGTTAGTGTTGTTCAAAACTTTTTAGTAAGATTGGGATCTAAAAAAAAAATCAGGATTATCCTTATTCTAGCAGAAGGTTGGTTTTTGTTGTGGGTCACATATAGGGGCTAGGGAAACTCTAAAGGGACATTTTAAAATGTTATTTTAATTATATTGTGTTCTCTCGCAAATGTTTTGCGTTCCTCCAAGAGACTTTGCATTCACTCTCAAAACTTGAGTTCTTTGCGAATGAACACAAAGGGCCAGATTTACTAACAGCTTGCACCAGCGCAAACCCTCTGTTGCCGTTAAAAAAAACCTTTAGATTTACTAAATAGGGCAAATTAGCATGAGAGCCCATTTCTAAAAAAGCGTGGATGGGAGTGGAAAGTTCTGCGTGTGATCTACTGATGACGCACACATTAAAGAACACAGACACAGCCTGATCATTTCCATAATGACCAACGCAATCTACCAGGAGCAGCGCAAAATAGCACCTGTGAAATGCAACCCCATTTGGAGCACTAGTAATCTGAAAAAGTGTGTATCTGGATCAGGGTGATTCAATAATTTTGCTTTGAAAAAACGGCACAAAATAAATTTCCTGATCCTGGATAGCAAATCATGGCATTTCCAAATCTATAGATAATTCTAGATCTAGATAAATCTAGATTAAACGTTTTGAACAACTGGGCCCAGGAAATGAAATGGCCCACTGTGAAGTGTCTGAAACTTGTGTAAAGCAGGTAATTGGCTATCAGCAGGACTTGGAATTCAACTCCATCTCACAGTCTGTTCTGCAAAGGAGACATTTTCCTACAAAAAGTTACAAAATCAAAACTTATTTTAGCTTTGAACATTTAATTCCATGCTTTAATAACCATTATTGGCCAAATCTGAGGGAAAAAAAGACATGTTCTTATTAAAAGTACAAATACAAAGTGTATAAGTACAAAGTATAAAAATACTGACCTACTTTATATTAGGTGGCCTCAACTACTATGTACTAACATTTAAATTAATCATTTAATACAATGCACTTATTGTGTACATACATGTTTTTACATTGTACTTAGTTTTTTAAAAATATCTGTATGTAATTACATCTGTAGTTAATTTCTGTAGTTACATTTATAATTAGACTGTTGACACTTCCCTTACACCTAACCCTACCCATAAACTTACCCATACCACCACACCTGTCCCTAACTTTACCCGTATCCCACCTCAATACCAACAAAAGTGTTTTGCAATACAATATGAACACAATAAGTACATTGTACTTATTTTTTGATGTAAGTACATAGTAGTTAAGGCCACCTAATATAAAGTGGGAATACTTATGAGTATAAAAGGGTGGGCAAAAAAGAACATAAAACCTCTCTCTGCAAATTATTTGAGAAGTAAAACTCCCTTCAGGTAGCTAAATTGAAATTTCAGGCTTTTCAGCAGATAAAAGCATATAGATTATTTTTTGACATCTTACATGCATGTATCCCTTCCACATTCTCATCAAAGATTTTTGCATCATTAGTGATTTTTTCAAGCCCATGTAAACAATTATATGATCAATAAGTTATGATAACATGTTATATTGCTTTAACTTATCAAAATAGTTAAGCAATTTTCACTGTTTTTTATGTTATACAAGATTCAGCTCATTTTTTTTAAGTCATTTTAATGTAATTTAAGTTGAAATGACTTAAACATCCAAGCTGATTGTACAACTTTTTTTTTTTTTTACAAACTAATGAACTAAACTGAAATTTAAGATTTTATAATACACATTTAATACGTATATTTTTAAGTATATGTATATTTTGAAAAAGATAGAAAATGTGTTAAAAATAAACATAAATGTACCCAAACCTCAACGCCTGCAAATCATATTTAGCCACATTCCTAAATGGTAACACTTTTGAATCGCTATACCTCTGAATTGTTTACAGTCGTTCCTCTCAAAATGAATAAACTGCTTTACAATAAGGATCCAAAACTGACTGCATGTTTTTTTTATTATAGCTGAATCGATTTGTCTCATCACTAACTCATCAATGACAAAAACAACAAAAGTGTCTCACCACTAGAATAAGGGTGCCAAGGCATTCGGCCAATGCCTGTCGCATCAGCATGTTCCGAACCTGCAAGGTCCGAGTTATCTTTTCCAGAAGCATCTTCTGTCTTCCCATATTGTCTTAGGTTAGGTTAAAGATGATGATTATAAGGTGTTTTAATGATGAGGATGAAGCGAAGACTGCCACTGGGTAAGTGATCCTGCACAACTTTTACTGAGTTCGGGCCCTATATGTGCTTCTGAAGGTCCCGCCCTCAGTCAATAAAAAAATAAAAGCAGCATTCCTACAACTTTCCCTGCCTCTTCACCATCTCACTTACACACATTTTTTCTTGTACTTTTTTTATTTTTTATGTCAGACTTCCCAGCTTTGTCTTTGTTATGAATGTGTGTGTGTGAGGACTGGGATAAAGGGGGTTCTTCTGCTTCAAATATATAAACGATTCTTAAATCCGGTTCTGAATGCCCTCTCGGGTTTGGTGCACAAAAACCAATATTGTTTCCGCTAGTAGCCCCATAGGCAATGGCTGGAACCATGATGAGAGGGGTTATGGTTACCTTACATTTTTAAATGAATATTTTAGGTTTGTGGAAATCTGTGGGTATTTAACCAGCGGTGAAGTTTGGCAAGTGTTTGAAACACAGGGCAGATGTTTTTTATTCTGGGAAGTATTTTCACCACATGATGGTCACAAGCTTGGAGTGTCTGAAATTCTATTTTCGTAATAAAGTTAAATAATAGACTATGTTTTTTATTCTCCCAGAAATACAACTTGTGGCACCAGTCTCATACAGCTCACACTGAATCCAGCATTATGAAATTATGGATGTTTGCCAAAACACAAGCTCTTTCTTTCCCTATTTAACTGACAATTTAATGTGCTTAATAAATGTTACTTAATCTGAGTTATGTTTTTCCATAAATAACACCTTTCTCAATTGACAGCCATACAAACGTAACTGTGTTTTCTAAAGAGTCGTAAATATTCCAGTATGTTTTATCTGTGCCCAGTGGTATCAAAAGCAACAGTAATGGTGACATAGAGAATTACTGTTTTACAGGGTTTTTGATCAAATAATTGCAGTCTTAAGGAACATTAGACTGTTGTAGCAATCCACCTTTCGGCACACCTCTTTTCGGCACGCCCATTACTCCGATCTGCAGCTATTCCTCCCTGCATCCCAATGTGCGTACTATCCACCCTATCCACCCTAAATAGTATTGAATACTACTAATGTCACATACTATTTAGGATAGATAGTATAGAGACAAAGCGCATTTAGGCCACGCCCACCCCGGGGCGGAAAACAATCCAACCCTCTCCACTGACTTTGTATTGCGTGAAGCTGCCTCCTTATCATTTCTTGCTTCTAACAAAAGACAGAACAATGCCTAAAAGCTACTGTGTGACAGGGTGTACAGCAAACAAGCTAAAAACCACAGAATTACATTTTTTCCGAACCGTAAAAGCCAGCCTTTAAGGAGACAAAAGTGGATACAAGCAATAAGAGGGAAGGTAAGAAAAATGGGCACTGAAATAGACCAATAAAATTTAGTTTCTTAATAGATCTCCTCTCAGGTGGTGAACTAATCCTTTGACATGGTTAAAAATAATGAATGTTTTTTTTTTTTTTTTTTTTTTGCATATCCTTCGTTCCCTCCAGTGGGCGTAGTTCTCAGAGTAATATGACATGTTGCCCTCTGTCTCAATTGCCTGTATCCACTTTTGTGTCCTTAAACGCTCGTCTTTTTATGGGTCGACAGCTTATAAAAACGTAGTTCTGTTTTTTTTAGCTTGTTTGCTGTACACCCTGTCACATAGCAGCTTTTAGAAATTGTTTTGTTTTTTGTTATAAGTCAGAAATGACAAGGAGGCAGTTTCACGCAATACAGAGTCACTAGAGAGGGTTGGATTGTTTCCCCCCTTCGGTGGGCGTGGTTTTCAGATTATGACGCATGTTGCTCTGTCTCTATGCACATTGAGATGCAGGCCCTGTCTCGTCATGGGAAGATAAGCAATTAGCTGATTCATGACATCATCAAGTTCAACCAATACAATTATGATGCTCATCAGAGGTATATGAGCTGTTGGAGAAAAATAGTATAATCTTTGACTGTGAACAGTGGCGTGCACAGACCTCCGCGGGGGCAGGGTTAACTGTGTTCCGGGGGGAGGGGATTGGCTTGTTTGGTTGTTGGGGGGAGTTTCTTGTGTTGGTAAGAATCGCGTTCCGGGCAGGGTCCCCCTCGGTAGAAATCGCGTTCGTGGGGGCACTGCGACGCGATGAAAAGGGCACTTTCACTTTCAAAGGGGCAGGGGCTCAAAGCCCCCCCACGAGTGCCTGTCTAAAAGTGGAGTGGAACGAAGCCCGGGTAACCAACTTATTTTTCAGGTAAGAGCGAGTGCAGCCATTTGTAATTGGCTGGCTTCCGGTGTCATTTGCTTCCAGTTATTTTTATCTGTACAAAACAGCTTATTATGCTGCTTGAAATTGCCAACTGGTATTTCTTACCATATTATTTTAATGTATTGACTTAATTATAAACACGCTGGTTTGTAGCAAACATTTTACTGCACTTTGATATATTCTTCTCGTTATTTCCCTATAAATCAGAAGTCTCACACATTCACAGAAAACACCTTCCGCATTGAAAAATAAGGTGAATATAATATAATGTATTTAATTATAATAAATTAGTTGTAGGCCTATTGGTTTTATATTTAATATTTAATGTTAGGGTTATTATACTGTGTTTGCCACTTGAGGTGATGGTCTGTGACAGCTTTATATATAAAAAGCAATGCTATCAAGAGTGTATGGTGTATAGGGAAATTGCAATGTCTTGCACATTATGAAACCTTTTTATTCACAATTGCCCCCTTTTTAAAGGGGGCCCTAGAATATTGTGTATTGGATATTAAGGCTTTACAATTGTTTGTCTTTGGGGTACAATTATTTTGGTTTAAAAGCAACATGCTGAAGATGTCAAGGAGTTACTAATGGATTGAACTCTGTATTTTCCAGTATGCCTTCAACACTAAAAGAATCACTTCAGATGATCAATTATATATCTGATGAATTTGACACATTTTCTTTTATTGTTTGCCCATCTTTCGGCTGGTCTCTTTCTAATGGCTTTCTCATCATTGTATGCAACTAATGGTGGGTTCAGTTAAATGCCAGCCCACCTTTAAAGTATGAACTGTTCTTTGTGTCAATGTACACATTCAACTGCGATCTAATAGCTGTCTGACGTTAGAGACCAAGACCTTCCTCTTAAATATCGAGGTAAGATTAGACACCTTGAGGAAAAGGACGTGCTTGAAATATCGGTGCACTTTTAGTGAGTGTCAGCTGAATACAGAAAGTCAATGTTCCACTCAAGAAATACAATCATCTCTTAATGCATTTGCTCTTAAGTCAACTTTAGTTAGTTTGAATAAAGGATAAGCTTCCCTCCTTTTGATTTGCATCCAAGTATATTGATTGGAAAACAGTGTTAATGAACATGAAAATTAGGAACACATTGCAACCCTGTTTCTGAACTCCACCAAGAGTACATTTTGGATCCTTCTGTTATGACGCACCCATTTTTAATTGCCTCTACCAATGAGCTGATGAGTTGAATCAGTTGTGTTTGATTAAGGAGACATCCAAACTTTTGGGGGGCCTCCAGGAACAGGGTTGGGACTCACTGTCTTGAAGAAAGAGTTCACCCAAAAGTCATTTACTCACCCTTATTCGCTATCCCTTAAATGTGTAAATATGTTATGGCACAGAACACAAGGTGAAAGTTATAGAAATATATTGCATTAGAGAACTGAAATGCAGCAAATTAGCTCTGAGATCTGTTAGTAGTTCAAAGATTACAGCGATTATACCTCATCTCCCCCCTCGGGCTGCTCCCGGGACATGCTCTGGTATTAATTTAGCCCATGAAACTATCCATACTGAGGCCTTTGATAAGTACTGCACTAGGCTCTAAAAGAACAACCCGAATGACTGAATGTCAAGCAATTCTGACAGACTTTTTTTATCTGTAGAGGATTAAAGGTGATATGAAGTGGTATTTGAGGTAACATTTAAATGGCAGACTATTCGGGAAGTATGGGAATGTAATGTGAAGTGTCTTAGAAAATACCTCAGAGAAGTCACGACCTATGACAGGATACATTGAGAATGTTTGTTCACACATACATGGCTCCGCTCTATATCTGTAATTTCTTCAGCACTCTTTTATAGACAGTTTCACAAATGAAAAATGGCTACAAATAAAGCAAATAGTGTTTAAACAGTCAGCCGCTGTACATTGTATAGGCTTCTTTTTTGATTAAATATTAAAAATGAAATGCTGCATTTTATATCTCTCGTTCTGCTTTGGTGGCAAAGAGTCTGTTAATGCTTTTGTAAAACATCTTATTATGATAGGCTACTACCTATCCTTGCAGTCAGATTCATCACTGTGGGCTTTGAATACATTCAGTTCTTTCTCATCATGTATTCTGAGGATGATGTTATAACACAAACGTGTTTTAAACCTTCCAAAACATAAAAATCCCTTGCTAACGGTTATTTTGACCTAAAGGTTACTTGTTCACTTATTTTTTTAACATTTAAAAAAAAAAATAAGCAGCACTAGTTGCACCTTTTAAAGTGACTCAGTGTTAGGAAACCGACTGTGAGAAATTTACAAAAAGAATTTTTATTTTGAGGTCCTCTCCATGATGACAAATGCTGCTTTGTATGGGAGTCTGAACAGTGCTGTGCTTGGGCTGAGTTGTAAGACCATCAGTTTTACTAATTAAAGGGGCCATGAACTGAGAAATAAAATTTTCCTTGAGCTTTTGACATATAAGAGGTCATAATATTATAAGAATATCCTGTAAGTTTCAGAACTGAAAACTTCCTTGTTAGCCAGGAAAGCCCAGCGAACGACTCACTGTGGAATGTGCCTATCGGTGAAAGACCGCCTCTGCAGAAGAAAATCAACGCCTACTTCATAATTGCAACTTTGGCCCCACCCACTGGCGTGTTAGTGAGATGACGAGGAGAGAAGAGCAATACAGGATGAACTACAAATAACATTACCTTTCAAAAGATCCTAATACTAGGAACGTGGTTATTTATTTTAAACAATGTGAATGAATAAATTATAGCGATTAAAGAAAGCTCCCTTTGCAATCGCTGGAGCTGTCAATCAAACAGTGTGAGTTTATCAGTGACTGAGCTCTGGACTCTTGCCAAAACTCCCAGTATAATATCGAATCTCTTATTTGCATTGTGTTTGCACTGTTAGTTATGATGAAAGCATTCGTGAGAGTGCAGAAATCGAGTTGCAATGACGGGATCACTGCATTCATGTGATTCTGTGATCGGCTATAATGCTCATCACTGCAACCTTTCATGACACAATCTAAATATAATGCCATAGATCTAAAAATATAATGCTATAATCAACATTTTTCATGATTAGTTAACCTTGAGAGCTGTAATAGTAAAAATGTGCTAAAAGTATCCGAGAGAGTTCCACATGTAATACTTAGCTATTTCATATACAAAGATGTTAGCCAATCACAGCAGTGGGTGTTACACTGAAGTCTCACAGCAGACACGCCCCTTCAAACAGAGTGTTCAAATCAGAGGGCTAAAACCAGGATATGAAAAATTGCCCTTTATTTCTAAATGATGACAATTTTTTTAACGTAAAAATCATACTAACATTATAAGTGCACCACAGGAAACATCATACAAACAATAAAACAATGCAATTCATGACTCCTTTAAAAGTGAAGTACAGGGTCACTATCACCCTCCTGAGGTGTATTTATTATTATTATTTATTTATTAGTTTTTATTTTATTTTAATAAGTACTTAGGTTTTAGAACATTTTAAATACATTCTGTTTAAAAACCCTAGTAATTAGTAGTAGTGTTATTTATATTTATTATGAGATAAGTATTTGTTTTTTAGGATTCAATTAATGCACAGCTTTTTAAATAGACTATCCACATTTTCTACTGGTGTTACAATCCACCCTAGTAGTAGGCTACAGTTACAGTAGTAAGGTATGTTGTAACACTTTTTGTTTTTCAGTAATTTAGGCCTACACAATGTCTAGAGAAGTTGTTGATTTTAATTTGAAGACTATAAATATGGGAATATGATATCAAATTTTGAGACACATACCTCTAAAAAGAGACGAAAATGTTACACCACTCTCCGGTGTCCCCTACTCAGCGCACACGCCGCTTTTGTCAGTAGGCGGCAGCAGTGCACCGTTGAATTCGGTCTTCCCGGAACCGTATGCTGAACTGATGAGACGTGAAAGGAAACCTACCGAGAACAGCAAGGCAGACACGAGATGACCATCTGGCGACGGTTTTGTCCTCGGGCAGCAAGTAGCCTGAAGTCCAGGGCTACTCTTACCTGAGTCACGAATGAACTCAGCCAGGCATTAAAGAGCAGGGCTTGTGTTGTCTGCCGTGATTGCTGCAACAGATTTCGAGATTGCATGCTGCAGACCAAAATGCGTCTCAAAAGGGCTTTGAGCTATGCTGGAATTTAACTAAAGTAATCAAAAGGGCTTACTAGTAATTGCTCCACACACACATTAAGGTGAATCCTCATCCACGTTTAGCCATTGGCCCCACTATTGAAATTGCCTAGGTAGCCTATTGTTTCCATGGATACCAAAGATTTTCTACAGTATCTAGCTCTAAACGGCAGCTTTTACTTTTACTTCATTGCAAGAGAAAATTAAATTAGGCCGACGACACACTGCAAGCGTGGCGTGTCCGCTTTTATTTCGGCTCCCGTGTTAACAGGTTGGAGCTTGCACACTGCCTGCGTGACACGCGCGCCTCAGGCGCGGCTCGAGCCGAAAACGCGTGCATGCTAGAAATAGAACCGACGCCTATTTTTCACGCGACACGCAAGCGTGTTGGAAGCGTTTCCAGACAAAATTGAATAGGAAAAGATGTTTCAAAATATGTCATTTTGACACGAATACATTAATAAATTACATTTTGATGTTTGAAAGTCTCTAGGTTTTGACAAATACAGATATAATTGTAATTGAAAAATATTATTATCGATTTTCAAATATTCCACCTGTCAATACAGAACGAAATATTCTGTAGCCTATTTTGCCGTCAATACTGTCGACCTTGTCTTTGCTGTATCAGTAGGCTATATTAATGTTTAACATGAAGTATAGGCCTTCCCTCACCTAGCAGCAGCAGCGCCGCGTCAGACACGTTTCTGGTGTGCAAAGACATAGAAAACGCCACGCAGCTGACACGTGTAAGGGTGGGCACCTACAGTGGTTCAGGCTGCAGGGTTGCCGAAAGACTAAAGAAACTTTATGAGCAAGATGGTAGAAAACTGTACATTTCTCGTCTATATCCACCCACTGTACTTATACCAATGACGGAAATAAGTGCAGTTACAATAGCTAAATATGTAGGAGAGCGTTGCTATACTGTGACTATATTGTATTTAGGGGACACAAAATTTTCAAATAAATATCCAAATAAATTTAATTACTAAACTAAATTAACTATATCAACTACATTACTTGAATATATATGATAATTGAAATGAGCTGATGACATCACTGTTTTCTCCAGAGCGGCTGTACAGCCGAATCAAATTCTGTTCATTATTTTCCTGTTTAACACTGTGAAGCTGCTTTGAAACAATCTGCATTGTAAAAAGCGCTATATAAATAAAGTTGACTTGACTTGACTTGACTATTGCAATAGGAAGCACTTCAAAGTCAATACCAAATCAAAACTAGTTAGCAATCATTTATAATTGAAAGAATTTAATGACAAAATCTGGTTATGGTTACACTTAAAGTAGTTACAAAATAGATGTATGAGATGATAAAAACTTATACCATTAATCGTACCCAGCATGAATAGAATGTTACCTGAGGGATAGAAAGAGAGAGAGAGGGAGAGAGAGAGAGAGAGCAAAAGAGACAGAGAAGAAGAGAGCAAAGAAGAGAAGAGCCAAAGAGAAGGCCCCCAAGAAGAGAGAGAGACAGAGAATAGAAGAAGAGAGCAGAGAATCAAAAGCCCAAGAGAGCAAGTTACAACCTTCTTTTATACTTCCTTGACCATGTAACTCAAACCCTATTGTGAGTCATTCAAACTGACCAATCAGACCAAACTTCCCCCACTGTACTTAAGGGGTGACACACCTTTGGCCTACAAGCCTTCAGAATCTCTTTGTCTTTAGGAATTCCAAATGGCCCTTCTGATAAGAAAGATGGGGGTTGAAAACAGTAAAGCAGTATGTCTTTGTTCAATTGCAAATATCAAATATCTTTGATTATTTTCAATCCTACACACGCAACAGAAACGCTAAGCTCACGCTTGCGGCCTTACTCTACTGTTTTAAGTGATGTGATGGGAAGTCTGAGTTCGTTTCAAAAACCGGTTCAAAAGAACGATTCATTCAATCGCTTCATGAGGTGATTATGTATTCCCTCACTGGCATATTGGCGTAAACTATTATATGCTTTAAACATGTAAAACAATTTCTAGGCACACATTTTTCTTAATTAGGTGTGTTTACTGTCCCCATTTTTTTTAACGCCATATGATTCAGTTCATAGAAGTGAGTTGGAACAGCAAGAAACGATTCAGAATGGTTCGTAAACCAACCGGTTTCACCAAATTGATTGAAAAGTTTAAAATACAGTTGTTAAAGTATGTTAGTGGATGTACTGAACATATTTTTTTTCCGTTCCACGAGTTTGTGTTATATTGAATCATCTGAATTGATCACCTGTGTAGTGAAGTGGACATTTACTGCAGCTTTTTGACCTCTAATTACTTGTCATTTACACAAAAACTGCTGCATTCAAATTTAAATCTCTCAAAATTTAGTTTTTTTTAAACCTTTGAAACTGGGTTAGCCTATATGATTCTTTTTCTTTCTAACTATAAGAAATGTATTTTATTTTATTTTACAAGCTGCATTCCTTTCTGAAAAAAAACGTCAGTGAATTTATGTTAACAAGGTCTCAGCTGGAACTGATTAGCATCTGCATACCTAAGTAATGTAAAAAATAATCACAAATTCTCATTAAGGATGTTTGAAGGGGTTCTCTGCTTAGTAGGCCTATGTGTGTCTGTGAACGAGTGGTCTGTAACCCTGGAGCAGATGAGCAAGCCTGAATGTTTACTTGGATTCATGTTGACATATCTTCCTCATTTCATTGATCGTTGCTGTAATGTCGGTCAGGGTGAGATCGTTTCTTCCCAAGTCCCCTCTGTTTGATAAGATGCAGTCATATTACAATCCCGATTAATAAACCTGATGGTGAAAAATCCCAATATAGACCAGCATGAACTCCTTTTTCAATGCAAAAACTTTTTGTTGGAGTTGGTAGAGCTCTTGCTTAGGAAGATTGGTGGTATACTAGCATCCAAAACAACATACTGATGGCCATCACTACCATTTGAATAGCGACTTTTAGGCTAAAATATTTGCTTGAACATTTGAATGTATGTCTAAAGCAGATGTTTCATTATTTTGCCCTGACTATATGTGAGATTAATAGAGTTTTCTATTTCTGTAATGAAGAAGGCAATGTATAGCAAGCTTTGAAAAAGCTGTTGAAGTTGAGAACATATTAGAAAAAGTAGCTTTTTTCTCTCTTGGAAGTTGGAAGAAAATACATGGCTAAAATATATTACTTAAGCATTTTGCTTATTATGTCTTGTATAATGTGATATTTAACTCTGGGCTATATTTTTCGAGCTTATTTGTGTTTAAAATATTTTAATGTTGATAAAGCTATAATTTGGTGCACCCTTTTGGATGAACTTTAAGTTTGACTGTAGAACATTGATTATTAATAGCCAAGCTAGATATAAATGTTTTGTGAAAACAGGTCAATGTTGTAAGAAAATGGGTACAGCAGCATTAAAATCTGTGTGTAACTTTTGTGTGCATACATAATATAATATTATAATGTATATAAAAATATAATGCGTTATATTTTTGGTTTACATTCAGTTGTTCAAACCACATACGTAAACGTTAATCCTCCCAAACGGAATTTTGACAGCCCTGCAATCCAAAAATAAATCAGCAATCATGGATACGACACGTGAAAAGTGCTATGGGTGTGTGTAGCACAGGAATAATACTTATATTTTTTTGCAGAGGTGCATTTATATGGCGACGATTCATCCCAACATATGACCCACTTCCAGTATTTCATAGAAACAAAATGACTATTATCCCTCCAAGAGCAGAACAAAAGATTCAATAACGTGTCATCTTTTCATGAGAAACACCTAAACAGATTCGCAATTTGTATATTCATGTATCAAAGAGACTGACTCCAGCTCTGATGCTAACTTCAAGCTGTCAACACATAAAAAAAAGCACCAAGATCAAGAAGCAGTTATTTTTTTTGATGCAGCACCACGTTTTTTCCCCCAACCCACTCATTGTTCTGTCCGAGTTTGTGAATTCTGGAGGACTCTGGATTGACTCTGACTTCTGATCAGGTGTTGCACAGTGTAAGCGAGTTAATGGATTCTACCCCTCAGGATGCCTTGAAGGAGGTTTGCTAAATGGAAATTATTGTATGGGTAGGAAAGCTCATTGATGGGTTGTGTGAGGTATCTTGCTGGTTTACCTTTACAGAGGTGCTCTCTATACCGCAGGTACACACTCAGCTGGAAATCTACAAAGCATAAGACTTCTTTAGGAATTTTAGTGGTGAGATTTTGCCAAAACATAAAGAGGTTGAATTCTGCTTTACTCTGTAATGGTAGGGGTGTAACCTCCCACCTAAACTGGAGAATATGCTGTGATCAAATAAACTGTCAAAAGTGTTAAGCATGCACCTGCATTTAAATGCTGAGAAGACTGAACATCACAACAGTGCCAGGAATATTGGGTCAAAAATTGAAGTATTTATTCATTATTATTACACTTTATTTTATGGTACCTTTAACACATTCTGTTGACTATAAGTAACATTGCACATACATGCCCTACATGTACTAACTCTCATTACAGTGTTATGGTAGAGTAGACTGATATGGTTAGTTACAATATGTTGACATGTAGTTGCAAAGTTACTTATAGAATGTCTGTTGGTGGACCATCAAATTAAGTGTTAGCAGATATTAAGCAGACAGTCTACTAATACTCTAATGGGAATTAGTTGACATGTTGCAAAGTTACTTGTAGTCCATCAAAATAAAGTGTTACCAATATTTTAGTTATGTTAAGTTAATAATATTGGAGTCAGAATTAGTATTAATTTCATTCTCATGTAGGCTAAATTAAAGGAAATGTCTAATTCTATTTCATGCATTCGGACTTATTTACACAGTTACCAACATATAAAAAAATGAGCTGGACGTATGACAGAGTATTTCTGTGCCAAATACACTCTTTCAGGGTTTGTACATAGACTAAAAAAAGATGGACGATGCCCCTTCACTCTCTTTCGTTGTAGAAAAGTGAAGCCGCCAATGTCCGAATGTGGTGCTGACATCTTGCGCTGATTTGGGACCTGCGTCTGCAGAGTAGTGGCCTCGGGACCTGAGTCTGCGCAGTAGAGAGCAGGAAGTAGAGCCGCAATATCAAAATCCCGCCCACACTCCCACAGTATCTGTTAGTATAGTTTACTGCAGAACAACTCATTATGTCTGCGTGAAATAAACAGTTATGGAAATGTAGAAATTAAAGCTAAAGTTCCTATCTGTCAATCATGATGTCACACCCCTGTTTTTATAGCATCAAATAAATAACTAAAACTAAACTTATTTTAAAAAACTAACACTTGAACTTACATCAGCGTGATAAAAACTACCTAAAATGAATTAAAAGAAATTGTATTTGAATTGTAATTTGATAGTTTAGTAGGTCTCGCGTCACATTAGAATACATGGAGGGGCAGGGTTTATGAGCTATACTGGGACCAACCACCTGGGGGCAATTGAGACGCTTTGGCTTCACCTTTCAGGACGTGTGCAGCACGCTTGGGTTTGTTTAAGTTTAGAATATTTTTTTTTACCACCAGTATGGCCCTGTATGACATCATAAAGGGCGGAATTCCTTATATGGGCACTTTTTCCGGAAGAGCATGAGCACACATCAACCAGAGCGAGAGACTTCGGGAGTCTTCGGCAGCGCTGCACAGGACTTGCTTTAGAAAGATTTGTAATTTTGTTTTTAGACCACGAAAATCAGCTGTCACCAAAGAAGTGTGGTTTTGGTAACCTTGTTCAGCTTCCCAAAGAACTCAGCGTTAAGGGAACGGTGGATGCAGTTTGTTTTTCCGGGGCAGCAATGGAGGTGTGCAAGTGTTTGTTCCCATCATTTCGGTGACAAATGTTTTATAAACAAGGCCCAGTTTGACACTGGATTTTGCAGATCATTTGAAACAATATCAAATGTATCAAATGTCTGTGTTTTGTTGGCAATTTGTGCGTAAGTGCATATAATGTAAACAACACAAACGTATAGTGAATCAAAAGTTATCCAGAGATAATGCCATGCTCTATTGTGTGTGTGTACATGTGTGTGTGCTCGTGACTCTAGCTCCGCCCACTGCACGAGGCACGAGCTTGGCTGTTTTCAGAAAGAATCCGTACAGCGTATCTGTCTTTTATAAATCTGATAAAACTAAAGACTCTTCGGAGATATGAAGGATGTAATACTACTCTATAGGTACTCAAGATTAACATGAGATTGGCAGAAACTGTGTGTGTTATGTCCCCTTTATTATTAAAAATTGTATTAGATAGAAATAATATGGGGTAAGAATTTTAAAATTGTATTTATTTTTAGTTAAATATGGAGTCAAAATTAGAATTTTATTCTTATTTATCTGAAATTATTTATTTTTAGATAAATATGGAGTAACAATTTGACTTTATTATGATTTGAAACATTTAAGATTCTGCACTATTTCATGTCAGACTTTAATTGCCATTGGCAAAATGATTCTGCTTCTTTATCTTCTCTCAATTCTCTGCTGCAGTGTTTAGGTGCAACCCTGATCTGATGCATTGCAGTGCTTATAAAAAAATTGAACATCTCAAAAGTATCAAAGTCTCTGACAGCAAGCAAACAGGCATCCAAGTACATGATTATTCTAAGATACAACACGGAGCTCTGCTGTCAAAATTGTTTATCTGTCTTTTGTAGCAACACAGGAACAGAGTAAGCACTGCTATCAAAGGGGATGTTCTGCACCTTTGGTCAGTGCTCTTTCTCTCTCACACACACAAATGTAATCTATCTCTCGATCTTGCTAGGCTAATTATGTTCCCTGAGCTCTGAACACAAACCGCTTCACCCAAAACCAAGTTACTGACTAACCACAATTCATTTCAGTTTACAGAAAGATTGCCAGTCAGAGTGTGTTTGGGTCTATTTTTGTTTGTGAGTAGGCTATGCTTTTTAGTCTCTGGATATGCAATCCATTTGTAAAAATCAAGAAGTATGGTATTACTCAAATGAAGGGACTGATAGCCTATAGCTTGGAAGTAGAGCTGTATAATTAATCATTAAAAGATTGTGATCTCGATTCAATCACCCACACTGTCTTACACGATTCGCCTATGTCTATTAAAACCCGTGACAAAATCACACCCGAGCATTCAAATCTGCATCTTTTCAACAATACAGTATTGTTATTTCTGTGTTACAAATATTCATATTATCACAGAAGAACTGGGATAAAAGTTTATAGTTCGGATATAAACATTGATGTCTGCGGTATAGCTACACTCTCGGAAAAAAGCTACAAAAGCTATCACTGGGGCAGTACCTTTTTAAAAGGCACACTTTTGTACCTAAAGGGTGCATAATGGTACCTTAAAGGTATATATTCGTACCTAAAGTGTACATCTTAGTACCTAAAAAGAACAAAAGTGTACCTTTTGAAAAGGTACCACCCCAGTGACAGCTTTTGTACCTTTTTTTCTGAGAGTGTATCAAAAATCGAGTTCAGTATTGTTCCGAATATAACACAACCCTGAATATAAGATGACCCTGCCTTTTTAAGATGTACCTTTTGGAAGTCTTGTCTTTTAAAGAAAATACAGTACTTTATTTGAAAATAATTTTCATATTGCATATTTTTCGTATTTATTTTTTGTATTTAAAGTATGGTAAATACTGGTAAAATGTGCCAACAACAGTTATATTCAGAAGTAAACATGGCATAATTACCATAAAAATAACCTGTAGTTCTCATTTAGTTGATTTCACTATGACTGATTTCTCACCTTTTTTATGTACAGTGACAGATCCTGGCATGTCAAAAAACACAGGTGTTTGATCTGCATTACCTGTCTGATCCAGGGGGATATTTATTTCCTTAGGCCGATCGCATAGCATAAAAGACAGCAGTTTCTTCCTGAAGTCAGAGGGCAAGCGCTAATCCATTACGCTGCATCATTCTTATGCTGCATCAAAACGGCCGTTTCAAGGATATTGGCAGGCAAGTGCGTCAGTACGAAGCCGAAATAAGAAATGAGGGGCCTCGCTGGTGGGTAAGTTCAGCGATATCCAGTGCCTTCAGCTGGATGACGGCTCTGATTTTGGGCAGCCCTTATTTCTTTTTCGGCTACGTACTGACACACTTGCCTGTCAGTTTCTTCGAAGCGGCCACTTTTAGGACCGTGCTAAGCTTTTCTTTGACTGTTAGCATTAGTCTTTTTGGGCTCGCCATCTTCTAACTTTACACTCTGACACACCTGCTTAATGTGAGTTGTTTAAGGACTCCACTGTGTTAATCAGTCCGTTTATACAACAATATGGAACAATACGGTTAATCACCTTTTGAAAGTAACATGGTACTTTAAATAACTATTGTATCTTTATTACATTGCGACAAGTGATTGTTAAAACAATTATTTTGTCATTGAATCATTAATTCTAGAGATTTGTTCCAAATATGCTGATTCATCCAGTATTTACAAGCGAGTCATTGAATCATTCATTCAAACCGATTTAAAAAAAATCTCTGTTTGAAACAAAGAAACAAAAAAAATCTTAATTTATCCAGAATTGTGCAGCTCTACTTGGAAGAAATGACATAGGCTGAGTTTGGAATTGAAAGGAGTTGAATTCAGACCACGCAACATTTTAAAGTGTAAGGGAAAGAATGGGAATATACATTTTTATAACTACTTAGTGATTCTCTTTGTCTCCATGCTTCATGAAAGCCAGAAGGAGAGGTGGTGAAGAGGGGAGACAACATGAAACATGAGTGTTCCCATGGAAACGTATTCATCATTTGATTTTTAACTTGCTCTGTGCAGCTTAATTGCTCATCACAGTAATAACTTGACTCTAAACAAATACCATTTGTAGTATTTTTCCACCAATTATACATTGTAATGCCCCAAATATAAAAGTATTTGGACACTTTGTGTGCAATTAAAAATATATATATATATGTTCATTTGCATTAGCAAAAAAAAAAGTGGCCATGTGGCATTTGCAAAAAAATTGCACTTCACTTTTCTTGCCTTCTGACTTTATAATGAAACTGATTTGATTTCATTATTTCATTATTTCATTTCATTATTATTCATTATTTCATCACGTTGTTTTGTTCTTGAAGAGTGCTTTTCCATTTAAGAACTTTAAGAACACTTTTAGAAAGTTAAGAACATGTTTCCATTTTCTTTTTTTTGTTTTTATCTTAAAGCTGCAGTCCGTAATTTCCCCCCCTTTTCGCCATCTCTGTTTGAAATTGCAGTTATTCGCGGAATTATCAACTTTACGTGAATTGTGCCTCGGCACGGCACAGCACGGATGAATCCAATGTATTGAGGAGAATGTGCGGCTGTCAGTCACGCACCGGTGTGGATACTGTCATTCGGATTGATCATACAGATTCTACTTTTTGAAAGTATGACCAACAGAAGAATTTTCACCGGAAAATGTCATCTGAAACAAATAAGTAGCTAACATCCACTTTTGCTCTGACCAACTAAGGGGAAAAAAATCATTGCAATAAATCGCGCTTATTAGCCTAAATCTAACGATTGCTTATCATATCACGTCAAACCGCGCAAATTATACTTGTTTTCAAATTGTTAATGTTAACAACATCAGCATTGCGTGACTACATTTAATGTGTATTAGGGCTACCTGTAGTTCAGTTTCCGTTTCTGTGCAGTCTAATTTCTAATGGACCCTTTCCACAGACTGTGATGACGCGTTTTAACGGTCATCAATATCGTAAATCCTGCAATGTTTTTTGTATTTTCATTTTTTTTTTTAAATGTATGTACATTAATAACACTAATACTTTGTATTAAATTACTTTTGCATCAAATTACAAAAAACAACTTACCGCTGCTGTGAGGGTGTTTCTAATACAGCGTCTATGGGAGTGATGGTAAAAATAACATCTTTCTCTCTTTTCACTGCCATTATCAATCTCACTCTATTTTTTCCCTCTTTTTGAAAGTTGTGAAATCACTATTGTGGAGTTTTTCTTTTGCGATTTGAGCAAACGGGGACACAAAAAATATATTTAATGTATTCTCTCATTCACCGCTATAATAGTTAACCCAACTATGACGACTTCCGCTTTGAGAAACCTGGAAATGTGAAAAGGGTCTATATACCAACAAATTAATGTGGAGTAGAGGTGAATTGGCACAACAAAGAAAACTCTGTAACTGTATGAATTAAGCAAACAAGTGTGCTACTGTTACATAATTGAACCATTGAAATGTCTAACCTGTCCAGCTGAAAAAAAGCCGTCTCTGCGTCCGTTTTGAACTCCTTCAAAACACGGAGTTCGTGCCACCTTTCAAAAGCCCTTTTTATCCTTGTAAATTTTGCATAGGCCAGTTGCAGACTCTGTTTTTCTGTAGCCTCTCCGAAAGTCCGAAGTCTTTTGCATTTTACAACGGATGAATCTCCAGTTGTCACTACAGTGATTGTCGTTTGAACCTTTCTGGATCCGCCATCTAATTGATAAGTTTAATTATATCAAGTGCTGTGAGAAAAGGCTATAAATCTCCACCTCCAACATCCTCACACGCAATATATCCTACTAGCTGGGACACCTTCTTTATGTGCACAGATGTGACGTAATGACGCAAAGACGTGCTCAAATTTCCCGCGGAAATCCACCAGTACCACTGGAATTAAAAACATTATTACAAGCTTACCGTTGTGAATCGAGCTAAGGTAAGCAAATAGTTTTGAACACTGGGTGGTTATGTACTTGCTCAATTTATTTTAGATAATTTTTAACCCAAAAAAGTTACGGACTGCAGCTTTAAGTATAGATATTAATATTGCCCATTATTGTTTATGTTAGTGTTTATTGGCAATAAGATATTTGACAAAGATGTTTATTGGTTTATTGGTATTAGGCCACTGATATGACTGCATTCTTCATCCCATGAGAGTACTTGTTCATGAAATATACATGCTAAATAAGTTAAATATAGCATGTGCTATGATTTATTTGAACTGAAATAGGGCTGAAGTAGTTAAAGCAACTTATTTTTTTGAGAAATCAATGTTTTTATGTTACATATTAAGTTCCTCTAACTCAATATAGTTTGTTGGTCGAACACAATTTCATTCGAAGTAGTCATAACTCATAAGTCAAACTGTTGCGTTGTTTTGTTGTTGTTGTTGTTGAGACACATTTTAGTGTACATTATTTTAAAACTTTAAGTATATTTAGCCTATTTCTTTATGGGGTAGGACTTTTAATGAGGGTAAACTATTAGTGACTGATGTTTTTTAGGGTCACTGAAGACTGTCACGAGGTATGTGGTTTTTAACTTCCACACACAAGCCTGCAGCTTCTTCACAATGTAAACACCATCTTCACTCATCTAGGACTCGCAATGAATCACAATCAGTTTTCCTAAGCAAATAATCTTTCTGAATGGCCACACGCTGCTGTGAGAAGGAGCTGTGGGAATATGCAAACAGATGGGATTCTTAAGTCATTTGTTTAAAAAAAAGGCATATTTTCTGGTTTTGTCAGATTTTTTTATTTTTTTGGAGTGACTATTTACTCCATGCAGCAGATGTAAAACCTGACCGTTTTTTCCTGGTTGTTTGTAAAACCTGTAAAGAAATCTAGATGGCCAGCTTCAGACCAGCAATATAGCAAAATGGCAGTGGCTTCATTTTGAAATCTGCTTCCCAATGCTCAATCAGTGTGGGCTGTTTTGTTTGTTTTGTTACTTTGACACATATTACCTACCTAACGAAGCATTGTTGTAGACCATGTACACCCTTTCATGGAGACGATATTCCCTGGTGGCTGTGGCCTCTTTCAGCAGGATAACACGCCCTGCCGCAAAACAAAAATGGTTCAGGAATGGGTTGAGGAGCACAACAACGAGTTTGAGATGTTGACTTGGTCTCCAAATTCCCTAGATCTCAATCCAATCGAGCTTCTGTGGGATGTGCTGAACAAACAAGTCCGATCCATGGAGGCCCCACCTCGCAATTTACAGGACTTAAAGGATATGCTGCTAACATCTTGGTGCCAGATAGCACAGCACACCTTCAGGGGTCTAGTGCAGTCCAGGGCTGTTTTGGCAGCAAAAGGGGGACCAACACAATATTAGGAAGGTGGTCATAATGTTATGCCTGATCGGTGTGTATATAAAAGATGCATCATTTATATGCAAATTTTTTTTAAAGAACTGCCATCTGCTGAAACGTCACTTTTTTTTCTTTTCTTTTTTGAGAAGCAGTAGGTTCTTTGTAGGATCCTATACAGCAGCCTTAGTTGCGGTTAGATCACAGCTGGCCAATATCACTGCTCGCCTCATTTTAGAGAGTCAAATTAACCCTGGTGAGAACTTTTAAATCACAACAGAGCTCTACAAAGTGCATGTTGGCATTGCGAATGTTGCATGACTTATGCTGTTGTTATTCACCATCCTCTATTGCAGAGCAGTTAGAGTCACATTTTCTTGGAAAAAGCACAAATGAGCTCGTTTATGATGCTTTTATGGAATGGTCTTGTAATACTAAAGACATACATATAGTGTGGGCCTGAAGTCTGAGACCACTTTGAAAATCAATTCTTATAAAACATTCTTTAAACAAACGTTATAATGTCAAACGAAGACTCTGCCATAGGCCACCAATTAAATAAGCAAATTTGTGACATTAATCATGTTAAACTCCTTTGTACAGATGGTGAAATTTTCTTGATTCCATTGAAGGACAGGAAACATATCATGCCACATGATTATCAGGTTTTACTTCAGCTTGTGGAGTTTATGCAGCTCAAGTGCTGCTGTTTTTAAAGTAGCAGTGTATTTTAAAATGTTGCATTTTATATTTTATATATATAATATAATGTACATTATATAAAGCAATTACTTTTAATTCAGCAAAATAAGAGCCTGATATTTGCGATACTTACAGTATACTTATTTTTGGCATTTGACAATCAGCTCTGCGATTTAAACGGGTGAAGGCTATTATCAAACCCCCTAGTTTTGGATGTCATTTACAGACAAGACTTTTTAGTAGTTTGCTGCAACAGTTTGCAGCATTTACCATATACACTCACCTAAAGGATTATTAGGAACACCTGTTCAATTTCTCATTAATGCAATTATCTAATCAACCAATCACATGGCAGTTGCTTCAATGCATTTAGGGGTGTGGTCCTGGTCAAGACAATCTCCTGAACTCCAAACTGAATGTCAGAATGGGAAAGAAAGGTGATTTAAGCAATTTTGAGCGTGGCATGGTTGTTGGTGCCAGACGGGCCGGTCTGAGTATTTCACAATCTGCTCAGTTACTGGGATTTTCACGCACAACCATTTCTAGAGTTTACAAAGAATGGTGTGAAAAGGGAAAAACATCCAGTATGCAGCAGTCCTGTGGGGGCAAAAATGCCTTGTTGATGCTAGAGGTCAGAGGAGAATGGGCCGACTGATTCAAGCTGATAGAAGAGCAACTTTGACTGAAATAACCACTCGTTACAACCGAGGTATGCAGCAAAGCATTTGTGAAGCCACAACACGCACAACCTTGAGGCGGATGGGCTACAACAGCAGAAGACCCCACCGGGTACCACTCATCTCCACTACAAATAGGAAAAAGAGGCTACAATTTGCACGAGCTCACCAAAATTGGACAGTTGAAGACTGGAAAAATGTTGCCTGGTCTGATGAGTCTCGATTTCTGTTGAGACATTTAGATGGTAGAGTCAGAATTTGCCGTAAACAGAATGAGCACATGGATCCATCATGCCTTGTTACCACTGTGCAGGCTGGTGGTGGTGGTGTAATGGTGTGGGGGATGTTTTCTTGGCACCTTAGTGCCAATTGGGCATCGTTTAAATGCCACGGCCTACCTGAGCATTGTTTCTGACCATGTCCATCCCTTTATGACCACCATGTACCCATCCTCTGATGGCTACTTCCAGCAGGATAATGCACCATGTCACAAAGCTCGAATCATTTCAAATTGGTTTCTTGAACATGACAATGAGTTCACTGTACTAAAATGGCCCCCACAGTCACCAGATCTCAACCCAATAGAGCATCTTTGGGATGTGGTGGAACGGGAGCTTCGTGCCCTGGATGTGCATCCCACAAATCTCCATCAACTGCAAGATGCTATCCTATCAATATGGGCCAACATTTCTAAAGAATGCTTTCAGCACCTTGTTGAATCAATGCCACGTAGAATTAAGGCAGTTCTGAAGGCGAAAGGGGGTCAAACACAGTATTAGTATGGTGTTCCTAATAATCCTTTAGGTGAGTGTATACTATATTGCCAAAAGTTTTGGGATGTCTGCCTTTACATGCACATGAACTTTAATGAGGCCAGTCAAGTTCCTCCACACCAAACTTGCTCATCCATGTCTTTATGGACCTTGCTTTGTGCACTGGTGCGCAGTCATGTTGGAACAGGAAGGGGCCATCCCCAAACTGTTCCCACAAAGTTGGGAGCATTAAATTGTCCAAAATGTCTTGGTATGCTGAAGCATTAAGAGTTCCTTTCACTGGAACCAAGGGTCCAAGCTCAACCCCTGAAAAACAACCCCACACCATAACCCCCCTCCACCAAACTTTACACTTGGCACAATGCAGTCAGGCAAGTACCGTTCTCCTGGCAACCGCGAAACCCAGACTTGTCCTTTTGGATTGCCAGACAGAGAAGCGTGATATGTCACTCTAGAGAACACGTCTCCATTGCTCTAGAGTCCAGTGGTGGCGTGCTTTACACCACTGCATCTGACGCATTGCATTGCACTTGGTGATGTAAGGCTTGGATGCAGCTGCTCAGCCATGGAAACCCATTCCATGAAGCTCTCTACACACTACACACTGTTCTTGAGCTAATCTGAAGGCCACACAAAGTTTGGAGGTCTGTAGCTATTGACTCTGCAGAAAGTTGGCGACTTATATATATATATTTTTTTTTTTTTTTTTTTTGCACAAGAGGATTGTGCTAAAAAAAAGAGCATGGAAATAAACTACTGAATTCATCCTGAGATTTCTAAATGAGAGCATGGAAAGGCTGCAGACGTTTTAAAAAGGTCAGAAACTTCACTGAAACTGTAACAGTTAAATTCGCTCACCTATTCACTTATAGAACAGCTATTAGGGAGGTGACCTTTATCCTTCAGCAGACAGTAACTTTTGGTAAACCAAATTTTATTTCAAGGATGGCAAAGAGTGATTGTGTACTGTATAACTCTGTCTAATAAGGATAATAATATTTGCATCATGCCACTTGCTCTCCATAACATATTGTGCCTCATTCCATGGCTGCAATTCCGAGATGTTCCTCCATTAGTCTGCTGTCAGTACAATCTCTAATTACACACTGCATGAGTCTTGAGAACGATGCCTGCCAGCAACACTTTTTAGATCTGCTCAAAAATCTGCTTTTCAAGCGTCGAACAGATTGGTTCCTTGAGACAAAGCTGTCCTTTGCTTGTAAATGACAACTTTTAAAAAATTGCATGACTGTTACTGCTAGGTATACAGTTTAAACCAGGATTTCCCTGCTGTAGCATACTGCAAAGGCCAGTTATCAATTAACTAGTCAGATCTGGAAAGGTTTGCTGGAATATCCATAAAGAGAGGATGGAGAAAATCTTACATATTAATAATAATATTACAGATTAGGAGAATGAAATGATCACACACCTTTTTCAAAAAGACTTATCCATCGGATTGCCAGACAGAGAAGCGTGATTCGTCACTCCAGAGAACACGTCTTCCCTGCTCTAGAGTCCAGTGGCGGCGTGCTTTTCACCACTGCATCCGACGCTTTGCATTGCACTTGGTGATGTAAGGCTTGGATGCAGCTGCTCGGCCATGGAAACCCATTCCATGAAGCTCTCTACACACTGTTCTTGAGCTAATCTGAAGGCACAAAGTTTGGAGGTCTGTAGCTATTGACTCTGCAGAAAGTTGGCAACTTTCTTTGCACAGGTGGCAACCTATCACAGTACCACGCTTGAATTCACTGAGCTCCTGAAAGCGACCCATTCTTTCACAAATGTTTGTAGAAGCAGTCTGGGGGATACCATTTCAATGAAAGGGTGTACATGGTCTGCAACAATGCTTAGGTAGGTGGTATGTGTCAAAGTAACATCCACATGGATGGCAGGACCCAAGGTTTCCCAGCAGAACATTGTCCAAAGCCCAAACGTTGCCTCCGCCGGCTTGCCTTCTTCCCATAGTGCATCCTGGTGCCATGTGTTCCCCAGGTAAGTGACGCACAAAAACCCGGCCATCCACGTGATACAAAAGAAAACGTGATTCATCAAACCAGGCCACCTTCTTTCATTGCTCCGTGGTCCAGTTCTGATGCTCATGTTCCGATTGTTGCCGCTTTCGGTGGTGGACAGGGGTCAGCAGCTATGCAGCCCCATACGCAACAAACTGCGATGCACTGTGTATTCTGACACCTTTCTATCAGAACCAGCATTAACCTTTTGAGCAATATGAGCTACAGTAGCACGTCTGTTTGATCGGACCACATGGGCCAGCCTTCGCTCCCCACGTGCATCAATGAGCCTTGGCCGCCCATGAACCTGTCGCCGGTTCACCACTGTTCCTTCCTTGGACCACTTTTGATAGATACTGACCACTGCAGACCAGGAACACTCCACAAGAGCTGCAGTTTTTTTCAGAGATGTCCTGACCTAGTCTCTAACCATCACAATTTGGCCCTTGTCAAACTTGCTCAAATCCTTACGCTTGCCCACTTTTCCTGCTTCTTCTAACACATCAACTTTGAGGACAACATATTCACTTGCTGCCTAATATATCCCACCCACTAACAGGTGCCGTGATGAAGAGATAATCAGTGTTATTCACTTCACCTGATGTTATGTTAATGTTATGCCTGATAGGTCTATATTTGCGTTAATGAGCAGTTGAACAGGTATACCTAATAAAGTGGCTGGTAAGTGTGTGTATATATAAGCGTGTGTGGTTCATTTTTAATAAGTCCTATGCAAAAGGAGATTTAAAGCCCAGATACTGCTGATTTTTAGGTCATTAGTTCTTGAGTCGTAACCAAGCCTGGCTTACTTTTGACCTACAGAGTGCTTTGCAAGTGGGGTCAGATTACACTCAAAATGTCTTATCACATACTATGTGACACGTTAGTTCCTTTTGCCCACTCATGGCCTGGCTTACATGCCCAAGGTCGATGGAAAAAGCTTGTGTTGTCATTTTATCTCCACTTGAGTTCCCTCTCTCTCAAATCTGCATCATTTGATCTGGGCTGTATGGATCCACTCTACCTCTCTCTCTCCCTTTGTCTCAGCATGCTCCCACTGTAAGATCCAACATCTGATCTCTCTCCTTTCTTCTCTTTATCTTTATCTCTCCCTCTTCTAAACTTCCTCTGTTTCTTATCGCTGTCTTTTTAGGATCATTTCTCACTTTGTTTCTCCCTGTCTGTTTCCTGCATTGACTCAGGACATCTTCAAAAGTCCTATAAGATATATAGTTACAATACATTTGCAGTGATATAAAAATTAAGCAATGTTGTTAGTACTGTGGTAATCACAATGTGACCTATGTTAGGGCTGTTAAGTTTTCTAATGACATGCCAGCAGTTTTCCATCACCTTGACTTGCATGAAGCAGTTTTCCATCACCTTGACTTGCATAAAGAAGTTTTCCATCACCTTGACTTGCATGAAAAGCGTCTGAATCATGAACAAATCATTCTATGGAGAGTTTTCTGTTTGTGGAACTGCTCTGGACTGCCAGCAGTGGGGTGCTTTGGCAACTTATCTCAAACTGGCTTATGATAAAAGGTATAATAGTGCATTTTTATAGAATACCATTGTCGAAGACGGCCTTTAAAGCTAAACACCATAATTTATGGTTGCAAGCCATTAAGTGGACAGACTGGACTGATGAAACCTGCTAAGATTAGCCTACTATTAAACCATGAATTTGATGTAAACAATAGGTCTACATAATATTCACATATGCAGTTCATAATATATTAGCATGAAATAATATTTAAACCTTAAACATTTAAACTCAGAACATTTCTATCTCTCAATTCTGACTTTTTTTCTTGCAATTGAGAGTTTATATTTCCCAAATTCGGTTATAAACTGATTCTGAGCGAATGGTGGGATAAAAACGAGCAATTCTGAGGAAAAAAGACAGAATAATGAGTTTATATCTCGCAATTCTGATTTTTCTACTCAGAATTGTGGGATATAAACTTGGAATTGCAAGGAAAAAAAAGTCATAATTGTGAGATGAACTGGAAATACAATATTAGGTTCAACTAAACCTAAAGTTAAGAAGCTAATGCGAAATGTTTAATTGTACAGAACCTGTCAGACTGCAAAAAATAAACAAATACATATACTTATTTTATTATTATTACTATTATTATTATTATTATTAAAATTACAATTATGCAATGAAAATACAATATCAACTTATCTTCAACCCACCATAAAGTTAAGATGCTAAAGCTAAATGTTTAATTGTACAGAACGGGTCAAACTGCAAATAATAAGACGAAAAATACATATGTTTATTTCATTATTATTATTATTATTATTGTTACCCTTAACATCTTTTTAAACCCTTTTAGAGAAAATGCATCAAAAGGATGAAAATCCATTATTATTATTATTTTTAAAAACCACAATTATGCATTAAAAATTAATGTTACATTTTAAAGAATTAACCAAAATACATAATAATAATAATAATAGTAATTAAAAAAAACAAAAAACATAACACTCTTTTAATCCATTTTAAAGAAAATGCATCATCAAAAGGCTGAAAAAGAATCTGAAAAAGATCTATCACTTACAGATAGTTGGATTGATAGATAAGGGAGAATAAATTGTTAAATTGCCATCCTATGGGTCTGTAGGTCACTAGTGTTCTGAGATAACATTTAGCTGCCACTAAGGACTGAGGTTATCTCTGAATGAGATAGCTGCCAAGCAACTAGCAGGAAATTCGAGGAGGTGACAGTGTCTGCTCTCATGGGGCACTGGCTAAAATTAAGGGCTGACACACAGCCTCTCCACTCAACCTGTGGATAAGGACCAGTACAGCGATCAACACGGGAATTCTGAAGGTCCAATGGCCTTGTTATAATTGATGGCTAATAATAGATGACAGTTTGCCTTCAGCACGGTTTTGGTTCTATCTGTCCTTTTGGGGCGAGGCTAATGCAGTCAATTGAGGCGTGCCGTGATCCCGTGCAATGGGCCTTCTTGAACGGCAACGTCAAGAGTGCTGGCTTATAGGCAGTGTTAATGGGACAATCAGTTAGCCTCTCATCCTTAGGCCACGATATGAGGCTCTTGGGTGCTGTCCTCTTAGCCTGTGCCTTCACCTCTTAAGGGCTTTTAAAGGCTTCCGTAGCCGTCCGTCTGTCACATTATGACTCAATGAAATCAGCCTTCCCCCTCTTTAGGTGTGTGAAGGAAAAGTGAGGGAGAGGGAGAGATATGGCCCACTATGGGGACATTAGTCTTGAGAAGAGCCTCTGTGACAGTAATTGGACTGCAGGACTTTGAGTGTACATCATTTCTGCAGCTATGGAGGAGCATGTAGCATGTTAGCGTTAGTTGGCATTCTATCATCTCCCAGCCATTTAGGAACATGGCTGTCTCTGTACATCAATTTTGTTGTACTGTGAAAATGTGGACAGCTGACAGATTGGGTTTTAACCCATAAGCCATCAAGAAACAACTGTGTGGTCTGCCCTTGAAAATCATACCACAGACCTGATTGGAATGCAGGGTAAATTTAGGAATTGGTTCCGAGTGTGAATTTGATTAGAACTGGCTACGCCACACAAAATGTTGACTCTTGAATGACAGAAAGAGGATTTTACTGAATTGCATTTCTGAGTACATTTAGCACAGTCAGTCACACAACAAAACAATTTCAGTTGTCCAACACATGTGTTCCAAACTTTTACTAATTATGAATTTCCTTTTTCATATGTGGAATTTTTCTCAACCTTTTTTCTGATTAGACCTATATATATATATATATAAATTGTTTTAATGTTATTTAAAGTACATTATGATAAATACTTTGCTTGTTACATACACGTGAAACATTTCAGCCGTGAATAAATTATAAATGTTATTATGTTCACCTGTCTAGCGATGAATGTTTATGCTGAAGTATAATTAAATAACGGCCCTGACTACTGAACTAGGGAGCTGATTAAGATGCACCCTTTGTTTATTGAATAAAAGAACATATAATTACTCCACCCCCCCACCCCCCCACCCCACCCCCTCTATATATTTATGCAGTATAAAAGTTAAACCTTAGTAAATCACCATTTAAATACCCTCCTCCTATAAATTTAGCATCTGAAAGGGAAACTCCTACAAATGCATATGCAATAAGGTCAGCCGCAAAAAGAACTCTGTCCACGCCTTTTCAGCGCTAATTTTTCACTGCGTGCCTTACTAAATCCTGACAGTAGTTTTTTAACGCCAAACGAGGGTTTGCATTGGTGCAAGCTGTTAGTAAATCTGGCCCTAAATATATTGCACTTTTAATCTTGCAATAATGAAATTTAAGAATTATTCAAGTAGTTTTATTTAAAAAAAAATCATGCAGCAGTAATAACAGTGGTATGTGGTATGGCTCTGTATGAGACTAAATTGCCATCTACACATGCTGTTGAACTGTCAACCTAGTGCTGTCCCGTAATAGGTCATGGGTCTTTCACAGGTATCCCACAGAGAAAATCAAATATGTAATAACAAACTTGACCTTCTGCTAGCAAAATGTACTGTTGTTTTTCTTCAGCAGCAACTTCACTTGGCTTATGTCTTACTGTGGATTGTAATTCCCAAATAGCCAGACCACTGTAGGTTACCATCATGTTCCCATAATCAAATACAACCCCTGTGAGTGTATCAAGAGACTCCATATAATATCTGGAGGAAATGGTGTTGCCATAATTTGTCCTGCCTGCCCTCCAGATATTGCCAGTCGCCCACCAGTCTCAACTGTGTCTCAGTATATCTCTGTACCACCTTTTCTCCTTCAATCTTAAACTTAAAAATCTCAGAAATGTCTCTTCAAGGAGAGGAAGGGGCAGTGAAGTACTTGAGTAATTATAATTCATTACTGAAGTATTTTTGGGTAATAAATACCCAATTTTGCTTGAGCACTAAAGGCTAAAACAAATAACCAATAGGCTATATATCACCACACTTCCCCAGCTGATTGATTGCATAATTTTTGTATTACAAGATTTCTGAAATATTATGTTTAAATATGCAAATTATGCATTATCTAATTGAATATGCACTAGACCAGAACAGAAACTGAACAAGCCATTGTCAAAATTCTTGTTTCATTTTGTTGACATGTTAGAGTCAAAGGTTTTTAGAGAGGGTTTTTTTTTGGTTATCTTTTTATCATTCCATAAAAATTGTCACCAATTTTTTTTTTAGGAATAAAATGTTGCAGAAAATCATACAAATGATATATGAACAAACCACTCTGTGAAAACATTCTGTAGTTAGGAATAAAACTGTAAAGGTTGGTGTATGCAAATGCTCCTAAATTGAAGTTTTCTCTGTCACTGCACTGGAAAAAAAAAATTCCGAGAAGTTTTAAGATATGTATTGCAATTGAAATCTACAGATGCAAATAAAGTGCAAGAAAATAAACTCTTAAGTGTATTTTGGATATTTTCTTTCCACTAGTCTTAAACAGCACATTATGAAATGCCAAATAGACCAAAATCTCAGAATTGACCAGTGCATGAAAAAACTATTTTTGCATGTAGTGTCTTGCCTTAAAGTCCGTAGTCAATAAATGTATCCCTTAAAACTCATCTTTGATCATCAAAATGACATATTTAAAAGTTTTTTTTCCCGTCTTCGTGCATTAAAGGCTTAATTCACCTAAAATGAAAATTCTGTTCTTAATTACTCACCCTCATGTCGTTCCAAACCCATAAGTCAAGTCAAGTCAAGTCACCTTTATTTATATTGTGCTTTTTACAATGCAGATTGTTTCAAAGCAGCTTCACAGTGTTAAACAGGAAAATAATGCAACCGAATTTGATTCGGCTGTAAAGCCGCTCTGGAGAAAACATCTAGCTTATTTCAATTATCATATATATTCAAGTAATGTAGTTGACCTAGATAATTTAGTTTAGTAATTAAATTTATTTGGATATTTATTTGAAAATTTAGTGTCCCCAACTGAGCAAGCCAAGCCAAAGCGACAGTGGCAAGGAACCAAAACTCCATCAGGTGGCATAATGGAGAAAAATAAACCTTGGGATAAGACCTTCATTCATCTTTGGAACACAAATTAAGATATTTTTGATGAAATCTGAGAGCCCCCTCCATAGACAGCTATTTAATTAACACTTTCAAGGCCCAGAAAGGTAGTAAAGACATCATTAAAATCGTCCATGTGACTTCAGTGGTTCAATCTTAATTTTATGAAGCGACAAGAATACTATTTGTGCGCAAAAAACAAACAAAATAACTTTATTTCTTAGCCTGTGTCAGACTTACGCTGTTGACGTAGTGTAAACAGTGCAGAATTTTCATTGTTCTATGGCAGAACGACTCGTGCGTCTTGGTGCTCACGTGAACAGTGTCGGCCAATGGTAAGCCGGTGTTCTGTCGATTTGTCCTACCTTGTCAGATTTTGCTACCTCCCATTAAAACAATATAGGTAGCACAATTCGACAGCAAAAAATGCTACCTATCAGATTGTGCATCATATTCATGTGATTTGAGGTGTTATTAATATCCATATCTACCCCTACCATAAAACTATGTTAATAATGAAAAAAATAAATATTAAACATTGATGTGCGCATGCGCAGTAAGCCCTGGTAGGACAATCTGATGGGTAGGGTGATATGTCAGGACACCGGCATCCTGGAAGTGCTGCACTGTTTACATTACATAAACAGCATAAGAGTCTGACACAGGCTAGAAGAAATTGTTAAATAAAGTTGTTATTTTGTATGTTTTTTTGTGCACAAAAAGTATTCTTGTCGCTTCATAACATTAAGGTTGAACCAGTCACATGGATGATTTTAACAATCTCTTTACTACCTTTCTGGGCCTTGAAATCGGTCGTTGTGTTGCGGTCTATGGAGGGGTCAGAGAGCTCTCGGATTTCATCAAAAATATCTTAATTTGTGTTCTGAAGATGAACGAAGGTCTTACGGGTTTAGAACGACATAAGGGTGAGGAATTAATGACAGAATTTTCATTTTTGGGTGAACTAACCCTTTAAAATAGCTTGAATGTAACTCAGATCTATGAATATGCAAAATAGCCCCAAATTAGCCCCACTTCCACTCAATCACTCAACCACTCAATCACACCAGCTCAGAGACCCACTCAGTCGACTTTTACTCAAGTTACTGCAGTAAACGCTGCACAATGGTATCACTCTTTACAATGTCGGACACATAACGGTAATTAATATGATTAGTCTTTTGCTTGACCACGTTATTAAACAGCTAATAATGTATTGCTAATGTTACACAAACCAATTTCCCATTCACCATCTTTAGTCTGCCTTCTAAAAATCAATCAGCATCCTTAGAAATGCTTTGAACATCATAGAACGTCAGTGGTGAAAGGCATATAGTTCATCATAATATACATCATACTCATAATTTACCCGCTATATTGCTAAATGTACCCGATTATTCATATAAACAGAAAAATATACCAGTATTTCTTCTTTTGAGACTCCCCTATTTCACAGCACAGTAATGATGATATGCTAAAGCCCTGCCCGCATGTTGATTTGATTGGTTACAAGATAGTTTGTTTTAACGTCAGAAACACCAGCGATTTCAAACCGCGTTTTTGAGGCTGTCTTTGTTTCATTGGACTTTTAAGGAGAAAATACTCAGCAATGGTGTTGACTTATGAATCTGCACATGGTTTGTCTTAAAGCATATTAAAAACGCCACATAGACATATTAACAACATAAATTCATAAGTCAGTTTGAACAGCTTATAAAGAGTTTACTTTTAAATGCTTGAGTACAATTCCAAAAGTTTTTTTTTAGATAGGTAGTTTGACTTAGAATTAAGTCAAATTTTGACCCCATATTCATACTTTAACTTGAGTTTAATTAGGTGGTACATCTTACACCCCTGGATAGTGGATGTCCATGACACTGAATATGAATGTGTTTTTCCCTCACACGAGGCTTACTGATAGCTTCTGATGAGCGCTGCTGGAGGCGCATTAATGATCTCGCCGGGTGTCTTCACAGCTCCAGGTTGAGACACATTAATGTAGATGGGTGACTGTGGATATATGTCGGCTCGGAAATGTTCCTGTGATTCATATGAGGAGCAATCATAGATCATTTAAGGTGTTCCGGAGCTGGCAGGCAATCTGATAATGAACACATGGAGGGGCGTCAGGCCGGAAGGATGCAAATGATGCCAGCATCAGTAGGGGCCTTTACGCTCAGGATTAAACATGGCTTTTAACGTGTTTATCATTAACGCAACATGTTTGAAGACCCAACGACAGCAATATGGCCATCAACGGGGAATCGCTGAATCTTGGCTACCAACCAAGGCTTAACAGCGTGGTATTAGTCACACAGCGTCAAAGAGTCGCACTTTAATATTAGAGTAACATTATAGTAAGGGAGCACCAGTACCAAGAGCAGTTCACTTCATGTCCATTTCTCATGGCACACTTCATAAATTTAGAAATGTGGTTCTCATACTTTTTTCCAGGTGGTGTACCACTTCTGTGCAGACCATCTAACAACCCCAACTACATTGGTTACAAATTATGTGCAAAAAAATAAATGAAAATTAAATATACTGTTAATTTTAGATTAACCTAAATGAGCCAAAATATATATTAATAATACTGTAATATATTAATATTAATATAATAATATTAACACAATTAGTTCATTTATTGTTGAGTTAATTTAATGTTGGTGCTATTTGTCAAATAATACATGTGTATATATTTACTTATATTTATATACATTTACTAATAATACATATATAATTATATTATAAATAAGTATTACATATTATAAATAATTATATATAATATGTAATACTTATTTATAAATGCATTTATAATTTATTTATACATATATTAATAATAATATATTAAATATACAAAATTATAAATATTTCAATACTTATACCTATACACAGTTTTATTTAACGCATTTAATTCATTGTTATTGATTAGTCAGTTTGTTCTTGTTGCATTTTGTCAAATAATACATTTATGTATATTTCATATTTATGTATTAATTTATTGTTGTAAATAAATATAATATTTTTATTAATAATAATAATTTATATTAAATGGTAGTATTGAATATTTATTATTTATACACCTTTAACAAAATTATTATAAGTTATATTTGTCATAATTCTATATATTAAATATTTGTATATATTTCTTTTTTCTTTTACCTGGCCATTTTCAATCTTTGTCGGACTACAGTTTGACGACCATCTGTAATTTCTGCCCTTTCATGGCAGTAGGTGAGGGTTTACTGCACTTTCATTTCAGATAGACTCTCTCACGTTCCCGTTACATCCCACATGATCTCCATTTAAGGGGAATGCAGGCCGAACAGAACTGAAAGCTTCTTTTTTTCCCCCAGTGAAGATGAGTCAGACCCAGCTGGTACCAACCGTGCCCTGGGCTGCCTCAACAAAGCTCCAAATCCTCCTGCTGTGGCTCACATTCACTGTGCCTCCTTCCCTCCCATCCTCGCTCTCTCCTTTCTGCGAAGAGCCTTTTAACCTCCACGGTCTTGGCCCACTGCAGGAAGAGCGGGAGATGGAGACTGGTTGCAAGATTTAGGGCACGTTCACCTCTATTCAGGCCATTTCTGGGAAGGGAGTGCATCATTGCAGCCTGAAGGATGACAGGGGCTGTTTCTAGATTTCATTTTCAACAGCAAGATGTTGAGAACATGGCTTCTTTCTTTCCGTCCTCTTTCCTTTTACGTTTTGCATTTTAGTGTCCAAATGCATTAGTACTCTGCTGTTGTGGGCATGCTGAGTCATTTGGCCATTAAAATAATTATCTCTGCAATCATGACATGATTTCAGATGATTGGCCCAATGGGGGAAAATAGTATGAAGTGCCACCAGTTCTGGGTAATGTCAAAGCTAAATGTTAATTTCAGTACAAAAATGCATTATTTTACTAGTGACCTCTACTCTCTGGTCTAATTTTAACACAGGTACGAGAGATCCAGTAGTTTGAGGTGATGTTTTGTGGGGATGAATTAATATAGCACATGGGCTAAAAGAAAACTTGTGTATATGTAGGTGCGGCATTGTTTGTTTCTGTGACTTGTCAACATTGAGCTGTGAGGTTACAGAGCACAAATTAAGATGCACTAAAGCCTTACCTAAGTCCATAATTATCAAGGTAGACACACATTTAGTTGAGAGATGCACTCTGGGTAACTGCATCCCACCGCCCACGCAAAGCATTATTTTGTAGCACACCCACTTCTCTTATTGTCGGAGCACTCAACACAACTCTGACCTACTGTCACAGTAAAGCTCTCCCACAGCATGCAGAGAAAGGGAAAATTAATATAAACATGGTGGCATCTTTCAGATAGCACCAAATTTGATTTAAGCCTTGAAACTGGTCTTTTTTTCTAGATTCATGCACTCCTCAATTGATAAAATTACTTTCAGTAAGATTTCTGTGTAGCTCTGACGTGTGTGTCACAGATTGAACAAAAGATCGCCTTAGGCTTTGGCGTATTGCTGTTTGGTGACCTTTCTTTCAGAGTGAGGGGAGAAAGTGAGACGGAAAAAGCGTGTAAACAATTTTGTTACTGTGTAGTGTAACACTTTTCCTTTAAAATGTTGCTGGTGCAGATTTGTGGGCTGCAGATCTCTCAGAATCGGCCTGCATTTTCACTGTTTTACAATATAACCTTGTTGTGTTGACTTTGTGAGTCTTCAAAGTTTTGAAGACATTTTTAGCATTCAAAGACATTTAACTCTATGCTAATTTTACGTTTTGAATTTTTTAACAGTTTACTATGCGATCTCGCCAATAAAATATTGGACATTTATTCAAAAAGGTTACATGGTCTTAAAAATAGTCACACTGGTGATCTTAGCGTTCAAATTTGATCAAAATAGGAAATGAATGGGAAATACAAAAATTCCATATATCACAACCCCTCAAAATACAAAATATTATTAACAAAAAAGTTACACTTATTGGGCTCTATTTTAATGATCTAAGCACTTAGGGCGTTTGGAAGCGGGCCGAGACCCATCTTTTCAGCGGTCTTGGTGCGCAGCAGGGTTCGGATGGCAGCGTTCACACTTCTTCAAATGAACCGCACTAACAGAGCAATCGCACCAGGGTTCATTTTACTTGAACCAAGTGTGAACTCACCCTAAAATGTCTAAAATGCAAAGCACCTGTTTTTTATGCAGAATACGCAAAACACATTTTTAGAAAAAAGGAAAAACTCTACATTTACTACATAGACAGAGAAAGCAAGATTTTTTCAGTTTAACTTTTCCTGAGAATGACTGTCTTAAGTATGGAAGTTTGTTTCCGCCACAAAATAAAAAATAAAAAAATAAAAACATTGTTACAAAGTCAGAATTGATTTAATATCAATTCTGACTTCTGACTTTTTCTAAGGCATGTTTAAAAAAAGACCCCCATGTTGTTCCAAACCTGTATGAGTTTCTTTCTTCTGAACACAAAAATTACAATATTTTAAAGAATGTTGTTGACCAGACAGTTGTTGGTAGCCAAGAAAGAAACAAATTTTTGGGTGAACGATCCCATTATACTGTTTAATTTCCATCTGAACCAGTATGCAGTGCACTACTAGTATAGGGCTAGTCATGAGTTTACTGTATTCCTGAAGCATCTCTGTTTTTTTGTGGTCTTCAGAGGCATGCACTGCCAATGTACCTTTTGAGAGCACTCACCAACGGTGTCACTTTCTGATATAACAGCTCGGAGAGTTGTCAGAGAAGTACAGAAAAAATTCTCAGGTTCTGACCTACCATCCATTGTGTAAATCTTTGTAGACACACTGTCACAGCAACTCCCAGGCCATACTACAAGATCTAAACTGTTTGAATCATATTCCGTCCACTACAGGTCCTCTAGGAAATGTTGCAGACAGGGTCTGTGAACCATCAGTTGCACAATGTGTTTTTACCCTTAGGCAAAATGCATTACAAAGAGAAAATGACTGACAAACATGTACACTGCACTTTTTAATAGAGTTATTTATTAAAACAACTTCAGTTTCATTTCCTAGCCTTCTCACGGAATGTTGTTCTTATTAGAAACACTTTACAATAAGGTCTCATTTGTTAACATTAGTTAATGTATTAACTAACATGAACTTACAATTAGCAATACATTTATTACTGTATTTATTAATCTTTGTTATTGTTAGTTAATAAAAATACTGTTGTTCATTGTTTGTTCATGTTAGTTCACAGTGCATTAACTAACGTTAACAAATACTTTTAATTTTAATAATGTATTAGTAAATGTTGAAATTACTATTAAAGGGAAAGTTCACCCAAAAATGAAAATTAGCCCATTATTTACTCACCGTCAAGCCATCTTACACTCCAAAAAAGTGCATCTATTCATCATAAAAGTGCTCCACACGGCTCCGGGGGTTAATAAAGGCCTTCTGAAGCGATGCGTTTGTGTAAGAAAAATATCCATATTTAAACCTTTAATAACTAAAATAACTAGCTTCAGGCAGACGGCCTACGCCATGTTTCAGGTCAGGGGTTACTCTTTCGTCGTAAATTGATGCGTATGCCCGTCTGTCGGATGCTAGTTATTTTAGTTTATAAAGTTTTAAATATGAATATTTTTCTTACACAAACGCATCACTTTGCTTCATTCTGCCTTTATTAACCCCCCAGAGCCATGTGGAGTACTTTTATGATGGATGGATGCACTTTTTTGGGCTTCAAAATATAAGCCTGGAAGAGCCATGACTTTATTTTGATACAACTCTAATTGTATTCGTCTGAAAGAAGAAAGTCATATAGATCTGTGGCTTAAGGGTGAGTAAATCATTGGTAATTCTCATTTTTGGGTGAACTATCCCTTTAACTAAGATTAATAAATGCTGTAGAAATATTGTTTATTCTTAGTTCTTATTCTAGTTTATTCTTGTTAACTAAACTAATGTTAACTAATGAAACCTTATAGTAAAGTGTTACCAAAATATATGAATGCCGAATTAAAATATTACATTTTATATTTAATATTATCCATCGCATCCATACATTTTTTCTTCTAATTATTCGCTTTGTATTAGTGCTTTGTTTAAATGTAAATATTTTTTCATTTGTTTTTTTATCTTCTCTTCTGCTCTTTTGATGGAACGTCATCTGGTTAACCTAGCTGTTTTGTGCAGATGTGTTTATTTTGATGTGTTAGGTTTTTCTAAAAATGTGTCAGATTTTTATTGCCAAGACAGGCTGTGACAAGGACGCGGCGAGTTTTGCCTTCAGTGAACTTAACATAGTCAAGCCGGCTAATTGGCTAATGAAAGACTTGCTTATTAGTGGTAGATAAGTGTTGATTAAAGATGTCACTTATAGAAACAAATCCTTTGCTCAGTTATTTAACCTCAAGTGGCATGCACAATTTGGCAAACATCGCAAAATGGTGGCCAAAACAGAAAGTGCAATGACTCTAATTGGCATCTCTTAGCAGCAGATGAACTTTAGTTTACATGTCTAAAAATGTTCCTGTATTAACAATAGCAACAGTGTGAAACAACATCTTTCCTGGATAAACACCATTTCTCCTAAAGCATTATGGCGGCGTGTTTACACGTGACTATGTGGCAACACATTTGTCAAGGGCTAAGATAGCAGCCAATGCAATTATTTGTCTGAGTGATTCCCTATCATCAAACCCTCATTCTGTGCGATACAGCCTTTTCCATTATGTCGTGTTATTTGCATGTTTTTCATTCACCTAAAATTGATGTTAAATTGTTTTTTCCATCCACCTCATCTCCAATTCAATAACAAAATCAGACTCTTCTCTCCGCCATGCAGCGTTCTGTCAGCGAGGGTCAGGAATCAGGCAGATAAACAATTATAATTTTTTTTTAAAAAGTGCTGTTTGTCTGCACCAGGCCTATTGAGAAGAATTCATAAAGCTTCGTTCCTCTGTCAACAGTCGGGACCTCAGCAGAAGTCTGTTCAAGTAGATTAGAGAGGCAAAATTATTGTATTTTATCTCTTTGAGATCATCAACTGAGATTGTAATGCTAAAGCTCTATTATTCCTTTTAACCTGACAGCTGATAAAAAAACATGGCAGCAACAATGCCCCTGTCGAAGAGCATTCTGTTTCGAAATGCATGCCATTTCCTTGTGCCGTATCCAATTATGTTGAGAAGCGCTTTCTAAATGATGAACATTTGGCTGTTATGCTAGGGCTGAGACGATGGCGGTTTGTGGCACGGTGATAGGTCACAGTAATTTCTAACTGTTGTGGATTGTTCGCTAGCTCCAGGAACATATGGCGCTAGTATATGAACCCTGGAAGAGATTGTTTTAATTTGCTCAACTCCTCTCCATCTCTCTCTCATTAACTCTGCACTGTGGTAGCCATCCGCTCGGATTTGCATAGACTGGCACAGGGGTCACAGGAGAAGCACATGGCTGTCACGGAGGAGCACTTTCTTACTCTCTCACGTGACGCTACCCAGCTGTTCACCTCCTTTGCGATGCTGCCTATTCAGGGATCACAGGTCAGACAAACTCCATGCTGTTTCTCACAGCTACACTGCTCTCAGCATGCAGCATTTCCTGTCATTAGCATCTGTGTTTCACTGAGATACGAACACTTCAATCGATTTTGACAGTCACAGTTTACAAGAAGGTAGGATTAATACGTCCAACACTTCAGTGTTACTTTGAAATGTCAATCTACAAGCTACTGAATTTAAATACTAGCAGTAAAAGTAGAAAACACAGTAATTTATATAATTAAACAACTGAATAAATAGCAGCATTTGTCTAAATATTATATTATGAAACAAATGTAAATGATATGGGATCTGTAGAATGATATTATTATTAATAAAATATGTATTACTTTTATCATTGTTGTAAATGTATATAAATACATTATTATTATAAATAAATAGTCATTTAAATATGAATAATAATATAACAACAACAACAATTATTAATAATAATAAAGTAATAATAGTTTATTATTATTATTTAAATTAATATTAATAATATTTATTTAGATATATTGACATCAACAGTTATTATTGTTATTAATAATAATGTTTTATTGTTATTAATAATAATAATTTATTATTATTAATAATAATAATAATTTATTATTATTATAGAAGCATTTGTCTAAATATTATACTGTAAAACATGTAAATTATATGGAATTTGTAGAATGATATTATTATTAAAATAATATATTACTTTTGTCATTGTTGTAAATGTATATAAATAATTCAATAGTATTATACATAAATAGTAATTTAAATATTAATAATAATATAATAACAACAACAACAACAACAACAACAATAATAAAAAAATAATAATAGTATAGTATTGTTATTTAAAATAATATTAATATTTATCATATTTATTTAGATATATTTACAACAACAGTTATTATTGTTATTATTATAATTATAATTATAAAACTGATTGATTAAAATTAATATTCCCTGCATGCGAGAGCAGGCATTTAATTTTTACCTCAAACTCTGAATAGATAGTAAGTTTTTGTTGTTCTCACGTGTGAAATAACTCGAAATAAACTGTATGGCAGAATCTCTACAGGGTGATGTGTCAGCACAAAACCAAATATCAAAAGGGAGGAACATGCAATACAACACCAGCAATTTAATTTAGACAATTAATCTTGCCCTCCCACTCCTTGAATTTGTCGTAATGAGTATGCAAATAAGTTTGTGCCATTTACGCTATTACATTGTTAAGGTATGTGCGTTTAATCCATTGGAGATTGTGTTCTGCAAACACTGAGGCTGATGGAACTGAGTCTGGGTGGCGTCGACAGTTCAATAATATGACACAGGAAAGGCAATCAAGCTCATTAACTGAAATAAAAGGATAGCTCACAGGATTTATAATTAAACGCAATTATGCACACATAAAATAACAGCTGTGACATCACTGCATAGCCAAGGGCAGAGCTTACCTGTTGGTAGTCCCTTAGGCATCAAGAAAAACTGGTTGAAGGTTGTGTGTGTGTTGGCCTGGGTCAGGTTTTGTCTACATTGTGTGTGTGTGTGTGTGTGTGTGTGTACTTGTAAAACTATCTTTGTGAGGGCTGGTTTGAGTTTTAGACCATCGGAAGGAAGACAATGAGAGTGAGGACATTTTGCCTGGTCCTTACTTTCTGAGACCCATTTAAATGCCTGTTTGAGTGTCAAGACCTGGTTTTAGGGATAAAGTTATTATTAGTTTAAAGGAACACACCGACTTTTTGTGACTTTAGCTTATTCACCGTATCCCCCAGAGTTAGATAAGTCCATACATACCATTTTTATCTCCGTGCGTGCCATAACTCTGTCTGACGCACCCACCGCTAGCCTAGCTTAGCACAAAGACTGGAGGTAAACGGCTCCATCTAGCCTACTGCTCAATAAGTGACTAAATAACGGCAACATGTTCCTATATATATGTTGTGATGTGTATAGTTACATTGTGTACTAAGACCGACGAAAAATTAAAAGTTGCAATTTTCTAGACCGAAATGGCTAGGTACTATACTCTCATTCCTGCTTAATAATCCAGGAACTTTGCTGCCGTACTATGGTTGCAGCGGGGCAATGATATTACGCAGCGCCTGAAAATAGGCTAACTTCCGTCAACATAACCAACGTGACAACCTGCTTGCACAGAGAGCGTGCTGGGGCCTATTTTCAGGCGCTGAGTAATATCATTGCGCCTGCTGCACCCATGGTACGGCAGCAAAGTTCCTGGATTATTAGGCAGGAATGAGAGTATAGTCCCTAGCCATATCAGTCTAGAAAATTGCAACTTTTCATTTTCCGTCGGCCTTAGAACACGATGTAACTATACACATCACAACATGTAAATAGGAAAATGTTGGCGTTATTTTGTCACTTATTGAGCAGTAGGCTAGATGGAGCCGTTTACCTCCAGTCTTTGTGCTAAGCTAGGCTAGCTTACGGTGGGTGCGTCAGACAGAGTTATGGCACGCACGGAGATAAAAATGGTATGCATTGACTTATCTAACTCTGTGGGATACAGTGAATAAGCTAAAGTCCCAAAAAGTCGGCGTGTTCCTTTAAGGGTTGGTTTAGGTTAAGGGTTCGGGTTAGGCACTTAGTTGTGATGGGTAAGTTTAGGGTAAGGTGTTAGAGATTGCATTGTCAATAAATGCCCTCACAAAGATAGATGTACAAGTGTGTGTGTGTGTGTGTGAACAAGAGTAGCAAACTAGATTGCCAGTGGTGAATGCCAACATGTCTGCAATCTTCTTTCATGCTACTTTGCTTTTAGTATAATAATTCAAAGTCTCTGGGAGTCTTGGTAAATGCAATGTTTCTCAACAATATAAGTAAGTTGGGACAGATATACAGTATGTGTTTATATTTGCTAATGGAAAGCAGATGTTCAGTTCACTTTAATTCATTTCAGTTCATTTTATGGGCATGAGTGAATTCAGACTTATTAAATAACAAAAATAAGATAAAATGTATTCACACACACACATTTTTTGAGTTTTTTTTTTTTTTTGTCTGTAGTCAAAATATGTAATTTCCTCTCTCTCTCTCTCTCTCTCTCTCTCTCTCTCTCTCTCTCTCTCTCTCTCTCTCTCTCTCTCTCTCTCTCTCTCTCTCTCTCTCTCTCTCTCTCTTTTAAAATGCATCTCCAGCATTCTAAATGCACAGTTGTCCCACTTTTTGCTCTTTTGTGGATACATTGTGATTCAGTTTGTCCTAGCCTTGATTTCCAGACCGTGTGTACTGAATTTGCCATCAACAGGGTTCATTGTGAGACTCTCTGTGTGGGTCTCTGTAATGGCAGCTGGTAAGACATAAATGACAATGGGAGAAAATTGATGTAATTACGGATATGAAAATCATACATTTAGTTTAGCGGGTATCTATTCCATCTGTTTGATTTTCACATTTCCTCATTTTTTCCTTTTTTATTTTATTTAATTTTTTTGCTCTTTGGCTTATTTATTTATTCAGCTTCCAGTTTGAAGTATTCACTGACTCATGTGATGTTTCCCGTATGGTGCCGACAGTGTTATCCTATTCTTTAAGGCACAGAAACGAAATGGCTAAATGACCTGAGTACACCTCTATAAAGTTATACACCTACTGAAGCATTCTTTTGTGAGTCCTTCTGCTTTATAACCCTGTTTGCCTCTTTTTATGGCTAATAGCATATTTTCCACGATTCCGACTCGCTATGTTATGGAGCAATTTTAAAAGCACTTTTTGGCTGATTTTGTAAATGTGTTTGTCTGAATTTCCTTGCTTGGTGACAATGGAAGCTATTCATTTAATTTATGTATTAAACAAACATATTGCAGAACCGTTATCTGCAGATTGAGGCTTTTCGCTGACAAAATATTCTGTCTCGGTCCCTACGCCTCAAAGACTTTTTCCATTTGGCCCACTTGTTGAAGTTGAATATAGCTCTGGTTTATAGTGTCTTTATGCACAGCACTGTAAGCAAGCAGTATGAATATATTCAGTTTTTAAAGCAAAATAATTTTAAAGTCTCCTTACCTAACTGATTGATCGATGACCAAATACCTTCATCTTTTGATTGAGCATAAAGTTTCCATTCTCATACAAATGATGCCTCTACTCCAATAAAACCAACAGCAGCTGTAACTGATTAATGACTACAGCTGCAAATACAGTCAGTTTGGTCTGAAAACTATGTTGTTTTTCAGTCTGGGCCATGAGCCAGAACAACACAGCTGTGGTTCAGTGTGTTGATTGAATAAGATGTCCTGAGCATCACATACTATGTAGCCGTGAAGTTGCAGGAAGCTATTTTGAATCAAGCTGAGCATTTTCATTTTATAACTGTGTCAGCCATTTTAAGAATTGGCCTAGCATAATCTCATGACAGTAAAGTGAAACTAGGGCTGCACGATATTGAAAAAAAAAAACCTGACATTGCGGTATCTTGTATTTGAGTTGAATGGCTATATTTGGGAAAAAAACGCAGAAATATTTTTTTGAGTGCAAAATCCTTGTGGGGTCATTTTTTAAAATTTGAGTGTTCATACTTGGCTTTGCTTTTTCCAAAAACCAACTTTAAAAAAATATGCACTGCTGGTTTTAGAATGTGTGGCAGTGTGTTTATTTACACACATGCAGTCAGAAAACACTTCCCTCTGAAACCAGTAGTGCATATATTTAATTAATCAACATTTTGACAATTGCACTAATATCACAATATGCATTTAATTTGCATATATTGTGCATCAATGGAACTGAGAACTTCTCGGGTCCTAATTTGTATCTGACCCAAATTGACCTGAATTACTTCTTATGTGAACCAGATGTGCATACATTTAAAAAAAAGAAAAACCCAACCTGAGACCGACCTGATAAAATGAGACCCTAGTCCGACCCGATCCAATTGCATTTTGTTTTAAACATGACTGGACCTGTATGTAAAAGAGGAAGCTACATCTACGCATGCCAGTGGCAAGTGATGACTTTTTCAATCTGGTATGACAACAAATAAGAAACACAGTGGCAGGAGTAGATTGAAAAGTAACGTTTTCAGTTAGATATATTGGTAAGCCATGTTGCAAGATATTTTGTATATGTCAAAAATGTGGGAGAATATGTCTTCCATGGATTCGAGGAAAAACGAATTTAATTTAGTTAATTACTATATTTCTGTAATCGATATCTGGCAACAGTACATAATTTCAAGTAGATAAACTACTCATAAGCTTTGTTGCACCTCAAATGACAACAAGGAAATTTTTAATGTTAAGATTAAGCAAATCCCAGAACTCATCCTTGAGTGCTTTGGGTTTTGCAGAGCGTGGTTTATATGGACCATACGCCACTGCTGTACACACCAGTATCCAGCAGGGTTTGATAATTTATATACTGTAGAAGCTCAGACTGAAAGAGAACAAAGAAGGGGGATAATAACATCGTCATATAATTGTTTTATATGTATTTGTTTTAAATAACAAAATATTGTTAAATGCACAAAACTAATAATGGAAAGTTGGCATATTTTAAAGGCCCACTGAAGTGCCTTGAGACACGCAGCATTATTTAATGTGTTGACGTAATTTCCACTGACAGGGCGGGACATATTGAACAGCTCCTCCTCTTTTTTTAAAATAGCCAATAGTGTTTTGATTACATCAAAGGCAGCTCGGCCAGAGCCGTTCAGTTCGGTAAAGCCGCAGTTTCCACCTAATCTCTAACCGTTTCTCCTCCTAATCTCCTCTACATCGCTTTAAAATATAACATTCTGTGCAGAATACGTCCGATACGTTTTCTGCGCCGTATGCGCCTATTTTGCCTCTGGACCGGAGCAGACTGTGTTGCTGCGGTTCACGTGATATTAACACGAAACCAGACTCTGTATAGCGCACCATTCACCATGTAGAAAATAGTAAATGTGTGAACAAGTGACCGATTTAAGCCACAGCTTCAGCGTCTACTTGGGGGCCGGACACTGTAGATTCGAGAGCATTTTATTGGACAGAACATCTGATGAGAAGCTTAAAGGGATAGTTCACCCAAAAATGGAAATTCTGTCATCATTTACTCACCCTCAAGTTGTTGAGGTTTTTAGATTGAAGTTGACCCGTGAAGACCTATTAAGGACTAAAAAAGACGGAATTGCTTTCATCCTCAGCCAATGTATTGCCACATTCAATATCTCACAATTTGAATAGTCCTAATCCCCTTAATGAAAGACGGACACATATATAACATACCAAAAAGAAGAGTTTCCTTGAAAGTGTGTTCACTTTCAACACAAAATGAGCCTGTTTAACACCTCTTTCAGCTCAAAGCCAGACCTGAGCTAAGTCTTCTATTAATCTGTAGGGTTGTGAGTGTGGGTGTCCAGATGGCTGAAATTGCATCATGTATTTTTTGTTTATCTCTGACTTACTTTTCTCTCTACACTTGAACAACAGGGGGATTGCTTCAGAGAAGGGCAGTGATCAGAGAGATCTTTGATAGCTAATGCACCGCTGGACTTTTCGAAACCCCATATGCCACACTCCTCTTTGCTACTGCACTAACGCTAGCAGCGCGCTTTGTAATGCAAATATGCCATTATATAGTTCCTCAGCTCGATTACACACGAGACAGACATTGTGAAACGACCGTCTTGATATGAGAGAGGCGAGAAAAGAAACTATTTTGACGAGCGATGGCACTAACTGAGGAAGTCACCCATAATGGTTCTCTTCAAAATCTCTGTGATTGTTTGAAGTTCTGCCAAGTAGAGTTGAATGGGCTGTTTTTCGTCTTCTCGCAACTTCTAGGTCAGCCCGGAGAAGTTATTTGCACAACGCTGGAGCTCAGAAAGTCAGCAAAATCTCCAGGAGCCGCAGGGTCGCCAGCCGCCTAAAATAGAGAAAAGAAGAAAATGAAAGATTCTGTCCATTTTTAATTAGCCCTTGAGATAAACCATCAGGTGCTCCTCTTCTTCTTCGTCTCACAAGCGGCCGTTTTCTTCTCCGGTAATGCGCTGAGTGGTGCTGGAAACTCTAATGTCTTAATTACAGGAGCGGCTGATAGCGATAACAGCCTCCATCGCCCTTAGAAATAAAGAGCTTATGTGCGCACACAAGCACGCGGGGCGGCAATGTGAAAGCAAGGTGAAGCAGATCTCAATGTGGTAAACAGCACAAGAGCTGACGATTCTTTAGTCGGCATTGACCTGGGGAGAAGGAGAGAAGAGAGCTCTGGCGATGGGAATGATTTCAATTACCTTCTCTTAGGAGCAGCAGGCCATAAATCTCTCTCCTCTATCTTAATCACCTCTGCAATGAAGCCCATAGTCAATCTGTTGCAGACACAATCAGTCTACATGAACACTTCATGTCAGGCTTAAACCCTGTCTGAACTACATCATCACTATTTAATTGGGCTACAAAAGCGGTGCACACCAACATCTCAACTGTGTTTTGGCACGCTGTAACTTCAGAGCATTGCAACTGCTCATTCTTGCGTTTTTTTTGATCGTAAACCCAGGAAAATAATGTCTTTGAAATAAAGTATCTCTTTAATAGAGCATGGTTCACCCTGCACTAATAAATTCCAACAGTTTAATAATCTGATTGTTGGTGTTTGTTGGGACAGTTTGAACTATACTTAACCCCTACTCACCTACTAAAATTCACTATGGCATGTTGTAAAGTGGTGTGTTTGTTACAAAGGTATATTTAATAACTTCTGTTGTATTCCATTTAACTCCAACATGGAATGTCCTACTTCCTTTTTGTTCTGTGATGGTGTTGGTGCCGTTTGCTTGGTCGCTGGAAGCCTGGCTAGCGATCCCCTGCCTGTCTCACTGGCTCAGTAAGGCGGTGAATCAGTCCCTGCACAGGCTGCCGTTCAAGATGCTAACGCAGAAGCGCATCTTCGGGTGCATCCGTCCCCAAGATTGGTTTGCAGCGATCGACTTGAAGGACGTGTACTTTCATGTCTCGATTCTCTCTCGACATAGACCGCTCCTATGCTTTGCGTTTGAGGGGCGGGCATATCAGTACAGAGTCCTACCCTTCGGGCTGTCCCTGTTGCCCCGTGTCTTTACGGAGGTCGCGGAGGCGGGCGTTGCTCCCATGAGAGAGCGTCGTGTTCACATTCTCAACTACCTCGACGACTGGCTGATATTGGCCCAGTCGAGAGTAGGGTTAGGTATCTTTTGGAATTTTAACGATTCCGATTCTGCTTATAGATTCCGATTCTTATCGATTCCTAATTTAGATTTCAATAGGGTAAAAAAAAAAACTTAGATATCATTCACATTTATTATTAGGCTATTATTGCAAAATATTTGATTGTAGCTGAATACCATGAACAAAAATCAACAGGCTAGCAACTTTTGCCTATGGTTTAAAAATACCATAGCAAAAAAAAAAAAAAAAAAAAGCCTAATATAAATTTCAAGCATTTGTCCCGGATATGTGCCCAAGGTTCCCATCACTCCCCTCCAGGACCAGGTGGTGAACCTGCAAGCGCTGCCCTTGGAGGAGGCAGACCCAGCCCTGGCTTTTCTCTGCACTCTGCGGTTATACATGGACAGAACACAAAGCTTCAGGGCCTCAGAACAGCTCTTCATCTGTTACCGAGGCCAGCAGAAGGGAAAGACTGTCTCCAAGCAGAGGATGGCCCACTGGATAGTGAATGCCATTGCCTTGGTGTACCAAACCTAAGGCGTGCCTTGCCCGCTCGGGTTGAGAGCCCACTCCACTAGGAGTGTTGCCTCTTCCTGGGCACTGGCGCATGGCGCCTTGCTGACAGATATATGTAGAGCTGTGGGCTGGGCGACACCTAACACGTTCGCTAGATTCTATAGCCTCCGTGTAGAGCCGGTTTCTTCCCGTGTGCTTGCTTCAACCAGCTAATAACACCGAAGTGCCCGTTCTAGTGTCGGCTTGCTGCGCCATTCCCCTCCCGATGGACTGGATAAGTGCACTCAATTGCTCCAGTAAAGTCCCCAGTTAAGGTGAACCCTGTTGAGTTTCTCCACCACCATGCGGCTGTCAGATGTGGCGGAGCATCTGACGCCAGGCTCAGTAGCGTAAGTGCACCCCAGAGCTGCACCCCCTGTTGAGCTAGGTGCCATTTGTTGTGACCCCTACGGCGGTCTCATATGTGTATTCTTCCACGGTACGGCTCCCTACGGAGAGCTTGTGTCTTTCCCTTGGCAGAGTCTGCTCTGCCGTCTCTGTCCGGTATAGTCTCCCACCTAGGTTGGCCGGGGGCACCCTAGAGACATTCGTATGGAGCACTGCCCAGATGGCCAGTCCATTATGTGTATCTTCCACATCATACCTCCCTTTGGAAAGAATGTGGCTTCCGCAGCATCCCCTCGGGGCACGCTTTCCCAGTGTTATCCAATACTCTCTTCCCTAAAGGTGGAAACAGAGACGTTAAGTCTTGTCACCACGGTTGCTGTACCATCACTGTACGACTCACGAATCGGCTCCTCAGTGAAAAACAAATGTGCACTGCATCTGCTTCCGTATTTATACCCGCGCTGCAGGGCGGAGCGTGAGATGCAAATCTCGCACGCCAATGTGCATTGGCTCGTTCTGTGTACACTCGAAACTGATAGGGCTCCCAAGGTGATCCCAATACATCAGTGACGTCGACGTAACGTCTCCTTACCCTCCTTCAGGGAACGAGGGTTACATACATAACCGAGACATTTTCTGTGAACGTTCTACTAGTGATACGTGTGGTGGTGTGTGACACTGTAGCCTCACTGAAACCCTTTGTTGTGTGTAAGTTGTATGCTGACTATTAAATGTTACATGAATGTGCTAAAAGTCAAGAGAAGAAAAGCTGCCTCTTCATGCCATGCCACATTACATATAATGGACTTTCTGCATAGACTATGGTACTCTAAAGCAATCCTTGTTATCAAGAACATTATTTTTTTAATGCTATTTCTGCTCTGCTAGAGCAAAGGGTTATTTTTTTCCACCATGTGCCCAATCTTTGCACAGGCCTTGCAACGTGATGATAATGTTTTTTTTGGGTAACATTTTGCTATAGGAAGATCACTATTACTTTTGCTATGTTGGATTAGATACTTGAACAAATCTCTTGCATTTTATAGTGAAAAATATTACATAAAATGTATCCTTGCTTTAGGCACCTATAAGATGTATATGGCTTATTTAGCAGGTTGTAAAGAAGTAAATATGCTTTCATGAAGATGTTCTTTAGCATCAATGTTATCATAATTCTATATTTGTAGGTCAGACACATGAAATAAACATATTTTGCATGAAATAGTAAAGAGACTATGCTGGTTCCTGGTTTTTCTCATCTGTCCCTAAACAAAAAGTCTCCAGTCCTTATCATTGGCTGTGTGTTCCAGTACCCTGTTTCATCACGGTCACTCTCCAGTGGTCCGTTTTGTGTGTTTGGGGCAGTGTATCCTTTCCACCCCAGAGGCGGGATGACAGTGATGAAGCGGGCAGCGGTAACCTCACCAGGACCTCCATGGCCTTGGGAGGACCGCTTCGCTCTGCAGGGTGCCCAGTAATTTTCTGTCCTGGCCTGGAAGCATACACACAAGCACACTCAGGACAGCAGGGTTGCCCAATACACAGTTATACGAGCAAACAGGTCAGGAGACAGGTGAATAATAAGTTTTATATACAAAACCCTCCCTACCCCCAGTTTGTGTGGCTATTGAGATAAACACTGACGCTTCAAGGGGAGGGGGGGAATCTTATTTTCCACAAAAAACTAAACATCCTTAAAGGGACCTATTATCCTGAGAGACCGGGATGGCAGTGGCAGTGGCAGTGACACTATGTGTCCTGAAATCCCAAGGAGGTTTTACTAGTGATAGTGAAGATAACAAATCAAACCATGTGTGTTGCTGTGTGTCAGCAGCTAAATACGTTTGCCACTCCTCTTCTGAGTGCTTAATCTTCTTCTGTAGAAACAAAATCATGATTTGAGTGTAATATTGTTTTTAATACAGTAAATCGTGAATAACTTACATTTTAAAGACAATATTGCTACCTATTTACTTTACCAATGAAAATAGTTCCAAAGAAAGTCACAATATAATTGCGAATTCATCCATCCGTCCGTCCTTTCGTTTGTCCATCCGTGCATCCATCCGTCCATCCGTGCATACTATCCATCTATCCATCCGTGCATACTACCCATCCTAAATAGTATGTGAGATTAGAATAAGTGTGCCCCAAACCATATAGTATGTTGAAAAGGGTATGTCAAAAGTCCTGGATGGTCTATTTCTGGTAGATTTTGCCTACTTGGTTAACACTCTAGTATCTAGTTAGGTCACTTTTATTTATATAGTGCTTTATACAATACATGCAGCTTTACAGTGATAAACAGGAAAATAATGATTCAATGCAGAGTTCAATTCAGCTGTAAAGCAGCTCTAAAAAGAAAATAGTGTCATTGTTCAGCTGAGGTCATTTTAGTGTTGATTCAATTCTGTTTAATAACTGTGTAAAGATCATCAAATATGGAATGAATTTCTATTTCTTCACAAAAAGAGTATACTTTTAGGGTATAGTATAGGTGAATTGGGACACAGCATGTCACTTAGTTCATTTAATTCCTGGAGGAATCAATATTTTTTAACAAATCGGTTAAGCAAATGATTCAAATGACTCGCTTGTAAAGCCAGTCACTTGTCTCCACCTGCTGGCATAATAATGGCATATGGTATCAGCGAAATAACCTATTTTAAATTATACAATATTGGTAGATTTGCAGTTTTCCGCAGCTATTCTGTTACTTGTTTCTCAAGCTCTTTTGATTCTAATTGAAGTTGTTTTTTATATTAATATTTGAAAAATTTAATTAAGTATAAAAATATACTATTCAAAAGAATGCATAAATTGCAGTTTCTTTGTCTTTCTCACATGATCATATGTGCCAGCCTCCGTGACTCGCCACTGGAGTCTGAGGGTATTGTGTCGGCGGTATAAAGGGATATTCACTGGTCTGATATAATTAGAGATGGGGTGACACTGAAGAGTGTTTCCGGTCCCTTCTATCAGCTTTTCTGATGAAGGGGAAAGTGTGAATGGAGGTTATTTGAAAGTGAATGGCGTTGTGAAATTGCACTTTTCTCCTCATGGATACCGCTGGCGTTTCAGACATAAATCTATTCAGCACAATCGCTCTGCTCTGCAAAGGGGAGGCAGTAAATGTCACATTCCCCTCTCCGTTCTGTTAAATGCAATATGACAGTGAATGCCAAAAGTGGCTTTGATGTACACGCAGTTAATTCTTTCCTCATAGGTGGCAAGGGAGCGTGAGCTAGAGCAGAAATGAAGCTCTGACGTTTGCCTCTGATAAATGAGACTAATTAAAAGGATAAAGACTGTCTTTGACTTACCATATTTCATATTCCTGTACAACTATTACAGGTTAATTATTTGGACATGAACTCTGTTCCTTAGGTTCAGGCCTTCCTTCGACATACAGGGTCATTAGGTTATATGAACCTAAATCACTTTATGTATTTAAAAGAAAAGCCATGATCTAGTGTCACCAGTGTCCAATCACCAATCAAGTTTTAAATGCGTTTCTTTTTATCATTGATAATATTAGAGGAGTAATAATAATAATAAGGCTTAAAAGTTTAATGATATTATTAATATCAGAGTATTTGGACAGTATTTGCTGGTCTTAGCTGATCTCAGACTGGTCTTTTGGGTGGTTAGAAGGATTTTGGCTACTCTTTTATGCTTAGACTGGGATACCAGCTTGAAGACCAACTTGGCCAGGAACCAGCTTTAGGTTGGTTTAAGATGACCTTTTTGCAGGTTTGTATGGAGATCTCATATCAAACCAAATGGTGTTTAAAATTGAGCACAAACACACTTTCCAAAAATAACACTCTCACAAAAAGTTTTAAATTATAAAGTAAATGATATAACTTCAGACACAATCTCTTTAAGTGATTTCTGATTGTGATTAGTGGAACATGTTCATAATTAATATGTTGTGATGTGATGTTTAATCAGCTGTAAAACCATTTTATTAAAAGTAATTTAATCAGTGCCTAAGAAAAGTGAAGGTGGTTCTGAGAAATGTTTTTTCAATTTGTTTGATATTCCACTTATATTGTATTTATACTTTACATATGTGTCCAAATACTTTTGAGGGGCAACTGGAATCAAAACAGAATAATACACTAGTCTGATACAGCCACAGCAGTTTAAGTCACTGAAAAGGATCTATGTAAAGTTTTAAAAAAACAAGCTTTTGTGCAGTAACCACAGTGTAAGGAGAAGTGCAATATTAAGTATTTCATCAGGGAAAGGTGTGCGAGAAATTCCTAAATTTATAGTGTGAATCCTCATCGCTGTGTTTAGGTGTTATAGAATGTGTAGTTTTTAAGGGAGAGAAAAAAAATCCAAATGAGAGGGGCAGACGAAGAAAGAGAACATAAAGAGAGAAACTCAGGTCAGAGTACAAGTATGTGCTGTACCCGAACCTCAGCACTCGTATAAAAGTAAGTTTGGTCTCGTCTTCTCACAAAGAGTTTTAATAGTGCTCACTTCTGAGGGATTATTCAGCTGAGCTTTATCTACCGTCGTATTCACAGTGAGTGAAAAAAAGACATTGAAGCGGCCACGTTTTCTGCAGCAATCATTTCTACTTGCTTTTTCTCATCTGGCTGCCAGGCTTCATGACTGTGCTTTTAGTCAAAGCTGGAGGGATTTAACCTGAATTCTGCAGCTTTGAATCGATATGCAGAGAGCACTCAAAGGAAAACTTGTTTGCCTAACTTTGCATGTGATCTGATTCCCAATTAAAGTTACTGTTACTATTTTGATTACTTGAAATGTAAACGTGGGTAGATTTTTTACAGGCTGTGTAGTGAAAAGTTTGGATTAGACGGGCTTCTCAGAATAGCATTATAGCTTTGGCTATGTGGCCATCTGGCATTGTAGTTCTGCTCATACTCGATTAAATTACTATCGGTAAAGTTAATGAGATGGTACAGCTTAAATAAAATGGGCAGTTGGACTCAGGATTACAAGCACATGTACTAAAGAACAAAATGTCTAATTTCATGAAAATTTATTTTTTAATGTTTTGACAAAGTTTGATGGATTATGAAAATGTACTGTAATTTTCTGAATGAAAAAAAAAAAAAAAAAATCAGTAAAACGTGTATTTTGTCTCCATGCAATAACACTTATTTTTTAATTTATTTATACTTAAGTGAAAATTAAAATAAATTAAACACTTCTAATATTAAAGATAAAGTCTTTAAAAACAAGTCTTGATATCTTATGCAGTGTTTTTTTATTAGCTTCTATGACAGGACATAGTGAGACAGATAAGAAAACATTGTAAATACAAAACAGGTCTGAAACAGAAAATCTAACATTAAAACAACAAAGTTTGGTTTTATATGTGATTATGTGAAGTGTGTGTTGGTGTGAAGTTGTACCTCTCTATCTGTCATGTATCTTCATAAATAAATAAAAAAGGAATATACACACACACACACACAAAAAAACCTGAAATGACAATAAAATGACAACGACAATGAATGAATAAATAAAAAAAATGAATGAATTAACAAACAAATAAATAAGGGGGAGGGGGTTCACTTGGTGAACGCCCCAAGGTGATGTGGGGTCTGTTGGGGCCATCAGAGTGGAACAGCAGGGCATGTTTGACCAGGATACCATATTTCGATGGACGCTGAGACTGTTATGTGGGTCTGTGGTTCGCTCTCAGCCTACCAGGGAGAGGTGATCTATAATAATAGGTGGTCAATATAATGCCATGCAGATTTGCAAAAGAATGATATTGGAGTAAAAAAAACATTTTAAAGAATTGCAGAGGAAAAAAGTATTGAGATAATTTTTTTTTATTTTGCAACCTAAAATAAAGAATTGCAAAATAAAATAAAGATATAATTAATTGCAAAAATCAATGAGCAGTAAAAAAAGCTTAAGAACTTTGATCCTATTGTATCACTGCAATATATTTTCCATGGTCACACCTACTAATTCATGTGCAACGCTCCTTTTATAGAGTTGTGCAGGTATGACATCACTTTGTAGGCCAAAACGCGGAAGGGAGTTAGCATTTCAGCCCTTCCGGTTCCCTCGTACTGAAGTCAATGGGGTTTTGGTTAAATGGTTGCAATAAATGGTGAACACAAGCTCAAGACACTTTCATGTTTTATTCTATGACATAAAATACATCAATATTACTCCACTCATGATTTTTTTTGAAGCCGTTACATGTCTTGAAAAAGGCTGTTGCTAACAAGTGGCTAAATGGGACTACAGAGGCTGTCGATGAGATTAAACGCCATCACGCCAAAAAGGTAAGCTCAGTCCGCTTTTACAGCCTCATTATGCTCATAATTGTGCTCTTATAAACTATTCTAAATCAAACGTTCTAGGAAAATGTTTTTAGATAATAACTGAAAGAGTTGTCGGAAGCGTAGTGATGGTGACGTTGAAATCGCGGGACCGTAGTGTAGTCCGTTTATAGCCTACCTTTAGCCTTTTACTTCTGGCAACTGCATTTAGGCTTCAAAATTAACAAAAGTTGTGTTCATCTGTGATAATTATCTCGATGGACAAAATGTGCAAGTATCATAAACCTTTGTTGATCACAGAGCTTGTTTTTAGCGATAATCCAAAAGCCTATGGGAAAATCCTTTTGGGTTTTTCTTGAGGGAACCAGTGCGATGCGAACTGCGGGTTAGCCTACAAAGTGATATCATACCTGCACCACTCTATTCTGCGTTTCAGTCATGTGTGTGCTCGGATACCGTTTTTCCTTTATGCTTCAATTTTCTGTACGTTTTATTTCATGGCACTGTTTTGACGTGGGGGTGGAGTCAAGAAACTGGGGCGTGTTCAGCGCACATGGTCATGCCTCCCTCTGAGTGTCATCTGCTCGAGATGCTGATCAGCACAGATAAGGGCACCATGGCTTAGGGGCATGCGGGTGGATCGTTTCCTTGTACTTACATTTTTTCTAGCATTAAAACGTGTTTTGTTATGTTTTCTTAACTAAATGTGTATTAAAAGCGTTTGCTTAAGTTAAAGAAGTTAGAGATCAGTTAAAGTGGTGTTTATTATTAGTATTTGAGGCTACTTGCTAACTTGAGCTGTCTGAAATAGCCAGCATCTGCTGTTTATTTTTTTCTCAGTGTGAACGCTTTTATAGCATTAAATGTTTATGGTTTCATTTTGTTAACTGAATGTGTATTACCAGCGTTTTCCTTAAAACCAGTTTAACTGGACGCTGGCGCACTCTTTGTTTACATTAGTTCAAAGTTACGTTAGTAAAAAGGTTTAAAGAGAAATTTTTGACTTCTATTTTATTCAACATATCTTACAGAAATTTCTTAATTTGTGTCAGTAGTTATATAAATGAAAAACGCATTCGATACCTTTTAAAATGAAATATCTGCGTACCAGTCTGATCTTTCTCAGTTTTTGCAGCACACATTTGGATTGTTTTGTCCAAGAAAATATAATTGAAGGATGGGGAGGCGCAGACTAAATTAGAAAACAGCAAACCTGCACCCATATGTTATTCACATCATTGGTTCCTCACTTCACATCTGAAGAGGACATTTTTTGAGATCTTAATAGCGGCAAAAACATAAGAGCTAGAGAAAAGGTACAAAATGTACAAGAAAACCAATATAAGTGGACCTCAGAGAAATAAAATGACAAATCAAGTATTTGATTATGACCCCTAATCAAGCTAGATTAAGCCCTGTGTTCTCCTTTTAAAGACCTAGTGGGGGTTAATGTCAGAGAGAAACGGAGAATACATCGAATGGTCAAGTAAGGCCACAGTACAAAGAACTGAAGGTGCAAGTCGCTGCGGTTATGTGTGGCATTGGCACTGGAATCATACTAAAAATGAAATCGTGTATGTGGCGAGGTGGGCGAGCGAGAGACGTGGGAGGAGCGAGTGAGACCGGTGCGTGATTGAGAATGAGTGTCATCTGCGAGGCACACCGGTCTCGAGTCCTCTCATGAGGGAGCCCGGAGGCATATAAGGATGAGCGACACTAGTGAAGGAGGAGAGAGGACCAGGCCTGTGTTATGGTTTACACTATGTGTTCTATTTTCATTAAAATTCACTTTATTGTCAGCAGGTTCCTGCCTTCTTCCTTTTTTTTAATGAAGACCCCGCTTCAACGCGTTACAGTGTTTAAAAGGACACTTCACCCATTTATTTATTTACCAAAACCACAAAAGTTCAATATGAAATGTATTAGGGGTGGGGGAAAAAATGATTCTTAGATGCATCGTTATGCGGGCATGGACGATTCTGAATCGATTCACAAATTAAAAAAAAAAAAGAATCGATTTTCTAAATGTTGATAACGTAATTTTGACGGAACGCAAAAGGCGCAACTCTGAAGCGCGTGAAGTGCAGCGCCCGGACCGTCTGTGGTGTGCACATAACAGAGGCGCATGATGGCTGAGCGAGAAATCCGACCGGCACCCTCTGCATTAAAAGCTAGCGTATGGAAGCACTTCTATGAAGTGGGGAAAATTATCTGGACAAGAGCCACACTATGTGCAAGTTGTCAAACTAAACACTATTTTCGAAACACGACAAACATAAGAAACCATATTACACGTTTCCAACGCTCGGTTGTACCGGTAGTTGCTGCCAACCAGTACAAACTCTATCGCAAATTTTATGGTCAAGGATTTGCGTCTGTATTCTCTGCAGATGTTCATTTAGTGTTCAGGTGTTCATTTCATAAAAGCTGTTTTTGATTGTGGTATACAGCAAAAAATGTGTCTGTGCTCAGGATTTAGTTAAGTCATAAGTCTTAGACTCTTAGATTTATTTGTGTATAAGAGCAGCTGTATGTTAGCTACTAGTTATTCAGAATATGCTGAAGTCCACAAGCATTACTTTTGTATGATAGCTGCTGGTACAGAATTCTATATTTTTGTATAAAATCTGTGATTTTGGTGCAGCAAAATGTTTATTTTATTTTTTTTGTCTGAAGGATTATATTGCTCATTGAACATAACAGGAGGGGTTTGGTTATTACTTTATGTTAGTGATTCAGAATATGCTGAAGTCTGTATTCATTTATTACAAGTATGCTGCTACAGACACTTTTTTTGGTTCAAATGTAACTTTCCTGTTGACTTGTAAAATCACTTCCATTTGTTTTATTAATAAAAGATATTGGAAGTAAATTCATTATGGGTCATTACAAATACTTTGCTTTAAAAGTAACAAGTGAGAAAAAAGAAAATCTGTAAATAAAAAAAGATGCATCGATAATCGTTTTATCATCGCAGTCCTCTGAATCGTAATCGAGTCGAATCGTGAGGTGCCTAAAGATTCCCACCCCTAAAATGTATGGAAACTAGTGCAGTCAAATTGATTAAGTTAATCGCATCTAACATACAAATTTGTGTATATATCAAGGAAATCACTCACTGCTCTTGACTGAATATAGCTATTTCTATTTGAACATAGCAAGATGTGATTAATCACGATGAATCGATTTGACAGCACTAATGGAAACAGAAACATCCTTCAAATATCTTCTTTTGTGGTTCACAGAATGTTGACTTGTTCACAAATGGTAATGCTTTGTTCATGAGTCAGTCTGATCTGGTTTTCAAGCTCTACTCACTGACAGTGACACAATGGTGATGAATCATGGGCCACTGCTTGTTGGGCTCACAGCAACCGTTCATTTACCTGCCCTAAGCTAATCACACAACTTTATGATTTGCAGTACTTTGTAATATTCATTAAGTCCTGCCATTCGCTAAACCACAGGGAAATAAACAGATGCTTATTTCACTCAAACCAACAATTTCTCTGGCATCCCCTTTTGCACTGTCATATTGAGGATGTAAGATCGGTAGGGGTTTATATCCCGCACGTTAACTTAAATATAACTTTTCAAGAAAAAAAAAAAATTTGGAACTAAACTTTTCATGAAATATACATCAAGCTATTGATGACATACGTAAATGTCTCATCAAACTGATAAGAGCAATAAAAAAAAAGCAACGCGAAACCCTCGCCTTATTAAAACTGTCCACAGGGTCCACATCACGCAAACGATCCTGCAAAACGCACAAAGTGAAATAACAGTCTAAAGCTGTGTTTTTACATTGATTCACAACAGGGTGCAATGCTAATTTTCTCATGCTGACAAAGCTTTGTGCTGAGAAGATATCACCTTTTCTCACAGCCAAAAAGAGTGAGAACTCATCAGATAGTTCTGGAGCTATCATTCCTGACACTTTGGCTTTTGTAAACAACTCCTGACTGCTTCACAACCTCTCGCCGTGTCAGAAGATACTGTTGGTTCTCTTAGGGCCAAATTGAACTGCCATATGTATTGTCAGATATGTTCTTGGAGACAACATTTCTGTCTTCATGAAATATAGAGGAGTGAAGCAGGTTTTCTTGTGGACATGATGAGCCAGTGACCCTGAGAAAGAGTCGTCTGTTCCAGTGGTGGCTGGTGTTTCTGAGAAGTAAGGAGGCACAGATGGTATTACGCAATTGTAAAATGTGTACTCGCATCTAGTTTTCGTCTGCAATGATGCTCCCTTAGAGCTGCTTCTCAAACTTCTACCTAATTGAATTTACTTGATGAAAATAATTGGCCAAGCTCAGAACTGTTTTTGCAATATTTACAAATGGCAATAGGCAACAGACCAGATTGTGAAAGCTAAATTAGACGTATTGCGACAGGCTTGAACTAACATGCCTGTATTTTTCAGCACTCTGTGTACAGCTGTCTTTTTAAGAACTGTGAATCATGTATCATGGTTTCATATTGTGGTGGTTTGTGGCAATGTCCAGTCCATTTAGCTTGTTAAATCATCATTTGGGCTTCTTGGTGGGACAGAAATATATTGAATGATTATTGGATATTAGGATTTCATTTGTTGTATTTTTTTTGCCTCATTCGAATGCCATTCTTGGAGTCAATGAGAGCGGAGTGAGCAGTATTTACATTGGAGGATCAGATTATTTTTTTTATTGTACATTAGTCTCCACATACACATATACACTCACCTAAAGGATTATTAGGAACATCTGTTCAATTTCTCATTAATGCAATTATCTAATCAACCAATCACATGGCAGTTGCTTCAATGCATTTAGGGTTGTGGTCCTGGTCAAGACAATCTCCTGAACTCCAAACTGAATGTCAGAATGGGAAAGAAAGGTGATTTTAAGCAATTTTGAGCGTGGCATGGTTGTTGGTGCCAGACGGGCCGGTCTGAGTATTTCACAATCTGCTCAGTTACTGGGATTTTCACGCACAACCATTTCTAGAGTTTACAAAGAATGGTGTGAAAAGGAAAAAACATCCAGTATGCGGCAGTCCTGTGGGCCAAAATGCCTTGTTGATGCTAGAGGTCAGAGGAGAATGGGCCGACTGATTCAAGCTGATAGAAGAGCAACTTTGACTGAAATAACCACTCGTTACAACCGAGGTATGCAGCAAAGCATTTGTGAAGCCACAACACGCACAACCTTGAGGCGGATGGGCTACAACAGCAGAAGACCCCACCGGGTACCACTCATCTCCACTACAAATAGGAAAAAGAGGCTACAATTTGCACGAGCTCACCAAAATTGGACAGTTGAAGACTGAAAAAATGTTGCCTGGTCTGATGAGTCTCGATTTCTGTTGAGACATTCAGATGGTAGAGTCAGAATTTGGCGTAAACAGAATGAGAACATGGATCCATCATGCCTTGTTACCACTGTGCAGGCTGGTGGTGGTGGTGTAATGGTGTGGGGGATGTTTTCTTGGCACACTTTAGGCCCCTTAGTGCCAATTGGGCATCGTTTAAATGCCACTGCCTACCTGAGCATTGTTTCTGACTATGTCCATCCCTTTATGACCACCATGTACCCATCCTCTGATGGCTACTTCCAGCAGGATAATGCACCATGTCACAAAGCTCGAATCATTTCAAATTGGTTTCTTGAACATGACAATGAGTTCACTGTACTAAAATGGCCCTCACAGTCACCAGATCTCAACCCAATAGAGCATCTTTGGGATGTGGTGGAACGGGAGCTTCGTGCCCTGGATGTGCATCCCACAAATCTCCATCAACTGCAAGATGCTATCCTATCAATATGGGCCAACATTTCTAAAGAATGCTTTCAGCACCTTGTTGAATCAATGCCACGTAGAATTAAGGCAGTTCTGAAGGCGAAAGGGGGTCAAACACAGTATTAGTATGGTGTTCCTAATAATCCTTTAGGTGAGTGTATATATATATATATATATATATTCACATCTGAAGAGGACATTTTTTGAGATCTTAATAGCAGCAAAAACATCTCTTTTAATTCTAAGAGCCAGAGAAAAGGTGCAAAATGTACAAGAATTTTTTGATTATTTGATTATGGCCCCTAATCGAGCAAGATTAAGCCTATTAAATAAATGCAGTCTTTGTGAGCATAAGAGACTTTCAAAAACATTAAAAAAATTTTACCAACCTCAAACACATGCTTCCTATGGGGCTTCTGGTTGGTGAGAACAGCACAAATATGGATAAGACTTGAGAACACTGTGTGCGACGCTGAAGTGAGACGTCCCTATAGTAGAAGTTAAGTAGGGGAGAGCGGGGCACAACCTAACGCTTTTTGACTGTCTCAGTTTGTGTGAATCCACTTGGGGTTCAGAGTATTTATTTTTTCCCACATTAATTTCACACATGTCTAGTACAATTATGTGGTTTTGTTTCATTAATACAGTGTATACTTTTTTCTTGATTTAACCCAAAAGAATGGAAGTGAAATGTGACAACAGGCCCCATTTGTGGGGTACATTGTAACATGTGAGGGGCACATTGTAACATGACAGCTTAAAATGTTACCTGATATAATTTAAAAAATATCCAAGACAAACTATTATAAATTGTCAATAAAATACAATTATTAACTTTTTTAAATAAAATAATGGCATTTATTAATCATTAAAAAATATATATATATATTTGAGTTTGACAACAAACACATAACTAAATACAGCTATATAGCATAGTTAACATAATAATAATTCATAATTTCTGAACATTGATTCTCAGTCGTTATTCACAACATTATTCATGGTTTCTCAAAATAATTAATAAAAGTATAGAATATAATAGCGTAGTTCTAATAGGGGCACATTGTAACGCAGTGTTACAACGCACCCCACTTGGGGCCTATACCATGAAGCCGGTTTAGCTGGCTAGCCAGATATGTTTAAGCTTAGTTTGTGCCAATCCTGGGTTTTAGGTACCATTAAAGTGGTTTGTATTTTAGCAGTGTTCATCTCCATAACTTACGCTCAACGGGCAGGTTATGTTCTGGATAAGAGATCTCAAACTGAAATTGGACCAATCAGCTGTGAGCAAAGTGACACACCTCTGATGCAATAAAGTCACTCCCCCTGTTTCTACTACAAATTAAAGGTCACTACATAGCAAATGGTTTTTAAAGACTAAAGCGTCTGGCTTTTAACAATGTTTCTTTATAATAATAAAAAATTTGAATGATTTAGATATCATTTATGTAATTATTATACCCTTAATCAGTTACACATGTAGCATTTTAGTTAATCAGTCATTAATAGGCACTTAGTTAAAATTAATATGAATAGCCTATAAAAAGGTCATACAAATAAGCTTTAAAATCAATAAATAAAGCTATAAAAATTACTACGTGAGCTTAAATGTTCAGTTCTCTCTCTATATCAACTAAACTAACTTCATAACTTTTACTTGCATTGACGTATTAAGATTTTTCTTAAAGTTGTCCTCTTTCATAGACAGTTTAAATTCTTAATATTTTTCAATCATGTAATATCCTGCAGAAGAGAGAAATGAATCTCACTGCTTCTCTCGCGAGAAGTGAATCTCAGTTCCACTGATCCACAGCATGTGATTGGCTGTTCACTACTGACGTCACAGCTAAACTCCTAAACTCAGGATCAAAGCCTGAGTTGACACAGAAAGCTGATGATCAGCATCATGGGACTAACAAAGCCTGAATAGATTGGTTTGGTTTTGTCAACTCGAAACTAATCCTGTAACCCGGAGTTTGTTAAACTACCATCATGGTACAGACCCCTGCTCAACTGGGATTTAAACCTGACTTGTGTCTTCTGCTGGTTAGATCAGCATTAAAGAACTCTTTCAACTGTTAAATAACAGATATAAGATTAAAATAATATCACATTTGTCTAATTTTAAATGAACACAAAAAACAAAGATGAAAGGAGAAAGATTTTTTTTAAATTTTGGCTCTCTAAATAATGTTGATATGGCAACTAGTAAATGCACTAAGTTTCATCATCCTGGCATGTGTGGAAAGTTTTAAACCATGTGTTAGGTTGTGCCCTGCTCTCCCCTAGGTCTTATAAACACTTTGCCACTGAATAATTATCAGAAGACCATACAGGAACCTGATCCTGTGATTGCCATTGCCTTTCATCTCAGCCGGAAATTCCTCACTTCCTGATGGAGTATTGTGGTGCAGAAACACCAGGACGGTTTTCATGTTCAAAGCAAACAGAAAACTGTTAATTGGATTTAATTCTCACAATATTGCTCATGCATACTAAAGAGATGTCTCTGAGGGCTGAACGCAGAAGAGCGACACCAAATATACTTATTCCATATGTAACAATCACCAATCATAGTGTAATTCTGACTACTAAGATAGGGGTGCAAAACTCCAACACACATACCTGTAGTTTTCAAAAAAGCCTGAAGGTCTTGATTAGTTGGATCAGGTGTGTTTAATTAGGTAAACACAAGATAAACTCTGCAGGGCTGTGGCTCGTATCATACAACCTGATCAGCAGCAATCGTAAAGGACGAGGCTTCAGTTGAGATATGTCTTCAAGGAGTCCGATTTTACAGCAGAAGAAAGTTCCCTGCGTTAATGGGGTTCGTTGATCAAGGGAGCAGATGTCTGCTTTTCATCAGGCCACACTGTGTTGTGGTTGTAATGCCTGAATGCAATTAAGATTTCAGCTGCCACCTATCATGAGTGTAATTACCAGCAGCACAAAATCAAACAGTCCAGCCACTTCATTCCAGGCGTTTAGAATGCTAAGAGAATGAGAACAGCCTGAAGTTTATCCTCTTTGGCTTATATTTTCTCTTCTCTCTGTGTCAGACTGTCTCACTAGGGTTGTTATTGGAACATTTCCTCCTGAGTCATAATTATGTGTACTTTTGTACTGCGTGCTGATGGTGGTGAGGTTTTTACAACATTTAATGTCCAAACCATAAACCAAAGTTGTCAGTTCTTTTCTTTGCTGCTATAACAGCTTCCTCTTTTCTGAGGAGGCTTAGATGTTGGAACCTGGGAAGATTTGCTCCCATTCAGACACAAGTGTAAATGAGGTCAGGTACTGATGTTGGGTTATTGAGTCTGGCTTGCTGTTGGCTTTCTGATTCATCGCAAAGGTGTTCAGTGGAGTGCTTAGACCTAGAATTAATGCAGATTAAATCCAGTCAAGTTTTTCACACCATTAAAGCATTTCTTAATGGACATTGCTTTGTGCGCATTTATACACTTGTTCAAATGTTTAGGGTCAGTATATTTTTATATGTTTGAAAGGTTTTAATGCTCCAAGGCTGCATGTATTTGATAAAAAAAATCCAGTCAGAAATGGTAATGTTATGAAATATTATTAGTATGCAAATTGCAATTCATCCACTGTGATGAAACTCTACTAAAACCTTATAGTCTGTTTATTTCAATTAAAGAGAGTTTGTCCTTGCTTAATATGCATAGAATCTCTGACTATTAACATTTTTAATTTGTCTTTGAGTTAATTGCTTACTAGTGTACATTGTGTTCCTTATGTTCATCAGAGTACATTGAACAAAGCGTGTTTTACTATTACATTTTCAAGCTTGAGTCAGAGCTGCTAACTGGTCCGTCAAATGAATCCTGTATCTCACCCGGCTGAGATGAGGGCTATCAAACAAAAGCGTCAAGCTCTGTCAATCTCTGCTATTTAGAGCCATTACTGAGCAGCCACGTGCCAAGGCCTCATGATGAGTGAAATATGGCGTTCTCAGGCGACAGACATCATTATATTTTCATTACTGAATGCTTCCCATAAAAAATGAGATGCTGAGATGAATGGGCAGAGAGAAGAAAAGGACAGGAGGAGCTGTGAATCAGGCTGGATGCGAAACACATGTGAGGGACCTTTCCTTGTAATCATCTGTATTGGATCAACATGGGATGACGTGTGTCAGAAGAATTGCGAGATTCCAGCGGCTAAGTTGCCACATGATGAGTGTCAAGATCTCATATTATTGATGGTATGGCGTGTGTATCATTTTTAATGATGGAAAATATTTCTTAGTTGAACTGGTGATGACGTTTTATACTGTTGAAATGTACGTTCTCCTCCGTTGACTCGTAATTCACTTTTGGGTCTTGACTGCTTTAAGCAGAACTTGCAGCCGATCGTGGAGACTGAACTCATTATCACACTGTTAGCACATATTCACAGTCGTGTTAGTTTCACATAGAGATGTTTACTCTTGGTGGGTTTTTTAGTTTTGTTGTCAGATCTGTACCCCCAGCATGAGAAATACTTAGAAATTCCCAGATGGACTTTAGGCGTGCTGCATGTTTCTTATATTAATGTCAGCATTATTCTTTATCTAAAGATAGATGCTATTTAAACTTAGTGCAAATAGCGATGCTATTTTCTTTGCACTAAGTGTAAATGTTGTTAGATTAAGGTTACAAAACAGTATGCAATAATAGCAACATATTCAGTGTATATGATTATATTTATTAAAATCATAAATGAATGCTGCCTTATTGGAACATTACTTATCCCACTAAAGTCCTCCCCTACACCCATCCTACACCTACCCCAACCCTACCCGATAAACACATTATTCCCACTATTAAATACCCATTAGGCACTTTTTTCCACTTTTTGAACATTTTCTTAATTTTTATTTAAAATAAACTCCTATCTGAGCTGATATGCAATGGGAAAAGGGAGATTCAAACTCCTCAGTCACGTCAAATGCTAACGCCAGTTGCCTTACCTCTGCACCACTGATGCTGTAATTTCTTTTGTAATTTTAGGCTTGTTAGACTTCATACAGTGCTGCACAGACCAATTGGCGGCTAACTTGAAGCAGTGCATTCTGGTTAGAAATTTTGTCCGACTTGAGACAGCGCTGACGCCTGCACGTAACTGTGACACATACCATCAAAGCAGTGCAAGAGCAATTCGAGAGCAGCCGGCTGGTTCATTCTGCACAGCTTCTGATGACGACACAGCTGTTCCACGATTGGCCGGATTCACCGAATGACAGCGAGCATGTGTGTTTCATGTTTATTCGGACACCTTCAGTTCCACTAATGCTCAGAAATCAGTTTTTCTAACAGTAAAACCGGTTTTCATGTAGTCGTGATATTACATTGTGTCATGTTTATCAAAATAAAACAGATTTTAAAAAAACGTAGACACCACTTCATTGATAGTGGACTTATGTTGAACTTTATTCTTGTATAAACAGATGCAGAATGAAAATGTCTCTGAAACATCTGTGTATTGACAAATATTGCATTTATTTAACTTCAGCTGTGATAAAGTATACAAACACAGCGTGAGCGTCACTACGGGAAGCAAAAAGTGTCCGACTTCCCGTCTCCGTTTGCAGCTCTTCCCCGCCTGCACATGGCAACTCTCGCCGATCAGTTACATCCAGCTGCAGCCGATGTCGAACACACCTTTTATCTGGCTTAATCAGACGATGGTGGGCGGAGTTAGTGAAAATAGCCTCTGCCAACAAGGTGGGCTCCATTCATTTCATTTATCTACTAACAATATCCAATAAGTGAACTTAGATGGAGAATTCTGTTCATTTTGATCGTCATGAACAAATGTAATTTCCACCAAATCTCAAATGCCATTGCTATTTATTTTTGGTGGCTATTAATTGATTTATTAAATAGCAGACTCATTTGTCTTAATTCTGTTGCTAGCATTTTATGTATCTTAAAAACAGTAAAATCCCCCCCCCCCCATAATTTGATACATTTACAGCCTTTTCTTTGTTTTCTTCACACATTTTGGGCCTGTTTACATCTGGGGCCTATACCATGAAGCTGGTTTAGCTGGCTAACCAGATATGTTTAAGCTTAGTTTGAGACACTCCTGGGTTTTAGGTACCATGAAAGTGGTTTGGCTTTTAGCAGTGTTCATCTCCATAGTAACTCCATGGCTAACCTGCTCCAGGGCAGGTTATGTTCTGGATAAGAGATCTCAAACTAAAATTGGACAAATCAGCTGTAAGCAAAGTGACACACCTCTGATGCAATAAAGTCCCTCTCCCTTTTTCTACTCCAAATTAAAGGTCACTACATAGCAAATGGTTTTTAAAGACTAAAGCGTCTGGCTTTTAACAGTGCTTAATTAGATTGGTTTGGTTTTGTCAACTCAAAACTAATCCTGTAACCCTGAGTTTCATCACCCTGAGTTAATTAACTATCATCATGGTAAAGGCCCCTGGTCACTTCATGCGTTTTTATACTGATCGAATTGCTATCTGATTTGTTAAAATGGTTCCGTTTACACTTGGCGACATAAATGTGTCTCTGCAAAATGAATATGAATCTGATCTTCAACTCCCACTCTATATGCAAATTGAACGGACTTCACATCAACAAAAGCAACAGATATGAGCTGCATTTCATTTATCATCAGCTAATTTCAAGATCAAAGACTGCAATAGGAGAGAGAGCGGCATCAGCACTGGTAAGATCATTTAGGCCGCATTTACATTACATGGTTGAAATGACCAAATTCCGAACGTGTATTCAGGAATAAAGGACATGGATTCCTGTATTCTCAGATCTGTTTCAGGCCTCATTCATATGTGGAAATAAATCTGATGTGAATTGTATATGGTAATTTGTCTGCTATGTAAGCAGACAGATATATCCCTTTGAATGTGAGTAGTACGTCATTGAAAAAGAGACAGTGGCAAATGATGTCAACTCAGGTGGACACCAACCGCGGTCACATGACTCTTTTCAATGCTCTCCTCTTTTTTCCCCCTCCGCATTAAGAGACCAATGTTTTGTTGAACCTTTTAAGATGTTTATGGAAAGCAAAAGCTTGTATTATCCTTTTGTCTACATCCACTGCAAATTGCACTGTTTTCATTTCCTTTTCAGCCTAGCATTTCCAGGTCAGTACGTCCACCTTGGTATTGTAAATGCAGATATTGGATATGAGTCACTTTTAGAAGATTTATTTTTGCACTTTTTTAAGAAGATGTAAGCAGGTCATAAAAAAATCTGATATAGTCAACAAATCTGAATTAGGCATCAAGACCAGGGGCCTATACCATGAAGCCGGTTTAGCTGGCTAACCAGATATTTTTAGGCTTAGTTTGTGGCAATCCTGGGTTTTAGGTACCATTTAAAGTGTTTTGGCTTTTAGCAGTGTTCTTCTCCATAGTAACTTGCGCTCCACGGCTAACCTGCTCCACGGGCAGGTTATGTTCTGGATAAGAACATTTCAAACTGAAATTGGTGTGTGAGCAAAGTGACACACCTCTGATGCAATAAAGCTGTTTCTACTCTAAATCAAAGGTCACTACATAGCAAATGGCTTTTAAAGACTAAAGTGTCTGGCTTTTAACTATGCTTATTTATAATAATAATAATAATTTTGACTGATTTAGATATAATTTATGTAATTATTATACCCTTAATCAGTTACACATCATTTTAGTTAATCAATCATTAATACACACTATATAAATATATAAATAGCCTATATAAAGGTCATACAAATAAGCTTTAAAATCAATAAATAAAGCTATAAAAAGTACTAAATGTGAGCTTAAATGTTCAGTTCTCTCTATATATCAACTAAACTAACTTCATAACTTTTACTTGCATTGACGTGTTAAGATTTTTCTTAAAGTTGTCCTCTTTCATAGACAGCTCTTTTCTTCTTGCTGTGTAAATTTGTTTAAATTCTTAATATTTTTCAATCATGTAATATCCTGCAGAACACAGAAATGAATCTCACTGCTTCTCTCGCGAGAAGTGAATCTCAGTTCCACTGATCCACAGCATGTGATTGGCTGTTCACTACTGATGTTACAGCTAAACTCCTAAACTCAGGATCAAAGCCTGAGTTGACAGAGAAAGCTGATGATCAGCATCATGGGACCAACAAAGCCTGAATAGATTGGTTTTTCAACTCGAAACTAATCCTGTAACCCTGAGTTTGTTAAACTACCATCATGGTACAGGCCCCTGCAGTGTAAATGCAGCCTTAAGATGATTGTTTGTTGAGAGTCTGCGACTTACTTTTAGTTTAATTTGCGGCAGTTTGCACATCGGCTTGCTGAATAGACACTTATCTACTCTGCAGCGATGTGTGTTGCAGTAGCGCTGTCATATCTGGCTATAATAACGTCATATAGCCTATAACACACTCTCACACGTTTATTTATTTGTTTATTTTTAACATTTTGGGAGGAGTAAAATTTACATATGTGGTTTCAACAACAAGATTCATTTACACTTGTCCAGTTTCATCTGGAATGCATCTTAAACCTCCTCCTGAAGTGGTTTGAATGATTTAAATCCGTCTCAGAAGGGCATTTACACCTGGTCAATTCAAAACTCATGTCATGCTCTTCACTGACATAATTGTTTGTATGGTAACCAAGTATACTAACTTTTCAAAACTTAATTAGCTTACAATGTTGGTCAAGTGTTATGATGGAATGATGCAAACAATTGACAGTTGTAATTTGTATACAAATTATTAATGTACTCATTAGATGATCATGTTTTAAAATGTACAGGGTTTGGGTGGTGTAGGTTTGGGTGGTGTAGAGATCAAGAGTTGCTCTAAGCATAAAAAAATTTCATGTTTAATGAAAATTTGCTCATCTCTTAAAGGTACTACAGTTGTTTTTTTCCTAGATTCTCATTCTTTTCCTCTTTCCTATGTGGTGTGTCCATATTCTCTCAATCCCTTGCTCTTTCTACCAGCCATTGTTTGTGAAATGAAATTTTTTAAGTGGTGAAATTACTAATTGTTCATTTTTTAATCACATGCATTACCATGTTACATGTAGCCGAACAGAACTTGGTCCCTTATGAATTATGATCTTTGTTTTTTGAGAGAGACCTGAAAACCTGTTTTTTAGAGTTGAGACCTTGTGAATTATGAATTGCTGTGTATAAGCAGGTCTCCCTTTGAATTAAGACTGCACAATAGATAGAAATACCGAGCTTCAAAGCTGTAGAAAACATTTTCACATAAAAAAAGAGACGCTGAGTGAGAGAAAACAAATCCAGTAAAAGTCACTGTTAGATCTGTAATGTAATTTATTTTCTGCTTCACAACCGTTCAACGAAGACATGCAAACTATTCCAAGCGAAACACAATGATGGCATAATCAATTAAACTGTGTTATGATTACAGACTGCGAGGATTGTGATCAAAACTCATGTTTCTGACACGTCATTTACTCTATAGACAAATAGGGATCATCTGTCTTTTTCACAGTGTTTTTTTTTTTTATCTCTATAAACATGATGCACAAAGCCATAATATGACTGACTCGTTTCTTTTCTGTTCATCGACCATCGCATCCAAAGGCGTTTAGATTTAATGAATACTGTATAATGAGTCAGCCGATTATGATGAGAAATGTTTTGGGTGTATGTTCTGGGAGCTTAATCACTGGGTTTGTATCTCCTATACAAACAGCATCTGCTTCATTGTTCACCAACTGATTGAAATGAATGCAACTGCACAGTAATGAAAACAGTTTTGATGCCACCCAGAAATGGAATCAGGTATGTGTTGTTAGAGTTTTCTCTCTCAGTACAGTAAAACTGAATGACATGCAAAGACAAGGTGGTGATTTGTGGTGCAGTGTTGGAAAAAAGAGTGCTGGACTGGAGAAGTGGTGTGGCGGTATTGGTGATGTGTATCTGATGTCGTGGCAAATTCCATCTTTGTGGCAAAGTCCACCTTTCTTGAACCCCTCACACAGAGATATTGTAACCCTACAATGTATTCCCAATGTGGTGGAAAAAAGTGTGGGTCCAGCTGTGATTTTTTGTTTGTTTGTGTGTGTGTGTGTGTGTTTGTGTATGTGTGTGTGTGTGGTTCTCTAGTTCAGGAGGTGTTTTGGATAATATTTTATATAAAATTTTATTTTATATGATATGATATGAAATTATATTATATGATAGATATGACATGATTGATGACATGATTGGATATGATATGATATGATACAGTTGTGGTCAGAATTAATGGCACCCCTGGTAAATATGATCAAAGATGGCTGTAAAAATAAATCTGCATCATTTATCCTTTTTATCTTTTATACACAGCTCTGAGTCTTCTTCTATAATGCCTGATGAGTTTGGAGAACACCTGACAAGAGATCAGAGACCATTCCTCCATACAGAATCTCTCCAGATCCTTCAGATTCCCAGCTCCATGTTGTTGCTTCTTCTCTTCAGTTCACCCCACTCATTTTCTATAGGGTTCAGGTCAGGGGACTGGGATGGTCATAGCATAAGCTTAATTTTGTGCTCAGTGACACATTTGTATGTGGATTTTGATGTTTGTTTTGGATCATTGTCCTGATGGAAGATCCAACCACGGCCCATTATAAGCTTTCTAGCAGAAGCGGTCAGGTTTTGATTTTTTTTATCTGTTGGTATTTGCTAGAATCCATGATACCATGTATCTGAACAAGAAACCTCCAGCAAAAATATAGGCCCACAACATTAAAGATACAGCATTTTAACCGTGGACACGGGATACTTTTTTATCCCTGTTTGCACCTAACCCATCTGGTGGGTGTCTGTACAGCACATCTAGAAGAAAATAGTTTCATAGTCCAGCTTAAGTAAGTTCAGTGATGGTTCATTTCTGTTGTAAAAAAGTTATGAATTTAGTTAATTTATCTATACAGCCATTCTGGAGAAAACTCAGTTCAGTTCTCATACAATGGGGTCAGTGCAGGCAGATTAATAATATTGTTGAATATCAAGTGTCCCCACCCCAACTAAGCAAGCCAAAGGCGACAGTGGCAAGGAACCCAAACTCCAACAGGTGACAGAATGGAGAAAAAAACGGAAACCAGGCTCAGTCGAGGGCCAGTTCCCCTCTGGCCAACAAACGAACAGTGTATTTATGATTATGATTCATAAGTCAGATTGGATTGGAACATTCAGAATATTTATCCAGTTCCATGTGGTTGAAGATCGGAGACATCACGCCAGTATGGAGTCAGGTTTGTTGAGGATCTGTGCCACTCGCTGTTGTGTCGATGAGGCCTTCACAGGGGAGAGTCTAGTTGATACAATCTCTGCTGACACTTCAGGGATGCGTTGTGGTCGTTTCTAGGCGCAGGTCCACTATCGGATCTGGATATGGCCCGGATCCAGCTGACTACAGTAAACCTCGGGATAAACAATTATAGGATTAGTATCTGAACGTAGCTTTTGATTTGGCCTGATTTTGATTTTCCATTATCTCTTAAAGGTGCAGTGTGAAGTATTTATGAGGATATATTGACAGAAATGCAATATAATATACATAACTATGTTTTCAGTGGTGTATAAAGATCTTACATAATAAACCGTTATGTTTTTATAACCTTAGAATGAGCCATTTCTATCTACATACACCATGGGTCTCCTTACAGTGAAGTCACCATTTTGCGCCGCCATGTTTCTACAGTAGCCCTAAACGGACAAACTGCTTTACAGAGCACTAGCTACTCTCTGCTGTCTCAGACGACATCTTTGTACTGTGTCAGCCACCGTAGCTTGCTTCGAAAGGGAGGGGTGAGCAGTGGGCGGTTGCAAAAATGTACACAGTGCACCTTTAAATAAAAGAAGCAGAAAGGGGTGGGAATGTGCAGGTTAGATGAATGATGAATAAGACAAAATGTGTGTTGTGTGAAGAAAACAAAGAAAAGGATGAATAAACGAACCACATAAGGAGAGAAAATAAACACTTTTTCTTTTATTCAGCCACAAACAAGTATTCAGAACATGTTTCAGAGGAAGAGGTCAATCACAACACACTTATATATCACTTTTACACAGCGTTTGCAATCATCCGTCATCAAGCATCAGTTCGCCTCTCCTGCCTGCGGTGTGATAAGGATAGTTTGAAGGACTGTGTGTGTGTTCTTGTGTGAAGAAAGAGTCTGAGGTAAGACACAAGTCAAGTGTTACGGCTTTTTTTACCTTTCCTCCCCATGATACACACTCAGGAAACCATGCAGCAGCTTGACTCCAACACCTGCTGTAAACATGTCTCTGTGTCAGAAAAAAATGCACAGAATTCAAACTGACTCTTTAGAAAATGTAACATACTTGACAGGTCGAAAGAGGTTGGGTGCTGCAATCTAATGAAAATATACTGATCTGCACACCACAGCTGGAAATATTGTTCCAGAATATTGTTCCTTTTCCAGCTCACCCACGTTTACTTCTATCACTTTGTGAATTTCTGTGCTTCCACCTCACAACCTGGTTTCTGACATTTGTCATACCTTTTGCAACTCAAGTGGGAGGCATTTGTATTTATGTGCATGCGTGTATCTGTGTGCGCAAGTTTATCTTGTGTGTGTGTCTGTAGGTTATTAGAAAATCAAACTTGGAGAGGGACAGCTGGCATCCCTTCAGACATTGCTTGACCTTTCTGTCTAGCACAATCACGCTCATATACACACACCCACGCAGGGCATCAGGTGTAAAGTGCCTCAATTTAAAGTTTGGCACAAACATTTTCAGGTGTTTTATCTACACTTGAAATGAGATGAAAATCAAAAGAGCTGTCTGTTAAGCCTCTCTGTCTCTCTCTGAGGTGGAAGCACTCAAATGTTGATGTGTAGTGTATTGGCTTACTGCTGGGAATAGCTGGGCTGCTGTTCCATATGCCAGGACACATAACACACACATGCAGGAAGTACCAAGGGATAAATGAAGCCATCATTTTCAAACCTGTGTTTGCCACCAGCAGATGTATTGTACATGCATAAGCACATAAAACTAGATTTTTTTACTAGATTTTAGACCTTTTACTGGCTTAAAGAGAATACAGAATACAACACCTAGAATAAAAAGTCTTGATTTTGTTGATTGATAATGTTCAAAAACATTATTTTTTTACATAGTTGCAGCACCTCTCATCCCAGTCTGTCATCAACGCTCTGTTTAGCTCTAGGTTGAGTCTGAAACCTGGAAAATGCTGCCTTCGGAGGACACATTTCAAGGTAGGAAGGCATCAAGGCACGACCGAATCCAATGTTAGCTTCACTTCCTGTCTCCTAAGATACCTTCATCTGATCGAGTTTTGAAGGCAGCATATATGAATCCAATGTTAGCTTCACTTCCTGTCTCCTAAGATACCTTCATCTGATCGAGTTTTGAAGGCAGCATATATGTATCCTTCACTGCCTTTGATATCCCACAATCCTGTGTGTTCCATTCTGTGACAGTTGAGCTAGAAAAAGAAAGATAGTTGCGTTTGCTGGTCAGTTTGTCTGTAAATGTAAATTTTTGACCAACATTTTCTACTTCTGATGTCATTTCTAGCGAGAAATTACTAATGTAGTAATTAAATATTTGTTTAGTTCTCATCAAAGCTCTCTCTATTTTGTTGTAGATCATTAAACTGTTACACTGCCTTAGAAGTCTGTCCGAAATCAGTTTCATGAGGTGCCTTCATGCACAAACGCTGCCTTACAAGTCATTGTCTGATAAGGCAGTGAGGCAACAAGCCAGCTGCCTAGGTTTTCAGATGCAGCCCCAGTCTCTGTGAAGCCCCTCCTTTCATAAAAGCACAATGTGCTGTGATTGGTCAGTTGGACCAGTGTTTTGTGATTGGTCAATCGCTTAGAGCTTGTTTTGGAAAAGTCACATATCCCTTTCCATAACTGTGAGTTTCAACCAGTGGTTGCATCAGTCATTCTCATTGTCCATCATAATCTATTACCTGTCATTACCTGTCATATTTTAATGATAGTAAGACTTTTAGCCAAAATAGCTTTTGTTTTTGTTTACATTTTAATTTTGATCATAATCTTACAGGATAAGCATATAGGCTAGAATATGCATAAATTTTTTTTATGAAGAGAACACAGAAGACTGTGCATCACTTTTCATGTTCATCACCACAAGAAGCAGATGAAAACATGCCAATAAAACATGACATTTGTACCTGAACAGACAAATGTGAACAACACAATATTACAAAATACAATTACGATTAAAATAACTTTCTGTATCTGCCTGAACTCAAATTCCTTGTCCGCATGGACTTAAACTGTGTGCGTGCCTGTGCCGCTGACTGTCTTCTGTTTGTCCTTCAACCTCCACCGTTTCAGTCCCTCTTTGTTCCCCTCTTTTATCAGCAACATCACAACTATTTGGCCGTTTGAAGAAATGTTTCATACTCAGCTGCCATGACACTTTTGCAATTGTGTGTAGTGGTGACTAATGCCACAGGCTAGACAAAGACTTCACGCACTGAGATCAAAGACCAGACAATACTAGATAAAAATGAATATGCGTGCTCGCTACCAACTGGACAGGGGTAGGAATTAGTTACAAGTTACAATAGATCACCCTCAGTGTAATCTGTCAAAATGATGGATGGCCTTCAGATTTTTCCGTCAACAGTAAAAAAAATTCAGTCCATAGCCCTATTCGGACGGTAATTGTTTCTCGTGGGGTTGTAAGGTATTTTCATCATTTACAGGAGCTAGTCAGTGATTTTGTTGCCGTCCGAATCCAGAATGTCAGTGTTTTTCTCCCACCACCTGTGTAAAAATCCCTGACCGAATTACCTACTGTTTTTTGACAAACACCAAGGTCGTGTGGTAATTTTATTGCCGTCCGAATCCACATCTCTGAGTTTTCAAGAATATCACTTCAAAATTCACTGTTTATATCCTTTTTGACCACTGCGGAGCACCGTATCTTTGCGCTTCGCTGTAATTTAGATGCATTTTAAAGATCTAGCCTACACTTTTGTTACTGAAATGCTGTAAAGTATTTACAAGAATAATCTTTTTTAAACAGATAACATTTGAAAAAGGTTGTTATTCAACAGTAATTATTATTCAAAGCATATGACATTTTATTTACAGCAGACAATCATGCGACTGCCCACGTGAGCAGCGCGTTCCACGATTCGTAGGATCACAAAACTCGCTCCTCCACCGTGAATAAATTGCCATCCGAAATGCACGAGTTTTATCACTGAGGTGGCATGCAAATTTATTTTTACGGACATCCACATGAGAAACAATTACCGTCCGAATAGGGCTTAAGACTACAATTTGTGCATTTCAGAGTTCAGAAACAGTGCTTATAGCCTACTGATATAGAGATTCACTCCCATTGAGAAGAAAGTTGAAAATGTAAAAAAGCATAATAGGACCCATTTAGGGTACCATCATATTAGCGAAATTTTGTTTAAAGTAGTATTCACGTGATACTCCAAGGTACTTTAACAATGCAATAGTACTACCATGGTGCAAAAAAAAAAGAAGTGGTTTCATGTGCTGTTAGTGTTTTGATACTCTAATCAGAAATGTTTTGCTACATATAGTGCTGTCAGCGTTAACTCTTTAACCCAATTCTGCTTTTCTGTTTGTGATCAGGCCATTTTAAGCCGTTAACGTTTTAACTCTGGGAACGTTTTCAGTGATCCAGTAATCTAATTCATTAACAGTCCAAACAAACCATGTATGTGCACGCTCTAGATCACTGATCGCTACAGACACATTTCAGTACATTTGCGTTGTTTCCACACACACTCAGGAAGGATAATGTTTGATTTGTCATGTGTAGGGATGGGATGGTATGAAAATTTAATATCACGATTATAGTAAGCAAAATTATCATGATAATCAATATGATCACTGTTTTGTTAAAATGCAATGAAAGTGTTTATTAAGTCAAGTCACCTTTATTTATATAGCGCTTTTTACAATGCCGATTGTTTCAAAGCAGCTTCACAGTGTTAACAGGAAAATAATGCAACAGAATACAGCCGCTCTGGAGAAAACAGTGATGTCATCCAGCTCAGTTCAATTATCATATAGTGTCAATGCGGGCAGATCAGTAATATAGTTGAATATTTAGTGTCCCCAACTAGCAAGCCAAAAGCCAAAGGCAACAGAGGCGACAGGGGCAAGGAACCAAAACTCTATCAGGTATATACTCATTGTATCTTTGTGCTTTGACGATTTTGTTTTTTAAAAATGGTAATTATTTTTGTGGTAGAAAACGTTGTGGCACCAAGATTGGCTACTATGGGGGCCCTTGGGTTTGTTGGGTTAGTCCCAGGGTACTACGTGTGTCACAGAGTCAGCTACACCGTCACAGCCCCAGCTACACCGTCACAGCCCCAGTCATCACATAATCACCAGGACCCACCCACTCGTTCACAGTTACCAGAGTACTGATTCGCTTCACCTGCATCTCATCATCTACTCATCTTTATATTCACTGTTCACCATCCACTCATTGTCTGGTCTTATCGCAGTCAACACTCCTCTACGGCAGACTCCTTACCGCTCTACTCACCTGTGATCGTATCTTATCGTATCGTATCGTATCGTCTCGTCTCATCTCATCTCCTGCCTTCAGTCTGTTACGGTGTGTAGTGCAGCAGGGAAGAGAAGATCCAGGACTTCCACAAAGACGGGTCTTTATTCACAAAGGGAAACAGAACACGACACACATAGGCATAACACATAGGCACGGACAAGGAGTGCAGGGAAGTGAGATCAATATAAAGGGAGTGCTGATGATGATGACCAGGTGCAGGGAATCCAGGGAGAGTGGGAGAGATGAGGAGTGAGTGATTTCAGGTGAGAGACAGGGAGGATCATGGGAAATGGAGTCCAGGACAGGCGTGGATTGTAACATTACTTCCCCCTCCCGGTAGGCGCGTCCTCGCGCCTTAGATGAAACACCGGGGAGGGGGGGTGGGCGGGACTAGGGGGCGGGACTAGGACATCGGGCGGCCATGGCGGGTCAGGAGTCTCGGGCGGCCATGGCGGGTCAGGAGCCTCGGGTGGCCATGGCGGGTCAGGAGCCTCGGGCGGCCATGGCGGGTCAGGAGCCTCGGGAGTCCGCGGCGGGTCAGGAGCCTCGGGAGTCCGCGGCGGGTCAGGAGCCTCGGGAGTCCACGGCGGATCAGGAGCCGTGGGATGCCATGGCGGATCAGGAGCTTTGGGAGTCCACGGCAAATCAGGAGCCTCGGGAGTCCACGGCGGATCAGGAGCCTCGGGAGTCCACGGCGGATCAGGAGCCGTGGGATGCCATGGTGGATCAGGAGCCTTGGGAGTCCATGGCGGATCAGGAGCCCCACCCACATGTGCTCCACCCACATGTTCCCCACCCCCGGGTATATAGCCCCCCCCCAAAACTTTCTTGGGGGAATTCAGGGGTAGTATGGAGGGCACGCGGAATGGGATGAGCTCCTGGGCTGGAGCGGGCTCGAGGAGGGCTGGAGCGGGCTCGAGGAGAGCTGGAGCGGGCTCGAGGAGAGCTGGAGCGGGCTCGAGGAGAGCTGGAGCGGGCTCGAGGAGAGCTGGAGCGGGAACTTGGAAGCCTGGAGCGGAATCCAGGAGACTCAGAGCGGGAACTTGGAAGCCTGGAGCGGAATCCAGGAGACTCGGAGCGGGAACTTGGAAGCCTGGAGCGGAATCCAGGAGACTCGGAGCGGGAACTTGGAAGCCTGGAGCGGAATCCAGGAGACTCGGAGCGGGAACTTGGAAGCCTGGAGCGGAATCCAGGAGACTCGGAGCGGGAACTTGGAAGCCTGGAGCGGAATCCAGGAGACTCGGAGCGGGAACTTGGAAGCCTGGAGCGGAATCCAGGAGACTCGGAGCGGGAACTTGGAAGCCTGGAGCGGAATCCAGGAGACTCGGAGCGGGAACTTGGAAGCCTGGAGCGGAATCCAGGAGACTCGGAGCGGGAACTTGGAAGCCTGGAGCGGAATCCAGGAGACCCGGAGCGAGAACGGGGAAGCCTGGAGCGGAATCCAGGAGACCCGGAGCGGGAACGGGAAAGCCTGGAGCGGAATCCAGGAGACCCGGAGTGGGAACGGGAAAGCCTGGAGCGGAATCCAGGAGGCTCGGAGTGGGAACTGAGGCGGCAGGATCGCTCCAAAAGTCTATCAACCAGAGGTCCTGTGGCTCTGGCGTGGCGGCGGCCATCCTAGCCGGAGACGAGGGCTCTGGCGTGGCTGCGGCCATCTTGGCCGGAGACGAGGGCTTGGCGTTGGCCCTCCTTCTCTGCCATTTGGTTTTGTGGACAGGCAGGACAACACGGGAAGGCCCACTGGAGAGATATGTGGAGGGAACTGGCTGTGGGTGAACTGACCAGGCCGCGTGCTTCTCTGAGGGGACCGGACGAGGAAGACACTCAGTCTCTTGAACCTCTGCAATTTCGAAATTGGAACAATTTAAATAGAGAATCAGATTCATCAACTCGACTAGGGAAAAGGAACAGGCAGGTTCAAGATATCGAATAGTGTCCTCGTCCAGGCCCATCAGAAAACACGCGTTAAGTGGTGCATCTGGCCAGTTCACCAAAGAAGACAGCTCAGCGAATTCCTCCACGTACCTCTCCAGCGGGCGACCGCCCTGCCTGAGACCCCACAGGCGATCCACCGCTGACGTGTCTTTAAGGGGGGACACGGGAGAGATCGGGGTCAGGAAGATTCCCATCTTCACAGCAGTCCTGGCAGTTTTGGGTCCGTTCTTCTGTTACGGTGTGTAGTGCAGCAGGGAAGAGAAGATCCAGGACTTCCACAAAGACGGGTCTTTATTCACAAAGGGAAACAGAACACGACACACATAGGCATAACACATAGGCACGGACAAGGAGTGCAGGGAAGTGAGATCAATATAAAGGGAGTGCTGATGATGATGACCAGGTGCAGGGAATCCAGGGAGAGTGGGAGAGATGAGGAGTGAGTGATTTCAGGTGAGAGACAGGGAGGATCATGGGAAATGGAGTCCAGGACAGGCGTGGATTGTAACACAGTCAGAATACGTGTCTATTTTTACGTAAAGTGTGGTTCTACAACACGTACATTTACTTATTTTTTTTTATACACAGTATAATGTACAATATTGACGCATTGACAGCACTAAAATCGTGGCATTAATGTTTGGATTCTATTGTATTTAATTGTCATATCAATTACATGTTTTCAGTCGCATTTATTAAATGCAGTTTACTCATTCATAAAATACACCAAAACACAACATAAATTCACAAAAGACATCAATTTTGGTGTAATACAAATCCTTAGAATCCATATGTTTGCGAGGAACAGATCCAAATTTAGCCCTTTATCCAGCGATCTTCACCTCCATTCTAGGCAGCGACTGTAAACATCAAATCCTGCGCTTGACTTGTTATGAATTAAAAATTTTAAAAATCAAGAAGTGTTACGACATGTTTACAGCAGTGGTATCGAATGCTCATTGGCTCTCGCTTGCCTCGTCACAGATTGCGACATGAAATGGGAAATGTGCGCCTTCACGGAAAGAAGTTGGATTAACATTTTCATGGATTAATAATTTTAATTCTGCTCTGTACCTCATACAAAACTATAGGGACTGCAACACATCGTCAGCTGAACTACTTTTGGTAGAGCTTTTGACATTTTCGCAAAAAATAAATAAATAATTGTGATTACACTTGTTTTGCGTAATCACGTTGAAAAGGCCACAATAGACGTAAGCAGAAGTACCGCCCTGTGTTTACAAAGCGCACAAGCGAAGACTAATACAAACGCCCTGTAGCAAAAAAAGGTAAAACAACGATGTCCGACGTTTTGGTTTTTGGTAAAGGCTGTTTATATTAGTCCTCGTTTGTTCGCTTGGGGCGGTACTTCTGCCCACATTTAGTGTGACCTTTTCGACGTGATTGCGCAATCCTTTTCCTTGGCACGTCGCAGAGCAGCGCAAGATGAGCAATTTAGGTTAAAAAGTATATTCATTACATTTTTTTTTTTAAATGACCGATCGTTTCGCTAGATAAGACCCTATTCCTCGTCTGGGATCGTACAGAGCCCTCTGAAGCCCTTTGAAGCCTTTTGAAACTGCATTAATTTGGACCTTCAACATTTTGGTTGCCATGGAAGTCAATGGTGTGGAGAAAAGTCCTGGAATGTATTTTCTGTTCGACTGAAGAAAGAAAGACATGAACAGATGGGGGTGAGTAAAATATCAGGAAATTTTTTCATTTTGAAGTGAACTAATCCTTTAATACCTATGTATTAATGATGAGACCAGGCTGGGTGTGACAATGTGTTCTTAATCTGGGCCTGGATGCAGTGGAGTTAAAAGAACAAATCAAGTCACAGTACCAGTCAATATGGGAGCTATTTTGACTGGATGTGAGAATAGCCACAATATTTGGACCATCATACATTGTTGTTTTGTTGTTGTTATTGTTTCTTATGTTTTATGATACAGCAAAACTTCTGATTCTGCATTCTGACATTGACTCTGCAATAGGTCTATCTAGATTGTGATTTATTTATATTGTAGTTGTATCTTCAGCAATTTTGGTGTGTAATCCGTTTTTGACTTTTTTATGTTTGAATTAATTTACATTAACAAGGTTGTGTTCCATATTGTGGTGCTTAGCAATTTTAACATAGTATCGTCATCATGTCAGTGTAGATGTAGATATAAAACCAATAAAATAAAACCATTAAAATATCAAGTAAATAAGTATTGTGATACTTGGTGCCACAGTGACACTCTTGTCCCAAAAAATATTTCTATACCACAATACTCAATATGTTGTCCCATGGTGAGTCATTTTTTGCTTGTTGCACCTACACAAAATTTGAGGGTTCCCCCACCTGCCAAATCCCACTTTAACCACTGTGTACACTGTATAAAATGGATTTATAAACAGGTAAAATTTAAAACAATCTCAATTCAATATGTCCCCGTAATTATTTATGTGGTAAAAAGAAATCTGTGTAATAAGTGTACAATGAATATACATTATTATCCCTTAAATATCACCCTTAATAGTCTTGTCTGAACTTGTTCGTTCGTCTTTGGCTCTAAGCCACTTGCTGCGAACTTGTCTTCGCGGAAGCTTCACGTTCATTTCAAGTGAGTGAGATAAAATATTTAAACTCAAAACAACATTTTGTCCACTTATTTCCCAGGCGTAGTTTTGGTATTGAGGTCAAAGTTTTTGCTATACAACATTGTGTGATGATAGTCACGAAGATGACGCGGCAGATTTGAAGTGTTTCCCGCTATTGCAGTGATTTTCTTTTTGCATGTTCTGCAGACAGTGTGACCATCCTCGATTAAGTTTCCTTCAGGACTTTTGTTAAATCCAAAATATGACCACACCTCAGATTTGGTCCTTTTAGAAGGCTGAAAAATCTTGAAAGTGCTGTCACTGCCTTCCGCCATTTCTTCTCGTACAAAAAACAACATTGCGCGCTGTGCCTGCGTCAGACAGGATTTACCCCAAGTTTTCAAAATCACGATAATCAAACATGGTTTTAATGATAATTACATTTTAAACGATAATACTAACGGTCAGTACATTATATCGTGGTTTATCGTGAAACTGGTAATCGTCATCCCTAGTCATGTGTACGTTGTTGTGTTTAGTAATCGTAGGTTCATGCAATCAAGTCAAAGCGGTTCATTTAGTTTTTCTGGCGTCTCTGTGTGGTCCTGTTCGGTATTGCAGCTTGACTAGTCTAAAATGAAAACAATCTCGTTGTTGTTGCTCTGTACACAGGTACACATGCTCTGTAAAGTTTTTTTCTGTATTTTTTTTTTTTCATGGGTGCTTAGGTGTGTATAAATTTATTCTATAATAGAATTATATGGACTCCTTACATTTGGTGTCCTTTTGGAGTCTCCAGTGATCCTTGAAGCTTGCAGAAAATACAGTTTTGTGAGAATCACCCTTCAATCTGATTGTTTACTTTGCTGGATATAGCAAATGATGACAAAATGAATGTGAATTGCGTATGCTTAATTTCACGATAACTGTGCGATTAATCGTGATTAATCACACAACAGAAGTGCGAAATTTAATCGATTGACAGCCCTACTACATACCCATTTAAGCTTTAGATGCAAGTAAACATTAAAGACTTTCATTGCTGACAAATGATGAGATGTATTTACAGATTTGGTTTCAGTGGATTGTAAATGCATATCCATTTCAGCACTTGTTTTGTTATCTGTGTTGTGAAATATCCCGTTACTGTTTTACCGAATGAGAAACTATTCCAAATGATTCAGTGTGTGAGTGAGCTGTCCAAATTATTCAGACTGAATCGATTCAGTATTTCTAACCCTGTTTGACCAATTAATTAAAAATAACTGATTCATTCGCTAACAATTCGCTGTCCAACTGCTGGACACATGATTTGATAGCTGAAATATTATCAGGGAAAATGCAATGTTATATATGTTAATGCTAACCCGTTATTAAATTGCTAAAATACTTTTGGTAATGAAAAGCAACATGATTTAAAACATGACACTACCATATATACTAGTCTACTTCCTAATGTTGCACGTTTTCAACAGTAAACCCTTTGCAGTGAGGCACATGTAAAAGCATTTGCGTTTTTTAGATGCACTGTGGAGGTATGATGTGTATAATCATAGAGTACTAGACCTATATTCTACCATACAATAGCATGCAGAGATGAATAACATGAAACCTTCCCTTCACAGTGAGTCCTTTTCCCCTCACACCAGGCACATATTTCAGCCACCGATCAGAAACCACTTTGCAGTGAAGAGGTTGTGACCCAGTGAAGAGCAAGAGATATGAAGGGGTTCACAGGCAGCAAAGAGAATTAAAAAAGGAAGAATGAATTTGTGAAAATGAAGGATAATTAGGAGCCCAGAAGAAAAGGCTGGTATTTTTTTTTTCTTTTTTCATTCTGCGTGATGCTAATGTGAATACGATTGCAATTTGTCATGAAATGATTATTTCGCTCTCATGAAGGTTCTTTGTCTAATTCTATCCATACGTCAGAGCGCACAATGCTCTTTGAATGGAGCTGTGAATGAGGCAAATCAAAATCAATCAGCTTTGGATGGATTTGCAAGTGCTTGACCCTCTATCCTGATCAGGAGCTTTAATAATGAGAGGTTTTTGCCTTTTTATGAGAGTAGTTATACTCGGATGACTCCAGTTAAAGGGATAGTTCACCCAAAAATGAAAATTCTGTCATCATTTACTCACCCTCAAGTTGTTCCAAACCTGTATGAGTTTATTTCTTCTTTTGAACACAAAGGAAGATATTTTGTAGAATGTCTGAAATCAAACCATTGTGGGGCACCATTGACTTCCATAGCAGGAAAATAATACTATGGAAGTCAATGGTGCCCCACAACTGTTTGGTTAAAAACATTCTTCAAAATACCTTCTTTTTTGTTTCACATAACAGAGAAATTCATACAGGTTTGGAACAACTTGAGGGTTAGTAAATGTTGACAGAATTTTCAGTTTTGGGTGAACTATCCCTTTAAGTGCTTTGGTGTTTTTGCCAAAAGTTTTGGGACGCTTGCCTTTACATGCACATGAAATTTAAGGACATCCCATTCTTAATCCGTAGGGTTTAATATGCAGTTGGCCCACCCTTTGCAGCTCTAACAGCTTCAACTCTTCTGGAAAGGCTTTCCACAAGGTTTAGAATTTTTGACCATTCTTCTAGAAGCGCATTTGTGAGGTCAAGCACTGATGTGGCACTGACGAGAAGGCCTGGCTCTAATTCATCCCAAAGGTGTTCTATCGGGTTGAGGTCAGGACTCTGTGCAGGCCAGTCAAGTTTCTCCACACCAAACTCGCTCATCCATTTCTTTATGGACCTTGCTTTATGTATAACAGTCATGTTGGAACAGGAATAGGCCATCCCCAAACTGTTCCCACAAAGTTGGGAGCATGAAACTGTCAGAAATGTCTTGATATTCTGAAGCATTAAGTGTTCCTTTCACTAGATCTAAGGGGCCAAGTCTAACCCCTGAAAAACAACCCCACACCATTATCCCCCCTCCACCAAACTTTACACTTGGCACAATGCAGTCAGGCAAGTACCGTTCTCCTGGCAACCACCAACCCAGACTCGTCAATTGGATTGCCAGACAGAGAAGTGTGATTCGTCACTCCAGAGAACACGTCTCCACTGCTCTAGATTCCAGTGGCGGCGTGCTTTACACCACTGCATCCAACGCTTGCATTGCACTTGGTGGTGAAGGCTTGGATGCAGCTGCTCAGCCATGGAAACCCATTCCATGAAGCTCTCTACACACTGTTCTTGAGCTAATCTGAAGGCCACACAAAGTTTGGAGGTATGTAGCTATTGACTCTGCAGAAAGTTGGCGACTTCTGCGCACCGTGCATCTCAGCATGCACTGACCCCACTCTGTGATTTTATGTGGCCTACCACTTCGTGGCTGAGTTGCTGTTGTTCCCAATTGCTTCCACTTTGTTATAATACCACTAACAGTTGACCGTGGAATATTTAGTAGTGAGGAAATTTCACGAATGGACTTATTGCACAGGTGGCAACCTATCACGGTACCACGCTTGAATTCACTGAGCTCCTGAGAGCGACCCATTCTTTCACAAATGTTTGTAGAAGCAATCTGCATGCCTAGGTGCTTGATTTTACACACCTGTGGCCATGGAAGGGATTGGAACACCTGCATTCAATGATTTGGAGGGGTGTCCCAATATTTTTGGCAATATAATGTATAAGGACATATTTATTAATATTTATAAGTAACATTTTCATTAGCTATTTCATATTTTTCATATTATATTTAATATATATATTTTACATATTATTATTATGTTAACATTAAATATGATTAAATTAGATTATATATAATATTTAATAAATAATATTTTTATTTTATATATATATATATACACTCACCTAAAGGATTATTAGGAACACCATACTAATACTGTGTTTGACCCCCTTTCGCCTTCAGAACTGCCTTAATTCTACGTGGCATTGATTCAACAAGGTGCTGAAAGCATTCTTTAGAAATGTTGGCCCATATTGATAGGATAGCATCTTGCAGTTGATGGAGATTTGTGGGATGCACATCCAGGGCACGAAGCTCCCGTTCCACCACATCCCAAAGATTGGGTTGAGATCTGGTGACTGTGGGGGCCATTTTAGTACAGTGAACTCATTGTCATGTTCAAGAAACCAATTTGAAATGATTCGAGCTTTGTGACATGGTGCATTATCCTGCTGGAAGTAGCCATCAGAGGATGGGTACATGGTGGTCATAAAGGGATGGACATGGTCAGAAACAATGCTCAGGTAGGCCGTGGCATTTAAACGATGCCCAATTGGCACTAAGGGGCCTAAAGTGTGCCAAGAAAACATCCCCCACACCATTACACTACCACCACCAGCCTGCACAGTGGTAACAAGGCATGATGGATCCATGTTCTCATTCTGTTTACGCCAAATTCTGACTCTACCATCTGAATGTCTCAACAGAAATCAAGACTCATCAGACCAGGCAACATTTTTCCAGTCTTCAACTGTCCAATTTTGGTGAGCTCGTGCAAATTGTAGCCTCTTTTTCCTATTTGTAGTGGAGATGAGTGGTACCCGGTGGGGTCTTCTGCTGTTGTAGCCCATCCGCCTCAAGGTTGTGTGTGTTGTGGCTTCACAAATGCTTTGCTGCATACCTCGGTTGTAACGAGTGGTTATTTCAGTCAAAGTTGCTCTTCTATCAGCTTGAATCAGTCAGCCCATTCTCCTCTGACCTCTAGCATCAACAAGGCATTTTCGCCCACAGGACTGCCACATACTGGATGTTTTTCCCTTTTCACACCATTCTTTGTAAACTCTAGAAATGGTTGTGCGTGAAAATCCCAGTAACTGAGCAGATTGTGAAATACTCAGACCGGCCCGTCTGGCACCAACAACCATGCCATGCTCAAAATTGCTTAAATCACCTTTCTTTCTCATTCTGACATTCAGTTTGGAGTTCAGGAGATTGTCTTGATCAGGACCACACCCCTAAATGCATTGAAGCAACTGCCATGTGATTGGTTGATTAGATAATTGCATTAATGAGAAATTGAACAGGTGTTCCTAATAATCCTTTAGGTGAGTGTATATATATATATATATATATATATATATATATATATATATATATATATACCCCTTTTCCCATTTCTCTGAATTCCCAAGTGTGGCTTTTCTGTATAGTAACTCACAATTATTAGCTAAGGTCTATTTAATCCTGAATTTTGTGCTCTAGGCTGAAACCCAATAAGAAACTCACAGCGGGGCTCTTCTTGTTGTACAAAAACTTTTCACGCATTGGTGAAATATTTTGTAACTCTTCCCTTCTCACTGATAATTCCTTATTCTGGATCGTAACCTGTTGTTGCTGGCTGATCAGCACAACCACGAATGTCTGACCAGTTTTTAATGAGTGCTTATTTGACAGCTATGACTCCTACACGGTTCTTTCTTAGTGTGTGTGCTCACATATGAGTGTGTGTGTACTGTATTGGGAGGGGATGATGAAACCCACTGACATTTTTACACTTGGTGACGAAGAACTAACATCCTCATTTCACTCTTCTACCTCTCCCATCCTATACTCCCTCTCTTCGTCCCCATCACACCATCCTGAGCGGCTTAGGAAATGCCACTCACCTCCACAGACTTCATCCATGACCTTTCCCACCCCTACCAGGGAAAAGCCAATGCTCCAATTAACCACCCCCAGTCATCAAACCGCTAATCAAACCATCAATATGATCATACACAAACACTGGCTGCATATTCAGAGGTTTTAGTACAAAACAGGCAGTTGTTTTCCACTTTAGAAAATACACGTTTTGCATACAAAAAATGAGCATACAGCAATTTTCACAAAAGTAAAAACAGGAAAATTGTTAAAATGTTGTTAAACAGAAGATGAAACTCAGGCAAGTGCATCTGAACTGGAACCTGCAGTTTTTAGTCATTTTGGTTGGAAAGAGATTCAGTGCTTCACCGAGCCCATATCCTGTCTGACATTACTATGCTGTAGGGCCTTTTCCCTTGCTCTCCCAACCACCGCTCATCCATTTTTCCTGTCTTTTCTCTACCTTCAACTGCTCATTTCATCCCGTCTTCCCCTCTGAGTCCTGCAGTTGTGTGTGTGTGTGTGTGCACGTGCATGCAGTAGTCGTGTGATTGTGTACTATGGGTTAGCTCCCTTCATGGTTAGAGGGTTAAACACGCAGGGACCACATAAGATGAAGGACTTGCTCACAACTGTCTCCTAGAATGATTTATGAACAGCTGCAGCCCCTCAGATGCACACCGACACCGTATACACGCACACACAAACAAAAAAAGCCTAGTACCCCCGGTACACAATTTTATCGGAGATCGATAGGTATGTGGTTTTATTGAATAATCTGAAGACAGGCTGGTTTATTTAGCTGATAAAGGTCCAATGTCAGGGTTTGATACGTAAAGGGTCATTGCACAACTTTTAAAACCTTTTCAAATGCAAAGAGAACGTCTAGTTCTGTTTATGTGAAAGTGAATAAGAAGGATTGAGGGGAAAATGAAAAATAGGTTGGATACTAGAAAATGCAGGGTGATCGAGGGATCAATGAGTAAAATTACCTGGTATGTGTAATGACTTTTCATGATACTTGATTGGTTTTAAAATGTGCAGTAACCAACAAACTGCTGGTCAGTTTTTTAGAAGACCCTTTTCATTTTCTAGAATAATGGAACACTTTAGAACACTTTAGAATACTGTTCCGTCATTAATGAATAACTACACAGGAACAATGAGTAACGCATTATTAACTAACAAGAAATTCTGATTAACGAATTAGTAAGTAGCACTCAGTTGAGGTAGTTCACTATTAGTTAATCAGTAACTACTATTTTTTTCATACCACCCAGAAGACTGCTATATACAGTTTCATAATTAACATGAATAATGCTTTTCATCTTGTGTAGTTATTCATTAATGACGGAACAGTATTCTAAAGTGTTACCGAATAATGTAGTAAGAGTGAATCTAAGTATTATTTTCATACAAATACATTTACTAAACTCATAAATGCTTCCATTATGTTGTTTTGCCTACACTGTAAAGAGATTTAATAATATTAGTAATATTACTGTATTTTAGTAATATTACTGTATTTTACCTTACTATGCATACTGTGCATTTACAGTATTATTACCGTATTGTCATTTACAGTATTGGTACTGTTGAGTTTGCCATCAGGGTTGATTTTTGGAATGAACCTGCAAGCACAAGAAAAAAATACATAATTTTTCTTTTGTCCATTAACCGCCACTTACACCATAGAGTTAAGAAATCTTTCTTACCATTGGGGTAACTTTGTGGGCAAGTTCACTTCTGTAAATATATTTACAGTAGAGAAGAATTACAGTAGTGACCATATATTTTCCCATAATCCTTTGCTGTTTACAGTAACATACAGTACATATTACAGTAAAATACTGGTCAAATGACAGAAATCGGTTACAGTGTTTCTTTACTATATCTTAATATTCACGAAAATGCATTCACTGTAATTAATTTGTAAAGTCATCATATTGACTGTTCGATACACTCTCACGCCACACATCATCTTCTCACACAGTGAAAAACACATCGCAGAGCAAAGAGGACACTGACAACGCACTGACAGACAGGACAGGGCAGGTTACTTTTAATATGAAACAATTATCCAATTTTGTCATTTTTTAAATAAATTTAACAATAAATTCCATTTTGTGGCTCTTTAATGTGACAGATCGCTGTAGTGCCTCAGTTAAAGCTTCCTCCTAGTTAATTTATAGTATCAAACATGAATGAACTTCAGAAGGAATGTTGTTTCAACCGCGGAAAGACGTCAGTGCACACCGTTTTTCAAGTTCAAGTCCACCGACGTTAATCTACGAACTCTCCTGACTGCTTTGTCAGACAAAATGGCGAATTCGGCGGATGGCGGACTATGATTGGTCAGATCGCCTGTCAATCAAACCCCCAGCGAAGGGTGAATTGGGTGCAGTGGTTTATGAATCTATCCATTTTACGTTTTGCTGTCAAACTTTCAACATTTCATTATTGTTAAAAATGAATTATGACTTCATGAAACCTTTAACATGAAACCTGATTTAAATGTAATTTCAGTTTTGTAAAGTTTGCACTGCAAGCAAGCAACACAATGAGACGAGATTGCTCCGTTACAAGTACTTGGAGTGCAGACACATTTTTTGATTTTCAATAGTATCATGCATTTAGTTTTGTCGCTTTGCATCTTGCCACTCGCTTTCTTTGTAGACTCGTGCTCTCTGACTGCTTACTTCATTATAATGGTAGCGTTCTGATTTGTTGCATCATCCTTCTTTTGCATTGCAGACACAGACGGTGCAACTGAAATAGTAGAGTGTGAGTCTTTGTTTTGAGATAACACCCTTAAGATTTTTATGCCCTTGGTGCTCCATTAATTCGTTTAGGCTCTAGTATTGCTCCTGTTGAACTGTACTTGCATCTTATAAGTGATTGTGTATCTATCCACATATTTCTCTCATAATTATATTTCTTTCTGACATGTCTCTGCTTTCTCCCTGTGTTTTTCAACCTCCCTGTTCTCCCACTGTCCATTAACGCCCCCCCTTCTTTTCAGTGTGCTCCAGGTATTTTGTGATGGATTATCACTCTTGCAATTGTTCTTGTGTCCACAGGAGTCTGATCAAACACACTCACAGACAAACTTTCTTTTTTTACTTTGTCTTATAACCTAGGCATTCCTAGATGAACACATGTGCTGCAACATATTGATCTGTGAGATTTGGTGCTTTTGGTGCTTTGGGCGATGGAAGTTTTGAATCTGGCAACATATTCTCATCCTTTTCCTCTTCTTGCCAGTTTATGTCCTGCCCCATCCTCCACTGTTTTTATTTCATTTTCCACAAAATATATTCCAGTTATTTTAATTGAAATAAACTTTTGTCCTTTTTTTTTCATATGAAAAAACAAAAATCAATACAAAGCTTTAGCTGTAAGCTGTAAGTATTGCATCCCATTCCTATTGTTTAAAATTTGACAGCACAGTTTGTTAGAACTCATTATGATGTCTTCATGTTGTGCTCAGGCAGGTCTTTATGAACCATCATTCTCATCACCGTATAATATGCAGATCCGTTTTTGAAAATTAGTGATGAGTCATCATATATATATATGGGTTTTCAGAAGCTGAAGTAATACTTTTCTGTACATACACAAACCCCCAACAATGCTGACATAGCCGTTGTCAATTCATTCCCAGCAATTTGTCTCATGCAACTGCCTGTCCAAGCTTCATCATGCCCACCATAAACATTTACTGAACGCCCACAGGAACAGCCACTGAAAGCCGTCGGTTGGTTCTGCTTAATCTCTGCATCTTCTCCCTGATACAAGCATAATCACGCTGCCTTACACATCTCCGGAATTACAATGAGCCAGCGGACACTTTGAACAAAAGCTAACATACCACAGTAAACTAACCCTTCATACTAAAATCTCAATACAAAATGCCTCTCGGTGAAGCAGTACCTTCCTATTATCCTTTCATATGATAACTAAATGTATTTGATTTTAGTTTTATAATAAAGGACAATAGAACATAAGCTGGAGGTTATTGAACATTATATATGTCTGTAACAATACAGTCTGTATCATGCAATTATATAATCTTATATGAAATGTATAACAGATATCATATCTTTTATATATTATGAATTTGTTATAAGACTTCTGCAGTCATACAATAGCTTTGTGAGATAAATTAATCAGTCATTATGAGTTATATAGTATAGTATACTATAGTAAATAAATATAAATTGATTTTACTCCCTCCCTCACACACACTCACTCACTCACTCACTCAGTAAGGTAAAACAATTACATATTAAAATTTACTCTAACTTCTAAAAGAGTGTAAAACTCGCACTGTAATATATTTAGCATTCTTCTGGTGTAAGGTTGTTAGAGTGTGTTTGCCCTCCAGGTTTTCCTGGGAAAACCTAATCCACAAGTTTCTCTGTATCCCACTCCACGAACCTCTCAGTGAGAACGTTTCTGTTAAGAGATTTCTGAGCTATACATGTCTGTCAGACATGGATGAATTGGCTTACAGCAAGGCCTTCGGTGAGTGGACACCTGCTTACAGTTCTAAAACGAATAAATATTGAGGGTTTCATTTTCAAGATTTTTTTTACTATGTTGGATTTATTATAGTTAGGGGACTTGAAATATTATCTTTTACCAGTGTGTATGAAGAACTCTTTTTCAGGTTTCTGTACTGTACATGAACTTGTGTTTTGTATTTTTTGAGCAGAATTCAACCTCTGAGCATAGGATGTCACTTTAGTTGATTAGATTTAATTTATTTAATGTGATTTAATGTGTATTTAATGTGAGAGCTATGGATTGGGAATTTGAGAAAGTAATTTACATTTCAGTCTTACACAAAAGTATTATATGATTTCAGAAGATTTGGAATAAAGTGCAAGTCATATACTTTTAAATGTATATTTTAAAAAAGCCTATTTTAGCATTGGTAACACTTAACAATTTGCATTGTGACATCCCAGTTAAATACATCTCATTTCCATAATGTCAAGAAAAATTATATGTTGTATATTTTTTAATTGTAACGTATCACGGTAGAATTTGTTGTATTGCTTTTAATATATGTTGATCTATTTTACTTTAGATACTTGAATTTCAAAAATGCTTTTACTTGACTCTTTGAATTTTGTATTCTTGTGTTTTATACACATTTATTGATTATACTGTTATACATTTTATTCATTTCTATTAAATCATTATTCATTATTATTATAATCATGCAGACTACTTTTATAGTGCATTTTTGTCCTTTTAGATGTTGACAGTGTTTATGCTGTTAATGTTAGGAAAAGAGGAGGTTATACATTTAATGTGTGAATCTACTGCCTAAAACTAGTAATACCGTGTTTTAAAGGCATAATATAATAGCAACAGATCACAATATAACATAAGTAGCAATGGAGTTTATGCATTAAATGAATGAAGAAATCTGGCATACTTAAATTTTTCGAGTCAAAATTACAAGCTCATATGAAAAAAGGAAACATGCAATAAGATCTATATAAAGCATATAGAAAATAGACAGGGTGAATTTCCATTCATGGAGATCTTAAGAGGTAAAGATAAATGAATGATTGGTTGTAGATCATCTGGAGAGGTAGCTGGATAATGAACAGGTTAGGTAATTGTGTTTTGACATGAACTCTATTTTTCTATTTTTAAAAGGAACAGTCTGATGTTTTGGCTTAGGGAAAAAATGTTTGAGAAGATTTTAAAATGAAACAGCACATATATATGATGCACTGTAGTGGTGAAGTCCAAAATATTGCAGTAAGCTATTTTTGCTTGTTTGTTTTGGAGGCTCGATCAATTGAAAAACCCACTGACCATGTAGAGAATGACAACAAATGCGTTGTCAGACTCCAACTATTGATCTATAAAAAATTTTTTTTTTCTTCAGCCAAATCTGACTCTGTGTAAACTCTGGATAGAGCGTCTTGCTTAATGGCTTAACTATAAAGTGTGTTTTGGACCGTAGTTGTTGATCAAAAGGGTTGTGTGAGCGTGTGCATGCTTGCTTATCTTCATTAGTCTGCTAGAGGGATAGTTAGGTTTAAGCTCCATGTTGCTTTTGCCGGCTGTGGTGATTGAATGACTTATTGCAACATTAAAGCATAAATGCACACACACACACACACACACTACTCCGACATTCCATAACATCCATAAAGATTTGGTTCGGCTTGGACCACAGATAAGGCAAAAGTAATATAGGCCTCATGACTAACCAAGCACACACGGATAGATTAGAGTGACATACACACACTGACAGTGTGCTTTGACTGTGAGACAAACCTCCTGATTGTTATTCCAGGCCACAGCTGCTGGAGCAAATAACCAAGGTGCTGTTGGGCTATGCTTAGAATCGCTTTCCCTGTTTAGAGTAAGCAAAAATTCACACACCCACAACCTCATTACGTTTATCCACTCCCTTATCAGGAGTCCCGCAGCTCTGTACCAGTACCACCCTACTCCTCCCTGCACATACACTCATGCGGGAGCCCCGTGGACTGCCCGACATGCACACCAAATCTTAGAATATAATGTGCGGTGCTTTAAAGCGAGTTATCATAACGTGCGCTGGGGCAGCTGTGGGACACATTCTTGTCTCTGGACCTGTTTGTTCAGGAACATTCCTCCCTCAGGAAATATATAGGGACAGGTCCTCTGACCACCTTTTATCATGATTCCCTGATTTATCAGTGTAGTTGAATCCAGGACATTTGATGACACAATTTAGCTATAATTCAATGTAATGACAGAATAATTTCCTGGGTGAGATTAGAGCATTATGTTAATTCTTACAAATCCTTTTAAGTACTATTTCACATTATACTATTTTGTATATATATTTTAGCGGCTAACTTTTTTCTTTTTTCTTTTTTTGCATTGTGACATTATTTTCATCACAATGAAATGTCTCATTTCCATAATGCAAACAAATTATTCCATTACATTATGCTGTATATATTTTTTTAAATTGTAGAATTTGTTCTGCTGCTTTCCTTATATTGACGTTTAAATCGATATATTTAGTATATTTAATTTACTTGACTGCTTTAGTTTTGTATTCTGTTTTCATATGGTATTCAGGTTTGTCTATATTTTAATATATTTTATTTTAATTATTATTATTATTAATACAAATAATGCATTTTATTTATGGGCACCTTTCACAACACTCGAAGACAGCTTACAAGCAAAATAAAATACCAAATAAAACAAAATATATAGTGTTGGGTAAGTAAAAAAAAGTATAAAAAAGTAATTAATTACTTAATCTTCAAAAGTGTAATTAGATTACTGTACTAATTACTCTCTCTAAAAATTATTACATTACTTATTACTAATTACTTTCTAAATCCCATATCAACCTCGACCAGTTGAACAAGAATATACATGAAATTGCTCTTTTAATTCTTTCAAATAAATAATATAAAATTGCATAAAGTAGTCTTGAATTCCAAAGTATTGAAAGGGAGGTTACATTTAAAAACATACATATTAACATTAGATATTACATTTTAATTTTTAACCCACTATTGTTTTATATACTTAGTAATGCATTACACCCAACACTGTGTGTGTGTGTGTGTGTGTGTGTGTGATATACTGTATATATACCCTTTTGCTGCCAACTCGTTGTTGTGCTCCTCAGACCATTCCTGAACCATTTTTGCTTTGTGGCAGGGCACATTATCCTGCAGAAAGAGGCCACAGCCACCAGGGAATACCGTTTCCATGAAAGGGTGTACATGGTCTGCAACAATGCTTAGGTAGGTGGTACGTGTCAAAGTTACATCCACATGGATGGATCCACATGGACCCAAGGTTTTCCAGCAGAACATTGCCCAAAGCATCACACTGCCTCCAGCAGCTTGCCTTCTTCCCATAGTGCATCCTGGTGCCATGTGTTCCCCAGGTAAGTGACGCACCCGGCCATCCATGTGATAAAAAAAGAAAACATGATTCATCAGACCGGGACACCTTCCTCCATTGCTCCATGGTCCAGTTCTGATGCTCACATGCCCACTGTTGGCGCTTTCGGCAGTGGGCAGGAGCCAGCCTTCGCTCCCGACGTGCATCAATGAGCCTTGGACCACTTTTGATAGATAACACCCCACAAGAGCTGCAGTTTTGGAGATGTTCTGACCCAGTCGTCTAGCCATCACAATTTGTCCCTTGTCAAACTTGCTCAAATCCTTACGTTTGCCCATTTTTCCTGCTTCTAACACATCAACTTTGAGGACAAAATGTTCACTTGCTGCCTAATATATCCCACCCATTAACAGGTGCCGTGATGAAGAGATAATCAGTGTTATTCACTTCACCTGTCAGTGGTCATAATGTTATGCCTGATCGGTGTATATATAAAATTATCCATCAAAAACAAAATCAAACTGAATAAGCTAAAAAGATGGGTTTTAAAGGGCTAGTTCACCCAAAAGTGAAAATTCTGTCAATATTTACTCACGGCTCAAGTTGTTCCAAACCTGTATGAATTTCTTTTTTTCTCTGCTGAACACAAAATAATACAAGACATTTTGGAATATGGGTAACCATACAGTTGATGGGCCCCATTGACTTTCAAGTATGAGGAAAAAATACTATTGAAGTCAATGGGGCCCATCAACTGTTTGGTTACCGACATTCTTTAAAATATCTTCTTTTGTGTTCAACTGAAGAAAGAAATTCGTACAACAACTTAAGGGTAAGTAAGAATTTTTAGGTGAGCTATCCCTTTAAGACATAACTGAATAATTGAAAGCTGTTATGAATGTCTGGTGGCAAACAGTTCTAAAAACAAGGGGCAGCACAGACTCTAGACCCAATAATAATTATAATAATGCAATATATAACAATAATAACATTATTATTATTATTATTAAATATCATGATTTTAAATAATGCAATGAAAACAAAGGTAAAATATGTTCAGTTGTCTTGAAAATAATGGCACAAAGAAAAATCTTAATTTTTGCCTTTGTGCTGCATTTATTGATAGGAGAGGGCAGAAAATGATAAGTTAAAACAGAATCGAGAAATGTCACAAGCCAGATTTAAACTTGCAAAACCCACATTAGCATCCTAGCTTGATGTGTGAGTGCAAAATGTGCTAATCGCTATACCACAGTTTGAACAAGATCTATGTCGTAATTGCGTTTTTTGCGTCTTATTGGCCAGGAGTGTTGGACAAAGGTTTGTCTTATTTTTGTACAGGGCTGGAGTGGACCCCGATCATGGGACCCATCTCATGATGAACAGTAAATGAAACCACTGCTGCAGAAAAATAAATGATGAGAGAGAAAGTTAGCACTTCCACCTAGAGCAGAAGACTTATTGTGAACACACACACTTTCACAAATGCGTGAGATAACACATGCTCCCACACAGAAGATATGAGAAGTTGAGAGATGCTCAAACTTTCAGTGCTTGTCACTATAACAGCTTGGTGTCACCTTGAATGCCATCACGATGACTGTTATGATGCTCTCGTCTCTAGGGTTATGACTCCTCCATCATCACAGATGTTTCCTGTCTTCAAAACATTTAGTCACATCAACTGTTTTGCTGCCCTCAACACCAGAAACTCATGAAAGAACATGACTGTCATATCTCTCTAAGAGCATTCATACAAATAATAATACCGGTAAAAGTCTAAAAGACTAATCATATTTTTAGAATCTTTTTTTTTTGTGTAGTGTAAAAACGAGCCATTCACAAGGATATGCATGATCATGTGTCAGTTCAAACGGAGCCAGAAAACACCCAAGTCATTGTGCAGATGTCCAGTCACAGTCTCAGTTGGCCAGAGTTAATGGGCTGTAAAATCACTGATTACACAGAAATCAGTGGCTCTCCTTCAGTCCATTTCTCCGATCACTGCCTCGTATCATAGATATAATCTCACTCACTGTAAATAACACAGAGCACATGGCTGCTTTCAGCCTCTGGCCGATATTGATATCCACTAAAGATGAACCCGATGGACTGAGATTCATACCATCTGCAGAAACGTCCTGCTGGGATGGCTAATTTCATATTGAGCCATTAGCATAGATTTTTTTTCTGGCCACATGTTGTTAAGTTCATTCATGCTATTCAGTACGTTACAATGCAGACACATGTATCCATTATGTATCCATTATGAACTGTATGTCTTTAATTGTAAAGTCGGAACATATAATTTGTTTTCCTCATACTTTTATTAGGAAGTAATTTGCTTTGTCATTTAATTTAATTTAATTTAATTTAATTATTTTTTTACTTTACTTTTGAAAAAGGGTCACAGAGTTCAAAAGATACTGCATAATAGGAATGACACCTATAAAGTTTACTTTACTAACTTTACTAACAATTTATTTATTTTTATTTTATTTTACCTTTACTTTTTTATTTCATTTTATTAACTTACATAGAGGGAACGAGACGCTGCGTCACCCTTCCATATTCCCTGCATGCCCGCAAGCGTCTTGCTTCAGACTATTTCAGAAGCTAACGGCGTGTGTTTGCCGGTATGCTTTATAGTTTCCGGGTCTATGACGTGACCCGCCTATGACATTCCGTCTCTCTATTGGACTGATTACATACGTGCTTCACGACGCAATCACGCAGTGGCGTTCCCAAAGCGGTGACGCAGCGTCTCGTTCCCTCTTCAGGGAACTAAGGTAATATGTGTAACCGAGACGTTATCACAAGAAAGAGAACAATTTATTTGTTTTAGTTCTATTTTAATTTGCTTTACTTTATTAACTTAGTTTATCACAACAAAGTCAACAATTTATTTATTTTTAAATAGCTTAAAATAATCGCACTGCTTTGGTTGCCATTTGAAAAAAAAAAAAAAACTTTTAGCATGAAAAAAACCCCCATAAAAAACATAAAAAATATTTCCAATTAAAACAGGTTTTCTTAAGAATATTTGTTTATCCCTTTATCAATCTAAGGGCTGGTCCATAATAACATCCTCCTCCAGGAAGTCGTTTTAGTGGAAAACAGCAAACGTTCTCAGTGAGCCTTGGGTTTGGTGAATTCTGGGATGTTTTGTGAGATTACTAGGTTTGTCTCATTCTAAAACACCCCATCCTGTTTGATTGCAGAAATTTGTACGATAATATCAAAATTCAGAAAGTGTTATATCAATAAATATATAAAAATGAACATCCTTATGTAAGCTAAGTGTCAATCATTGAGCAGTAGCTTCAGCTCTTTATTTTCAACCCTAATAGGTTCCATCCTATTTATTTACTTTGTGTAAATAATGCAAACATTAATTAAAAAAATGTAAGTGGCAAAAGTTTGACAAAAGCATATTTCTGAAAGTTTTTTTCCCTTTAAGTTACAGAGTTCAAAAGATCCTGCATAATAGGAATGACACCCTCCTCTATATATATGCTGAGTGGAAAAAGAAGAAGCAAATAAGCCTACATCTCTGAAAAAGCCTCATATTTCTTAGCTTGGAGCTGGCCATCTGTTTATCAGGGTGCGTATTTTACATTCCTCAAGTGAGTTCTACATATGGAATAATGTTTTTCCATTAAAATGCCTGCATTGTGTATTGAAATGCAGAGAGGACACCAAAATAGACAGTGTTTGCTTGCCTGTTTGTGTTTGTAGTTATCTGGAGGGTGTGGAGGGGAAGAAAGAAAAAGAAAAATAGTGATTGATTTTATTCATGCCTTGAAATTCTCGTCGTTGTGGCAGCGAGGTGGGCGTCCAGAATGTTAATGACAGGAATGCTTTTTAGCAGTTGTGGGTCATGACCCCTGAAGTCCTAGCCAAGGCACAAATCAATTCCAATTTGTCACGGGAACATCCGAGGGTCGCATTTGGTGGCACCAAATTGGGGGCAATTTGTTTGGAGGGAGGCCTGTGTCAGGTCAGAACGTTACACGTTTAAGTCTCGTTGGCTTTACAGCGCTCTAATGGCCCAGAGTAATATTTTCTCTGCCTGAGCTCTAAGAGCTTTATAGAAGTTTCTTGAAAACCCAGCTGAAAAATGACTCCTTTTAGGTCAGTCTAACCGACTCCTTTTCACAATGCTCAGATATTACAGTCCAGCAGGGTGACTCATATTTACATGCTGGGAAGAGTAGTCTCTCATACAAAGGAGTTTTTTCCCGTACATTATTTTTCAAAAAGTAATTTGCTTTGTCATCATGCTTCTGATTTTATACTTCTGATTTATTTTTTTATTCTTTTATTTATGTTATTTGATTGTTTTTTTTGTTTTTATTTGTATTTTGTTTTGTTTTATTATATTATATTTTATATATTTAGATTTTTTTATTTGTATTGTTTTTATTATATCTTTTTTATTTTATTTTATTGTTTAGTTTATTATTTATTTGTATTTTTTTATTTTTAATGTTTTTGTTTTATTATTTAATTTAAATCAGTTTTTTTAACTTTGTTTTATATTATTTTATTGTTTAGTTTAGTTTTGATTTGTATTTTGTTTTGTTTTATTATATCATATTTTTTATTTTTTCTATTTTATAATTTAATTTTAAATATTTCTATATAGTATTTTATTTTAGTTCATATTATCGTTGCATTTATTTCTTTTTAAATTATTTTCAAAAGTTTGATGTTATGCTCATGAAACTCTCTGAATGTTTGGTTTGTTTGGGGCCCGAGAGCACTTTTATCAAACTATGTCCGATAAAAATATTTGTAGCCCATAAGGTGGCATCATTCTTATGTGAAGGTGATGCTCATTTTAAATCACAGATGAAATTGCCACAGTGAAGCTTTACTGCTAAAGGGAAGTCGGAGCGTTAGTTGCACTCCACAGGCTTGTTTAGTGGAAAGATGGTTGTCTCTCAAACCTTTTACTGTATAGGCTGAAGTGATACCATCAACAGCCCTCTTATGGGATCTAATGGCAAGGTCGGGTCATTCATATGCAATGAGGCCTCTAACACTTACACAAATATGCAAATGTGCTCTCACATACGCTCAGATATTGCCAGATTATGGAGGGACCTCATTGTGTGCCAGTTTTTTAATTGTGTCCTAATTATGCCTTAACCCTAATTAACCTGATGGGATGGCAGGCAAGTTTAATTAATCTTGCAGTGCTGTGATCCCAGCATGGGCTAGAAAAGTAACTTTTTTTCCATGCACAATTTTTCCCTAATCTGTCATCGAGCCCTCTCACCCTCTCCTTTTTCTGTTCCAGCACACGTAATCACAACTAGGCAGATTAGCTAATTACCTAGCGCTCCACCAGGACCATAACCAGACATGGAGAATGTGGAAGAGAGTTCTGAACACAAATTTTACTGCAGAGTAATTTGAAACATGGGGCGATTAAAAAAAAAAGGTTATCGTGTTAATATATATTTAGATAACAACTATTGTTCTCTTTTGAAGTTAACTGAGAAGTTTTTCAGTTCTTAAGTGCGATGAATTTGTAGAGGAAAAAAGAGAGACTGTTGACTAAGAATGTAAAATGTCTTCTGGTCTTCCAGCTGTTAAGCCAAAAAAGGTTAAGCTAAAACACCTGGTCTTTCCCAGTAAGTCTTTCCCGCTAAGCTTTTATTGTAATTTTTGTCATTAATGAAGTCATTTAGTCTTCTTTATACTTCAGATGTAGTTTCAAAAGCCAGGTTTTTGACTTTTGGCACTGGTATTCTGCAACTAAGTGGAAGCACTTATTTAAATTATGGAACAGTGGCCTGTTCTGCAGAATAGAGTAGGAGAAAAGTCTAGTGCCTTTTTGTTCAGAGATTCCGTCAATCCAGATCCAGCAGCGAACATTTAAGAAATTAAATTGGAGTAGTATATAAAGCTGTTCTCAAAGAATTCAGGATATTAGGGAATCAAAACCAAAAAAAATTCTCGAGACACTTGGTGGAAATCAGAAACCAAAAATGCAGATTTTAAATAAAAATCAAGAAAAAAATGTATGCTTGCATTATGTATGTAAGTAAGTCATTTTCATGATGCTCAGCAGTGGAGTGACCCTGTTGAACACTGATGCAAGGAGCGACCTTGCGCTGTAACAGAACAAAAACAGAGGGAGGTAAGGGGGGAGGGGGTTCCGGAGGAGGGCGAGGATGTGGCGAAGGGCTGGTGATGGCAGGACGACGAAAACACTGAGGCGAAGATGTTGAGTGCTTGGTGGCGCAGACCCAGAGCTCACCAGTTCTGACAGCCCACGGCTGTTGAGGAGGGGAGGAGCCGAGATGGTGTAGCGGTGACTGAGATCATCGGGGGGCGACCGACGGAGACTCGGCAGATGGGTTTATAGGCGCAGACAGAAAGCCGATGGACTCAAGTGGCTCTGGAGATGACAGAGGCTACGCTGAGGGGAAGGAAGAGCCCACTACAGCCGTAGGGGTGGAGGAACAGAGCGCAGCGGAAGCAGACTGTAGCAGAAGCAGACTGATGAGTGACCAAGGGGGATCCAGCAGGACGAGGGAACCCAGAGAAGCTGCAAAGCCGAGGGTCTCCAGTGGAGCCGAAGGTGGGAGGAGCAAGGGCGAAGGAGACAGGTCGACAGGCCTAGATGGAGAGGTCGAAGGCAGGAGGCGGAGCCACAGGATCCTCTCGCCCGGGCGCTGCAGGTGGATGCACGACCTGCAGCTCGATGTCACAGGGACTCCCCAGAGACGGCGCAGGGCTGTAGACATCCGGCAGCGATGTCTCTTTCTCTCGGGTTCTGGCTGACGCTTCACAATGGGTGATAGCTCTCCGTCTGCGGGGGGGCTCGCACGAGTACTCTGCGGTTGATGAAGGTGATTCAGGCTCTGGGTCTGGCTGTGTTCTGGGTGCGATGCACTCCAAGGTCCACGGGGTAATGGTTATTCGCCCCGGTCCAGAACATTGACTTCAGGGTTTTGTCGTCGTAAGGATAGGGGATGGAAAGACAAAAAAAAAAACTCGTCACGTAATCCATGTTAGGTCCGGTCATCTGTCACGTGTTCGCAGGAATACAGACGAAGTTGCACGTGACTTTCCCCCATTAATTCTCAATGACCCCCCCATGAAACCCACCACACACATTAGGGTGTCTGTTTTAAGTCAATGGGGACAGAGGAGGCACGCCTCCTGCTGTAACTTCACCTGAGGGTGTCGCTGTTGGACACTGTTACTTTATAAATACAAGTGACTTTTACACTTTTTAATGTCACATTTTGTAATATTTGCACTGTTTTCATTTTTTTAATATCGATTATTTTCTCATCCGATGTTTTTTTGAGGAGACACTGCCTCCCTTGACTTTACAGTGACATAGGCTCCATTTAAAAAAATCAGCCATCTTTAGCTATACTGTTCACATTAAATCCACATTAAACTTGGATCATATGAACTGCATTTTCCCAGCTTCAAAGTTGTATCTGTAAACCTTTCTGTAAGTGTGTCTAAGGCTGAGACTGAGGCTTTAGTTTTAGCTCCAGTAATACTGAAATATTTAAGTCACAACAGTGACTTTTTGCTGATGTAATGTTTCAAGATTTATTTTAAAGTCAAGTATTTCATCAAAGCATGGCTACAGACACATGCGCTGATGTCGGGACTGAGCTCTGAATATTCACTGACCCTCAAACCGCTCTGGTCTTCTCTGCATGTGAACATTTTTGTCTTGTACACTGTGACAGTTTAAATTCCACAAAGATTTGCTGTTCACATTTGTCACTCTTTGTTCCGGGCTCATACTTGCCCATCTCTGTGCGAGAATCCAGAGCTATCGGATGTAGCCCGCCAGGGTCACACTTTCCAATCTCACCCCTCGCAACTCTGGATTATATTTCCTTGACTCCGAACACCTTTCCACCTTTCAACCTCATGCCTGGCAGAAATAGTTTTTGTATTAGTTCCTAGTAGTATAGCATTGGGTGCATAAGGTTGCCCTCAAGCAACGTGGAAAAGAAAGAATGAAAGAACTGAGAAGTGAAAAAAGAAACGAAACACTTCTGCAATGACGAGTGAGAGGTTTGTGGCAGAGTGTTCCTAGTCAGAACGGATTGAGCCAGGAGAGATTGACACTCTCGGTCGCTCTGTATAACAATGTCAGGAGAGAACTGTGAATGAGAGGAAATGAGAAAGAAAGGGAGAAGAAAAGGGGGTGAGGAGGTTTCTTTCCCAAGTAAAAGGGTTAATTTGTTTGTGAAAGTCGAAGGCTTGATTGAAATATAATTCTACTGTCAGTAAATGCAAATTCAATGTGTTGTACTCTTGACGGCTGTAGAAACCTTATAGGATTAAGCTTACTGCCTTTTAAAATGCTAATTACATAAGCAATGACTGAAAAAGAGTTACATATTCTCAAATCACATAACAACAACAACTCTATCTCAGGGAACTATTTCAAATTAGCATTTTTCTTTGAAACCTCAAACATAAATTCTGCTCTACTTTAAACTCTTCAGCAACCAAATTTGTGTGCTGCTGTTTTACCTTCTGCATTAAATCAGCTTCAGATATGTGTTTGTTCTGTCTTAATCACATTATTTTATTCTACTAATAATCTTACACCCACACAACACTATTTTTTGATGTTAGGCCATCTCATAAGTGTTTATCATCAAATAGACCTTGGTTATGCTTGGTTATGTATAATTATAATTAAAGATGTCAATCTGATATGCTGATTAGTTCAGCAAATTCATCATATTAATTACTGGTGATTACTTATAGCAATATTTGCTGTGAAAAAAATTAAGATGATTCAAAGGCATTGCATTTATTGGAATTATTAATGCTCAGATGATAGGAACATTTCTAATTACTGAATTGATGTATGGGTCAGGGAGTTTATTAATTGTATTTTATCACTTATTTATTTTCATATATACAATACATTGCCAAAAGTTTTGGGACACCCCTCCAAATCATTAAATTCAGGTGTTCCAATCACTTCCATGGCCAAAGGTGTATAAAACTACTAAATATTCCATGGTCAACCGTTAGTGGTATTATAACAAAGTGGAAGCAATTGGGAACAACAGCAACTCAGCCACGAAGTGGTAGGCCACGTAAAATCACAGAGTGGGGTCAGCGCATGCTGAGGCACACAGTGCACAGAAGTCGCCAACTTTCTGCAGAGTCAATAGCTACAGACCTCCAAACTTTGTGTGGCCTTCAGATTAGATCAAGAACAGTGTGTAGAGAGCTTCATGGAATGGGTTTCCATGGCCGAGCAGCTGCATCCAAGCCTTACATCACCAAGTGCAATGCAAAGCGTCGGATGCAGCGGTGTAAAGCACGCCGCCACTGGACTCTAGAGCAGTGGAGACGTGTTCTCTGGAGTGACGAATCACGCTTCTCTGTCTGGCAATCCAATGGACAAGTCTGGGTTTGGCGGTTGCCAGGAGAACGGTACTTGCCTGACTGCATTTTGCCAAGTGTAAAGTTTGGTGGAGGGGGGGTTATGGTGTGGGGTTGTTTTTCATGGGTTGGGCTTGGCCCTTTAGTTCCAGTGAAAGGAACTCTTAATGCTTCAGCATACCAAGACATTTTGGACCATTTCATGCTCCCAACTTTGTGGGAACAGTTTGGGGATGGCCCCTTCCTGTTCCAACATGACTGCACACCAGTGCACAAAGCAAGGTCCACAAAGACATGGATGAGCGAGTTTGGTGTGGAGGAACTTGACTGGCCTGCACTGACCTGCACAGTCCTGACCTCAACCCGATAGAACACCTTTGGGATGAAATAGAGCAGAGACTGCGAGCCAGGCCTTCTCATTCAAAATCAGTGCTTGACCTCACAAATGCGCTTCTAGAAGAATGGTCAAAAATTCTTTGTAAACCTTGTGGAAAGCCTTCCCAGAAGAGTTGAAGCTGTTATAGCTACAAAGGGTGGGTCAACTCCATATTAAACCCTGCGGATTAAGAATGGGATGTCATTAAATTTCATGTGTATGTAAAGGCAGGCATCCCAAAACTTGTGGCAATATAGTGTATTTTTAATAGTTAATCACACTGAGCATACTCCTTTTTTTTTGCAGTGCATATGATGACATTCAGCTGTCACGGTTTATTGACTTATCCCTTATTTTTAATGTTTTCCACTTCTTTTCCCCTGTTTGTCCCCCCTCAGGACAGGAGAAGAGCACAGCAGATGGGTGGGTGAGTGGGCATGAACATTCTAGAGCAATAATGAGATGTGCCACATTTCTTTGAGGAATGACAACGCCTGCACCATGTTCAGTTGCTTTGTGATTTCCTGGCAAAAAATGGATTCTGGGTGTATTTATGTTGTAGTTTTTTTGTTGTTAGAATTACTGCTGACTCATACTAAACCAAATATATACATCAAAATAATATTTCACATTTTAGTCCAACATTTCTTCTTTGACATCATCAACAAAAGATATGGGAACAGTATTCTCTTTTAAAAGTTAATTAGCCTGTTTATTTTGCTACTTATTTGAATTATCCATGATTATATGGTGCATTTTGCATTTTGCATTCTCGCTGTCTGCAACTGTATCAAACAGTTATCAAAACTGCCACCTATTTTTGAGTCACAAACTTAAAGGGTTAGTTGACCCAAAAATGAAAATTCTGTCATTAATTACTCACCCTCATGTCGTTCCGTACCCCTAAGGCCTTCGTTCATCTTCGGAACACAAATTAAGATATTTTTGATGAAATCCGAGAGCTTTCTGACCCCTCAATAGACAGCAATTTAATTACCACTTTCAATGCCCAGAAAGACATCAAAGACATCATTAAAATCGTCCATGTGACTACAGTGGTTCAACCTTAATTGCTAATTTTAACTTTTTGTGCGCAAAATCCCCCCCAAAATAACAACTTTATTAAACAATCTCTTCTCGTCTGGGCCAGTCTCTTACACTGCTGACGTAGTAAATACAGTGCAGCGCTTTCGAAGCGCTACGTCAGAACGCTGGCTTACCATTGGCCGACACTGTTCACGTGAGCATCACGACGCATGCATGTGATGCTGACGCAGGAGCTAGCCAATGGTGAGCCGCCGTTCTGCCGTAGAACTCAGAAGTGCTGCACTGTTTACACTACGTCAACAGCGTAGGAGACTGGCACAGACAAGAAGAGATTGTTGAATAAAGTCGTTATTTGTGCAAAAAAAGTATTCTCGTCGCTTCATAAAATTAAGGTTGAAACACTGTAGTCACATGGACTATTTTAACAATGTCTTTACTACTGTCACAGTCACGTTAGTTTGGACTTGTTGTGTTTCGTCAACATCTGCCTTTGTCACTCATTGTTGTCACGTACACTCATTACATTCAGCTGTGCACTCATCATCACCCTCATTATCACATGTATATATGTTTGGTTCTGTTTTCAGTTCATTGTCCGGTGTCATCTGTTGTGGATGTGTTGTGTGTTTCTCTGTGCCAGTTTGGATTACTCTTTGGATTTATTAAATAATACCTGTTTGCCTTTATCATCTCCGTTGTGTGTATTTATACAACCAGACCCTGACTAACTACCTTTCTGGGCCTTGAAAGTGGTAATTAAATTTAATCAAAAATATCTTAATTTGTGTTCCGAAGATGAATGAAGGTCTTACGGGTTTAGAACAACATGAGGGTGAGTAATTATTGACAGAATTTTCATTTTTGAGTGAACTAACCCTTTAAGTTGAAAACTACCCCAGACAGCAACATAGTGTCAGCCCAGATCCCGGCCACATCTTGTGGATTCAATGCGTACCAGATGTGGGCCGGATCTGGGCCGACACTATGTGCATTTTTATGTAGGTTGTTGTTGCTGGATTGAAGAGCATGATCTTTAGTTTCTGACTTGCTATAAAACATTTGCAATTATGTGGTGTTTTATATGATTTCTGTTTAATAATGTTGACATCACACCAATGTGATAATGAGATGATGTGATGTATTCAGATTAACCTCCACTTCCTGCCTTCCTGTTATTGCATTGCAGATGAGTTGTTTGAGAAAGACAGTTATTTCCTTGACTTCAGAGCATAATCTGAACCTGAATTTCAATTTGCATACCTTTTTTTTGTTTGCCTTGGCATCTGACTCTCTCAAACTCCACCCTTTTTTTCTCATCTTCATCTCATCCATCATTTTTCTGTTGCTTTTTTGTATTTTTCTTTCTTTCTTTCTACTGCTCATAATTGAGATTTTCTTATTTTCCGTGTTCATCCATGCGAAGCAGGGAAGGAAAAGGTTATCTTGCCACCTTTATCAAAACCGCCCGATCTCCCCCGCTCTGCATATGTTTACATGCATGCAATTATTCCTTCACTGCTCAGTTGCTGCTGATCTGTGACTATTTTACTGTCTGCGGATGTATGTAGTTGTTTGTCTGCATGTAGTTGTCTCTAAGATGTGTATTGACAAGATGTAAACTGATTTTTAACTGTATCTATCTATCTGATAAACTTTATTTATTTTCCAAAAATTTGAGAAATTTATAATAAAGATTATTATATCTTGTCATTCTGTAGAAAGGGTCCAAATGATGTTGCATGTGTCTCAGTTTTAAAGTTAGAGGTAACAAAATAGGGTTTTGTTAAACGAAATATGGTTGCATGCTTAAAATATGCATGTGATGTTGGCATAATGATAATGGCAGCTAAAATGTTGTCCTGCTTCATCTGTACTGGTTTAACCATTTGTTGGTTTCATTTTAAATCAAATAAATGGATCATTTTAAAATGATGTTGTTTTTAAAAGATTCTCAGTCATCCAGGTCACTGCAAAGTACTCCAAGCAGCAACAAATGGATAAGCACATCTACACAATCTACACAAACTTGACATTTTACAAAGACTATGCTGACCTTTACCTGTAAAACATTATTTTATATAATCTATATATAATATATTTATTCATTTATGTACACTGTAAAAAGTAACAAGTTGACTTTACTTGTTGTAAGCTGTTGAATCTGATTGCCTCATTTAAGTAAATTAGGTCATAATTTTTGACTTGATACTACTTGCTACTAACTTGTGTATTTGTAGAGGTTACCATAAAACTTGAGTACAAGTAACTCAATTTCAAAAGTTCAGCCAACTCCCAAAAGTTCAGTCCAGCTCCAGAGTGCATTGCGGCATGAATAAATTAATTGCTTTCTTTTACTATTTTTGTTTTTTTTACCATTTGTCTTTTGTCAGTATAACCCCAATAACGACAGCAAATAAAATAGTAAAGGTCTTATTAATATTAACAATAAAAAAAAAATAATAATAAAAAAACCTTGTTACCATTGTTGTGTTTTGATGCTGAATGTTGAAGACTGTGTGTGACTCAAGCATGGTCAATTGCAAGATATTGTTACAAATATAGAGGGATAATATCAAACCAATTAAAGGTTTATGCCATAGCTGTTAGCAAAAAATGTGTGTATATATGTGTGTATATATATATATGTATATACATATATATATATATAATGTGTGTGTATATTACGTCCCTTCCTTTGAAATCAGATAACTATGATTTCTTGTTGCATCGCTGCATCAGTAGGAAGAGAATTATAATAATATGAATGAAGTTCCAAGTGCCCGACCAAAGGGAACACTAATCACAATAATCACAATGGTGAGAGGAAGTGGAGGAAATGAGTGAAAAGTCTATTAAAAATTGCCCCGCCTCAAAAACCTTTTGCTTGCCTCACTTTTTCTTTTCTTTTTTTGATTTAGCAAAATGGTACTCATGAGTCAAGTAATATTTACTTGGGTTTTCTAAGTAACAAAGGCATAGCATGCCAATAGTTCAGTTTACTAAATTGTTTTAAGTAAGTTCAACAAATTATTGGACATTAAGAAAAGTTTACTAAAAAGTCTTAGTAAGAACAACTGTTGGACTACCTTATATATCAAAAATACAGATAATGCAGCCATTCCGTGCGCTGTCCGTGGTCCTAAAATCTGCTCCCTATATGCTTTTTAAAGGGACTTTACTAGTAATTTGCAACACTAAATTACTACATTACCCCAGGAGCACCAAGTCACATGACAGGGAATTAATTTATTATACTAACCTAAAGTAAGTGCTAATCACTTTCAGAAAATCAGAAGGTTTGACTGTTTAGAACAAATTACTCATTTCATTCTTATTAGATTGACATTTTTTTAACATAATGGCAGACACCTGCCATATCACCCTCTTGGGTTTTCTTCGAAAGCCTTATTCATTTGACAGTATGCTTGCAATCATCCCAACGGCAACCTGCGCGTGCTGTGTTTAGCTAATTACACCAAATGACTATGTATAAAAAGCAGCACCACGTGCTGATGTTCCGACACGTGCTCGGCTGAACGGCATATGCCATTGTTTGTATGCTAGAGGTATGTTTACAATACATCGAATGGAGTTTGGACTGGTAGGCCATTCGCAGAGAAACCTATAGACACTCTATAATCACACAATTAGCTCGCGCATATGTAAAACTGTCTCTATTTTCTTCTCAAAGCGTCTCCCCTGTCACCCTTCACCAGCTGTGCTTCCAGCGTTAAGGGACCCCCGGCGACGGTGCTTTATGCAGAATAACGAGTCAAAATCTGTCGCTTTGCAGACCCAGACCTCCCTCAAAATATCCCCCGGTGAGCTAGGCCCCGTAATTAAGGCAGTTTATCATAATTGCCAATCAATTCAGCAAGGACTTGTTTTGTTTCACGTCTCGCGCTCGCTCCGCTGTGTTCCGCTCCTCAGGAAAATAATTGCGCAACAAAAGTGTGCTTCTTTTCGACTCGTACGAAGGCGTGACACACATTGCAGATCAGCGGCACGTTCGCACACGTGTGCACGCGGCAAGAGAGGCAGGAGTCTTTTGGGGGTTCAAACTGTGATTAGGAATAATGCTGTGAGGAAGGAAACGTTATAAAAGACAGAGACAGCCGTGAGTTTTTCCTCAAAATGTAGGCAAAGTGCTTTGCAATTACATCACAATGCTGTTCAATTATGACATCATGTGCAACTGATGCTAGTTTAAATCGTTTTTGTTGTGGAGTAGCTGGTTATTATGAGTGACTGAATTTGGGAGCAATATGAAAAGATAAACCTGTCTATAATCTGTTGCTGTGATGTGTGTGTGTCATGGATGCAGGCAATTTAAAGGGATAGTTAACTTGAAATAATTCTGTCATCATTTACTCACCCTTAAGTTGTTCTAAACCTGTCTGAGTTTCTTTCTTCTGTTGAACAAACAAAATGTTGGTAAACAAAAAGTTTCTGGTCTTCATTGATTTCCATAGTATTTTTTTTTATACTATAGCGCTCCGGAGGTTGACATCACGCAGCCTAAACTCCGCCATTTTGGCAGGCAATCAGGGGAGTGCTAGAGCGGCTGTAGCATTGGTATCTATGGTGGTTAAAAAATTATTTAAAACCTGACCGTTTAAACCTTACTATTTCAACATGGTGGAGAGCTGCTGTGCGCCAGGATGCCAGAATAGGCGGGGGAAAGCATAGGGGAAATCATTTTATTGTAGTAAGTTGTTAAAATGCCATGAATTTCAGTTTATTCTTCATTCTAACTACTTTTGCCTCACGTAACTAATGATAAAAATAAGCTCCCATTAAATACGATACTTAATCATGAACAACTTAAGTGCTTTTATATATAAATAAAATTCAGAAACTGCAAGCTATTTGAAACGAAATTAAGGATCAATAAATAAATACTGAAAAAAATAATTAATAAAGGCCTTCTGAAGTGAAGCGATGCTTTTGTATAAATAAAAATCCATATTTAAAACTTTACAAACTGTAATCTCTAACTTCCGTTAACTGTCGTACACGCGTTCACAAGATACTGGCGTTCAAGCATATCTTTATAAAGTTTTAAATATGGATATTTTTCTTACACAAACGCATCGCTTCAGAAGGCCTTTATTAACCCCCTGGAGCCATGTGGAGCACTTTTATGATGGATAGATGCACTTTTATGGACTTCAAAACATTATAAAGCTTGGAAGAGCAGGACATTTTTTAATACAAGTCCGATTGTATTTGTCTGAAAAAAGAATGTCATATACACCTAGGATGACTTGAGGGTGAGTAAATCATGGGCTTATTTTCATTTTTGGGTGAACTATCCCTTTAACCCTAGATTTCATAAAGGGGGTAAAGGGGGTTGTTTTTGATAATTCCATTTATCAAAATGACCCTTATGCTTTTACTGTGGATTTTTCACTCAATGAATTACTCATTTTGGTTTGTGATGTCATCTTTATATTTTGTGTTGAAAAAAAAAAAATCTATACTAGTAAAAGGGTCAATGAATGTACATGATTTTGTCCTAATTTTGAAAACAGGTTGAACCTGTTTGAACAGGTTGAACATTATGTTTTCAGTTTGTCTGGTTCATGCATTCTAGGGTTAAAGACACCATTTAGACTAAAATCAAGATCAACGTTCTATTTCAGTTGGAAAACTGTGTTTTCATGGGGCAGGGTGAGTGTCTAGATTCTCCTCACAATTGACCTTTGACCTCTGGACAGGTTGTCACTTCCACCAGCACTTATAAAGACCTCATGGATAATTTATCCATTGATGAACCTAATAATTCTACCATCCTTCTGTAATTTTGGTTTAACCTTCTCATTTCTCTCCATTATGTCTGGCTTTCATATCATAAACTCTCTGTCTTTCTAGTGCTCTTGTCTCTCTCATTCTCTCTCTTTGTCAGGCAGTGGTCACGCGTCATTAGTACAAGCTGACCTTGTGTGAGTGGCCCTGGCTGAGCAGTGATAGACGAGGCCGTCTCATTGGAGAGCCATAGAATAGGTGTTGCCATAGTCCACGGCTTCGCCTAATGACTCCCATTCTACATGTTCCATTAGCCCTAGATAGGGACAGAGAGAAAAGCCATTTTTCCGTGAAGACGCACATACACAATCTGACCATGGGGTGGAGAATCTGTAAAAGTACAGAAGTTACACAGGGTAAAAGTTTAAAGAGCTGTATTTATGGTTTTTGTCTAGTACATGTTGTTTAGTTCAGCAGAAACACTGCAGTTGTTGTGAGTGAAGGACACATTTCTTTCTCATAGCTTTGAGACTGAGCCATCAGCTTTTAAAAAGAAAAGTGCACATCTCAGGAATGACTGGAAGCTTTTTATTCTTCTCAGAAATGCGTAAACAACTTCATAAATGGTTTTACTTAAGGATGACTTCCGCAGATCTGCATAATTACAATTGTGTCTTCCTGATAATACAGAAGAGGCTCTACAAGTTAGAAATCTCACCAATCTTTCAGATAAATCAGCTGACCAACTCTCCCCACTTTACATTCATTCTGAATGATTGGACAGCCTCCTGTTTGGAGTGTTCTCATACAGCCAAGGTAAAAGTCCTTGACTAGTGTCCCAAACTAAGAGAGGGGGAAGGTGGTAATCTGATGTACTCATAACCACACCTTAAGTGACGGTGATCCAAAAATCACAACGTCAGCGGTGACGTGAGTACCAATCACTACCTTACTTAGCGTCCTTGGATGGATGAAAGTAAAATCACTACACTGGTCTAGTCTTGGTCTAGGTGACATTATATGGTCTTGTTTCTATTGTAAATTCACAGTATTTTAAAAGTCTTATATAACCATTTTATTTTATTTTATAATTTTTTTATTTAGTTGAGTTTATTTTATTTTAACAGTTAGTTGTGGTTCTCAAATGTTTGTTTGTTTGTTTGTTTATTTATTTACCCATTAGTTCTGGTCCTTTTATTTATTTATTTTAACAACAGTTCCATTTCTCAAATTGTATCTATTTATTTTAACAGTTACATTGTTACGGCAGTAGGTCGCGACATGTGACTGTCTTAATGAGTGAGTCACTGAATTGTTCCCTTAGTTGTTTTGTTGTTTTTTTTTTATTTCCCTGCGGTGAATTTACCATTTATAAAATATATATGTAATCTTCTTTCCTCACAAACTCTTCATCAACTACTTTTTAAAGGACTATGAATATATTTTTTCAGCTATAAATTGTCCTTACATAACTGATGTGTTTGTAATCTGTTTTGAAGGAAAGTCAGCGTGAAACAAGTTTATTAGGCCTTCGCTTCTCACTGAAGGAATGCTGGTTCTGCAAACAGACCATTGGAGCTTCTTCAGTTGGGAGAAGGGTTTCAAAACTTGTGCAATTATCGCCGCATCAAAACACAGAGGCAGTGTCAGATTCCCTGCAAGGTCGAGATTGGTAATGAATTGATATGTATTTTTGGAGATGAGTTTGTCCAGTCCTGACGCAGATGTGTTTGCACACTAATAGCCTTGGTATCAAAAAAGCAAATAGCTTCTGTTTGAAAAGCGAGATGCCTTGGCAGATATAAAGAATAATGAAATGCAAGGCCAAAAAACAGGAAGTTGTTTACAAAATTACAAAATGTAAATGTCACTTCATTTCACATTTAACATCTTTTCCCCATCTTTTCCTGTCTCCACTTAGAACTTTTCTATTAATTAAAATACCAATTAAAAGGAAAAAAGATTAAAATGAATGAATTTAAAAATTCCCCCAAAAGTAGAACAATTTTAATAATCATTTTAATTTATAGGGTGAATTCAGGTTGATTGTGACACTTTTATATATAATTTTATATATATTAAAATTATGATCTTTTTGACATCCACACTCACATTTATAATATTAGTTATTTTTGCTATTTATATGCAATAGTATAAGTTGCTACAAATACAAATTATGTTATTGGGTTTCAAATGGCATCTACCACTATTTATTCCTAGTGAGTGTGTATTTCCTAGAAGTAAAGATGCTATGAGAACAAATTCTTGACCGTATGATGGCTACACAAATACTTCTGACTGTAAATGAGCTCATGCATGTACTTATGTATGTATGCATGCTTGGTTTGTTTGGTAGTGGTCTAGTTGTCAATATATTCTATCTTTACTACGTATATTAATACCTGGTTGTTTGTCTGTGTGTGTATATCTTTGTGTGTTTGCAGGCATTTATTTATAGAGCAAATTCACTAGGCTTTAAAACCAGAGCTATGTTATTAAAAGTGTCACACAGCCAATTTCCCATTGCCAAACTAATATTTATCCCCTCTTTCAATAGAGGCGATACTGGTCATGGATTTAGCTGCCAAATTCTATTTATTTTTCGTGTTGGCTGAGATGGGAGATTATGCTTGTTTGTTTGCTGTTTTTTAAAGACAAACATTAATTCTATCATTGGAGGATGCATTGCAAAAGATGAGAGCTGAATGGATATTAGGAAGTATTGGTAAGGTCATTGATTTTCTGGACCATGACTTAAAGGGACAGTGCACCCCAAAATGACAATTCTATCATTATTTACTCATCCTTAAGGCCTTTTTTTCCCTTTAGTGAACCACAAAAATAGATTAAACATAGATTAATTTAAGACATAAATTAGAAAACTGTTTTTGATTATATTATATATGCAAATTATATTCACAAATAAGTGATTTTTCTATGCAATTGTCAAGACAGAAATCAGCATGTTAATATATAGTATTTTAATCAGCATCAGGTATTAAATGATGGGAACACACCATGTCTGTGGTTTTTTTTTTTTTTTTTTTTGTGCTCTTTTCGTGAATGGGCAATAAATATTTTAACAGTATGAAGCTGTAAAACAAACAGGAAATCATCTGTTCTGCGTCTCGCTGTGAGTCAGAAAATTGGACATGCACCAGTGATAAGCCAGCACAAGCTTACGACTGTATTACCGCCAATTTGCATGGACTTCCCCTCCCACTCTTTGCTCTCTCATAGCGTTTCATCCCCTTCATTCTCTGTCACTCTCTCTCTTTCCATCTCTCTATCTCTCTCTTTTCACCTCTTATGAAAATATCCCTGACATTTCTCTCAGCAAACCGTTATGTCTATTAAAGCCGTGTGGCCTAGAGTGTGCTTGTATGAACAATACGTTTTTCACAGCTTTGCTCTTGATGAAGTGAATTAATTATAAACCGCTCCACATGCAATAGTTAATTAAAAAAAGAACTGGCACTTGTCCATACAGCAGTAAATTACTTCCCCCCCCCCCAGTGGGAGTGTGTATGTAAACAGACAAAAGCCCGATTGGCTATTGTTCAGAGGAAGATGGGCCAAGGGTCAACAGCTCACTAATGTTTTGCTGAAGACCTGAAGTGCGGCACGGTCAATGAAAACAGTCGTTCAGCATGGCCTTAGCGTGACCTCTGCAGAATGTAATGACATCACAATGCCAGCAGGAGAGAAGATGAATGTTTGTAAGGATTGTGTTAGAGAGATGTGTCTCTCCTGAGAGGGGAAGAACAATGTAATAAGAGACTTCTCACTAGAGCCTGATGCACTCTCCACATTGATTTTTAAATGATTCTCGGCCATTGCAGTGCTTTGCGTCTGAGCATTGTTGAATGGTTATTGGTGTTGATTGAGGTTCTTTCCCTTTGTCCTATTGTTTTCCCTCACCTTTCATACCAAATACAGAAATTCAGCATTATCCTGTACATAGAACGCGTACATGTGAACTTCAGCTTAGTTTGCTATTGATCCACGTGGGTTTTTTGTGTTGAAGCTGTGATGGAGCCTTTGATATTGTAGTGTTAATATTTTAAGGTCAAGGCTAAATATTGCGCTGTTAAAACATGACTATAAATGTTGTACATTATTCACAACCTATTTTACTTCTGTATTGTAATGCATTTATGAGTGAAACAAAAACTTTTAGCCTACATAAAATTTGGTCTGTTCCTCACACAAAGCTATATTATGTGGTTTACTGTATTGACCACATTTATCTGGACAGAGACTGTATATCTACCATGAACTGTTGTTGTATTGGACATAGTGATGTGCATATATATATATATATATATATATATATATATATATATATATATATATATATATATATATATATATATACACATACATACATACATACATACATACATACATACATACATAAACATATATTAAAATTATTTTGTGTTACAGATAAGATCATAGTTATATTAATGGCCTTTAACTGATAAATGGCTGATTCTACATAAATAAATAAAATATATATTTAAAAAACTAAAATAAATTGTTTTAAATGCCACAGGTGAATTTAGACATCACAACATTATAATATACAGTATGAAAATGGATATTAATTTTGAGATTTGTTAAAGGTGACATTTGTGTTAAATTATTATTGTTTAGATTATTTATATTATTATTATTATTATTATTTTTTTCTTATCTTCTAATTATTTGTGTGTTCCATTAAGGGGCTCACTCAGGGTGAGTAAATAATGACTGAATTCTCATTTTTGCGTGAACTACCCCTTTAACATTAGAGAATGAATCTTGCACAAGACCAGGAGCATGCATTATGAATGTAAACAGGGTCCATTTTGAATTCATATTAACTTTAAAACTGTAATGTAGAAGGATGGTTCCGTACATTTCACAGTTTTCACATTTTGCCTTTGCAGTAACTCAACAATGGCAGTCTAAGCTCTTTGTTAGGTAAGTGGTCAATAACAGAACAATGCCTGTTGTTTCAGAATGAATGCTTGTTTCACCTGCTTTGTAAAGAAAAGTGATTTCAAACGCCTGTTACCGGTCCTTATCCTGCATGCCTGTGAATGTGAATTTGCACAAGAGAGAGTGAGATAGCAAAAGAGAGCGAGGAATTGAAAGAGATGGGAGGGAGGAGAGATGAATGCATTGTTTTCTCTCAAGAGGAAACCATATATCAATAAACGGAAGCTAATTAATAGCACTAGACCCTCTGGCAGTCCATAACTACACAGGAACTGCACTTCACTGCATCGAGAGAGAGACTTTGTGTAGCGCAGCTGGCTGCTCGAATAAGAGAATTCTGTTTTGAAATAAAAAGTAGAACAAATGTGATGCATCAGAATGACCCCCTGGAGATGACAGTTTAGTGATGCGTTCAGCCCTATAGGGGGTAGTCAAAGAACCTAAACTGCATACTAAGTTAGTATGATTCCCATAACAGAAGGGACAGAGTCGGATGAATGGATGGTTGAGCAGTGACGTCACATACTATTTTAGTGGCTTTACATGGGAAAAAAAAAAAAAAAAAAAAGATTACATATAAAAAAATTGGGATACCTGAGCATTACACCAACAGGGACTGTAATGACTTTGCATTCTAAATACATAGACATTAATATGGAGTTGGTCCCCCCTTTCGTAGCTATAACAGTTTCCACTCTTCTGGGAAGGCTTTTTTTTCTTGAAAGAGTTTCTGTGGGAAGTTTTGCCCTTTCATCCAGTAGAGCATTTGTGAGATCAGGCACTGGTGTTGGATGAAAAGGCCTGGCTCGTAATCTCCATTCCAGTTCACCCCAAAGGTGTTTGATGGGGTTGAGGTCAGGCCAGTCAAGTTCTTCCACACAAAACTCATCCAACCATGTCTTCATGGGACTTGCTTTGTGCACATGCTGGAATTGAAAAGGGCTTTCCCCAAACTGTTCCCACAAAGTTGGAAGCATAGCGTTGTCCAAAATGTCTTGGTATGCTTAAGCATTACAATTTCCCTTCACTGGAAGTAAGGTGCCTAGCCCAACCCCTGAAAGCAGCCCTATACCATTATCCCTCCTCCACCAAACTTTACAGTTGGCACAATGCAGTGAAGCAGGTAATGCTTCTTCTGAAATCTGCCAAACACAGACTCGCCCATCAGACAGCCAAACAGAGAAGTGTGATTCGTCACGCCACAGAACACATTTCCACTGCACCAGAGTCAAATGGCAGTGTGCTTTACACCTGTCCATCCGACGCAAGTCATTGTACTTGGTAATGTAAGGCTTGCATGCAGCTGCTTGGCCATGGAAACCCATTCCATGAAGCCCTGCCACACAGCTTTTGTGCTGATATTAATGGCAGTGGAAGTTTGGAACTCTTCCGCAATGGAATAAGCAGAGCATTGGTGACTTTTACGCAACATGCACCTCCTCACTCTGTGACCCTGCTCTGTGTCTTTATGTGGTCTTCTGCTCCGCTTCTAGTTGCTGCTGTTTCTAAATGCTTCCACTTTCCAATAATACCACTTACTGTTGACCATGCTTAAAGGCTGCGGTCTTTAGTGTCCTTGTTAGTGTGCCTGCCTCCCATGCTGGAGATGCCGGTTCGATTCCCGCTTGGAGCGGGTCAAGTAGGACCGGTTACATTTGGTGCCGTGACCTGGATGGGAGTGCGGATCAGGGGTGTGTGTGTAACTGAAGCAAGCTAGAAAGAGCTGTGTAAACCTCACTCCCCTGGTCTCAAGAGGTGTGCTCGCGACTGACGTTAGATGCCGCGGTCTTTAGCATCCTTGTTAGCACGCCCGTCTCCCATGCCGGAGACACTGGTTCGGAGCAGGCCGAGTAATACTGGTTACACAAGGATGATCAGGTGTCATTCCTGTCTCACTGTAGCACTGGCTTATTACATTACGGACATTGCAGTTTATTGCTCTGGCCACATCTGCAGTCCTAATACCTCCTGCAGCAGGACTATGGCATGTTCACCCAGGTGATCAGGGACCATGGGCATCTTTCTCCTGGTGTTTTTCAGAGTCAGTAGAAAGGACTCTTTAGTGTCCTAAGTTATTGTAACTATTACCTTAATTGTCTACTGCCTGTTAACTGTTAATGTCTTGAGGACTGTTCCATGTGTATGCATGTGCAATAATTGTTTATGGTTAATTGAACAAGCATGAAAAACAAATGCTTAAACCATTTCCAATAAAGTTCTGTAAAGCTTATTTTACACAAATACAGTATCCTGAAAAATTGATGTTTTTTTGTTGTTGCAGCGTTACCTTTCTAACCCTGTCCTTGCTTTCATAAATCTGGATTATTGGATCTTTCCCATAATCCCTTGCTCTTTATTCTTTCTGTTATATCCATCACATGAACATGCACTACAATGTATATGGTCACTGATGCATACTACATAATAACCCTGTTTCCAGGCATGGGCTGGTGAACGAAGCCCAATACACAACCACCGTATCGATCCCTTCGTAAAACCACCCAGCCTTTTCGAAATCCCTCACCCAGTTTAATTTCGTCTGAAACATACTCTCCTCCATCACTCCGTATATGTCTGTCTGTCTTTATTCTCTGTTGCTCTGAAGCGCTCCCTGTTCACACTCCCCCTGACCTGACCTTGTTTCCAAGCTTGGCTTTGCATTTTTAACCTTCATACATGGCCGTCTCCAGGCACCAGGAATCCCAAACTACCCTTCAACCAGTGTCACTTGGCATTCCTTCTTCATCAGACTTTTTATAAGCTTTTGTGAGGAGAAGGGAGAGGGAGAGAGAGGCAGAATACATAAATGTATAAAAGCATAGCCTAAAGCCATGTATAGATTTCTCTTTGCCTGTTACATCTCTTTTCATTTGTTGACTGTAAGTGGTTCTCTCTTGTCTAGTTGAAGAGGTGACAGCACCTTTGGGCTGTCTGACAGGAGTATTAGTGCAGAATGAAAGAGGAGAACATCACAGGTCAAATCATTTCACACCACACAAAGTAGCACAAAATGGCTAACTGTAAACCACAACTTCAATCATGGTACTGTGGTTCATTTAACAGGGCTTCATTCACATTACATACTGTAGAGCTTACAGTTTTAATTAAGAGGATGCAATGCTAAACAGGTCAGCTGCTAATGTGTATTCAGATACAAATTAGAATACATATGTCACATTTTAATAAAAATGTGTTTGTGTTAGTGTATTAGGTTTCTGTAAAAACAGGTTTGCAAATGTGTCTCATTAGAAATCAAATAATTATCTGTCCACAAAAATGTGGAATGGAAAATAATTGCAAATGTGAAAATACAGTAACTGTAGCAGTGCCGCAGGCTGCATTCTCAAGTGAATGTTAAACTCACACATGGAGACATGAGTTCGCTTCACTGGGAACCGAGATGCTCTAAGATGCTAATTTTAGTTCAATTGTGTACACAATAAGTGTAAAAAATATTTTTGGTTCATTATGTTAATTAAAGTACTTGAGGGCATTCAAAGGGATGATTCTAAAATACTTTTGATTGGTGTAGTGCAGGATGAGTCATTAATATTTATTAAAAAAAAAGAATAAAGTTACAATTCATTCCAATGCAGCTTGACATACACTATATTGCCAGAAGTATTAGGACATCCCTCCAAATCATTGAATTCGGGTGTTCCTATCACTTTCATGGCTACAGGTGTATACAATCAAGCACCTAGGCATGCAGACTGCTTCTACAAACATTTGTGAAAGAATGGGTCGCTCTCAGGAGCTCAATGAATTTAAGCATGGTACCGTGATAGGTTGCCACCTGTGCAATAAGTCCATTCATGAAATTTCCTCACTACTAAATATTCCACGGTCAACTGTTAGTGGTATTATAACAAAGTGGAAGCAATTGGGAACAACAAAAATTAAGCCACGAAGTGGTAGGCCACGTAAAATCACAGAGTGGGGTCAGCGCATGCTGAGGCGCACAGTGCGCAGAAGTCGCCAACATTCTGCAGAATCAACTAGACCTCCAAACTTCATGTGGCCTTCAGGTTAGCTCAACATGGAATGGGTTTCCATGGCCGAGCAGCTGCATCCAAGCCTTACATCACCAAGTGCAATGCAAAGCATCGGATGCAGTCGTGTAAAGCACGCCGCCACTGGACTCTAGAGCAATTATGGGGTTGTGTGGGGTTGTTTTCCAGGGGTTGTGATTGGCACCGTAGTTACAGTGAAAAGAGCTCTTAATGCTTCGGCATACCAAGACATTTTGGATAATTTCATGCTCCCAACTTGGTGGGAACAGTTTGGGGATGGCCCCTTTCTGTTCCAACATGACTGCGCACCAGTGCACAAAGCAAGGTCCATAAAGACATGGATGAGCGAGTTTGGTGTGGAGGAAATTGATTGGCCTGCACAGAGTCCTGACCTCAACCTGATAGAACACCTTTGAGATGAATTAGAGCGGAGACTGCGAGCCAGGCCTTCTCGTTCTACATCAGTGCCTGACCTCACAAATGCGCTTCTAGAAGAATGGTCAAAAATACCCATAAACACACTCCTAAACCTTGTGGAAAGCCTTCCCAGAAGAGTTGAAGCTGTTATAGCTGCAAAGGGTGGGCCAACTCCATATTAAACCCTAGGGATTAAGAATGGGATGTCATTAAATTATGTCATTAGATGTCATGTGCATGTAAAGGCAGACATCCCAAAACTTTTGGAAATATAGTTTAAGTATGTTGTTAAGCTAACAATGTGTTACTACAATAAAGAAAAATGACATAGCATACATAAATATTGGGTACAAATTCGATTCAAACAATTTTTTATTGACAATACCAAAAGTGGATCTCCCGCTTTCTCCACCATCTTGGATCAGTGAGCCTGTTGAAGTGCATTCTGGGATTGCCCTCTCACTGACATTGATTTTCATGTATTGGTGTGTTTAATTTAAATTCACTGGTTCATTTGAGTCTCTGTTTATACAGTTGTGGTCAGGATTATTAGCACCCCTGGTAAATATGATCAAATGGCTGTAAAAATAAATCTGCATTATTTATCCTTTTGATCTTTTATTTAAAAAATTCACAAAAATCTAACCTTTCATTGAACCTTTCAATTGAAATTGGGGGGTAAATCACATTATGAAAAAAGTGCTTTTCTCCAAGACACGTTGGCCATAATTATTGGCACCCTTTTATTAAATACTTTTTGCAACATCCTTTCTCAAGATAACAGCTCTGAGTCTTCTTCTATAATGCCTGATGAGTTTGAAGAACACCTGACAAGAGATCAGAGACCATTCCTTTATACAGAATCTCTCCAGATTCTTCAGATTTCTTTTTATCCCTGTTTGCACCAAACACGTCTGGTGGGTTTTCTGCCAAAAAGCTCTTATTTTAGTTTAATCTGACCATAGAGCCATGTCCTTTTGAAGTTCCAGTCATGTCTGACAACTTAATATGCTGGAGTTTGTTTCTGGATGAGCAAGAAGGATTTTTCTTGAATCCTTCCCAAACAACATGTGGTGATGTAAGGGTTGTTTGATTTTTTTTGTTTAGGCTTTCTGACCCCAAGACTCAACTAATCTCTGCAATTCTCCATCTGTGATCCTTGGAGAGTCTTTGGCCACTCAAAGTTTCCTCCTTGCCATGCATTAGGATGATATAGACACATGTCCTCTTCCAGGCTGTCACGGTTCATGGGTTCACTGACTCGCCCTTGCATTGTGTGTACGAATGTGTGCGCGAGTATGGGTGTGGGCGTTACCTTGTTGGCGGCTGATTGATATCAGTGCCAGCTGTGCCTTGTTTCAGCGTTCTATTTAATGTGTGTGCCAACGTGTCCTGTTTGTCAGATCGTTGCAGGCTTTCCTGGGTGCCCTGTTTTCTGGGTTAGATTATCCATTGGACTCTGTTGCCAATTGCAGCCCTGCGTCACCAAACCAACCACCTGCCTGCCTGACATTCTCTTTCTACAGTTCTGAGGTACTTTTGTTCAATAAACCAGTTTTTTACTCGCTATTCAATCTTCTGTATTTCTTTATCAGAGCGGCTGACACAAGCAAATTCGTAACATCTTTAGTTGATTGGAACTTGGGAATGGAAATGTGAATTTTCAATGCTTTAGCTATTTTCCTACAGCCACTTTCTATTTTGTGAAGCTCAACAATCTTTTGCTGCACATCAGAACTATATTTTTTTGTTTTAATCATTGTGATGAATGATTAAGGGAATTTGGCCTTTGTGTTTCCTCATATTTATACTCCTGTGAAACAAGACGTCATAGCTGGACAATTTCATGTTCTTAGTCACCCTGGTGTGCTAAAGAATTTAAATATTAATGGGAATATACTTCAGAGATATTTTACTCATAAAAAAATCCTAGGGGTGCCAATAATTGTGGCCAACGTGTTTTGGAGAAAAACATTTATTTCATAATGTGATTTTCCCCCGACTTTCCATTCTTTTACTTCAATGAAAGGTTAGGTTTTTGCGAATTTTTTTGAATGATAGATCAAAAAAATAAACAATGCAGATTTATTTTTACAGCCATCTTTGATCATATTTACCAGGGTGCCAATAGCATTGCTTATCTGTTTTTCCCTCTTCCCTTTCCCGATCCGCCATGCACAAACGTCCTCTCTCTTCCATTCGTTCCTTCTCTCCCTTCACCCTCTCGCCAGTACTCAAAAGCATTCCAGAGAAGTATTACCATCATGAGCTTTGAGAGAATTCTCCTCATCATCGAGAAGAGATGCTCTACTTAAGTCGACCTCATACAACTCATACAATAGAGTGTTTGCCGAGTGCCTTCGTCGGCTTAGTGACTTCAAAGGCTCGCAGTGAGCCTCTCTTCATTAAGCTCAGATTTGCCTCTGTTCCCTCTGAAATTGACAAACAAGCCATGTGTGTTCTTCTCACTGTCCAGTGGATGTGTTTAATGATTCCAGCTCAAGCGGAGATGAAGGAACAGGCTGTTGAACAAAACCCCCAGAGTCGCTTTCCCTGTGATTAACTTTTGAATGAAACATACTTGAAGGGCGAGTTCCTGAGCTTGGGTGTCCTTGGTGCTGTGTGTAGGCGCATGTGTTTTTCTTTATTAGCAGACTTTGACGATTTTTTGCACATTTTCGTGACTCAGAATGACATCTGCTGTGGTTCTAACTCCTCTTCTGAACCCCAAGACTGTCACTTTCAACACGATTGAGTCAGGCAGCAGAAGTAGCTACTGTCTCATGTAATGTTTGCCTCATTGTCAGTCAGCCTGTCTGTACTTTCTTCAGGCTCTCCAAAATGAGAAGCAGCGCTAGTCCAGAAGTAAGAGAAGTGAGGAAGTCTATCTTTGCACCGTGACCAGGCATCCATAAGCAGGGTGGTGGAGGTTGTGTCCTCCGCAGAGCTCTCTACTGATAGTATCAGTAAATAGAAAGATCCCCTGGGAACAGGCTGAGCCTCACACGGTGCTTCATGGCCAACGCACTGCCTAATGCAGCACTGCGGACAAAACTAATAAACCGAAAATGTATGCGTGTGTTTTTAAATAGAGATAAGTGATGATGGGAAAGGAAAGACTTATTTTTTATGTCTGTCTGTGTGTGTGTGTGTGTGTGTGTGTGTGTATGCGTTTCTCTTTTGGCTTGCTACGTTTTATTTTCTAACATACAGTTTTCACTGTTTGTCATTCCAGTATTCTTCGCTTTTACTGTTATATTCTGTCTGTTGCCACAATATGCCAACCTCTCTTTGCTTTGCCTGTGTTTACCTTCCATTTTTACTCAGTTTGGGGCTTTCGAAATAGCAGAGCTTGCCAATATTTCTGCTTTTTTCTTAAAACCCTAAGTACTAAACTTTACTCATCCTATGTGGCTGCTGTTCAGACATAAAGTTAAGGAAAGTGTTATTTTTATAAGCAATCTGAATCTGCCAATGATTTTTGACTGGTGGATAAAAAACAGTAAAAGAAAAAGGTAACACGTTACAATAAGGTTTCATTAGTAAACATTAGGTAACTACATTATTTAACATGAACTAATAATTAACTGCACTTCTACAGCATTTATTTATCTTTGTTAATTTCAACATTTAGTAATACATTATTAAAATCAAAAGTTGTATTTGTTAACAGTTAATGCACTGTGAAGTAACATGTAACTAATGTTAACAAAGATTAACAAATACAGTGACAAATGTGTTGCTCGGTTAGTTCATGTTAGTTAATACATTAACTAATGAAACCTTAATGAAAAGTGTTACCAAGAAAATCCCATGGAAACTGACCCAGCAAGCAATTTTGCGTTTAAAAGACGTCTTATAGCCATCCAAACACAGCCCTGACTAAAACAAGGCAAAATTTGGGCTGTCAGTGAAAATTGAATAGACGTCTAACCATAGCCCAGGAATAGACTAGTCATCTAGAACATGAACATGTCAAAAAAATTAAACCAAACACCTTGTAATGACTGTTGACTTTGCTTACATGATGGAATATCATACATCTCGCAAGTTATTTTGGCAAAAACTGCATGTAACCAAATTCAAGGTTATTTTGGCGAGAAGTGGGTTACTCATAGCCGGACTATATCGGGTCTATAGATAACTGAGAGGGTGAAATTACGGCTATTGCTTGCTAGGGAAGGAGGGACCTGAGCCACATCAAGTGTCTGGAATATCATTGAGGCTTGGTGAGCTCTCTTGATTTGGACCAATGAGCAGCCACCCAGAGAACCATTTAAAACCGCATAGCAATGCACTCAAAACACTAGTGACTGCATAGCAATGCACTGGTAAACACATAGCAATGCACTAAATCAGTGGTTCCCAATCCTGGTCTTGGAGTACCCACTGCACATTTTAGATGTCTCTCTAATCAAAAACACCTGGCTCAACTGATCAAGACCTCAAATATGTATTATATAAGAGAGAAAATATGTTGGGGGTACCTACTCCAGGACCAGGATTGGGCACCACTGAACTAAATCCTTTAGAATAGTTGTTCCCCACTGGGGGTACGTAAGGTGACAGAGGGGGTAAGTGAACAAAATGCTGAGTTTTGCCATTCATTTACTTCTTCCCCACCTTAAAATAACAAGACCGAGCAGGCAAAATGCTGCTTCTAATGTAAAACCAGGATAATGGTAGTGCTGCAAAAGGTCAAAAACATGAAATCCCATCAAATTAAATCATCTTTTGCAGTCAAAACATGCATCCAAACAAGCAGTGTGCATATGATAATTTGCATGCAGAGTATGCTGCCTTAGCAAATCACGCTACATTACTGCCGTTCTGAACAATATACCTTTATAAAAGTGGGGATTTAGCACTTACTAACATTAATAACAAATATAGACACAGACTGTGCATAAAGAGCAATTTTAAGACTCAAACTCTCTTCGATACAGAAACATACCTTGTGTGAGTTGTTCTTGTTTTTAATGTTGATAATATATTATATGAGCAAAAATGCAATTTTTCCAGAATATCCACACAGCTACAAATGTGAATTTTTTTTTATACAACAGTTTAACAAACAAAAAAGTAACATTAAGTGATTGTTTGCTCTATTTTAAAACGAAATAATAGTCCACAGCAGAACTTTTGTGCGTCTCTAAGCAACACACATCAGTGATTAGCTAGACAAATCAGCTAGATTATTGTAATGCTCTACTGGGTGGTTGCCCTGCTCGCTTAATAAATAAACTGCAGCTGGTCCAAAACGCAGCAGCTTGAGTACTTACTAGAACCAGGAAGTATGACCATATTAGCCCTGGTCTGTCAACACTGCACTGGCTCCCTATTAAACATCATATACATTTTAAAATCTTGCTAATTACTTACAAAGCACTAAATGGTTTAGCTCCCCAGTACTTGAGCGAGCTCTTAACGCATTATACTCCATCACGTCTATTGCGGTCTCAAAACTCTGGCCAGTTGATAATACCTAGAATATCAAAATCAACTGCAGGTGGCTGATCCTTTTCCTATTTAGCACCTAAACTCTGAAACTCTTCCTAGCATTGTTCGGGAAGCAGACAAACTCTGTCAGTTTAAATCTAGACTAAAAACACATGTCTTTACTATGGCATACACATAGAACATTATCAATTTATATTATTCAAATCAGTTAAATGAATGTTTTAGCCTGCATTAACTAGGTTAGCCGGAACTGGGAACACTTCCCATAACACCTGATGTACTCGTTACATCATAAGAAGAATGGCATCTACGCTAATGTTATACTCTCTGTTTATCCCGAGGTTTACTGCAGTCAGCTGGATCCGGGCCGTATCCAGATCAGATGGTGGACCTGCGCCCAGACATGACCAACGCATCCCTGAAATGTCTGCAGAGACCATGTCAAATACACTCCACCCTGTAAATGCTGCATCGACACGACATCCTCATTAAACACGTCTCCGGCGTGATGACTCCAATCTTTCAAATAATCTTACGAATATCTTTCGATCTAATATGACTTCTGACCTGTAATGTTGCCAAAATCATAATCATCCACTATTTGTTCATCGACCAGAGGAGAACTGGCACCCCGACTGAGCCTGGTTGCTCCCAAGGTTTTTTTCTCCATTCTGGCCACTGAAGGAGTTTTGGTTCCTTGCCACTGTCGCCTTTGTCTTTTGACATGCTCAGTTGGGGACACTAAAATTTCAACTATATTACTGATCTGCCCGCATTGACACTATATGATAATTGAAATTAGCCGGATGACATCACTGTTTTCTCCAGAGCGGCTGTACAGCTGAATCAAATTCTATTGCATAATTTTCCTGTTTAACACTGTGAAGCTGCTTTGAAACAATCGGCATTGTAAAAAGCGCAATATAAATAAAGGTGACTTGACTTGACTTGACTTTCGTTAGTGAACGAATCTGCGGCTTTAAACAAATCGGGAGAGTCAATTATTCAATGACCCATTACAGCCACTTTCTTCATTACTGAATGAATGAATGACGCAATGACATTAAGACAGTGACTTGCTGCCACCTACTATGATACATAATTTGACATAAAACATGACATACATTTAATAGGGTTAGAAAAACTTTTAGAAAAAAATCAATTTAAGGGGAAAAATATTGTCCCTTCATGGAAAAGGTGTGATTGCAGTCTAAGTGGAACTGAGGGGGTACACAGAAGGATTTTAAATGCCTCAGGGGGTACGCCACTCTAAAAAGTTTGGATCCACTGCTTTAGAAGACCTTAGTGACTGCATAGCAAAGCACTGGCAACCACCCACAACACTCGCAACCAAAAACACGTTAAAAACACTCTGATCATAGTGACTGCATAACAATCACCCTCAACAACCAAGCAGCCACATAGCAATATGCTTAATACACTCAGAAAAGCTTAGCAACTGCATAGCAACAAATTGGCAACCACCCACAAAATCCAGCAACTGCATAGCAGCATTCTGGCAACCGTCCAAAGAATACTGTCATCATGGCTGTGAAAATAAAAATCTAGTTCTTTTAAATCATATTTTGCTTGTGATATTATTGTGTGTGTGAGGTCTGTCTCAGTTCTGCATGCAGCTACACAGTCCCAAGGTCTTCAAGGTCGCTTCTGTCATGCCTGTTTTTTTTTTTTTTTTTAAACAAGCCACTCTGTGCGTAGGTCTGTAGCATTTGCCCCATGCTCTAACATTCTGTGACGGGCTTGCTTTTTCCAAGACCTCAGCAAATCTCATTTCAATTAAGAACCATGCAAATCCAAAAGCCCTTTTAGCCTTAAATGTTCTCATTATGCTTGGGAAATAAGTGTATGGATTAGCAGATAGTAGATGGCCAGAACAGACTGCTGGAAAAAAGAGTTCTGTATTATAAAAATATGCATGTCTGAATAAGTGACAGAAAAGTATAAAATAATAGCAAAAGTTTTTTGCACCAAAGCTATTCACACTGATGCCAAATATTTGTCATTGCCTAGAATATGTTCAGGTGATTGAATTGCTGAGTATCCAAAACAAACAAACAAAAAAATGATCAACGAATACGAAAACGGTAACACTTTACAATAAGGTTGTATTAGTTAACATTAGTTAATGCATTAGTTAACATGAACTAACCATGAACAACACCTCTGTTCAGCATTAGTTAATCTTTGTTAACGTTAACTCACACATATATTAATGCATCTATTCACATTAACAGCGCAATTAGTTAATGCATTAGTTGTAAATTGTACACTATTTCAACATTAACTGATGTGTTACTAACATTTCTAGACTCTTTATTACCATGACTTTCCATTAACAAAGCATTTATTATTATTTACTGCTTTGTAATGAACCTACAAATGTTAACACATCAGTTAATGTTGAAACAGTGTACACTTGATAATAAGGTTCTCAAAAACCATTAATACATGCTTTGTTTAATCATGTTGATAACGTACACAACAGCATTTTTACCTTTAGAGTGAGATGGTGAGTTAGTTCATCCTTAGTGTGTGTCAACTGCTACGTAAACTAATGTAAATATGTACAGTAAGATAACCTTACAAAAACATTAAAGCTACAGGCATTGTTCATGGTTAGTTCATGTTAACTAATGCATTAACTAATGTTAACTACTTGCACTGTTAACGTGAATAGATGCATTAATATATGTGTGAGTTAAGATTAACTAATGATGAACTGAGGTGTTGTTCATGGTTAGTTCATGTTAACTAATGCAATAACTAATTGCATTGTTAATATGAATAGATGCATTAATATATGTGTGAGTTAACGTTAACAAAGATTAACTCATGCTGAACAGAGGTGCATTAGTTAATGCATTAACTAATGTTAACTAATACAACCTTATTGTAAAGTGTTACCACGAAAACAATATGTAATCACTGTATGATGCTGTCAAATTTGCATGTAAATTGGCCATGAAATATACTGCTAATATATAGATAGCATTTTCTAAAGAAGCAGCAGCTATCAATCACTAAATAGGTAAAGGTCCAACTTTACAGAGTTGTGGAAGGGACAGATCATACAACCTTCTGTAAGAGGTAGAATCTGCCTTTGGAGTCTAACTTGAAAGGGAAATCTGAACATCCTGATAGTCCAAACGTAATGTGGGGGAATTTACCTTGAAATGTAGATATATGAAGTTCAAAAGGACCTTAGCGCTTCTAACCAACCTAATGTGACGTCTTTAACCCTGCCGTTTCTCTGAGACTCCTCCACTTAAGCTTATTTCTTTCTGAAATACATTTGTACACCTTTAAGGAAGGATATGAAAAGACCCCTGCAGTGGTAATGGGAAAAATATAGTCAATTCTTCATTTTTTTCTGGGCTCTATATAAAAAAAAACATGTAGAGAGATTTACTTTGTCCGTGACATGCATGAATTCCAGTGGATTTTGGCTGTTTCCGCCCTAGTCTGGTGCTTAAATGATTATTGAGTGTATGTGTTTCAATTTTCATGCATATTAATCCGAGCACATGCTGACTGGGGAGACTCTCGGCACACTCTCGGCTTGTGTTGTTCCGTCGAGCCGTAATTCGATCTGCCAGCCATGAGAGACCGCTGTGTAGACTTCTACAAAGTACAACAGCTGGTGTGATCCGAACATGTTAGCATGTGGTTTGGTTCACATGTGTATTAGGTGACAGACTCCAAACCTAATCATTTTACCTCAAGCTGAACAAGAGCTCATAGCAGTTCCGCCTGTGTGTTTGTTTTATTTTATCAGGGAGAGTGCTTTATTGTGCAGACTACTTAAAGGACACACACACACACACACACACACACATATATATATATATATATATATATATATATATATTTATACATACACACTGATCAGGCGTAACATTATGATCACCTTCTTAATATTGTGTTTGTCACAAAACAGCCCTGACCCGTTGAGGCGTGAACTCCATTAGACTCTTGAAGGTGTGCTGTAGTATCTAGCACCAAGATGTTAGCAACAAATCCTTTAAGTCCTGTAAGTTGTGAGGTGGGGCCTCCATGGTTCGGACTTGTTTGTTCTGCACATCCCACATATGCTCGATTGGATTGAGATCTGGGGAATTTGGAGGCCAAGTCAATACCTCAAACTCGTTGTTGTGCTCCTCAAACCATTCCTGTTCTTTCTTCCCATAGTGCATCCTGGTGCCATGTGTTCCCCAGGTAAGCGATGCACACGCACCCGGCCATCCACATGATGAAAAAGAAAACGTGATTCAGACCAGGCCACCTTCTTCCATTGCTCCGTGGTCCAGTTCTGATGCTCACGTGCCCACTGTCGGCACTTTCAGCGTTGACCAGGGGTCAGCATGGGCACCCTGACTGGTCTGCCTCTATGCAGCCCCATACGCAACAAACTGCGATGCACTGTGTATTCTGACACCTTTCTATCAGAACCAGCTTTAACTTCTTGAGCACAGGCCAACCTTCACTCCCCACGTGCATCAATGAGCCTTGGCCGCCCATGACCCTGTCACCGGTTCACTGTTCCTTCCTTGGACCACTTTTGATAGATACTGACCACTGCAGACTGGGAACACCCCACAAGAGCTGCAGTTTTGGAGATGCTCTGAACCAGTTGTCTAGCCATCACAATTTGACCCTTGTCAAACTCCTTGCCCATTTTTCCTGCTTCTAACACATCAACTTTGAGGACAAAATGTTCACTTGCTGCCTTATATATCCCACCCACTAACAGGTGCCGTGATGAAGAGATAATCAGTTATTCACTTCACTGGTCATAATGTTATGCCTGATCGGTGTGTGTATGTATATATATATATATATATATATATATATATAGTACACACACACACACACACACACACCTACACACAGGTAAAGAGGCCAGGCTCTTTATATATACACAAGCACACACTTTCATTGCAATTTACAGTTCACTAATTGTAAAGCAGGCACAATTCCCTTTGTAGCTGTCTGGATCAAGGGCGCTATGGTGATAGAACATTCCAATAACTCCACTTTATGAGTCGCCCCTACTGGATATAAAACCTCACCCCACCAACCCAAACCCCAAACCCCTAACCACCAGGCTATAACCACCCTGCGTGTAGATGTTTGTAAAACTGAGGGAAACTGTTGTTCTAATCTAGGATCTACATCCCACCATGCCGTCCGTTCCTTTTCGCTGTCCTCCAGAGATGTGGAGAGCCTGACCTCTCTACCTGTACTCAGCATGCTGCAGTGTAAACCCTATTAAGAGCAGCTGCCCACTGTAATTAGACTTTCAGCATCACTAAATGTGGTCTCAGCAGAATTCTCTGGTGCTCCTTCACTTCCTTTCTCTCCCCCTCTCTTTCCATTTTCCTCTTCTGTGCGAGGATAGGTGGATGCAATTTACTGCAGATCCAATCCTGAGTATGAAATGAGAAACACAAAGATCTTTCTTTCCATGTATTAGTCAGGCATAAGTAGCCTTAAGCCGGTCGCATGTAATGCATGAATTATGTGCTCTGATGTCTCTCATGTTAGCTAATGGGTATCATCATTCGAAAAATCACTCGCACCTCAGACTACAAATGGGAGTGTGTAGATACTTGCTAGTCAAATTAAAGAAATGGAGGTTTTAAGGGACAGTGCACCCAAAAATAAAAATACTGTCATCATTTACTCACCAACATTTTGGTTCAAACCTGTATGACTTCCTACTTTTGTCTGTGGGGCACAAAATGTTATTTTCATGTATTTATTTTGAAGAATGTCCTTTTTACTTTTGTGGGGGGAGGGCTGTCAAAACTATATTGTGTTATAAAATATATTTATGATATTCTTTGGTTTCAAACTCAATTTGAGCCACTTTCAAATTTGCTTTACATTTAAGTTTAGTTTTAGTTAGTTTCAAGAATAGTTTTAACAGTTAAATTTTTTTTTATCTTATAGACACATCATTTTTTAAATGTATTTGAGTTTTTAATAATTATATTTATGAAAATATAAATGTATATTTACTAAACTTTGGCTACTAAACAATATTTTTTTTTCACTATTTTAGTCTGGTTTAGTTTCTATTTTTCATGTATTTTTTAATTTTTAATTTTAGTTTAATTTAATTAAAATTAATTAATTTTAGTTTTATATACCCTGCAGTTAATGAGAATAAAGTCTAAATAATAAACAAATCATTCTTTTAAGTAAGATCTTTGTAATCAATCCAGTTTACCAAATGTCTGAATGATTCGTTTTTTAAAAATGCTGGTTAACAGCTCAGTGCATCTGAAGGTTATTTCAATTCCGGCTGTTTGTATGGCTTCTGAACACTTGTAATATAGTGCATAAGCCATATGTACCACTTTTATGACGCTCTCTAAACTTGAAAGCTTTGGTTCCCTTTCATTGTAATTGCATGGAAAAGATTGACCATTATATTATTCAAAATATGTGCTTCATGGAAAAAAAGAAGATATTTTCTATACATTTCTTTTCTTTTTTTGTTGGTTGAACTATCCATTAAGCCGGTCGCATATAATGCATGAATTATGTGCTCTGATGTCTCTCATGTTAGCTAATGGGTGTCATCATGTGAAGGCCACTCGAACCTCAGACTACAGATGAGATGTTCCTGCTGAAATGAAAGAAGAGGTGGTTTAAGGGTGTGTTGGCGTAGAGATGCACAGATCAGGCTGCTAAATCACTCTCATGAAACACTCTCATGATACACACACACACATACACTCTCTCCTAATGAGAAGCACTCAGGTGGTGTAAAGCTGTGTTACGCTGACGGGGCCCGGCTGGTGACAGATCACACTGCTTTCTACAGCTTCACTGAGTTAATTACACACTCCTGTGTCAGCTCACTACCTGCCAAAAAGAACGCGGGAAGGAAAGAGGAGGAGGGGAGGAAGGAAATAACATAAATAATGACAGATGCATTGTACAGTCCATTAGAGACAAATCAGGTCTCATGATTTAAATCCGGTGATTAATATGCATGTGGGGAAAGCAGAGGATATGAGGGAATACAAAAACCAGATTCAAGTGTGAAGGTTCTCATCACCTGAATACATAATGACCATCAAGCGTTTAATTGGGAGTTGTGGGCAGGTTTCGGGTTTCAAGCTAATGCGCACCTGCTTGCTCTCTCTCATTCTCGCTACATCTCTTTTCCTCAGGTCTTGATTAAGGAACATCGTAGAGAACTTAAATGAAGTAAAGAAAAATGCCATACTGGACTTTGGTGTGAATCATTAGCAGTATGCATGGTTTTAAAGCTTGCATTCAAATCTACTTTTATCTGCTTTTTAGAATAGTCTTTTTTTCTACAACATAAATTACACATCTCGTATGTTAAAAGTGTTGAAGTGTTGAATAAGGACCACAAAGATGTGGCTTTTTGTGCTTGATGAAACAAACAGCTGTTATAGTATATATGTAGCTACTTTTTTAGAAACTTATGCTTTCCAGGTTAGCAAATTTGCTTCTGGTTTGGCCTGCAAATAGTCTGTTTTAGACTATTTTAGTCTAATTTAAACAGGATTGTATATTTTATGGGTGAATATCTGCTAAAAAAATATTTTGTCAACTGTTACGGGTACATTAGCATGTGTGCAGTTCAGAATTGAATCGAGGCGGTAGCAAACAGGAAGTAGAATTGCAAGTTCGAATTTTTTTGATTACAATCGAAATGAGCTGAAACACATTGAGGTTTAGAAATGAAATAAAATTTGTATTTTGTTTAAATACTGTATATCTGTGTGGAATTTCTTGGAATTACAATTCAGTAAATTCTTTTTTTCTGTCTTTCCCTTCTGTGGGATGTGGCTCATTCCATTGAAATTTACACTCATGAACTAAGGTCTAGGACACACTAGAGAATTTTAAAATCTTAACCAGAGATAACAGACATAAGAGCAGTCTTAAACAGACATCAGAGCAGTTTCAACTGAATTTTAGCATTGTTATCCTCCGAATGCAAACACTAGAAGATTCGTCTGGACCGTGAGACCACACACCTGTCTATTGTAGTAACATAGCCACAGTGAGACAAGCTCTAATGGAGACTCGCGAGATAAAGCGTGGCTTGAGAAGAAAACCAAATATAGACGATCGACGTTGTCAGCTGGTTCTCTTGGCAATAGTTTTATTAAACAAGGAGAAAAAAAACGAATATGGGTGATCTTCTTTCTTAATACTCCACTTACGTGGCATGGTTTTGGCTGCCAAGTTTCAGCTATAGAAGCACACAACATCCAGTCGGTGAAGCTTGCTCGCTCTCATTGGCTATCGGGGGTATCATGTCAGAGGCAGCCCGATCAATAGTCGTAAATATCAAACATGTTTGGGATTTGAGATTGTGTGTGCTCCTATGCAATCAAGAGCAGTAAAATAATCATAATGACACCACACAATTGAGGATTTTTTGGACGAAAAGTAATTTGTGACAAGCCTCAAATCGGGCCACACCCCCCAGATCGCTTGGGGGTGCAAATCAGGCTCAAAAATGGGCTTAAAATCTTCAAGTGTGTGGCCAGCCAAAGGTAGACAATTCTTCACTTCTGAATTTTGCACAACAAAGCATATGAACTAAATGCCACACAACTCAAATAAAAATGGATTCTTAAAGAAAGAATGGATGCCCATTTTTACAAGATGCAAAATAAGTCTCTGATGTCCCCAGTATGTATGTGAAATTTTAGCTCAAAATACCCTACAGATCATTTTCTATAGCATGATAAAATTGACACTTTTGGGGGGTGACACGTTTATGTGTCCCTGTAAATGCAAATGAGCTGGTCCTCTTTCAAGAAGAGGGCGGAGCTTCAAGAGCTCAACAAAACAGGACAATCTCACGCACTGAAAATGTCAGTAGCGGTGTTCAGCCTTACATGTCCGAAGTGGAGTCGGACAATGATGCCTACAGAGCCAGAGTATGCTGCATGGAGATAGAACAGTTTTATAGTTTAGTTTAATTACAGCTATGTTATCATCTTGCTTTTATCTACTATTAATACAAGCCTGTTGTAGCAGACCCCGTTCGAATGATGGCCAAAACTTTACCTATGAGTTTTATGAAGTTTATTGTACATCACACAAAAGATGAAGTGCCCGTCTTCACTCCAGAAAATCAAGAGCTAAATAAAATACAGTACAAGAAGTGTGCATTAAAGTCTTGTCCATAAACACTCTCTCTCCCTTGCATTATCATCAGCATACACAGTGAATTACACAAAAACACTCCTTACAACTAACAGTAAACAAATATACAGACCGTATACCTTGGCAGGGTGCTTAATAAACCGATAAAGATTATATCCATAAAACAACTCAGATGAACTGTAATAAAGTGTGTGCTCTCCCTTTCATTACTGCCGTAACCAGTATCACTCTGGAGACTAAGCTGGATCACGAAGAGTTGGTACTGATCCACGAAGAGTTGGTACGTTCTTGTCACTACAGCTTCTCCGGCCTGGAGAAAATGGTGGACAGGACTAAGTGGCAAAAGAGCTGCTGCATGACTGGACTTAATAGGGGGAACTGCAAAAACGTGAGTAAAACAAACAAGTCCAGTTGTTTCTGTGAATTGCAGGGATCCATTTGCTTCCCTTTTCTGTAGCTTTAGTCTGTAAAAACCTCAGATTTCTTGTCAAATTTATTTGTACAGTCAATCTCAAAGCTCTTTTCCGTTTTAGATGTGTTTTGTGTGTTTTTTGGAGATAGGTATAAACGGAGGTTGGAGCCAGCTGCAAATGGGTGGGTCAGCAGCAAGTGGGTGGGGCTTTAGCTGCAAGTGGGCTGTACAAACTTCCAGAGGATTTTGATTGGTTTATTTAGTATCACCTATATTGTAGTAGCTATTGATTCATGCTCCACAGTTGGTGGCGGTAATGTGTAAGTTTTGTTGCGATCCATCAGTAAACAAAGAAGAAAACCACTTTCATGTGTTCATCAGCATTGAGTTGAAGGGGTAAGCTTGTTGTACAGTTTTTAGTTTAGTAAAAAAGCATTATAAGTTGTGAAAAAGTAGATTTCATAATGGCGTTTGTACACTGTTTTTAGTCTTGATGTAGTTAAAAAAAAATAAGGGTAAAGTGTATCCAAATTAATTTCTGTAATTTCTGTAGTTTTTTTAGTAGCACACACAAATTACAAAATCTGTAACGTGCATGATGAGATTGGCCACGAGCCAACGCCCAGGAAGAAGCTACACCCCTAGTGGAGTGGGCTCTTAACCCGAGCGGGCAGGGCACGTCTTGGGTTTGATACGCCAAGACGATGGCATCCACTATCCAGTGGGCCATCCTCTGCTTGGAGACAGCCTTTCCCTTCTGCTGGCCTCCATAACAGACGAAGAGCTGTTCTGAGGTCCTGAAGCTTTGCGTTCTGTCCACGTAAGTCCGCAGAGCGCGGACTAGACAGAGAAAAGCTAGGGCTGGGTCTGCCTCCTCCGAAGGCAGCGCTTGCAGGCTCACCACCTGGTCCTGGAAGGGAGTGGTGGGAACCTTGGGCATATATCCGGGCCGGGGTCTCAGGATTACATGAGAGTTACCGGGCCCGAATTCCAGGCACGATTCGTCGACCGAAAATGCCTGCAGGTCCCCTACCCTCTTGATAGAGGCCAATGCAGTCAGGAGTACTGTCTTCAGAGACAGGATTTTTAACTCAGCTGACTGCAAAGGCTCAAAGGGCGCCCTCTGCAGTGCGGTTAGCACCAGAGTTAAGTCCCAAGAGGGTATAGAGGGAGGGCGAGGCGGATTTAGTCTCCTCGCCCCCCTCAGGAACCTGATGATCAGATCGTGCTTCCCTAGAGACTTACCACCTACCATGTCATGATTAGCGGCGATAGCGGCAACATAGACTTTGAGGGTGGAGGGAGAGAGCCTTCGCTCCAACCCATCCTGTAGGAAGGAAAGCACAGAACCGACCGAACATCTCTGGGGGTCTTCTCAGCGAGAAGAACACCAGTCGACGAACAGGTTCCACTTCAACGCATAGAGGCGCCTCGTAGAGGGAGCTCTAGCGGAAGTGATGGTGTCTACCACAGCCTGTGGTAGACCACCTAGAACCTCCGTGTCCCGTCCAGGGACCAGACATGGAGTTTCCAGAGGTCCGGACGCGGGTGCCATAGGGTGCCCCGTCTCTGAGTCAGGAGGTCCTTCCTCTGAGGAATGGGCCAGGGAGGTGCTGTCGCGAGAAGCACTAGTTCCGGGAACCAAGTCCAGTTAGGCCAATACAGAGCAACCAACAGGACTTGCTCCTCGTCCTCCCTGACCTTGCACAGAGTCTGTGCAAGAAGGCTCACTGGGGGAAACGTATACTTGCGTAGGCCCCGGGGCCAGCTGTGTGCCAGCACATCCGAGGGTCCCCTCGGTCAGGGAATAAAACAACTGGCAGTGGGTCGTGTCCGGGGCGGCAAACAGGTCTACCTGTGCGGTCCCGAAGCGACTCCAGATCAGCTGGACCACCTGGGGATGGAGTCTCCACTCTCCGGGGAGCACTGGCTGTCGTGAGAGCTCGTCGGCCGCACGATTGAGCAGGCCCGGAATGTGAATGGCACGAAGCGACCTCAGATGCTTCTGACTCCATAGGAGGAGATGGCGGGCGAGTTGAGACATGCGACGGGAGCGTAGACCACCCTGTTTGTTGACGTACGCAACGGCCGCAGTGTTGTCCGTACGGACCAGAACGTGCTTGCCTAGTAGCGGCGTTTTGAAGCAGCCCAGCGCAAGACGAACTGCTAACAACTCGAGGCAATTGATATGCCATTGCAGTTGAGGCCCCGTCCACAGACCCGAAACTGCAAGCCCGTTGTACGTGGCACCCCAGCCAATGGATGAGGCATCCGTGGAGACAACAGCATGCCTGGACACTTGTTCTAGGGAAACTCCTGCCCGTAGAAACGAAGGGTCCGACCACAGGCTGAAGGTTTGGCGGCACCTCGGAGTCACGGGGACATTGCTTCATATAAAGCGGTGTCATATGAAGCAATCCGAGCGCCGTTACAGCGGCTGCGGATGCCATATGCCCCAGGAGCCTCTGAAAATGTTTCAGTGTTACCGCTGTCCTGCATTTGAACGAATTCAAGCAGTTCAACACCGACTGGACACGCTCCTCTGTGAGACGCGCTGTCAGATTGACCAAGTCCAGCTCCATACCGAGAAAAGAGATCCTCTGCACGGGGCAGAGTTTGCTCTTTCCCCAGTTGACCCGAAGTCCCAACAGGCTGAGGTGACTGATCACCGTGTCTCTGTATTCACACAACAGGGACAGTCCTGAAGGGAAGGACCTTCAGGTCGATCGCTGCAAACCAATCTTGGGACGGATGTACTCGAAAGTGCGCTTCTGCGTCAACATCTGAACGGGCAGTTTGTGAAGGGCCCGGTTCAGGACTCACAGGTCCAAGATTGGTCATAACCCACTGCTTTTCTTGGGCACAATGAAGTAGGAGTTATAGAACCCCAACTTCATGTCGGCTGGAGGGACCGGGTCCAATCGCGTCCTTCGCCAGTAGGACTTCGATCTCTTTCCACAAGATGGGCGTCGCAGCTCCACACAACAGTGAAGTGGACGCCCAGAACTTGGGAGGATGCCGTGCGAACTGAATCGCATAGCCGAGCCTGGTGGTGCAGGTGAGTCAGCGGGATCGTCCCGGAAGTGCTAGCTAGGCTTCCGGACCCCGTACCATGAACACACCTGCCCCACATACGTACCCGCAGTAGGGCAGCGAAGTGGAGGACAGGGACCCGACCCAAGAGGCACAGCGTCCTGAAGTGGGGTCTGAGTGCGCACGCAGCACCTACCTGCCCCCACGGTTGGACAGAGGGTATGAGAGAAGGCATGGTAGCGTTCTCAAGCCATACGCTGCGGTCCGCTGGCGACTGAAGGAGGGGCAGAGAGTGGCAAGGCTTTGTGGCGTCACACACTGCCTACCTCACCTCCTTCCTCAGCGGGGAACAAGAGTGGCGAGGCATAGCGTCGCGCACTGCCGTCCTCACACCGCTGAGAAGAGGGGAATGAGAGTGGCGAGGCTCCCCGGCGTCGCACACTGCCATTCTCGCCCTCTTGTGGGGAGGGGAATGAGAGCGGCGCGGCTTCATAGCGTCACACGCTGCCATTCCTGAACTCTCGAGACCCAGAGGTATTGGATCTGCTCTTAAGAATTTGGGTACCACTGGCTGTAACACCAGTGGCGGAACAAAATTTAGCAATGATTCTCCACCCGGCCCTCCTCCGGGGAAGAGCAGCTTCAACCAAGTCCAGGTCACCCGTCTCAGCTGACTGGCAGCCAAGACGGGTGGCATCGTGGGATGCCCATGGCGAGCAGACTGAGGGGTTCCATCTGCTTTGCACTGTGGAGGACTGCTGCACAGTCACCGACAGTGTCGGCGAAAAGGGTCACCTTGTGAGATGTGAGCATCGAGAAAGCGTACTCTGGCGACGTCTCGCACCCCTGCAACCAGGGTGGACATCGTCTGGCCAAGGGCCAGCGCTGTGACTTTAAATGTAAATCAGTCACTGTGCGCAGCTCAACCTCGGCTCAGAACTACCCTCGTGCACTAAGAGCGCAGGGCGGAGGTGGCCTGCCAGTGGCACTGCCACCTCACCGATGAGGGTAGTGAGAGAGAGGAAAACTTTATCTAGATTATGGCCCCATTGGCACCCCATATTTTGGCACCAAATAGTTCCACACTGCCAAAGCTTTCCAATGCACATCCGGGAAAAAGGCAAGGGGGCGGGCAAGGCGATTTACGCGTTGCACTACGCCTCAGCCACCCGGGAAAGCATGGCTGTCAAGTCTGAATCTGATTCAGCATGAGCACACACCATTATAGTGGGAAACTCAGCATCATCTTCATTTCCAGCTTATAACAGCCCTCTCTCCGATGCAGCGATTGACATCTGTCCTCTGCTAGAGCCCCAGATGAAACGCTAGGTCCCCTTTATTTTTTATATTTGTTTTTTTTTAAACCAGCAATCCCACCTGTAAGCTACCAGCAGGCATGTAAGACCGTGAGCGTGGCCATCGAGACGGCACACGGCGCGCTGAACACTCAAGCCCCTATGAAGAAGGCAAGACGAACAACGCGCCGACGTGGTCATGCTCTCATGAGAGAACATGAACCACCCACGAACACAGTCTCAGCATGCTTGCGATGCGATAGAGGAGTGAGGGCCCACGGAGATGTACTCGGCAGGGAAGCCCCACTGTAATCCTCAGGTCACCAAGGCTTATTAGCCGAAGTAGCCCCTTTCTGGTGCACCAGAAAAGAAACTAGATCGGGGAATAGGCGAAGGGACTCAACCCCGTTTGAGGTTAAGTCTCGACCGCGCATCTAAAGCGCCGAGTGACACGCTGGGTTGCCGTGACAACCCGCGCTGTCAGCCGGCAGCTAGACGGCACACGGCGCGCTGAACACTCAAACCCTCACGAGGAAGGCGAGACGAACAACGCACCGACGTGATCCCGTTCTCCTGAGAGAACATGGATCACCCACGAACGCAATCTCAACATGCTTATGCGAGAGGGATCGTGGCCGTCAAAGGACAGGAAACAACCGCATCCAGAAACGCACGGGTGGAATGACGTCTTAAAAAAGACGCAGTGTCACACCCGCGCTGCTGTTTTAGAAGAAATCTCTTTTAAATGTGCTGAAGCACCCAGGAACGACCGCGGCAAAACACAGGAGAGTAGTGCAGCCTGTGTATGCACTCACCGTTGGGAACGCCCTCAACAAACCAACAGTGCTGTAAAAACAGCAGTTTATCACTGTATCAGTGAGCTCGCGGCCGCCGCTGATCTTGCCTTCTCTCCCAGCACTCAAAGAAGCATCTTCTCTCGTTCTCTCTCTTTCTCTCTCTGCTGAAGCAGGAACAGTCTCCTTCGTCAACACCGTGTTCGGCTCCGAAGTGAATGACAATAGTGCGCTGCATTCGCCTCCTGTTTATAACCGCAGCGTGGGGCAGAGTGCGAGATGCAAATCTCGCACGCCAATGGCCATTGGCCCGTTCTCTATATCTCGAAACTGATAGGGGCTCCCAGAAGTGATCCCAATTCGTCGGTGACGTCCGACGTACGTCGAACGTGACCGACTGAAAGGGAACTGCTCTTTTATAGTGCCGAAGCACTCAGGGAGATGGCCGCGGCTCACCGCAGTTCAATAGTGCAAGCCTGCGTGAGCACTTAGAAACGGAACACCCAGCCAACCAACGCTATCAAGCTCTTTCAGTCTGAAGCGGCCACCCGCTGAAGCACGCCGTCACACCAACACTGGAACAGCAGTCCTTCTCACCAGACTCGTTCGTAGAAAAACACTCTTCGTAGGAAACAGCAGACAATGTACCATTCGGCTCCGAAGTAGAAAGCAATGATGCGGTATTCCACTTCCTTATTTATACCCGTATTTATAGCGTGGAATGCGTGAACCGCATGCCAATCTTCATTGGCTCGTTTTTAAACACTCGAAGTAGATTGGTCTCTGAAAATAGATCCCCAATTCGTCGGTCAGTTCCGACGTACGTTGAACGTGACCGACTGAAAGGGAACAAGTAGTTGTAGCTGCTATTGTCAGATTTTTATTATTGTCAGAATTTTTTTTTTTCTAATCCACTTTCAGAAGAAGAATGCTCTGTACTTCTCTCTGAAACCTATGGCAAGAAAAAACAGAACTTGCATATGAAAGTAAGAACTTTGATATGAAACAAAATATATATAATATGCTGGGTTTCAAATTATGTAACTATAATATTGGTCAGCTAATTTTAAATTACTTCATTTTAGCAGACCAAACCCCAGTTGTGCTCTCTGTTTTTAGCAAGGTATGCATAATCAATTTTAACTATGATTTAAAATGCGTATCATGGAACAATTTGAATCCACTTATATTTTTCTTTAGGGTTGAGCTATTAAGAGATGACCCTCCATCATGCTTCATCTTCAAGGTAGTTGAATAATGTTATATAATGTGCTTTTTAACTTTTTTAACGGCCTGTGCTAACTGTTGCTATCTTTTCAGTTATCAGGAGCGTTGCTAAAGAACATATTGCTTGAAGTTGTTCTTGAAGAAGGAGATGCTGCCTACATGCCCCTGTCATTGGTTTGCTCTAGGTTCAGGGACATAGTTGGGGATGAAAACTTCAAGAATCAGGCACACTACTGATGGCTAGAAAGTAAATATATTTACATAAAAAAAATAAAACACATAACAAGAACAACATTGATAATGTTAAATGTTATGTTAAATTATAATTTTTTTTCCCCCTCAGGTGTTGCATGTTGGAAAAAGAAATCTTCACACTACAAACAAATGTACTCAATCTCCACTTGTTTGGAGTGCCGTTTTGAGTACAAATGCTGCACACCTGGTACGTTTTGTGTAAATTGGTGATGAATAAACTAGTTGTTAGTCTAGTTGTGGCATTTAAAAGGAATACTAAAAATAGTAATAAAGTCTAATTTACTTATGTCATCCCTTGGAGTTTAAAAGTTCTGGACACCATTCACTTGCGTGGCATGGACCTACAGAGCTGAGAAATTATGCTTGATGTTTGTAAATGTTCAATGTCAACTATAAACCCTAGTGCTTATTAAGGGGATGCGAGGTGAGCTCCAGGGAATTTATTCGGAAACATTCCACCCAGCATTTTGCAGTGTTCACTGCATGCAGATCAATTCCAATGAGCTGCAATAGTGTACATACAAATAATAAAAAAGACTAAAAATAATAAAATAAAATGAAACACTTTTGCAAACAATTCTGAGTGACTTGTACATGATTTTATTCATGAAAAAAAAAATGTATCCACCCTGAGATTTCAATTTAATATATGTGTAACATGTTCAGAAGAACATGAATCTGCTATTTTAAAAATTATGCAGTAAAGATGGATTGTAACTATTTTTTTTTTACATTAGCCAAATGTTTTTCATATATTTACACATTCACTTCACTGAGTGCAAACGGTCATTTTAATTTCTTGATATTGTAGAATATGTAGCTAATATTCAGAAATATGCTTGAGTAAGGCCTACATTACAGCCTAATGAATTTAAAACACTATCACTTTAAGTATGGTAAAAGGTGTAAAGACATGACTTCATCGTTGACAGTGAGTGGTATTGGACACACACAATAATAACAAAGCTGTAAGAAATTAAACCAAGATGAGGAACGTAATACTTAATAGTTTATTTTCATTACTGTCGCTACTTCCTGCAATACTCATTCACCGCAGTCCTCGGCAAGGCCGCTTGGGGATTTCCGCACACATTTGTAAAAACCCTCCTACTCGCGGCATAAGCTCCTCCCACTTGCACATTTGTGAAAAATTCCTCCTACTTGCAGCATAAGCTCCTCCCACTTTCACATTTGTGAAATTCCTCCTACTCTTGGCATAAGCTCCTCCCACTTGCACATTTGTGAAATTCCTCCTACTTGCGGCATAAGCTCCTCCCACTTGTGACGTAAGCTCTTCTCACCTGCAGGTCTCCGGGCTGCAGCGATACATACATGTTTTTTTGCGCCATTCATGCTGAAAACCAATCCTGCCGCTAAGGCTTTTTGCCACTCAGTGGGCATGACCGCAGTCACTCTGGCCGACGGTGACATCACATGCACACCCTCTATATGGCAGGGTCCATCAGCAGTCGTGGGTGGTCTTATTCAGATAGCTATCTACGTAGAAACCGGCTGCAAATTGAAACAGCTCACTGGGTAACGCAGTTTCAGACTCAGACAGCCCATAACAAACTGGCTGCATGTTTTCTTTTAAGCTTTTCTGAGCTGGCAGACACTCCAGAAACCTAAAAAAAGGCTAAACAAGTGAAAATTTCATCCAATGTCCCCTTTAAGAAAGAAAGACAAATCCACAGCATATAGATGAAAAGGACAACGAAAGTGAGAGGAAATAAATTGGACAGAAGGAGATGGAGAGAGAGAGAGAGAGAGAGGGATGGATGGATACATTGAATGTGCATTGAATTCAATTAGTGTAACAGCAGGAGGATTTCTGGATTAGCAGCATTCTGCTTTATTGGCTAAGATGCAAACTTGTTCATACGGTGCACCTGGCACAGGTTATTTTTTAGCGTTTTCTTGCAAAGAAAATGGTTGTTGCACCTTACACAAATATTTATACGTTTTTCCACTGCAGTTGTTCGAGTGTTTTTAGCAGAACAATGCAGCAATTTGTTGTGGAAAGGTGAAAGACAGGAGTCCGTCCATCACAGGGATCCACAAGTGGCCTGTTAAATGAATTGTAAAAGCAATGAGAAGCAGGAATGATTTCATGAGTGTAGTAAGTGACTGAAACAAGCACTTTTAAACATGATTCTGTCAAATCTCAGCCATGGTATTTTGTAAACCAATTTGTGTAAACTGCACTTGATCTTTGGTGTTAATTTGACTTAATATGTGATTTGTGGTTCTGTATTCTGAGTGTGAAACAAGTCTTGATTTTGAATTTTAGTTCTAAATTCTGGTTATCTTCATTCTTTCTGTCTTTCTTTCTTTCATCCATCCATCCATCCATCCATCCTTCCTTCCTTCCTTCCTTCCATTCTCTCCTTTCTTTCTTTCTTTCTTTCTTTCTTTTTTTCTTTCTTTCTTTCCTTCCATCCATCCATCCATCCATCCAAACTTATTCTCTCTTTCTTTCCATCCTTTCCATCCAAACTCTTTCTTTCTTTCCATCCATCCATCCATCCATCCATTTCTTTCTTTCTTTCTTTCCTTCCATCCATCCATCCAAACTGTTTCTTTCTTTCCATCCATCCAAACTTTCTTTCTTTCCATCCATCCATCCCTCCATCCATCCACCCACCCATCCATCCATCCATCCAAACTTTCTTTCCATCCATCCATCCATCCATCCAAACTTTCTTTCTTACTTTCCATCCATCTATCCATCCATCCAAACTTTCTTTCTTTCCATCCATCCATCATCCATCATCCATCCATCCATCCATCCATCTTTCTTTCTTTCTTTCTTTCATCCATCCATTTATCCATCATTTGTTGAAATAATGCTACAATTAAAACTATTCCAAAGCAGCAAGACATGAATGCCAAAGATGTTTATACAATGATGATAAAACCTTGAGAGGAACCAACACATTCATAGTGCCAACAGGTAATATCACAATGTGTATTATACATGTGTGTTTGTGTTCATCTGCGTATAATTCCATTGTCAATGGCCATTTGCTATATCGATAGTGGAGATTTGTGTCAGTGCCATGTGTGTAACGGATTGGTCACCGGGTTGCCATGAGAACAGCATGGGGCATCTGGGAGAATGACGCCACTGATTAGCGACTGAGGATTAGAGAGTGCAAAGCAATTATGCAGCATAATGGCTTTAAGTGCCTGTGTGTGATTTACAGTTGGTATGTGTACAATGAACAAATCAGCAGGGAGCCAGCACAATGACTTCTTCACGTGCACACGTGTGTGTGTCTGTGACTAGCAATTTTCTGAAGCGTATCTTAAGTGTGTGCCAGGCCAGCTCTATGTTTGTCTACTCTGACCAATTGCAAACTTGCACTCTCTCACGTTGTCTTTTTATTCTTCGGTTCTCTTTGAACCTTGTCTTCTTAAATCCATAGCTGGACTGCTCTGTATGCAGGAGAATATCAGCATCCCCTGTTTGAGGAGACCAGTGTCTGGAACAGCACAATATCTTGCCTACGTTTGTGGTGCAGCTTCTGTTGTGTCATCAAAGGGAGACGGTCGGGTCATTGTATCTCCTACAGTCAGTTGTTTTCAGGTCACTTTTCCAGACGCCAGCCTTTGCAAACACTAACTCCTTTCTTTCTGTTTGTTGCTGCTGCATTGGAAATATTGATCTCTCTCTTTTTTACAACCAAAAGAAAAAAAAGGACTTGAAGCTGAAACATCAAAATATGCAGACTCATTATACATTCAGTACGATACTGTATATTGTGGGTGTGGAGTCTGGGTCATTGCTGAAGGATATAGTAGGGATTGCTTGAGTCTCTTTTGGTACTTGTACCAGTTTTTTCGGCCACTTGCAGGCAGACATAGACAATATATTTACGTAGGACTTAAGATACATTTGCTATAATTTTGCTAAGCAACATTGTGAATTCTTTTTTTAGACAAGTTGTTAAACTGTGTTCTATCCGGATGCAATGTGATAAAACATTAAGTGATAAAAAGTATCTTTGAAGAATTGTGAATCTTCTTGTTAAAGGATTAGAAAATGGTGTCATGATAGTTCCCTTTCGAAAGGGAACTTGCACTGCGTCCTAGAACGCTTTGGGGAACAAAGCGTGACAGGTGTCTGAAGCTACTATCGAACCACGGTAATCCTATTGACCGGCGACAGCCCATGACGTCATCAATATGCGACCCGGAAGTATATAAGGGCGCCTTGCAAACACATACACCCCTTTTTCCATCTTCAGGGACTGTTTTGTTTGAAGCGTTACTGCGGAACAAGGTAATACCATTCAAGTTACTTTGAATATGAGTTTTCAAAAGTGTGCTGATCTGTGTCCTAGGTATTTGACACCGGAGGACACACACACTCTGTGCGTTTTTTGCCTGGGTGAAGAGCATGCACAGGCAGTTCTTGAGGGAGCTGCCTGTGCAAATTGTGAGCGTTTTCCTCTGAGAACGGTCCGTCTCGTCTGGCCCTCTTCTGAGGCAGAGCGGCGACGCACATCGTGGGGTTCCTAGATGGAGCTCGCCGATCGTCTTGAGAGAGGTGTTGTTCTCTCAGAAGATCCGGCGGCTGTCGAGGGTGAGCTACAGGTCGACGTGGAGAATGAGAGTTCTCTGCCGAGCTCTGCAGCGAGTGCTCTTCTGGACGGGCAGGAAATGGCTGAGGAGGGTGGTGACAGTTATCAGGAAGAGCCTGAATCCTCTCAGCCACCCTGCCCCGCGTACGCTGAGTTGTTGGATGCTGTGGAGCGTGCCGCGGGCAGGCTGCAGCTGCCTTGGCGGCGCGCTAGGGGAGAGATCGCTTGCGGCAGACTCGACGATCGATTTCTTCCCGGCCATAGACCAGCACCTCAGACGAGCCTTCCATTCCTCCTGGATGGGTGAACATGGGTATATGTCGATGCCCCCCATGGACGAGACGTTCGCGAACTATCTCATTTCTGAGATAGTTCTCAGAAATGACATCGACACTGAGAGCTCCAACCCTGCCATCCAAACCGCTAAAAGCAACTTTGCGGTTGAATGGCAGGGCGTACGCGGCAGCGGGTCAGGCTGGTGCGACACTGCACACGATGGCGGTGCTGCAGGCGTATCAGGCGGATCTGCTGGGGGATCTCGACCAGGGGGCTGGGCTGTCCCCTGAGGCGGTTGCTGTGCGCCGCACCACAGGCCTGGCTCTCCGGGCCACCAAGCAGACTGCTGCCGCGATCAGTTGATCGATGGCGGCGATGGTGGCCACGGAGAGGCATCTGTGGCTGAGCCTGGCTGACATCGGGGAGAAAGAGAAGGGCTTTCTCCTCGATTCGCCGGCTTCGCCCACTGAACTTTTTGGCACCTCCGTGGAGGCGGTGGTTGGAAAGTTCAAGGAGGCGAAGGCGCGCTCAGCTGCATTCAAGACGTGCATACCGCTGAGATCCACGGCCACACCCAGGCAGGCGGGGCCTGGTCCTTCACGGCTCGAGGGCCGTAGGCAGGACCAGAGGGCTAGTGTCTCCTCTCGTGATCCCCCTCCATGGAGGAGTAGGGCACAGAGGAGATGGGTTTCCCGCAGGAAGAAGGATCTGAGGGAGGTGATCCAGGACCTCCCTTGAGGGCGTTTATATCTTATCCCTCTCATTCTTCCTTTTAATCTCCATTTTAATTCCCAGGCGCTTCTTACATCAGGCCTGAGGTGGGCCTATGATGAGTGGAACTATGTTCTGACGGCCCGCTTTGGCTTGGTTAGTGAGAACGCCGCTTTCAGGCATGCAAGGGTGGTAGACACCGCGGTCATATGAGAACTGTATGGTGAGTCTTCGCTCTACATGCCGCAGGTGAGATGAGTTGGTCTATTTTTTGTGGATAACACTAAAAATGTGTATTTCTTACAGAACTTCGTTCCCTGTATAGAGCATGGGTTTATGTCACCGTAGGAAGGTAGGAAGAAAGTTGGGCTAACTGAAGTGTTCCCCTGTAGGTGGCTTATTACAGCGCTAGGTTTGGGCTGTGTAGGTGAGTGTGTGTTGGCTTTCCCCTTTGAGGATTCACAGGGCAGGCCACCGCTCATGTTGTGGATGTGTATGTAAACTTAGGCTTCCTCTCATGGTGAGAGTTATATTGAGGCCACCGCTCATTTTCACTGAAATGTTAGCGGAGTACTAAGCGGTAGGACGTCCTTCTAGGAGAATGGAGTGTTTGCTACCGCTTGGGGTTGTTTTACTATGTGTCTTCGGTTCCCTTAGCCACCTCAGGTTAGAGTAGTTTGTCTCCTCTAGGGTATGTTTACTAGCGACTGACGCTGGAGCTTCAGTTGGGTATGTTGGAATAGTTGGCCTAGGCTGTAGGGATGATGGAGGTGCGTTGCTGAGGCACTGTCACCTCTGGCTGTTCACTACGTGAATTTGAGCTCTTATACCATGCCTGTGTTGTCAGCCTCCTCTCATGTGAGAGTCGTTCGGTCAGAGCCTGCCCTTTTTTCTACTGTCTGGGTGCATAGCAGCTGCGACCAGGTAGCTAGCCTTAAGAGGCCTCCTGTGGGCGGCGCCAGTTTGTGTGAATTGGTATGTTATGCTTCCCAAAGACTTGTTACCAGCTAGTAGGCTCTGCGAAGCCTCCCTGAGGACGAGTCTCCATCAGTGATGGGTATTTATTAGTCAGCCAGTAGTCTAACTGTCAGGGTTTCATAGCAGTCAATTGTAAACTTGCTACCAGGTGGTAGGCCTCACCAGGCCTCCCTGGAGGCGAGTTCCAGAGTTGGATACTCGGGTAGCTAGCATGACTTGCTATCAAGTAGTAGGCCTCACCAGGCCTCCTTGAAGGCGAGTGCCGATGTGTGGCATCTGGACGGCTAGCCTGACTGGCTATCAGGGGGTAGGCCTCACCAAGCCTCCTTGAAGACGGGCCCCAGGGTCTTTTGGTCACTCTGACAATTTGCATAAATTGCTATTAGTTAGTAGGCCTCACTGGGCCTTTCTGGAGGAGTGCTCTGAGTCTTAGTCACTTTGACGGTTAGCATATGCTGCTAGCAGGTAGTAGGCCTCACCAGGCCTCCCTAGAAGGCTTGCTATCAGATAGAAGGCCTCGCTAGGCCTCTTTGAAGGTGAGCTCCCGAGGCAGGGTGCGCGGGCAGCTAGCATGACTTGCTATTTGGTGGTAGGCCTCACCAGGCCTCCCTTTAGGCAAGTACCGATGTATAGCATCTGGACAACTAGCCTGGCTGGCTATCAGGTTGTAGGCCTCATCAGGCCTCCCTGAAGGCTTGCTATCAGGTGGAAGGCCTCACCAGGCCTCCCTGAAGGCAAGTACCGATGTTTGGCATCTGGATAATTAGCCTGGCAGGCTATCAGGTAGTAGGCCTCACCAGGCCTCCCTGAAGGCTTGCTATAAGGTGGAAGGCCTCACTAGGCCTCTCTGAAGGCGAGCTCCCAGGTTTTTTGGTCACTCTGACAGTTAGCATGAATTGCTATCATATAGTAGACCTCACCAGGTCTCCCTGGAAGTGAACTCAGCTGCTTGGGGGATTAGCATGCTTTGCTGGCAGGTAGTAGGCCTCACCAGGCCTCCCTGAAGGCTTGCTCTCAGGTGGTAGGCCTCACTAGGCCTCCATGAAGGCGAGCTTGGATGCTCTGGCAGCCGGCATAAATTGCTATCAGGTGGTAGGCCTCTCTAGGCCTCCCTGAGAAACTTGCTATCAGGTAGTAGGCCTCTCTGGGCCTCCTTGAAGGCAAAGTTCCCAAGTCTAGGCGCTTTTTATTATCAGTTCTTTGTGAGTAGAACCTATGGTAGTTTAGCCTACAGCTGGGGGTTACCCGCCAGGCAAGCTCAGGTGCTCCCCTCACTGAGGGTCGTTTATGAGCACACAGCCGCCTGAGTCTGATCAGGCGGTCGCAGGCCTCTCGTGAGGCCTCCCTGTTAGATCAATTTGTAGGCCTGTCCGGCCTCCTTAGAAATTAAGCAGTTACACTCCCCTCGCTGGCAAGGGTTGTAAAGCGCTACGCTGAGTATTGCTCTCTGGGATGCCGGTCTCTGAGATTCGGTCTGAGAAGGACTGCCAGGTTTTCAGTCCCTTAGTCTGGATGCCTAACTGAGGCAGTGTCCGAGGCTCTGTTTCTGAACAGACAGGATTGGCCAAACCGAAGTGTCCAAAAGAAGGGCACCAGGTCAGGCCTCCCTGGTGGCATTCGGGTGAATATGTTCCCTGAGTAGTGATTTGGCTGGGGTTCCTTCGGGTCCCCTAGCCACATTCCCTTAAAGGGACCCCTTCTGTTGAAGTGGTTGGTCCCAGGCCTTTGAGCAGTCCAGATAGGACCTCATGCAGATGCATTAAGGTTCCTCCTAAGGCTTATAGCTTGGGCTATGACCGTAGGGGATGCTGTCACTGACAGCCCAGTGTGACCTGAGGGGGAGTGGTTCAGGCATTTCATGTGAACTTGCTTGTTCTGACAGTGGTCACTGCCAGTGGGCAGGCACTCCCCTCGGCATGGCGGCATTGGTATATCGTTCCCCAAAGCGCTCTAGGACGCAGTGCGAGTTCCCTTTCGAAAGGGAACGTCTCAGGTTACATATGTAACCTCTGTTCCCTGAGAACAGGGAACGAGACACTGCGTCTCGTTGCCATGCCACGGGGCCTGCCTACCATACAGTCCCTTCAGACGATGAAGGTGTGTATGTGTTTGCAAGGTGACCTTATATACTTCCGGGTTGCATATTGATGACGTCATGGGCTGTCGCCGGTCAATAGGATTGCCGTGGTTCGATAGTAGCTTCAGATACCTGTCACGCTGAGGCGTTCCCCAAAGCGTTCTAGGACGCAGTGTCTCGTTCCCTGTTCTCAGGGAACAGAGGTTACATACGTAACCTGAGACGTTTCATAATGCTTCTCATTCCTCACATCTTGTGGGTATGAGTGAGTTAAAAAGGATGTTTTAATATGTACTTCCTTTCCCTCTTGCAACAACAACTCTTCTATTCTTTGAGGCTGTGTTTACTGGTGTGAGGGCGGGACAACCTGTCACTCACATGAGATCACATCAATAGCAAACCACAACCAACCAACGATCCAATCAACTACGACATCTCTACACATTCCGGGCCGAGAACGGTTTGTAATCGTTCCGTGCCAAACCAAGCTCAAGTGGAAATATAACTGGAACTGTTACAGGCCATTCTTAGAACCGTTCAGCCCGACGGTGGAAAAGCAGATAATAACTATAACAATAAATATAAAGGTTTAATAATCGTTTTAATTATGTGAGAAGTCCACACCGCAACTATAATGACACAGAAGAATGATGTCGTCGGAATCACTTAGATTTTTTTAAATCTGATGAATGTTACAAACATTGACAGCCAGTCAGAATCTACCTGACCAGATCAAGCATTTAAAGCGACAGTTGCAAGTTCTTACAATAAGCAGAACTTTATCTTGCATTGATGTGCACGCAAATATAGTTACTGTTGTAGTCTTGTACAGTATAGAAATCATTATGTCTACAAACCCGATTCCAAAAAAGTTGGGACACTGTACAAATTGTGAATAAAAACAGAATGCAATGATGTGGAACTTTCAAATTTCAATATTTTATTCAGAACAACATAGATGACATATCAAATGTTTAAACTGAGAAAATTTATCATTTTAAGGGAAAAATAAGTTGATTTTAAATTTCATGGCATCAACACATCTCAAAAAAGTTGGGACAAGGCCATGTTTACCATTGTGTGGCATCCCCTTTTCTTTTTATAACAGTCTGCAAACGTCTGGGGACTGAGGAGACAAGTTGCTCAAGTTTAGGAATAAGCATACCTGTCCCAACTTTTTTGGAATGTGTAGCTTTACAAACAAACAACTAATAATTGAAGGCTCTTTTTATACCCAATCATGTTGCCAATTGACCTAATAAGTTGCAAATTGGTCCTCCAGCTGTTCCTTATATGTACATTTAACTTTTCCGGCCTCTTATTGCTACCTGTCCCAACTTTTTTGGAATGTGTAGCTCTCATGAAATCCAAAATGAGCCAATATTTGGCATGACATTTCAAAATGTCTCACTTTCAACATTTGATATGTTATCTATATTCTATTGTGAATAAAATATAAGCTTATGAGATTTGTAAATAATTGCATTCCTTTTTTATTCACAATTTGTACAGTGTCCCAACTTTTTTGGAATCGGGTTTGTATGAAAAGTCCCCGTAAAACATGAAAACACAACATGTGTGTCCGTGTGTAAGAAGTTTTATCTCAGCGTGACCCTGGAATCAGCCCTGGCCAAGAAAATCACAGCAGCGTCACTGATGAGTAGTGATTCAATTACAGCAGTGCAAGGTGTCCTTCTTTCTACCTGCCTTCCGGGTGATCTCTCCCTCTCTTGCTCCTTCTGTCTCTTTTTCTGGGACAATAGGGGACCAGAGGTGGAGGCCAACAGCTCTAAAACTACTTCTGGTACTGAGGGCGGCTTTCTCTTTTAAAAGAAGAGAATGTTCTTTCCCTCTGACCACAGTGTGGACATAAACTCCAGAGAGAACACTGTCACTGCCATGGAGACATTCTGGAACTGTTGCCTTGGAAACAGTAATCATGGCTTGAGCGTGGGGTGAAATGGAAGAGTTTTTGAGGGTGGAAGAGTGTAATCTCCTCCACCTTGTTATTAGAGCTGCAATTGAGTCAAATATTAGGCACAGATGGAGGTGAGAGTTCTAGCTTGCTTCCTTTTCTTTTTATGCGTTTTCATTTTTACACTACCTGACTTTATATCTTGTCATTTAGATGTTTTGCCGTCACTCATCAGCTTTCTCATATATTACTAACTACATGGGCTTTTCAGTCAGTATCATTAATAGATTTTTGTTTTTTCCATTGATTTTCAAAAAACGAATGAATGAACGAACAAACGAATGAATGAATTTACAATACCGTTCAAAGGTTTGGGGTCAGTATATATTGCTTTTATTTTGCATTATGATCAAAAGTGACAATTTGACATTTATAATATTTCAAAATGTTTATATTTTAAATAAATGCTTTTCCCTTTCAACATTTTCAACATTGATAATAATTTAGCTAATTTAGTAATTTAGAATGATTTCTGAAGGATCATGTGACACTGAAGAGTAATGGCGGAAAATAGATACGTTTTTTAAATTGTAAAATTATTTAATAATATTACTGGCTTACTGTATTTTTGATTGAATAAATGCAACCTTGGAGAGCTTAAGAGACTTCTTTCTAAAACCTTAAAACATCTTATAGTTCTCAACCTTTTGAATAATAGTATATATATACATTTATATATAAAAATATATAAGTTACATATTATCATACATACAGAGCCGTTTTTCTGGGCCCCCATTTTGAGGGGTGGGGGTATGTGTGTCATGGCATGAGAATGCGATTTCAATCGAGAGGGACCCACAACACAACCAATTCCTTTTGTAATCCAAAAAAATAAGGTAATACAGCTTTAGAACAACATCAGGTTGACTATTTAATTGCTATACATATACAAGCTGTGAAGGGGTAAATAAACTCCAAACTGAGACAACAAATAAGGGTAACAAACGTTGGTGTGTTGGGGCCCCATACCTGTAATTTGCTTTGGGGCCCCCAAATCTCTAAGTCCTCCTCTGCCCTAGCTATGGCCCTGCATGCATACATACACACTGAGTAGTGTTTTTAGTAGTGAACTAATTTGTGCAGAATTAGAACTAAATCATGCTTTATTTTGTTCATTTATTTATTCAAGGAACTTGACAAATTTATCTCAATAAATATCCACTGTACCCTCCGCAACAAGTGTTTCATCCTAATATTTTTAATGCTAGTTTATTTTGTTTGGTCTGAAGTTCATAAATGACAAACCTTGAACAAACGCTAATTTGATTACACACACCCAGGATCAGATTACATCCATTTGTGTGCACCATGAACTTCTCTCCTGTGCTTTCAGGGCGTCCCAGTAGGGAGCCAAGTACACATCATAGTTTTCCCCCAGCTGCTCTTTTCACAGACCCGATCTCGCATCCGCCTCAGCTGTTCCCGTAGGAAGACAAACACGACCGATGCCAATAAAATGGCAGCGCGACACCCCCTTAGAACCGCCGAACGGATGAACTTTGCGGGTAGCCACAGAACCCTCACCAGCTCCCCACAGTTCCGGCTGCGGATACAGCGTGTAATAGAAGACGGTGAGAATTCAATAATCATCAGAGTCCTCCTCGTCTCCACATGCTCTACTGAACAGGAAAATAATTACATTTCTTTTGCTCTTTTTTTTGTCTCAGATAAATTATGGATCCCTTATCTGGCTCCAAGGATAAACCAATCTGATTCACAGGCCAATTAACAAGCATTCTTGCACCTCGACGGAGCGTGCTTAGTGTCTCACGAATGAGTGGCATGCGCTGAGAATACACACAATTTTTATGCGATTCTCATAACACATTCTCACCATGCTTTTCCTTTCACATATTTTTTTATTTTATGATTCTACAATATATAATATATCGCCCAAATGATGTTCAACATGTTTCATGGCCATTTGTTTTATCCTTGCCATCTGTATTCTGGCTTTCAAAATACACAGTGTCTAGCGTCTTGCAATCAAGACCACTCTTAACCCCCCCTCCTGCTCTTCCTCATCGCACACCTGACTCATCCTCACCTCTAACCTCACACTGCAGAGAGGCTTTGGATGATGTGTAATGATGGTCAGACAGAGCGGCTCTGAGACGCGGGAAGGGTTGTGTTCTGAGGGCACTCTTTTGGTGTACAGCGCTCTGAAGCGGGCTGCGTTTGATCTCCTGGAAATGCCACAGGTTATTGTGTTTCTGCTTAAAGTGGTCTTACAGGAGACATCTGAAATGCTGTCAGCTCTGAGGCTGAATTGGGGAAAAGGCGAGGGGATTTTACAGAAGGTGCTGTAGTGTTGTTCATGTGAGCTCTCAGACTGTAGACATTTATTTTCAAGCTGTATCATATTTCATAGTTCTTGTGTTTTGCCACAATACAGAGAGAGGAAATGTTATTATTTGGAGCAATGTGTTTTTCTACTTTAATTTCACACTCATGTACACCTAACAGTACATTAGGTTGGTGTAAAGAGAGAGAGAGAAATAAAACAATGAATATTTCCCTTAAAGAGAAAATGTTTGTTTAAGAACCTCATAAGAACTCTCTTTAGTACATAACTTTCTTATATTAGGGTATGGTTTAAATCACACACATGTAAGATAGTGTATATAATGATGATCTACCTTCCCAATCTATCAACTACCAGAGATTGGCTTATTCTAGACTGAAACATACAAGGAGGAGGAGTTCACAAAAAATGAACTGCGGCCCCCGATAGTGTTGTTTACTTGTTATATGGAAGCCTGTTTCCACCGCAGAGTATAAAAAAGGTAATTGTTGTATATCTACAAAGGTGGTGACTTTATACACCCCAACTGCAGCTTTATATCTCATAGCTTTGACAGTATCTAACAATTTGGATTGTATATTTCACTTAATTACTCACAATTGCCATGTTACTTTATATCTGGCACTTTATACTTTACATCTCACAGTGTAAATTTTTATGAATCAATTTATGAATTGCTGAAGCCATCATTGCTAGAAAATGTATAGTTGTCTCTTAAACCAAATTCAATTTACAGCCTAACCCTAATGTCACTAAAATCTAAATGGACAATTTGTGTTTTGTTATGGAATATTACTGTATTTATTATAAATGATGCTGTGCACGTCATTTAAAAAAAAAAAGTGCCCTTGTAATCTTTAATCAAAATAACTTCCCCTTCCCCCCTTTTTTTCTCTGATGTTGTGTTTACTGGCACGAGAGTGGGACAACCTGTCACTCACATGAGATCACAGCAAAAATAAACCAATCAATTCCTGAAGGACAAAATCAAGCCCCGCCCTACATTTTTTTATCGTTCGAGAAGTCTTTTCACACAATAGGGAAGAAAAGACTATTGTGACTTCTGTTTCATGCCGATTTGAACTTTCTGTGATTTGCACCAGTCTATTTATATATTTAGGCTATTTGACTTATTTGGCTTAATTGTAGGCACAATTTAGAATAAACATAATTTACATAGAAATGAGGCACGTTTGAAACAAGAAGAATCACATTGACAATTTCATTTTAAACATGGTATTGTACCAGCACAAGTAGCATGTTGCTGTGATTTTGCCAAGTAAGACGTGTTCCTGGATCAACATTCCTGTCTAGAAGCACCTAACCCTTGTCGTAAGCTTAAATTTGACATTAACTTTAAACCTATCCCTCAGATATGATTGGTTGATTGGAATGTTGTTCCGGGATCAACAAGGATGTTTATCCAGGAACATGTACTTGAAACCACATTCACTCAAGTGGCATTTGATGAAACTGGGCTGTGTTTAGTAAATTAATAAGGCACAGGTTTGTGTCAGAACTGTTTTATGAATTTACCCCACACTGCTCATATTACAATAGCAAGCAAACTGAATGTACAATATAGAACATACAATGCAATAGCAATTGTCTTATTGTCAAGCATACCAACTGAGAGTTGGTTTTGCAGAGGAATTGGTGAACACTGCCAGGAATTTTGCTTACAAACAAGATATATTCTATACCTACTTAGGTATAGAATATATCTTGCTTGTAAGCTGTGTATGTTGCTGTGTATGTGTGTTTGTGTACTAAGAAATGGAAGTTCAGAGTGTACTGGCTCTGAATAGAATAAATCTGGGATCCTCGTAGAAATCCAATGGATTTTAATAATACTGCACTTCTGTAAGAATCATTGAGCACTATTGATTTCAGATACCTTGAGAATCCCTCCAATGGAGATAGGAAAACTTTGAATGATTTAAGCCTGGATGGAGAATGTCAATGATTTAACTGGCCCTTCCATGAAACTGCAACTTCTAGATCCTCAGAAAATTTCATGGGATTTTGGCTGATGCACATCTCCCTTGTCTTGTCGTCATGCTCACTTATTCAATAAAGGTCTTGTAAACAGATCAATGGTAATCTTAGGCACATCATTATAATAAAAATAGCTTTTCAATCACAGATGCCTCACATTTCTCAGGCAAAGCACGCAGCGTGTTGGGCATAAGTCTTCCTGACAGACGGATTCAGATCCAGGCAGAGCTCTAGGGACGAAAGGATAGAGAAGCTCACTTAAACACAGCTAATAAAATCGAATCCATCTGCACCTTCAGCCAACACGAAGCGAAGGCTAAAGGGATATAAGTACAACTTTCATTTAGTTAATTTTCACTGTCAGATTACACAAGGAGGTCAAGGAAAGAGAGAAAGAGAGAAAGAGGAACAACAAGATGGCTTGTATCACTCTTTCATCTGGATGTTAAGGGAGATGAAAGGATTAAAAACAGCAACTGGTATAAGAGGATTTAGTTGCCTTTGCTTACTGACTCTGGCTTGACTCCTCACAATAAAGCGAACAGAAGCGGTCTGTCTAGCTAAAATTTCGAAAAAGAACATTTCCCCCCTCTTCTGTGGTCTTCTATCTCTCATGTAGCACAGAGTTGCTGACATGAAGAAGAAAAAGTCATCTTCATGTAAAGTCTTAAAACACATTACCACCCTGCAGAAAAAAATCCTGTTTTTAAAGAAAAAAATGGCAGCTGTGGTTGCCAGATTAATTCTGTAAAATAATGTAAAATTGTAAATGTATTTATAGAGCAATTTACAATTTAAAAACTGTAATTTACAAAACATTACAAATAAAATTAAACCAGTAAACCCAGCAGCTTTTTTTTGTGAATTAGGCCACGCTAGTACTTAAATTAGTTTTGAACCTTTAACACATACTGACAACCGCCATAATAACAGTGTAAAGAGAAAGCCACATTCATTCAAATGTTTCAAAGTAGCTTTTCCACAAGCTAAGGTAAATAGTAATATATAGAATGTGCACAGTCATGCACACAAATACAAAACACCAACATGTTAACACAAAAGATACTAAAAAACTAATTTAACATTATTTGCAGCATAACTGATATCGTAATATGAAATTAATATAAAAAACCATCAAATGTCACACAAGGAATTCTGGGAATGTCAGTGGGGAAAGTTAGTGGGTGACTCTGGTTTGATTCTAAAAAAAGAATCCGCTAATAAGAATCATTCATTCAGGAATCAGACTAGTGTTGATTCACTAAAAAGAATCAGTTCGTAAGAGTCATTTGTTGGACTACCCTGTTTGCGCTGTATATTTTTTAAATTCAATAGTTATGCAGAAAACAGATTATCGGCAGAAGATTTATGTGCGAGAACCGTTAAAGGAACCAAACACAATTCTGTTCTGCTGGGTTTTTTTCTTGGTTCCCAGCTGTGCCAGGGCTGGGCTATGATCCTATTTTCAGTAGACCAGAGGTCTGCAGGGCACAATAATCCAAGTTAAAGTCGTTCTCCAATTTAAAGTTGATGAGCTAGGGGTTGAGAGCATGATCTGAAGTACACCGTTGACCTACAGCAGTTTTCATAAATCAGAATGAGACCTTTCCAGCCAGGGGGATTTTTAAAGTCTTTCTACTAAAAGATTTTAATAGGTCTTATTTTATAACTGCCCAAGGCCATTTAAGTCTGTATTATCCAAATTAATTATCCTGATATAGTCAGATACCTTAAACTGTATTTGAACAGCAGTCCTATTAAATCTCATTGTCTCAAGTCCATATCGTACCTACTTCAGTGGGATGGGGCCGACCCACTGAGGGCTGTCGCTTACGGTGCTGACAGAATGCACTGCTGATGATCCATCACTGTTGTCTAAGAGGAAGATACTGAGATGACGGATGGCTGCAGTTAGAAGCAGCAGGCCTGAGCTGTGATTGATTGACTGCGTGACTGTTAGTTGAGTTGGTATAGTACCTGTCTGCACATCCTACTATATGCTAAACACTTTGGTGCGATTGCAAATTAATACAAGGCTTACTCCAGTCATGGTAGCCCTACTATGAATTGGTTGTAGCTCTCCATTCTGTGAATGAGTTCCCCAGGGTATAAGACTGATTCAGTTCTGTTTAAAACCGAATCTTTGGAAATGAGAATGTTCAAATTACATTGTTTTGACTGATTTGTTTGTGAGATATTTTGAGACACGATAGTGAATGTGATATTACTTCTATATTAACTTTGTTCAATAAACAAAAAAAATTATACTTTGGATAAAATATTCTAAACTACTTGGCCGCTGCATAAACGGAAACAGTTCTTAACGAAGCCAAAGCTGTTTTGAGCTCCCGAAACGAACTTCAAATGAACTTAATTTGGCCTGGTTTTGTTTGAAATGACGTCACACCAGTTCATTCTTCGATTTCGCTTAAAGTATATTGGGGCCTCTAACCGTTCTGGCTCTGAGCAACACAGTAGGATTTCATTCCTAAATTAATGAGCTTTTTGAAAAAATCGGTTGAATGATTCAATGACTCATTTATAAATCACTTGTTTGTTCCCCTAAAAAAATTACCTTGTTTAGCAAATAATTTGAGTGATTAATTAGTTACTTTGTTTCACATGAATCATTTGAATGAATGATTCAATGACTCACTCATAAAGACAGTAATTTGGCACCCTCTACTGGTGTAATAATGTAACCTGGAAAAAGAATCACTGAAAAATCCCCACCGCTAAAGATATTCGTGCAGTTATACAAAAACGTTTGCTTTTCATATACCTTTTCAGAATAATTTACAACATCTGCGAAAAAATCAATAATGGCCATAATGGCAAGCCTAGACATGACGGATGCATAAAACTGTAGCTATTATGGAGTTCAGGAATGGCACACTGTGACAGTGCTAAACTGGGTTTAAAACTCCAGTCAGCACATATTCTCATCTGTAAGTCAGAGAGGCATTTCTTTGTAGCTGTGAGGATCCATCAGCTCAGTGCTGGCAGCATTTAAGCAGGGGAATCATCTCTATTGTCTCAGACAGTGATGGATGCAGCCATGATGAATTGGAGTATTGGAGTAATAAGCTGATTTGGGAAGGATCTGAGAATGACAGAGCATTTTTCTAAAACTATACCCACAAATCCAAGTGCAATAAATGGCGCTCTGAATTTGATTAATCAGCAAAGTCTTTCTCGTAGTCTTGATTAATACCATCCTGATAGTTTTCATAATACATATATCTCTTCAGAGGTATATGAGGCTCTATTCTCTAACCAAGGTGCATTAGTTGAGTGGCTCTAATTGGTCAGTTAATTCATATTATCAAGTTCTTATAATGAGCCTAATTAACACAGCTTATTATACAGAAATCCATTATCTGCTGCAAAGGCAGCTTCATACTGATGGGCGTCCCATTTTCCTGGTGCACATTGCCTGTGTGAAACCACCCAGAGTCTACAGACACATAAAGTTTGTGTATTGTTGGCATCTATGAATTAGTCAATGCTTAAAGGCAGGGCTGCAGTGTAGGAGAACATCCATCAATCTACGTCAAACATATATCTCCCTCGGTAGGTCCTCATGTCATGGCCAATTTCTGTTATAAATGGGGATATATAATCCGTGTTCTTGCTCAGTTGTGGAGGATGTGCGTTGTTGCTAAACAGCTCATCCTTTCAGTCAACAAAGAGAGACTTAATATTAAGCTTATGGTTAGCTTTCTATTGTTGTTTTGTTTGTTAAAGGTTTTACCTTAACAAATTCACATTGGATTTTAGTTTAATCTAGAATTAAGGGACTTTAAATGCTTTCTAGAATTTAGCTAACTGTCACTTAAAGACGGTGTTAATTTTTTTGGACATGGCAATGTGCAAAAAAACCCCCCAAAAAAACTATTATATATATAAAAAAAAATTTTGGGGGGGGTATTTTGCCAGTGGAATACCTTGGCAACATCGTCAATAAACAGGGTGGAATCAACGCCGATGTGAAAGCAAGGATTGGCAAGGCCAAGACAGCTTTTCTCCAACTAAAAGAATATCTGGAGCTCAAGAGACTTGTCTATCAAAACAAAGATCAGGGTGTTTAACACAAATGTGAAGTCAGTTCTGCTCTATGGTGCTGAAACATGGAGGCCCACTGTAACCACCAACAAAAAGATGTCTGCGGCACATTCTCCTGGGGTCCTTTCTTCATACTTCGCTTAATACATCTGAGATGATTTGACAGATCCCAGATCTTCTAATCGTGATAACTGATCTCTGGCTAATTTGGTTCTTCAAACTAATTTGCGGACTGGATTATATCTGGATTAAATTGTCTAAGATTACTGCACGTTCCTTTTCTCCATGAAGAGGGCAGATGCATCGATACTCGAAACCACGATCAGTAATCCAGCGATTGGCTGGCGGGAAGACAGCAACGTAATGACATATAATTAAAAAAGCTACCTGGCAAAAAAACTTGACAAATTAAAAAAAGAAAACCACGAATTTCTGGACCTTTATAAGGAAACAGCCAAGCGACCAAACCAACATAAAAGTTATGTTTTATATTCAATTATTTATATTCACGATTTTATAGTATTTGTACACCCTTTACATTTTTATTTCAATGTTGTAATTAGCAATTCATTTAATTTTTAATGCAATTTGAAGCAGATTTGTTACGTGACAGTATTAAAGTTTGTTAAGTGTCAAGATCCAGTTATCTGCTTCTCCTGTGCCGCATCAAGCCATCCCATAATATCCGTCATCACTCAAATTAATGCACGGCTCAGAGTAACGTTACACCATGTGTGTAAAACTCCAATAAAATGATAAAGTAATTATTCCATTACAAATAAATCTCTCAATCAAGCGGCTGTGTCTATAGTATTATACACAACATTATAATATTATTTTTAAATATTTTTTTATATTATTATTATTATTTAAAATTATTATTGCCCCTGGTTCAGTAATGAACTCTTGTAATAAAGTAGCAGTGGCTGGGACAGATTTTAAATATCACCTCAAGTTGCGATCTAATCCTGTTTACATGAAATAAGCCTGCTCCCGAGCAGGTTTAAGCTTACGGACCTGTTGCTATGACAGCAAGTCCAGGATGAGCGTCAAAGAACCAAACAATCCAAGATCATGACAAATCATCAACAATCAAATCCGGCTAACTGAGTTAGTATCGTACGAAGAACGGACCCCAGATCAGCTGGCCCGATACCATCAGCAACCAGGAACTCTGGCAGCGCACAAGCCAAATACCAGCAGACGAAGAGATCATCCAACGTCGCTGGAGATGGTTAGGACACACTCTTCGTAAACCGGCTTCCAACATCACTAAGCAAGCCCTTACATGGAACCCCCAAGGGAAAAGAAAGAGAAGCCGACCTCGAAACAGCTGGCACCGAGACCTGGGCACCGATGTCAAGAGTACAGGCCGCACTTGGGGACAGCTGGAGAGACTGGCCCAGGACAGGGATGTCTGGAGAACCCTTGCCGGTGGCTTATGCCCCAGTAGGGGTAATAGGCGTAAGTGAGTAAGTAAGTTATAAAAGATAACATGTTGTCAAAAGGTCACAAAAGGTCAAGGTATATTATTATTCAGTGTATAGCCTATTCAATGAATTTTTCCTAATGGAAAAAGTGGTAGAAATGTTCAATAATTGTTTTGTTTTTTCATGCCCAGACTTCAAGGTATGTGTCTATGCAGAATTCATTTTCAAATATAAACCTTGAGAAATATTTACTGGAGGTAATGTGACAACTACATATATATCTCAACATCCCCTATTTCCTCTATTATGCTAATCAAGTAAGCCAGTCATGCTTCTTTCTCTTTCTTATGTTTTTTTTTTCTTTAATCATATTTTCCCATCAAACATCTGTGTATGGTGACTTAGCCCTGTTGCATTACCTCTGTCAGCTGGCACACTCCAATTAGGACAGTTTAGTGTCTCTCAGTGCACTACTGAATGATGTTTTGCTGGATGTTTGACATTGGTTGCTGTTTGAAGCTGTTATATCAGTAGAGCTTTGATTTCAATCTGGAAAGTATTACAGTCCACATTGAGTCTAGGACAATGTAGGTCATGTAGCCTTGTGGTTAGCGATCTGAGGTGGTTAGTAAAAGGTTATAGGTTAAAATCCCTCAAAGGCGTTCAGTGAACAAAAGGGCAGTGTAATGATCACCACTGCGTCCTTGAGCAAGTCACTTAACCCCAGGTTGCTCCAAGGGGACTGTTCATCTAAGACATGTACGGTTAGTGGCTTTGGATAAAAGCATTTACTTGTAAAAAGCATGAGTCATCCTCCAATGAAAGCAAACTTTTCCAAGGAAATGTAAGTGGATTCTGGCCAAAAACCTGGGGCCACTTGCATGTGCTGTGCATAGGTTACGACTTAGTCTTGTTGCTATGCCAGTGGGCACAAGATACAACTTGCAAACTGGATTTGAGTGTCCAAGGATAATGGATGGAATAAATGTTGGGTTTCCATGTTTTATGGGGACATTCCATAGACATAATGGTGTTTATACTGTATATTCTACCCCCCTGCACTAACCCTGCCCCAAAACCTTCACAGAAAACTTCCTGCTATTTAAAAAAAAAAAAATCATTCTGTATGATTTATAAGTTTGTTTCCTCATGGGCACCAAAAAAATGTCCCAACAAGATTTTACTGGTACTGGTATTACTATACTTATGACAAAATGTCCCCCACAATGTAAGGACCATACACAAACGTACACACACAGCGGATGTTGGCATGATACTTTAAACTAACTCAATTTAATTATGGACAGTGGTTCTATATAATGGAAACATATTATCTCTACTCAAATACATCATGTATGATGAACCCAAATTGAGTAAGCTTAAGCACGTCCAAATAACTTTAATCAAGTTCATCCTACCTGAAGTATTTGAGTAGAATTAACATGTTTCAATCACATGGAACCACACTGTCCATGATTTAATTTAAGTAAGATATTTGAGTGTAGCTACCAATAATAACACATACTAATAAACTAAACATAGCTTTTCTTGCTAGGTGTTGCAGCATGGTTACATCCATGACATTGTAACGGAGGTACCAGGAACAGGCTAAAGACTCAGGAGATAATAATCAAACATATGGCCTCCTGTCTCCAGTCCAGAGTGGAGACAGGAGGCGGAGTCCACTCTGGACTGGAGACAGGAGGCCATATGTTTGATTATTATCTCCTGAGTCTTCAGCCTGTTCCTGGTACCTCCATCAGCTCTGGATGAAGACAGGAGCTGGTTCAGTCCAGAAGTCAATGATCCAGTCATCCCTCGCTGGCTCAGGATTGGGCACTGGAATAGTAGCGGCAGCCATCTTGGCCGGAGACGAGGGCTCTCGGACAGATTCAGGCTTGGGAACGGGCTCTGACTCGGGATGTGGGGGCTGGTGAGGGAAAAAATTCCTTAGAGCCCCTTGGATGGAAAAAAAAAAAAAAGCCCATTTTCAGGATCCGCCACTTTTGCTCCCAGGTCAGCGCTGTTGGACAACATCTTTCGGGCTCGTGGGAAAACTGGAGCTGGATCAGGGAATGGAGTGGGATCTCGGAATGAGTCCATACAGAGGTGAACATATTCCCTCCACGAGTAGTCTCCCATCTCAGGCAAGTCCAGTTCTTGCTCACCCTTTGCACCAACCCAATAGATGGTTTTTAGGCTAGTATCATCAAGTTTTGAAATCTCAGCCAACTCACAGAATCTAAGAGAGTAATCCCAGAGAGAACATCCTAGGTGGTGGAGGTCAGTGAAGGCTGCTTGCGAGATCCATCGTTCAGTTGTATGTCTAGTCATCTGTAACGGTGGAGGTACCAGGAACAGGCTGAAGACTCAGGAGATAATCAAACATATACTTTAATCAAAACTTCTCAGGACCTCAAAACAGGCAACAGAAATCCAATTTAACATAACAGTGACTAGACAAAGACTGAAGGTGAAGGTGTAACTTAAGTACTGAACAGAAACAAGATGATTAACAAGACACAGCTGGGACAAATTAACTAATGGTAACCATGGGAACAAACAAGTGGCGGGAAACTAAGACAAAGGAACATGTGAAAGGATCAAAACACAACTGAAAGATCAACAAAACAGACAGTCATGTGACAGACATTTTATTAAGATATTATATACAACTTACATTCCTGGTAGCAGGCCCTCAACATGCTTACACTTCAACCAACATAACAGAAACTCTTTTTTAAATCCTAACACAATAGAACACTAATCATTAACTCCCCATTTTATAATCTTGATCAAAAACGCATAAGAGAACTTTGTAACACTGTAATTATTTCATCATTTACTCTCCCTAGCACCATGCAAAGAATGATGGAAAGTTGAAATCATGTTCCTAGTTTCTATAATCCTACTTTGACACAGCTAAAATCATTCACGTAGTCTCAACTCGAATGGATTAAGTAAAGAGGTCAAACTTGATGAAATTAAGTTGTGACAACATCTTGAATTGTGTTGGATTAACATATTTTATTGGTAACACTAATACTCATTAGAGTATCAGTAGACTGTCTATATCTGTTAACACTTTATTTCGATACTCATCCAACAGACATTACTGACTATAATAAACTTTGTAACTACGTCAACTTATTCTACTAACCCGAACCCTAACACCTAACCCTAACCTAACAGTCTACTAATACTCTAATGAGAGTTAGTTGACATGTTACTTATAATTAGAATGTCTAAAGTGAACCATCAAAATAACGTGTAACCATTTTAAGTAAGTTAAATAAGCCGTAAAATAAATTTTTGACCTATTTGATTAAAACAATAATTTAATTTCTTTGAAATGAAAACATTGAGTTAAGCCAAAAAGTAACTGTTTCAAGACGATTTAACATGATGCAATCGTGTTTGAATGAGAAACCTAATACAATAATGGTGTTAAATCAAAATGAATTGTTTAAATAAAGTGAACTGTATCAAAAAAAAATAAAAAATAAAAATTGAGTGTAATTCTCACACTGACTTTTTGTTCCTGTTATTAATGCCTACAAAATTACATCAAAATCAACACATTGTCATTACATCTCATAGATCAGGACAATTGTACTATGTCCAGTTTGTGTTGCTACTGTATTTGTTGCTATTTTATTTCAGAAGAAAAAAAATCAATTGAGTATTTTACCCTGGGGTGCTAAATATCCCTGTTGCACCCCCTGCTAAGTCTACTGGCAAATTTGATTAGAAAGGAACTGATATCAGCTCTGTCCTATTAAAACATTTGCATTAGAAGATTTACTTCAAAAAGAGCATGACATCAAATAAACTTCTTTTAAAGCATCACTCTTGTCAAGGAAGAGTCTATCATAAGCCAAAGAATATTTTTTTCAGAACATTATAAAAACGTGCATTTGGGTTCTCTGCGGTTTTCAAAATAATTTCCAATTCTGATTCTTTTTCATAAAAGCTGAAATGTATGAAAAAAATAGGCGGGAGCATAAGTTTCCATATTTGCCAATGGCAACAAAAAACTTATTATTTTATTCAGAGATGAAATAACATGTCATCAAAATGCCATCCGAGTTCTGCCGCGTGGTATGTGTAAATAGAATTATGTTATATTATCATCTATATGAGAAAAAAAAATGCTATTGGTTCAGAATCTGCATGGATATTTATTCCTCTTTCTCTGCATTAAATGAATCTGGTAGTGGAGAACTGACAGTCGCTGAATTGCCAATCAAACCTGTGCTGTTTCATGTCACCAATCTTTTATGAAGTCATATTATGCATGCATGAGAGAGTGAGTCAGTGAAAAAGAAAGAGAGAGAGCGAGAGGGGGACGAGATATTCCAGTGAAATGATACCTCTGTCAATGTTGATTATACTCTCCTGACAGAGTGCAGAGTCCTTCTCTGCGTCCTTCCATCCCTTGTGCTGTCACAGGGACATTATTGGTTTTAACGGTTAGTTAATTCAACAGTGGCCATCAGTTAAAGTTATGTAAAGTTGTGTATGTGTGTGTGCACGCTACAGCTCTCAGTTTGAGCCTCATTAGAGATGGTAACTGACAGACTCACCTCTGTCAGTGGATGCCTAAATGAACAAGCTTTTACGTCAGTTAAATATGTGCGTGAGCAAGTGTGTGTGTGTGTGTGGATGTTTTCACATGCATTAATCTGATTATGTGAACGCAGTATTTTTTTGTAATGTATTAAAATTATTTTTCTTGCATAAACTGATAGGTACTGTTTTCTATGTACTGTTCATTTTGTGACACTCCTTTATAATAAAATAAAATTTCATTCACTCATCCCATCCTGGCCTTGGCATTACAAACTCTTCACCATCATATTTTCCGACAGATGTTATTTAAATCATTCTAAACATTTGTGTAAAAACAAACAAGCTTTTACATTAAAAGAAATGTGCGTGGGCAAGTGTGCATGTTTCACTTTTTTTGGTCTTTTTGTGATCCAGTCATCACTGCATTTTATTCTAATTGAAAAAAGTGTAAACTTCATAATATTTATTAAAAATGTAATTACTTACAGAGTTCTGCACCATTGTGCAGTTCAGTTCCTTAATTTGAATTTGAGGGTACAAAACAGGATGTACAATTGGAATTCAAATTTGAATGTAAGGAAGTAGAATTAAAATGTATTACAATTCAAATACATTTATATAAATGTGAAAAAAGTTTATAAGCCTTTCAGCCCGAGAGATAGGGGGATGGGTAAAAGGATGTATAGATGGATAGATAGATCACATCAAAAAATAAGTACAATGTACTTATTGTGTTCATATTGTATTGCAAAACACTTTTGCTGGTATTGAGGTGGGATACGGGTAAAGTTAGGGACAGGTGTGGTGGTATGGGTAAGTTTAAGGGTAGGGTTAGGTGTAAGGGAAGTGTCAACAGTGTAATTATAAATGTAACTACAGAAATTAATTACAAATGTAATTACATACAGGTATTTTTTCAAATGTAAGTACAATGTAAAAACATGTATGTACACAATAAGTGCATTGTATCAAATGATTAATTTAAATGTTAGTACATAGTAGTTAAGGCCACCTAATATAAAGTGGATCTGATAGATAGATAGATAGATAGATAGACAGACAGACAGACATATACACTCACCTAAAGGATTATTAGGAACACCATACTAATACTGTGTTTGACCCCCTTTCGCCTTCAGAACTGCCTTAATTCTACGTGGCATTGATTCAACAAGGTGCTGAAAGCATTCTTTAGAAATGTTGGCCCATATTGATAGGATAGCATCTTGCAGTTGATGGAGATTTGTGGGATGCACATCCATGGCATGAAGCTCCCGTTCCACCACATCCCAAAGATGCTCTATTGGGTTGAGATCTGGTGACTGTGGGGGCCATTTTAGTACAGTGAACTCATTGTCATGTTCAAGAAACCAATTTGAAATGATTCGAGCTTTGTGACATGGTGCATTATCCTGCTGGAAGTAGCCATGAGAGGATAGGTACATGGTGGTCATAAAGGGATGGACATGGTCAGAAACAATGCTCAGGTAGGCCGTGGCATTTAAACGATGCCCAATTGGCACTAAGGGGCCTAAAGTGTGCCAAGAAAACATCCCCCACACCATTACACCACCACCACCAGCCTGCACAGTGGTAACAAGGCATGATGGATCCATGTTCTCATTCTGTTTACACTAAATTCTGACCATCTGAATGTCTCAACAGAAATCGAGACTCATCAGACCAGGCAACATTTTTCCAGTCTTCAACTGTCCAATTTTGGTGAGCTCGTGTAAATTGTAGCCTCTTTTTCCTATTTGTAGTGGAGATGAGTGGTACCCGGTGGGGTCTTCTGCTGTTGTAGCCCACCTGCCTCAAGGTTGTGCGTGTTGTGGCTTCACAAATGCTTTGCTGCATACCTCGGTTGTAACGAGTGGTTATTTCAGTCAAAGTTGCTCTTCTATCAGCTTGAATCAGTCGGCCCATTCTCCTCTGACCTCTAGCATCAACAAGGCATTTTCGCCCACAGGACTGCCGCATACTGGATGTTTTTTCCTTTTCACACCATTCTTTGTAAACTCTAGAAATGGTTGTGCGTGAAAATCCCAGTAACTGAGCAGATTGTGAAATACTCACACCGGCCCGTCTGGCACCACTAACCATGCCACGCTCAAAATTGCTTAAATCACCTTTCTTTCTCATTCTGACATTCAGTTTGGAGTTCAGGAGATTGTCTTGACCAGGACCACACCCCTAAATGCATTGAAGCAACTGCCATGTGATTGGTTGATTAGATAATTGCATTAATGAAAAATTGAACAGGTGTTCCTAATAATCCTTTAGGTGAGTGTAGATAGATAGATAGATAGATAGATACATAGATAGATAGATAGATAGATAGATAGATAGATAGATAGATAGATGGATATAGATAGATAGATTGTTGTACTGTTCCTTTAATTTTTTAGTAGTTTTTTGCTCATGTATTAGCTAGGCCTGTTTTCTGTTAGTCTTCTTAACTATGAATCACACATTTCTATTAATGAGTCAAGTTTATCTGTCATGTTCAATTTCTAAACTGTTTTTGTCTCTTTGTAGATAATAATGAACCTGTGAACCTGTGTGAGTGCGGGTAGCGGGAAATATTTTCTTCCGCCCAACCCCCCTGGTTCTTCCTGGGTGCTAATTGCTGTGGCTTCTGGCTAACATTGAACTGCAGATGAAGGCTAAAAGGCTAAGCAGATAATTAGCTAAGTTTAATTGGCACAAAATGCAGACCAGTGCTTACTCATACACAAGGTCAGTGGGTGATTATTAGCGGATGGATGACAGACATTAGCAAAGGCAGCTTTTTTTGTGTGTGCTACCTTATGGTATATCAGACATTTACATTTGAGCTGTAAAGGTGAACACCTGTGAACTTAGATAAGAAATTTCCTTTCTCTGACATTTACCATATAGACCACATGGCTTGAGATTTCCATAAACGTTGGAATAAATACGATCAACCTTATAGACAAGAGGATTGCGTGAACAGCTCTTAAGGTCTTACTAAAATAGAAATATAAAGTTCAAATTATAGACAGTAACCAGTTTGTTTTTGTACTTTTGTACTTTTTTATTATGGCATTTAATAAAGTAATACACAATGTGACATCTAGTTTCAAAGCAGCCTTTAATAGCTATCTAAACAGATGTAGTGTTTTAAAAGCATTTCAGTTAGATCTCTTAATATTTAATGTTTCTCTTAATGTTTCATCACGCAACTGTCAGTGCAATTAATTACATTTCTGTTGAGTGTACTTAGAAGAAATATGGCAAATAAGTAATTGTGCACTATAATAAATAGTAGATTTAAATTAGTAAATTAATAAATATTCTAAAATGAACTATGTAACATCATTCAGGGGCAATACATATTAAAGCATTTATTGAATTCATTTTGAATAAATGAGACTTTTATAGCTTTCTTAATTTTTTTTTTCATTTTATAATTTTTTTTTCTATTAATTTGACTTGCTAATTGAATGCTTATTGATAGAAAACTGCAGTTATTCTTCAATGAAAAAAGAACACTATTAGATGGTGCCCTGTCAAGCACCATGAATGCTTCATCAAAAGATATATCTTAAAACATATCTTAAAATTGCGTGAAGGGTCCCATAGTTTGTGACTTTAAGGCAGTCTGCTTTTTCTGTCAGTAATTTTCGAGCGCAAAATGGTTTATCCTGCAAAACTCCAATGTATTGTGGTGACCCTAACACAGGGTCTTAAAGATATTTTAAACAAAACAAACTGTCTATCATTTATAATACACTACAAAAGCTGACACTGGGGTGATACCCTTTCAAAAGGCACTAATGTGTACCATTTAGGTACTAATATGTACCTTTAAGGTACTAATATGCAAATTTTAGGGGTAAATATTAAACAAAGGAGTACCATTTTGACAGCTTTTGTATTTATTTTTCTGAGAGTGTCCAGTGATGTGTAATGACTTTAGGTTTATGATTTGCTGATGTATCATCCAGTACTAGTCTGTGATATTAAATAAACATGCTGTGTACTGTTGCACTGTAAACCCTAATAAAAGGGCAAAAGTAAAAAAAAAATTAGGTAATTTGTAACATCAGATTTTTTTAAGTTAAGAAATTCAAAGTTTAAGAAAATGAAACTTGCAGATTTTTTATTTAATACTCAAACATTTTGAATGATCTTTACTATAAATGTTTGAGTAAACTCATTCATACATTTAACTTAAAATTATCATGTAATCTTAAATAGTGCAAACTTGGCTAGCTTTAACTAGCTAATACAATAAATGCTAAAAGAATTATTTGATAGCATCAGCATAGTATAGCAATTGCTGAATGAGTAAGGCAATATAAAATATTAAACATACACTATATTGCCAAAAGTATTGGGACACCCCAAATCATTGAATTCAGGTGTTCCAATCACTTTCATGGCCACAGGTGTATAAAATCAAGCACCTAGGCATGCAGATTGCTTCTACAAACATTTGTGAAAGAATGGGTCGCTCTCAGGAGCTCAGTGAATTCAAGCGTGGTACCGTGATAGATCGCCACCTGTGCAATAAGTCCATTCGAAAAATTTCCTCACTATTAAATATTCCACGGTCAACTGTTAGTGGTATTATAACAAAGTGGAAGCAATTGGGAAAAACAGCAACTCAGCCATGAAGTGGTAGGCCACGTAAAATCACAGAGCGGGGTCAGCGCATGCTGCACAGTGCGCAGAAGTTTCTGCAGAGTCAATAGCTAGGGTGATTATGGTGTGGGTTTTTTTTCATGGGTTGGGCTTGGCCCCTTAGTTCCAGTGAAAGGAAATTATGCTTCTAACTTTGTGGGAACAGTTTGGGGAAGGCCCCTTCCTGTTCCAACATGACTGTGCACCAGTGCAAAAAGCATGGTCCATAAAGACATGGATGAGCAAGTTTGGTGTGGAGGAATCTGACTGGCCTGCACAGAGTCCTGACCTCAACCTGATAGAACACCTTTGGGATGAATTAGAGCAAAGACTCCGAGCCAGGCCTTTTTGTCCAACATCAGTGCCTGACCTCACAAATGCACTTCTAGAAGAATGGTCAAAAATTCCCATAAACACACTCCTAAACCTTGTGGAAATCCTTCCCAGAAGAGTTGAAGCTGTTATAGCTGCAAAGGGTGGGCCAGCTCCACATTAAACCCTATGGATTAAGAATGGGATGTCATTAAAGGACAAAACGATTCTGTTGATTTTATGAATGCAATGTCTAATAATCAGAGGCATTCAGATTAGCCAGAGTTTTGTTCAGCATGTGCTCTCACTCACTGAAATCTGACCTCTCACAATAAACAAAGCAGAGATGTACGTAGGAGATTCATTCATCATACAGTGATTGACTGTTTTGTTCAGCAGCGAAAATAGTTTCAAACAAAGATCACAGCAGAACCAGAGCGCATCTGATGTGACTGGCATAAAGTTGGCTTGACATTGGACGTTCGATATTCGTGAATTTAGGAACCGTGCCTAAAGTTACATACAACATTGGTACACACGTTTCTAACTTCAATAGCATTTAAAGAGAATGACTTACAGTCATAAAACCAACTGTAATGTGTTCATCTAGGTATCAGGTATGATACACACCTTTTAGATTTTTGATATTTAATAAAATAAACTGTCAAATCACATGAAAATATGGATATGTATTTCACTAGGCTGCTGTGTGGGCTTATACACAAACTATGCTAGATTTAATTAGGCCTTTATCATAGCTAATATAACACTTATGAGAATATTGCTTGAGAATAAATGATATATAATATAATAAATTATATTTACATCAAAAAATATTATATTTTTCAGACAAGCAACTGTTTTCTCTGTATCAGAGCTAAATAGGCCTATTTGATGACATGTCATGTTATTCATTTCATGTAGACTTGATCATGTAGAGTTGGTGTATACAGTGGTCATTTACATATAGCCAACAAAAAAATTCCCAACAACAACATTTTGGCCAGTGAAAATGCTGAGTGGCTATTAACTTTGGAAAACCACTAGGCTCAGTGGCTGGTAAGCAAAAAAGATAATGTCAAGCCCTGATTATAGTGTATATCTGTTCTCAAACCAAGCTCATGTTTCACTCGTCACCATGATGGTAACCCCCCAAAAAACCCACAGACTAATTTATTCTAAAACTCTTCTAAATTAGCATAGCAAAACATTAACAAATCCCCCACTTAACATTAATATTTCAAAGAAACAAACATTATATAACACTTCATTTGAGCATTTACCTTTTGAGTGTCATGGCAAAGCATGCTGGGAAATAGAAATCCCAGCCCAGTTTCACTTAAATTTCATAAAACTCAAAACAATGAAACAATTCAGATTACTTAAAATGTGTTAGTTTTGTGAACAAAAAAAGAGAAAGTTCTAAATACTACTAAATTAATAAAAGTTAATTTGATTGAAATAATTTGTTTAATTTAAGTTGGCTCTACTCAAACCAATTAATTATTTTGAGCATTGGGGATTACAGTGTGCTATTGCAACCAGCACCTTAAATTGTTTGTGGAAAATGCTGTTAAATCTTTTTGTTTCCCATGGTCCCATGACATGAAAACGGGGAAAGGTTACCTCCCCTTTCTCTGCTTTGCCCACCCAGAGAATTTTGAGAAAATGGATTCAGTTTATTTTTTACATTTAATTCAGTCGCAATGTCAGCACAGGCTTTACAAACAGACTTTTACGATATGGATTCGATAACACCGCCACAAACAGTAAGTAACAGTGTTCATTAATGCCTGATCTGTGATCAGTGATTTCTGATGTGTAGCTAATTATTCAAGTTCACACAGACTTTCTTTCTAAATCATTTAATACTGTTTATACATCAGTGAATCAAGCCAGTGAAGGGTTCCACATGTAATACGCATTTCAAATGCAAAGATGTCAGCCAATCACAGCAGTGGGCGTTTACACTGAATTCTCACAGCAGACACGCCCCTTTAAACAGAGCATTCAAGCCAGAGGGCTAAAATCAGGATAGAAAAATGCCTTTTATTTCTAAATTATGACTTTTTATGATGTAAAAATCATACTAACAATATAAGTACACCTCAGGAAACATTATAAAATAATATAAAAAAATCCACATCATGGAACCTTTAACATTGTTTGGGAATTTCAGTTAACAATTCAATCAAGATCGCCATGTGTCGTTCAAATCTTCTACTTCTGCAGTTTTCAAAGCTGTAGAGTTCTTTCTTTGTTCTCATTTTGCAGGGCAAAAATTAAATTAAACTCAAACCTGCCACAGAGCTGCGGTCAGTCCGTTCCAGTTAGCCTGACCAGTGTCCAGAGCCCAAGGTCCATCTGTAGTGCATGACAGGCTCTTAATTAAAGTGCCATTCGAAAGCAGAGGAACAATGGGTAGGCAGTGATCAGGTCATTCTGAGCGTTAATAGGAATTAAGACCGGAGAAAGGCTCAAGGACACATGATGAGGAGAAATGGACATTACCAGTCATGTATGCAAAGAAAAGAGAGAGTGAAAGATAGGCCAGGGAAGGACAGGAGATTGGAAAGGAAAGGGGAGGAGAGACAGGACAAGAGATGAGATGAGGAGAGAGAGGGTGTTGAGAACGGTGAACTGTTAGAGATTCATGTACACATGGAATCCTTTGTGCTCTGTTCTGAAATGTTGTAATGAGAAATTTGACCTGAGAAAACAGATGAATAGGAAAATATGAAAATTCTTTCTTTCTTTCTTTCTTTCTTTCTTTCTTTCTTTCTGTTTCTGGTGGGTTCTACTCCTTTAATAATAAGCGGCTGAAATGTACATGACCTTTCTGATCAAAGCATAACTGTATCTCTCTGTCCTGCCCTTTATCTTTTACTCTCTAACTGATTCCCCACCCGCTGTCTCTCATGCACGCACACATACCAGCAACATTAATCAAGCCTTTGCCCTTAGCTAGTCTGCTCTGCAGGTGCGTTAGAAGAATGTTTCACCAATAGCTATTTGACATTAATAGTCTTGTATGTTTCCTGCAGGATGAGAGCGATTGATGGAATGATGAAGGGAGAGGGCGGAGAAGAGGGTGAGAGAAAAAAACAACCGAATATGTGAAATGGTGGGAAATTTCTGGGTGATTAGATGTACATGGATGTCTCCAGGGCAGCAGGCTCTGTGATGTGCCCAAGGTGGAAGCTCTCATAGCTGGCCTGACACTCTTCAGCCAGTAGACAGGGCCCTCAGGCCGTGAACAGCAGGGCACCTCAGATCTTCAGAAGAGGTGGATGGAGGTTGCTGGAATGGGGCTGAAAGGAGAGAGAGAGAGAGAGTGAGTGAGTAGGAGGGAGAAAGAGAGACATGGCTTCATTTAAAGAGGATAGAGCACAGTGAACATACTTTATGGGATTGACAGTGTCCATATTTGTGCTCTAGCAGCTGTCCAAAAGTAGTGAATAGATTCGATTTTAATTTCAATCAGAATTCTAAATTACAAATTATGCAGTCAATGCAAAGCATTGTATAGACCTTTCACACAAAAAACGGAAATACGTAATTGTTTTTTTAACATACAACATAATAATATTTTTATTTTAAAAGACAATCTATAATAATAATATATGTTTACAACATTTTTGAAGAAATGCTAAATATTAATAGACATGAAACAAAATATAATAAAAAATAATGTTGATTAACATCACGGTTATATATTTTCAAATAAAATATATTCACAATATGTATGGAGGCATTTTGCAAAAGCGAATTTTGCTTAATTTGACCATGTTAGAATACACACACACACACACACACACACACACACACACATATATATATATATACACTCACCTAAAGGATTATTAGGAACACCTGTTCAATTTCTCATTAATGCAATTATCTAATCAACCAATCACATGGCAGTTGCTTCAATGCATTTAGGGGTGTGGTCCTGGTCAAGACAATCTCCTGAACTCCAAACTGAATGTCAGAATGGGAAAGAAAGGTGATTTAAGCAATTTTGAGCGTGGCATGGTTGTTGGTGCCAGACGGGCCGGTCTGAGTATTTCACAATCTGCTCAGTTACTGGGATTTTCACGCACAACCATTTCTAGAGTTTACAAAGAATGGTGTGAAAAGGTAAAAAAACATCCAGTATGCGGCAGTCCTGTGGGCCAAAATGCCTTGTTGATGCTAGAGGTCAGAGGAGAATGGGCCGACTGATTCAAGCTGATAGAAGAGCAACTTTGACTGAAATAACCACTCGTTACAACCGAGGTATGCAGCAAAGCATTTGTGAAGCCACAACACGCACAACCTTGAGGCGGATGGGCTACAACAGCAGAAGACCCCACCGGGTACCACTCATCTCCACTACAAATAGGAAAAAGAGGCTACAATTTGCACGAGCTCACCAAAATTGGACAGTTGAAGACTGGAAAAATGTTGCCTGGTCTGATGAGTCTCGATTTCTGTTGAGACATTCAGAGTCAGAATTTGGCGTAAACAGAATGAGAACATGGATCCATCATGCCTTGTTACCACTGTGCAGGCTGGTGGTGGTGTAATGGTGTGGGGGATGTTTTCTTGGCACACTTTAGGCCCCTTAGTGCCAATTGGGCATCGTTTAAATGCCACGGCCTACCTGAGCATTGTTTCTGACCATGTCCATCCCTTTATGACCACCATGTACCCATCCTCTGATGGCTACTTCCAGCAGGATAATGCACCATGTCACAAAGCTCGAATCATTTCAGATTGGTTTCTTGAACATGACAATGAGTTCACTGTACTAAAATGGCCCCCACAGTCACCAGATCTCAACCCAATAGAGCATCTTTGGGATGTGGTGGAACGGGAGCTTCATGCCCTGTATGTGCATCCCACAAATCTCCATCAACTGCAAGATGCTATCCTATCAATATGGGCCAACATTTCTAAAGAATGCTTTCAGCACCTTGTTGAATCAATGCCACGTAGAATTAAGGCAGTTCTGAAGGCGAAAGGGGGTCAAACACAGTATTAGTATGGTGTTCCTAATAATCCTTTAGGTGAGTGTGTATATATATATATATATATATATATATATATATATATACACACACACAAATATATTTTGTATTTCCCCACAGAGGTGCGTCATATGGCGCTTTGCGCTTACAGGGATGTAGGACACGAGCAGGAAAGTTTGGTCCTTCATCCCGCCGGATAGCCTGAATCCATTTCCGTCAAACTTCACCATCAACAGGGAGGGAATGAAATGACAGATATGGCTGCTTTTGGGAATAACAAGAGCAGCCTGGTAAGCTACAATAACTCCTGCTCGTTGCTTGCGCCATTTGTTCACCTGTTGCCCTGACCGGTGAGGAAAAAGATTACCACGGCGATTGCGTATTTCCGGTCACAAATACGGAAGTTGTGTGAAAGGTCTATAGGAACAGTCTATAGTTATGTCAACAAAAATTATTTGTGTCCCAACACAAATGGTTTAAAGGTGCAGTGTGTAGTATTTATGAGGATCTATTGACAGAAATGCAATATAATATACATAACTATGTTTTCAGTGGTGTATAAGACCTTACATAATAAACCGTTATGTATTTATTACCTTAGAATGAGCCATTTCTATCTACATCCACCGCGGGTCTCCTTACAGTGAAGTCCCCATTTTGCGCCGTCATGATTCCAGAGTAGCCCTAAATGGACAAACTGCTCTACAGAGCTCTAGCTACTCTCTGCTGTCTCAGATCTTTGTCCTGTGTCGGCCACCGTAGCTTCTCTATGTGCTTCGAAACTTACTTCTAAATTCTGCTAAAATTTACACAGTGCACCTTTAAATAAACTTAATTATAAATATATTCAATGAGCTCTTTGTTTCTGCCTTCAATTAATACATTGTTTAAATTAATACATTATTAGCTAACTGCGTGATTTGTACATTTCTGAAAGGCATAACTTAGACACAGTCACCTCTGATAACAGATCTCTCTAAATTGTAATGTAGACACATGCATTTTCTGCAAAGCTGCTTTTAAATTATGTATTGTGAAAAAACACTACTCAAATAAATGTGAATTGAATTGATTGGATTAATATATTAGGTAGATTGAACACAATAAAAAATTTAGTTACTTAACTCATTTTAATTAATTAAACTGAACAAGAATAAAAAATAATGTATCATTTGAAATGTTTAATTGATAAAACTGGATTTTTGTATTGTATTGTAGTATTGCTCTTTTTTCCATACAATGAAAGCGGATGGGGGACTGTCAAGCTCCAGAAAGGACAATACTGTAGCACATAAAACATCATAAAAGTAGTCCATCAACTCATACACTGTTTTAAAAGCCTTCTGAAGCCATACAATAGCTTTGTGCAAGTAACAGACTGAAATGTAATCAGTTTTTCACTGAACTTGCTTTACTTCCATGGTCACCATTCACATTCATTGCATGGAAAAGAGCAGCTTGGACATTCTACCATAAATCTCTCTCATTAGTGGTATTAGTACTGTAGAATAATGCATTCATAATATTTATAAACCCAGATGACCATCAGATGCCTCTTTCTTAGAGTGACATTTATTTCACAGTCAGCTGGTTTATGGCAAATGTTATCAGTGTTCACCTTCTGAAATGCATGTGTGATGCCCTCTGATGTGATGTGGATGTTTGTGTTTGTGTGTATTTTGAGGTTTACTCTATCTGCCCAGTGCCAGGTGTGCCACACACACACACACACACACACACACACGAACACACCAGCGCTCTTGCCAGCTGTCGTCTAGTGGGAGGAGGCACATTTATTTTGAAGTGTAGATTTGTGTGTTCATTTTTTGTGTTGCTTATGCTGCCTTTTTCCCTAAGCCCATCAAAACCATCACTTGATGTTCATTATCTGAATCCAACAAGAGTCTTTACGCTGCTTTTTCTGCATAGACCTTGAAACACACTCACGTACACACATACATTTCTTATAAAGCCTGGCAAACAACACAATATATTGATGATCACCTGTTTGACTATTTTTTTGAAAAATGTGTACCCTAGTGTTAAATATTTTACAATAACTGTGTATATCAAAAAATAATATATATATATATATATATATATATTCTTTTTTGATATATATATATATATATATATATATATACACCGATCCTAATATTGTGTTGTCCCCCTTTTGCTGCCAAAACAGCCCTGACCTGACGAGGCATGGACTCCACTAGACCCCTGTGAGTGCTGTGGTATCTGCCACCAAGATGTTAGCAGCAGATCCTTTAAGTCCTGTAAGTTGCGAGGTGGGGCCTCCATGGATCAGACTTGTTTGTTCTGCACATCCCACAGATGCTCGATTGGATTGAGATCTGGGGTATTTGGAGGCCAAGTCAACACCTCAAACTAGTTTTTGTGCTCCTCAAACCATTCCTGAACCATTTTTGCTTTGTGGCAGGGCACATTATCCTGCTGAAAGAGGCCACAGCCACCAGGGAATACTGTTTCCATGAAAGGTTGTACATGGTCTGCAACAATGCTTAGGTAGGTGGTCATTCACGTGATGTAAAAGAAAACGTGATTCATCAGACCAGGCCACCTTCTTTCATTGCTCCGTGGTCCAGTTCTGATGCTCACGTGCCCACTGTTGGTGCTTTCGGTGGTGGACAGGGATCAGCATGGGCACCCTGACTGGTTCGCGGCTATGCAGCCCCATACGCAACAAACTGTGATGCACTGTGTATTCTGACACCTTTCTATCAGAACCAGGATTAACTTTTTGAGCAGTTTGAGCTACAATAGCTCTGTTGTTTAATCAGACCACACGGGCCAGCCTTCACTCCCCACGTGCATCAATGAGCCTTGGCCACTCATGACCCTGTCTCCGGTTCCCCACTGTTCATTCCTTGGACCACTTTTGATAGATACTGACCACTGCAGACCGGGAACACCCCACAAGAGCTGCAGTTTTGGAGATGCTCTGACCCAGTCGTCTAGCCATCACAATTTGGCCCTTGTCAAACTCGCTCAAATCCTTACGCTTGCCCATTTTTCCTGCTTCTAACACATCAACTTTAGGGACAAAATGTTCACTTGCTGCTTAATATATCCCACCCACTAACAGGTGCCGTGATGAAGAGATAATCAGTGTTAAACAGTGTTATTCACTTCACCTCAAAATGTTATGCCTGATCGGTATGTGTACTGTATATACATATAGTCATTTGTTTGTTAATAGTGTTAGCCATTTTTTTGATGATAGTGTTGCTATAGCCATTATGACTTCCTATTTATGTACCCAATTCACAGTTGGCTATTATTTTTAAACTCTTTTCTTGTCCCTTCATATTTAGTAGTTATTCCCAGCTGAACATGTGGATATGCTTTTATTAATTGAGTTTCACGGCTCAAGAATGTGTTCAACCAAGCAGAAGGACCAGCTACTATAATGTAATGTCTGTCCCTGAAACTGTTGTAATGTCAGCTCAAGGGAGTGTGTGTTGGCTCTATCCACACATGGTATCTGGGGGTTACTAGTGTTTGGAAAAACACAGAAGGCGTTGATTCTGCCAGTTCCTACTAAGACGATTGCATCTTTTCGTTTCATGCCGACATTAATGATAGAAAAAAATAAAAGAGAGATGAATGAAGAATTACATGAAAAAAAAGAATGCACCACACTGTTAAAGTCGACATGAAACGGAAGTTGCAATAGTATTTGATTCGTATTTCCTATTGAGACGTATACAGTGAGCAAAGAAGGCTGTGAAAATAAATCTGCATTTTTTATCCTTTTGATCTTTCATTCAAAAAATTCACAAAATTCTAACCTTTCATTGAAGTAAAACAATTGAAGTGGGAAGAAAATCTCATTATGAAATAAATGTTCTTCTCTAGTTCACATTGGCCACAATTATTGGCACCGTCCTTTTCCCAAGATAACAGCTCTAAGTCTTCTTCTATAATGCCTGATGAGTTTGGAAAACACCTGAAAAGAGATCAAAGACCATTCCTCCATACAGAATCTCTCCAGATCCTTCAGATTCCCAACTTAATGTTGTTGCTTCTTCTCTTCAGTTCACCCCACTCATTTTCTATAGGGTTCAGGTCAGGGAACTGGGATGAACATGGCAGAAGCTTCATTTTGTGCTCAGTGACACATTTTTATGTTGATTTTGATGTTTGTTTTGGATCATTGTCCTGATGGATCCAACCATGGCCCATTATAAGATTTCTAGCAGAAGCTGTCAGGTTTAGATTTTTTATCTGTTGGTATTTGCTAGAATCCATGCTACCATGTGTCTGAACAAGATGTTCAGGTCCTCCAGCGAAAAAAATAGACCCACAACATTAAAGATCCAGTTGTATTTTTAACCGTGGGCATGGGGTACTTTTTATCCCTGTTTGCACCAAACCCATCTGGTAGGTTTGCTGCCAAAAAGCTTTTTTTTTGTTTCATCTGACCATAGAACCAGGTCGTTTTGAAGTTCCAATCGTGTCTGACAACTAAACATGCTGGAGTTTGTTTTTGGATGGGGAAGGAGGATTTTTCTTGCAACCCTCCCAAACAACTTGTGGTGATGCAGGTGCTGTTAGATTTTTTGTTTAGGCTTTCTGACCTCAAGACACAACTTTATTCTGCAATTCTCCATCAGGTGATCCTTGGAGAATCTTTGGCCACTCAGACTCTCCTCCTCGCCTTGCATTAGGACAATATAGACACACGTCCTCTTCCAGGCAGATTCATAACATCTTTAGTTGATTGGAACTTCTAAATTATTGCCCTGGTGGTGGAAATGGGAATTTTCAATGCTTTAGCTATTTTCTTACAGACACTTTCTATTTTGTGAAGCTCAACAATCTTTTGCTGCACATCAGAACTATATTCTTTGGTTTTTCTCATTGTGATGAATGATTAAGGGAATTTGGCCTTTGTGTTTCCTCATATTTTATACTCCTGTGAAACAAGAAGTCATGCCTGGACAATTTCATGGTCCTAGTCACCCTGGTGTGCTAAAAAAACAAAAAAAAACAAAAACAAAACAAAACAAAAATTAATGGGAATATACTTCAGAGCTATTTTACTTATAAGAATTTCTTGGGTGCTAATAATTGTGGCCAACATGCATTGGAGAAAAATATTTACTTCAAAATATGAGTTTTCCCCCTATTTTCAATTGTTTGTACTTCAATGAAAGGTTAGAATTTTGTGATTTTTTTGATTGAAAGATCAAAAGGATAAACAATGCAGATTTATTTTCACAGCCTCCTTTGCTCATATTTATCAAGTATGCCAATATTAATGGAGGGCACTGTATTCTGAAATAAGAAAAATGTAGTGTAGGACTTGATTTTGTCCTTCAGGAATTGATTGGAAGTTGGGCGGGCGCTGCTAACTATATGGACACAGATCTGAATATACAATAGTGCAGGGATGACGTCAAAACCCAGCAGACAAATTTCGCCCCTGGTTCCCATTTGACGTAAATTGCTAAGGGAAGCTGTAGAAGAAAAAGATTCAATGCAGACAATCATGTGACAGCTGTCTTTATTTTCATAATTTGCTTTGATTTGCAATTATCTGTATCTGGTGCTGCTAGCTGGGGCTCAGCAAATGTGACTGTGGTTTCCATTCATTTCATTTGACATTTGATTTCTTCTGCACCGTAAAAGAAAAGCGACAATTCAAAGTCTCACACAGCATGAGCCCAGTGATCCGGGTTGGTGGACATGTTTGTTTTCTTGTACCGGGCCTGTGGTTAAGATAACAGTTTGTTTTTCACAAGTTTCTTTTGTGTGTGTTGAAGACATGTCCCTGTCAATGTACAGTCTTGAGTTTGAAAGAAGACAGAGAGAGAGAGAGTTTCAGGATACTTTAGAAGGCAAATGAATAAAACATGCACCGGCGCTGTATGCAGCACAGCATTTGATTGCTTCGAGCCACGATGTCTATGTTAAAGTGTGTGTGAGTGCGCAAATGTATGCAGATTTCAGCCTCCCCACCCCACCCCACCACCCTTCCATTCTCCCTTGTAATCATGTTATCAGGGCAGAAGAAAGGATTGCAGGAGAGTAATAAAGAGAATCAGTGAGTTATCTGGACCGCTGGCTGCAAACCTAAATGTGTGTGATTTATTCTCAGTGAGGCGCATAGAGCACTGCTTACCTTTATCTGCAGTCACAGTTTTTTTGTTTTTTTTTTTGTTTTAGATGCAATTTAATTTTATTTCTTGTACTTTAAGTGTTAGTTTACCCAAAAGGAATATTTTGGCATTATTAAATTATCCTTGTGTTGTTCCAGTCCTGTATGATTTTATGAGGATGTCAAAGCTGCTCTTTTTCACACAGTAAAAGTGGATAATGAGTAGGGATGCATGTTAAAGTGGTACCACACAGGTTAAATGATTGGTATCAGTCAATTTTTGGATATTTAATTGTGCATGCTCACTTATAGTATTTTTACATTTGGAATACCTTTCCATCATCAAATGCTCACTGAAAGTTAATCTTTGAAAACACGAATAATGTAATGACACTATTAAATTAAAGTTTTAGCAAAAGTGGTAATTCTGCTAAATTTAATGATGATAAAAATGTGATTCTCTAAGTTGTAATAATGAGATATTAAGTAATTATTATGAATTTATGAGAAGACTTCTCGCAATAATGACATTATAAGTAATAAGTCATTATTATGACTTACAGAATCACATTATATTTGGTGGAAGTTCTCCATACTTTTAGAATGAGTAAATGTTGCCTGAACTATTCCTTTAAAATTCCAAATGAAAGGGAATTCTGAACGACTTCTCAATCCATTGAGAATAAGGCGGATTAGATCTGAGATCACTCATGGTTTATGCATGTACAGCAGGGCAAGATGTGTCAGTGTGATCGCCGTCATATCAAGGGTGAAAATAGCCTTAGACGATGATGGCAATTGTGTGTGTAGATACAAAAATCTTATTTATACTCTATATAATAGTATCACTAAATGGTGATCGATTTAGCCATCAGCAGCCAATCAATAAGAAATCAGTCACTCGCCACACCTCACACTGACATATATGACAGTTTTATAGTGTTTTATTGCATGTCAGGGGGGTCCTTTTCTGTTAGGGAAATGTTTTTTATGATAGGTTAACGACAAGAAGGGTTTAATGGCAGTAATTAGCACGGCTATAATTGGCTTTACCTTCTGGTTGACAGTTAGAGCCCCTTTCTGCCTCCCCCGTGTGAAGAATAATCCCTCATGTGTTCAAGGTAGCAACCAGACACTTGCTACATGTTATAGTGCGTATTGATTTCAAATAGCGTCATGAAAGTGTCTGTCAAGAGTGTCGATATGGGAAAAACTCCCAATTCGTCCTTCAGTGTGACCTGTGTATTTGTTTGTGTGAGTTTGAGCCTTGTCGTTCATCTCAATTTCATGAACAGACAGTAATTTCAAAAACTGTTCTTGGTGACCAGACAGCGTGTTCAAATCACTCTACCAATACAAAGAGGGTGAGTGAGATCGGGACGGTTAATAAATGAGACAGAAAGAGGGAGAGAGAGAACAAGAAAGAGAGTTTGATGGATCAAGTGTCCTCTGTTAAAATGTAGCGACCCCACCTGCCAACTCTACCGTTCAGAGTGATCCATCACCACACACATCAGCGAAACCCTCCTCTTATCGGCACTACTCTGTCTCTTTTTTTCTTTCTTTCATCACCCACTTACAAACCTTCACTCCATCCCTTAAGCTTAGAGATAGGATAGGAAGACGCTATTACTAACTGTCGGCATGTACTTGTTTCCCAGGAGACGGGAAAGTGAACACGGAAATGGTCGTAGTGTGGATGTTAGGCCAGAGGGTCATTGGCTGCAATGTTATTCTCGTTTATCTGGATAAAGTGTCCTTCTTTTCACTTCTTCTTTTATTTTACTCTCGCTTTGTCTTCTTTTCCATGGGGACACCAGATTGGACAAGTCTAGCATCGAGGAAAATTTGGTGTACTTGTCCATCAGTCTTCTGTCCACCTAAATAAGAAATGGAAGGCTACTGTAGATATTTGGTTTAAAGTTGACATGAAATAAAAAAAGGATTCTGTTTATTTTCTTAATGCATGTTCCTGGTCTTATTAATTTAACAGTCTGTTCAATTTACTACAATGTTAAAAATGTTTCTATGTGATTTTTGCCTTTATTGTGATAGGATAGTATAGAGTGGACAGAAAGCGAGGTGGGAGAGAGAGAGGGAGATGGGATCGGGAAAGGTACGCGAGCCGGGACTCGAACTCGGGTCGCCCAAAGCACAACAGTGCTATATGTCGGCATGCTGGATTGGAATTATTGGAAATATCTCAGTATTGTATTTTAAGTGATTTGTTGACAAAGGTCAAATAAGGACTTTGATAAGTCAATAATGACAGGAAGTTGGGATGAATGTTGTACTTTTGCTGCATTGTCATGGCATAATTTTCACAGTATGGTTGAGTTTGAAGAGATTCTCTTTCCAGTCATATTTAAAAACAAATTTACATTAACAGAGGTCGTTATTGTTTCTAGAGGTGCATTGATTGTAAAGAGAAGAGATGAATACATGCATGTTGTGTCATCTGAAAACTCTTAACTACAATGACCTTGAACAAATTTTTGCAATTTTGTTGTGGTTTGCTGCGTATCTTTTACTGTCTATGGTATCTGCCACTGCAACAAATTTCTCCCTGAGACCAGAGTTCGGTGCCGCACCTTCCTGTCTTACTGGCAACTGGTGAGATCACTGGAGTTAAGGATATTTTTGGTTTATAATGTTATATACAGGGTTTTTCCTGCATAGAGAATTACAGGCGGCCGCCACCATCTAATTTATTGCCGGCTCCATCTGTCGACATAACTCAGACAGGCAGTCACATGCTCAGATTAGGGCTGTCGTGATAATTAAATAATCATCAGAAATATATATCGTCACATGATCCTCTTCAGCAATCATTCTTATATTATGATTTTCTGGTACAAAGTCATCTAAAGCCATTCCATAGCTGAATGTGAGGGACAGAAGAATATTTACATCGTTAAAGTTCACGGAAACTCATCTTCCCTCCACTGCATCTGTCAATCATTCTCCGTTCAGCATTCAAACAACGCGTCGCATTCGGTTATATATATATAGAAGTGTTAGATAGTTCAATAAGAGTTAAAAAATTAAATTGAATATTCCAAATTAGTGTCTGTGTATTTTGATTTTCAGAATTAAATTTTACTCTATGTGCCTAGAGGGCTTCAATTACCTCTCTCTTTTTTGACCATACATGTGTTTGCATCCCTGATAATGGATTCTATTGTCATTGGTCGCATCACATTGCGCCACTCGCACATGGTGTAGACACGGTGTTACACTGACGCCATCTTTTTCTTTTTAAACATTGTGCACTGTCTAGAAATGTTTAACTGTGCAAGTTTTTTAACTGTAAATTTTACAGGATTGTTTTGAATCCTTGCTTTACATTTGATTGTCACTTAATACCCTGTCTGACTGAAATGCACCATACCGTCCAAGTAAAATGCAGACGCTATTTCATGTTAATTTTTAACCAAACAGAAGAAAGTGACTGATTCCCATCTGGACACAAAAAGCAAGAACTATTCTCAACCTGTTTATGTGTTGAAGCTGTATTTCTCCTCTATAACCTGTGCTTGGATGGGTCTGTGTAGAAAAGAAGGACACACAATCTCATGTGATTTGGGAAGAGCAGAATGCAACAGATCTCCCAGGATTCGGTATAATTCTTTCCCTGGGTAGTTTATCTGTCACAGAAAAACTGGAATGTTTCCTTTAGACCATGACTTTAATTTGTTGAAGTTATCGTGGTGAGACTATGCAATGTGGCTGAATTTATCTGATAAAGGAGTGCATAAAAGTCTCATATCTCTTTCTCAGTTGAATATACATTTAATCTCTAACCGTTCCAAGTGAAGGAAGAGGGGTAGAAAGGTACAGAGGCCTCCCATGAGGGCTAACCCGACTGCTAAACAGAGGGCACGTATATTATGCATTGTCTCAGATATGTGTGTATGAGGCATTATAGCTTCCTAGCAAATAATGATCCACCCTTGAGAATTACAACTCACTCCATCAGATTTTCAGAGAAAATCCCCGACACTAAGCATCCTGGATCAAGACAGCATAACCAACCCCTCTGAGATACTGAATAAAAATGTAATGTGAGTGCTTTTCCTCATTTCAGATTCGGTGTCCATGCTGATCATACATTGCACCCAGAGTGTCAGCAAGAAAAAAAAATTATACACAGTATATATACCCACAAGGGATTAAACTCAATCTAGCCCAAAGTCACATGGAGGGAATTTACCCAAAGAATTACCCAGTCTGCCCCGGTTTCCATTATTGTCTCTCTCATTGTTTAACAGTGTTATTAAAGCTGGCAGGAGGGGGGCGGTAATGAGGTTCCATAAGGCAGGAAAGCTTTAAATATGTATTTGAAAGTCAAATGTATGGACGACTCGTACAGAGTGAAGATTGGATTACTCCCCAAGTAGATCTGACTCCATTTCCATTGGCATAGTTTGTTTTGTTGTCTCAGCGGCGGTCCTTCATCTTTGCCTGCTGGCTCTATGAAAATGAGCCAAGCCGATCATTGAGAAAGATTGGAATTATTGGAAATATCTTAGTATTGTATTTTAAGTGATTCATTGACAAAGGTCAAACAAGGACTTGATAAGTAATGACAGGAAGTTGGGATGAATGTTGTACTTTTGCCGCATTGTCATGGCATAATTTTAACAATATGGTTGAGATTGAAGAGATTCTCTTTCCAGTCATATTTAAAAACAAATTTGCATTAAAAGTCGTTAATGTTTCTAGAGGTGCATTGATTGAAGAGAAGAGATAAATATATGCATGTTGTGTCATCTCAAAACTTTTAACTACAATGACCTTGAACAAATGTCTGGTTTGTTCGTTTTGGTGCCGCTAGTGCCACAAAAATGGCACACTTTACCTTTAAACAATAATACAGTTCAATTTAAAACTCCATTCTCTCAGGCTCTGGTTATGATTAAAACATACCTTTTCCATTTTGACTTAATTTGAATTTTAAATTGACCCTTGAAATGAGGGTGACAAAATGACCCTCAATACAATGCAGAGGAAAATTGTAAGATGCTTGCATTTTTAAATGATGTGGGAATGAAGAGAACATTAAACCCAATTAGTCAATGACTTGTCCTCTGATTGGGCCATTATTGTAATGAAGGCAAAAATCGTAATATGGCAGTAATTCACCTTTTTACTGCCCACTGAGAAAGCTACTATCAAGAGTCTTTAGGGTGAAATGTAGACGCGGTCGTAATGCCCTAATCACACCTCTTTGTTTTCTCTCCTCCAGGTTTTACTGCCACTTGTTCTTTATAATAATAATAAAAATAGAACTTTTGGACTTAAAAATAACTGAGATTCAATGTTAATTTTACACTTTGTGGGTGGAATAATAATAACAATGATGATAATAATAATAATAATGTTAATAATAAAAAAAAAAATTCTTACACCCACATGCTGCAAGATAGATTAAGAAAACGGAGCTAAAGCAAATTAAGTTCAAGGTATGAGCATAATATAGTGACAAACTTGCTTTTGTAACTGAAGGACTTCAAACTTTTGAAAACACCATAGCAATTAATGGCATAGTGGGCTTTTTGGTCCTGTTTCAATAGTTGGATTATTTATAAATGCATCACACAGATGTCTATTACCTCGTCCAACGTCTGATTCCTCGTCTTCAGTTCCTTGTTCCTTGTGTTCCGTTTCCTGCAATCGACATACTCCATTATCCACAGCTAAGTGATTGTTCTGAAGTGCATGATCTGATACTCACCATTATTCCAAGTTCAACCTGTGTTCGTGTCTCTGTCAAATAAATATCACTTTGAGTTCACCTCATCCTCTGTCTCTGTCCATAACCTGACAACTGGAGGGAGTGCGGTTAATTTCAACAATAGGAAAACAATGGATCGCAATGACAGTTTGGACGTTGAAATTGGAAATGTTTATTCATACTCATATCACGGACCACAGCCATACAATTATGACAGTCCAGGATTAGACTACGATTAGAAGAGATATATTGAGTTGTGTGAGGAGAACCAGTGGAGAACAGAGCAGGTGTCTCGGTGAGAGACCAGTGTTAGCTTATAGATATATAAACGTTAGCTAACGATATGTAACAGTGTGCTCAGATCACAATACTGTACAGATTATTATCATGTATCAGGCAATAACAAAGTTGGTATTGGTCATCTAGGAGTATTGATACTTACCAATAACAGAAACTAATAAGCTTTGATCAGGCTTATGTCACACATTAATATCCATCCACACTAAACGTTACGCGATACTAACCTTACGTGATATAACGTAAGTGGTTTCTCATCATGACTGATTTGTTAGTTAGCAAATGTTTAAAACACAAGACAGTGCACAGTTCATGTTTTCTTTGAGCTGCATCTCTGATGGATCCGTGACCATCACCTCTCCTGCCGGCGGCCGAACCACAGACAGTATAGTGTTATTGTATGTGTTTCATGTTATCCTGTATTCATTAATTCTGTGTTATGAGTTTATTTTGTGCCAATTCACAGATAGTGTGAGGATGTATATGACGCCATGAGTATGTAGTTGAGTGAAATGTACATACAGTAGGCTACATGGCATAAATAAAATACTTACCAGTAAGTTACAATTCAAAACTGTTTTGAAAAGTGTGAGACTGTATGCATTTGTGTTAATGTACTTTGTATTCATCACTGTTGAAATTGATTCACGTAAAAACAACGGCAAAGCAGCATTGCGTGTGGATTTTTAATTTATCATGCGTGAAGTGAAGTGAAGTCCTGTCTCTTTACTCTTTACCGGCACAAAACGCCACCCATGGCAGGTTTCCTAACTTTTTTTTGTTCGAAAACCTGTGGACTCGATGTCCTGACAGGCTGGACACAATAATTTACAATGACGATGATAAATTGAAATACAAAAACTACCGAAAGCACGCTGACTCCTAATGAATACCAACCTATTCTGCGCTGAGCCAACGCACAGCCCGGCAAACGACTCCCTCTCGTGATGTAATATGATGCAATGTCGAAAAAAAAAACGTTTTTTACAAACTGTCACTTTATCTACTAAATTTGTGCCCTCATGTCTTTTTAAAACATTTTAAATCTTGCATTGCATATGGTATTTTCATACAAGGTTATATATTTATTTTGATTTTTTTTTTTTTTTTACCTGCAATATGCCCTTTAAAGCAGGCACACGTTCTATGCAACACATTCTCACTCCCAACTTGTCACATATTGACGCTTGGTCAGGACCCCTCTGCGTACATTTTTAACACACAGGGTACCCCCTTTAGTGTCATTTTTTGACATGCAGGGTACTCCATTGATTTCAGTTGTTTGCCCAATGTGTCAGATCAAGACGCATTTAATTCTTTGCATTTGTAAAAGTAGACATGATTTTATAAATATTTATAGGCTACTTTTATATTTTTGAGCAACTAACCTTAAACCTAAACGATGTAAAACACGTAATGTTTACAGGCAAATAAAAGTACAGTCACGGGTATTTATTGCAAAAACTGACCAAAAACAGTATAAAAGTATTAACTCATGTTACATTCCAAGTCTTCTGAAGTCATACGATATCTTTATGTAAAGAACAAGTTGATCTTAATGTTTTAATCACTGAAATGATGAACCCGCCGCTCCGTGAACGCACGCACTCACTCAGTCAGATCTCATTCAAAAGATACACCCGACTCTTTGCCATGACAACGATCCTTCAGGTGGCAATTTTTTTATGTGTGCATGATCTTCGGCAGATGGCTTTTGGGGATTTTCTTCACACAAATGAATCGTTTGGCCTCGGAACATTTGGAATATTTGTACTTTTTGAATAAATTGTGCCTGGGGTTGGGTTACGTGTTCAAAGGTGTCTAAATAGCGTAAATAAAACAATTAAATAAATGTAAATAAAATTATGCTGGCTAATTAAATTGAGTCACACTCCAACATGTCATAATGGCAAAATTATAACCCAATATATAATTTCATCATGACGATAACATTCCCACGCCCCACATGTTAAGAAGTGACGAAGAATGGTCCTGACCAAGTATCAGTATGTAATGAGTTGGTATGTGCCGCCCTTCTAATCCTCTCTATACTGCCCTGAACTGAAAGTCACCATTGCTGAAGCAAATCTGACCTCAAGCTACCACTGATAATTTACTTCAGCTCTGGTTTAACCCTAAGAGGTTAAATCTAGTTTTTATTGAATGGCCTGTTCATGTGGGATATGGTTAATCATAGTTTAGAGTTTTGGGGTGGGACCTGGGGCGAACAATCAAATTTTAGGGTGGCTAGGGACGTTTTCCTATAATACAGATAATCCATCCATCTCAGTCTCTCCATTTTTTTCACACTTCTAGAATCTCAGTTGAAAGATTTGTGCAAAATCTCTTGAGTACACGAGTACACACGCATGCACACTCATAGCAGCAGTCGATGGAGGTCAGGGGTTACTGTAGATGCAGTTCAATTGGTTTCTGAGTATGGGTGTGCGCAACTTTGCAAGTACATGAGGACAGAGACCAATCGACAGTGAAAAATGGTCCCTATGAGCTATTCTCTGGAGTCTTATTACCTTTGTGTGTGCTGCGACTAAGAGAGATTGGGAGTGAGGTTTGGTGAACAGTTCTTTGCCTCACACCAACCTTTTTAAGTTTACCCCAGTGTGGTGAAAAAGAATGGCATTCAGTTCAGTGAAGATAAATCTATTGAGAAGTTACAAGATAGCAGCTTGGCAGTCTATATTGGTTAGACCCATTTAGCCAAGACACAAAACACAGATTTTTGGGTGGGGGTTGGGGGGCGGGGGATGGTGGGAACTTGAAAAAAAAAAAAAGCAAAAATAGTCGATACAAGGAAGAAAAACTTTATGAACAATATTGCTGAAATTGTAACGGTCTGTGAGTTCCCAACAAGCATCACAGCATACATGATGCTTTTACTGTTATAAAACAATTGTTTCAGTGTTTGCTGATTTTTATTTTAAATTTTGGTTGTTGTTGTGTTATTATTGTATATTTGTTGTGTTGTTGTTACGTACTGCTCCGAGAGACACAGGTAGAGGATCCAAACGCAGCTTTAATGAAAGGGTAATCCACAATCGCAGTCCATACAGGCAAGGTCAAAACACAGGTAGGCAGTCCAAACAGGCAAACAAGGCAGGAGACAGAGACAGATGCAAAAGGGTAATCCAGGAAACAGGCAAGAAATCCAACAAACCAAGAGACATGAAACCAGGAAAACGCTCAGAAATGCAGTGTAACACTAAACAAGACTTAGCAAAGAATAACAGCGTGAACAGGCTAGATATAGGCAGAGGTAATAAGGTAAATGAGACACAGGTGTAAACAGTGAGTGCTGATGAGTCCGGGCAAAGGATTATGGGTGATGTAGTCTATGATGGAATGACAGTCCGAGTTGGAGTGCCCTCTGGTGGTGATCAGGGGCACTCACACTGGTGAATTGTTACAATTGTGTTGTGTTAAGATATCATTTTTTTACATTTGTTGATTGGGTAACACTTTATAATAACTCACGCTATGAATCATTCGTTAACACTAGAACCACCAGGGGTCGCTGTATACCTAAAACCGCCAGCGGGTAAAATTTACCCATGCAGATGATTACAGTTTTGATACGGCTAAAACCTTAATATGTCACTGTATTATGCCACTGTCTTCACAAAGTAATGTAGCCATGAAATTATTATTTTTAGTCATCAACTATGTTTTTGTCCTGTTGTTTTATGCTATTTTAAGCAGGCTACGCTAATCACTTTTTGGTGAATATAGGCTAAATCAGCCTGCAATGACAACGAGAATTAGAAGGAAATAAATACATATTTGGGTGGTGTAATATTATAATAAAATGTCAATAATCACATATTAAGATAACCCATGTTATTTAAATGACTAAAATACCCTAAATAGATACTAAAGAGCAATAATAATTCACCGCACTGCATAAATTCAAGAGCACAGTTTTTACTGAATTAATTAATAATTTGTTTAGTTATATAATTTATAATTTGAAAAAGAGAACAACACCAATAAACTTGGGGTAATCATGAAAAAAATGTTATTCTGTCATGGTGTGTTTGGGTGTTCATGCTTTCTGTTTGTCATGTGCCCTCATGTGATCTTGTGTCATGTTCTCATTGGTTCATTGTTTGATCGTTGTTCACAGGCATCCCTTGTCCAGTCATTAGTCTTTGTGTATTTAAGCCCTCATGTTTGCCATGGTCCTTGTCAAGTATTGTTTGATGTAACTAGGGCTGGGCGATATGGTCAAAAAAATTATCTCGATAAAATCTTTTCATATCAGTCGATATCGATAATTATCATGATAAATGTCAAATATTTATTTCTTTCAAATTTAATGGAAGATTTTTGCTCCTAAGTAAAAGTTGTAGAAACCAGACTGTTAATTGTGGTTTTAAACTCTTTATTGTCAGAATATGACAAACACTTCACGTTTTTGAATTCTTTTTCCAGTCATTTTTCCTTAACAAAATACATTTCTTAATAGAAAAATGAATGTCTTAGTTTCTGCATGTGTTAACAGGTGATATTGTTTCTAGTCATGAAGCAGGTTTGTGTTGCCTGACTTTGGCATATATCTTCGGCACAGTTTGCAGTGCAGGCTGCAATAATAATATTACATGGTTTGTTTTAGAAATGCACATTTGACAGTGAGTTGACAGTAGTAGCTTGAGTTAGGAGGATGCAGATGTCAATTTATGTTCATTAACAAAAACACGGACATCTGTAAAAATTGTAACAACCTCATTTTTATATGGTAAAATTTAAATATGACTGAATTTTATTAAAATTAACCATTGGTTTTCCATAGTATCAGATTTATATCATAACCACAGTTAAAAACATGCATATAGCTCTTCACTACCATGGTAAAATGTACTATCTATATGGTTTCTATGGTATTTGTATGAAAAACAGTAGCCTAAAAACAGTATAAATGCACAAATTCTATAGCTAAATAAAAATACTGTAATAATATTCCATTAGTCCTTTAATACATTTAATACATGTCTACATTAATAATATAATACAATTCTATATGAATATATCCCACATTACCATGTGCAGTTAGTGTCACAACAGTAAATCCATGGAAAATTATGGACAAGATCGAAAAGCCTTTTGACTGTATCATTGCGCACAGTGTTTTTCCTGTTTGTCAGCGCTGTCCCATCTGGCTTTAAGCTAGTTTAAATCACCGAGACATATGTATTTTTCGCTGAATTCACGAGGTTCTCACTGGATCTCACAGCGCTGTTTAGTGTTCGTGTGACCAAGATCTGCTGTAGTGAGCTCGCGCTGCGCTGGCGTTTCGACTTTGACCCGAGCGGATGAATGGTCTGTGTGACGGTTCAAATGAGTAACAATTCGTGCTACCTTTTATCAACAACATCGTCATCTTTGGATGGTAACTCAAGGTTAGTTTCACTTTTGATTTAACGTTCGTTGCCGCTTCCACTCATTTTTTCCTTCTCGTGTCGAGTTTTCTTTGCCAGTGGAGCATGTAGCCTACTTTTGGTGCGCAATTAAAAGCTTCATGCTGACTGGCTGTTGTCGCGTTTATTTCTGCTGTGTGACTGGGTGTTAGAATAATCTATATCGAGTAAAAATGTCCAGAGTTTATCATCGTTATCGAGATGAATTTTATCGCGATTCGATATGATATCGTTTATCGGCCGAGCCCTAGATGTAACCCACTGTTGGTGAGTGTTTGTTTAAGTCAAGTCTGTTTAAGTTCATGGTTCGAGTCTAGTCTGTTCAAGTCAAGTCTTGGTTTGTTTGGATCTGTTCATGTGTCGCTCACTTTGGATTTATAAATAAACTGCACTTGGGTTCTGCAACTGGACTCAGTGTTACATATTCATAACATCATAGATCGGAATTTTTTTTTTTTTTTACGGAAACGGGCAAACTTGAATAAATAGCAACATAGTAGCAAACAATACACAATAAAAATTGCAAAACAAAAATGTATAATTAATCCAAAGTTTGAACATTTATAAATAGGCTAAAACATCTTCATTTGATTGTGCGTTGTGTGACTGTCTACAGCAGGGTTCAGAAACCTTTTTTGACCATTTTTGGTTAATGCATTTTTCCAAAAGAGCCACAGTAAAAAAGAATTTATTATTATTATTATTATTATTATTATTTTTCCAATAAAATTTCAACAGTAGTAATTATTAGGTCCATAGACAACTTAAAACAAACAAATATGCAGCAAACAATAAATAAGTTGCAATAAGGAAATAATTGTGCAGGGCTTTCACTGTGAGGTTGAGTTACCAACTGATGAGCATAAATCCTCTTCTTGTGTGTGTGTGTGTGTGTGTGTGTGTGTGTGTGTGTGTGTGTGTGTGAGAGAGAGAGAGAGAGAGAGAGAGAGTGAACGCAGTGCTTACATCTACTGTGCTTATGAGAATACTCGACTTGGCATTTTGATATATTTCTGTGTTTATTTGGCCGTTTAGGCGCGCAACCGAAGACAAAGGCCTACTATGCTTGTTCGTGTTGTGCTCGGAGTGGGCACACAGCATTCTGTCAGTAGAATTCAGTTCTCTTTCGTCGCTTATCGAACTTTTAATAGAGATATTTAATATAATTCAATATAAAGCACATCCCGTTCTTTTCTTTCTCATTCATTCATGTTTCGTTATTAATAACTTTATCTGCGCGGATTATCATAAATACGACACATTTATAGGACAGTCTCTGCGGCAAAAGTGAAAGTAACCATCAGCGGGTGAAATGTTTTGAAATATCTCTTTGCACAGCAAAGCACCAATTTCAATAAAAGGATATTAAAGTTTAGATAGCCTACTTTTACATTTTCGCTGCTGTTCTAAAAATGGTTTCGCCATTACCGTAGCCTGGATGCCAGCCGAGCTTTTGAGGTCGGGCAGTTCGGTCTGGACTTGATCCGTTGTGGAGCAACTATGCCCGAACAGAAGTTGTTCGGACCAATCAAATTGTCAGGGTGGGCTATATACGATGATGGACAGATAAACAGTAATGTAAGCATTCACGTCACCAAAGAGCGCTTGGGTTGAATTCGTTCTAATCCTAAACGGAGAACTTGTTCGTATATGCATTTACCTTTACTATTTCTCTCAAAAATGATGATCGTGTTGGTAAATACTCAGTGTATCCTTAAATTCTTTTTACAACACTGGCAAAGATCGCTTTACACTCATCTTCTTCTTCTACTTCTTCTAGCGTGCGTGCAGTTGAGTTCTGTTGACAACTATGCGTTAGTGATGTGTCGCTCATGAACGATTCTTTCTTTATGAACTAATCTTAAATGTGACTCGGGAACAACGAGTTGTCTCAGAGAACGATTCGTTCATTTTGTGTTGACCGTGCATGCGCTACAGGCCATCGGTTCTGTACAGGATCTTCTGCATTCAGCCTACGGTGCTGTGAGTTATTGAACGAATGACTCAAGCCCGAAGACTCGAGAGGTGAACTAATCAATTCTGTTTTCAGGACTGCATGGGGGGCTGTCACGGCCCAGATCAGACACTGATGACGGAACTAACGACTCAAACCTGAAGACACGAGAGCTGTACTAATCTTTCCAGGGAACAGACGTGATTAAATGTGAAGTGACAAAAGAAAGAATGACTCGGATTCGGAGGTGAGGTGAACTAACAGACTGCATAGCCTGAAAGACCCAGCAAAGCAATTAATGAATCATTTCTTTCTTAAAGTTTGGCCTTGACTGCATTAGCTTAAAATGTATTTTTTATTCTAAATGTGATCAACGTTTGCATAAGTACTAGATGTGTTGGGGAATTTAACATGTGACATTTTAATTATATTCTGCTGAAATGAACGAAATGACTTGAAAAAAGATTTGTTCATTTTGCTGAGCGAGATTCAAAGATCCGAGTCCGTAAAATGATCCGAACTTCCCACTACTACTATGCATCGCTCAACATACGTCACTTACTCCGTTGCTCTGATTGGTTGTAGGTCTATCCAATTGAGTGCAGAGGCATTTTCTTTCCTGGTTCAGCTGAAACACGCCCCATAATCACAGCCCAATGGAGCAGTATCAGACTCATATTCTGACTAGAATTGAGTATGATGACGTCAGGCTACCATTACCGTAAACAGCTGCTTGAATCCCAGTGCAGGAGCTGTTACCACAGAAACGTGAGTGATTGCTGTCCCGACTCGTGACACTAGCGAACAGCACTGAACACGCGTAGCCAGTACAACTTGAATATTATTATTATCATAAACTTTTCATTAACTTCGGTAGGCTGTACAACAAGGGAATTGTAATTGCCTGGCTTTCTGTAGAGAGCGGATCTCCATTGATGTGTCTTAATTTTTTTTATCGATCATTTGTTGGTAAAGGGTGAGAGACCTGGCGAGCCACATGACGGCTTTTTGTCAAAGAGCCAGGTTTGGCTCGCGAGCCATAGGTTCCCGACCCCTGGTCTACAGTAAGCCTACACATTGCGAAAATACAGCGAAAATAAAGGAATTATATAGGGGTAAATTTGACCTATATATAACATGAAAACTAAACCTCTGCAATATCATATAAAAATAAAAAAGGAACTTAACAAGCAACAAAATGAACAAAGAACAAAATAAGAAAGCAAGTGAATATAAATAAAAAAGCAACAAAATGAAGGTGAAGAGGTTTATTTTTCATGTTATATCAAGTGTACAGTTGTACAGTTTCATTTTTTGCATCTCTGTGTATCACTCTTTGTTGTTTGTTTCCTTTTTCTGTTTAGAAGATAACTGAGCCTTTAAATCTCCTTTGTAAAAGCTTTACAAGGCATACATAGCTCTCACTTTAGATGAGCTCACAAATAGTTAACTGACAACTACTAAATGTTTTATAATTACCTGAATTAATCATGAATTACGGTAGGAATACATGTTAATAAGGCATTTATTAACACACTTAGTAACTATTACTATATGTCTAAATAATAAGATGTATAAATGTATATTTAAATAGTTTATTAATCATTTACTTACACTTTCTAAATGATCTTATGAACTACTGACAACTCTCAGATAACTGGTTTGTAAATAATGAAATAATTTAGAAATGATAAACTGATAATTAATAAAGTATGAAAATACAATTATTAAACAAACACATAATAGATATGCTTATAAATCAAGAACAAAGCATTTACAGCTGTATTTATAAAATGCTTACTAATGTCTATTAATGCTTTATAAATGATGAATTGACTATTTACTAATGCTTAACTAATGATTCATAGCGTGCAGTTATTATAAAGTGTTACCATTTGTTTAGTAATGTGATTTAATAGTTCACTTTTCATATTAAGTGTCCTTTAAAACTATATGGCTACCAAAATGATAGGATAATTTATTGTGTTACTAACTGAAAATTTGTTGAACAATAAATCTGTAATTCTCTTGCTGAATTTATTGGCTGAATAAGGCATTTTGCATTTAGTGAACTAATTAAGTAGTTTCACTTTACAATAATTTTAAAACAATTTTTAATAGTTGGGAGAATCTAAAAATTGTTGACATTTTCTAAATTCCCATTTTTTTTGCACGGTATAGTAGAATGCTTAATTTGCATCTTATTGGCTGAAATGACCATTTTCTAGAAGTTCCTCTTGGAGTCAGCTGTCATGTGAAGTTGCATGCATGCATTCATGAATAACAATGTGCATCTCTGACCCGCACCACTCGGCGCAGGTGTGAATAAAGAGAACAGTTTTCTCATCTGCTCTCCCTCTCTATCACACTTCCTTGAGGTGGCATTTATTTCAGATCTCTTTCTAGCAGTTAGATATTGCAGTATTATTGCTCAAGAGCATGAGGATCAGATCCTCGTGGAGGAAAAAAAGCTTGAAGTTATTAGCCAACCTTAATTCTTATTAGATTGTTCTTTGAATACTGTTCTTTGGCTGACACATCTTCTGCTTAAGTCTCCTTCCTATTTCCTTTGGTTGCTAATGCTGTGCGTTGTATCCTGAGGTACATAAAATGTTTTTTTGAAAACATAAAACTATAGATTTATTTAGTATAACAAGCATTCAGAAACAAGCATTTGTTTGATAAGATTGTGCTTTATGCTTGTTTAAAGAGAAATTAAGAGTAAACCATTTTTTGCAGTGATTTTGTCATGGTAAATAAAAGTAAAAAGCAAAATTGACTGTGGTAAAATCGCTTCCTCTTAGTAATATTGCTAATTAGCCTAAATTGAGTTTTTATGGTTACTAAAGTATGTTTAGATATTTTTGTGCTAATGTGTTGAAAAAAAAAAAACAGCATATGCTGGTTAGGTATGTTTTGAAGCATGGCAGCTGGTTTAAGCTGGTTTGAGCTGGTTTATGCTGGTCATGAGCTGGTCTAAGCTGGTCCTGAGCTGGAGCTAGTTTCTTAGGACCAGCTAAGGACCAGCATAAACCAGCTCAAACCAGCTGCCATGCTTCAAAACATACCTAACCAGCATATGCTGTTTTTTTTCCCAACAGATATTGGCTATTGTAAAACTGCTTTGCACTTGGCTCATCCAGTGAGAATTTATGCTTTTTATAAAAGATCTGTTATTAGAAACATACACTGTAAACCCGAATAAAGGTCCTTTCACATTGGACGCGATTTTGACGATGGTTTGATTGTTTTATTTTTTGATCAGCTGTCTGTGTAATGAGTGCTTCCACAACAAATGCAAATGTGCTGCGTTTTTTTTAAACTTTTGCATCGACAGAAAAGGCTTCAACCAATCACATACAAGGAAACAGCGGCTCACGTGAGTGGGTTTCTTTTCTGTAAACGAAATGTCCAGTAGATGTCACTAGCTATTCAATCAACATTAACCTTTGCCAGGTATCGCATTTCTCACGAGATTACAGCTCCTTTGGGAGTACATACAAGTCGCTGTAGGCTACAGACACCGATAACATAACCTTTTGAGTTAAAACTTGTTGATTTTTTTCTAAACCTAATTGTGTCCGCGTCTATGGAAAGTGAATGTGTTGCCGTCAGTCCACTGTGGCACTTATGTTTACATTGTGACTCAAACTGGAAACATCGTAATATCAACACTTAAACATGTCAATCAGTGACTTGATTTTAAGAGCTGCTCCGGATCGATTGGTTCCCTGAAGTTTGTTGTTTGTCTCGTCAGATGCGGTGCCACTGTCTGGAGGAGCTCCTCAAATTGTCCCACAGACATTCGAAAGTAAGTGCAGAACCGGCCATGATAAAGTTTTAGCTCCTGTACAAGATTAGCATACTCCCCTTCAGACTCGTTGTTATTTAAGTCTGGGTGCACCCAAAACCTTCTTTTCGGTCTTTTAAAGAAAATTAAAAGCTCGTCTTCACTGGATGATGAAGTGTCCATGTTTTCTCAGCTGTCGGCGCGAATGTCTTGGAATGTTGGAGCTCTGAAACATCACAGACGTCGCAAATTTGCGTCGCGGCTGATGTGAATGGTTTTGATGCAAACTATTAGCTCGCGAGATATTCGCTTTTTCGCTTCGCTTTTTCGTTACGTGTCCGGTGTGAAAGGGCCTTAAGTTGGCAAAACAAAAAAAAATTGAGGCAATCAGTTATATACATTTTTTTTAAATTAAGAAATGTAAAGTTTAGGTAAGCAGAACTTGCAGATTTTTATTTTGTACTCATACATTTTAATCGCTTATTTTAATCAACTTAAATATTTTTAGAAGTGGAAACTTGACTAGCTTTAACTAGCTAATTCAATAAACGCTACCTTGCTAATTGGTAATTTGATAGCATTAGCATAGTATAACACTTGCTGAATGAGTACAGCAATATAGAACATTTAACATATCTGTTCTTAAACTAAGATCATGCTCCACTCGTCGGTAACCCCCCCCCCCCCCAACATAACAAAAACTCTTCTAAACTAACATAGCAAAACCTCCCACTTAACATTAATCTTGCACAAAAAAACCCCAACAACATTATATAACACTTTATTTGAGCATTTACCTTTTCTTTTGTGTGTCATGGCAAAGCATGCTGTTTCAGTTCAATTTAAGTTTCTGTTTTAGTTAAATTTAAGTTTATCTAAAAAAAAAAAAACAAGTTACTAAAACTCAAAACAATGAAACAATTCAGATTACTTGAAATGTGTCAGTTTTGTGAACTCACAAGAAAAAGAAAGTTCTAAATACTCGTAAAAGTTAATTTGATTGAACTAATTTGTTTAATTTGAGTTGGCTCTACTCAAGCCAATTCATTATTTTGAGCGTTAGGGTTTACAGTGTAGGCATGATAGTGTAGCATGGCATAACATTAGCACTCATGCTGAAATAATACAGCCTAAACCAGCCTAAGGTGGTTAGTATCCCTACTGAACACCAACTTTGTCAGTCTGGGAAACCAGCAAAGACATATCCTATCCTATATACTATTTGGAATGTAAATACATCATCAATGGGTGATGCATGGGGAGCAAGACCTCCAAATGTGTAGTTTGTTTTCTAATGTCAAAATATAGGTCATTCTTTCCTATAACATATTTTACATGATACACAAATATTTAAAAGTAATTCACTGTATGTCACAAATCACCTATTCTGAAGGCACTGGCCGTCATACACATCTCTAACAATCATATCACTGTTATATGTTGACATAAGTGCATGTGCGCTGTCACCACATTGACGCCCATGTCACAGAGGTTCCTATGCTGCTGTGATAAGGCTTGACATATCCCCATAGCGGCATGACAGCGACACAGCAGCATGTGTTGGGGAGGCTGTGAGATACTCTGACAGTCTGTGATTCTAAGAGGCAGCGGTTTGTTTACAGCGTATGGCTGAACCTCAGCTCAGTGCCACACCCTCTCAGACCAGTTCTGCTACTGCCTCATTTTTTTGACATGCTGTCAAAAAAATCTGATTCTCCAGATGGGCAGTATCTCTTTGGGTTTGTTTCTGTCACTTTGCGTCACAGCTCCCCCTACTGTGTGGATCAGTTTCTTCATTGTTATATTTTGAATTCTGCTTTCATCATTTGCAATGTTTCCAGTTGCATCTTTAGTGATTTTGCAACTGTTTACTATGTCTTTTTGTCCAAACAGGTGGACTTAGAGGTTTTTGTAAAAAAAAGCACACATGGATGTAACAGGGTTTGTTGTTATGGGAAGAAGGAGGTGGGAACCGGCAAACGTTTAAACAAGACTTTAATAAATAAACACAAAATGAAAGTAAAAGAGGCAGCCCCTCAAAGACGACTGCCTTACACACACATTACAAAACGTAAACAAAACACAACATAAAATCCAGGCTTGGTCCTCTCTCGTCCTTCACTGTCCTCGCTCCTCCTTTTATGTGTCCGAGCTCCTCCGTGAGAGTTCCGAGACCGGTATGACGCGCGTCTGGCGCTCATCAAATCACTCACCGGCCTCGCTCTCTCACGGCTCTCGCTCTCCCGGCTCGTCACAATGGACTTAGCTGGTTTCGCAGCAAAAGACAGTAAACTAAAGTGACATTTTTGAAAACAAGGCATTTCAATAACTGACTAATAACATTTTCACTGACTACTGAACCTAAACATAGGAGTCTGATAAAAAAATGCTAATTTAAAAGAAAACATGTCAGATGGACTTAGAGGTTTTTGCATCTGAACTCTTCATATGTAGTTAATTAATATTACTCAGTACTTAAATATATAATTACACTGTAACAATGACACCTTTAAATAAATTATAACCCAGTTTTCTTATTGCATATTCTGAGAAACAAATCTAATTAGTTATTTTTAATTTAATTTAAAACATTTCAATAAACAATTTAATTAAACACTAATTAGAGTAGTTATCTTTTTCTTGTGCAATTTGATAAGGAAAAAATATACAGTCTCTTCCCTGCTTTACTCTCTTCGCTGCTCTATAGGCTAATCAAGTTAAAGAGAGAAAGTGACAGAAAGGAAAGCAAGAGGCTAAGCGATTGAATCACGAGAGATAGATGGAAATATATAAAGGAAGGGATGGAGGCGAGGAGAGAGGCAGGGTGAGAAAAGAACACAACTCATTTTACTTTGAGGGAATGTAATCTATCTGTCCCTTGTTTACCTGTGTGATTTCAGTCTCTCAGGCCCCCTTATTTCGTTCAGGCTCGTATTGTCTTTTATTAATCTATTGCGTTGGCACAGCAAGATATTGGTTTGAGATGATGATGTTATTATATCGTGGTGTTTGTGTGTGTGCGTGTTTAAGTTAGTGAGTGAATGTTACAACCTCTCCATATGTAAGATGCGCAACGTACCGCATGATTTACTTCAATTTCGTTTGCATTATGCATGCCTCAAACACTGTTACCAGGAAATACGTAAGCATGCACTCTGAGGGCTTTCATGAATGTCAAAGGCCTTGTTCTTCAAGCAGGCAATACATAAAGCCCAGTGAGACGCATCACTACAGTCAAAAGATTTTGCATTCACTTTGAGTGATTACAGCACTCAAGTTATCCACAGGTGACTACTAACTCAAAAGGGCAATTTTTACTGCTGAGTATTGACTTGAATACCAGAGTGCAATGTGGTATTAATTTAACCTGGGCCACATAAGGACGCAGGTGGCACATCCTTACCCACAGTAATGGATGGTATACCCAGTGATAACGAGAAAAAAACAAAAAACAAATAGCATTTTGTTGCACGCAAACTAATTAAATGTTCAAATGTTTGGGGTCAGTAAGATTTTTCTTATGTCTCTTATGTTCACCAAGTCTGCATTTATTTTATTAAAAATAAGAAGTAATATTGTGAAATACTATTACTATTGAAATACTATTGCTACTGTTTACTGTTTTAACATTATAATTGTGGCTACTGTCATTTTTGATCAATTTAATGCATCCTTGCTAATTTCTTTAAAAAAAGCATACTGATGTATATAATATAATATAGTAATTTATTTATTCATTAAAATTTTTTATATATTTAATATTTATGTAAAAATAGATTAATGTAAGGGGAAAAACAACCTGAAAAAAACTATATAGATCCCTTGATTCTGATTGGTCAGTCTGTGCATTCTCTTATAAAATATTCTTGTCACTCAACTATATCATTGTCAGGTGTGGCTGTAGTAAGCACACAATGTAGAAGACTCAGAGAAATAAACTTTAATCGTAAATCCTGGGAGAAACTCAGGAGAACACAACCACGTTAAAATGACAATACCGGACAAAGAACTAAACGAACTGAAGGCTTATACATACACAAGGGAGGATAATCAACAAGTGTTTAACTAATTAATTAATTAACTAGTAACAGGGAACCCAGGCAAACAGGAACAGAACTAAAACCAAACTAAGGGTATGTTTACATGACAACGATTTACTGAAAATGTAAAGATTTTACTTTTTTTTTCTACAAAGACGACAAAATTGTCAAAACGATCTCTGTTCACAAGGATCTGCGAAAACGACTAAAATGCTTTGTTATGCATGCCAGGCCAGTAGTTGCCGATGTCACTTTGCAAAGAAACATTCTCTGACTGTATTCTAGATGACCTTTTTTCCTGTGTTTTCTCCCCTGTTGCTTATTTGGATTGTTTGCCTGCTTTAGACCCTTTGCTCGTTATATGGATTATGATTCTGGATTGTCCCAATAAAGCTCGGAGCAGTTCGTAACAATTTCATAGCTATATTCATGTATTATTCCACAAGAATAATAAGTCAAATAATTTGAACTCAAATGTATGTTTTATTTCCAATATGTCAAATGCAGGTACCTTAGTATTAAATGCAGGTAGCTTGCAGAATACTGTACAAAATATAAAAAAAAACCCTGCCAGCTTCATAACGCACATAAATCAAGTGTGGGTGAAGAGATTGACCTTGCTGTGAACCTTTATTAAAAATGCTCTTTCCTGCTGTCAGTCAGGCTATGGTTAGTCCAGATCAGCTAGAACAGTGTTGTGGTCTGATCCCTGTATTATCAGTCAAAGCTCATGAACATTGCTCTGTATGGCATATATCTGTCTGGTTCAGCTCCCGGACACTATGTAGAGGTGCTCTTTTATCTGTGGGCTCTCCCAGGGCTTTGCTCCTTTTAGAGTGATTACCCAGTATGTAGCACAGTATTGCTTAAATAATGTATAGTTGTTTCCACTATATTATGTTATTTTATTGTCAAAAATTAGTCTTGGCTCCAAAGCATCAGGAAAAAAAATATGCATTCAAATACAGATAAAGCCTTTATCAAACCATTCTCAAAAACAAGGAGATGCAAACATGAGGCAAAACAGTTACTATAGATCTGGACATATCTCTAAGTAACACACAGCCAATGCAGTACTTTCATTCCAAGTTTCAATTCAAAGCAAGGTTTAGACACTCACTGTAATTTTACAGCGTTTTACCGTCCAAGACTGAGTGTGTGTGAGTGTGTTACTAACACCAGTACCATACGTGGAAACTAACCCAATATTTTTAAGCATAAAACATAAGTAAAACAGATGTTCTTGAAGTAAGACGCTCCTGAAGTGAGATTCACTAATTGGATACTATATAAAATACATACCGCAACTGAGACCAAATTCAAATTTTAAAACTTTTCTTTAGTTTCTTTTGAGATGTTTTGGTTTGAGTAAAAACTATGAAATTAATATAAAAATGTTCATCCGACTGGCTTCAATGTTGCATTTCTGTACTGACCCGGTTGCATTTATTCCAATCAGCATCATTAATGCCAGAAGGGAATGTTTGCCATAAAGAGAAACAGTTATTCTAAGGAGCAACATGTATAGTGCTAATACAAGTATAAATCAAAAGAAGTCTGCAGAAAATATCAAGCCCCATCACCATGGAGATCAGTCTGTCCTCATAAATGGATAGAAATAATAAAACATCTAACTGTCAAACAAAAGTGCAATTTTGTTACACTTGATAGAGGTTGTCAGAGTGGATTTAAATGTAATATTCACACAGTTGGTGTCAAGAGTAATACTGAGTTTTACAAGAAAAAAATAACTTTGATTAAAAAAATAGTGTGCAAACAAGGTGAGGAATTAGTCATATGATATTTATGCTTCAGGTGTTTGGCACAGAAAACCCTTGTTGTGTGAATGCAACACCTCTGAAGATAAGTAATCAATCAACAGATTGTGTAATTTTGCTGGGGATGTTTCTCATCTGCTGGTGTGTGGTTTACACAAATTAGGTGTTGTACATTATGCCCTTGGTTGAGGCTAGGTGTTAAGAGCTTTTCCTGTGCTCCTTAACTTGAGAGACACATACTTCACATGTCAGACGGTGCCAGAAATGAGTGCTGGTAGTGTTACTTTATCCTAAAAGCTCTGCTGTCGAATGAGAATGCTGGTTATTTGCTTTCGTTTCCAGCAAAAATGCAAAAAAAGGTGGATCTTGGAAAGCACAACAGCTGGAAAGGGAATCATCATCGCCTGATTTCAAAGCAAGATCTTCTGTTAAAAAAAAAGAAAGATAAAAAGAGCTGTGCTTTATACCCTATAGGCAGGACAACAAGGCTTTAAGAAAGACTACAAGGAGCACATATTTATCCTGTAAGACAGTGGAAAGTGTGAATGCATAAACTCCATTATTTGTCAAAACCGTCAACTTTTTGAAAGTATTGATGACTAAGATATGTTTATATAATAGTGTTCATTATCAGCTTCCTGAACTTTGAGAAGTTCAGCAATTGAATGCGCCCTACTTCGGTTACACTGTCACATTTGCAAGTTTTGAAAGATTTTGACGATGTATTGTATTGCCAGTCCTCTTAGATTTTGTGTCACGAAACACAAATAGATCTCACCGTGGGGTGGACCTTTTTTCCAACACAAATAATCTGAGCTTTGCATTGTACTGCTATCCTTTTGAACAAACTCATATGCAGGGAAAACAAAACAACCAAGGCAATTCATTGATCAAGTAAGCCTGCGAATGAACAAATTTGTGAAACAACAATATACATATCAATCAAAGGGAAGACACAGGGAGAAGTTGAAAGCTTCATAGTGTTCTGGGGTGTTTAATGCATTTTAAACTTTACCTTTGAAAATATAAAACATAGATTTGACAAGCAAGGCTCATTGCAGAATTATTAGGCATGTTGATTTTTCTGATCATATATTTTTTTCCAGGCACATTTTACCAATTCCAAACCACATTAATCTTAATAACTACTATATTTTATTTTTTTAACCATTTATAAATTATTTTATAATTGTTCATGAAGGCTGGAAATGAAAAACACCTTATATTTAGGTGTGCAGAATTATTAGGCATGTTTTCTTTTACAGATAAAATGAGCCAAAAAAGAGATTTAACTCCGACTGAAAAGTAAAAAATTATTAAATGCCCATGAGAAGGATACAATAATGCAATACGAGAAATTGCAGTTAAGGCATGACCATTGGACAGTGAAATGCTCAATGGGTCAGCAGGGTCAGAAAAAAACAGGTGGTGAAGAAAAAACATACTCGGTTACTGACGTAACCTCGGTTCCCTTAGATACGGAACGAGTACTGCGTCGTTCGTCTTATTAATATAAATAAGACAAGACGCTATGGGGAAAACTCCTTTTTCTCAGATTCTGAAGCCTTTATACAATCACGCAGTGAATACTGCACGTCGATTGGTTCAAAAAGTTAAAGAAATTGAACCATTGACGGCGCGGCACGTGTGAGCCAATGGTGAGCGAGGCCGCCGAAATGGGCGGAGACTTGTGCTATAAAAGCGTCTGTTTCACCATGGCAAATCGATTGGTTTCGACTGAAGCGACGCAAGAGGCATCTTCGTGCGTAGCATGGCAAATTACGCAGTACTCGTTCCGTATCTAAGGGAACAGAGGTTATGTTAGTAACCGAGTATGTTCCCTTGCGATACTACACGAGTGCTGCGTTGTTCGTCTTATTAATATAAATAAGACAAGACGCTATGGGGATAATACAATCACGCCGTGCTATGTAAGATAACAACTAAATACAGTGGGAAGCGCTTGACCAAGGGCTCCAAGACACAAGTAATAGTCTTACATCAAATCCCCATCACCAGGACCTCTAGGAGCCTAGTTCATAAATACATGAGGCAGACAGTTGTTACTCCCAGACTAAGTCTGGGATATAACAAGACACATAAGTACAATAGTTTATGCAGAAAGGACCTGCGATTGAAGCACAGGGACCTCTAGATTATAAAATCTAACAAATGTGGACGGTGGGGCCCAGCCGGCCGCCGCACAGATGTCATCAATGGAAACGCCAGATGACCACGCCCATGAGGAGGCCATGCCTCTCGTGGAGTGTGCTCTGACTCCCAAGGGACATTGAAGGCCCAAGGAGGAGTACACAAGAGCTATGGCGTCTACTATCCATCTAGATAGTCTAGGCTTTGTGACCGGAAGACCTTTTGTGCGGCCACCAAAGCAAACAAAGAGCTGCTCCGCCTGTCGAAAAGAGGCGGAGCGATCAATGTAAGTCCTCAGGGCTCTGACAGAACAGAGAAGGTTCAGCTCCTGTTCATCCTGAAATTGAGGAAGGGCAGAGAGAACTACCATCTGCACCCTAAAAGGAGTAGATAGGATTTTTGGAACGTATCCATGTCTAGGTTTCAGGATGACCTTAGAGTCGTTAGGCCCAAACTCAAGACACAAGGGGCTCACAGAGAGTGCCTGTAAGTCTCCCACATGCTTAACCGATGCCAACGCTAGCAGCAAAGCATTTTTTAGTGTCAGGGGTCGAAGGTCAGCAGTCTGGATAGGTTCAAATCGAGGACTTTTAAGGACCCTGAGAACCACAGACAGGTCACAGGTAGGGACCGTGAGGGGACGAGGAGGGTTTAGCCTCCTGGAGTCCTTTAGGAAGCGAACAACAAGGTTGTTTCTTCCTAAAGACTGCCCTGCTATAGGAGCATGTGAAGCTGCTATAGCCGCAACATAGACTTTAAGAGTAGAGGGAGAACGGCCTCTATCCATTAAGTCTTGAAGAAATGACAATATCTGAGATATGCCACAGTTCAGAGGGTCGTCGCCCCGGGTTTTGGACCAGGAGGAGAAGACGGTCCACTTTGAGGCATAGAGGTGCCTTGTAGACAGAGCTCTGGCCTGAGAGATAGTGTTTAAAATGTTCTTAGGGAGGCTTAGAGGCTCCCGTTGAGAAACCACACATGAAGGTCCCACAGTTCGGGCCTGGGTGCCAAATTGTCCCTCTCACTTGGGAGAGGAGGTCTCAGGGGCAATAACCGAGACAGCTCCGAGAAACATGGTTGGGTCCTCCAAAGAGGAGCCACCAGGAGAACCTTGTGTTTGTCTTCTGAACCGAGTGGGGGTGGAGCGACCATTCCTCTGAAGGAAGGTTGCTCCGAGGCAGCATGTCCGCCCCCGCTATACTGAATGTGTGCTCCTCTTAGAGAGAGTAGATTGCACTGAGCCCACTCTAGGATGGTTTTCACCAGAGTGAAGAGGGGTTTTGAAGAGAGGCCGCCCTGGTGCTTTATGAAGGACACCACTGTCATGTTGTCTGCTCTGACTAAGACGTGGTGCCCACCAGAAGAGGAAGAAAGACCTGGAGAGCTTGATATACCACCATCATTTATAGGCGGTTGATATGTAGCTCGCTTTCCAGGCTGCATCAAGCCCCGAAGGCTGGGCGGTTGGCGCACAGTGCTCCCAACCTGTCTTGGAGGCGTCTGTGAAAACAACTTTCCTCTTGTCCATAGCACCTATGGCCACGCCTTGCTTGAACCAGCAAGGGTTCGTCCAAAGGGCCAGGGCTGTGACACATGCCTGGTTCACCCGCGGTTTCAGCCAGAACTGCAGAGGGCGCATATGAAGCAACCCCATCTGCAGAGCTGGAGATGCTGAGCTCATAAGGCCTAGCATCTTCTGAAATGTTTTGAGCGGTAGAAAAACCCCGGTTGTAAATGTTTGCACAAGCTGCTGAATGGCCAGAGCGCGCTCTGGAGTGACTGTGGCCCTCAAAAGGGTTGAGTCTAAAATTATCCCCAGGAACAATTTGCAAAATTGACCCTGAGACCCAAGCACTCTAAGTGGTTGAGGATAATGGATCTGTGGAATATTAGTTCCACCTCTGACTGGGTCAGAACGAGCCAGTCGTCGAGGTAGTTTAGAATGCGCACTCCCATCTGTCTCAGAGGGGAGAGAGCTACATCCATGCACTTCGTGAAAGTGCGAGGGGCCAGAGATAGGCCGAACATATGCCACTTCCTCGAAGGCGAATCTCAAGAACCGCCTGTGATGGGGGGCTATCTGCCTAGTATCATTATAAAGCTCTCAGTCTCATACACAGCACTGTCTAATCCAAATATGCATTTCCTTTGTAGAACTAACCAACCGCGAAAGTTTGCAGCCAAAAACCACATCTGATTGGTTGATGTAAATTTCCCACTACGTGATATGCGCTGCTGCTTCCTTGTGTATTCTCCGCCTCAGAGAAAATGCAGACAATGCGAAATCAGCTCATAAACGTTCACAGAAAAGACCAAGTAGCAAGAGCTAGTAAAAAGAAAGTAAACAACAACAGATTAGACGAGGAAACCCCGTCAGAACTAGATTCAAATAGTTATAGATGGACATGCAACAAACAGGGACAGTTTTTTTTCAATTTTTGTGGCTGTTGTTATGTGTGTTTGTTAAGGTAGTTCTCTTCAGCTTAAGGCTATTGCTATTAATAATTTATTTATTTATCAGTTTTTAAATATTATACACTACTCATTTGCATGTTAAAACATTTATTTACACAAAACTTAATTTAACTTAGATATTTTTTTTCCTATGTTTATGCCAGTAATAAACTGGAGAAGTTTCACAGTGATATCTTGTCATTTAAAAAAAATCCCTATTCACCTGTAGTGTCTCACCTTAAGTTCAGCCACAAGTGGCGCTCCAACACTACCAAGCTGGCCATCGAGCGACCAATGGCCTGTGCTGTTGTCTTCGTGGCGCGCAGTGCCAGATCCGTGGCGTTGCGCAGCTCTCGTGTCGTGTGGCAGAGTCGTGTCCAGCCTCATCCAAGTCCTTTAGTATGCTTGATACACTTGGAGAATCGCCATAGAGTGTAAAGCAGCTGCTGCCTGGCCGTTGGAGGTGTAAGCACGTCCAGCAATGGCCGAGGTGGTGCGGCAAGGTTTGGATGGGTGAGCGGCCTTGGTATTCCAGCCAATGGCGGCACGCGAACACAGATGTGCGGCCACAGCTTCGTCCAGAGGAGGTCGTTTTTCATCAAGGGTGAAGGCGGGTTGAGTATGGCACGCACCATTATTTTGTCAGCTCATCGTGCACTTTAGGAAAGAAGGGTGCTGATCGCTGAGATGGAGTCTGACGTCGTCCAGGCAGGAACCACTTGTCCAAGTGGGTTCTTCAGGCGCAGACCACTCTAAACCGAGCTGTTCAGCAAACTGCTTTTGACAGCACACGATAGAGCTCTGAGTCTGTAGACGCTCTGGTGTCAATCATCTCCAAAGACGGCAAGGGGGCGGGGTCTTGCAGCGAGCCCGACCATTCCTCAGCCTCTGACGCGGCTCGTCATCAGATCCTCCAAACGAAACCAAGTCACTCGTGGCCGCAGAGGGACGTTGGTCCGGAGAGAAGTGGACGGGAGGAACCTCTTCTTGTGGAGAGAGCGAGTCACACGGGGGCTGAGCCGACGTGATAACGCCCTCATCCAAGCGCTTAGATCCTCTGCCCCGCTATTCTTCCCGGGAGGAAGAAAACGGGAGGGCGCAAGGGGCGGGGTCACGTTCTGAAAAGAACGCTATCCACGAGCGCAGAGAGGCGAGACTCATACTCTCGCAGTTAGAGCAGATCGAATCAGCGAGTGCGGCTTCTGCGTGGGATTCGCCCAGACATTGCACGCACTCACTGTGCCCGTCATTAACATTTGCAGTAACGTCGCAGAAAATTTGCTCTTTCTCTTAAAGCTCTATTGAAAGGATACACCGAAGTGCACTCGCTCGGCTGCAGGCGGCTCGTGGGCGAAGCGCTGATCAGGCTGTCACACAGAGGCGCGAGAACAGGGCTGCTTGAGAGCGGCGATCTGATCTGGCTGCTGTAGAGCGGGCGATCAACACTGCACGTGATCGGCGAGCTGAAGAGCTGAGAGTGCTGCGAGCAGGGAGGCGGGCTTCAGAATCGGAGAAAAAGGAGTTTTCCCCATAGCGTCTTGTCTTATTTATATTAATAAGACGAACAACGCAGTACTCGCAAGGGAACATGTTAACTGCAAAAGAATTGAAGTGAAGTGAAGAATTAATTGTGAAACCATCAGGGACCCTCTAGTCTCCAGAACCACACTTTTCCAGAACTGCAACCTACCTGGTGTCTGCAGAAGTGCAAGGTGTCAGGATCTCAGAGACTTAAGTTAGGTAAAGAATCCAAAAAAATGACCCCCACTTAATAAGAATCACAAGCTGAAGTGTTGTAAAATATATGAAGTCATTTTTATAGGCTTTATAGACAGATAGGTTGAGAGTGACTCTTGAAGGAACAGCACCACATCCTCTTGTACCACTGTTTGAATAATTCATCTTCCAGAATCTGGTAGTAAGTTTTGGGAATTAATTTTTAGTCCATCTCTGCAAAACGGACTTCAGGATAGGAGGTGGACTCAAAATGAACTCCCAAAACTTACTGCCAGATTCTGGAAGATGAATTCTTCAAACTTGAACTTCTATAAAGCCTATAAAAAAACAGTCTTCTGTATTCACAACACTTCTTCATGTATTTTACAACACTTCAGCTTTTTATTATGTGGGCGTCATTTTTTAAGGATTCTTTACCTAACTTAAGTCTCTGATATCCTGACACCTTGCACTTCTGCAGACGCCAGGTAGGTTGCAGTTCTGGAAAATGGTGGCGCTGGAGACTAAAGGGTTCCTGATGGTTTCACACTTAATTCTTCACCTTAATTCTTTTGCAGTTAACGTCTTTTCTTCACCACCTATTTTTTGTCTGACCCAATGAGCATTTCACTGTCCAATGGTCATGCCTTAACTGCAATTTCTAGTATTGCATTAGTATTGTATCCTTCTCATAGGCATTTAATTTCATGGGCATTTTTAACTTTTCAGTCGGAGTTAAATCTCTTTTTTTGGCTCATTTTATCTGTAAAAGAAAACATGCCTAATTTTTCTGTTTATTCTAAGTACATGGTGCAGTTGTATGGTCTGGCCATTTAAATGCTCAAGCTGTTTAAAGAAGGATAGATTCTGATTGGCTGCCAAATGTTTTGATCGTTTATCAGCTGGAAAAAAAACGCTCTGAAAGTATTCCAACAATATTGTTTCTCGATGGTGTTATAGTTGTGTTGTGGACTCTGCTATTCTTTTAAATTTAGAACAATTTTTACAACTATATCTTTATCATTATCTTTATCGTTGCAAGCTTGCAGATCTGCCTCCATATAATCAACAACTACTTTCATTTCATCACGAATTTAAGGGGCAGAACAATATGGATTTGCATTCAGTGACCTTAGCCTGACTAAACAGCAAAAGAAAAAAATTCACCAACCACAGTTTGTTTTAATTTTACATGCCATTTACTGGTGGAGTTATGAAATAGATCATACCACAATAAAAGACCGGCCTAAAAATAATTTAAGTAATTGTGCGGCAGGTTCTGTGAATGGGTGCACAGAAAGCACCATAAAATATCAAAAATGTGCCACGAAACGTAGTTCTTTCAGTCTGTTGGTCTTGGCAAGTGGACCAAATCTGGCTCTACAATACACACCAACAGTAATACCATCTCCAAACCAAATTATAACCTTATTTTAACCAAATTTTGTTATGTTTTGGATCAATCAAATATAAATCTACTGAAAATAATTTCATCAACACACACACACACACACACACACACACACACACACACACACACACACACACACACACACACACATTTATGAACACCTTAAAGTATATTACAATGTATTTATATGAATTAGAAGAGTTTAGGCAGTCTAAAATATGGAACTGGCCCTTTAAATGCCAGGGGGTGAGCATGATTTGGTTTGCTGATGTAAATGCAAGTACATGTAGACACTTCAATGCTAAGTAGACAAAAACCTTCAGCACATTTTCCTCTCACTTTCCTCTATTGATCCTCTTGGATAACCTCTTGGATAGAACTATAAGTGTCCAGTTATCTGCAATGTTTCCAACTCATTATTGGATTTAGGTTGTCATAACATTCCCTATCTCTGAGCTGTTCCCTCCTCCTCAGAGTGAGAGAGAGTGAGGATTGAACCTTTGCTTAAATGTTTCTATTGTGTCTTCAGCATAATTGCTTTGTGTTTACAAGGACACAACGGTCAGAGATAACCCACCACGGCCTGTGTGTGTGTGTGCGTGCGCGCGAGTGCGTCGCTGCCTCAATATAATGGATTTGGCCTTTCCTTCTGTCTTACCTTGTACTTTCATGTATACAACTTCACACGTATTAGAGGACAACACACAGAGAGGATTTTATCAGCACAGCTCCAGAAACCTCTCTAATCTTAACCTGTGTCCATATCTTTATTTCCATTCCGGGCTTTACGATTGTGTCCTCTCTATTCCAGTGTGTCTTCAACATCTGAAGTACCACATTCACGCTATCTGCCTCTGCTTTAGATAACTCATTGATTCCTTTTGCTTTATTTATAAAGGATTAATTTCAGGGATGGTGTACATTTTTATTGCAATCATTACTAAGGACATTTGCGGCAACTCAGCGGTCTGGTTAGTGCTTTTTAATGAAGTCAAAAGAGCCAGCGCAGAAACACAAATGAATAGCGGTTATAGACTCAATGTCAACTCTAGACATATAATGCTAGCTCAAACCGCACACCCAAAAATAGAATCAATATGAAGCTCTATCTATAAATGAATCATGGATCCTGCCTTACTGTATTAAATTAATACAGGTTTATAAAGATGAGCAAGCTTACAGTAGGCCTATGTCTTATTTTAACTGAAATGGCATACTATTCTTACTTTCATATGCTGTTGATTTTACTGTAAAGTCTTTGCAAGTGAAAATTCATTGTGTTTACTGATGTTTAAAGTCCCCATTAAATCAAAATTTAAGTTGTTTGGCTTTTAGTATGAATATGTTAGCCTTAAGGTTATTTAAGCTAGTGTGCTCCAAAACAATGACAAAATATAAGTATAAAAATATAAATAGGAGCGTTCAAAATTTACAGTCTCTCATTTCTGCCAATATGGATCAACGATTTTGATTACATCACTCTGCACTTCAGCTTCTCTGTCCAATCAAATTGCTCTCTAGAATCTGAAGTGTCCCGCTTTTACACTATAAATAGAAGTTGCATCTGAAATCTGTCACTTGTTCACACAATTACTATTTTCTATATGCTGAATGGCATAATGCACTATATAGGGGATAGGGGACAACTAGGAGGAGAACAGTAAGATAGACTCTCCATTAGAAACAGTACTGGCGAGTGGAAGGGATAACACCGGTGCCATGCACCATGATGCACCAACATAAATCTTGTTACCTTGCTAATAAATTGTGTTTTCACTATAGTTTGGATATTAATATCCGCTACAGAGTTGATAGTTACGTCTCATTCAAATGAACGCAGGACGATCCATTTATTCGGCCGTAAAATAAGTGACTTAAAATAAGTGACTGTTTGAATTGGAGTCAAGACAAAGACTGTATGTCAGGACAGCAAAAACATCAGACAACACTGGAATCAATTGACTTCCTGTAGGAGTATAAATTACACACTTTTCAAACTACAAATCCTCAGCATGATTATGTTTTGCTTTAGTAACAGTTTCAAATTAAATCTAAAAGGGGAATCTATTACAGTCTAATAGTAAGACTGTGGCTGTCATAAGCTGTCAAATACGACTTTGCCGAGCTCAACGGCTCTGATAAACTAAACACTATTGGCTATTTTTAAAAAAGGATACTGTATATGCTCCGCCCTGTCTTCCTGTTTCAGTGGAAATTATGTCAACACATTGAATAATGCTGTGTTTCATGGCACTTCAGTGGGCCTTTAATATCTGGGGTCTCAATGTAATGTTTTAGAGGGAGGGTTTTTGAAGCATGGCATCAGTCCCCTCAAGGCACGTCGGTTCTCTTGGTGGCCATCTTGGTAATGCACCCATAGCAGTTATTTTCTGTCTAGGTCATTTTAAGTACAGCTCCTGTGTAGTAACTGAGAGTGAACCTGACACAAATGACTCCTTCAGAACTGTGAAAAGAGCCACTCCAAATCGAAATCGACACTCCAGACCCTAAATTAGATAATGTGTCATTTTGAGACCATGAATGCTTGTAAAGAGATAATCCCAACCAGGGAAAAACCACTTAAGATGTCAACGTTATGCCATTTTTAAAAGACGGATTGGTTTGAAGATGGCATAACTTCCACAAGGAAAATGCCAAAGATTGTTTAACCCCCAAAACAGTAACTTAAAACAGACCTTCTTCCTTTTTTTAAAGACCTCTGAGTGACCTCTTAAACACAGGATTGAAGTCTCTTAAAAAAACTCAGAGACTGCTTTTACATGATGAAAATGCATCAGATCATTCTAAAATAATGCTAGATGGGCTTATAATCAAACATCGTTCAACTGCATAATTCTATGTCTACATCTTAGATATGTGACTATAAGATCACACAAGTCATGCAATTGTTAACACTATTGAATGGTTTAAAGGAAGCATGGAGTGTTTGATATCAGTGTGAATGTCTTCTCACCTCTTAAATTATTTTGTGAGTCAAATCTATGTAAAATTTATCATGTTCTTATTATAGAAATCATGTCTAAATTTTACTCTGCTAATAGTGGGAAAGTTAAGAGACCATGTAATAACATGTCATTTATGTGAAATGTCAAAGATGATACATAATTAGTCAGAATTCCTCAAAGAGGCTGGACAAACGTTTTGAGTTAAAACCTCAGGACACAAACAAATAATTAGACAAAGTAGATGAGGAGATCATATTTAGGAGAGGAATATGGGTTAATAGCTTTATTCAAGCTTTATTCAATTTACTTTTCTTCCTTTTGCTTTGTTTCTTTTATTTTCAGTTGAGAGTTTCGTGACAATAACGTATGTCAGGACACTGGATCAATCATATACAATCATATTTGACTTCTTGTAGCTCAAATAATGCTAAAAACACTAGTTTCCGACCCACTTTTGGGTCGCGACACACCTGTTGAGAAACACTGTTTTGTATTAAACAAACTAGGGTGAATTGCCCTAAAGTGGGACACTGCCTAATGAGGGACACCTAAGGTCTAGTGTTAGGTCCCCCATAAATACATGAATGCCAGTTAAACTATAGGCAAGCCAAAGTGGGGGTGTCATGTGCTCAAAATCACATGAACTCTCAAATGTCCAGTCATATATGAAGATGGAGCAATCATCAAACAGAAAGCACCTTGTGTGAAACCACCCAAAGGTCAGTGACAGAGTTTTGACAAACTTGATATTAAGGAGTATAAATTAATGTTACACAAAACAGTCCTGCTACTTAGTGGCCTAATGTGCTTACGAAATGTTTGTCCATCAAAAAATAGTATAACTTTGTATGTATAAACTATATATATTTTTATCTAGTGTCCCACTTTAGTAAATGTGGTTTCAAAAAGTGTGACAGTATGATTAGCCTAATGTGGGACAGTACTTCAGTCAGTCAAACTTTACAGGATTTTAGTGTTGTTATGCAATATTAGAATGCTGTTGCAGATGTTTATGGTCATGGGAAATTTTTACTCTTGGGGGATGGCGGTTTGAAGGCTTTTTGTGTGTGTGTGTGTGTGTGTGTGAAGGAAGTAGGTGTATTAAAATGAAAAAAAAAAGCTCTGAATTTAAGAACTCAGTAGAAAACCAATAAAGCCATTCCACTTTATTTTATGCATCTAATGATTAATTCAATGAAATGTATTTCAGATCACAATGGCAAAGGTGAGAAAGACAGGGAGAGATTGTCAGACGCAGAAAGAGAGAGAGAGGCAGAATCAGGGAAAGGATAAGAGAAAGAAACTAAATCAGTGGAGGCAGGATGCGAAAAACGCGATTGGCTCTTTTGATTTGATGGCAAGACTTCCATTTCTCCTGCCGCTATCTATATGTACATTATGACTTTTCCTATTACTATTTTAACTTTTTAATATAAAGTTTGTCTTCTGGTATTAAGATGAAATTTTGTTATTGGTAAGTTTTCATAAATCAGATACAGTACTTTGTACTTGATGTTAATTTACACAGTTTAGGGGTGCATGGTAGATTTCTAAAGTACTCTTTTCTACAGTATAAATGCTCTTCATTTTCTCAGGTGATTTCCAACTGCTTATTGTGTCTCCACTTTTTTGTGTGTTTCTCAAATTACCTAAGTCTAAATTCAGTGTACCAGCTTGGTGTAACAGGGCATAATTAGACACGGTGGGATAGGGTGGGAGGATGGGTTGAATTTAGTTTGAAACATGATGGGTGATAATGCTATGCAAGTCTTAAACAAAACTGTCTCTGCAGACATGAAATCAGCATCTCACAACGGAAGAAAGAAACTAGGAAAGTCTATAAAGAGAGCCAGTATTTAATAAATTGCTAGCATACTGTTTCTTGTATCTTCACTGTTTATGATTGTCTTTCACGCTCTCTCTTTCTCTCCCCTTTTAAATCATGAGGCACTCAGATGATCGATGTGGATGAGGGGAGTTGTGATTGTTTGTGTTGAGATGTCACAGCGTGGTGACACTGATGTCTTTTTCTCTAGCCGTGGGCCAGCGTTAACGAGACATGTCCCAGAATTCAATTCAACAGACATTTCCCTGCCCATCATTTCTCACCCTCTGGTGTTTATATTTGGCTTTATTGTATGATTTGTAGCAATCAAAATATCATAAAAATAATACAGATGTCAATAATGGTGGTTGTTTAATGTGCTAAAATTAATTATGTTGTGGTGAGAAAGGAAATTATTTCTTGAAATAGTTGAAATACTGCAAGGTGGACAATTTAAGTAATAAGCAGTGATTATAATGTGTGGGTGAATATATGCAACTAAAGGTTCTCAATGGCTTCTATAGCCTTAAATTTGTCATCTAAATGTTTTTTTTTTTTTCTATGACCATACTTTTGTGGTTAACTGTAGAAGAATTTACTTGCCAGACTAAAATAAGTCAAATATTGTCGTATTAATATGTGTTTTTTTATCTCTATGTAGCTAATATTTTAAAGGGGTCATGAACTGCGTTGTTTTATTGTTTTATGATGTTTCCTGTTTCCAAAAATTTTCATAATTTATAAATAAAAGGCATTTTTCCTACCCTGATTTTAGCCTCTGGTTTGAACGCTCTCCAACTAAGAGAAACAACGCAAGTTGACATTTAGTCACTGGTTTGATTTACTGACACACAGATAAAGAACATCTGACTCTAGGCTACATGAATCATTACATTTCAGATCAGGCATTAGAATGAACACAGTTACTTACATGTTGCATTACTGTCGATCCCAGGCACTGCACAATATTTTATAATCCTCAACGGCATGTTTATTGCTTGGTAGCTCGATCTGGTTTAACACTAGGCCTATGTTACATGCACGAATGGGTGGGCGGGGCTAAACAGGCAGTGATGAAGTAGGCGTTGATATTCTTCTGCAGAGGCGGTGTTTCACCACACTCTGACGTCACAGCCTGGCACATTTTGAGATCGAGCGTTTGACGGGCCTGGTGTCAATAAAAGCTTTTCTTTGAATAACAAGGAAGTTTTCAGCTCCGAAACTTACAGGATATTATTATATCCCGATGAACTTTTATATATTAAAGGCTGAATGAAAAGTTGATTCTCAATTCATGACCCCTTTAATGTTGTTTTGTGTTGTAATGTTTAATATTTAAAACAAGTTAATTAAAAATCTTTTGGGATTACTCAAGTGTGAGGCTATCCTAAATTTCCGAAGTTAAAAAAGTAAAAATATTTTATTATTATTATTTTGTTAAGAATTCTTTGTATTCTTTTGGGGAATTAATGTGAAACATTCTTAAAAATATTCTGAAACAGAATATTCTTTTTATTTATTTATTAGACAACAGGGAAAAAATTTTTTAAAGGGGTAGTTCACCCAAAAATTCTGTCATTAATTACCACCTCATGTCGTTGCAAACGGAATTTTTGGGTGAACTAACCCTTTAAGAATGCTTTATTAATGTCATTTTATTAACATAACCTTTTATTACGTTAGATTTCTAGTTTCTTTTTGGATTTCGTAAAAGTGTGAAATGGAACTGCTGCTTCAACCGAGCAACTGCCTTTGAAATGAAAGGAATTTTTAATGGATGGCTTTCTCCAAGTATTGTAGACCTTTTTTTCTAGCAATGTTTAAATAAGAACTTCACCACAGTCTTTATTGGTAGTTAATGCTTTTCTTGACTTCACTGTGTTTAAGTGCATTTTGTGCTCTTTTTCTTTGTTTTTTGTACTGTGTGACTGATGAAAGAAAAGCAACAGTGCTCACAGCACTGCAGAAGAAGGTGATTGAGTCCACCTCAGTTTGGTGCAGACATATCCATCCTTCTAATAGGTCTTATTCAGTGTTCGGTCCTGCGGGAGACAAACAGGGAAACAAGCCTTGTCCGAGACCTCCAGTCATCTTTACAGGTCCTGTGTCCTCTCTCTCCCTCAACTCTCTGCGGACCTCAGTTAGTCTTGGTGGAGGAGTATATATGAGCTGCCAGTTTAACTAAGGTTCACATTCTAAAATGTTTTTCCCCTGGTCAAGAAGGAATGGAGCAAATGAAGAGTATAAAGAAAGAAAACAAGACAGACATGAGTAAGGAAATGAGAGAAGAGGTTAAGGGTTTGCTTTTGGCCTGTGATTGTAAAAAACAGATTTCAGCAAATGTGAAGAGAAATCACATAATCAGATGAGTGCCAACAGCTGAGATAATTGCAGATTTAATGTGGGCTGAGATGAAAGTCTTGGCCGAAGCCCCACTAAATATGGTCTAGCAACATTTCTATGAGGGCATATTTAATTTGACGCACATGAAAACGAAGCTGTGCGGGATAGGCATAGTTTATTGTATCAATGTCAAATTTGTTTTGGTTTTTTGGGTTCGGCATGGATATTCATTTTGATTTTTACTGTGAATAGACCCTTCATCAGCAATTCATTTAGATTTTTTTCCATTGTGCTTCCTTATTGACCAAAGTTTAAGGCACTATGTCATGTATCCTCTGCAGAATTGCACTGTGAACACTTTCATCCAAGATGTTGGATTAAGTCAAAGGTATTGGTAGAAAATAAGTCAATTTAATTAGGAAATGTGCTCTTTTACCCAATATTTTTGTGGATAATTTTGGGCTTATTAACATATTATTAGCTTAGCAACATAATGTCAGACTCTATTGGAAGGCATTAATCACATTTTATTTTGTGTACAGGGCAGTATTGTTGTCCTGTTTTTACACTGGGCATGTTTGTTGTGGTCTGAGTCCAAGCATGATTGTTCCCGATAGGGGTTGCACAGATTAGTCAACTTTAATGCTCTGCTATGATGCTTTAAGCTTGACGTTGACTAGGCAATGGTCATTGCCTATAGAGGGCACAACAGTATAAGACATCTTTGAAGTCCATTTTTACGCTCAGTTTCCAAACAGTTAAAATGATAAATAAATGCATACTCCACAAGATATGTTTGAATATACCATCTAAATGCTCAAAATTGCTCGGGAGAATGCACGTTTTAAACAGATTATTGTACATGTAATCACCATTCTAAACTAATGCGCTGCTGCATTGTAATGCACACACATACAGTGCACATCACACGCAGATTGCGTGCACACAAAATCATTCAAGTAGCACAAATGTATTGTCAACACTGTTCCTTGATTTATCAATAAAATAGCTTAGAAACGGGAAATGGCATCTATATCGTATTAACTTAGTTGAGAGACACTGCCAGGTGAATTCACACACAATCGCTCTCTCACTAATTCATATAAATGTAATCTTTAATGTGCTTCTTTATCTGTATCTGATTTAGAACGAGCAGAAACCTGTGAGAAATATAACTACTCAGACAAAAGAACTGATAAAAATAAGCTGTTATGTAGGAGTAATGTCTGTGCACAAGGCTACCCGCATTCAAAACTCAGCTTGAGGCTCACGGTGCGTCCCAATTCGCATACTATCGGTCTTAAATAGTATTCGAAAATAGAATTAGTATGTCCCAAATTGTAGTATGTTGAAAAGAGTATTCCAAAGATACCCGGATGGTCTACTATTTCTGATATTCTGCAGATCCATGCAAATACCAACAGATAAAAAATCAAAACCTGACTGCTTCTGCTAGAAATCGCATAATGGGCCGTGGTTGGATCTTTCATCAGGACAAGGATCCAAAACAAACATCAAAATCAACACACAAATATGTCACTGAGCACAAAATGAAGCTTCTGCCATGACCATCCGAGTTCCCTGACATGAACCCTATAGAAAATGAGTGGGGTGAACTGAAGAGAAGAAGCAACAACATGGAGCTGGGAATCTGAAGGATCTGGAGAGATTCTGTATGGAGGAATGGTCTCTGATCTCTTGTCAGGTGCTGTCCAAACTCATCAGGCATTATAGGAGAAGACTCAGAGCTGTTATCTTGGCAAAAGGAGGTTGCAAAAAGTATTTAATAAAAGGGTACCAATAATTATGGCCAACGTGTTTTGAACAAAAGCATTTATTTCATAATGTGATTTACCCCCTACTTTCAATGGTTTTGCACATTTTTAAAAGATAAACATTGCAGATTTATTTTTACAGCCATCTTTGATCATACCAGGGGTGCCAATAATTCTGATCACAGCTGTATATGTCGACTTTTAAAAAATCCAAAGTCGTTCAACCCCTAGTTCCCGACAGGAATTATCTGTCATTTAAAGCATCAAAGCTTCACACAAATTACCTGCAAATTACCATTACATGCAACACAATATACACATGGTTTTGTAAGCTTACCATTATACAAACACATATATATATCCTGTGACAGCTAAAATTCAATGCACAATTAAATCGCATTTTGTTCTCTGAATCAAAAATATATATGAAAACGCTGTTGCATCTATGATAACTTTTGAGACTTATTTTGTGGAGCTCTTTAGTCGGTTAAAGGGCTGAAAAGAGTGGTTACATGGATGAATCACGTTTGTGTCGAAGACTCAGGATCTATTGAAGAGAACTTATGCAATGCAGAAACTCTTAAAAAGCAAAAACAAACACTAGTTTTTGATCCATTGATGCATCTCTCACTTACTGTATGCGATTTCACTGTTTGAAGCACCAGTCAGGGGAAAATTCAACGCGTGCTGTCATGAATAATTAAGAAAAAACACCTCACAACCTATGACATTGACATGAAGAATTTAAACCCGGAAATTGAAAATAGAGCAAAGAGGTTTAAAATTAACTAGTTTTCTCCCAGATTCAAAACAGATGGTAACATTGTCTTATATGATGTTCAACACACATAACTCAGAAAAAATCTCAGAAAATTTGGTTTAGGGTTTCATGGCCCTCTAAATAAAGCCCATCACTCTGCATCTGAGTCCTTGCTTCATCTCTTCACAAAATCTCTTCACTCTTCTTTTTTGTGACATCACTTTTTACTTCTCAAGCTTTCTTGCTGCATAAAACCAGGTAACAAAACTTAAATTTGTTATTTCGAAAAGACTACTTCAGGACCCTAACTCTAACTAACCTTGCACCCTGTCTCTCAGCCTCAGAGGAGAACAAGAACAGGCTCTCCTTCAGTGCTTACTTAGAATAGGGTGGACATTGTGTGCTCAACAGAAAAAGAAAAAAAAGAAAGAAACCTAGTGCAGCAACCACTTTTAAGTATGTCACTCTGAGTAATTTTAGATATTTCCTCTGAATGAAATGATTAAAAGAGCAGAAGGACAAGTGTTTTCTGCACACTCAAATAACTGAATAAAAAGCCTGAGGGAATACAAAGGCCAGGGTGCACGGTGAACCTTTTCTTTCACTTGTTCGCGGAGTCCTCTAAATCTGTGGCTCTCAACTGGTTTTGCTTCAGGACCCAGATTTAGACACCAAGGTACCAAAGTAGTTTATTGTATAAAATTAAATTTAGATTTGTTTATGCATTTGGTAGCCATTCTAGCCAATAATTCACCACATATTCATCCTCATTGCGAGTTAATCCATATGTACGGTAGCATTGGTTGTATTTTATGTATGTATGTATGTGGATAATGAAGCATGACACAATATGTCCATGTTGGCATTTGGCTACTTCAGCTAGCTCCTGCCAAATCAAGGGTCCTGCTTTTGGAGAGCCAATGTCCTGTAGAGTTTAACTCCAATTCTAATTAAACACACCTGAACCAGCTAATCAAGGTCTTCAGAATTACTATAAACTCCCAGGCAAGTGTGTTTTTGGCAGGTTGGAGCCCAAATCTGCAGGATATTGGCCCTGCAAGAGCAGGATTGGACACTCCCGCACTAAATGTCAGGTGAATTTGCTCTAGAAAAATCAGTCAGGTTTGATTGGAAGCAAAGCCCTTGACATCAATATCGTAAGAGATATGAAGTGTTTTCTCCTTCCTTTCAAAGCATTTAATCTGCTAACCAGTTAGTTTTAAAACTATTTAAAGCATTTTAAAACTATTTTAAATAAATATTTCACCCAAAAATAACAGTTCTACCTTTTACTCTCCCCCAAATTTGTATGATTTTGTTTGCACTATTTTCAATATCTTCTTTATGTATTCCACATATAGAATAAAATAGAGAGAGTGAGTAAATTACACAATTTTCATTTTTGCATTAACTTTCCTTTTAAGATTATAAATGGTTTCATTTTTTTTTTAAATTATGAATTCAACTAATTAGGTTTTACAGTGTGTCTTTAAAGTTAGTAATGTAACATTCAGTCATTTGATACCAGTCCTTGAATAGGTGTATCAGATAAGGATGACTCAATTCGCTCGCTTTCATCAGCTCAGGGTTTATCAGAAAAGTGCTGTAATATAAATATAAATATTTCAATTGACGGCATGTGTGCACATGAATTCAGGTTGTATGTGCCGCTTTTAAATTCTTTTTGAGGATCTTTGCATCTTACTTTGACAAGTTTGAATTTAGTTCAGTGACACACAGCATGAATATTCATATCAATCTGAATACCTGAGGAAGTAATTAAAGCCTGTTTTGTTTCTTTATAGCAGCAGAATCAGTTCAGTGTAAATTTTAAGTTTCAATGCAAACCCACTTGTTAATGCAACAAGGTGTTAATTGTACAACACAGACCTACTGTAACTTATGTTTAAATTGAAAAGGCATGATGCACAGATATAAGAGAGGGGAAACAAAGTATTAAAAAATGCAGACAACTTTCTTTTGTTCCCTTTCAGTCAGTACACTACGAGTTACGTCAGTTACTGACGGAATGGGGGTTTCGCCTAGAAGCCAATCGCCTTTGAGCTCTACAAAACGAGCCAATGGCATGAAAATGCCATGGGTCTGCGGAATTTGCATGCCGCAACCCCGCCCCACGGCGTGGGTATAAAGGGCGTTGCGTGGCAATCTCGCATTATGTTTCTGCTTCAGAGCCGAGTTTACTGCCTGAGCGCTTTCCTCTTCAAGACGAGTTTCTCTCCAGAGTGTTGGTGTTACGGCACGTTCCAGCGAGTTCCGCATTTCCTGTCTGATCTGTGCAGTGATCGAGCACAGCGTGCGCGTTCTCCCTGGGTGCTTCGGCATTCTGCAGAGTTTTCACTCCTCTCTAAAAGAGCTGCACGTGGCACGTCTTTTTAAAGATGGCTCGCCCGTGCTCCGTTTCTGGGTGCGGTCGACTGGTACCTCCGTTCGATGGTCATGATCGCTGTTTGGCGTGCTTGGGCCTCGTGCACACTGAACGCGCGTTCATGGATGAGTCATGTTCTCACTGCGGGAACATGACCATCTCAGTGTTGCGATCGAGACTCCATGATCTCCGTAATGGGGGGAGAGTCCCCTCTACCACACCCCAATCTACTTCCTCCACTGGAGGGGGTACTTTGGCTGGTGGTCAGGGTGATCTGAGGGTTACGGTGTGGAACAACCCGACGAATCCTCCTCGGGCCACACCCCCCTCCTGCACACTGCAACCCGTGGTGTTGCCTGATGAGGGCGCCGGGGCTTCCCGTTCGGGGCCCTGCGTTTCATTTGGCGCACCCGCGGAGGATGCTATGTCGATCGCCGCATCACAAGGTGGGCTGGACTCCTCCGGAGATGACGATTCGGCTATGTTGCCTCCTTCGGGAGTCCCAGCATTGCCCGAGTCCGATCCGGAACTCACAGCCATGCTTGCCCGGGCGGCCGAGACGATTGGGCTTGTGTGGAAACCTCCGCCATGTCCCGAGCGTTCCCGGCTAGATGATTGGTATCTGGGGGCGGCCCGTGCCGAAGGCGCCCGTCAGCCCCCAGTGCCTTTCTTCCCGGAAGTGCATGAAGAGGTGTCGAAATCGTGGAAGTCTCCCCTGACTTTTCGCGATCGCTCGGCAACCACTTCCGCCTTCACTGCCCTCGATGGCGGCGCGGTGAAAGGGTACAGTTGCGATGCAACTGTGTCCTCAGAGTGCTTCGACATGGCGCGGTGACCCAAAGCACCCGTCCAAAGCCTGTAGATTCACGTCCACGTTGACGGCGAAGACCTACAGAGCTGCGGGCCATGCCGCGTCCGCCCTGCATGCCATGGCCACCCTACAGGTCTATCAGGCCAAGGTGCTCATGGACATGCACGAGGGCAATGCTGACCCTGCATTAATGCAGGAGTTGCGGACGGCCACCGACCTCGCTCTACGAGCGACGAAGGTGTCCGCTCGCTCTCTTGGTCAGGTGATGTCCACTTCGGTGGTCCAGGAGCGACATCTATGGCTCAACCTGGCTGATATGAGAGAATCTGAGCGGACACGTTTCCTCAATTCTCCCATTTCCCAGGATGGGCTATTCGGCGGGGCGGTCGAGGACTTCGCCCAACAGTTCTCGACCGCTCAGAAGCAGACTGAGGCAATTAAACACATTCTGCCCCGGCGCCCAGCTGCTGCCTCCACCCAGCCGCCGGCTCAGATGCCTCAGTGTGCTCCCCGCCGAGGCCGCCCCCCTGCGACTCCCGCCCCTCCTGCCCGGCCCCAGCAGCAGCCTTCACCCGGGCCGAGGCGTGGAGGACGTCGCAGAGAGTCCGCTACACCGTAGTGGGTGGCAATGCCCCTGTCATGCGTGCGGAGGTCGACACCCTACTGGCGAAGGGTGCAAAAAAAGATCGTCCCTCCAGCCGAGATGAAGTCCGGCTTCTACAGCCCTTACTTCATTGTACCCAAGAAAACCGGTGGGTTACGGCCAATCCTGGACCTGCGCGTCTTGAACCGAACCCTGCACAGGCTTCCATTCAAGATGTTGACAGCCAAACGCATTTTCGAGTGCGTTCGTCCCTCGGATTGGTTTGCAGCGATCGACCTGAAGGACGCGTACTTTCATGTCTCCGTTCTTCCTCGACACAGACCGTTTCTACGGTTTGCCTTCGAGGGGCAGGCATATCAGTACACGGTTCTCCCCTTCGGGCTAGCCCTGTCCCCTCGCGTCTTTACGAAGATTGTCGAGGCAGCCCTTGTGCCGCTCAGGCAACACGGGGTTCGCATCCTGAACTATCTCGACGACTGGCTGATTCTAGGCCACTCTCGGGATCAGGTCTGCAAACACAGGGATCTGGTGCTTCAGCACCTCGCCCGTCTGGGCCTTCGGGTCAACTGGGAAAAGAGCAAACTCTCCCCAGCGCAGAGGATCTCTTTTTTTTCGGTATGGAAATCGACTCGGTCGCCATGTTCGCGCAGCTTACGAGCGAGCGCGCGCAGTCTCTGCTGACTTGTCTTCGCCAGTTCGAGGGCAAGAGTGCGGTTCCACTGAAACTTTTTCAGAGGCTCCTGGGGCATATGGCGTCAGCAGCCGCAGTGACCCTGCTTGGTCTGCTCCATATGAGACCCCTTCAGCACTGGCTCTGCGATCGAGTCCCGAGATGGGCATGGCAACACGGCACCCTCCAGGTCCCAGTGACCCGAGCCTGCCGTCAGACCTTCACCCCGTGGTCGAACCTCAGCTTTCTACGGGCAGGTGTTCCCCTAGAACGAGTTTCCAGGCATGTTGTTGTCACAACAGATGCCTCTTCCACGGGCTGGGGCGCCATGTGCAAGGGACATGCTGCCGTGGGCTCCTGGATAGGACCCCAGCGCCTATGGCATGTCAATTGCCTCGAGTTGCTGGCCGTACGTCTTGCCCTGCACCGCTTTCGAGCCCCGCTCAAGGACAAACACGTTCTGGTCCGTTCAGACAGCACGGCGACAGTAGCGTACATCAACCGACAAGGTGGTCTACGCTCCCGCCGGATGTCGCAACTCGCCCGCCATCTCCTCCTATGGAGTCAGAAGCATCTGAGGTCGCTTCGTGCCGTTCACATCCCGGGAGACCTGAACTGCGCAGCCGACGAGCTGTCGCGGTTCCAGCCGCTCCCGGGGGAATGGAGACTCCATCCCCAGACGGTTCAGCTGATTTGGGAACAGTTTGGCGACGCACAGATAGATCTGTTTGCCTCCCGCGACTCTTCCCATTGCTGCTATTCCCTGACCGAGGGGACCCTCGGCACGGATGCACTAGCGCACAGCTGGCAGCGGGGCCCACGCAAATATGCGTTTCCCCCAGTGAGCCTTCTCGCACAGGTTCTGTGCAAGATCAGGGAGGACAGGGAGCAGGTCCTTTTGGTCGCCCCATATTGGCCCGGCCGGACCTGGTTCTCAGAACTTGTACTCCTTGCGACAGCACCTCCCTGGTCGATCCCTCTGAGACAGGACCTCCTGTCTCAGAGACGGGGCACCATATGGCACCCGCGTCCCGACCTGTGGAACCTCCACGTGTGGAACCTGGACGGGACGCGGCAGGTTTGAGTACCCTGCCACCTCAGGTGGCGGCTACCATCCCTTCCGCTAGAGCCCTGTCTACCAGACAGGCCTATGCGTTGAAGTGGAACCTCTTCGTCACCTGGTGCTCCTCTCGGCGAGAGGACCCCAGAAGATGCTCGATCGGGTCCGTGCTCTCCTTCCTCCAGGAAGGGTTGGAGCGAAGGCTGTCTCCCTCCACCCTGAAGGTCTATGTGGCTGCTATTTCAGCCCATCATGACCTGGTGGATTCTAAAACGGTTGGACAGCACGACCTGGTCAGCAGGTTCCTCAGAGGTGCGAGGAGGTTAAATCCTTCTCGCCCACCTCAGGTACCCTCTTGGGACCTAGCAGTGGTCTTAGCTGCCCTGCAAAAGGCTCCCTTTGAGCCATTGCAGTCAGTCGAGCTGAAGTTCCTTTCATTGAAAGTGGCGCTCCTGACTGCTTTGGCCTCCATCAAGAGGGTAGGGGACCTGCAGGCATTTTCGGTTGACGAAGCGTGCCTGGAATTCGGGCCGGCCAATTCTCACGTCATCCTGAGACCCCGGCCTGGATACGTGCCCAAGGTTCCCACCACTCCCTTCAGGGACCAGGTGGTGAACCTGCAAGCGCTGCCCTTGGAGGAGGCAGACCCAGCCTTGGCACTGCTCTGTCCAGTACGCGCCCTTCGCGCTTACGTAGACCGGACGCAGTGTTTCAGGACCTCAGACCAGCTCTTGTCTGTTACGGAGGGCAGCAGAAAGGGAAGGCTCTCTCCAAGCAGAGGTTGTCCCACTGGATAGTGGACGCCATTGTCCTGGCATATCAAGTCCAGGGCATGCCATGCCCCCTCGGGGTAAGAGCACACTCCACCAGGAGTGTTGCCTCCTCTTGGGCTCTAGCGCATGGCGCCTCGCTAACAGACATTGTAGAGCTGCAGGCTGGGCGACACCCAACACATTCGCAAGATTTTATAATCTCCGAGTGGAGCCTGTATCCTCTCGTGTACTCGCCCCTACTGGCCAGTAACCGGACAGGCTCAGGTGTCTTCGCTTGCTGCGCCATTCCACTCCGCGGACTGGATGCGTGCGCTATTCCTCTCAGGTGAGCTTCCCCAGTAAACCCTGAGCTCCTCCAGCACTGTCGATGTCGTCACCAGAGCGAGTGCCCTTTTCAGGCCACCCCTCGTGTTCGGCTAGGTGCCTCCGTGTGCATGGTTCCCCCGCTGGGTAACCCCCACATGTGTATTTCCACGGTAAGTCTCTTGTAGCTCGTGTCTTCCCTTGGCAAGACACCTTGCCACGCCTGGGGTTGAAATATTCCACCTTCGGCTGGATACCCCAGAGTGTTCCCTATGCAGCTCCTTCGGGTCATAGGTGTATTCTTCAAGTCCCCCCCTTTGGGTTGGCATTGTGTTGCATTCTCCACGTGGGATATGCTTCCCAGTGTACCTTGGTAGCGTTGAGCCTAGCCCCTCGTTCGTGCCACACTCACGGCAGGGAGCCCGGGTCAGCGCAGGACGCTGGAAGACAGCCGTCATGGCGAGATTGTATTGGGACCCCCATTCCGTCAGTAACTGACGTAACTCGTAGTGTACTGACTGAAAGGGAACGTCTCGGTTACGTATGTAACCCTCGTTCCCTGAAGGAAGGGAACGGAGACGTTACGTCCCCCTGCCATGACCGCTGTACCGCTGGAACTGGCCGGGCGCTCATGCCTCGGCTCTTCAGCAGGTAAACATAATGCGAGATTGCCACGCAACGCCCTTTATACCCACGCCGTGGGGCGGGGTTGCGGCATGCAAAATCCGCAGACCCATGGCATTTTCATGCCATTGGCTCGTTTTGTAGAGCTCAAAGGCGATTGGCTTCTAGGCGAAACCCCCATTCCGTCAGTAACTGACGTAACGTCTCCGTTCCCTTCCTTCAGGGAACGAGGGTTACATACGTAACCGAGACGTTCTCAACACTCAATTTTAAGCTCACTTTATAGAGACCAAATCTAAGCCTTCCGTATCCTCATAGTTTGACTATTTTAGTGCCTTCTTGAGTCTATTATAATCGATCCTTGGAAATTCTACAGTATGTAACCTCCCAAATGTGCACACATAAAAGGCAAGTGAATGCAAATGTAGTTTTTCTTTAATTAGAGCACATGGCCTGAGGCACAGGGCCTATCACAAGGCACAGAGTGAATTATCAAAGGTTTACATTACCTGGGGACAGGGCTTTAATTGTGGTACATCCAAACACCTTGGTTAGAAAATATCCCAGAGAAAAGGCGGACGAAAAAAAGCAATGGAACAATGTTCAAAGGAATAGCCGTTGACCAAATCTTTCAGTATAACTCAGAGGCCAAGCTTTGAGTCTGAAAATAGAGGAGGAAAAACACAAACTGAAAATAGAACATACCCGACCTCAGACACATTCAGAGTGGTGAGAAATCAAAGAATATGTTTCAAATCGCTCATTACACTGCCATCGCTGCAGTTAAATGTCCAAGACCAGTCAACTGAATCTTTTAGAATGAATTCGCCTGTAATAAAGAATACATGAAGTACAGATCAAAACAGAGGCCTTGGGATTTCCGCTCTTCTCGTTTGTCCCCCACAAAAAAACAAAAAAAAGGGGAAAAAAAGAGCATGATTGTTCTCTAAACTTTTTTTCTAGGCACAAACTGATGATGGTATATGATGATGTATGATACTAAACTGTGGCTGGTTTCAAAGTCAACTCCAAGCATTTTTCCACCTGTCACTGTACAGAAAAAAGTGAAAGATTGCAGCTTTTATGTTGTAGAACCTTTTTTTTTGTGTTTACTGTCAGATGTAAGTATTTTAACAGGGCTATATATATATATATATATACACTCACCTAAAGGATTATTAGGAACACCTGTTCAATTTCTCATTAATGCAATTATCTAATCAACCAATCACATGGCAGTTGCTTCAATGCATTTAGGGGTGTGGTCCTGGTCAAGACAATCTCCTGAACTCCAAACTAAATGTCAGAATGGGAAAGAAAGGTGATTTAAGCAATTTTGAGCGTGGCATGGTTGTTGGTGCCAGACGGGCCGGTCTGAGTATTTCACAATCTGCTCAGTTACTGGGATTTTCACGCACAACCATTTCTAGAGTTTACAAAGAATGGTGTGAAAAGGGAAAAACATCCAGTATGTGGCAGTCCTGTGGGCGAAAATGCCTTGTTAATGCTAGAGGTCAGAGGAGAATGGGCCGACTGATTCAAGCTGATAGAAGAGCAACTTTGACTGAAATAACCACTCATTACAACCGAGGTATGCAGCAAAGCATTTGTGAAGCCACAACACGCACAACCTTGAGGCGGATGGGCTACAACAGCAGAAGACCCCACCGGGTACCACTCATCTCCACTACAAATAGGAAAAAGAGGCTACAATTTGCACGAGCTCACCAAAATTGGACAGTTGAAGACTGGAAAAATGTTGCCTGGTCGGATGAGTCTCGATTTCTGTTGAGACATTCAGATGGTAGAGTCAGAATTTGGCGTAAACAGAATGAGAACATGGATCCATCATGCCTTGTTACCACTGTGCAGGCTGGTGGTGGTGGTTTAATGGTGTGGGGGATGTTTTCTTGGCACACTTTAGGCCCCTTAGTGCCAATTGGGCATCGTTTAAATGCCACGGCCTACCTGAGCGTTGTTTCTGACCATGTCCATCCCTTTATGACCACCATGTACCCATCCTCTGATGGCTACTTCCAGCAGGATAATGCACCATGTCACAAAGCTCGAATCATTTCAAATTGGTTTCTTGAACATGACAATGAGTTCACTGTACTAAAATGGCCCCCACAGTCACCAGATCTCAACCCAATAGAGCATCTTTGGGATGTGGTGGAACGGGAGCTTCGTGCCCTGGATGTGCATCCCACAAATCTCCATCAACTGCAAGATGCTATCCTATCAATATGGGCCAACATTTCTAAAGAATGCTTTCAGCACGTTGTTGAATCAATGCCACGTAGAATTAAGGCAGTTCTGAAGGCGAAAGGGGGTCAAACACAGTATTAGTATGGTGTTCCTAATAATCCTTTAGGTGAGTGTGTATATATATATATATATATGGTAAAAAAATGTTTTTTCAGCGGTTCTTCAGTGGTTCTTTGGGGGTTCTTGAGGTGCTATATTGCACCACTGCCATACAAAGAACCTGTTAAGCCCCTGTATAGTTCTTTAAAGGTTTTCTAACTCTCCCTTAGTCTCTTAGTTTAGTTGTGGAAAGGATTAAAACAACTTTCCTGAAGAAAACGTGGTTCTCAACCTTTTTGCCCCCAAGGCCCCCTATAAAGAAATATTCCAGGGCCCCCACACAAAAAATTTTGACCTCAGAAAAGCATAAAGGTAATTTCAAAACATCTTCTGCCATGCTTGTAAATTCCCATTCATAGTAAACATATGTGAGTGGAGTAACATATCTAAATTCTAAGGAGGAAAATGGGGTGGGATGCAACAAGACAGTTTGGATGTTAGTTGCAGTTTAAATTATGTGGAAGAAGGAATACAATTGGAGGATGAGACAAGGGGATTGACTGTAGTCTTTGAATGAATGTACCTCTTATGGTTCTACATAGCACCATTTGACAAAGGTTCTGTATAGCCCCTTTAAAGATAGGTGCTATATAGCACTTAAAGTGGTTCCCTATGATTACAAGCCAATGAACCACTTTTAGTGCTATTTAGCACCATTTTTATTTAGAGTGTATAAATTGTGCATAATTACATGCAACTAACCCTAAACCACACCCTAATCATAAACCTTAACCCTATAATAAGTAGGCTACATATAGTTCATTGCTATTACTCAGTACTTAAAGGGTTAGTTTGCCCCAAAATTTAGCAAAAGCTCAAAAGTGAGTTATGTAGCTCTTTTGATCTTCTGCAAGAATCAATGAGGCTCATTCTTATGTGTTATGCAGCCCGTTTGAGCTTCTGCAAGAACCAGTGAGGTTCATTAATTTGTGTTATGCAGCACTTTTGAGCTTCTACAAGAACCAATGAGGTTCATTCATTTGTGTTATGCAGCACTTTTGAGCTTCTGCAATGACCAATGAGGTTCATTCATTTGTGTTACGCAGCACTTTTGAGCTTCTGCAAGAACCAATGAGGTTCATTCTTAAATGTTACGCAGCACAGTTTTGCTTCCGCAAGAACCAATGAGGTTAATTCTTGTGTTATGCAGAAAGGTTGAGCTTCTGCAAGAACCAATGAGGTTCATTCTTGTGTTTGACGCAGCACGTTTGAGCTTCTGCAAGAACCAATGAGGTTCATTCTTGAGTGTTACACAGCACGGTTGAGCTTCTGCAAGAACCAATGAGGTTCATTCTTGAGTGTTACGCAGCACTTTTGAGCTTCTGCAAGAACCAATGAAGCTCATTCTCATGTGTTACGCAGCAGGTTTGAGCTTCTGCAAGAACCAATGAGGTTCATTCTTGAGTGTTACGCAGCACGTTTGAGCTTCTGCAAGAACCAATGAGGTTCATTCTTGAGTGTTACGCAGCACTTTTGAGCTTCTGCAAGAACCAATGAAGCTCATTCTCATGTGTTACGCAGCAGGTTTGAGCTTCTGCAAGAACCAATGAGTTTCAATCTTGAGTGTTACGCAGCACGTTTGAGCTTCTGCAAGAACCAGTGAGGTTCATTCTTGAGTGTTACGCAGCACGTTTGAGCTTCCGCAAGAACCAATGAGATTCAATCTGTTCATCATATAAAGATGCGTGGACTGTCACTGGAGGAACATAAATCTCTCAGATTTTCCTTTCAGAGCTTCCTTTTGCTTTTGAAAATGAACGAAAGTCTTATGAGTTTAGAATGTTTTTCATTTTTGGGTGAACTAACCCAAGTAATCTAATTACATTACAACATGGACACCTTAAACTAAAATGTAACCAATGAGTTTCATTCTTGAGTGTTACGCAGCACTTTTGAGCTTCTGCAAGAACCAATGAGGTTCATTCTTGAGTGTTACACAGCACGGTTGAGCTTCTGCAAGAACCAATGAGGTTCATTCTTGAGTGTTACGCAGCACTTTTGAGCTTCTGCAAGAACCAATGAGGTTCATTCTCGTGTGTTACGCAGCACTTTTGAGCTTCTGCAAGAACCAATGAGGTTCATTCTCGTGTGTTATGCAGCACTTTTGAGCTTCTGCAAGTACCAATGAGGTTCATTCTCATGTGTTATGCAGCACTTTTGAGCTTCTGCAAGAACCAATGAGGTTCATTATTTTGTGTTACGCAGCACGGTTGAGCTTCAGCAAGAATTAATGAGGTTCATTCTTGAGTGTTACGCAGCACGGTTTTGCTTTCGCAAGAATTAATGAGGTTCATTCTAATGTGTTACACAGCACGTTTGAGCTCCCGCAAGAATTAATGAGGTTCATTCTCGTGTTACGCAGCACGTTTGAGCTTCCACAAGAACCAATGAGGTTCATTATTTTGTGTTACGCAGCACTTTTGAGCTTTTGCAAGAACCAATGAGGTTCACTCTTGAGTGTTACGCAGCACTTTTGAGCTTCTGCAAGAACCAATGAGGTTCATTCTTGTGTGTTACGCAGCACCGTTGAGCTTCAGCAAGGGCCAATGAGGTTCATTCTTGAGTGTTACGCAGCATGGTTGAGCTTCCGCAAGAATTAATGAGGTTCATTCTCATGTGTTACGCAGCACATTTGAGCTTCAGCAAGAACCAATGAGGTTTATTCTTGTGTTATGCAGCACCTTTGAGCTTTCGCAAGAATCAATGAGGTTCATTCTTATGTGTGACGCAGCACGGTTGAGCTTCAGCGAGAACCAGTGTGGTTCATTCTCGTGTGTTACACAGCACATATGAGCTTCAGCAAGAGCCAATGAGGTTCATTCTCGTGTGTTACGCAGCACGTTTGAGCTTTCGCAAGAACCAATGAGGTTCATTCTTGTGTGTGACGCAGCACGGTTGAGCTTCAGCGAGAACCAATGTGGTTCATTCTCGTGTGTTACGCAGCACTTTTGAGCTTCTGCAAGAACCAATGAGGTTCATTCTCGTGTGTTACGCAGCACTTTTGAGCTTCTGCAAGAACCAATGAGGTTCATTATTTTGTGTTACGCAGCACTTTTGAGCTTCTGCAAGAACCAATGAGGTTCATTCTCATGTGTTACGCAGCACTTTTGATCTTCTGCAAGAACCAATGAGGTTCATTCTCGTGTGTTACGCAGCACGGTTGAGCTTCAGCAAGAATTAATTAGGTTCATTCTTGAGTGTTATGCAGCACGGTTTTGCTTTCGAAAGAATTAATGAGTTTCATTCTCGTGTAACACAGCACGTTTGAGCTCCCGAAAGAATTAATGAGGTTCATTCTCGTGTAACACAGCACGTTTGAGCTTCCACAAGAACCAATGAGGTTCATTATTTTGTGTTACGAAGCACTTTTGAGCTTTTGCAAGAACCAATGAGGTTCACTTTGAGTGTTATGCAGCACTTTTGAGCTTCTGCAAGAACCAATGAGGTTCATTCTTGTGTGTTACGCAGCATGTTTGAGCTTCAGCAAGAACCAATGAGGTTCATTCTTGTGTGTTACGCAGCACCGTTGAGCTTCAGCAGGAGCCAATGAGGTTCATTCTTGAGTGTTACGCAGCATGGTTGAGCTTCCGCAAGAATTAATGAGGTTTATTCTCATGTGTTACGCAGCACATTTGAGCTTCAGCAAGAGCCAATGAGGTTTATTCTTGTGTTATACAGCACCTTTGAGCTTTCGCAAGAATCAATGAGGTTCATTCTTGTGTGTGACGCAGCACGGTTGAGCTTTAGCGAGAACCAATGTGGTTCATTCTCGTGTGTTACGCAGCACATATGAGCTTCAGCAAGAGCCAATGAGGTTCATTCTCGTTTGTTACGCAGCACGTTTGAGCTTTCGCAAGAACCAATGAGGTTCATTCTTGTGTGTGACGCAGCACGGTTGAGCTTCAGCGAGAACCAATGTGGTTCATTCTTGAGTGTTACTCAGCACGTTTGAGCTTCCTCAAGAACCAATGAGGTTAATTCTTTAGTGTTACACAGCACGGTTGAGCTTCTTTAAGAACCAATGAGGTTTGTTCTCGCGTGTCAAGCAGGTTGTGCTTCTGTTTATGTTTGCTGACTAATGCTTATATGTGAATAAAAGCCTAAATTCAATCTGTTCATCATATAAAGATGCGTGGACTGTCACTGGAGGAACATAAATCTTTCAGATTTAATTTAAAAAGAGCTTCCTTTTGCTTTTGAAGATGAACGAAAATCTTATGAGTTTAGAATTATATGAGAATTTTTTTTCATTTTTAGGTGAACTAACCCAAGTAATCTAATTACATTACAACACGGACACCTTAAACTAAAATGTAACCTACTATTATAAATAACTTTTATCATGAATGTTACTAAATATTTTATTTCTGTGCCATTTCCTTTAGGATAAGCAGCAGGTTGTCCTCTCACAAAAAATGCCTTTGATTGTTTTCTCCACTAATAGTAATTTAATGGGTGTCATACAGTATGAATCATGCAGTCATCATATCATGTGCCATAAAGATGATATGTTCATTTTAGTTATATATGATCAGCTCCTGATTTTTTTTTTTTTTTTCTCAATGGTAGACCTCAGCAACTCTCACTCTTATGCTTTCACTCTCCTCGGGCCCTTTACGGATTTTCCCCACGTATGTGGGCAGAAATAGCCGTTTATCTCGACGGGGTGCATGCATTAAGGAGAGCTAAACAGCTTTGACATGCCTGTGTCACTGACTTTCAAACTGCTTTCTGGGGTCGCACTGCATGTGTAAAGTGATTTTTCTTTTTCTCTTATAAGAGCAAATGTATTGTTTGCAATTGTATGTGCATATGGGCCGACAGAAGAAATTAACAAATGTGTTCCCCCATGCCGAAACTGTAACAGCAGCGTGCCACAGTGAGCTCCTGGTGAAAATGAGTGAACGAATATGACAAGAATAAAAAGAAGAGATAAAACAAAAGATAGATTACAGTAGCAACATGAGTGGATTCAAAATAACTTTTAATAAAACAATAATATTTCTACTGCAAATCATTGGATATCATACCAGTGACAGGTGAATTTGGTTCCATTTTGTACTGGGCAGTGGGAGAGTGTGTCTCTTATGAGAGGGAAGACCAGAGGGATTTTTTTTCTCCTAATTTAAACAATTGGCTTTCATATAGCCATTATAATTGGCTTTTATATAGTCATTATACTAAAGAAAATGATTAAATATTATCTGGAAAATATTTGTTTAGTAAAAAAGTGTATTTTTCCTATACACACTATTAGAAAACAAATTGGTTAGGCCTGTGTATGGACCAAAAAACAACAACAACAAACAAGCAAAATAAAAAAACTTCACAATTAATCTAATTTACAACCAGTCTTTAGAAAGCAGCATGAAACAGTAATGTCAAAATATCTAAATACAGTGAAATGATTTTATAAATACTATATAATTGTGATTAATCGCATCCAACACAAAAGTTTGTGTTTACATAATATATGTGTGTGTACTGTGTATAATTAATATGTATATATAAATACACACACATGCATGTATAGTTAAGACAATTTTGTTATATTTATATATAAAATATTTATATAATATAAATGATATGAATATGACTCACCTAAAGGATTATTAGGAACACCATACTAATACTGTGTTTGACCCCCTTTTGCCTTCAGAACTGCCTTAATTCTACATGGCATTGATTCAACAAGGTGCTGAAAGCATTCTTTAGAAATGTTGGCCCATATTGATAGGATAGCATCTTGCAGTTGATGGAGATTTGTGGGATGCACATCCAGGGCACGAAGCTCCCGTTCCACCACATCCCAAAGATGCTCTATTGGGTTGAGATCTGGTGACTGTGGGGGCCATTTTAGTACAGTGAACTCATTGTCATGTTCAAGAAACCAATTTGAAATGATTCGAGCTTTGTGACATGGTGCATTATCCTGCTGGAAGTAGCCATCAGAGGATGGGTACATGGTGGTCATAAAGGGATGGACATGGTCAGAAACAATGCTCAGGTAGGCCGTGGCATTTAAACAATGCCCAATTGGCACTAAGGGGCCTAAAGTGTGCCAAGAAAACATCCCCCACACCATTACACCACCACCACCAGCCTGCACAGTGGTAACAAGGCATGATGGATCCATGTTCTCATTCTGTTTACGCCAAATTCTGACTCTACCATCTGAATGTCTCAACAGAAATCGAGACTCATCAGACCAGGCAACATTTTTCCAGTCTTCAACTGTCCAATTTTGGTGAGCTCGTACAAATTGTAGCCTATTTGTAGTGGAGATGAGTGGTACCCGGTGGGGTCTTCTGCTGTTGTAGCCCATCCGCCTCAAGGTTGTGCGTGTTGTGGCTTCACAAATGCTTTGCTGCATACCTCGGTTGTAACGAGTGGTTATTTCAGTCAAAGTTGCTCTTCTATCAGCTTGAATCAGTCGGCCCATTCTCCTCTGACCTCTAGCATCCACAGGACTGCCGCATACTGGATGTTTTTCCCTTTTCACACCATTCTTTGTAAACTCTAGAAATGGTTGTGCATGAAAATCCCAGTAACTGAGCAGATTGTGAAATACTCAGACCGGCCCGTCTGGCACCAACAACCATGCCACGCTCAAAATTGCTTAAATCGCCTTTCTTTCCCATTCTGACATTCAGTTTGGAGTTCAGGAGATTGTGTTGACCAGGACCACACCCCTAAATGCATTGAAGCAACTGCCATGTGATTGGTTGATTAGATAATTGCATTAATGAGAAATTTAACAGGTGTTAATCCTTTAGGTGAGTGTATATACAGTATATACATGCAAATATTTCTTAAACATATACATGTATGTGTGTGTATTCAAATATTCGTAAAAACTATACACAGTACACAGTGAGTGAGTGAGTGAGTGAGTGAGTGAGTGAGTGAGTGAATGAGTGAGCGCAGGTACACTGCTTTAATGGAGACTGGATGTATGAGTCAAACAAATGTGGACTGGAGTGTACAGGAAATGGAATGGATTGTCAAACAAAAGGCCCATTGTTGTTGTTGTTATTATTATTATTATCTATTTACTTATTTTTTTTAATTTTTGTATTTAATGTGCCAAAATTCCATTCCAATCCAATTTAACCCGTGGAAATAAATCCTGAAACCACAGCAACATAGACGGCCCATAATAGAGTGAGTGCATGCTCTTGATGTTTGCTTTTCACGATCTCATTTTTAGAGGACAGCTAATGGACCATACACATATTCAGTCTCATTCCCCCTGATGGAGTCCTCTGTAGACACTGCCTATTAAAAGGACAACTGTGACTTTTGTCTCTTGTCCTGAGGGAAAGAGGCCATGGTGTCGCTTTTATAGAGCTCTGAGATATTTAAAGTATCATCATGTCTGTTGCGCAAAGCCTGTTAAACATTTAACCCCATCAGGCAAGGTCAAACACACAAGCACACACACATGCGCACAGAGTAATCAGGCCACAGCGAGACAAATTACATATTAACAAGGGCTTTAGGTCTATTGTGTTGTTGATGTTGTTGTTTTTTCAGTGGGTGCTATTAGAGGAGCTAGAAGTGTGTGTGTGAGAGTGTGTAGCAGGGTGGGAATAGCCATTCACTGTGAAGTGCAGCACTGAGGCGGTGTTTCTGTCTTTTTCTTTAAGTTGTCTCTCCCAAATGTACTGTAATCTCAATTTGGGCCAATATCGTGGCCCTCTAGTCTACTTCACTATGAATATCATGCCTTTAATTCGTTGCTGTATAAGTCATGTTTAATCATTATTGGATTCTAACCATTTATTCCTTGTAACAAGAAAGACACAGAGATTTGAACACAGAATGATATTATACCATTAAAATACAGTGTTAATCTTCTGAATTGGCTCACAAAATGACACTACGGGTGTCTTGTAATGGTTAAATCGAACTGTAAAAGATTTCAGATTTTTGACAGCCATCACAGTCCAGTCTCTAAGTGAGTGCAGGAATTCCATTGGGAAAAGACTTCCGGACAGTTTAGAAGGAGGATCAGCTGCACTCTTATAATTAAATGTCAACTTTATATTTGGGGTCTAATTATGGATGAAAGTGTGACCAGATCAAAATCTGAGCACACTAAACTATCCCTGGAAAGAAAATCCTCCGAGATTAGGGTTTGTGCCTGGGACATTTGCAATTACACATGTAGAATGTTTGTGTATGTTTTTTATTTATGTAAATTGTTGAATTAAAGACTACAGCGCATCACAGATGGGCAACACATTTCAGTGACCATGTTACACATATTATGGTAGTTTTGATATAGTCAAAACCACCATAGACAATGAGAAAAATTAGAAGGTCAGTTAATAGGTTTTTAAGTTATCTACATTTGGTCCCTCCAGTCTTGAATTTTCATTTACAGCTAATAGTAATAAAAATAGCCTAACAATGTGTGATTACAAGCAGCTTATAATTACTATTATTTATATGAATATAATTAAAGTGCTTGTGGTTAATTATATTCACAGTAACATGATCAGTGTAATATAAAGTGACCTCAAATTGTAATAGCCTTTCAGTAATTAACGACGATATTACCAAGGCATGTATCATTATTATTATTATTATTATTATTATTTTGTACAACAGACAACTCAAATTTAAGAGCATGTTTCTCTTTCTCAATGATCGCTTGCAATTGGTTTCTCTAGAGTGTGGGAAACGTAAAATGAAAAGCGTAAAAAAACGTACGCATATTTCAATGCTCATTTTGTGCATACGCAACGTTTATACATCAGGCCCCTGGAGTCCGTCGATTACAGAACGCTTTGAGCGGGAACGGCATCCACTCCACTTAAACATGGATTCCACACCTGCTTTTGTTCTGTGCGCCACACAGCTTGACGGTTTGGCTTAAGCTACTGAGTGGCGGTAATCCTTATACGCAAACTACGCAAGATGTGTAGGGCCCCCAAACCACCACGGGGCCCCCTTGCTCTCAAAGATTATTTAAGTAGCATATAATGTAAACATGCAAATATAAATGCAGATTCAACTTTAGCGGAGTAATGTGGAAATTTCTTTTTTCTATACTTAATGATTTATATTTATTCAATAACCGTTTTGGACTCGGCAGGAGTCTTAACATATGGCTATGGCTTCCAAACAAAGCTGTCCGGAGCAGAAAAAAAAGAACATGCGCCAATAACGAAGTAGGTATTTATTTTTGTAACATTTTAAATTCTTATGTAGTCTTGACAAACCAATAAATTAATTTTGATGGGGGCCCCTTCACAAAGCTTTGCTTAGGGCCCCCATAAGTGACCGGCACTGAGCCTATTTGAAACATTTTTCATTGATCGAGACAAAATATATGAACTGGGTTGAATTATTGCCTGAAATGTAAATTACTAGATAATATAAATGACTTGTTTATAGACTTAAGTACGACAACACTCTTGCTCATGTGGTATATTGCATAATTAAACATCCATTCTTCTTCGACGCGTATTACGCATGAGGCGAGAGATGCCACCGCCTCTGCTCCAGTGTGCAGGTTTGCTCTCATCTCAGTGGCCCCCAGTTGCCCGACACGATCTGTGATGAAATCAGTGTAACACAACCAGCTGTTTATATGTCATCTCGAATTTACCCGACATCTGACATGTATGCTCATGTATCATCTCTTACTCAGGCACATCTGGTCACTTCGCAGCGCATCCGAGCAGCAGGGTGAAGGACAGCCGCTGCGCACCCTCCGCCCTCAATCACCCTCCGCTATTGGCCAGCGCGCACCGGCTTCATTATTCCAGTCTCGCGGATGCGCGAGACACTCACTCAGAGCGCGGATGTGAGAGATTCACGTAGAACTTCGGGTTAATCGCTACGCGAGGGACCTGTTACTGAAGCCACGGGAACGCACGGCACATGCATGAGAGCGGCACATGCGAGCGGTTCCCCGGTTTAGTTGGGGACGCAGGAGAGAAGCGCAGTGATGATGGGACGCTTTGGAAAGAAGGGACGATACTCCTGTTTTGGCTTCCTCGCGGTCCTGGTTCTCCTGCTGCCCTATGCGATGGCTAGAGGTAAGAAAACTTAACCGTTTACAAAAGCCTAACGATATACTTTTATAGCCCCACATAGCTGTCCTGGAGAGTTCGTGGACTCTGAAGCATCGTCGTATGATTATATACGCACTGGGTGATGGTCTACAATGACTGTATATTAGGTTTTTTTTAATGCAGGGCACGACTGTTCCAGTTTCAATTGGGCTTTGGAATGGAGAATGTGTAGTAGATGCTAATTTACGTAAAACTACCTAAACTACACGCATGTAAAAGTAATGCGCTTCAGTCTCATCACTGTGCCAATGAATAGGCATAAGCGACTGTAAAAGTGCCGCTGCACAGGGAAATTTGCGCGCGATGCATTTTGTAAATGTCTGTAAAATATATGGAATGATATCAGCAGTCTGGAAACCTTCTCATTATTTCGGTGTGAATAAAGCTTGTTTATTGGAGTGAGAATACCAAGCGTGTGTGCCATGAGACGCGCAGCGCAACAGGCATGAAAGGCGCCTGATTCTGATCTTGTTCTTCACCAGTAGTGTTCTTGATTGAAAAGCGCGTAACACTTTTAGCAACAGTTTACATGGTATTTATATTACTGCTTAAATCCCAGGCAGCTATACGTAAATTAAGTACGTACTTAAGTACGCTGCTGCTTAAATAGCGTTACTGTAAAACATTCACAAATTCAAAAATTCACTTTCAGACGCTTGCAGTATTATAATTTATTCCAATAGTTATTTATTATTATTTTGTGACCGTTATTTACATGAGGGCATTTTGTTATGTTTTATGTTGTTTAGGTCACAGTTATTGCATCATATTAGTGTCATATGTGTTTCTTTGGTGCTGTTTTGTGTAACGTTGTTCGCTGTCTACGTTTATTAGACATGGCTCATTGAAAGTATAATTTTACCTCTTGTGTTATTATGGTTACAAAGCAGTTTTAAGTTGGCTTATTTACATTATATCAGTTAGTTAGACATTTTGATGCTTGAATGCCTGTAACATTATCACTGTATTTTTGTAATGGTTAGCTTCTGTCAACAAGCTACCAGTATTTTTTTTTTCAGTATATGGCATGCACATTTTAGTATAATGTGTGACTGAAAATCACATGGTGTCCTATCTATATATTTCCTTTTTAAATGATAAATACTGTTCAGTACTTTTATTGAAGATTAACGGTGCATGTTTTTGAAGCGAAAGCAGAAGCAAGGCAGCAATTATCTTATGGTAAGAGTTATTGATGCTTAGTGAAGAGGTGGACAGGGCACCACGACACAGTACAATAACTATCATTAAGATGTTCAACCAAGATAGATTAATTGGATGTTTATAAGTAAGTGTCCAATTAACATTTAGTTAATTGCCAGTGTTTTTTTTTGCCCTTCCGAATAATGAGATCCTACGTGTGGCATCTGCAATTTAAAGCGATGCACTTAAAAGAAACCTGATGCTATGGATTGGAGAATTTGAGGTTGATGGTCTTGTTATCAGTGAGGAGTGCTGTTATTATCTGAGGCACCCCTAAGGGCCACTTTTGAGATCCGTTTTGTGTATCCGTTCATATAGTCTGGCTGAGAGATTGTCTTAGCTGTTTTCTCACGGGGGTTTATTCCTATGAAACTGTGATTCTGTAGTTCATCATCCATTTATATCCTGGTTTGTTTGATGTGCATTTAAAGTGTTAAGTCCTAAAGATAAGGCTTTTAATCTGCACAACATTTTGTAAATTGATCGATACAGAATGTTGCACTGTCGCACTTGCTCACTGTGCATCTTAAAGCCCGCTGATGTTTGCTGCCAATCAACATCTGACCTCCTGATTTTATCATCCCTTATGATAAACTATTTGCAAGTCTGTTAGCAAATTAGCCCTCAGGATTTGATCCTCCTCCTTTCCTTAAACTATGGAAATCAGCTTGAACCGGCCTAACATTCATAATTAATGAGTTCTCCTCACCAGCATTAAGAGGGTATTGCATAAGATATATCCGTTCCTCTCTGAGATATCGCTTTGTTGGTTCATTGAGAGAATTCATTAATATGCAAATGAAATCGTGTCATTAAAATATCCAATCATCTGTCATGTTCACTTACACCGCCTCAAGCGCTCACATCATCTATTGTTTCACATCCATGCTCAGAAATGCACCGTACCTGTCAGAAAGAAGCTGTTATTGAAAACCATAAACAAACCCAAACTATTACAGCGTTTGCCACATTGCCTGTGGACAGAGCGTTAAATGTCATTTTCCTTTAATGTATTGTGTTTTTTTTTTTTTTTAATAAAGTTGATGTGAGACACAGAACAGAAATGTAGCCCTGGGCGGCAGTAGATGGAGATGTAACTGTGCCTGATTCAGTGATAGAGGCTCATATGGTAATGAGTTCGAGTAGCTTTTGAAGTCTCCAGAGAGGTTCTCTGATGGCATGAGTTATGAATAAAGTCAGCGTGTTCCATCTGAACATAAGCAATGTTTAATTTATCGTCCAGTATCATTAGACTGACTCTCACGGTATGCTTTTTGACATCTGTGCACATAATGAAGGAGATCCGTGATTCGAATCTGCAATTTAGGACATGATTCTTTTGTTTGCTTTTTGTGTGTCGGTGAGAGTATGTGCATCAACCACATGATTGAGTATGAGCAACGGAACATTATTCTGGATATCTGTTAACATTGATGCATTGCAGTGTCCACAAGTATCTCATACTGTAACGGCAAGGCATACATTTCCCAGAATGCATCATTGATGTCCCTGGGGAAATGTTCTGAGCCTGTCATGTTGTGATAACTTGTCATGAACCTGGTTGGTGGAGAGTATTTATGAGAGCGAGTGAGCGAGTGGAAAGGGCCAGGTCTGCTCATCCTCAGGAATGGAGCTGGATCAGAAGATGCTTGTTAGGATGATGGAATCCTCTTGTCATTTGTCATAGGTGTAACATGGAACGCCAGCCCTTTCCCGGTAGCTTGTGATTTTCAATACAAGGATAAGAAGCTTGTGCAGTGTTTATGCATATGTGTGAACAGGTGTTTGTGTAATTTCCCTCAGAGGTTTGTGATTTGCTGTATAATCCGTATGTGCAGCGTATGCCGGTACAACCCAACAAAGGTCACGTTTAATCTCTCTAACGCTCATAAATTTGTCAAAAAGAGGGAGGATCTTCTTAACCACATACATTTTCCATAACAAGAGGGCAGCGCGGGTAGATCCTGGGGGAGGCTGAGTTTGGAGATTTTTGTGTTTGCTTGCATCATTTCTTTGTGAGTGCTTGGAGGTGGCATTAGATGCTTTATTTTTGGTGATGTTTATCTTACACTCTATACTGTCAGACAATCCAGGTGTATCTGAACGTGGGTACTTAAACAAGTTGTTGTCAGCAATTGGAGTTTCATCATTTTAGGTACAGGGTCCAAAATAAACCCTCTCAAAGTGGCAAATATGAGTAAAGGTTGAATAACGGCATGTAACCATTAAATTTAACCGCAGCATGGTTTATCAAATTGTAAAATTGGTAGTTTGGCCGGCGTTGACATAAGTGATGAGAACCATTCAAATCGAACACATAAAAAATATGTGACCCGTGCTGGCAAAATTAGTTGCAATGAGCACATTTTCAAAAATGAGTTATTATTCAAAATGATGTATGGTTTGTTTGAATCAGACAAAAAATTAATAAGCTACACCTGTTTGAAGTCGATAGAGTCAGCAAGGTTAATTTTGAGAAAAATCGAGTTAAAGTTTTCCTATAGATAATGTTACAGATAATGTGTGCGTGAATACTCGCCAAGACAGATATTTTGTACTGTAATTCTGTGTATGTGTGTATATCAGGATCACGCACTGTGAGAGGCGTCTTTGTGCGCACGAGTCGTATCTGTCAATCAGCGCGAGGGAGATCGTTTTTCATGGACAAAGGAAAGATACTCCTCCCAGAAAACATACAAATAAAGATACTTTTAGATGTTTAATTGCTATTTAGAGCATTGGGATTGCTAGATGAGGGCTTAATGAACGAATTTTTTGAAAACTTCAAAATCGTCCATAATAGAAAATTTTCACTTGTTTTGCCTGTAGCTCGAAATTGTCCCATGCGCATTTGGACTCCTTTTGCCAGCACGGGTCACATATAGAAAACATAATTGATTGCTGCATCTTGTGTGTCTTCTAACATCTTTTACTTCAGCTGAAAATGTTCCATCTGATGTTTATCTCGGATGCCTTAAGGTTTTTTTCCTCAGGACTCCATGTGGTGACACATATGTGGAATATTCCTCACATTAAGCCACCAAAACGGAAATATGAGGAACAAAATAATGATGTATTGTATCTCAATTGCCGTTTCACAGAGAGACAGAGACTGACTCATCTCGAGTGACACAATGACCTGCACTGCTTGTCACTAATATTGAAGGAAAAACAACAAAATAATTCCATTATAAAAAAAATAAATAAAAAAAACCCTGTTATGGCTAAATGGTCATTTTGGATGCTGGATACTTACCAATAACACCATTAGCCTCTTGGGTTGTGGGAGGTTGATGGGCCAAAATAGCAAATGTCCTGTGAAAGCATAAAACGTGGCCATCGCAAAAACATTACCTTGCTGTTTCATTTAGCCATATGGATATTTGTAGAGCGCTGAAAGTATTGCCACTCAGTTTTCCTGGCACCACAGTTCCTTTTCCCGAGTGTCCTTGTTTTCGGTTTCTCCATCTTCATTTGTGTCTCCTCAGAGTGCTTTTGAGAGAGTACTGAATGAATAGATTTTGAGATTGCTGTCCTTCCTCTACTGACCCTGGGTTTCACCACAAAGGCATAACTCGCACCATTAACCGTGAACTCTTGAGAATGAGTGCATTCCTTTCTCTTACTCTATTTACCTTTTCAGCATGCACACATACCTCTCCAAGTGCTCTAAATGTTTTGGACTATCCTCCATATAATAGTGGCACTATATGTAGTGGCCTTCCTATCCCCCCCACAAAATTAAGAAGAACATTGAACTGTCTCTCGGAAAAAAAAAACATAGATAAGTACAGTGTCAATAGGCAGTTAGTTAGGGCATAAAATGATGGTGCAGAAGAAAATAAAAAGGGTAAAGTTTATTTAAGATATTATCTGGTACTTTAAAGGATCAGTTCACTTCAGAATTAAAATGTCCTGATAATTTACTCACCCCCATGGCATTCAATATGTTTATGTCTTTCTTTCTTCAGTCAAAAAGAAATTAAGGTTTTTGAGGGAAACATTCCAGAATTTTTCTCTATATAGTGGACTTTAACGGGAACCAATGTGTTGAAGTTCCAAATTGCAGCTTCAAAGGGCTCTACACATTCCCAGCCGAGGAATAAGGGTTTTATCTAGCAAAATGATCTGTCAAAAAAATAAAAATGTCTACACTTTTTTACCACAAATGCTCATCTTGCACAAGCTCTGCGATGCGCCACGCATTACGTAATCACGTTAGAAAGGTGTTGTATGCTGAATGACACATATTTACATGTCTTTGTGTCAGTTTATTGTTTAAAATGGTCCTTTCGTGTGCGTCAAAATCTTCCGACATTGTTGTTTTACCTTTTTTTGTAAAGGGCGTTTGACTTAGTCTTTGTATGTTCACTTTGTAAACACTGGGTTGGTACGCCCCGACTGACCTTTCCAACATGAGTATGTAATGCACAGCGCATTAGTGAAAGATGAGCATTTGTGGTTAAAAAGTATATTCATTTTTATTTTTTTTAGAAAATGACCGTTTGTTTTGCTAGATAAGACCCTTATTCCTCGGCTGGGATTGTGCCCTTTGAAACTGCAGTTTGGGCCTTCAGCCCGTTGGTTCACGTTAAAGTCCACTATATGGAGAAAAATCCTGGAATGTTTTCCTCAAAAACCTTAATTTCTTTTCGACTGAAGAAAGAAAAGACATAAACATCTTGGATGACATGGGGGTGAGTAAATTATCTGAAAATTTTAATTCTGAAGTGAACTGATCCTTTAAAAGCATCTTTTGGGTTCTGCTGCATTCCGACCCAATTAAAAATCTTGCTGATTCGTGTTTTTACAGTTGGCAATGCAATAATGACAAATTAACAGCACTCACACACACACACTGTAATGGCTGTTTGATGGATAACATCAACCTCTATGCAGTAATCACATAAACGTAAACTAGTTTAATGTATTCTCCCCTCATTACCCCACAGTGACAGATGTCTGCTATTGGTCATTGTATTTGAAAAATGATCCAACAAGTCTCTTTGATGTAAATCGATACCTCTCCCAAATATGAATATTTCATGTTTTAATAATCAATTGCAACATTGACAGAGATGTAAGAGGTTGTCTGTAATAAAATATAATGCAATTTAATCTTGGAGGTTGCGTTGGCTGCGCTGTCATTGAGCAGCATTCTGATTGGCCCGTGGGCAGTATTGATCACAGTGAAACAGGCAACATGAGCAAGCAAAACTATAGTTTAACGAGCTTGTCCCTTTTTTCATTTGTGCATGAATCCTATGTATTGTCTTTGAAATGTGATACTATCTTGTGACATTTCATACTGTGTACAGAATATATCAGTGGCCTTTTACTGTAGTTGTAGGTGCTTACAGTGGGTGAAAATGGGGTAAATCCATTACTTTAATGCTTTAGGAATGGCCTTCCTGACTGACAATTCCAGTTTAGACTAGAATGAATTTCCATGCTGTTTCAGCCTGGTTAAATGCTGGTTAGACACTTTTTATGTCAGTGAAATGCAGGTTTATATTGGTATTATATTGGTACTCTTAGACGCTGCTTTATGCTGGTTTAATGCTAGTTTATAATGGTAAGGTGCTGGTTAAGTGTTGGTTTATTTTGGTTAGATGTTGGTTTATCTGTGGGACCTTGGCAGCACTGATAAGAATATTTCCTTCAAACATTTCACACTCTCATGTCATTTTTTTTAAATAAATTCTTACACATTGAATGTGGTACTTGAGGCCTACTTATCAAAACCATTCACTCATATACCTAACCTTTAGACCAAGCAAAACACTTATACATAAAGTGATCACTTAGAAATCAAAACTCAATGTTTTCAGAAAGAAATAAATTATTTTTACCCTCTTGTATTTCTGTTTATAGTGTAAAGATACAGTCAAACCAGAATTTATCCAGACACCTTCAGTATTTTCTCACATTATCACAGTTTATTCGCTATAGTTTAGAAAATGGTAATCAAATATGACAAGAACTGTGTCAGAACAAATTCTTTTTGATAATGTCAGATAACTTTGATAGAAAGGTACGTAATGGATTACAATCAGCTGTTAAATTTAAGTACACAATTAGATAATACCAATTTAGGTCAACCAATGACCAAGCAATACTTAATTTTGTTTAGTCTGTGGTGTAAAAAGTTGCATTAGCAATTAAAGAAAAAACACTTAAGCAAAACATGGTCAGGTCAAAGTGTCTGAATAATTTTGGTCCCAAATTTTTATTAATTTTACTGGGAGTCCACTGTATGAAGAATGTGTGGGTATAATATGTCACAGTTTACTTTATTTTGCTATCCTCACTTACATAAATTAACTGTAGTGTCCTGCATATTTTGAGAAACAAATACATTTTTGTCCCTTGCATTTCTGTTTATTTTGTGTCACGTGGGGTGTGGGTGAAAAGGAGTGAGGACTCAAGTGCAGGAGAAATTGGGATTTTATTAACAACAAAAACATAAACAAGCAAACAAACAAACAAACAAACAAACAAAACACCCACGAGGGGGAAAACCATAACATACCACACACAAGGAACATAAACATAAAGCAAGGACGGGAATCAATGACAACGAACCAACACAGGACTGTAAACACAAGGAGACTAAATAGGGAGCAAACAAGGCAATAATAGAGGGAAGACAGGTGGGGCAAATAAAGCAATTATCAGGTAACAAGAGGGGCGGGGTCAAGACAATAGACAGGAGACATGACGTAAGACCAAAACATGACAAAACAAAGCACATTGCTAGAAAATAACAAAAACACCACATGTGCTAACAAGACAAGACAGACATGTGACATTTTGTACATTTATACTGAATATGCATACAATTCATTTCTGTAGCACTTTATACAATACAGCTTGTTTCAAAGTAGCTTCATAATAGTAAAAAATTCAAATTCTGCTGTAAAGCAGCTCTAATAAGCCAAAAGTGTCATTATTCAGCTCAAGTCAGTTCAGTTCAATAACTGTAAAGTTCATCAACTGTGTATACATACTGTATATACAGTATATTTGTGCAAATACATGTATGTGTGACAAACTCCTGCACTGAATAAGCAAAAGACACAAGATAACAGTGTTTTACATTTTTCATATCTGTGTAGTTTGGTGTGTATATGGCTAATCATTTAATGGTTTGTTTGTACAGTTACTATGCAAAAACAACAGAAGAGTTAAATAGTTCTGAATGAAGTGCTTGCTTTTGCAAGAAATCTGTGACGTTTTGCATATTGTGTGCGTGTTTTGTGTGTAGAGTTTTGAGAAATGGAGCCATAGTTTTAGAAATTTTATAAAATATACAATTCTGCTCATAAGATGTTTTTCATATTTTCACAAAAATTGCTTTTTGTGGTTCCTGTGCACAAGTCCCTATGTACTGTGCAGTGAATCTGCCCATTGTTCTTGACAGAAAGCCTCCAGGTACTGTACGTTCTTTGGTTTTCCCAGTGTGCTCTGCATATTTTAGCTCTCATCACTAGCTCAGTGATATTGAGGTCCAGCTTTGCCATTCAGGACAAATAAGGCACTCATACACAACTTCACATCACAAAAAGAGGGAACAAATTCTGCATGTTAAATTTTGATGATTGTTCTATTGACTTGAATATACTTAAATATCAGTTATTTAGATTATTCAGCACAGTGCAAAAACAAACAAACAAACAAAAAAACACAATGCTAAATAATGCTAAATATTTTGCAGATTCTGCCAGTCAAATAAATAATTTTCGCTCATACTCTTGAATTTCATTAAAACTATAGCCTTCCTTTAAGTAATGAATGTGTCACTATATAATATGATTCTATCTTCTTTCTTATTTCGTACACATGTTCTTGAGGCCACTCATAGGATGTGCTCTGTGTACCGTGACCAGCGGAGGAGAGTGCCACATTCTTATGTTCATGCATTTTTCATTCTCTCTCACACACAGGCTGTGTACAGTGAAGGGCTCGTTTCGTCTGCATGTTGATGTATGGTCAGCAGTGTCGGTGTAAAAATCTGCTGGTGCTTCACGCCTCTGTGACTCACTGCTTGTAAAAGAGCCGGAGAGCTGCACAAACCAGGTGTTTTGTGAAAACTTGCAGCACAGAGCCAGCTAGAAATACACTTTTTTTCCTCTTACACACTGTTTTTCCTCTCAATGAAAAGTAGTTAATTTTCTTTACAGCCCTTTTAACTTCAGTGTGGTTTTAAAATATTGTCCACATTAGATTTGGGGTTGCCTCCCACTGTGGAATTGCAAATGTTCCTCGGAAGCACATTGTCTTCTCAAACTCATTTGAGAATAGTAGGGAAAAGCTATTTGCACACTGCATTTTTTCTCCTTTAGATACTTGTTTGGACTTAATGCACATTAAGAAACATCCTCTTGTTTTATACTTTTTAGTCTGATTGAATGAGCTCTTTGCTGAGCAGGACACAGACTAGCTGGGAAGTGCAATATATTGGTACCATATATATATATATATATATATATATTTTTTTTTTTTAAATGTATTGCTATAAGACGATATATTGATTGAGATCTGTGATTATTAGATTATTACAGTTTTCTCCTAAACCTCTCACTCTTACACCTCTTCCTTTCCCATTCTTCTTTTTTCTTTTCTTTTTTTTTCTTTTCCCCTTTTATAGTTTTTGTAATTGAGATAGCTGTGTAAACAATTAGGAAATTTACATTTCCTGTGTTGTGTGTATTACTAACTCAGCAGATATTTATTTGGGGCTAATTGAGAACATTCCAAGTGCAACGGAGAATTTAACAAATAACAGAGCTTTGTTTGCTGTGTTTGGAAAAATGGTGCACAAATTATTATTTTGTAAAACCAATAAAAAGAGCTGCAATAGTTTTTTCTTGATATATTAAAGTTTGGGTTTGGTAGTTTTTAGTGTTTATGCTGAATGAATAAGCTTTCCATTGATGTATGGTTTGTTAGGATAGGACAATATTTGGCCGAGATACAACTATTTGAATGTCTGGAATCAAATTTAAAAACTCAAAATATTGAGAAAATCGCCTTTAAAGTTATCCAAATGAAGTCCTTAGCAATGCATATTACTACTAATAATATTTTTTTTATATATTTACGGTAGGAAATTTACAAAATATCTTCACGGAACATGATCTTTACTTAATATCCTAATGATTTTTGACATAAAAGAAAAATCGATAATTTTGACCCATACAATGTGCCACAAATATACCCGTGTGACTTATGACTGGTTTTGTGGTCTAGGGTCACATATATTTTACTAAACTAATTTCGGTAACACTTTAAAATACGGGTGCACTAAAATGCATTAATTCATGCTTAACTAATGCACAGATAATCATGAGTTAATGTATGACTCATGAAGAACTAAAACATTTATTAATGATTACTACATCAGCAACTAATGAAAATTATATATGATTAATAGATTAAGTAATCCTCAAATTGTTATTAGTTAAAATGTGTCATATTGTAATAAATCCCTAATAACATATTATATTAACTAATAGTCTAAATTCATATGTTAATTACTACAATGGGTCAAAGCCATGCATTTCAACTTCCAGTTGTCTGCTTTAATTAATCATTAGCTAGAGATTTGCAAAGGTATTATTATGTTATGACATTACTTGTTGAGGCACATGACTTTTAACTAACTGTTAAGTAATATGTCATTGTGGTTATGAGTTTTGTATTAATTTTGAATTAGTTAACAGTCATGTGACTCAACAAGTAAAGTCATAACATAATAATACCTTTGCAAATCTCTAGCTAATGATTAATTAAAGCAGACAACTGGAAGTTGAAATGCATGGCTTTGACCCATTGTGGTATTTAACATATAAATGTACACTATTAGTTAATATAATATGTTATTAGGGAATTAATACAATATGACACATTTAATTAATAACAATTTAATGTTTACTTAATCTATTAATCATATATAATCTTCATTAGTTGCTGATGCAGTAATCATTAATAAATGTTTTAGTTCTTCATGAGTCATACATTAACTCATGATTATCTGTGCATTAGTTAAGCATGAATTAATGCATATTAGTGCACCGTATTGTAAAGTGTTACCAAAATGTCTTACTACTGTCACGCTGGCTGCTTGCATTATATTTCAGCCTTTGTGCTTAAAACATTACTATAGTTGTCGTCTTGTTCTGTCAAGTTAATGTGTTTCTGTGCAGTGATCCAAAGCTGCATTAAAGTCTGTCCTGTTTTCTATCAGTTTTCAATTCTGTGCCACTTTTTTGTCAAACACACCTTTATAGGTTTATAGTAGCCTATATGTTGTTGTGCTCCCCCAAAAGCAACAGCGAAACTATCATGAGCCTCAGTAGTGAGACACCTTTAGCAGTTAGCGTTTAGCACAGCTTCCTACAGCACAAAATGCTGCACTCCCTGAATGCTGCACACCTAGTGTGTGATTTAACAGGGCTAAGTGGTTGACATCACATATATAGTACTTTCACTGCACCTTACTATCCCTCTATTCCTCTGATACTATATGTACACATACTCACACACTCTTTCTCTCTCTCAAGGTCTCACTTTCTGTCCTCCCATCCATCTCCCTGCACACATATTATACTTTAATATTCCACTTTCTTAAACTTTGTTCTGTCTTCTCCTTTCCCCTCGGTCCTGTCCTTTCTTCACAAATCTCTACTCTTTCTCATATACTTGTGACCTGTGGGAGAGAAAACCCAGGCGAATAAAAAAAGAAATACTTCATGGTCACACATCGAGACACCGGATGGCAGCAGTATGATAATCTGGCATTAACAAATGAAAATGGCGACCCTGAGACAAGGGTGGCTCACTGTGGCCGATGCGCCCGAGGTCAACGCAGTCTTTTATTTTCCAATTAGCGAAAGAGATGTGAGACGAAGCCTGCCAGGGTCTCTCTCGTCGAGAAAATGTGCGTTCTCTCGCTATAGCTGTTCCTTCCGCGCCCTCATATAATTCCATTCTGTTCTGCGATTTACATGCAAATGAGAGCAAATTACTATTCATTCAGAAGTGAAATTGGGAATGTGCATGTTAATGCTAAGAGACCACCATCATAATGGTTCCCCGTGTTACCTGACTGGGATGTGAGTGTTTTCCTAAAATGCGAAGAAATTGAAAACTTTTAAAATGCCACTTTAACTCATAAAAAAGCACAAAAACAAACGATGAGAGAGATGATAGGTACAGGATGACATTGGAAGCAAAAAATCCAGCACTTTGCTAATAATTACCCACTCTCTCTCACTTCCATTCTGCAACACACTGGGTAATTCAGCTCAAGAATGACACAAGTGATTGCAATCTCACCATCCATGAAACAACATGAATGCTGCCTAATCATGCTTTATATGTATAGTAAGTGTGTTATATGTGTCCTTCAGATTTATTATTCATATAAATGCTCTAAGGAATTTGGCAATGATCATTGTGTTGAGTGCATTTTCATAGAATTGTTTGGACAGTGCAGGTCAAAGGTCATGCCACATAAGCCAATGTTTATGCAGTGAGCTTTGGAGTCTCACTGTGGGTCTATGCTTGGATGTATAGTATTAAGGCAGCCAGGAGAAAGAAAAAAGCAACAAAATGCAATAAACGTGAGACAGTAATCATTTCAGCCTGTTCTCATTGTTAAAACGTAGGTATTAATATGTAACTTTCAAAGACATAAAACTTACTTTTTGTAAGTTTGGATAGATGCTAAAACGTACAATATTGACTATTAAACATAGCATTATTATGTTTTTACAGCTAAAAAAAGGTTTAAACATATCTTTCATATTATAAATATATCTGTATAATTTTTTTTTACCATTTTATAGATAAATGTAAGATCCCTTAACCCTACTCTCAAACCTAAACCTATACAGAATATAAAAAGTATAAAAAGTAATAGACAAAGATGTATAGGAAAATGGCAATTTTAGTAACAATATAACTTTAAAAAGGCATTTTGAGCTGCTAATCCTACTCCTGTACCCCTAAACCTACCCATAACCATTTCTTAAAACTACATAAAGTTATGAAGAAAGCCATAACAGACAGACAAGTGTAATAACAATAATTTATTTACTGCGAAAATGTCAAAAGCGGTACCAAAAGTCGTTCGAATGACGATGTGTTGCAATCACAGTACTCTCTGGCGTGTATATAAAAGTTTTGTATGAGGTACAGAGCAGAATTTAAGTTATAAATGCATGAAAATGTTACATTTCGTGAAGGCGTGCATTTCCCATTTTCAAATGTACATAGACTGAAACACATTGCAATCTGTGACGAAGCAGGCGAGAGCCAGTGAGCGAGTGATATCAATGATACGACGTTTACGGTCCCTGCTGAGAATGGAGATGAAGATCGCTGGATAAAGGGCTGAATTTGGATCTGTTTCTCGCATATATATATATATATATATATATATATATATATATATATATATATATATATATATATATATATATATATATATATATATATATATATATATACTAAAATATATATATATATTCTTTTTTCTAAAGATATATAGTATAAAATTCCCCTCTCTATGCCAGCTTTCTGTTCTTTGAGTAGTGTACCCAGGCTACCTGTATCACCGCAATGCTCAACATGCATATTTTATTAAGTGATGAGGTTGCCTTCCATGTCAAATAGCCATCGGTAGTAGCTCACTCTGTTCCACGCAGCTGTCAGATTGGTAAGAGGGCTAAGTCAGTGTGAACGCAAGAGGGAAAGGGGGGTTTCATCGGTAGCATGTTTCAAAGCAAGCCAAATGCAAGAAGAGACCTTTGGGTTTAAATTACTCTTTAAATTTCTAAACAGCACACCTACATCTCCCGAGGCCACTTTGACCTTGGATGGTCTGTTCAAGTTTGAAATGTGTTTGAAACCTGTCATGCTCACAATCTGTCTGTATGCGGACAGATATTGCATTTGTTTTAACCTTTAATGAGCACAGTTGCTTCCATGCATGTATATAAAGTTTTATTTATTTAAATAGATTAAGGATTCACAGAGTCGATTCTAGAGAAATATTCACAATTCTTAAGACAAAAAAGGGTTTTTGCATTTCATCACTGCCATAAAGGCACAATATGTAAGATTTTTGGATTAAAATATCCAAAATCCACTAGAACAATGTTATAAATATTTTTTGACTTGTGTGCTTACATTATCCCAAATGTTTCCAAGAACATTTAAATCCAGAGAAATAAGCAATTTTAACCAGGGCACGGACCGTGCGTCGCCTATCAATGACATCATACCCGCGTTACCCTCAATTTCCGATTTTCCGGTTTTATTTTGTAGAAACCATTGAAAAACTAAAGACGCTTTAATATATTATGTGTTTAATTAGACAGATGAGCAACTGTTTGGATACATTCATCGACAGAAAACTAATCATTGTTATTATAGCTCAACACAGTTAGTCTTATTGTTTAAATCTCGTTTTTATGATTTACCACGGTACCATGTTTTACCATGCCTAATATCGATCTAGCTTACTGGAGTGTGCAACAAGTGTCTCAGTACCCGCAGAGCGAACACACAGAGTAGCCTTATAACATAACTGTCAACACACATAACTTTCAAATAATGTATCTAATATGATAAAACAGCGCTGCGCTAGCCAACATACGCATGAGCAGAAGAAGCGGAAGTGCTCGGCGGCAGCATAATAAAAGCTCCGCAAAATCAAGGCATCATAAAGCTACACTTTTGTTTTGAATAAGTGACCTCTAGCGGCGAAAATTACATTGTAGCTTTAATAATATACATTCAAAGCATAGACCTACAGTGAGGTCCCAAAGCTCCCTGCAGGCTAACTGATTTATGTGGCATGACCTTTGACCTGCACTGTCCAAAAGATATTTTTACACAGAATGACACTTTCGAGAATCTCCACAAAACATGTAATTGAATCTGTAATGTCTTGCAGTGCATTTGCTGTTCTCTGTGTCATCCCTTTGTCTCGCTCTTCTCGCTTTTTCTCTTAGACACTTCAACCAAAACAACCACACTGATTGTGATCATTATAAAAGAAAAGCAAGAGACCTAAAAATGAAGAGAAAGAGAAAAAGGGATAGAGCAAGTGAGAGTGATATGAAAGTAATAGACTGGAAGAATCGATTGCGGGGAACTACAGCAGAAGACATTAGAGAAGAATCATGCTCACCAGCACTCTTCCCCCTGGCTTCTTTTTGTTGTTTTGGAGACCTCTCTCTTTTCTTTCTCCTTCTCTTTTCCCTTGTCTCTTTCGCACATCCTTCCCTTTCTTCGTTTCCTAAAGTCGGTTTGCATCAGGGACCAATTAAATTCAGCCGTAAGTCTCTCAGCTCTGAGCCTCTGCTGCACACTTCCTGTCCAAACTGAATCTATAATCGGGCTATAATGTGACTGTGTGGACTTCAGTCTAATCTAGTCCCCCAATAAGCATCTTCACCAGCACCCATTAATTCAGAACAACCTAATGATGCTCCTCGCAGTCATACAATTTACTGAACACAATGAGCTCTACTGATTGTTTATTCCACCAGCATACCATGTATCTCCTTGTCATGACAAAAAGCAATCAATTGCATCTATTAAAAGGTTTATTTATAGAGATGTTTAGGGAGATGTTCCAAGGAATGTGTGAACAGGATGTGGGTAGAGATCTGACTAGAGATGGAAAACCTAGATGCTACATTAGCAACTGTTGCTAATTACTATGATATATCAGCGCATCTGCCATATTGGAAAGATCAAGACCTGCTTATAAACACATGCTAGAGAATTGAAAGTTTTTATATAAATATTATGTTAGCTACATTCACACACACACACGTGTACATGCATATACAATATAACGTGTCACAATATAGTGCAATAAAAAAAATGCAACAATATGTATTGTGGATAGTGACAATCTGTATTGTGTATAGTTCACCCAAAATGAAAAATACTGCGTGAGAAAATGTTACATTAATATGGAGTTGGCCCACCCTTTGCAGCTACAACAGCTTCAACTCTTCAAGTTTAGGAGTGTGTTTATGAGAATTTTTGACCATTCTTCTAGAAGCGCATTTGTGAAGTCAGGCACTGATGTTGGATGAGAAGGCCTGGCTCGCAGTCTCCGCTCTAATTCATCCCAAAGGTGTTCTATTGTGTTGAGGTCAGGATTCTGTGTAGGCCAGTCAAGTTTCTCCACACCAAACTCGCTCATCCATGTCTTTATGGACCTTGCTTTGTGTACTGGTGTGCAGTCATGTTGGAACAGGAAGGGGCCATCCCCAACCCCTGATAAAAACAACCCCCCTCCACCAAAAATTAACACTTGGCACAATGCAGTCAGTCAAGTACCGTTCTCCTGGCAACCGCAAAACCCAGACTCATCCATCAGATTGCCAGACAGAGAGGCGTGATACGTCACTCCAGAGAACACGTCTCCATTGCTCCAGTAGCAGCGTGCTTTACATCACTGCTTCCAGCTCTTTGCATTGCACTTGGTGATGTAAGGATGTATGGCTTGGATGCAGCTGCTCAGCCATGGAAACCCATTCCATGAAGCTCTCTATGCACTGTTCTTGAGCTAATCTGAAGGCCACACAAAGTTTGAAGTTGGCGAATTCTGCGCACTGTGCACCTCAGCATGCACTGAACCCGCTCTGTGATTTTACGTGGCCTACCACTTCGTGGCTAAGTCGCTGTTGTTCCCAATTGCTTCCACTTTGTTATAATACCACTAACAGTTGGCCGTGGAATATTTAGTAGTGAGGAAATTTCACAAATGGACTTATGGACCTATCACAGTACCATGCTTGAATTCACTGAGCTCCTGAGAGCGACCCATTCTTTCACAAATTTGTAGAAGCAGTCTGCATGTCTAGGTGCTTAAATTTTATACTCCTGTGGCCATGGAAGTAATTGGAATACTGTACACGTTTTGTCCATCAAGATAATTTTGACAAATGAACACAGCTTATGAATTTTTTAAACCTAAATACAATGCCAGAATTAAAAAGCTAAAGGTATAGACTATAAATGAACTACTGTCACGGATTGTGTTGCTAGAACACATACGAACACGAACATGAAGGTAAGAATAAAGTCTTTAATAAATCCATAGGCAAATCCACATAAAGAGAGTAATGTATTACACATTCAAACATATACGAGACCCAACAACAATGAAACAAGGGAACTTAAATACACAGGCAAACAAGGATAATTAATCACACACACTTGAACTGAATGACGAACCAAAGTGACCATGACCATACTAGGCAGGGAGAAACGGTGCAAACCGAAAAAAGTTCAAACTGAGGTTATGTTTAAACGACAACTAAAAACAGATGACAACGGATCTGCAAAAATGACTAAACAGGCTGTATTATGCATGCCAGGCCAGTATTCGGCGATGTAACTTTGCCAACACCCCGCGAACATGTAATGCGCATGCGTGAACATGTAATACGCATGACGTCACTGTTTTCACAAATTAGGGATTGTTTTCAAAACCTTGCACTTTGAAACCCATTTTCAAAAGCTTGCATTTTCAGGCCCCCAAAACGATGTTGACGTGTAAATGAATGGCCAAAAGGCATAAAAAGCTGTCAGTCAATTTTAATCTAATTAATTACATACGCTGTGATTAATTAATCAAAATTAATCGCATACATAATTTTTGCTGTGAAAGTATTTTTAATATTTCAATTCAAATGAATCAATGAATAATCAGCAAAGTTCAAAAACTCTTTTATTATTATTGTCACTGCTCAAATATTGGCCATAACAATCAACAATATGACCTAATATGCTGAGGAAATAAATTCAAAATTGCTTCAGGAAGAAGATTTTTTTCACTGTACATACAAGGAAACTGGTCTGCAGGACATTTAGCAAGGGAATTGCTCAGTTGGTCACATACAGATTTTGTTTCAGCGTTTGCTCCAATGTGGTTTGAAGATGACGTTGACTGCTAGAGTTGGTATTACGGGACATGCTAGGTCGTACCTCCGGATTAACGTTAACTCCTGGATGCTTTGCACTGATGTGGTACTTTAGAGTTGACGAACTCCGGTGATATGCAAATTCTTGCTGCAGACATTGCAGACGACTTTATTTTTATCAACACTTCCATCAGGCCGTTTTTTATAAGTAAATGTTCAACTACCCATAAATGATCCTGGCAGCGCGTTCTCGTCTCCCCCGTCATTTTACAGTCGAATGGTGGCGAATGGAACAGCTCAGGGTCAAAGTTCAATACGAAATAGATTAATCTGCGTTATTTTTTCTCAGATTAATTAATCGAAATTAACGCGTTATTTTGACAGCCCTAATTAAAAGTTTTCTGTTTTCAGTTGAAAATGGTGTTGTGTAAATATACCCTGAGTGAAACTGTGACAACTACACTACTGTCCCACGACTTCAACGCCACCACTAATCAAGCGTAGCGTTATAGTTCTGGCAAGTCACGTTAGTCAAGCTTGCATCAGCTGATTGTCAGCTGATCACTTCTACCTATAGGAATACGATGTCTATCCCACCATAAATATATAAGCTCCTTCAGTACTATCAGCAGCTATCGCGTTCCTCTGGAGCTAATTACCCTCCTCCATCCCTAGCTCCTCCTCTCGTCCAGTCAGGATTTGGCATTCTGATTCCCCTTGAATCAGACTAAATTCACAAATTATGTTGTACATTTAAATATTGACATTAATGATATACATTACATAATACATTATTGGTTTTGTTCTGTTTACCCTAAGGGGGTTTATCGCTGCTCTCCCTGCCTTTATCCATGCTAGGCTGCATGGATGCGCAGGGAGTTTTTGCCCAGAACAGAACCATACCGCCAATCCAAACTATATGCTAACTGTCAATCATCTTTGACGACAGGGGTCCTGACAGAACTAATTTTTTTATTCTAAAAACATATTCCCTGAAAGTCTGAATTAGAATAGTTTGTAAGAGCACAATTATAAGCACAATGAGGCTGTAAAAGCAGACTGAGCTTACCTTTTTGGAGTGATGACATTTAATGCCCCCGACAGCCTATGTAGTCACATTTAGCCACTTGTTAGCAACCGCCTTTTTCAAGACACATAACAGCTTAAAAAATCACAAGTGGGGTAATACTGATGTATTTTTATGTCATAGAATAAAGTGTGAAAGTGTTTTGAGATTGTGTTCACCACAGACCTTATTTCAAGCATTTAACCAAAAACCCATTAAAAAAAACAATTGACTTTGGGATATTGTAACCGGAAGTGCTAAAATGCTATTAGGAAACTATTAAACTATTAAAAACTATTAGGACGTGTGCGTGAAGTGTGAAAAAAAAGTGAGGGTACGCTACATATTAAAATATAGAATTGTGTATATATATATATACGCTCACCTAAAGGATTATTAGGAACACCTGTTAAATTTCTCATTAATGCAATTATCTAATCAACCAATCACATGGCAGTTGCTTCAATGCATTTAGGGGTGTGGTTCTGGTCAAGACAATCTCCTGAACTCCAAACTGAATGTCAGAATGGGAAAGAAAGGTGATTTAAGCAATTTTGAGCGTGGCATGGTTGTTGGTGCCAGACGGGCCGGTCTGAGTATTTCACAATCTGCTCAGTTACTGGGATTTTCACGCACAACCATTTCTAGAGTTTACAAAGAATGGTGTGAAAAGGGAAAAACATCCAGTATGCAGCAGTCCTGTGGGCGAAAATGCCTTGTTGATGCTAGAGGTCAGAGGAGAATGGGCCGACTGATTCAAGCTGATAGAAGAGCAACTTTGACTGAAATAATCACTCGTTACAACCGAGGTATGCAGCAAAGCATTTGTGAAGCCACAACACGCACAACCTTGAGGCGGATGGGCTACAACAGCAGAAGACCCCACCGGGTACCACTCATCTCCACTACAAATAGGAAAAAGAGGCTACAATTTGCACGAGCTCACCAAAATTGGACAGTTGAAGACTGGAAAAATGTTGCCTGGTCTGATGAGTCTCGATTTCTGTTGAGACATTCAGATGGTATAGTCAGAATTTGGCGTAAACAGAAGGAGAACATGGATCCATCATGCCTTGTTACCACTGTGCAGGCTGGCGGTGGTGGTGTAACCATGTCACAAAGCTCGAATCATTTCAAATTGGTTTCTTGAACATGACAATGAGTTCACTGTACTAAAATGGCCCCCACAGTCACCAGATCTCAACCCAATAGAGCATCTTTGGGATGTGGTGGAACGGGAGCTTCGTGCCCTGGATGTGCATCCCACAAATCTCCATCAACTGCAAGATGCTATCCTATCAATATGGGCCAACATTTCTAAAGAATGCTTTCAGCACCTTGTTGAATCAATGCCACGTAGAATTAAGGCAGTTCTGAAGGCGAAAGGGGGTCAAACACAGTATTAGTATGGTGTTCCTAATAATTCTTTAGGTGAGTGTATATACACACACACTATTACACAATATTATGGTTTGATCTTAGGAAGCAGTGAGCCATGAATTAAGCTGAAATGAGAGTTGAATTCCTTGTACTGTTGTGCTTTTCAACAAGGTCTTCAACTCTAGATTGCTCTAGTAGGATATTCCTTGCAATTAGTGTACGGCAAGTCAGTTTAGATAAAGTGTGTTTGCTAAATGACAAGTACCTATGATATTGTAAACGAATGTTCATTATGTAACAGAGCCCCATTTCGCTGCATCCTCTCAGTTGCAGGAGGTGTAGAAATGCTTTTGGTGAGTAATGTTTTAGAAATTGACTTGACATACATGATCCAAGTCTGCGTAGACGAGTTTTGACAACGCTGTAGCAGCCTGACTTTGAACCTTCACATAAAACTCATAACTTTACCTGTTTGTGCACCTCTTTATCTATTTCCCTGGGGTTCTTCTGCATTATACTCCATCATACAGCATTTTCAAAGAGACATGCGCTTGTAAGAGTGTCTGTGTGAAAACACGCACACACATATACACTGATATGAATACATAAATACACCCACACACGTGTCTTCTCCATCTCTCTCCTCATTTGATCGCTGCAGACTTTAAATTGGTGTCACTCTGCTCCCGCGCTCTCAGCTCCATTTAAGGAGAGAATGATGGGTATGCGAGTAGAGTGTGTGTGTGTGTCTGTATGTGCGTGCCCTATCCGTCCTGCTCTTCTTCGCCTCTCTTAATTCCACATTACGTTAATGGCGTCTTTTTCTTGCTCAGTAGTGCAGGGCAATCCTGGGAAGAGAGAAGGCCAGCTAATGAAAAGGTAATGACATGCCGTCCACTGTCATAATGGCCAATTATCTCCCTCTCAGATTCCGGCAACACATAGAGTGGTGAGTTCCCACTGTCTGTCTCACCCTGTAGATACTTTAATGAGCACTTAACGTCCCTCTTTTTCTCATTTTGCTCATCATTCAAGTGTTTTTGTCCAGTATTGTCATAGCAAGATCTTTGGAGTGGTGTGTGAATGAATGTGCGCTTACCTATGTGCTGGTGTACCTACTTTAGGATGAGTTATGAGTGGTGGATGAGGTACACAGATTGCACTTGAGGCAAAGTACCAAAGTCTCATTTGAACATAAGATGGGTTTGAGTTCAGTCTGACATTTATTATGAGTTGTCAATCAGCCAGTGACTGTCAATCAAGGAATTTTGAGAGGACATTAAAATTAGCTTATTACTGGTTCCTCTGGAATACTTGATTTTGATTGGTTAACCACAGCATTCAGCTGTCATAATTACTAATATTCGGCATTAACCATGGCAACGTTGTACTGTCTGTATTTCAGACTGTTCGTCCAGGTAACTGTCCAGGTATCCATTGACTCGTGCTCTCTTTTGTACAAATGGCAATAGCTTGTGTCTCAGTTATCATTCATAGTGACATTTTTAAATATTGTGTATTTTAATGCTTGATTTATTTACATGTATTTACTTTAAATGTATTTCAAAAACATATTTTAATTTAATAATGCATACATAAATTAATTAATTATTTTCTATGTAGGCAGTGGTCATATTATATTATTTAGTGCTGTCAATCGACTAATCAACTAATCGAACATTTTTTTCTGTAATCACGATTACAAACTTCTGAGTTTTTGTAGTAATTTCACAGTTATTCTCCAAATTAATGTAGAAACAACCTAAAGACAGTATATTTTAAATATTTATGGGATGTAATCTGATACTAATACTGCTACTGATGTCTCAATGAAATGTATTTTTTAAACATTAAAGATAGACATTCAACATTACAGTATAATTGAAAGCTATATCAATTTCAACATTAATTAGGCTTTAAAAAATAACTAAATTTAAGCAGTACTAAACTTAAAACAATCTTCACATAAACCCATTATAATAAATGTCCTATTTACCTGTGGCCTTCCTACCTGTCTAACACAGACAGCGAGTTCTCTTTTGTCTTGTCGCACTTGAATGGTTTAAAAACATTTGCATGAATAAGAGCGTGATCATATAATGTAATGCTAGCCAAAGGATGACAGAAAAAATGGATGCTGCATTAATTGCAATAAATAACGTGTTAAACTGAAAAAATTAATCGCATGCGTTAACGCGCTAATTTTGACAGCACTAATTATATTATATTATCTTAATTATATTTTTTAAAATGACTTCAGAGGAGTTAGTATAAGTGGACTTAAGTGTATATATTTATAAATATACTTAAAAACAGTAACAGAGTAAAAATACTTTGTTACTGTCTCCCATTGGGAGCTTCACAAACCCTGGTAATATCTTATCCTGCAGATATAAACACAAGTAAATATTAGCATTTTTCCCAAACACACCGCACTTACAGCGCCTCCAGGTTTGAGCGTAGCTGCTCATAAATTTAGATTCTGAGAAGTGAAAAACAGAGAGCAGATAAAGATTGCTGCTCTCAATCACACTGCGTGTGTCTCCTTGAATGTATACGTACGTGTGTGTGTGCGAGTTAAAGAGAATGAATGTTTACACACGGCCCTGCTGGTAAACTGCTGTTTTTATGGCATTTTGCTCTCGGTGCAGGCGCAGTCAAACCTAGCCCTCCGGCTGCTGCTCTGTTATTACACTGCGGTGGCTGCCGTCGCATCTTCATAGGCCTCAGCGCACAGCTGAGAATTCAGTTTAACCACATCAGGCCATTAAAACACCTATAACTGACTAATAGTGGCCATTACAAGTATCCTTTGGATGAGTAAAATAATAGCATCTATAAATCAGTGCTTACTGTGACATTCCATGCCTGTGGCGGACAATCTGGGGAAAAAAACACTAAGAGAAAGAGAAAAGAAGAATAATCATTGGCCTTTGTAAATATTAAGCACGTGCAATTTCGCCCATGTTTGATTACTTTACACAATGTAAATTGCCTCTAGGCATGATAATAATAATTAATCAGGTTGATTACAGAGTGGAGACTGTAGTGTCTGTGATCCCCTTGTGTGACAGGAAAAGCACATATGAATCTACCCTGACCATGCGGTCTGTGAGATTTTAAATGAAGCTTCCTCAGCTGCAGAGTAGTCAATACTGCCCATAGCTCGTCTCATTCCGCGTCACGCCGATGCAATTTACAGAGTCAATTTAAATGTCAGAGGCACACAGCATGGCCAAAACCGCTCTGGTAATGTCATTAGGATCGAGTGAGTTACTGCAGTGCATCTCTGTAGTATGGAAGGTGAGGGACATGACCTCCGCTCCAGGTGTCTGCTAATGCTTCATTGCATCGTTTTCCTTTCGGCCGGCTGGTTTTTTTTTTTTAGCTTGGGAGGAGAGGTTAGGTAGTTGCCTGAGGAAAGTTTGCCCAGGCACAAGTTAGATTGGGTTGGATGGCCTCTGACATAATGTGGAAAATTGTAAAGTGGACATGTTCCTGTAATTGCTTGTTGAGAAACGTCCGACAGCTATAATGGTTGTATCATTAGTGGCAGGGTTGGCATTAGAATTAAATTGGCCACAAAGCACAGGAAGATGAACTGTTTAGCATTCTGTCTGTTGTTCTCTTGTTCTGTCTATCATTCTATCTGTTGTTCTATCTATCATTCTGTAGTTCTCTGTCGTTCCTCTAAAGGCCTGTTCTAACAAATTCAAAGTAAAATTCTGAATCCTGATTGCTATCTCAAATCAAATTTAATTCAAATTCAGGAATTTAAAAGGCATTCTCAATTCAATTCTTAATGGCCTATTTTCCGTCCCAGCCCCCATGAATTTAAGCAATGATTCTCATTACTAGAACATGAGAGAATTGAATCTATAAAAAGTGTACAGAGTTTTTTTTTTCTTTTGGAGAACTTTCGGGAGCATCTAAAAGCTAGCTTTGATGCGCCCCAACATACCTTGATTTACTCCACTACTTCTCACTCTCTCTTTTCATCTCTTCCCTCTGACGGTCTCTGTCTTTTTCCCTCCATGCTTACACCTCCTCTACTGGTAGCTCTGCATTAACCTCTCTATAGTGTTTCTGGAATGAGGGATGGGAACTGGGGAAGTGCCATAACTCCCAAGGTTTCTGTGGTATTCTGCCATGAATACTCAGCTCCTACACTCAGAGATGAAGCCTTCATGTGTTGAAGAGACCTTTGATCTTATGGGGTCCCTCCCCAGGTAGATTTCTTGCTGTGTCAGACCTCTTGAAGTTTTGGAGGGAGTTATTATGAAAAGAAATCCAAATATGAGATGGGACCAGAATGCTTCCCAGTTTAAGACTTTGCTCAAACTTGTTCAATCCCTCCTTACATATTGGGCTGAGGATCTAGTGACTAACTAGGGTGCTGTGGTTCGGTAGTTAAAGATTCAAAGATATTGATTTATCTTCCTGTCATTTCAATTCAAATTGAATTTCCTGTGTGGCCAATTCATTTCAAATTCACACTTATGAATTGAAAGTGAGCCTCTTGCCTTCAGAATGAAACAGTAATAACAAACCCCAGTGCCCTGTGCCATCAATTACTTTGTATTCGCTATCCCCTTGCCTTCATCCTTAATTAACCTCCTTTGTTCTGCAAGAGGTTTTAGGGCGGTTTGTTCAGCCCTAAAATTGTTTGGATTTTTAGTAGCCTAAAACAGACCTATTTAAATGTAACGGAGAAAGAGGCTGTTAACTGTTCCTCACGTTATACACTGATGAAACAGTAATTAATTAGGGTCTGATTAAAGCCTGATTAGTGCCGAAAGGGTGGTGAGCAGCTCTTGTGTTGGGGGCTTTAAGGTCTTTGGGTGAGGCCTTTGGTAATTGATGCTGTCTTTGTAGTGTAATACTTTAATCTGTGTCAGCTTGTTTCTCGCTCTCATCAGGGTGTGTTTTAGCCTGTTAGCGCTCACAGATCTCACAGGCTGCCGACTGCCGCTGAAATGGATCTCACAAGCTGTGCATCATTCACATTTCTTACATGTCAGAGTGATTATATCCACAGCCCCTGGGTGAGGAACATGCCACAGCAACAGGACCATTAGGTTATTGGTTTGAAGCCTTTTGCTCGCTAGCTTTGGGTTATAAATATTTTAAAAGAAAAAAGGCAGGGAAATTAATGCAGTGTCAAAAATGTAGATACAGGTAGAAGTTTCAAATCCCACTTGACTTTTTGGTCCGCAGGCTATCCTTAACAGACCCAAGAATGTACAGGGACTTGCTTTAAAACTGACTTTGTTGACTTTGACTATGTTCACCTTTGATAAATCTGGACAAGACATGAGAGATTTGTTTCTACATTGTTTTTTCAAGACCTTTATCCAAAGGTTAGTTTAACACCATGTTGTACCTCAGGCAGTAGTTCTCAAAAGCTTGCCTCAAGCATCTTTGGAATAACTTGAAGTTCTTAGTAGGATTTTAGCTCACATCTGGATATGGTCTATTTAGCACTTTTTCCATCTCCAAATAAAGCAGAAAAATGTTTCATTTATTATTGATTGGAATAACCTTCTCTGTGGTGATGCAGTGTTTTTGTGGAGAATTTACTGTCAGGCTATGGATAAATGGAGGACTCACTTTGCAGTAAACAAAGTAAACAAGTTTAAGGAAAACTTGAGACACAAACGTGAACAGTAAATGTGACAGTTTAGAAAACTGTTTGGTGGCTCCCGTGTTCTCCGCACACACACAGGCTGGAGAGACCACCGAAAAAATGGCGACCAAAAAGATGATGAGCCCTAGTCCAGCAAAAGAAAACGGCTTGCTACAAACTCCTCGTCTTTGGGTCCTGAACACAATAACAAACTGGTAAAACACAGCACAGACAAGAAACATCCACGTGACATGAAATAATCAACTGACAACAAGGGGTAGACACAGCTGGGAATATTAAGGGTAAAGGGAACGAGTGGCAGGTGAGGGAACGCTACAAGGCACTGATCGCTCAAATCACGGGCTGCAGGAAATGACAGGACAAAACAAAGAAACAGAGACTAACCGGTGACACACCCTGACCTGTCACAGAACCAGGTAGACAAATACAAACCGGTCGACCATGTCTCTGAGCACATCATTGACGAGTGCCTGGAAAAACGCCGGGAAGTTTGAGAGTCCGAAGGGCATAACCAAATATTCAAAGTGACCTGTGGGGGTATTAAAAGTGGTCTTCTACTTGTCTCCCTTCCTAATCCGAACCAGGTGATAAGCATTGCGTAAATCCAACTTCGTAAAAGATGGTTGCTCCCTGCAAGAGTTTGAATGCTGAAGACATTAATGGCAAAGGGTGGCTATTCTTTACAGTGATGTCATTCAGCCCTCGATAATCTATACAAGGACGCAATGACCCATCCTTCTTCCCCACGAAAAGCCCCGCCCCAGCCGGACAGGAAGAAGGACGTATTATAACGGCTAGCAGATAATCACTGATGTATCTCTCCATGGCCTCCCTCTTAGGACCGGAGAGCGAGTAAAGGCGCCCTTTGGGTGGAGAAGTACCAGGTAATAAATCTATCGCACAATCGTACGGGCGGTGCGGAGGGAGAGATGAAGCTCGGGACTTACTAAACACCGCTCTCAAGTCATGGTAAGCCTCCGGTACAGCCGCCAGGTTCACCAGTTCCTCCTGTAATGCAGAAACAGACATTAAAGGAGAAGATGCAGAAACAAAACACTGAGAGAAACAGAATGAGCTCCATGCCAATACAGAATTAAGATGTGTCGATGTGAGGGTAATGCTTAACCAGCCAGGTGTTCCCCAAAACCACTGGAGCGGAAGGAGAATGTATAAGTAGGAATCGAATCTCCTCGGCATGATTGCCAGAAATAGTGAGATTGACAAGCTTAGTGGAATGAGTAATCTTTGTGAGGGGAGTACCACAAAGGGTTCTGGCTGAAATTGGTTCAGCCAGGAGAGAACATGAAATGCCCAAGTGCTCAGCCAGTCCAATGCCATAAAATCACCCTCCACCCCAGAATCAATTAAAGCTGACACTCGATGGGCCGCCCCCTCAAACTGCAGAAAAGCCGGAAGTATAGAACGACCACCAGATGGCAGTAGCATGTTAGTAACGCTCACCGTACTTTGTCCTCTGAAAGGTGAGCGTCGCTTCTTAACGGGACAAGCAGCAGCCATGTGCCCTGCCTTCCCGCAGTAGAGGCACAAGTTATTGGCGAGACGATGACGCCACTCCGTGACAGTCAGATGGACTCTCCTGATCTGCATGGGCTCCTTCTCAGATAAGGCGAAATGCTGTGAAGTGGCAACTCCTGTGCTTGGTGCGTTGACGACGGATTTGTGAGGGAAACCCACCCTTTGATGCTGGGAACGAATGGAAATCCGGTTGTCAACCCGGATAGCAAGGTCCACCAATCCGTCGAGAGAAGGGGAAATTCCAAAGAGTAAATCTTGTCTTTGATGTATTCTGCTAAACCATGGAGAAAGTGGTCCCACTGTGCTTTGGGATTCCACCTACAGGATGCTGCGAGTGTATGGAACTCGATCGAATATTCTGACACGGACCGAGACCCCTGCTGTAACAGCGACAATGCTTGTGCCGCCTCGGTACCTAATGCAGAATGGTCAAAGACCTTGCAAAGTTCCTCTGAGAAATCCTTGTATGAACTGCAGCAATTGTGCTCATTGTCCCGGCAAGCCCGGCCAGGTGCATGATGACGAAAGCCACCCTCGACTTCTCTGTCAAAAAGCAGGATGGCTGTAGTGAGAAAGTCAATGAGCACTGTGACAGAAATAAGCGACATGAATAAGGCTCACCGGAATACGGAGCAGGTGGGTTAAGGTGAGGTTCAGATTGGTGGGGGACCGCCACCTCAGTGTCAGGTAGATCTGATGTAGTAGGAACTACGGGAGGATGGGGCTGAAGCTGTTCGAGCCGCCGCGTAACCTCGGCTAGCTGACGTGACATCTCTGTCATGGCCTGATGAGAAGCAGTCAATTCCTCCTGTTGCCGCCCTAAAAGAATGCCCTTTTGAGCAATGGCAACTTGAGTCCATCTTGGTCAGTTGATTCTGTCAGGCTATGGATAAATGGAGGACTCAATTTGCAGTGTACAACGTGAACAAGTTTATTAAGGAAAACTTGAGACACAAACGTGAACAGTCAATGTGACAAGGTGACAGTTTAGAAAACTGTTTGGTGGCTCCTGTGTTCTCCGCACACACTTCAGCAGATACACAGGCTGGAGTGACCACCGAAGAAATAGAAAACAGGACGACCAAAAAGATGACGAGCCCAAGTCCAGCAAGAGAAAACTTGCTATAAACTCTTCGTCTTTGGGTCCTGAGCACAATAACAAACTGGTAAGACACAGAGCAAAAACACAGCATAGACAAGAAACATCCACACGACATGAAATGATCAACTGACAACAAGGGGTAGACACAGCTGGGAATATAAAGGGTAAAGGGAACGAGCAGCAGGTGAGGGAGATCAGCTCGTGATTATGCACCCAATTTCTCAAATCACGGGCTGCAGGAAATGACAGGACAAAACAAACAACAGAGACGAACCGGTGACACACTCTGACCTGTGACAGTTTACTAGCAAGTCCGTTTCATAAAATTCTGCTTCTGTTAAACTCAAGCTAAAAGACAGCTAAAGACAGATGAGAAACATGCAATAACATAAGGGGAATGTTCTGTGTTTGTATGCATCAGCATGTCTATACTAGCATGTGTGTTAAACTCACCACAACTCGAACCTTCAGGTAAGCTTGGTTGAGTATGATGTCTGGCTACTCTTCCTCTAAACCTATCCCGATTGTAGTCTTTATTTGTGTCAGTTCTCCTTGCTCACAGTTTGGTTTTAGGGAAGAAAGTGACGAACATGCTGTTTGACAGCTCAGTTTTGTAACCTTTAAGAACGGTCTAAGAATAAATGTCCTGATAAACACTTTGTGATGGCTTACTGCTTGTTTTACCTTGAAATCCAGACAGCCCTGCAGCATAGAAAGGTCAGCATCCTTCCATGTGGCGCTAATTACCCAGCTCATTGGCAGACAGGGGACTCTGTCTCTTTGAACTCTTCAAGACCAGGGGATCTGACTTTTTTAAGCTATGTGTTGGGTCTACCATGTTGTCTTTGTTCTTCGCTTGTTTGAACACAGCATGTGAATGTGCCCTAAAGGTGCTATATTCAATTAACTTGCTTCAACCTGTGCATTTAGGTTGAAGTCATACAACACAAAACTTCCATGTAATGTTTTGGGAATGTTTGTTTATGGTTAACCTAACCTAAACATAAAAAGAACATTCTTGGAACATTAGGAATTGGTTCCCCTATATGCCAAAGTTGGGTCCTATGGATCTGCTTAGCTGTAGCTTATGTGCTAATCACTGACCGCTAATATACAAGTAAGCTTCTTCTCCGCCTACAGATTAGCAAAAAAGGGGACAAGGCCTTTTTGAGCTGCATTAGAGAAGATAGTGTTGTTGCTATATCAAAGAGACACTTTTTCCCAGTTTCCAAAACTAATTTGTTTAAACTTCCTAAAGCTGACGAACTTAGCGTGATTAAAATGTATTTTAAACACTGTTCATGAACATTATAACCTCAACGTTTATCTGTGTGCTGCAGATAAACAGCTTCCAGAACCTAAGAGAGTACAATGCAGGCTACGCTCAAAAGCTTGTCATGAAATGGAGCAGTGCCCACTTTGTCGGGACAATCTGTTGTTTGTGGATCACAATTTGTCTTATTATTTCTAGTTGTGTTTTCTATTAACAGTTCCAATTATAAGTTTTCCAACAAGTATCATGATTAAATGGTGTATAACTTTGTATCTAATTTTTTTTTTTTTTTTTTACAAAAAATACATACCACTCTGAAACGTCCTGTGTAATCTGTGCTTGCAAAGTCCGTGCATGAAATCCATTCTGAAAGATCTTCTTGTTTGTTAACATTCTTAAGTCTGAATCAGGCTTGAATTGGTTTGAAATTGACACCATCCTTAATATTTACATGTGAGTACTAGAGCTCACGGTTATGTTAAGGGGCATAACATTTCTCGAACGCGTGCTAAGCTGTGCCAATCACAACACACTGGTCCAGCTAACCAATCACAGCACATTTCTTATTTCGGAAGCAAGGGCTGCATCAAAACAGGAAATAAACAGCGCTTTGGATTCAGACTGGGAGGAGATGGGTAATGATGTAAAATATGTGAAAAATAATGTTTTTTTAACAATCAAGCATGAAAGCATTCTAGTAAACCCCAAAAACAAAATCAAGACTTCGTAAAAGTGCATAATAAGACCCCTTTAAAACCATTCCCACACTTGAAAGTGGGTGTGTGTTTCACTGCTGATAGTTTGTCATATGTGCTGCATCACTTTTTCTCTGTCGAACACACTATGTCGTTCTTGTGGTCAATCCTTGAACCACCATATTGATTTTCATCAGCTGTTTGGCCCTCCAGTGTCAGGTCCGGAGCTGAGATGTTGTTATTTTTATGTGGAGATCGATGGTCTCTCATCATACACAAGCCTCTATTTATTTTGCTACTCTAATCTGTCTATTTGGCCTCATATACAGACATGGTCCTGGCTACAGAATATGGAATGGATTGTGTTTTTTGTTTAATTTTTTCCTTGTATTCCCTTCTCTGCTCCCCCTCATTACAGGTCCACTCATATGTGCCAAGATTGGCATGAATTTTAATGAATTTGGCCTGATGTTTAACTGTCCATTAGTGCAGACATGGGAGAAGGGTTATCTTACCGTCCTCTGGTTTGAGGAGACTTTTACTTTCTTAATCCATGTTCTTGGTCTTTTAGTAATCTTTTAGTTTTATATTTTATATGTTGATTTTTTTATATGTGTGCTTATCTCTTGTTTAGGTAACACTTTATTTTGTTGACTATAAGTAACTTTGCAACTACTTGTCAACTCACTCTCATTAGAGTATTAGTAGACTGTCTGCTTAATATCTTCTAACTCTTTATTGTGATGGTCCTCCAACAGACATTCTACTAACTATAAGTAATTTTGCAAGTACATATCAGTTTATTCTAACCCTACCAGTTTACTAATACTCTACTAACACTCTAATGAGAGTTAGTAGACATGTAGGTGCAACGTTACTTATATTCAACAAAATGTGTTAAAAGGACCATCAAAATAAAGTGAACCCTTGTTTGCTAACAAATATAGTGATATTTGACTTGATTTGTTTTTTTAATGGGTTGTATGTGGTAATTTCTTGTGCATGAGCTTATCTAAAGACAATTTCTATGCCAAGACTGGGGGAAGATGAGGAGGAGGGATAGGAAAACAGCATCACATATGAGTGTTGGGTGGAGGTTATGAAGGTTAAAGCTGAAATGTCAGTGTGTGATCTAATCTTGGTGTTTATCACACATCTCTCCTGAGGACGTCCCACCACGTGCCTCGCCAGACCTCCACCCTCAGCACACCCACCAGCTTTCTTCTCACATCATCCTTCCATTTTACTCTTCATGTTTTCTTGTGGATAAGGAAGAAGCATTGCCTGGAGGCCTGCGTCTCTTTCTGACTTTCACTTCCTTGGTTTGGTACCCCTCCATTCGTCTCTCTCTCGTGCACATGTGCTTTCTCTTGTGTTTCCCTGCAGGTTTCTCTTCCTCTCCTTCATTCTTCTCCGCCTGCACATGGGCCAGAGAGCAGCTTTGTTTATTTCTTTTACCCACGTCCACCACCCAGCAGCCAATTCTTTCTGTTTTGAAGTCACTAAGATCAGAGAAGGTGGGATGAAAAGAAGGAAGTAAGAAAAGAAGGTAGATATGAAAGAAAAAAAAGGCCGGGGGGAAAGAATAATCACCTTTTTCTTGCAAATATTGTTTATAAATATATTAATCAGTTTATCATATAATTAAGCATTTTTAACAAATTTACAGTGTGTATATATATATATATATATATATATATATATAAAATCACAAGTACCTTATTTCAATGTAAGAGCGGGCACAGCCATTTGTAACTTGAATGTACGAGGCTTCCAGTGTCATTCGCTTCCAATTATTTTGGCGGCACAAAAACAGTCCATTTTGCTGTTTGATATTACAAACTGGTATCATACTGTCATGCTATGTTATGTTATAATAAACAAATTGGTTTGTAGTGCATTTACTAGTTATTTACCTATAGGGTCTAATGTACCAGAATGTTTTGTCTGTGTAAATGTAAGTTCATGTTCCAGTTACGCTTAATCTTGACACATTTTTTAGGTTATATGAATAAAAATTACCTATTCTTTTCTCAACATTTTAAAATGTTTCCCCAAAAAAATAACTGTACGAACGCAGTAACACATTTCATATTTCATGCATATTTTATTTGTTAACTAATGTTCAGATCATCAGTCATCAAAGCTCTGTAAACACTGCAGATGTCTTGATGGTCACAGACGGAGATGTAGCTTTAGTTACATGTAGCCTAACTGATTGCTCTCTCACACACACACAAGTTTGAATGTGATGTTTCAAGTTTGAATGTGATGTGACATAAGGCAATGGGAAATAGCAAGTAGGTGAGTTGTTTACTTACATTTTAATTAGTCTTTTAAGCAACACAATTATTCATTCAGACCATTTTCCGGATGTGGAAACTTGCACAAAAAATGAGGGGAAAATAAATGGGATTTTAGACTTCAATGAGACTCTGACTTTTCCCCATTCATTCGCATACCCCACTGCTTTCCTCCATAAATCTAACCGCAGGTGTCGCTGTTGGACAGTGTCACTTTAGAAAATTAAGTGATTTATACACCTTTTTAATGACGCATTTCATCTTTTTTGTGTTGTTTAATTTTTGTACTGTGGATTATTTTCTTATCCAGTTATTTGAGGAGGCACTGCCCCTCAGAGGAAATGCCACAGTTGTGTGTATGTCCATATGTGTGTCTGTATGGGAAGGTACATGATAAAAGTTAAGCCAAGAATTGCTGTGTAATTTCAAGCATTTTATCTGACACCCAAAGGAAATTAAACGCTGAGACTCAACTGGCTCACAAAGCTTGATTCATACTTTTTTTCTGCTTTCGTTTTAAGTCTACCAAGTCTGTGAATACTAATTAAAATTTCCGTTCATTAAAATTCTGCATGTACGTATGCTCTCCTGACATTTTAAATGGTGTTGGTTGAAAAATTGATCAATTATGTTTTCCATCACAGAGCCAAAGAGTCTGAGCAGAAAAAATTATGGAAAAAGGGTGTTTTTATTTTGCTTTTATTTTAAATTCACTTTTATGGACAGATATTGGACAGCATGGCTGCAGAGCTCTATACAGTATGCAACATTTAACATCTAAAGTACAGAGTAGAATTTACGCCTCATGAAACAGAATTGCAAAAATAATATTTCCAGACAGGTTTTCCCTCATCTGCCAGTTTTGGAATATTGGCAGCTCCATAGGGCCGCACAGTGTTTACAGTTTTTTTAGAAATTCAGCCTACGAATGGCTTATTTGCAGCTGTCTCTGCACAATAGGTCATAACATTTATTTTAACGTCAAAAAAGTGACATACACATCACCTCAAAACATTCTCTGATTTTACTGAACCAAGTTTGTTAGGGCTCAGGAGATCATGGAAATCTGTCTTTGGGTCTTTTTAAGGGTTTTTACATGAAAACTCTGCGCTTTCTGTTACATACTGTACATAACTCCAAAGCTAAATTTTTGGGCTGATGCTCAGCAACTTTACTCTGTACTTTATGTCTAGCTCAGATGCGACTGAAATTCCCTGTCTGCGCAGTTTTTACTCAGCCAATCATTGTCTGCTGGAGGCATTTCAGCTTATAATGACAAGAAGCAGAGGAATCGAAAACAATTATTGAAAGAAGAACAGCAACAAGGGCTGCTGCCAGGCACGGAGGCTAAAACTGATGCTGTAGAGCATCATCTGTCCCGTAACTGAGCTATCTAACTGCATTAGAGAAACTGCAGGTTACCACAATGAGGGTTGTGATTATAGCAGAACGGCCATGATGTTTATATGGTGATTGTGATCCGGGTGCATGATGATGAGGTTTACCAAGGAATTGGACATACATTTTATGCAATCAAACCACATCAAAGCAACAACTGCAGGAGATATTACACCCCCCCCCCCCCCCGACACACACACACACACACACACACAAACACACACCAGTGTTGTGCAATCTATGCGTGTATGTTACAGCCTGTTCTCAGACTGACTGGATGTCATTATTGTATTGTATGAAGGGTTTTCAAAGGGAATACATATATCCAGCCTTCATACAATCTAATAATGACATCCAGTCAGTCTGAGATGGCAGGAACAGGCTGTAAATGGTAAGTGTAGCTTGTTTAGTTGCATTGGTAAAGATGATAATTTAAGCTTGGATTACTTCGGTGGAATGCAAATTCTTTATTACGGATTTTATACGTGGGTGAGGGGGTTTGATTAATTGTCGTATTTTTTCCATCTTATTTTTATAATTAATTGCACTAAATTAATGTGTTTAATTTACATCCCTAATTAGAAAAATGCAAATAAGAGCATTTTCCCCACTGTATTTTCAAAAGCAGTACCCTTTTTTTTTTTTTTTTTAAATTAAGTATAGGTAAACCTCTCTCATAGGGGACCTATTATGCCCCTTTTTACAAGATGTAATATGGCAAGGCAAGGCAAGGTCACGATGTAATATAAGTCTCAGGTGTCCCCAAAATGTGTCTGTGAAGTTTCAGCTCAAAATACCCCACAGGTAATTTATTATACCATGTTGTAAAAACCCATTTTTTAATGGAAGGAAAAACATGCTGTTTTTTTTCTTTTCTGCATGTATCTTTAAATGCAGATGAGCTGCTGCTCCCCACTCCACTTTCCAGAAGAGGGCAGAGCCTGTACAGCTCGAGCCTCGGATACTCTACCAAAAACTAAAACATCTGTTTGGTTTTGATTATTATCTCTATCGCGGTCACGCTCACGTGACATTGCAGGTCTTCATCATCATGAAAGTTTATTATATGCAAGCATTTTAAAGCCATATCAGTCTAAACTTCTGATATATGCTTTTCTGAGCATGCACACAGAAAGCTGGTTGTCAGACAGCGCGTCCCATGAGTATTAAACTAAGTTCTCTTTCACGTCTTATTGCGTGTAAACTGTCAAATACACACAAGGTTATGTCAAAAACATACAAAGTTTACTTAAACACAGTCGGTTATGTCTGTGAACGTCAACAGCAAGTAAAAAAATGCATGTGTATATTAGATCTGTGTATTATAGTACCTACTGCTAAATATGCTGTTAATATGAATAAAAAAAACTAAAGAAAAACTGAAAATCACTCACTGCTCTTGATTGAAAAATTAGTAGTATTCTTATTCTTTAATAAGAATACATTTCTTACTTGAATGCTGCTGTTAAATGCTCTGGTGAGGAGATAAACATGGCGGACTGTGTACAGCTTACTCAGTGTACAGGTCTATGCCGAGTCTGTCTGCAGTTGTGGGCGGGGCCTAAGTATTTGTGATTTATGATTTATGATTTATGGGGATTAAAAAAAGAGGAGTGGGTGGATTTTTACCATTATAGGGTGGTTGTGTACAAACACTTATGTTAAAACATCATGTAATAGTGAATTTTGCCTAATACGTCCCCTTTTAAGCTGACAATTTTTCTCATTTGCTCTTTCTCACACATTCTTATTCACGCTTCCCTCTCTCTCTCTAACTCACTTTTTCTTTTGTACACATACATCCCTAACTTCTCTTTTGATGACACGTTGGACTTTTCTTCTCTTAGATAAATCACAGTTCTCTTTTTTTTATCACTGTCTGCCTGTTTGGCGTATATGTACAATTTGTCATTTCAGTGCATAACCTATGTGCTAAGGTCCTGTGTGGTCTAAGAATCTGAATGGTCCTTCTCTGTCCTGTCTGAGAAATATGAAAATATTTTTTTTGCAACTGTCCTTTTAGCACAAACCTGTTCTGAGTGAAAGAGAAAGTGATAAGTCATTTGTGAAGTAATGTTTGCACGTTATAGGGCAGGCTATTCTCTGAGGACACCATCAGGCAGAAAACATGGAGAGACATATGTACGCCTGAGTCTTCACCAGCAGTGAGCGTGCCCTTAAGTCCTTTTCTGAGTAAAGCATTAATGCATTTATTTATTCATGCATTTATTCATTTATTTACACACGTTCTTAGTCTTTACAAATAAAAGTAAAAAAAAATTAAGTGGAAATAAATATTCTATTCTATCCTGTTCTACCCTTTTCTATTTTATGATTTATTTTTATATAGCAGTTAAGTTACTTCACTCCATGTTCGAATTACTTTATGAGATTCCGACTTGTAAAAAGTGTTCTGTTTAACAATTCCTGAAATTCCTGGATTTATATAATTATAGATTAATCTAAATAACCAAGTAAGGATATTACATGTCTAACTGGATATTACGTCTAAAGCTAAATAAGATAAATAAAACATTTATAAAGCATTTGCAAAATGAACTTTATATAGTGGTTTAGTTACTGAAATTACACCAATTCATTTTGCCGTTAATAGTGTTGCCATAGAAATGCATAATTTTGAGTCAGCTCTGAGTTTGTCATCTTGTAATCTACTGTAATTATGTGATGGTATAAACATACATTTAGTTCCAGTCTGTGATTTGAAAATTTGATTGGCTGAGAGTGTTGAACACTTTACTTGACTGACATTTCAGACCGCAGTATGTGAGCGGTACAGAGTGGAAATTAAAGTCACAATGAAATAAAAATTTACAATTCTTATTTTTTTGATGGAATATTGCTGTATTTATTAGAAATTATTTATCTGTGCAGATCATTATTTTTTCTTTTATCAAAATAACTTCCCCTCCCTCTTGCAACAACTTCTCTTCTCTGATGATGTGTGCACAAGGGCGAAATCACAGCAATAACAAACCACAACGATCCAATCAATTCCAGATAGACAAAATCAAGTTCCGCCCAACATTTTTTTCCCTGTGGCGTTTCACTCATCACCATAAGGAAGAAAAGACTATCGCAGCTTCCATTTCATACTGACTTTATGTGTGGTTTTTTTTTGTGTGTGTGTGAAGTTCCCTTTCAAGGGAACTCCCGTTGCATCGAATGACGCTATGGGAACGCAATACGTGATGATGTCTTGAAGCACATGTAAAATCAGTCCAATGGTGTGACGGGACGTCAGAGCCGGGTGACGTCACGAACCAGGAAGTTATAAAGCCAGCCCAAAACAAAGCCGCGCTAGCTTCTGTATCTTCAGTAGTGCTTTATGTGAATCTGTCTGTCTTATTTGGTGTTGTATTGTACAGTTATGGCGAGCAAGCAGCAGTTTAGAGTGTGTGTGCACCCCTGCCCACGTTATTTAACGGGTGGGTACACACATTCTCTTTGTGTAGCTTGTTTGGGTGAGGAGCATACACGGTCAGCGCTCGAGGGCGCTGGCTTTGAGCACTGTGAATTGCTTCCATTGCGGACGCTCCGATCCCACCTGGCGTTCTTTTGTGAGGACGCTCAGGCTCGCGTTCCCCATGGCTTTGGTCCCGCTGCTGCTAAGGCACAGCGGCCATCACAGTCATAGGTTTCGCAAATGGATCTATCAGCGGGGTTAGAGACGGGCCCAGCCTTATCTCTGCCTTCACCTGATAGATCCAGTGCCTTCTCTCTGGGTTTGGAAGCACGTGCTGCGGTTTCATCCGCCCCGATTGAGGCACCAGTGATGCAGCTGTCTAGTTCTGAGGAGCTGGAGACTGTGAGTGTGAAAGAGAGTCTCATGCATATGAGGAGCTGGTTTGAGGTTGTGACCAGAGCGGTTGAAAAATTACACATTGATTGGCCAGCAGATAGGCAGGACGTTCGCTCTAAAAGCAAACTAGACGAACGCTTCCTGCCATCTCGGTCACAACCTCAATGTCGGGGCCTACCGTTTTTCCCTGATCTCCACACCGAGGTGGCGAGAGCATGGGAGAAACCCGTTTCTTATAGAGTGTACAGTGCACAAACATCACACTACTCATCTATAATAAACTACAAAGAACACGGTTAAGGGGAGATGCCGAAAGTAGAAGAAACGTTAGCGAGCTATCTTTCCCCTGAATCGGCATCTTCCCTAAAGGCCCCGTCATTACCCACTAAGCCAGTTAGAACAACATCATCGCTAGTGGGTAAAGCATACTCAGCGGCTGGTCAAGCAGCAGCATGCCTTCACACAATGTCACTGCTGCAGGCCTACCAGGCTGAGTTGCTAGGAGATATGGATGAGGGCGGGGTATTGGGCCTGACGTAGTTTGCGAATTACGTCGGGCCACAGACCTGTCTCTCAGGGCCACCAAGAAGACGGCTAAATCAATCGGCCACTCTATGGCAGCCTTGGTGGCTACTGAGAGGCATCTCTGGCACAACCTGAGCAATATTAAAGAAAAAGATAAGAATTTTCTCATGGATGCACCCGTCACCTTCTGGCCTATTCGGCGATGCTGTTAACTCAGGCGTCGTTAGGTTCCAGGAGGCAGCTAAGCAGGCGGTTGCATTCCAGAAACTCCTCCCCCACCGCTCGCATATCTCCGGGGCTGCAGAGCAAAGGGGGCAGCCCCAAACATCAAAATCCAGCTCCTCCCACTGTGGCCTCTCGTGCTCCCCCTCAGAAAGTTTGGGGACACGGGAGGCACGCTCAACCGCAGTCTTCGAGGGGTAAAATGGACCTGAGGACGTTATTATTTCCAAGAAGGCTGCGGGGAAAAGGTCCTGACGCCCGAGAGGTCAGGCCAATGAGGGCAGTCCCCCCCAAAGCAGAGCAGTCAACATCTCATTATATGGTGCCCGCCTCCCTTCGGTGCCCTCAGGGGGCCGTTCTGCCAACCCTGCCACCTCTGGTGTTACAGGGCGCAGTGGTCTCCCGCGAGCACATATCTTAGGGTCCACCCGGAAACGTAGTGGTCCTGGGATGCCCGCCCCCTCCAAGGAGGGTTCTAGAGCAGTCAGTTCAGTTGTTCCCTGCCATAGAAAAAGGGTATCAAATACAGTTCGGGTCTCACCCGCCCAGTTTATGGGGGTCCTATCCACAGTGGTGGGCCCCGAGCAGGTTCTGGTAATGGAACAAGAAGTGAAAACTCTGTTAGAGAAAGGGGCCATAGAATATGTACCTCCGGTATTTCATAGTTCCAAAGAAGGATGGGGGGTTGCATCCCATTTTGGATCTTCGGGTTCTGAGCGTCTCAGTCATGCAACTAAAGTTCAAAATGTTAACTTTGAGACAAATTGTGCCACAGATCAGGTCCGAGGACTGGTTTGTCATGATAGATCTCAAGGACGCATACTTCAACATTTCCATCCTTCCACATCACAGGAAGTTCCTGAGGTTTGCATCAGTTGGCGGTTCGGCATCGAGATGTCGTTCTCGCCCACATGAAGGAGTGTGCTTTCTCCACTACAGAGGAACACTTTTCTAGGCATGATGTGGGACTCAATGTCGATGCAGGCACGCCTGTCACCGGCACGCATGCGAGTCCATCCTTTCGGCTGTGATAGGAATAAAGCTAGGTCAGTCACTCACTGTAAAACGGTTTCAGAGACTATTGGGTCTGATGGCAGCAGCTTCCAACGTTATACCTTTTGGACTGCTGTACATGAAACCCCTGCAGTGGTGGCTCAGGACCAAAGGGTTTTCCCTGAGGGGCAACCCCTTTCGCATGATCAGGGTCAAGCGGCGATGCTTACATGCCCTAGAAGAAACCATGGTTCCTGTCCAAGGGTCCCGTGTTGGAGCTTCGGGTCGTCACAAAATGCTAACGACAGATGTCTCTCTCACGGGCTGGGGAGCGATTCTAAAGGGACGCTCAACTCAGGGTCTGTGGAGGGACCACCATCTCTCATGGCACATCAACCGCCTGGAGATGTTGGCAGTATTTTTTGCTCTGAAGAATTTTCTCACAGACCTCAGGGGCCATCATGTGCTAGTCCGCACAGACAACACATCGGTGGTTGCCTATATAAATCCTCAGGGGAGTCTGCGCTTGCGTCTGCTTTGCAAACTGGCACACCAGATCCTCCTGTGGTCCCTGGGGGCCCAGAATACATCCCTGGGGCCCAGAATATAGGAGCAGACATCCTGTCGAGACAGGGGCTGAGGCCCGGGGAATGGATGCTCCACTCCGAGGTGGTGGAGCAGATATGGAGGGTGTTCGGCCAGACACAAGTGGATTTGTTTGCATCTCGAGAGACATCTCACTGTCCACTCTGGTTCTCCCTCACGCATCCAGCCCCCCTGTACCTGATGGTACAGACATGGCCGGGGGTCCCTACGAATGTAGCTAGATCTATTGTACTACAGGCTTTTTGTCCTCCACTTTTTTAAAATGCAGACCAGGAAATTAATAATTTGCTGTGCCCTGTTAGGGTGTTAGATGCTTATGTCCACAGAGCTGCCCTATGGCGTAAATCTGAACAACTGTTTGTGTGCTTTGGGCCCCCTAACAAAGGGTCCCCGGAATCTAAGCAAAGAATGAGCAAGTGGGTGGTTGAGACTATCTCACTTGCTTAAGAGTCGGTCAGACAGCCTTCTCCTGTGGCTGTCCGTTCCCACTCTACCAGGAGTACTCTCTGGACTTGGACCAGGGTCCCAGGTGCTCTCGTCCTAGTGCTGCTCTCTCGGATTCACACTGGACAGGCACTTCCCGCTATGGTTGCGTTGGTATAGACGTTCCCATAGCGTCACCATATTCGTAACCTAGGCGTTTTTTGAAGATGAGGCAGGATCTAAAACCTGGAGTGGAGCAGGAACAATGCGATTACAAAATGTATTGACCAGTTAATTGCTGTTGCTTGGTGACCAAAAAACCTCACAATACTTCTTTTGGGACTGTTTTGACCAATAAAAAATATAGAAACTGGCTGAATATAGACTAAAATGTAAGTTGTCTGATATTAACTTGTTGTGAGTGTGATATTGCTTACTGTAAATATGGCACTTTTCACAATAAAAATAGTTTCAAATGAGCTTTTTCAAGAAGAGTGCATTATAATACTCACAATATGAAATGGAAAAAGCTGTTTGGGTAATGAAAACACCAAGTAGATGAAGAAACACCATTGGAAATGGACTCACATTATTATATCTTTCTGTTTTTAGTCTCAGTTAGACTCCTTTGTTATCTATGTGTCCTTCCACCCCGCCTCAGTGATCTTTGTGTGAAAGACAGTATTGAACCTCATTGATCCTGATGGATCAGCTTTGATGGATGGAGGCTATTCGTAGTAGCCGTGCTAGTCTCTAACCACAGGTGGTGTAAAGCTTCAATAGATAAGGTTGTGATTGCTATTGTAGTCTTTACAAATGTGCATGTGCTTTGGAATGAGTACTTAGAAAGTGTGATCAATCTTGGGAATACAATAACTGTTTGACTTGATTACGCTTCAAAACTTTTCACACCGGTTGATGTTCAATAACTGTATCCAAACAAACTTCCATTATCACCCCTGCATACTCAAGTATTCAAATACATTGAATTCAGTGTTGATCATATTAACTTGGAGTTATCAATATTTTGATTATACCTCTCCCTAGATTTACATGAGAGCTTAGATTTGTAGTAGATTGGAGATTTGTTTCATATAAACGAGAAGTTTTGATGAAACAAAATAGAGTTTTATTCACTGCACTGATGTTTAATTAAGTCACTGGCATTAAATAAGTGCTCAGAGATCTGGAGAATTAAACGATGAGCCGTGTTGGAGCAGTATACAGTTTCCAGCTGGTGTTGATCCAGGTTTACCTGTAATCTCTATAAAAAGAGCTATGTTTGGAAACCTTCACCATGATTTAATGGCTTACTTTATAGTAAATAGGGCTCACATGCTCATCTAAGCGCTGCACTGCAGCCTTTCCAATTTTCCAGATCTAAAGTAACTTAAGGCGATACATTTACTTACGCAGATGAAAGATTTGTATCTATCGATCAGCGCTTTTCATCTTTGTTTGTAAAGCAAAGTCAATAATCCACTCTCCTTGGATCATTATTACATCATTATCGCTCTGGAGTTGATGTTCACCTCCAAAAAAATACCCCAAAATATCTTCCAGGCATTGCGTGCGTTTAATTGTATGTCAAGTCTTTTGAACTTCAAGGTGCCTTTGGGGGTCTCTCACACATAAATCATATCGCACAGAAAGTCGACTTAAGGTGGGTCTATGAATCACAGTTTCGAGAGGATAGCTTCAGGCCCTCAGGGAAACCAAACTTTTAAAAGTGCATTTAACTTTAGAGGACTTTCCAGAGGCTTGATTCCATGTTTGCCATCTGTTAATGCATCACAACAGGACAGTATTGTTTATTGATTGAGCCGTCTAATTGTTAGTAGTATCTAAATGAGGTGCGAGCGGGCATGTGCGCCTGTGCATGTCTCTCTCTCGCTGTCTCTCCTGGGTTTAGTCTGTCTGATTTGACAAGTCTACACATGACAGCGCAAAACTCAAGGGACTTCACTGTTCAATTATTGATGAATATTTTTTCCTTTTTCTTCCACTTCCACTTGTTCTGTCTTTTCAGTGTTCTTGTCTCTTTAGCTACCAGGGGGAAAATATAATAAAAGGACTGAACTATTTTGTCCTTTTTAAGTAAGACAGCCATTATTTTCTATCTCTTTATTTCTCTTGACTTTGTCTTTATGTCCTCATACATTTGGTTTCTTTAATTTTCTACTCTTCTTTGGAGAAAATTGTCAAATACAGCAACCATCTTTAGTTCACCTCACATTTAAGCTAACGTTGCACTTCTTTTCTGTTACACTTGTCTTGTGCAAACACACATTGTTTTGTCCTTTTCTCTTATTGTGTAGTATTATGAAGTGGAAAAGATTTTTTTTGGAACTAACTGTCATTTACATTTAATTCACACTTACATAAAAGGGTCCAGTTACATCCTGTTATTCTGCCTGAAACTGTCAGTCATCATGTTTTCATCTGATGTAAAAAATAAATAATTATCTATCTGTCTGTCTGTCTGTCTATCTATCCATCTATCCATCTATCCATCTATCTATCTTATTTACAGCCATACTTTTATATTTATCTTCAGGTTTATACAACTAAAAATATAGCGCCAACTTAATAGAATATAGAATATAAACATATATACAAATTTGAAAATCCAAGTTTGAAAACCCTTTGCTTTATCTGCCATTCTCTCTTCATTTCTCTCTCAAATTCAATTGAACACTATTCTCAATATCCCATAATACTGAATCTGGTTTTTCATTTTCATCCATCTCACTCCCTCTTATTCTTTCTCTCTCTATGAAATCAGGAGTCCCTGCAATGAAGATCATTATTTTGCTCTAAAGAGGAAGTGTCGTTTCCTCAACATGGTTTATCAATTATTCACATGTGATTAATAGAGTCTGTAAAGTGTTGCACAAATATAACAATATGACTCGCTTCAGGGATTGCCAACAAACAATGCAAATCGTTTTGAGGATTAGGAAAAAGAAAAATAATTGCTGTGTGACTTCGAAATAAGTTCTTAATCTTGTATCACCACCTTCATAGAGATGCTAGCGCTTTTTGAAAGTGTGCTGTAAAAGATTTAAATAAACACTCCCCTCGCTGGGCTTTGAAGACGCCACATGAAAGGAGCCACGGCCACAAAGGCTTATTCCAAGAGTAAAGACCACTGTGTTCACAAAACAACTCGCGTCGCATAAAATATGGAAAAAACGCAACTTGTCATTTTCTCTCTCTGCAGGCCCGGGCGATTGTGGCTGGGTGCCTGCTCTGAATACAAGCAAAGAGGAAATTAAAGATGGATTTAAGATAAGAGGAGCGACTGATAGTCTTAATGTTATTAGTATTGCTGGAAGCACTCACAGCAAAGCCTGCTGGGTATCATGCGGTCACAACGATGACACTGTGGGTTTCTAAGTAGTAGGTGTGATGGTTTGAACAACTAGAATTTTTATACTTACAATATAGCGTGTTTTCTCATACCATACCTTATTTACGGCCTGGGAACAGGTTTATCAGTTATTTTCATTGTGTTGCTGTACTAAAGGCCTGATCTTCAAGCAGAAGAAACTGGATGAAATATTTAACAATTCTGATTTGTGATGGAATTAAACCACACCAAGTTTATTCATCTGGCCAGAGGAAAACTGTCCCACTGACTGAGCCTGATTTCTCCCAAGGTTTTTTTCTTTTTTTTTTGTCACCAGTGGAGTTTTCTTGTCGCTGTCGCCTTTTGATGATTTTGATGATTATTCTATTTTTTTGCATGGTTTTCATGGCAGAAAACTGCCATCATAACTCAATTGCAAACCGTTGTACCATTGCTTTAGTGGTCAGGTGGGTCAGTGTCATCCAAAAATGTCAAAAAAGAGTATAAGTGTAGTCAGTGTGACTCGGGTATGACTCTAATATGATATCTTAGTGTGTAGTCAAACTTGGAGTGTGGCAGGAAATGACAGAGGTGCACCTAACCCCCAATCGCTCCCCGGGCAGGACACCAAAAATGGCTGCCCACTGCTCCAGGTGTGTGTGTGTGTTCACTACTCACTACCCCAAATGTGTGTGCACTAACTTGGATGGGTTAAATGCAGAGGACGAATTCCGAGTATGAGTTACCATAATTTGCCATAATTTGCCGTCACTTATGCCGTAAAGTTTCACTTTAACATAAAGCATACATTTTTCATCAGTGCGGAATGGGATGTTAAAACATAGACAAAAAAAATATAAAAAAAGAATCATTGCAGATCTTACATGCATATGAAGTTAATATATTTTCATGTTTTTCCCATGTGTTTTTATGGCAAAACCTCAAATTTGGAGCGAGTCTGCCATCATAAAAGGAGTTGCAAACCATTTCTTTAATAGTCAGATCAGTCACTTCATCCCCAGAAACATCAGTTTCCTCTCTGTGCTGGAAGTTCCACTCACTGCAGTAGAAGCCACCAAGTCTATGGAGGAGTGCTGGTCTTTATGTCCCTCTCTTCCCTGTGTGTAAATCAGAAGAGCTCCTCTGTCTGCTTAAAAGCAGCCACGCTCTAGTTCAATTCATTAGTGCTGCTCTGTTGCCTTTTACACCTTCAGACTGCGCTGACACAGCCATAGATCAGGGCAAGGGGAGAGAGAGAGGCCGACTCAGAAAAGGAGACGCCTGAGAATTGATCATACCTGTCTTCAAACTTCTGCAGGAGCGAATGGCAAAATGTGAGTTGGGAAAGAGGACGAGAGGAAATAGAGGGACAGTCTTGAAAAGTAAAAGGGAAGGGGCCAGTCAGAGAAAATAAGTGAGGCTATGTGTGATTTATCCTTTCTCCCTGACAAAAGTGCTGTGAAGGTCGTAAACTGTTCTCTGGCACGCGGCCTTCAGCCCGCTGTGTGGCACAGTACAGTTTTTATCAGTGCATAAATTGCGTTTGTTTACCTGAATAAATGAATTTAACAGCAAAATAATAACATTAACTTAACATTACAACAGTGCTTAAGTGTTTGTGTTATTTTCTATGACAAGTCTTACTGAAAGCAGAAATGCTTTCACTGTAGCAACTTTTATCCATGCAAAAATTTAATCAGTTTGGAGAATTCCGTCAAATGATCACATATTGTGTATGTGTCAACATCACTCTGTTTTGTTATATTTATTTCATAAATGTGCCAGAGTAATTCAAATTGTATAATATATTTTTATAATATATAATATTTTTGACCATAGAAGTTGTCCATTCCATGTCCATACATCACATATATTGGACGACTACTGTTTCAAAACATTTCTATTTCAAATAAATGCTGTTCTATTGGACTTTCTATTCATCAAAGAATCATTTTCAACATTGATAATAACAAGAAATGTTTCTTGATCACCATATTAAGCATATTAAAAATATTTTTTAATATTTTTTTTTACTTTGTAATGTACAGAAGTCCTGAACCGCAACGTAAAAAATACGAGATTAAAGTCGTAATACTTTGAGAATAAAGTTGTAGTATTACGAGAATAAAGTCGTTGCAATACGAGATTAAACATTTTAATATTTTGAGAATAAAGTCAAAATTACGTGAATAAAGTCGTTGCAATACGAGATTAAACATTTTAATATTTTGAGAATAAAGTCAAAATTACGAGAATAAAGTTGTAGTATTATGAGATTAAAGTTGTAATATTTTGAGAATAAAGTTGTAGTATTACGAGAATAAAGTCATTGCAATACGAGATTAAACATTTTAATATTTTGAGAATAAAGTCAAAATTACGAGAATAAAGTTGTAGTATTATGAGATTAAAGTTGTAATATTTTGAGAATAAAGTTGTAGTATTACAAGAATAAAGTCGTTGCAATACGAGATATAAAATGTTAAAATTTTGAGAATAAAGTCAAAATTACGAGAATAAAATCATAGCAATACCAGATTAAAGTCGTAGTATTTTGAGAATAAAGTCAAAATTACAAGAATAAAGTCGTTGCAATACGAGATTAAAGTTGTAATATTGAGAATAAAATCAAAATTACGAGAATAAAATCGTAGCAATACAAGAATAAAGTCATAGCAATAGGAGACTGAAGTCATAATATTTTGAGAACAAAGTAGGCTATATTGCATGAATAAACGATTATTTAGAGAGGGGGAAAATCACAGTATTACGAGAAATAGCATGACTATCACAATGAATAGAGAGCCGTAGTAATGTGACGTCCTGGGACTTTGTTTTTTGTACTGTAGATTAAGATTCTCTTTTTGTAATGATGATGTGTCAGCTGGTTGTTGTCTCTACCGCCCCCCCCCCCCCCCCCCCCTTAAATTTCCCATTTTTTATACAATTTAATGGCTGTATTTTTTACAGTTTTTTTTACTGTTGCGCTTACCAAATTCTATCATCCTGTCTACTGCCGTAGTTTTGACCTATGATCTAAAAAAGCGCAAGTCACTTTTCACTCTCATTTTCTTCTCTTTTGTTGTTATTTCTGGTTTCATCCCTCTCCCAGGGGCTCATGTCACAAGAGAGAGGAACTGGAGGAAGAGAAAGAGAGAGATATTTACAAGGATGTAAGAGATGGAATATTTGAGTTTTTGTTTGCTATTTTGGGAGAAGCCACCAAACAGGGTTTTTACTATGGCAACTGACAAGGGACAAACTCGGCTTTTAAAAAGGCTCATGCTTTATTCAGACTGGTGTTTTTGTTGTTCGACTGTCAGTCATTCATAGGCACAAAGCATGTGTGTGTTTTTGGATATAATCATCTGCATATCTTGACACAAGTGATGCCACCTGGGGAAAAAGGAAATAAAAAAACAGCCCATATCTGTGCATTTGCAGTAGAAAATCCGTGGCTTCAGTGAAAGATGTGCGGAAAACATGAGGTAAAGATTTCAATGGATGTTCCAAGATTTCACAATCATGTTTGATTTTAATTGTGTGCTATCAATAGATTTGATTGGCTATTTTTTCTGTATGCTCTTCCCACTGCATTTTTTTTACATCTCGCCTCATGCCTTATTTCTCAATAGAACGAGAGTGATTTGGAGAATTTAGAAGTGTATCAACTCACAAGCAGCTTACTGAGACTACATGAGACTTGCTTACTCACCTATTTTTCCTCTTCTATTTTTGTATTCAGCCACCTGTATTATAGAAAGCAGGTGCATTTTTGCTCTAAATACATATTGATATTCTTAGAGTTGTGCTCAAAGTACAAAACAAATTCCTCAAAGAATCGCAGTTACTGTGTGTCCTTAAGTTTTCCTGGAGAGTGATGATTTGTAGTTAATGAATGCATAATCAGCATTAATAAATTTCAATATAATAAGAGATAAATATAAGTAATGAACCCAGATTGAAAATCTAATTCAAACCTTATAATAATAATTAAAAATTAAATTAAATTAAAAATAAAACCTTTAAGGACTTTAAGGAAAAATGAAAATAAATAAACATATTTATGTAAGGACGTAAACTAATATATATATATATATATATATATATATATATATATATATATATATATATATATATATATATATAAACTGTATGAATATATATATATATATATATATATATATATATATATATATATATATATATATATATATATATATATATATATGTAATTATATAAAATTATATATTTATGTAATATTTTCATTACTGTTATAAAAGGAAAAAGGTTTTCTCTCTGTAGAAAAATTTCTGATGTAATCAAATGCTTGTTTTCGGTATTGTGGCTCTGGAGTCAAGCAGATCAAATCACAATCATTTCAGTACAGTATGTTATATGTCCCCTTTTTGAGTTTCATCCTTGAGATTAGATCTTGGTTTTAACATTTTGCCATGCTGAATTGCTGGGTGAAATTTAATTCTGAATTTCATCAAGTCTCCGCTCTTCTGTTCTGCAAAACATTCCACCCATCCTTTATGGAATTTACTGTCAGCACTGATTAAAAAACGCTGAACTCATTCTTAGTCTTTAGTGAAACATGCTTTTCATCTCCTGTTTGTACGTTTTCTAATATCCGCACTGATGTTAGTGGTCCTCATTTCTTCTCACTTGTGAGGACCCAAGTTCTATCCCAAAGGAACATGCTTTGAATCGTGACTTCCTATGTAGATCTACAGAGAGAAAAGCTAACTGAAAATAATTCTCTAGTGAAATTTTTCCATTAGGATTAAACTTGATGTGTGTAATTTTTCAGTGTTAACATTAAGGCAATTGAACAATGTTAATGTGATTAATTCTTTACAACAATGATTAATTCATCTTGACCCTTGACCCATATGTAAATTCCATATTACTTGCCAAAGATTTTTTAGTTTTTGTTGTTATTAATTCCTGTGATGTTTTCAACATCCATTACTCCAGTCTTCAGTGTCACATGATCCTTCACCAATCATTCTATGCTGATTTGGTGCTCAAGAAACACTTCTTATTACTTGGTGTACGCAGAACCTGATTTCACCAAGTGCAACATGTTCCTGGATCAACATCTTTGTTGATCCTGGAACAACATTCCAATCAACCAATCAGATTTAAGGGACAAGTTTATAGTTTAGGTCAAGTTTAGGCTTACAACCAGGGTTAGGTACTTCTACATCAGTGTTATTCACCTATAATTTCCCTCTGATTGTAGGGATAACTTATGGCTTAGATTTAGGGATAGGGATAGTACATTTTCAGACCGTAATGTTGTTCCAGGATCAACAAAATATGTTGACCCAGGAATGCATCTAACTCAACAAAATCAGGACGTGCGATAGAGTACAGCTCATAAGTAAAGCAAATATATCATTAAGCACAACACACACACAGTGACATCCTTTCTTTCACACCTCGGTAACTGTTTTTGACTTTAGATTGTGTTGCAGAGTGACAGACAGTCATTTAACATTTTACAGCTTCACCTCGTGAAGACATTTTAAGGCTTTGTTTATAGAAATATAAAATTCCCACCAGAATAAAGTTTTGAGCCAAATTACATATTACATGTGCTTTTCAAGCCTTTAATAGACATTTAAAATTGGAACCATTTTGACAGTAGGTGATGTTTACCACATCTTTTTTTCAGCATCCTGTCAGCAGTTCTCATTGTTTCTTCAGTCTTTTACTCCTTTGCTTTCCAGCGAAGCTCAAATTAATCATTGCTTCTTCATTAAATAAACTCTCTTTTTTCCCCTCTCTCTCTTTCTCTCTTTCTTTCTTTACTTTAAGTGTGTTGGTAGTTAGTGCAGTACTGGGAGTAGCCTTATGCAATACAATGCAATTATATTTATATTTAGCTGTGTCTTGTCTTAGCTGGTTTTTCACAGTTTATTGGCTTGATATAAGCATGACCCCTGTAGACTGGTCATGCTCCTCGTTGTCATAGATACCAACAGCGATCTGGTGATCGTGAAGAAGGAATAGTAATAACTCCAGAAGGAGCTGAGGTTAAAGACGAGAACATATGCCCACCTGTTTTTCTATGACACTGTAGAGAGCATGTCACACCAAACTTTCGTTTTTTAAACTTTCTAACTCTGCGTTTTGCCCTCCGGCAGCATTTGGGAGAAATATTCTGCTTGTTATGTATGAGACACAAGGCCATGCGTTTTAATGGTTTAAGGCAATTTATTTGCTTTTCTGTGTGAGTGGTTTGGATTAAACTGAATAAAAAACAATGTTGTTTTTTTTGTTGCAGCCCACTGCACATTATTACAGTGAAACACAAAATAAGACAAGAACTGCAATTAAGACAGTGTGACGTATTCATGAAACACAAGCGGAACGGATTTCTGTAAATTGGACGTACGTATACTAACGGAAATGGTTGCAAACGGTTCAGTGGGAGAATTTACATAAGAATAATTTTGATTTATAAACGTCTTACACAAATTCATTCTGCTCATGTTTCATGAATAAATCCCATTGAGTTAGTTGGTAGGATGCTTATTGAAAGGAACAGCCGTAATTATGGCAGTGAAGCATTATTGTAATCTATTGTAAGATTTTGATGGATTAATTGGGCTTGAATGATCGTTTCTTTTCTCGTTTGATTCATCAGCCCTAAATGGATAAAAAGATTTTGAACTGGTTCATTATTTTGTGAATGGCAAGTTATCAGCAATAATGGGAACTATTGAGAATTTGTCTTTTAACTTTGCTTGCTCATTTCTATAGTAATTTTTTTTTAAATCGATGAAAGAATTTATGAATTATTGTTAGGTGAACCATAGCAATGTTAGTGGTACATTAACAAAACTGTATATGACTTTTATTACAGCTGTAAATACACTACAGTTCAAAAGTTAAGCATTAACAAGATTTTTTTAATGCTTTTAATTAGGCAAGGACACATTAAATTGATCAAAAGTGACAGTAAAGTCCTTTATAATGTTACAAAATATTTCTATTTCAAATAGAAATATGTTCATATGTTTATGTATAATAAGAAATGTTTCTTGAGCAGTAAATACTTTTAGAATGATTTCTGAAGGATCATGTGACACTGAAGACTGAAGTAATGATGCTGGAAATTCAGCTTTGCCATCACAGGAATAAAGTACATTTTAAATATATTAAAATAAAAACGTTTTTTTTGAATTGTAAAATTATTTCACAATATTACTATTTTTTTACTGTAGCATCGGTGAGCAGAGACTTCTTTCAACAATATAAAAAATTCTTACTGACCCCAAACTTTTTAACATTATTTCAGATGGCTAATTTAATACATTTTGGTTGTGTGACTAGAAGAATGAACCCAGAAAAGTACCTGTACAAAAATAAATAAAATAACTGCACAATGTTAACTCATTACCAAAGTGTTTTAATGGCTCAAATTTTTGCCGAAAGTAACTCTATAATTGTCGGCATCATGGAGCCGCTGCCAATTAAACAGGGCACTCAAATAGTGTATGGAAACCGAAGTCTCAAGGCTCAAAATCAATTAACTTGTGTTCTGATTACAGAATACTCAAGTAAATTAAATTAGACTCATCAAGGAGATCAACTTTTGATTCTGAATAAATACAACACAATCAGATTTTATACTGCAGAATTAAATGCATTTTTTAAAGATCATTTTGACAAGTCTAATTGTTGCTTATTATACGTATCATAATTGATTTTGTATTTTCTCCTAGCAGTTCATATTCTCCTAACATTACAGCTACCAGCTCAGGTAAAACTTTGAGTGTATTTTTGTGCTGTCAGGTTTTCTTTATATTTCAATGCGAGCCAAACATTTAGTCAAAACATAAACTGGCTTCCCATTCCTTTAAAATTATATTTTATTCTTGGCACTAGGCTTGTTTTCAAATAACTAGATATAGAGAGGTACATCCTCCAGTGTGCTGAACTGGATATATGCTACCTGCACTTTATTAGCATTGAAAGTGTTTTCCTACCGAAATGTGTCCAAACTCTCATCCCTGGTGCTCCTAGTACGCAATTTCTTTAGGAGTGCAGTATACGTGTACATGAGGACTGGAGATGGCTGTACATTGGAGGTGTGAGAGAGTGAAGAGAAGAAAATGTCTCTCTTCCCTAATAGGGGAATTTATTAGTGTGAATCTCCAGGTCTCCTTTAAAGGCCCTCTGAAATTGAAGTGTCAGCTCTGAAGTCGAGCACATCAAATGCCCCTCACAGCAAAATGTGTGTGTGTTACGTGAACATCTGTGTGTGTGTGTGTGTGTGCCTGTATTTGTAAAATTGTCAGCTCTGAAGTCAAGTTCATCAAACGTTCCAACTTGCTGAGTGACTTCACGTCTGTCTGAGCAGAGCAGACACAGAGCTCCAAAGGGTAATTACATTTCACCTTTACTACATGTGTGTGTGTGTGTGTGTGTTTTGAGTCCCGGTTCTGAAGTACCAACAATGAAAATATAGATTGAAAAGAAAACAAAAAAAAAAGATCTATCTATCTATCTATCTATCTATCTATCTATCTATGAAAAAGCATCCTTCCTTAATGATATAATTACTGATACACAACTGGATATGTTGCTTCTCACAGAAACCTGGCAGTCACCAAATGACTACTTTCATCTAAACCTCTAAGCCACGTTAAATCTGTAGATCCTCTGTCATTCTCAGAATCCATTAATGCATCTTCTCTGTCTTCTTACTCTGATTTCTCTTGTCCTTCTGCTCTCTACTTACAACTCTGCCATCTCTGAAGCCTTGGACAATCACGGCCTTATGATAACTAAGCTGGTACCTTCATCTCATGCATCACCTTGGTATACACCTGAGCTCAGACTGCTTAAACAAACTGGTAGGCGTCTTGAGTGCTGATATAAGAAAAGTGGCCTGGAGGTGCATTATCAAGATTTCTGTGCTCACCAGCTGAAATACATGTCAGCTCTTAATGCCACACGTACAGAATATTACTCCAACATAACACTGCTAAAAGTCAACCTAAGATATTATTTTCAACTGTTAACAAACGTATTAACCCATCATCGCATCTTATTACTGGCTCAATTGACCTCTGCAACTCCTTCCTCCACTTTTTTGTAAATAAGATAAAGTCTATCTATGAAACATTTTCATCAAACTCATCAAAAGTCTCCTTTAACTGGTCCTCACCTCAGCCCATAAAATACATCCTCTATCTATCTATCTATCTATCTATGCATCTGTGTGCTTGTGCGTTGGTGATGACACACATGATGTTGACAAAATAAAAATGGATTCCTCCAAACAACTGCATATCAATTATTTATAAATGCTTAATTTTATTCAAGCAATTTCAGCTTTGAAAAACATTAAGTTAAAAGCCAATAAGTGAAGACAACCTCATCTGTGTGAGTCAAATTATCACATCAAGCAAAGATCTGACATTAGGGATTGGTTACAGTTCAGTTACACGCTGCTAAGATGCCGACATGGTGACTGATATATCTGTTTACCCAGCTTTACACTGGAGGATCCCTTTGTTTTCCTGTCAAGGTCAAGGGTAATTCTCTTAAGGATCACTCTGTGCCATGGCCTTTGCATGTAATGGAGAACTAGATCATAATTTGTGTCCAGCAGGAGAAAGAGCGAGAGCGATCGAGGACGAAGGAGTGACCTTCAGTCCAGGCCCCTGTGGTCTGTCTGAAAGTGTGCCAGCAATAATCAGAGACTATTTTTGACTCTCTATCATGTAGATAAAATGGGTCACTGCAAGCTGGCCAGGCCCAAGAAGAACACACACACACATGCACACACACATGCCATGGCTAATCTCTTAAATCAAACTCGCCCTATGTGGGTTCTTCACTGATGTACGATGCACCAGGGATGGTGCAACCATATGCTCTTAATATTTCGCTGACATAAAGTTACAGAAGTAGAATGAATGGATAGATAAATTGATAGGTAGATGAATAGGCCAAGGCAATTTCTTCAAGCAGATCAGATAATCTTGATGGACCTCGATCTCATCCCCATGAGAGCCTTACTATGTTCTCCGCTCTTCTTTAGTGCCTAACTGTCCTTGTCTCAGTCCTGTCCCTCCATAGTGCCTGTAAATTGAACGTTCCCATGGTTGTGGTTTGAGGAGATTGTGCTTTAATAATGAATGAAATAAAAGCTGTTTCTCAATGTTTTATGAATGATGCTCTCCCTAGGCACTCCTTAATGAGATGTATTTCAAAACAAGACCGTGCTCGCTCTGAAAGCCATACATTTTTTCACTTTGTGACAAAAAAAAAAAAGGCTAACTAATTGGCATTCGATCACCAGTTTAGGGAAATCAAGTGATAAAGTGAAATCATTCTCTTCTCTTCTCTTCTCCTCTCTTCTCCTCTCTTCTCCCTCTATTTATGAGTGTATTTAGAATACCATATTCATGAGCAGAGTGGCACAAAAGCGTGAATGGCTGGTGCCACGTCTGGTTTTTGCAGATAAACACTGTGTCGCTGGGCGCACACTATAGCCCCGTATTTATTCAGCTGTTTCCTGGTCCCTTTTCGATTCACAAAATCGGGGTGTGAAATACGTGGGTCTGGGCCAGGATGTGTTGCCTGCTCCACAGACCTTAGAAAACCTCCCGTGTGGACCACTCCGGTTGAGAGAAGGATATTATTCTGGCTGCCAAAGCATCCACAAAATATTGCTTCTCTTATAAAATGGTGGCTTTGCATGAGGTTGATCTTGAGCACAACACAGGGAATACTGTGTGTGTGTGTGTGTCAAGATAATAATAATAATAATAATAAGAAATGTTTCTTGAGCACCAAATCAGCATATTAGAATAATTTCTGGAGGACCATGTGACACTAAAGACTGAAAATTCAGCTTTGCCATCACAGGAATAAATTACATTTTAAAATAGAAAACAGTTATTTTAAATTGCAAATAATATTTCACAATAATATTCCACAATATTTACTGTATTTTGATCAAATAAATGCAGCCTTGGTGAGCATAAGAGACTTTACCCTTTTTGGAGAACCCCCTTTCTCTTTTCCACCTATTTGCTCCTTGTTATTGCCTTCTCTCTCTTTTCTCTCCTCCAAACTCTTTGTGAGAAAACGGGCACGTTTATGAGGTCCCGCTATTGAGTGTGTACTCATAAAACCCAGGGTTATGTTTTAGCCAGCCTGGCCTCTAGGCCTTGATTTTGCAAAGCAGAAGATGTTCTAATGTGAACTCACTCTGGAGAAGTGGCTATTGTTCTTTATATGCTGCTTGGCACTGAGGAACATTTTTATTTCTCTGAAGCTGCCCTTTAACAGTTTAAGAGATTAAATTGCATTTTCAGGTATGTTTCATTTAAGTATCTGTATGTATTATCTCAGATATACCTTAGCAGAAAAAAAAATGGACACAAATGAGACAATTATAGTGATACTGTAAGAGTGTAGATCCATACTGTTAATGTGGGTGCCATAACTTTGGTAATTTGGCTTTCGAAGACCGTAACCACTTATGCAGAAATAGGGGGAATTAAATCTTGTAAGAATCAATCACTGAAAAACATAAATCAACTACTAATTTGAATATTGGGTGCCTCTCAACTTGATTTACTTTCTTAAATATTAAAAATAAAAGGATTCCTTTCTGGAGAAGCGTTCAGTCTTTCCGCTCGCAAATTCCACTATGTAAATCGCGAATCTGCCATGGCGTGAGCACAACTGGCTTTTAAAGGGAATGGGAGATGAGACTCTGATTGGTTTATTGCACATTATGCCCAAAACACTCAAATTACTCATTAAGGGACTAGGGACAGCCCTTTTAGACCATGTGCCGGGTGCACAGACCATTTTTCCCATCATTAAACTAACAAAAGTGGATTCGGACATGCCCTAAGTGCACTTGTGCCGTACGCTTTAGACCATGCACTTAGATCGTTAAAATAGGGCCCTCAAGCTTACTGAAGACAAGTAAACAGTGATAAAAAAGAGCAAAGAAAACAAACTACAATAGAACAAAGACACAAATTAACCTACTTGAAAAAGTTCAAGCACTATAGAAATACTACATAAAATGTATAATAAAATGTATACGAAAACAAGGTATAGTCTTTACTGTGTAAATTAAATTTATGTTATTTAAATGACATTTATTTTTATTAAAGTTACAAAAGTGATTCAGTTAAGAGCAGTGAGAAATGTTCTCTTTTTTTGTTGTTTGATTAACATTAATAATGACAGCAGGTACTGTAAATGTGGATGCTTTCACTTTAAGACCGACTGCACAAATCTATTATAATCATGTGTTATCTCTCTCAACTGTTAATGTTCACTTAAGACATGAATGACTGTTTATATGCAAAAACATGGTCACTTTGACACATAGGTATGTGTATTCAACCGTTCAAGCTAAATTAGGCAGCAAAAAGCACTCAGTTCTCACAAGCTCTATGAGCAGTGGCTTCATGTCACGTGCACATATAGCAAAATTAGTTCTTAATGAGTTTAAAATCAAGCTTTTGTGATCACAGCAACGTCACGTTAGACGCTAGTCCAAAATCTCTACCGGTTGACAAATCTCTATCTGTTAATCGTGTCTACCGGTATATCGCCCACCCCTAGTTTTCTGTGTGCTATGTTTTGTGTGGTATTCATAAGCAGATGTTTTTTTTTTCCTTTCTGGTCCTTGGCTGTGTTTCTCTTCCTCTCTCTTTGTCTCTAATTCTGCCTTTTCTTTTGAAATGTTCCATTATCCGTACCCTATACCTGCCCTTCCTGACTTCTGCACTTTCTGTCTTAAAGGCGAAATCCCAAGACAATAACAGACACATAAATAAATTAGACTTATCTCTAACAGTGTACCATCTTCATCACACAGATTTGAAATGTGTGTGTGTTCGTCAGTTCCAGACCCATATTGCAGTGGATTGAGCAGATGGAGGAAGAAAATAGGATTCTCTCTTTCCTTCTCATTCTTTGTCTTTCTTTCTCCAGCTTGCTAAGTCCAGCTCTTTGGGATCTTTCCTGTCCACATTTTTTCTACGCCCCATGACACTTTGTGCCAATTATGGGACTAACTTCCATTAAACTGTAAACAATCAGTAAAAGGCTCGCTCTATGAACGAAATAAGGGGAAAAAATGGGTACAATGAATGCCATTATTCTACTCACCCTTCAATCATTGAACATTATTGAACTTAAAAGTGTAAAAGCATTAACATTACTTCAACAAGACCATGAATAAACCCTAAAATCTCAATTCTTTCCGCAGCAATATTACGGCCGGTTTAAATATCATTGTAGTGGTAATTTTTGTCTATATTATGTGACGTACGTTGCCTTAATCAAAAATGTTCATTAACGTTAGTATTGAGTGATACTATTTCAAAGTGCTTTCTGTCAATTTTACCGATAACAAATTGTATTTACCTGCTTTAGAAACGTTCCAGTAAACACTGCTAATAGGGATTTTAAAGCATCCATGTAAAAACAAACCTGGAAAGAGACGTGAGGATTTGGGGAGATAAACGAGAGATTCTTGGTGTATTCCAAAATGTGCAGTATGTGTGTTTTTTCATACTGTTACAGCGGAATACAAAGAAAAATAAAATAATTAGGAGGAAAAGAACTCTTGTAAAGAGCTCTTGCTACAGATATTCTTGTCATACCACATATCACATTAAAGTGCCCCTATTATGCTATTTTAGAGGTTCCTAATTTTGTTTTGGAGGTCTCCTACAACAGGTTTACATGCATCAAAGGTAAAAAAAAACACTTTTATTTTCTCATAATATACAATGCACATCACCACATTTTTCAATGATTCTCAAACGACTCGTCGGATGAATCAGTCTCTCTAAATCCCCCCTTTCTGCGAGCTGCTCTGCTTTGATTGGTCAGATGGCCCAGTCTGTTGTGATTGGTCTACTGCTTACAGCACGTGTTTCGGAAGCTAAACGCCCATTACATAACTGAACTTCAGCTCCGGAAGCTTCCTAAAGCTCAGCGATTGTACACACTGTAAAGACCGATTTTACCATATCAATCCGAGCGCGAGTCCCATGATAAAACATTGGAAGAACAAGCTATTCAACCTAAACCTCCATCTCAAGGACGACTTGAACAGGACATTTCTCAGTGATACGCTGCTTAGTTTGAGGTACATCATGAGATGTTGCAACTGTAATTCCTTACCATTAACATTAACAAGTGTATGTGTTTATTTCTAATTTATTGCGGTGCACATGTGGGAACTGTACCAATAACAGTGCATACGTTAGCTGAGCACTAACGTGAATGACTGATGTAACATTAAAGTTTGTAAAACAAATCTTGCTCCACCCTTTATCTTTACTCAAAGTAGTAAGAACGACAGACAATCTGCATTAATAGACACAGTTTTAGGTAATAGTGGCCCATAGTAATAACATAAGTTAGCCGGCTAGTTGGAAACTTACACAATATAAAACACAAAACTACGTAATTTGAACAATCGGTAGAAAATATATACATCAATAATTAATCATACTTACAGGTTGTGATTCTGAGGAGCAAGTTGGTCCAAATAAACTGGGTACTGACCCATCTTTCAAAATCAAGCAATTCCCGCGTTGAACTCCGAGATTTGAGAACCAGTCTTCAGTAAAATCCCGCGTTGAAGGGCAGGTCAAGTTGTTCGCGGGCGGGCAACGTACAACATAGGCGGCCATTATGCAAATATCTTATCTAGTGACGTACAGTAGATCCGTAACGCTGTGGGATTCGAATTACAGACGACTCGTTTAGGCGGTTCAGAGTCTATTCTTTCTTTTGGAATACAATAACTTTATTTATCATGCACTTTTGACTTTACAACTTTGCAGAACATTTACATTCACAAACAGCTATATTACACACTGCATGAAAGGAAATATTTAAAAAACCATAATAGGTAAAAAAAAAAAAAACATAATTCAAAACGCAGTAAGCTCATCAGGAAAAAGGTGGGTAGAGTTCTAAATCCGCTCCATCACACCTGACTTTAATTTCCAACTGCACTCACAGAGCTTGATTAGCCGGTTCAGGTGTATTTGATTAGAGTTGGAGCTAATCTCTGCAGGAAACAGGTCTGAGCTCCCCTGCTCTAATGCTGCCTTCAAGGGACGTCAGAATGATCGTATTTACGAGATGAGCACACATGAATGTCACAGCACTGTTCTAATTACCGGTAGGAAACTCTGGATTTACTTTGAACTTCAGAGTTGGGGTCATGTCAGTTAAAGAAATACTTAGATAGCAAATTGCTATTGGCCATTATTATTATTTTTGTTTGTAATTTGACTGTACATTGATTTGTTTGTATTTTAGCTGTAAAGCTGGCCAAGAAATATTGCCCACTGATCCGGTTTATGGTGCAAAATTTACACCTGCTCCCTACCACAAAATGGTGCGTAAAACATTCAAATGTTTTCTGTTCTTTTAGGCAAACTGATGGAACTGAATTTTGATGCAGTGTGTACCATAATAATATTTCACAAGTTCATCACTGTGGAGGAGGGGCCGGACAAATAATATACTGACCAACCATCCTCCTCATACAACGACTGAACAACAATGGAGAAGTTAATATTGCTGATTACTGCATGTTTATAGTCATCAATTCTCTTTAAAAATGAGATACTAGTAAAAAATTACTGCCTTGCATATTCTGTATCATCAGAGCAACCAAAGCGTCTCAGCTGAAAAAAAAAAAAAAACGATGCGCCTCCAAAGCACTCTCAAACGCCACCAGCTGTCCATTTTTCAGAAGATCAAATCGGATGTTTACGAAGCATTTGTGAATCCGGAAGAGAGTTTTCGGGAAGGTCAGTTACTCAGAATTTACTGATATATTTATGAAAGTTTCATGAATGAGGCCCAATGTGTGGCAAAACATGAATAATAAAATACATATGTGGCTTTTTAGCCAAAAATCATAAATGGGTTCATAAATGGCCCTGTGGACATTACATCTTTCTCAATTTAGTATATTTGTCCAAATTAATTTGTTAGGTTTTTTTTTCTTCTTTTCTGAAAGTTATGCAAATTTTCTTCACATCACAAATGAAAGGTTTAAAGTAGCATTGTGCGTTGAAAATGATGGCGGTGGAAGCATCATTTAAAGGTTTTTAAATAAAAAATGTTGACTTTTGTCCTACTAAAGTTAATTTTACATTTAACATTTTATATATCCTATATGCACATTTTATTTTATTTTTGCATAATATAACAAAATAATAATTTGTTTTCTTTGTACAACACATCTCATTTATAACTTGGTAAACAAGTACAAGTTTATTAGTAGTAAAAATCTTTTTATTAGGGGCAAAATTGTTTGTTAAATTGTTTTGGTGTAATTTTGGGGGGAAATATATTAAATTATGAAATTTAATTTTCATTATTTGTTTAGATTATCATAGTGTTATGCATAATACTTTTATGATGGATTTTCATATTTTAAGTTTGAAAGTCTGGCTCTAAGACATGGGTCTTGAAATGCATTTTACAAGTCAAACCTTTGAAAAATGTTGAAAAAAACCCCCACCCAGTTATGAGTTCCATGCACTTGAATGAGTTGAGAATGAGAGGCATGGCTTATGAAAACTGGTTATATGGTTTTAACTTCTAGTCAACTAAGTTGAACTAATGATGACTCACTCTTTGTGGTTTGCTTAAGGCAAATTAATTATTTGTTAGCTATTATGCATAACTCATACAGGTAGTGTAAAATTGATGCAAGAGTATTCATGTATGCTCACCCACTGTTACAATGGGAAAGAGCACTTGCTGTTATTTGTTTATCTAAAGACAGCAGTAGATAACATGTGAATTGCACACCACATGTGCAGCCATCATTTCAAATTGTTGTACATGTGCTGAAAAAGCTTCCCATTTTTGTCACATCATTATAATGGCTTGTAATCTAAACCCGTAATTAGGAACCTCACAGGACTTGATGGCAGTAGAAGGCTGAATCCCAAATTGCATACAATCCATCCTAAATTGTTTGCCAGATTAGGATTAGTGCGTTCCAAACCATAGTGCATTGCAAATAGTATGTCAAAGTTGCTCTGATGGCATATTACTTCCTGTGGATTTTCAAAATAGGCATCTGTGCGTGTGTTTTGGTTTGATATTACCTACAATTCTTTGCAGTCCTTGTATAAGAAGATTGGTTTGCAATGCTTCTCTGATGCAATATCAAGACACAGTTGTTGTGATATGTTTCAGTACTGTTGTACTAGTTTGTATTTATATATACTTTAGGATGCATGTTTACCCTCATAACACTCGCATATGTGAAGCTACTATGCATAATAGTGTCTGCAAAATGCCTCAAAATGCCTTCATTTTTAAAAGCATATACTTTACCTTTCATGCTCACGCTTGCTGATTTTACAAAAAAAAAAAAAACTCGCATCAAAACCTTACGTATAGTCAGAATACATTATGTAACCTGATGCACTTTAGTAGTGCTGTATGGAAGATTCATTTTTCTTCAGAGAGCTGCATTTTGAAAGACTCTCAAGATATTTGCTGTCACACATATCAATGTGGTTTTTGTGTAAACGTAAAACGTTCAGAGGTTGAAAATGCAGTAAAAGTCTCAGGTTTGCTAACTTCTTGCTGTATAAAGAGTTGCACAAGCTCTGTTTCCTCAGATGTCTTGCAGTATATGTCAGATATGTACTATATATGTGTGAATGATTAAATGAGAGGGAGAGATCTTTGTCTTGACTTAAATCTCTAGTACACAATTATAAAGACACAATGTACTTAGGACTCAGATCCATTAAGCGTACTGTATTTTGGGTCACTCAATTTTGGTTTTCTATCTTAAGATAAACCCTGTGTCCTGCCTCTCTGGGGTGAATTCATGAAACCGTTACACCGCTTTTGCATGTGGTATTTTAGAACTGTCTTATTCACTAACCACCCACAACCCAATTTATCCAAACTCTAAATGCTGAAATATGGTTACTAAAATACATTTTTGCCGGTCCAGTGAAATCATGGTCAGATAATCGTGATTACAATTATTTCAGGTTAATTCTAGTCAAATTGAGTGCATTGTGGGATAATTATTTTTTTTTACAGTGTGCTCTGTTGTGTACAGCACATTTTGCTTGAGTTTTCTTTACACAGAAATAGTAAGAGGCATATGCTAGTATGCTATTCCAAACATAGCCATTCTGGTAGAGGTGGCTTTTTATAGCTGACAATGTTTTTTCAGTTGATTTGACCACATAAGGTCAGTATCAAGGACATGCATGTACTGTATGAACATACTGTGGCAGAACAACACATCCACCAGTTAGTCGTGTAACCATTTTGTTCTTTGTGATTTTAAGCGATGAAAACAAGTTATATAAAATATGCTGTAACGCTTTATTTTAGTGTCCTTGTTACATATGTTACATGTACTTAACATGGTAATAACAGTAAATTATGCATAATTACATGACTAATCCTCAACCAAACCCTAATCCTACCCAAACCTTATAGTAAGTACATAAATTAAAACGGTTAAATAAAGCTTTTTTTAAATAGCTATACTACAAGTTAATGGCAAAAAACAAACAAGCAAATTACATTAAAGGTACTGTGGGTAATCTATTTAAATGTATAAATGACATAAATGTGATGATATAAATACAAACACAAAACCCCCAAATTAGAATTACTTTTTTCTATATTCACTACCATTCAAAAGTTTTGGGTTTTCCCCAGGATTCTTTAATGAAAGAACAATATTTATTTGAAATAGTATTTCTTTTTTTTGTGTGTGTGTGCAAAATTATGTCTTTAATGTCATCTTTGACCAATTTAATGGGTACTTGCTGAATAAAAGTATTTCTTAAAAAAAAAAAAATTTTACTGACTCCTTAATAGGGGTGTGACGAGATACTTAGCTCTTGAGACTCAATGACAAAATTCATGACTGGAAAAATAGTCTGCAGGTGCATTTTGAAATGTTTCAATTAATCATCTTGTATTGAATGTCATTTCAGTTCTAGTTCCTGAGTATGAATTATCATAGGCATTGAAAGATAACAATATACAAGCACTGTAAAAGGTTTTGCCACAAACTCAACTGACTGGCTTCCCTCCTGTATGATTTCACATGAGTCTCTTCAGACCTTACTGTATATGAATTATGAGCTTCCAGAACTTCTGATTGAGGCTGTGTGTGACCTCCTAATTGAACTCCTTTCCACAAATTGAACCTAGAAACAAAAACAGTATAAATAACAATAATCATGCGTAGCGTCAGTTCTAGCAGGTCATGTTAGTCAAGCTCGCATCAGCTGACTGACAGCATACACATATAAGCTCTTTCAGTATCAGCAGCTATCACGTTTCTCCAGAGCTCATTTAATGGCGAATTCGGAGGGCGAAACCGCATCATCTCACTAGGAATTGTGCAATCGGGAATTCGTTCCCCACATGGATTTCACATCAGATTCATTCAAGTTCACGAACTTGAACACGCGATTTGCTGCATTGATTATGAGATCTGCACTCACCTGCATGAAGAAGGAAATCAAGAGAAGATCAAACATCCACATCACAGCTGGCTATATTTCACTCTCCATTCATCCTTGAATGTCTTCATGAAGCTAAGCTAAGTTCCTTTTTTAATGCTCATTGCTAAAAGCTATCAGGATATTGGCAACATGCTTGTTGCTAAGGCCATCTGTGTTGCTTAGGCTTTTAGTCACTTTCAGTAAATGATTGTGCTAGACTTATGCGATCATATTGGCAAATATGTGTTAAATCTGTTGTCATTGGCAATTTGCTTGTCACTGCAACATGCTGTGCATTAAATTTAAGTCAGGTTGCTTTTGTTTGTTGTGGCGCTTTATACGGAATGGATTCAAGCAGCTTGCGGTGAGGGACAGGAAATAACGATTCATGGTGCAAATGGAATAATTTCTGCTGTGGTGCAGCTCTAAAAAGACAATAGTAAACAGTCATTGTTCAGTTGAGTCAGCTCAATGTTGATTCTGAAAGGAAAAAAAATTCAGGCATTCAGATTTTGCAATCAGTTCGTGTTTGGGGGATATCGGCATTGGTTTTGTTTTGGGGGGTTATTGCTGCTTTCCCTGCTCTTATCCATGCTAGGCTGCATAGGTGCGCAGGGAGTTCTTGCCTAGAACAGAGCCATACCGCCAATCCAAACTGTATGCTAATTGTCAATCATCTTTGACAATAGTGGTCCTGACAGAAATAAATAATAAAAAAAATTCTTAGTCTTATTAAGTGCAAACAATAAGTGTAACCATAATCAAAGTACTCTCTCTATATTCAAAGTGCAAACAGAGACCAGAACTAAGAGGTGGTTACAACTACACAGCCCAGCCTAAGATAGTTTTGATATTGGGAGATTATTGTGTGTAGTCTAATTTGCATGCATGCGTTTTACTTTCGCTTTCAAATTTGCGATCACACGTACTCCGTGTATAGGAAGCGGCGGTGTTGAGCGTGCATTCTACAAGATAAGACATTTATCAGACGCTTAAGCGTCAGACTCTTAAGGCTCTGCTGTGCAACGAAGCCTCCTCCATGTTCTTGTCAACTGTGATTCCTGCTGCACTGTGTGTGTCTCCGTAGCTTGTGCTGGATACGCAGAGCAGACGTTTACAATTGATTACAATTGAAGCGATAAAAAAGCAAAACGACAGTGGAGGATGTAATGTAAATGTAGCGGTGGCATATTCTATGCTAATTTCACCCTCACGCTCAGTCATGGCGATATCGCGAGACAGCTTTTCACTCGAACACATTTTAATATCATGAGATCTCGTGGCACGTCACACCCCTATTCCTTAACCATCTAAAGAGACATTTTATATATAAGACAGTGTATTTAAATATTCCCTTATTCAAACTTGTGTATGTTTTTCAGTAACAGAAAGTAGCTTGATACTGGAAAAAGTGGACTATTGAAAAAAGTATTAATACCACTGCTGGTCTGTGTGTGTGGTCTAGAATTTGTCCCTGTGTGTCGCAGGCGGGTCTTTGCGGCACCAGGAGATGTAAATTTGGCCTGTAGCCGAGCGCAGGGCTGGCAGGAGGAGATGAAAATGAAAGGGTAGATGAGAGGATGCAAGAGAGAGGCAGTTCTGTGCCTGTGGGCATGATGAAACATGAATGGTCTGAGGCAGAGGGAGGGATTTAAGGGTCGTCAGGCAGGGCTGTCTGGGCCAGAAAAGATAGTCCGGGTCCAGTTGAAGAGCAGCGCTCTGGAGGGAGATTGATGGAAAGGCCTTCTGTCGTCCATTTCATCCCTTGTTTTTTTTTCTCATCTTCTCATCAAACAGCCCCAAAGGGCATCAGCATCGAGCTTCAGCTGTGTGAAGGTCAGGCATATACCAAGGGTCCGGCACATCTGTGCTGGAGATGCATGCTTGCTCATACGTGTGCCCACACACACACACCACCGTATAGGGGGTGTGTGTTCGCTCGGCCCGCAGCCTAAAGCAGGGCAGCTCAAATCCGCCTGTCAAAACAAAGCTGTCCAGCATCATCCTCTCTAAGGTCATTCTTCTATGCATGTGCGTTTCCTCTGAGATTTCGCTTGGGGAGGGGAAGCACATCACCACTCTAAAGCCAGATACTCTGACGCCAAGGTTCATATCATTGACGCATCATTAATAATTTATCCATCTAACCGCAGGCTTGTCGCTCACACTTCCTGTCGGCATCACCCGCTATGTAGCAATGTGTACCAAAATATTTGTGACAGCACTAAATATATCAAAAGTGAAATGATTTTTGCGTTTTTTCGCATCCATCTTTCTTGTTCCCCCTCTCTCTTTTACACCTAGTGGATTAATTTAACAAGCTGTCGAATGCTGGTTCTTTGAGGTCCTCGTTAAGGCTGTCATGTAGAATCTCTTCTTGACTGTTGGCTGCCATGACTAATTGACTTATTCCGCAGGCCTAAGCGATGCTGAAAGCACTCATATTTCATCTTGTCCGTTCTTCATTCCTTTTTTTTGGGAGGCGGGTGAAGTGTCAGTTGGTGATATGAGCCGATAAGAGCGGTAAGGGACCCTGCGGCCGGGAGGTAAGGGCATCGAGATATCTGTGACATCACGTCCTGTGACCATGGATGCTGTTGCTCTGGATATCTGCATCCCGTTTCACATTGCAGCATTCTATCTCTGTGATCTTCCTTCCTCTCTATGTACCCCACACATTCACTCGCAGCATCCTCCTACAGATTGAGAGCTCTCGTTTTCTCTTTATCTTTGGGCTGAGTTCATTATCTTTTATCAAGATTAAAGGCCTCCGCTCTTTATCTTTTCATCACTCCCCCCACACACTCCCGTTTGCATCGAAAAGAGGACTCCGTTCACTTGTGTAATGACTGCATCAATCTGAGTTTGCAGACTGTCAATAATGCACAGGCATTAGCACTATGCGCATTTGAGGTTTGTCTGTAATTTTTATATGGGCATGTACACAAAATATGGTCTAAATATGGTTACTGTCATGGTTGGATTTTCAGGATTGAATTTTGAGCGTGAGCTGGTTTCATTGTAATGCCAAAAATGCTAGAAATATATTTTACCCAAGTATGTGAGCACTTGATTAACAAAAGACATTGCTTTCAATAAGGTTCAATTTGTTAGCATTAGTTAATTCATAAGGGTTAATGAATTGACAATTTTATTGATCTAGGTTAATGTTAATTTATAAATATAATGAACAATTACAGTTAAGCAAAACAATAAGCCACTCAAGATCATGTTACAATAATTTTACTGTAGTAAAAGGGTGATTTTATTAAAGCAATATTACTATACATACACACACACACAGAGTCGTGGTCAAATTGACGTACACCTTGCAGAATCTGCAAAATGTGGATCATACAAAATGCATGTTGTTTTTTTATTTAGTACTGTGCTGAAGAAGATATTTTATGTAAAAGATGTTTACATGTAGTCCACAAGACAGCTGAATTTATAAAAATAACACTGTTCAAAAGTTTACACACCCTTGATTCTTAATACACTTACTCTGACTCTTGGTCCTGACTCTCTGTGGTCATTAAAAATCCCAGGATATCCTTTGGAAAAAGAGTAGGGGTATAACCCCGGCATCCTGGATAAATGTGCTCATTGATCTATTTCCATCGTCATGGCCTCCTAATCATCCCCATATACTGATTGGCTTCATCACTCTGTCTCCTCTCCACCAATAAACTGGTGTGTGGTGGCCGTTCTGGCGCAATATGGCTGCCGTCGCATCCTCCAGGTGGATGCTGCACATTGGTGGTGGTTGAGGAGATTCCCTCCTTCTATATGTAAAGCGCTTTGAGTACCTAGAAATGTGCTATATAAATGTAACAAATTATAATACTGTTTTTTTGTTACCTGGATAATCCATGGCTGTTTTTTGTTTTGTGATGGTTGTTCATGAGTCCCTGAGCAGTTGTCCTGAGCAGTTAAACTGGCCAATGTTCTTTAGAAAAATCCTCCAGGTCCTGCACATTCTTTGGTTTTCCAGCATCTTTTGCATATTTGAACCCTTTCCACTAGCGACTGTATGATTTTGAAAACTGAAGGACTCAAACACAAGTATTACAAACAGCCACTGATGCTCCAGAAGGAAACACGATGCATTAAGAGCTGAGGGGTGAAAACTTTTGAACAGGAGGAAGATGTTTCTTATTTTGTTTAAATATCTTTTTTTTTTTTTCTTTCATTTAGTACTGCCCTTCGGAAACTACAGAAAATACTTACATGTTACATACCACCACATTAGCAAAAATCACACCATTACTAATATTAAATATTGAATGAAAATATAAAATGAGTTAATTTTTAGTTTTACATAACTTAAAATAGCAACAAAATTATACAGAAAATATTATTATTATATACTATATATATTTAAATGTATATGTTTTTACTACAACTAATAATAATATTATTTAATGAAATTATACAATTATTATTTATATTATACATTTATGCATTGCATAATAAAACTATACAAATAATAATAATATTATATTCTATATAAATATAGTATATAATAATATTATTCTTTGTATAATTTTTATTATAAGTTATGAAAAAATAAAAATTAAATAAAGTTACAGCCAATATTTAATAATAACAATAATTATTTTCATTTTGGTAGGTTGAAAATAAAATAAAAATAAACATTATTAGTTCATGTTTATTCGTAATGCATGTCAACTTTAACTATACTTTTTAAAAAGTTTTAACTGAGTATATATGTAGAAATTAGAAATAGATTAATACATGCTGTATAAGTTATTTCATGTTAACTATTGCGTTAAACTGATATTGGCAAGATTTTACAATAAAGTTAAATGTATTAAATGCATTCTTGGCTGCTGTTGTTTTTGAGATTTGATGGTTGAATTATAATGGGACTTGTTTATTAAATAAAGTTGTGAAAGGTGTTATTTCTGCGGTGTTCACCATCTTGATTCCCAAGGAACACACACAGACTTTTTGGATATCTTTAAAGTTGCATTGGATAGAAGCATTTGCAAAGTGCATAAATGTAATTTTAGAGTCACACATGGCCTGTATGAATCTGCCTTCTCATTTTCTTTTGTCTTTTTCGACTTTTGTCGTTTCAACTCTATCTGCTTCTCACACCCTGTCATTGGTTATGCTTTAATCAGCGTTATTGACTGCTGCGTTCTTTGATTTAGTTCAGTGCTCTGGGCTTGAGCAGCCAAGTTCTCGCCTCGTCCTTCTTGCCTTGTAGCAAGGGAACAAAAACATCCTCTCAGCAAGGCCCAATCAGCATCAAACTCAATTTTCCTGGGCAAGCTGAGACAGGGCTGACCCTGCCAAGACCGAAAGACTGAAAGAGAGAGAGAGAGAGAGAGAGAGAGAGAGAGAGAGAGAGTCCATTCTTTCTCAGCCACCCCCAAGGGCTGCTTTCTACCTGCTGAAAAAGCGAAGAATGGGAAGTCTAATGTGCCACACGTATATACACACGCACACACATCACCTTTCTTGTGCACGACACAGCGCTAGTCCTTAGTCGCTGTGCTATTAGACTACTGTTGGGGTCTCGAACATAAAATCTGACAATAAGAGAGAAATATGACAGTCGGGATTGTGGAAAAATCAATAAGCGAGACTTCTATGAGCTCTGTTTTCTGAGCTCGGGGCAGAGATCATTTTCTCTCATATCCTCGCTAATATATATGTATAAAGAGATCATTTCGATGAGTTAGAAAACCAACAATCTCCTCGTGTTGTGGATCACTGTAGCACTATAGAAGAAACCCATCCGTCTTCTGCTATTGTTCCGTCTCTGGCTCCTTTGGCACCTTGAACAAAAATAGCAGTGTAATACCTCGTCAGACAGTTTATGGCCTTTTAACAAGTGAAATATGTAGTGATTATTCCAACACTTTGCACAATTGATGCCTTGTTTGATCGGCTCAGATATCTGGTCTTGATGAGATAAAGGGACATATATATATTAGTCTATATATATATATATATATATATATATATATATATATATATATATATATATATATATATATATATATATATATATATATATATATATATATTAGTCTATATATATATATATATATATATATATATATATATATATATATATATATATATATTAGTCTATATATATATATTAGTCTATATATATATATTAGTCTATATATATATATATATATATATATATATATTAGTCTATATATATATATATATATATATATATATATATATTAGTCTATATATATATATATATATATATTAGTCTATCTATATATATATATATATATATATATATATATATATATTAGTCTATATATATATATATATATATATATTAGTCTATATATATATATATATATATATATATTAGTCTATATATATATATATTAGTCTATATATATATATTTATATATATTAGTCTATATATATATATTTATATATATTAGTCTATATATATATATATATATATATATTAGTCTATATATATATATATATATATATATATATATTAGTCTATATATATATATATATATATATATATATTAGTCTATATATATATATATATATATATATATTAGTCTATATATATATATATATATATATATATATATATATTAGTCTATATATATATATATATATATATTAGTCTATATATATATATATATATATTAGTCTATATATATATATATATATATATTAGTCTATATATATATATATATATATATTAGTCTATATATATATATATATATATATTAGTCTATATATATATATATATATTAGTCTATATATATATATATATATATATATATTAGTCTATATATATATATATATATATATATATTAGTCTATATATATATATATATATATATATATATATATTAGTCTATATATATATATATATATATTAGTCTATATATATATATATATATATATTAGTCTATATATATATATATATATATATATATTAGTCTATATATATATATATATATATATATATATATATATATATTAGTCTATATATATATATATATTAGTCTATATATATATATATATATATTAGTCTATATATATATATATATATATATATATATATATATTAGTCTATATATATATATATATATATATATATATATATATATATATATATATATATATATATATATATAGACTAATATATATATATATATAGACTAATATATATATATATATATATATATATATATATATATATATATATATATATATATATATAGACTAATATATATATATATATATATATATAGACTAATATATATATATATATATATAGACTAATATATATATATATATAGACTAATATATATATATATATATATATATATATATATATATATATATATATATATAGACTATATATATTAGTCTATATATATATATATATATAGACTAATATATATATATATATATATATATATATATATAGACTATATATATTAGTCTATATATATATATATATATTAGACTAATATATATATATATATATATATATATATATATATAATACACACACACACACACACACTCACACTTATTATCTGTGGTTTGTGTTCTTTTTTGTATTTGCCTTTGAGCTTATATTAGAGATTTCTAAGATGAGTACAGATAGAGAAGGTCAGAGAAAGTCAGGTGGAGAGGATTTTTAATTTAAGAGTTGCAGGAAAAATGAAATTTCTTCCTCTCCCAGCTCATTTATCCATTGTATCCACCCACTAGACTCCATCCATCCATCTATCCTTCCATCAGTCCATCCCCAGAGTGCTGGGGTGTTGGGATCAGTATGGAGCAGGAGACCAAACATCCATTCTGATGTGAACAACAAAATTTGAGGGAAAAATGATCTAGTACAATCTTATATTGGTATGCTTTCATCAAAGCATTGGCTAAACCAAAAATCAATCCTGCTAAAAAAAAAAAGTCTGAGTTTAAGGTGGTCAAGATTGTTTTTGAGCATTGTAGCTGGTTTCTTGTTTGTTTCTTTGTTGTTTGTGTAGTAATCAGCTTGAATCAAGCTTTTTTTTTAAACTAGGTTCAGCTGATCAACCAATACAGATTATCTAAGCTATGGTTACTAGGGTGTTCTGGGTAGTTATTAGATGGTTGCTATGTGGCTTCTAGGATATTCTGAGTGGTAACATGGGCGTTGCTATGTGGCTGCTAGGGTGTCTGGGTGGTTACTAGGCATTGCTATACAGTTGCTAGGTTGTGAGGTGTCAAAAGTATTCACATTTATTACTCAGGTAGAAGTATAGATACTAGGGTTTAAAAAAGACTTATGTAGAAGTTATCGCGCTAAAAACCTGGCTGTCAGTCATGAATGAGCATGTCTGCCTGCTGATCGCTGATTGGCTGAAAGTGCGTGCTTATCTGGCAACACTGTGTGTGATTTGTGTCATCCACAATCAAATTCACTCTACCCGGATGGCACGATTTTTTTTTAAATATTTTTTTTTGAACCATGACAAGCCGGAATGAAAACAAGCCAAAATGAAATGGGAGTAACAAGGCTATTTTTAAAATGTAAGGAGTAGAAAGTACAGATAATTGCGTGAAAATGTAAAGAGTAGAAGTAAGAAGTTGGCTGAAAAATACTCCAGTAAAGTCCAAAATTTCTACTCTAGTATTTGTACTTCGTTACTTGACACCTCTGGTTACAAGGACATTGCTATGCGGATGCTAGGGTTCTGGGTAGTAACTAAGGCGTCGCTATGCAGATAATAGGGTGATCTAAGTAGTTACTAGGACATTGCTATGTGACTGCTAGGTTGTCTGGGTAGTAACTAAGGCGTTGCTATGCAGATAATAGTGTGATCTAAGTGGTTACTAGGACATTGCTTTGCAGTTGCTAGAATGTCTGGGTGATTACTAGGGTGTTAGTGTTCTCTGTGGTTTCTATGGTGTTTAGGTTACTGGGCCAAGACAAAAGAGCCCACAAGTCTCAGTGATACTCTGGTCTCTAGATATGGCTCTGGTCCATCCTTCAAGCGCTGTGGGATTTTTTTTGTACAATTTATCGCCCAGCAGGCAAAATTTGAGAGTCTGATTGCTTCAGAAAGTAATAGCAAACCTCTCCTCAACAAGCCACGCAATTTGAGGTATCATTTATGCCCGCAGCACATAAGGGATTTAGAGCAAACCCCCAAATCTAAGTATGAGAAATAATAATAGTGATGCTATAAGCTTCCCATCCTAAGCTGGTTTTAGCTGGATTTTCCAACAGGGAATATTTATATAATGCATGCATTTCATTTTTAGACTTCAGCATGTTTTAGCATTTAAAACAAATTAAGTTATATTATACTGTATATAGTGTATAAAGAGAACTTTCTTTGCTCATTTGATAGCAGAGGTGTAAAATCGCGATACTTAATAAATGTGAAAGTTAGCATATCACAGCTGCACAGGTTTCAGACACGCTGCCTGCATTCAAATCAAACACATGTATTCAGTGTTTTGTGCGGTTGCATTGGCTGGTTGTGGCACTGGGATCTCTTTTCAGTCTTTTGAGCGAGAGAGACACACAGACACAAAGATGAAGAGAAATTTGTGTATCCCTTTAGCCGAATGTAAAAAGCTATCTCTGGATAAATGTAGCATGTATTGGATGATGTATGGAGGGTTGGCTTCATTGTTATGGTGCCTCTACTTAGACCACAAGGAGAGCCTGTGCGCTAGATGCGTGAGTCTGTGTGTGGGCTGACGGACTGATGCAGTATTCCCGTGCCTTGTAAAGGATTGCTCTCTCTCGCATGTTGACAGTAAACCTGGCAGTTCATTAATCCTGCCAAATCCCCCTCAAACTTACTGAAGTGTGGATTCTATTTCCACATTTCCCATTAGCCTCTCTTTGTGGATTAAACAGAGCCCTTTCAGAGAGAGCAGCCTCGACCCGGCCCAAAACTGGCTCATATAATTGGGTTGTAATGGATTTCCTAGCACTGTCGCATCCTCAATTTGGTCAGATCCATGGAACAAAAATATCCTCTCGTAGACCTCTGTTTAGTTTTACACTGTTTGCGTCTTACCAAAAAAACTGAATTATTTAGTGAGAAGGGGCACAAGTCTTAAATAACAAGGGATAGTTCACCCAAAAATGGAAATGCTGTCAGTATTTACTTACCTTCATGTTGCTCCAAACCTCTTTGACTTTGTTTGATTATTTATTTATTGATTGTGTGTGTGAGGAACAAATTATCATTATTAACTGAAAATATTCTTTGAAGTTCTGGCCCTGAAAAGTAGCCATGTTTGATTTGGATCTTTTCATTTTAATTAAATGTAAAAATGACATATATATAAATCTACATAGAGGTTTGGAATGACATGACAGTTTTCATCAGACAATTCTTGCATAATTTGCACCCTACCAGTAATAATCTTGCAGATTTTTCCCCCCCAGTTTCTTCTCTTCCCTTCATAATTATTTTTCTTTTCTTCTGGTCTTTCTTAAGCACACAATCCTGCTGTTCTATCATTCTCACCCAGTGTGATTTTTATTCTCCAGCTGTAAGTTGGTACAAGAGGAAGGTGACAGGGCGCTAGATAAAACATGTCAGGTGTCTCGCAGCCTTTAGGCATGGCTGTGTGTGTGTGCGCATGTCGTGGGCGTGACTGCGCACCTCATTGGGATTCCGGGCCTGTCTGCAGGCTAAACTCTCTTTCCGAGCATATGCCTGAACACATGTATTCACAGGAAATGTTCGCACCTCTGCAACATGCTTTAAACAGTGGTGCAGAAACGGCACTTCTGTCAGGGGTCAGTTTTCGAGTTTCTCCCACCAAATCTCTTTCTTTTTCTCCCTCTGATAGATGTAGCTGTTGTTGTCTGCTGATAAATGATGAACTTTCAGGCCCGCATCACCCCCAACCATTTCATATCTCTAGGTTTAATGTTATCGTAACCCCATGACAAGAGAGCTATCCAGGTTACGGTCTCATTTTAGAGTTGTAAGAGGTTCTCCAGGGTGTTCACTAGCTGTGCTGAGTCTGGTTAACTATTGAACTTCAGCTCTTGAGTGAAGCTAGGCTTTTCACACAGAAAGATTTTGTGACTCAAGCAGTATTATAGGTCAGAGGCTAGTTTTCCGAATAAGCATATAAGAATAATAATGTGTGTTTTATATATATATATAATTAATGACATAATGCGGCAAATAATCTAATTAATCACATATAAAATTTGGCTGAAAAATTACCCCCAAATAATACTTTAAAGCCAGTATTGTGTTAAATGAGAAAAGCATCAAATAAACATAACAAAAATTAGCTTTAGAAAGAAATATTATATTGGATTCAACATAGAATTTATTACACATAAACTTTTAGGCTACAATGGCCATGAGGGTGAGTAAATGATGACAGAATTATATTTTTTGAGTAAACTATACCTTTAGGGCCAGATTTACTAAACAGGGCAAATTAGTGTGAGCGCAATTCCAAAAAAGCGTGGATGGGAGTGGAAAGTTCTGCGTGTGATCTACTGACGACGCGCAAATTAAAGAACACGGGCGCAGACGGATCATAATGACCAACACAATCTACCAGGAGCAGCGCAAATTAGCATCTGGTTAAAGACATACATTTTGGCGGTGATAAATAATGGCACAAATACCAGTAAATTGACGAGCGCAAACCTTAATAAATCACCTTTTATTTAAATACTGTCCTCCCATAAATTTTGCATCTGAAAGGGAAACTCCTACAAATGCATATGCAATAAGGTCAGCCGCAAAAATAACCCTGTTCATGCCTTTTCAGTGCTAATTTTTCACTGTGTCTCTAGTAAATCCTGACAGTAGTTTTTTCATGCCAAAAGAGGGTTTGCCCTGGTGCAAGCTATTAGTAAATCTGTCCCTTAATGTTTTTTTTTTAATTAATATGGAATATGATTTAATTTTTTTTTTTTTTTTTATGAAATAATGCTAAAACTGCCAGTAGGTGGCGGTAAATGTCTAAAGGAATAAGTCATTGAGTCATTCATTCATTCATTCGATTCATCCAAACGGCTGATTCATTCAGGAATTAAGTAAATTGCTCTCTTTATGAATGGGCCATTGAATCATTGGTTCCCCGATTCGTTCAAAACCTGAACTCATTCAGATACACAGCTGTGTTGCTCGGAGATGCACAATCTTTTTTCTGTGGCTTTATATGTAACAAAAACAGGTAATATTGTGTATAAAATGTAACATATAACATAATATAACATATTATTGAACTATTGTATAAATAGTATCACATTTTCGCTCTTGCTATTCGGAACAAAAACAGCACTTGTGTGATATTGCTTGACTATATCATGCGAAAAATATGATACATAAACTCATACAGGGAAATGTTTTGCTCCAATATCTTGAATTTTAGGGGCATATAACTGCATTCTATAGGCTCCATCACACAGTTGAGTTGTTGCCCTGCATCATGTTCATCACCATCAACTGTATGAAATGTCAGATGACCTAAATAGGTCTGGGGTGGGGCGGGTGCGTTAATAATTTTAACAGAAATGTGCCATTTAATTTTGTTTTGTTTTATTCTCTTTTTTTTTTAAATGTTATATATTCTACATTCATACTTGAATGACATTGTCTTTTAAAATCACTTCTTGTGTTGCTGTTCCCTGTGGTGCCACTCACATTGTGTGTCACTCCTGTGAGCAATATCCAGAACATCATCTTCTGATATCTCCCTGGGCTCTGATAGGTTCCTGGTCTAACGAGTCTGCCAAATACCACCTCGTTAACACTCCTGAGGGTGATGGGCCATGCCTAATAAGCTCATAAAGTAACGAGCTGCTAAATTGTGTATGCTTGTTTGTGTTCATTTCAGAGTCGGCATTAAAGAGGCCCACGTGTGTATACTGAGCGACAGAGGTGAAATTGCATTAATGGAGACCACAGGCTTGTGTGTGTGATGGGGCGTAAGATGTCAGTGTGGAGGTGTTTGCAAGGGAAAAAAAATGTTGTCCTGGTAAGAGCAGCGTCATTGCCAAATGTCTTTTGCTTATTGAGCGTCTGAAGGGATGCATTTCAATGCCTGCCTTCACAATGTGTGTGTGTTAACTTCTGGACTTGCCGCATGACAGACTGTAAGTTGATCTCTTATTTGCGGTCATTACCTGCCTGAATGCTGCTCAGTCACGCTTGACTGCATGTATTGTGTCTCTGTTTGTGCATAAGTGTGTTCCTGTTGGTGTATGTGGTTGGCTCTGTTCCTCAGAGGTCAGTGTGTTTATTAGTGTGGCTCTTTTCCTTTAGCTCAATGATCCGCCTCAGACCCCATTTGGATGGGATTCAAATGTGTCCATGTTTTCTGAGTCTGTCCTAATTTCCCCTTTTTATGACCTCACAAAGAGATTGACGCAGTTATATTCCGCTCTATTGCGCTAAGAGACCATGCAACTCCTTCTGGTCAAAAATATCCTCAAGCAAAGCACATATCTCCCCAACAGCCTGTTTTTACTTTTTTTCCCTCTCTATTCTTCTTCTTCTCTTTCCCTGTTTGATACCAAGGCCTAGTGTTGTTAAATAGCAATATCTAATGAATAATGGGTAAATCGCTGACACTCTAATCAAGATATTTTCCAAATGTAGTTTAGTCGTGATGTTGTTGTTGTTGTTGTTGTTGTTGTTGTTATATAACATTAAAAAGATATTAACATTTAAATTGGCTTAAACTGCAAAGGATCAATTTTATTTATCTCTGTTTACTATAACAATTATCTTCAATCAACTTTTGTAGTTATAAATCAATTGTAGTTATATCAAATACCTCAACATTGTTATCAGACATATCAACATTTCAAGATCAGTCCACTCATCCCTCGTTCCCCTCTAACGTTTCTTCAGTTAGTGGAAAATTGCCCTGATATTCTCCCTTTCTCAGAAAAAAATGTGTAGTTAAATTAGTTACTTATGAAAATGTTAATTATTACAAAGGGGGTTACATCTGAATATTTTCTGTAAAAAGCTAGGATATGTTGAATAAAATTAACTTGTTGCTTTGCCTGTTTTTGATGTGCACGATGCCTCCTGCCATTTAAAGGCCTTTTAGTAAAGCGATGCTATTCTGATCCTTTTGATTGGCTCTCTTGTTTGAATTTGCAGTACACCACGTCTGCCAATTACATCAATTCACATTGCCACTTAAAGCTTTAGGCTACAACCTGTCTGAAAATTGAGTGATAAAATGTGTTCCAGTGCTGGAAATGTAAAAATCATTTAATCCAGAAATCAAAAAAGGGCGCAAATATAACAGTTCAGTGCAAAATATGTTTGCCAACTATTAAAATGCTATAGACATCGAAGGTTTTAATGTTGAACCTGAGGAAGCATCTTCAGGTATGTATGCCTACTATTAACTGTAAGCAGTCATTAAATAAAGTAGGAAAGGCCTTGCCTACTCCCACCTACCATACCATGCTACTAATGTGTGTTCAAGATGTATTTTAGCTCTCTATTGCTTGGTTATGTCTAGTAGTTTATTTAACGATGTTAATCTTCATTCATAACAAATTAGCTGGTCTGCTAGTCTTTCCTGTCATAGCTATGCAAAGATTTTATTTCAAAAACAGTATCATAGCTATTAAACTATTTCTTGTTATGATTTTAAATCTGCATTTAACCTCAGAACGATTTTAAAGTAAAAAAGACGATTAATTCATTCAAGTGATGAAGGATTTTGAAAGTCTGATAGTAATCAGTGTTGAGTACTACTGGTTTACACTGCCTGGTTTAAATGTTTGAAAATGATTAACAGTTGAAAACATTTGTTAGAAATTTAGAAAAGTAATCAAATGTAATGTTACATTACTTTTAATAAAGTAATTGAAGTAGTTACACTACTTATTACATTTTAAATAGGGTAACTTGTAATCTGTAACCGGCCCCACTTTAACCGGATGTGTGCATGTGTGTTTGAGTGTGTTTTAAATGCAATTACAAAGCAATTAATTGGTTTTGTTTAACTCTGAAACATTGTTCGAGTTGTGTTGTGGTAAAAATAGCTACGGGTAGCGCCAGTTGATTGCTGAGTGCAATCATTCTACGTCATCGACCTAGAATGCAAACAAAATGGCGCCGCCCATTGTCCAAATATATAATGGATTTTTTAAATAACAGATCTTTCATGGGTTTTCTACTACATATTTTAGTAAGAGACATCATTTATGTTATATTAAGCCATACAAGTCTTAACACCAGGGGATCCCTTTAACTACTATGTACTCACATAAAAAAATAAGTACAATGTACTTATTGTGTTCATATTGTATTGCAAAACACTTTTGCTGATATTGAGGTGGGATAAGGGTAAAGTTAGGGACAGGTGTGGTGGTATGGGTAAGTTTAAGGGTAGGGATAGGTGCAGGTTCGTGTAAGGGACGTGTCAACAGTGTAATTATAAATGTAACTACACAAATTAATTACAGATGTAATTACATGCAGGTAATTTTAAAAATGTAAGTACAATGTAAAAGCATGTATGTACACAATGTGCATTGTATCAAATTATTAATTAAAATGTTAGTACATGGTAGTTAAGGCCACCTAATATAAAGTGGGTCCCTGTAACCTATTACATTTCCAAAGTAACCTTCCCAACACTGGAAAGACGCTTTATATAATACGCAGCGAATGGGTCTCTCTCCATGCAAAGTCATTAATTTTGCCTTTCTGTTTAGGATTAGATCAATTTAGATCCAATTTGGCTGTCCCTCGGTCCCAGAGAGCAGGGGGGCCCAGAGCTAGTGCTAATTCACTCTTGCTGTACTCAGAGGCCTGTGCAAATGAAGTGAGAACATTATGATGAATGATCTCTCTGATGGCAGCTACATTAAAGCAGCATTAACTAGCATTCTGCCCAAACCCCCTGCACGCAGCAGAAGCTAACTCCCTGCCTTCATCACTTATTTGTTCTGCACCATATTTTGAAACCCGGTTTTTATTGAATGGAAATGTTAGGATTCGTCGAAGGTCTCTTTCTCCATCTCTGTATTCGTTCTCTTCCACCCCTTGCCCTTTTTTGCCCCTCACCCTTCTATCCCTGTGAGATTAAGAAAAGGAGAGAGGGCTTTGAAGGATAGAAATAAGCTGCTCTTCTCTGTTAGGCTTCCTGATTGCGAGCTGGTCATTACCATATGATTATTAGTGATGGACTATTGGCCTCCCAGATATTCCATTATGAATCAGCTCTCCGGGAGCTCATTAGAGCCCTGCGTTTGGGCACCGCCAGTCAGGCCCGTTCCTACTAGGAGCTATCTCAATCAGACTCGAGCATGCGGTTTTTAATAAGAGTCCTGAACCACACGTAGGGACCTGATGTCACAGGATGGATAAATAAAACGAAGTAAAAAGGTTATAGAAGTATCATATCTCACGAGGTGGAATTTCTCACCAACAGAATTTAGGCCTTGCATCTTTGGATTGTAATGATTTATTCAGTTCTCATGATTGTGGCAAAGAAAATAAAAAAATGTTTGACCTTGTTGACAGAAAATGAAGTGCAAGTGCTTCAAATAACAAATAATGTTACTAGTGAATATACACTACCATTCAAAGTTTGAGGTCAGTACGTTTTTTTTTTTTTAAGATAAAGTTACATACAATCAATCAAAAGTGACAGTAAAGGCATATAAAATGTTAGCAGGTATTTCTATTAAAATAAATGCGGTTCATTTGAATTTTCTATTCATCAAAGAATCCTGAAAGTAAATGTATCACAGTTACCACAAAAATATCCGCATATTAGACTGATTTCTGACGGATCATTTGGCACTGAATATTATAAAGATTGTAAATTTTATACATTTTTACTGTATGTTTAATTGGACTTCTCACCAAGGCTGCATTTATTAGATCAAAAATGCAGTATAGTACTGTACATTAAAGTTGTTTATTTACAGTATAGCACAGTAAAGTTATTTGTACATATTCATATTTAGTAGTAATTACAAATAGATACATTAATGCTGCTTTTATGTTTGCAAGAATAATCAAAAATCTATGCCTGTGTTATTAGCATTACCATCACTCCATTTTCTTTTCAGTTGTTGCCTTTTTGTTGTTTTGCCGCTCCCTTCCTGGCCTGCTGTTGTTGGTGTTTGTTATTCAAAGGCCGGTGCATCCATCATCAAAATGCAATTTAATTTTTCTTGTGCACTGATACTCCCTGCATCTCTGCTGTTCTCTGTGGTGTTGATAAAGTTGCTGACTTCTGCCTATCCTCTAGATGAGATCGATACCTGTTTGTTTACGGTTATAATAACACTGCTGGCCTCTACCCACAATGCCTGTTTAAGTCAAGGATTTCCGTGCGCAACATTTTAGCGGTTAAGAAAGGTTTGTGAGGACATTTTGAGGGAGGAACTTCCTGTTCTATGTCACTTTAGTGCTACTGGTGAAGCTGTAAATATAACTGTTATTCTTTGTATTGCATTGTGTTTCCTGCCATAATAGGTCTTACATTTGTTCAGCTTGAAGCCATGAGTGGAATCAACTCTGACGGGTGACCTTGTAATCGCATGACCTCAGATAAACAGTGTCAATGCTGTCGGCCATTCGTGACAAAGCCTGGCAACTTCACACAAGCCCCATAGTGGCTGCCATGCGTGATGTCAGATTCAATAGGCTGCATGATCAGTTGGAAATGTCTTTTAAGGTGTCAGATGCATGTGATTGTCACAAAAGGCTGTTCTGGAGGAATTTGTCAATACTAAAAAGGTGAGGTAGAGGACTGAAAAGGAAATAAAGGTGAGGGAGGAAAATATAAACCACGGCTTTGACGTCTCCCAACCTTTAAAGCCAGTCATCCATGTTTAAGAGGTGTGGGTGCGTGTGTCACAGAACTGCCCTTCATTCGATCCTTCCTGGTTATATAGTTTGTTCTCTGTGTTGGGTCCCTGCATCGATTTCCCCCTCAGCTGACGTGTTTATTGTTTCAGGGCAGGAGTAGTGTCAATAAACCATAAAAGATTGAAAAAAATAGGGCACGATGGAAGACATAAGGGACATTGTAAAATAAAAACATCGAGATTGAGTGGCAAAATGGCTGTACCGACCACGACCCTCGCCATCGTTTGTCTTTCACAAGGCAAAGCAGAGGATATTAGCGCTTGAGGAATGGGGCCAGACTTCATCACCTCTTTCCAAGAAGGCGGGTACTACATCAAGCTCCTATTGCATGCTCGTCCAGTCCGGTCGGCCCGGTACAATCATGTTTACCTAGCAGAAAATAACACTTGCGTCGGTAAACAGCCTTTTTGTCACCAGCATGTCGCTGTAGCAGGCGAGCGGGCAGTGTTTGCCATACATTCTTCGTAATTGTCCTCAAAATGATGGCTGTTGGCCATTCCACTGTTGTGGTGACAGGGAACAATTCAGAAAAGAGGAAGGGCGAGGGGAAAATTTCCTTCTGCTTTTTTTCTTGCCTGTCTTTTGATTATAGCCATCCCTTATTAAAGTGCCAGGCTGCGAGTTGTAGAAATATATCAACCCTATTGAAATTAGCTGCAGGTCTAAGCCGTTTTTTTTTCCTGCCACCCTCCAACCCGACTGATGGTGGAGCAGATGAATCAGCAGCATGGGCTCTTAAGAGACGCCAGGCTCAGACTAGAGCAGGGGAGATGGGTGACAGAGGAATCTGCTACACCATTAATTACAGTAATGGTGATGCAGCAGGCGGGAAAAACGGCTCACTGTATAATGAGGTCCGTGAATAAAACTCACTCTCTGTGGCGTGTGGCCAATAAACAATGAGTTTTAAGGGTCTAAGAGAAATCTGGGGATCAAATTCCTGCTACAAGGCGGTTGTAAACTGGATGTAGGTGAGTCAATGACTTTGTTTACAAGTGCACCAATAAGTATTTCCAATAATCAGAGTAAGAACTGATTGACTCTGTTCATTATTTAAGAATTGTGGTTATTTTTACTGCCGTTATTCAAATGCCCCAATGCACAGCACAAATGATGAACTCGCATACAGTTTGCCGATTCTTGGTATCTGGCCAGTCATTTTCGGTGATGTACTTAAAAATGTCTCCATTTCATTGATTTTGACCATCAATATACTGCATTATATTCATGTCGCACAACGTTGATACATGAACTCAGTTTGATGATAAATAGATGCGATTAAAGTGTTTACATGCTTGTTTATACGAAAATCGTCATGTGCCACAAACCATATGAATATGGTTGTTACGATTATGAGCTTAATCCCATCAATTTGACCAAACTTGTGTTTACATGAGGTTAAGTTTAGGAGCATAATTGCCTATATCTCATTAGAATCACATTATGTTCAAATCGCAACATTGTCTTTGACATGAGGCTTATTTTTTGTCTGTTTATTTATTCAAAAATGCAATTTGTAAATGCAGTGATCTCTTCAATGATGAGCTTGTTTTTAATTTCTGAATAAAATTTTAATTTGATGAACATTTCTTCTTTTTTTTCATAATAAAAGAACCATTAAATTGAACAAAACTGCTTAATATTTGAAAAATGCTGTTTCTTCAAGCTATAATAATAATACAAAAAATTCTTAATATATATATACTTTGACTTTTCTTGAAAAAAGCATTATTTTCTAAAGCATATAAAACCAACATAAACAAAAAATGCATGTTTTAAACTAGATTTTTTTTTCTTCTTTACAATCTTAGATGTCATTCACCCAAGTATAGACAGATGTGTATGGAAAACCCAGCACAGCAGCCAGCTGTCCCTCCAGTGTAAGGCTAGTATGTTTCAAGTAAAATTTTTAAATAAACACTCAAACCTCTTCTCATTCAGTAGTATCATCCACCCTCGGTAATTGCACCAGCAGATCTTACAACCAGCTCTGTGAAATATAAATGATTGCTATGAAAGTTTAATTAACTTTATGTAAGCTTTTTCTCCGCTGGAGACCTTGGTTAATATTCTAAGATCGCAAATGCGTGACCTTGCAATGTATGTGTTTTACCAAACTAATTTCATCAAAGGCGACTGGATACTACTGTCAGTGCTCGGAATAATCAATAACTCTGATTGGCTTTTAACATCCTGCTAGGTACATCGCTGCGTTTCGTTGAAAGAAGATTTTGTTGGATTATGATGTCACAGATCATTGACCCTGAACATTGGCTTAGACCTGATGCTGGTTTAAATATTAATATCCCATCATGCATTGCTTCTCAAATCAGTTATATAGTCGATCCATTAATGCATCTTGATGGTTTTCTGCTGTTTCACTAGTGAAAGAAATGTTATTGATGTACTGTTTTGAAAGTACAGCACAGAGCATGGGTAAAATTATCCTGCTCACTTTAGAGAGCAAATGTGATGAACTTAGAGTTAGCATATAAATATAACAAGACATTAATTCTGTTTCTTTTTCTTCAGAGCATAAGCTGTAGGATGTTTAACAACTTGACCTACTCTTGATTTGCAGTGTGCATAAAAAGTGAAACATGAAAACGAGCTTAGCACTTTAAATCTTGAAATGAATTTAGCACAGTGTTCATAGCTAATTAAGTCATTAGATTGGTTGACTTTTGCAATCAGTCTTTAACCTTTGTAATAAATTTAGAAACATGGGGAGAGAAAAAGATTAATAATTTGATCTTCAGAAAAAGATAAATTAATTTGCTCTAAGATGTGAAACTATAATGTCATGCGATAATAATGTCAATGCAACATAATAATGTCAATGCAATGATCATAGGCGGAGGGTGAACCAACTCTAGATGTGATTCCCCCTTAAAAACACATTTAAATAGAATGTCATGAAATAGTTACGTGTCGCCTATCAACTACACATCCCAGTATAAACGCTCTTGTTATTAAAGTGGTTATGTCCACAAACTATAATATGAACAGGCAAGCATATGCGTGATTTGGCATGGCAGCCAGTTCAAATAATAAATAGATTAACCGTTGCCAGCAAACATAAGCGTTTTCTTCAAATTCTGATTGGATTATCGGCTAAAAAGCGTGCATAAAAGCGTTCCCTTAAACTGTCACTCATCTTAGTTCATTGCAATCTCACAAAGTTCTGCTAAACGATTAAGCTGATTGTATGATTAATATCTTATTTAGCCTACATAATGTCTACGCATTTTTGTTACAGGTTAAATTATAACGATCTCAGCACTGGACAAAAACTTGGGCGATTCTCTAACTTAAAAATGTCTGATTGACCATTGCGTTCAAGAATTTGTGATTGGCTACATTGCTCAGCGGTGAAAAAATACATTGTAAATAGAAAAGCCTATTTATATTAGTTTTGACGCTCTCAAGAGCACAATCACCAAATCTTTATCAGTTTATGATGAGAGAGTATCTCCGGTGCTTGAGCGATTACTAATCTTAACACCTCTGATTGGCCATTGCATTCCTAAACTCAACAGAGTCGTGTGTGATTCGTTTTAGTGCGCAACGCTGTAAAATGCGTAAAAAGTATGATGCAACATGAGCAGCTCTAAATGTATTGCCACTAACGGCACTTTTCATTTAACTTTCATTTTCACTTTATTACTAGGTTTACTTTAAAAGTGCAGGTGCATTTTTGACCCAAGCCCCCGTAAATTTTTGAGCCTAATAATTTTTGAAGGCTAATGCTGCCTTTACATGCTATTGTAATTATCGTAAATACGAGTTTTCTAGGTAAAAATTGCACATGAATGCCCTCTGATGTCGTGTTTACTGCTGGAAAGTTCGGAAATAATTTTGATACCCAAATTCCTGAGATGGGCGTGCCATAAACTTTAAACATGGTGATGGGGGAGAACTACTGCTGTGACAGGTATGATTTATTAGTTTTTCCTCAAAAACAGCTTGATCGTCTTGTCTTTTCATTAATGTAGTGCATATTTACATATACAAGTAATCATTTTGTTGTTGTACACAGCGAAAATAGGCTGCATTTGACCAAAATTACAGAAAGCGGACTATCTGGATAGCATCGTAAATGTTTATATGGTTGTCAGTGCATGTGAGACTATATATAAAGATTTTCCCAATAAATAGGCAAGAGTAAACCTGGTGTCCTCCATGATTCCTGTTCATTCCGACAACAAAGCACTTGAATGCAACAACTTCGTAATCACGACTTCTGAAGTGGGAATTATGAAATTTCCGATAGCATGTGAAGGAAGCACAAGCCATCCCCAGCCCTACACACGCTCCGCCAATGGCAATGATATTACTTGAAAATCATAATTGAAGCTTCGTTTTCTGTCTCTTCTTTTACCGTCTTCTTCAATGAAATGGCAAAAATGCCAAAAAAGTGTTATTGAGCTGTAGTGTTGTGTAATCATACCTTTATTAATGAGAACATATTAACTGCATTACTGTAAACACAGTTTTTGTTTTTGTGGTTTTGCAATCTGAAGGAAATCAGTGGTTTAAATATAATTCACCCAAAAATTTTAATTCTGCCATCAATTTAGTTTCAAACATGTACGACTTTTGTCCACATAATGTGGTCCAAAACCACCCCATTGACTTTCATTGTATGAAACTTATATTTAACCTAGAACATTTCTTTAACAAGCTTTATATCTGTTTCAGGTGTTATTTTTTGCTTGTATTGACTGCATGTAAAAGTTTGGCCCATGAGGTGTTTGAAAACTCAAGCGTTGCACATCAATCATAACTGCTTAGCCACAAACCTTCCTGTCAGTCACAGCAGAGGCATTGTGATGGCTTCTTTACCACTGTAAAAATGCAGGGAAAACATTTCTCACTGAAGACGACACAATCCTGTGGCTGTCACAATCCAGCACTGAATGTCCTATAGAACCGATCTATTTTGGATGTGAACTGTGGCCATTGGCAGCATTCACCAGTGTAAATAATGTCGATCTAAATAGCAATGAATCAATTCCCACGCCATTCCTCTCTCTCTACTCACTGGCAAAAGCTTCACTCCACACTGAGCCAGAGGATTGGTTCTTTCTCAACATGAATGGCACCATGGGAACGACTCATCAGTTAAACATTCAATTGTATTCTCAAAGCTTCAGTGAATAACAATTATCCCAGAGTTTTTGATGACTGTTGCCCCTTTTTTTCATTTCTTTTTTTTTTTTTTTTTGAATTGCTTTTTAACGACCAGAAAATTGAATTTGTGAGTAACCCGTATCCCAGAGTGCAGTCCAATTTCCCATCAAGCTATGAAATACTGAATATTTTGATACACCGCATCTCTACCAAGTATTTCATGGTTATCGGCTGCAGTTTCTGTGGAAATTACCAATGACTCCCCAGCGATTAGCGCAGTCAATGTATACTTCAGAAGTTCAAAAGTAATTTCACTACTTACAGTGCCACTGTAACTAATAGCCTGCTGCCTCAATTAATGGCGACCTCTGATTGCGTTTGAAAGTTTGTGACACGCCACTCTTTTCCTCAATACCACACACTGCTGGATGTCTTCTGGAGCTCACACTTGTGTTAAACTGACTGCTGCTTCAATTACTCCTATGACTGCTGAGAAGTCCACAAACACGGACTGGGTGTGGGTGTGTTTTTGATTTGCATTTCTCAATTTTGTTTTGTAGAAAAATCTTAGTTTTTGTCATCAATATCATCATTGTTGATGATAATGATGATGATGAAAAATCTTAGTTCCCACGTTCGACGTTATGTCGACGTCACCGATGTATTGAGATCCCAGGGAACGAAGGTTACATACGTAACCGAGACGTTTTCTTCATAATTTTCGGTTCATTGTTGATGATGATGATTATGATATTGGTGCTGACTGTCATTATGATCCTTCAAAATGTCTTCATTCTGATCTTCATCTTTATCATCACCACCACAATCATCACTGTTAAATTATCCATCATCATCATCTGTAAAATATCTTCATCACCATTGGTAAGTATCTTCAGCATCATCAGTAAAATATTTAAAGTATCTTCATCATCGTTCAAGTATCTTCATCATCGGTCAAGTATCTTCATCATCGGTCAAGTATCTTCATCATCATCTGTAAGTATCATCATCATCATCATCATCAGTAAAGTATTTAAAGTATCTTCATCATCATCATCATTGGTCAAGTATCTTCATCATCATTGGTCAAGTATCATCATCATCATCATCATCAATAAAGTATCTTCATCATCATCTGTCAAGTATCTTCATCACCATTGGGAAGTATCTTCATCATCATCAGTAAAGTATTTAAAGTATCTTCATCATCGGTCAAGTATCTTCATCATCGTCTGTCAGTATCTTTATTATCATCAGTAAAGTATTTAAATTATCTTCATCATCATCATCATCATCATCATCTGTAAAGTATCTTTATCATTATCGGTCAAGTATCTTCATCATCACCGTTCAAGTATCTTCATCATCATCTGTAAGTATCTTTATCATCATCGGTCAAGTATCTTCATCATCTGTAAGTATTTTTATCATCATCTGTCAAGTGTCTGTGAAGTATTTAAAGTATCTTCGTCATCATCATCATCATCATCTGTAAAGTATCTTCATCATCATCATTGGTCAAGTATCTTCATCATCATCTGTAAGTATCTTCATCATCATCGGTCAAGTATCATCATCATCATCATCAGTCAAGTATCATCATCATCATCTGTAAGTATCTTTATCATCATCGGTCAAGTATCTTCGTCATCATCATCATCATCATCTGTAAAGTATCTTCATCATCATCATTGGTCAAGTATCTTCATCATCATCTGTAAGTATCTTCATCATCATCGGTCAAGTATCATCATCATCATCATCAGTCAAGTATCATCATCATCATCTGTAAGTATCTTTATCATCATCGGTCAAGTATCTTCATCATCACCGTTCAAGTATCTTTATCATCATCGGTCAAGTATCTTCATCATCGGTCAAGTATCTTCATCATCATCTGTCAAGTATCTTCATCATCATCATCTGTCAAGTATCTTCATCATCATCTGTAAGTATCTTTATCATCATCATCATCTGTAAGTATCTTTATCATCACCGTTCAAGTATCTTTATCATCATCATCATCTGTAAGTATCTTCATCATCACCGTTCAAGTATCTTTATCATCATCGGTCAAGTATCATCATCATCATCTGTCAAGTATCTTCATCATCATCTGTAAGTATCTTTATCATCATCATCATCTGTAAGTATCTTTATCATCATCGGTCAAGTTTTTTCATCATCGGTCAAGTATCTTCATCATCATCTGTAAGTATCTTTATCATCATCATCATCTGTAAGTATCTTTATCATCATCGGTCAAGTATCTTCATCATCGGTCAAGTATCTTCATCATCATCTGTCAAGTATCTTCATCATCATCATCTGTCAAGTATCTTCATCATCATCTGTAAGTATCTTTATCATCATCATCATCTGTAAGTATCTTTATCATCACCGTTCAAGTATCTTTATCATCATCATCATCTGTAAGTATCTTCATCATCACCGTTCAAGTATCTTTATCATCATCGGTCAAGTATCATCATCATCATCTGTCAAGTATCTTCATCATCATCTGTAAGTATCTTTATCATCATCATCATCATCTGTAAGTATCTTTATCATCATCGGTCAAGTTTTTTCATCATCACCGTTCAAGTATCTTTATCATCATCTGTAAGCATCTTTATCATCATCTAAGTATCTTCATCATCATCTGTAAGTATCTTCATAATCATCATCATCATCATCATCATCATCATCATCATTATCATCTGTAAATTATCTTCATCATAATCGGTAAAGTATCTTCATCATTGGTAAAGTATTTAAAGTATCTTCATCATCATCATCACCATCATCATCATCTGTAAAGTATCTTTATCATCATCGGTCAAGTATCTTCATCATCACCGTTCAAGTATCTTCATCATCATCTGTAAGTATCTTTATCATCATCGGTCAAGTATCTTCATCCTCTGTAAGTATCTTCATCATCATCTGTCAAGTGTCGTCATCACTGTTCAAGTATCTTCATCATCATCTGTAAGTATCTTTATCATCATCTGTCAAGTGTCTGTGAAGTATTTAAAGTATCTTCGTCATCATCATCATCGTCATCATCTGTAAAGTATCTTTATCATCATAATTGGTAAGTATCTTCATCATCATCGGTAAAGTATTTAAAGTATCTTCATCATCATCATCATCATCTGTAAAGTATATTCATCATCATAATCTGTATAGTATCTTCATCATCATAATCGATCAAGTATCTTCATCATCATCTGTAACCATCTTCAATATCATCATCATCATCATCATCTGTAAGTATCTTCATTATCATCATCATCATCATCATCATCATCATCATCATTGTTGAAATATCTTTGTAAGGATCAGAATTAAGATATTCTGATTTTAATCCTCCTCCTCAATCATCAGAATCAAAGTATCTTCATCACTGAAGTATCATCATCACTGAAAAATCTTCATTCTGATCACTATCAATCCATATCTGTATTCTGTTTACATCACAAATCCACCTCCTCCTCATCATAACATGTCTTCATTATAACAATATTCTCATAATCATCCTCATTGTTAATATTGAAAAATATTTCAAGTTTTCTACCATCATCTTCATCATTGTTGAAACCTTCTGATCACATTCCACTTATCTTCCTCCACCTCCTCACCATCATCTTTATCATTATTATTGAAAAATCTTATTTTTCAATCATCATCATCATCATAGTTTATAGGACATTACACTACTCATCAGCATAGTTAAAATATCTGCATTCAGAGCTTCATCATTATGATTCCTGTCACTCTCTCTCAGATCCGCTGCAGTAGTTTGGTGTCTATTTCTGTCCTCAGTGGACTGGGGCCTTTGGACTCTGACTCTGTGTCTAATAATCCACTGTTGTGCTGTGGCTCGCTCTTCTCAGCCATGACTGCTTCACTCCCTGGGGCGAACCGACCAAGAGGGATCAGGCTGACCAGCACAATCCTGTCTCAAGCATTGACAGCAGCTACCCCATCCCATCCCTTACCATCCGCCTGTTACTTCCAGCAGTTCTGTCTGGAGATCAAAAAGGTTTTTTCACAGCACCTGGAATCTGGTGACTACCCCACTCCTGAGCGCTGTTTTTGAGTATGCAAATGTGGCGACAGAAGAGATTTGAAATCGTGGCTGGGTAATGTCTAAAGTAGTAAGGTTGCTTGTGTTGTTAAAACAGTGTGACGCTGTGTCCCATAAATTTGTGGGATTCAAAGATAACTGCTAGGATCTGAAAAATATGAAAGTCGAAGCTCATAGCAATAATATATCAGCAGGGTCTGTTACGTAACTGACAACTAGGTCATAACAGACCCCGCTGATATACTATCATGCTTAACGTGAAAAGACAGAAAGTGCTCCATTACAGCGGTACTCGGAGCCATCCATAAATCAGAACTGTTTTGACTGCATCCTCAGCTGTTGTAAGAGAGCATCAGCATCAGTTTACAGTGTGTGCTCATTAACGTCTCCATTTGGCTCTTTTTCATCTCACTGTGAGGTATAGCACACTGTCATTATAGAGGTTTAGGCACTGGTTTCTGTCATTCTCAAAGGAATATTTCAGGCAAAAATAAAAAGTCTGTCATTATTTGCTTATCCTCATCCCAAACTTTATTTATATCAAGGAACACAAGGTGAATATTTGAAGAATATGCTATAGCATTAATCATTAGGAATGTACTGATTAAAAATTTTGTCCGTAACAAAATTAGTGATAACCTTGTTTTTCATGTTATGGTCTTTATATTAAATGGCCAATATTATTATTTAAATGCTAAATTTATTCCCATTTAGGAATTGTTAAAAAGTGAATTTAGGCATCACAACATTATACAATAGTATGAAAAACGTCTCGGTTACGTTTGAGCTCTACAAAACGAGCCAATGGCATGAAAATGCCATGGGTCTGCGGAATTTGCATGCCGCAACCCCGCCCCACCGCGTGGGTATAAAGGGCGTTGCGTGGCAATCTCGCATTATGTTACCTGCTGAAGAGCCGAGGCATGAGTGCCTGGCTGTTCCAGCGGTACAGCGGAAGTGGCATGGGGATGTAACCGACGTTACAAACGTAACCGAGACGTTCCCTTTCAGTCAGTACACTACGAGTTACGTCAGTTACTGACGAAATGGGGGTCCCAATGCAATCTCGCCATGACGGCTGTCTTCCAGCGTCCTGCACTGACCAGAGCTCCCTGCCGTGAGTGTCAGCACGAACGAGGGGCTAGGCTCAATGCTACCAAGGTACACTGGGAAGCATATCCCACGTGGAGAAATGCAACACAATGCCTGCCCGAAGGGAGGACTCAAGAATACACCTATGACCCCCGAAGGGACTGCATAGGGAACATTCTGGGGTATCCAGCCGCAGGTGGAAATATTTCAACCCCAGGCATGGCAAGGTGTCTTGCCAAGGGAAGACACGCACTCAGAGAGACTTACCGTGGAGATACACATGTGGGGGTTACCCAACGGGGGAACCATGCACACGGCGGCACCTAGCCGAACACGAGGGCTGACCAAGCGGGCATGCACTCTGGTGTCGACATCAACAGTGCTGGAGGAGCTCAGGGCTTACTGAGAAGCTCACCTGAGAAGAAATGTGGAATGGTGCAGCAAGCGAAGACACCTGAGCCTGTCCAGTTACTGGCCACTTGGGGCGAGTACACGAGAGGACACAGGCTCCACTCGGAGATTATAAAATCTTGCGAATGTGTTGGGTGTCGCCCAGCCTGCAGCTCTACAAATGTCTGTCAGTGAGGCGCCATGCACTAAAGCCCAAGAGGAAGCAACGCTCCTGGTGGAGTGTGCTCTTACCCCAAGGGGGCATGGCATGCCCTGAGCCTGATATGCCAGGACAATGGCATCCACTATCCAGTGGGACAACCTCTGCTTGGAGAAAGCCTTCCCTTTCTGCTGCTCTCCATAACAGACAAAGAGCTGGTTTGAGGTCCTGAAACACTGCGTCCGGTCTACGTAAGCGCGAAGGGCGAGTACTGGACAGAGCAGTGCCAAGGCTGGGTCTGCCTCCTCCACGGACAGCGCTTGCAGGTTCACCACCTGGTCCCTGAAGGGAGTGGTGGGAACCTTGGGCACATATCCAGGCCGGGGTCTCAGGATCACGTGAGAATTAGCCGGCCTGAATTCTAGGCACGCTTCGTCAACCGAAAATGCCTACAGGTCCCCTACCCTCTTGATGGAGGCCAGAGCAATCAAGAGCGCCACTTTCAATGAAAGGAACTTCAGCTCCACAGACTGCAGTGGCTCAAAAGGAGCTTTCTGCAGGGCAGATAGAACCACTGCAAGATCCCAAGAGGGTACTTGAGGCGGGCGAGGAGGATTTAATCTCCTCGCACCTCTAAGGAACCTGCTGACCAGGTCGTGCTGTCCTACCGTTTTTGAGTCCACCAGGTCATGGTGGGCCGAAATAGCGGCCACATAGACCTTCAGGGTGGAGGGAGACAGCCTTCGCTCCAACCCTTCTTGGTCGAAGGAGAGCACAGACCCGATCGGGCATTTCCTGGGGTCCTCTCGGCGAGAGGAGCACCAGGTGACGAAGAGGTTCCACTTCAACGCATAGGCGTGTCTCGTGGACAAGGCCCTAGCGGAAGTGATGGTAGCCGCCACCTGAGGTGGCAGGGTACTCAAACCTACCGCATCCCGTCCAGGTTCTACACATTGAGGTTCCAAAGGTCGGGACGTGGGTGCCATATGGTGCCCCGTCTCTGAGTAAGGAGGTCCTTCCTCAGAGGGATCGATCAGGGAGGGGTTGTCGCAAGGAGTACGAGTTCTGAGAACCAGGTCCGGCCGGGCCAATATGGGGCGACCAAAAGGACCTGCTCCCTGTCCTCCCTGATCTTGCATAGAACCTGTGCGAGAAGGCTCACTGGGGGAAACGCATACTTGCGTGGGCCCCGCAGCCAGCTGTGCGCTAGTGCATCCGTGCCGAGGGTCCCCTCGGTCAGGGAATAGTACCAGCGGCAATGGGAAGAGTCGTGGGAGGCAAACAGATCTATCTGTGTGTCGCCGAACTGTTCCCAAATCAGCTGAACCGTCTGGGGATGGAGTCTCCACTCCCCCGGAAGCGGCTGAAAGCGTGACAGCTCGTCGGCTGCACAATTCAGGTCTCCCGGGATGTGAATGGCACGAAGCAACCTCAGATGCTTCTGACTCCATAGGAGGAGATGGCGGGCGAGTTGCGACATCCAGCGGGAGCGTAGACCACCTTGTCGGTTGATGTACGCTACTGTCGCCGTACTGTCTGACCGGACCAGTACATGCTTGTCCTTGAGCAGGGCTCAGAAGCGGTGCAGGGCAAGACGTACGGCCAGCAACTCGAGGCAATTGACATGCCAAAGGCGCTGGGGTCCTCTCCAGGAGCCCGCGGCAGCATGTCCATTGCACATGGCACCCCAGCCCGTGGCAGAGGCATCTGTTGTTACAACAACATGCCTGGAAACTCGTTCTAGGGGAACACCTGCCCGTAGAAAACTGAGGTTCGACCATGGGGTGAAGGTCTGACGGCAGGCCCGAGTCACTGGGACCCGGAGCGTGCCGTGTTGCCATGCCCATCTCGGGACTCGATCGCGAAGCCAGTGCTGAAGCGGTCTCATATGAAGCAAACCGAGCGGCGTCACCGCGGCTGCGGATGCCATATGCCCCAGGAGCCTCTGAAAAAGTTTCAGTGGAACTGCACTCTTGTCCTCGAACTGGCGAAGACAAGTCAGCAGAGACTGCGCGCGCTCGCTCGTAGGCTGTGCGTACATGCCGACCGAGTCGATTTCCATACCGAGAAAAGAGGTCCTCTGCACTGGAGAGTTTGCTCTTTTCCCAGTTGACCCGAAGGCCCAGACGGGCGAGGTGCTGAAGCACCAGGTCCCTGTGTTCGCAAACCTGATCCCGAGAGTGGCCTAGAATCAGCCAGTCGTCGAGATACTTCAGGATGCGAACCATGTGTTGCCTGAGCGGCACAAGGGCTGCCTCGACGACCTTCGTGAAGCCCCAGCGCCCTCATCTGGCAACACCACAGGTTGCAGTGTGCTAGAGGGGGGTGTGGCCCGAGGAGGATTCGTCGGGTTGGCCCACACCGTCACCCTCAGATCACCCTGACCACCAGCCAAAGTATTCCCTCTCGTGGAGGAAATAGATTGGGGTGTGGTAGAGGGGACTCTCCCTCCACTGCGGAGATCACTGAGTCTCGATCGAGGCCCAAGAACGCCAAACAGCGATCATGCCCGTCAAACGGAGCCACCAGCCGACCGCACCCAGAAACGGAGCACGGGCGAGACATCTTGAAAAAGACGTGCCGCGTGCAGCTCTTTTAGAGAGGAGTGTTTACTCTACAGAAATGCTGAAGCGCCCAGGGAGAACGCGCACGCTGTGCTAGATCACTGCACAGATCAGACAGGAATGCGGAACTCGCTGGAACGCGCCGTAACACCAACGCTCAGGCAGTAATACTCTGCTCTGAAGCAGAAACATAATGTGAGATTGCCACGCAACGCCCTTTATACCCACGCGGTGGGGCGGGGTTGCGGCATGCAAATTCCGCAGACCCATGGCATTTTCATGCCATTAGCTCGTTTTGTAGAGCTCAAAGGCGATTGACTTCTAAGCGAAACCCCCATTTCGTCAGTAACTGACGTAACTCGTAGTGTACTGACTGAAAGGGAACTGGTTATTCATTAGCTAAAGATTACAAATAACCCTCATCGCTCCCTCGCACTTTGTAACAAATCTTTCCCTCGTGGATCAAAATGACCCGAAGCCCTAAAAATTATACTTCTTTTTTTTTGTCCTGAAAGCTTATTTCATTTCATTTTGATAATATTTTTTCTATTTTTGTAATGTAATTTTTTTGTAGTTTTTTATTTTATTTTCCTTTTAAATTACTAGATTTTATCAATAAACAATAAATAAATTGTAATTTAAGCACATTCTTTCAACTTAAATTCAAAATAATAAAATCAAAATATCTTACATTGGGTTTCTTTGCAAAAAAAAAAAAAAAAAAAAAAATATATATATATATATATATATATATATATATATATATATATATATATATATATATATATATATTTTTTATATATATATATATATATATATATATATATATATATATATATATACATATATATATATTAGGAATTCTGATAAATGTCAAAAAAAAAGAAAAGAAAAAAAAAAGTAGGCCACAGCTATCATATGGCTTGAAAAGTAATGCACATGTCATGATACTTTTATGACTTTTGTGTCTGTTGTGAAGCTTGACAGCCCCAATTCTCATGCACTTTCATTATTTTGAAAATATTGTCAAGGAAATGAGGGTAAGTAAATAATGAGCGGAAATCCCTTTTTACGTGGGCTGTTCCTTTATGCTGGCAGCTCTGTGACCGCAGAGATGTTGTCCCAAACCCTTGATGGAAATATCCAGGTTAAGACTGTGACGCTCAGCATGGCGTCCAGCAGCGCAGAAGAAATGTTTGTTATTCATTTATTTGAGTTCTCATTTATTTACTTTCTTGTGTATTAAATGATCTAATGGAACGCACAGCTGGCTGTGTAAGTGATGATTAGGCTTTATGGCGAGGCTCCCTCAGCGGCTTTTTTTGCGGAGGTTTTAGGCAGGTGCCCTGTAATCTTTTTCCAAACGACAGTCATTAGAGAGTTTGCAGTATCGGCATTTCTGACTAGCTGAGATTTATGCCCGTCTTTGGCAAACAGAGGAAACTCTCCGTCATCAGTGCTTATTCACTGCAGTGTGGGATGAGGGACAGTTAATTAGTTTGTTTTTTGGGTGCTTGTGATGCCGGTAGTAGAGAGGCACTTGAGATCAACATTAAAAGGAAACAGCTAAGAGAGAAATAGGACAGAAGCACCTCAGACAAGAGGCTAAGAAACATTCTGAAGGAAGCAAAAAAAAATTAAGAACTAGAAAAGAAAATGGAGATTGTCAGATAATTATATAAAAAAAAAAAATAATTAAAAAAAAAACTCACTAGAAAGGAGAAGGAAACAAGAGGCGACCGTGGGAGAGAGTGCGAATGTTGCAGGCTTTGATGAATAGCAAATCAGACTTTGTAAAAACCTCCCTTCAGTGGTCAATCAGAGGTGCAATTTATCTTTGACACAAAGCTAGGGCCCTGGCAAGGACCCCAGAGGACACTGAGACACAGAATGAGGTGATTGGTCAGTCTGAGCCAGTCATGCTGAACAGACACCCTTTCTCCACTGGAGCGTAGAGGGGAGCTGGTGCACAAATATAAGTGTTCGAGGCCACAGGCGTGTTGCTCCCTCCATTTTCCTGAAGCGTTATGTTCCCTTCTCTTAGGTTATTTCTTCACAAACAGTTAGTCACCCTCATTTTGATCCAACCCTGTATGACTTACTTTCTTTGAAGAATGTTCAGGAGCTGTCAAATTCCAAAAACTACAAAAAAAAGCACTTAAAGGTGCAGTAAGTGATTTTTCAAAAAAAGCTGTTGAAAAGTTGGTCAGACCAAGCACCACAACAAACGTGTAGCCAATCAGCATTAGGGGGCGTATGATGGTGGTGGAGGAGAGAGAGTGAGCCAGAGGGAGATTTGAAGCAAGACACTTGAAAGAGAGATGACAGATGATACAAAAGAGAAAATCTGAGAGGAATATCACTGGAAAAAGAAGGGTTATGATCAGGCAAGAGCTTTAGGACCTGCATTAATATGACAAAAGCTTTCCAGTACTAGAGAGACCTACGCGGAAAGCCTGGAAATGGCCTCGCCTGGAAATGGTGAGGTTGCGTTGTTTTTGCTCCATATGTGAGTAACATTGGTTGTACAGTTTCACAGAACCAAGAACTGCTGTTGTTGTAATGTTAGCCATAGTTACAGGCCATGGTAATGCATTACAAGTAACTTGAGTTACGTAATCAGGTTACTTTTTATTTTAGGTAACTAGTAAAGTAACGCATTACATTTAAATTTACAACAAAGTATCTGAGTTACTTTTTCAAATAACTAACTTGTTACTTTTTTTCCCATTATTGACTGACAGCTCTCTTGACCCCATGTTGAGAGAAATTGGGAGTTAGGTGCAGAGGCATTGTGTGCACTAGTTTTAGAATAAATGTGAGCAGGCATTTACTCATCTCACTTGCACAAAAACAGATTCAGTATTCCTCAAAATGAATAAAAAAAGTGACACGCAATCTCAGAATATATATTTTATATATTAAATTACACAAATAGAATTTATGTATTTAATCTCACTTTATTAACCAATGCCTTTGCTGCTGATCGATGATCCAGTTCAACCATACTAAGCAAAAATTACTTACGATAAACGTCACATTTGTGTTTCATTTTTTTTATGTTTTATTGCTGAAGTAAGCATGTTGAACTTTCTTCTCCTGCATCCTATTCTTCAATCCAGAATGGCAGAACAGCTGAAAGTTTTTTTTTTTTTTTTACTGTGCCATCTACTGTAAAGGCGTGAATTTGCATTTCTTTCAGCCTGAGACTTATTTATTTCACTTTTGGTGTGAAGGGGCCTTTACATTTGCCAAAAATAGAACTTGTTTGTTGTTATTAAAAAACAAAAAAGCAAGCCCAGGTGAGAAAAAGTAAAGCAAAAGTAATGTAACACATTACTTTCCATAAATGTAACCAAGTAACGCAATTAGTTACTTTTTTAGGGAGTAACACAATATTGTAATGCATTACTTTTAAAAGTAACTTTCCCCAACACTGGTTACAGGATAGTTTTGACTGTCATTGTTTGTCTGGAGCTGGTGTGCTGCTGGCGACTAACAACCCACTCTTGTTTGTATTTACTCTTGTGTACTGTATGTTAATTTTTTGTGCTTCCTTGTCGTTTGTTAATCATCTTTGCTTCGCTTCTGCTATGATACATAGACATCCATTCTTGCATTGTGTATGTAACAGAGGCTTTTGAGTATTGACGCTAGAATAGAGAATGCGTGTTTAGCGTCCATTTTAGCGTGCCGGTCTGTGAATTTTGGAGGCGGAGCAATGAAGAGAGGGGATGGTTTTGTTTTGGTTGATTTCAAATATCTACAGTGTTCAACAACAAGTCTGGGAGATCGTGTACTGCACCTTTAAAAAGTCTACAACTCCTGCCACTATATTCCTTCTGAAGCCATTCAATAGCTTTTTGTGAAGAACAGACTGAAATTCATCATCATTTGCTTAAAATGTAATTTGTGCAGCTGCATATTCAAACATGACTCTTGTTTGGTCCTTGTGTGTTTCATAACTTATTTAGAAATACAAAGTTTCAATATGCAGAAGAACAAACGAGACACAGGACAAAGGAAAAGCAACTACATTTTGGTCATTCTTCAAAAAAATGTCCTTTTGTATTTCACAAAAAGAAAAAAAAACATTCAGGTTTGGAACGACATGGGGCTGTTCACACACAGTGCGATTTTGCACTCCACTGAGCTACTTTTCCTTTGGTTTTCTATGTAAACATGTTCTAGGCGGATGACTTTGACCATTCACTTATAAGTCTAGCATGTTTTTCAGGGTTTCGTGCATGACATAGCTGTACAAAAATGCACAGCTTAAGGTTTTTAAGTCATATTTTTCAAAAACTTTTTTTTCCCTCCCCATTCATCCGCTTGTGTTTTGAACAAAAAAACATGAGGCATGAGCAACAGAACTCGTGAAAAAACTGTCTGGAGACTTAATGTTTTTATTTTACTTATTAAAAGTCTAAGATCTCTTAAAATGTCTTGATACCTGTTTGTTTTAATATCTCGTATATAATGACAGAATTGTCATTTTTAGGTGAACAATTCCTTTTATTTTACATGTCTGCTAATGAGGTATCTCATTAAGGCATGACCCCCTCCAACTTGGCCAGGGTTATTTGTAGGATGACAAAGGTCACTTCCTGCTGGGACAGGAAATAAACTCTTGCTTTGAGGGAGAGTGGTGAAGCTGAGAGTTGTAATAACTGACAGTGTTGTGTTTCACACACACCCTCAGCAGTCTCCTTAGAGGAAGTCACAGGAAAAAAAAAACCCTCATTCTGTCAGAAGCTCAACTCTTCTCTCCTCCTCCATCCTATCCTTCGCTCCTGGATGTGCTGTCACATGCTCAGTGTGAGAACGGGAATGAAATGCTTCTTTGGTGTTTTTTGTTTTTTCTCAACGTTTTCCTTTTTACCTTTTTCATTAGATTTTTACCTTAGATTTTTTGGTCAACCTTTGTTGGGTCCATTTCTCACTATTAACAAACTATTAACTACAACTTTTGCCTCAATAAACTCCTAATTGCTTTTTATGAATAGTTAGTCAGGTAGTTTAGGTTTATTAATAGTTAGTAAGGTAGTTTAAGTTTTCTCTAAAAAATAATGTGTTGACTCAACAACAACAAAAAAATAATACAGCAGTTTGCATCATTTTTTTAAAGTTATGACAACTTTGAGTGAATTTGCGTTAAACCTACAAGCTACATTGAGTTGGAAGAACCTAATAATTTGTAGCATAATTTGTAATAAGTTGATTACTCAAAAAAATTAAGTCACTCCAACTACCAGAGTTGTAGCCCTGGAGCCAACTAATCTTATATATTTCAGTTCAAATCAACAGCTACCATAGCTCATGCTAAATTAACTTTAATGAACTTTAATGTATATTTAATGAACACGTAAGATATTACTTGTCACTGGCATTAGCGCAGTCCTTGCTTATAGAGTCAATGTTGTGTTTACCTTCGTGTATCTACTTTTTAGCACAATGGTAACCACAAAAACTTAAACATTACAGAAACTCTTTTAAATAACAGCATTAAACACGTACAGTTTTTTCCATAAATTAACACTTAATTTCAACATTTATTCTCCTTATCCAGTCCTATGCAAAGCATGTTGGGAACTGGAAATCCACTGCCTAATTTCTGAAGTTATCAAGGCAATTTAATTAAGTTACTACAACCTATTTTTTTTTTTAAATTTGACTTCAAATTACAGACAACATTAAGTTGATGTAATGATCAACATTATGATGTCAACAGAACTCTACAAAATGATGCTGGCAACTTAAAAGGTTTAATTAAAACAATAAATTAGAATTTTTTTTACTTGCAACCATGCATTTATTTAAGTTGTGGTAACAGGTCCCCTGAATTACCTTTTAGAGTGTAGGATTAAGGGATGTAGAACATGGTCATGCAGAATTAGGCATTAATATGTGCTTTATAAGTACTAATAAACAGCCAGTATCCCAGTAATATGCATGCTAATAAGCAACTAGTAAATAGTAAGAATTGGACCCTAAACTAAAGTATTACCAAGTTTTTTTCTTTTTATTAACTTGGGCCACTGTTTACGGAGCCCCAAAATATGGTACAAATGTGAGATGGGAGAATAAATTATATGTCAATAATTTTGTGTTCTCCCACATAACCCCCCTCCCCCCGAGAAACGTTGCATTCACTCGCAAAACCTTTGCATTCCCTCACAAAACCTCCGCGTTCCCTTGGAAAAGTTTTGCAAAGAACACAAAAGCTTTGCGAGCAAACGCAAAAGTTTTGAAATATATTTTTTCCTCCCATCTCATATTTTTCCCACCACCATGTCCCTTTAGTGACTCCGTAAGTAACCACCTTAACCATGCGAGAAACTATTGAGTAATGGCCTAGCAACCACATAGCAACATGCTAAAATCTACCCCAGTATCATAACGCAAGTTTTGCAACACTCATATTTTCTTTTATTATTTTTCTTATTTTCTTTCTTTCTTTTTTTTCTTTTTCAAAAGTTTATTATTTACTTGTTTTATTATTAAATATTTTAGCTTGAATTACTGGACAATTTTTGCAGTTATTTTTTATAGTTTTTTATTTTTCAGACATGGAACTGTCATCAAACGGCCCTGTCTGTTTTCTTCTACAAGTTTTGAAGTGTTTTGAGTCTTTTTGTTTGTAATGCCTCTACTAAAGCTGATTGATGACATTGGCACTGAAAGAGCCTTGTGTAGCCTTTTTATAAGCCTATTTGGACTATAATCTTTACGATTTTTCATATCTTTGTTAGTTGCACCATAGACTCACACACTAGCGAGACAGAGAGAGAGAGGGACACTGCCATATTTAACATAGCAAATTAGGGAACGGGTGGGATGTGTTATTTGTCAACTGGCTGAAAAAGCAAAATAGAAAATCACCCATTTAAAGGGAATTGACTGAAAGAAAAACATTTGCATGCATCTAATTGAGCCCACTCTAATAGGACGCTTGATCATAGCTGCTTGAGCACTTATGATATTAATTTAGCAAAGGCCTAATTTCCACTCCTGAAAACATGGCACTTACATAAAAGAAAGGAAGCTAGAAAGTCTTAATTAGATCTATGAATAGACAATGAAGGAAAACACAGCAGGCTAAATGGAACTGTTTATTGGCTTTGTTCGCAATTCCACCACACACACACACAAACACATGTAAATGCACATGAACACACTTTAATGCTTTTTTAGTGTGTACTGTATGTGATGACCATCTCTAAACTCCTTTGGGGTAATTAAAAAGGACAGCTCTGGGGTGGCAACCAGATGGAGACACACGCTAGCATCAATCCGTGACGAACATATACCTGTAAAAAAAGGATCTGCTGCTATTCACTTTCCTCGCATTTCTACACCACTCCTAACCATCTGCAGAGTACATACTGCTGTCCCCATGCTAATGTACGCCCTCGTAGAGACCTGCTGAGTGCATACTTCTGTTCCTGCGCTTCTGTCATACCCTACTTCATCCAGAGCCACCTGCTGAGTGCGTACTTTACAAACACGTTCCTCTAATAGCAACCAGCCCAAGTGTCACAATCGCTTCCTCAAAGTGCCCACGCTCTGATTTGGCCCTTCTGTTTCAGTTCAAAATAACTTCTCGAGTGCTCAGTTTCACCTCAGTATTAACGTATACTTCCCAATCCATCCATGTTGAAGTTGACCTCCATCAAAGAGCGTGACTTGAAAGGGACCCGGATATCATAGAAACAAGGGATTGGGTGCTGCCCTGAAAAACCTTGGTATCAAGATGCAGAGCACTATGTATCCTCTTGTCTATTTCCAACATATTTTTCCCCATAATAAATGTATTAGCAGCTCTGCTTTGTCAAATCATTCAGCGCTTTTGCAGTGACTAATGTCAGTAGCGTGTGGGACACGGTTGGACAACAAGGCGTCTGTCAGCTCCTACCAGTGCCCTCGTTTTCCAAATCTAACAATTCTTTAATTGGCCATACACAAGCGACATATGTTCACATGTGAAACTGTGATTAATTCTGAAATGTTTGTTTATAAGTGTCGGCAAATTTAGAAAGGCCATATTTTACAGACGTTGTTCTGGTGGAATTTGTTAATTAACATTGTTTTAATGTGGCTGTCAGCCTACGATGGCAGTCTCTTCCTGGCATCCTGAGAGTAGTCAGTGGTCAGGAATAAAGAGTAGAAATAAAAGAGAGGAGAAAGAGAGAGAGAGAGAGCTAAATACAGAAACGGAAGATGTTGAAAGGGGGAAACGGGGCCCTGCAGTGTCTAATGGAACTGCCTGGAAGCAAAATAGGAGGAATAGGAGATTTTGAAAAAAGAGAAAATAAAAGGGAGGTGTGGAATGGAGATGTACTGTGGTGAGTGAGGCAACAGTGAGTAAAAGAAAGCAGAGGAAAGGAAAAATGAGAGGGGATGAAAATTCTATTTACAGCGCACTCAAAATACAGTGATCTGGATATTTTGGTTAATGGCATTTTCCATGAGTGATTTTTGTTGTGAGAACTATTAAAGATATACATTTAAAGGGTTAGTTCACCCAAAAAATGCAAATTCTGTCATTAATTAGCCCTTCGCGAAGGGTCAATTACTCACCCACAAATTAAGATATTTTTGATGAAATCCAAGAGCTCTCTGACCCCTCCATAGACAGCAATTTACTTACCACTTTCAAAGCCCAGAAAGGTAGTAAAGACATTGTTAAAATAGTCCATATGACTACAGTGGTCAATTTCTTCTGTGTCAGTCTCCTATGCAGTTTACGTTTTAAATACAATGCAGCTCCTGCAGCAGCATCACACACATGCGTCATGGTGCTGTATTCACAACGTTCACTGCGTAGGAGACTGACACAGACTAGAAGAAATTGTTAAATAATGTTGCTATTTTTGTTTGTTTTTGTGCACAAAAAGTATCATTGTCGCTTCGTAACATTAAGGTTAAACCACTGTCGTCACATGGACAATTTTAACAATGTCTTTACTACCTTTGTGGGCATTGAAAATGGTAATTAAATTGCTGTCTATGGAGGGGTCAGAGAGCTCTCAGATTTCATTAAAAATATCTTAATTTGTGTTCCGAAGATGAACAAAGGTCTTACGGGTTTGGAACGGAACAGTAATTAATGACAGGATTTTCATTTTTGGGTCAACTAACCCTTTAATAGTCAAGTCAAGTCACCTTTATTATTATAGTGCTTTTATACAATAAAAAAAAAAATGTTTCAAAGCAGCTTTACAATAATAAACAGGAAAGCAACAGAATTATGATGCAAACTTGATCAAGTAAGAGAGACAAGTTTAAATTCTGCTGTAAAGCAGCTTTAGCAAGGTAATAATGCCGTTATTCAGCTCAATTCAGTTCAATAACTGTGTGAAGTTCATTCATTATTAAACAAGCTCAATTCTACGGAGCTCTTACAGGGACATGGTGAGATGGGAGGAAAAAAATTCCATTGCAAAACTAAAAGATTTGTCTGTTGTTATTGACAACTAATTTAAAAAAAAAATTCTCTTTGTCTCCCCCCCCCCCTGCATTGCCAATTCACCCTTTAATGGCTTGGATATTCCTGTATAGGTAAGCTTAAATTTCTTTTAAAAAATATTTTTGTGTGTGTGTGTGGATCCGAGAGTTTGTGAACACAAGTTGAACTCCTCTGCACTGACTTTTCTAAACTCTTTGATGTTGCATTGATAGCATACAGTGAGTGAAGGAAGTGCTATGGCTGACTCAATAAACACACACACAAGGTTATGAGTAAACTTTCATCTCAGCCAGTGGTCAATATTTGATTCAGTAGTTTGGTTTTTGTTGATATTTCACTCTGTTTTCTGAGCTTTTCCTACACATTTGAAACTCTAAGTTTCAGAATGAGGTGAAACAAGGTTTGCAATGAACCTATCACGGCTTGTCTGATGCGATTTACAAAATTGCGTTTTTCAGGGACTTTATTGTGTGAACGTGTGAGCCAGTAGTAGGACTTAAATTGTTCTAGAGCCCCAAACTTTTTAGGACTGGAGAACTGAAACCCCAAACTGCAGCTTTCACACACACATTCATAAGCAAATCCACCAAGAGAGAGACACCCTCTGCCGAAGTTAATCCAGGCCTCCACATATCAAATCATTCTGAACCTCGGTTCCTGTTCAGTGGTGACTAATGTAGCTCATCCTGAAAACAGAGACGAGAGAGAGAGAGAGAGAGAGAGAGAGAGAGAGAGGAAGTGTCTGGCTGTCCTGTACCTATTGTCTTACATGTATTGCAGAACAAAACCCTCAACATCTAAGCCATAACGCAGACCTCCATTTTGAATATCATATGTGTGCAACAGGCCACTGAAATTTAGACTTAGAGTGAAGAATAATGTGGTCGTTATATAAGTTTGTCTTCTCTTCCTTATAGTCTCTGTTTGTTGAGTATGATAAAGTTTGCACTAAGGGTCTGGTGTTATCGCATGAATTCATTTGTATTATTCAAGTCAGATTAATTTTGCACAGTGTGTCCTCATCAATGTTTTTATCCCTTTGATAAAGACTTCATCGTGAATTATTAAGTGGGCTTTGTAACTTTGAGAGGAGGGCTTGAAAAATTTAAAAGATAAAGGCTCAAGATGAGAAGGTTATTAAAATTCCAGATGATTTTGGGCTGCAGAAACTGGAGAAGCTGAAGCAAAGAGTCTGTCTCTTAAACAAATAAAACAAAAATACAAAGATAAAGAGTTGAGTCGAGAATACGAAAGAGCCTCTGGTAAAGATTGTCATGTTTTAGCCCAGCTCACTCAGACTCGAAACTGCTTAAATTCAGTACACGCATAGCCAGAGTTACCAGCGATAATTAGTCGTGTTGTCAGGGTCGCCCTTCAGAATTTAATTGAATATTCCTTGAATGGCAGTTCTAAATCAAGAAAAGAATTGGAATTTTACAGTTTGAATGCAAAGAAACAATTACATGAACTAGAATTGAAAGAAATATGTTTACAAGTGTATATATTACCTACATCATATCATTCAAAAGCTTAGGCTCAGTAATGTTTTTTTTTTTCTTTTCTTTTTTTTTCTAAAAATGTATGCTTTTATTCAGCAAGGACAGTAAACACATTTATAATGGTACATAATAATTTCTATTTCAAATAAATACTCAAATAAATATTAAGCAGCACAAATATTTTCAACATTTATAATAATAATAAATGAGAAGCAAATCAGTATATTAGAATGATTTCTAAAGGATAAGTAATGGCTGCTGCTGAAAATTCAGCTTTGCCATTACAGAAATAAATTACATTTACAAAACATTTTAAAATATTTAAAGTTATTTTATATTGAGAAGGTATTTCACTATATTATTGATTTTGCTTTATTTTGATTAAATACAGCCTTCTCTCAAATTAAGCTATTATGTCACTACCAGTCAAAAGTTTGGAAACTGTACTATTTTAATTGTTTTTGAAAGAAGTCTTTTCTGCTCACCAAGGCTGCATTTATGTAAAAAAATTTAAAAAGCTGTAATATTGTGAAATATTATTAAAATGTAAAATAACTGTTTTCTATTTGAATATATTTTAAAATGTAATTTATTTGTGTGATGCAAAGCTGAATTTTGAGCATCACTACTCCAGTCTTCAGTGTCACATGATCCTTCAGAAATTTGCTGCTCAAGAAACATTTATGATTATTAACAATGTTGAAAGCAGTTATGTAAAAAAAAATTGTTAGGATTCTTTGATGAATAGAAAGTTCAAAAGAACAGCATTTATCTGAAATAGAAAGCTTTTGTAACATTGTACTACCGTTCAAAAGTTTGGGGTCGGTAAGAATTTTTTGTCTTCTTTTTTTGGAAAGAACTTAAAGAAATTAATACATTTATTCAGCAAGGATGCATTAAATTGATCAAGTGACAGTATAGACATTTATAATGTTGCAAAAGCTTTATATTTCAGATAAATGCTGTTCTTTTGAACTTTCTATTCACTAAATAATCCTGAAAAAAATTGTACACAACTGTTTTCAGCATTGCTTGGTAATTGGTTGACCTAAATTAAATTGACCTAATTGTGCTGACAGCTGATTGGTTGATTGTAATCCATTACATACCTTTCTTTCAAAGTTATCTGACATTATCAAGATTAATTTGTTCTGACACAATTTAACTCTTGTTCTTGTCATATTTTATTACCATTTTCTAAACTATAGCAAATAAACTGTGATAATGTTAGAAAATGTGTGTGTGTATATGTGTGTATATATATTTTCCAAATGTTACGCATACAGTGTGTAATATAGCTGTTTGCGAAATGTAAAATTCCTGCACAGTTACTGTCTCCTAAAAAAATTATGAAAACGAAAACGATTCAGCAATTCCAGTCTCACTTCCTGTTACAAACCTACGTAACAATGTAAAAAATGTGCATAATGCCAGCCTATGGTCTTCATTGGCTGCCCGCGAACAATGTCTACTTTGACCCGCCCTCAAACACTGTAGTTGTAGCTGAGGCCTGGAAGAGTTGTTTTCAGGTTGTCGACATGTAGAGAAGAGTGTTCCCTTTCGAGGGAACTCGCACTGCGTTGGAACGGCATTTTAGGGACGTTCCCTTAGCGTAGCGCGTCTGAAGTATAAATGAAACTATTCCAATCCTGTTTGGTGTTGTGTCATGACGTAACGTGACGGCATACACGAAAGCTACATAGCAGAGATAGCAAGTGCTTTGTGTTGTTGTCTGTCAAAATACTGTTGTGAAATATGGCGAGTGAACAGTTTAAACGTTGTGTGCACCCCTGGCCTTGATTTATTACAGGTGGGGACACGCATCATTTGTGTGTAAACTGTTTGGGAGCGTAGCACGCTCAGGCAGCTCTCGAGGGAGCTTCGATGAGCGGCCTAGCTCGCGCTCCCCGTGGTTCGGGTCCCGTGTCCGCCGAGGCTGCGAGGTGGCTCAGATCATGGGGATCGCAGATGGATCTTTCAAGAGGGCTTGAGACTGCTGAGGCACTTTCTCAGTCCTCTGACAGTTCCGGAACCCGATGGCTGAATGATCTGATTCTGAGGATGTGAGGCAGTTGAAACAGTAAATTAGAGCTCGCCACTTCAATAATGCAAGGCTCGATATCTCATTTGCCGAGGCAGTGCATAGGTTACGGGAGATTACTGCAATAAGAGTGACACGTGATCGGTGTGCATGTGATACTGTTTGGGTGCAAGGCATGCACAGTCAGCGCCTGAGGGTGCTGGCTGTGTTCATTGAGAAACCGAGGCAACGTGTAGATTATGAGACCATATAAATAAATATTAAAACAGTATTGTCTTGTGATTATGGCTGCATTTAATTCTGAGGAATTAAAGTTAAATATTATTTGACTTTGAGAAGTTAGATATTTTAATTCAGCCTATCATTCAGACCATGTTTCACTTGTCTGAATAATCATCTAAGCTGGGAGCAGAGCATTTGTGCATTATATCTCGCTCCTCCACGAAGCCCTCAGGAAATCGATGCTTGTTCTCGCCACCTCGTGCTTTGGGACACATCGGTTTCCAGCGATTGCTAATCGCAGTGTCTGCCCGAAGTCGTTGCGGCCCTGTCGAGTTACTCCCTTAGATAAGGCCTGTACAAAATTGCGTGCCGGCTGGAAAATATATGTAAATATCTAAATACTGTATAATTACATAGTAAATATGTAAATATATATGTAAATATATATTTGGTTTGACTGTAAATATATATACTGTACATATAATAGCTTCAGGGCACCGAACTCAGTAAATGTAAAATACCCAAGGTTAGTCTTGAGAGGCTGCTTCGGAAAGAGGTCCTTGCTCTTGCAGGACCTCTGAGGGTTGTCCCCCCCAGGGAGGAGCGATCGAGGTCACCTCCTCCGCAGAGCTCTCTGGAAATCGATGTTGCGTTCCCGCCGTCCAGTATGCTTCGGGCCGCATCAATTTCCAGCGAACACGTGCTGCTCTATCTACCTCAAGAACTTGCAGCCGGGCAGCGTTCACGTCCGCACACCGAAAATTGTCTTTGACTTTTCCCTGCCGGTCAACCGGGGTCGGGAACGAGGCTTGGAGTACACCCTTAGCAGATTATCTTGGCGCATGGTTATGCATTCCAAATATATTTGCATGGGCCCTGTGGACTGTAGAAAAGGGATACAGACTGCAGTTCGGTTACCCTCCCCCGAAGTTCAACAGGCTGGTCTGGACTGCATTGGTCCCAAAGCAGGTTTGGGTAATGGAACAGGAAGTTCACTCCCTGTTGGTAAAGGAGGCCATAGAACGTGTTCCTCCGCCAGACAGGGAGTCCGGGTTCTACAGCCGGTACGTCATAGTTCCCAAGAAGGATGGGGGGTTGCGTCCAATTTTAGATCTGCGGCACTTAAATCGTTCTCTGAGCAGATTCAGATTCAAGATGCTCACAATTCCTACCATTGTGAGTCAGATCAGATCCGAGGACTGGTTTGTCACGATAGATCTAAAGGATGTATACTTCCATATATCCATCCTTCCATGTCACAGGAAGCTCCTGAGGTTCGCTTTCTGGGGTGAAGTGGTCCAATACTATCAGATTCTTCCGTTCGGCCTAGCTCTTTCCCTTCGCACGTTCACCAAGTGCATGGATGCAGCTCTGGCTCCACTGAGACTTATGGGCATCCGTGTATTGAACTAAATTGATGACTGGCTCATATTGGCCCAGTCGCCAGAAATGGCAGTTCAGCATCAAGATGTCGTCCATGTTCATATTCAGTGCTTGGGGTTAAGACTCTAAGCGAAAACGAGTGTGTTGACGCCTTCTGAGAGAACCCCGTTCCTGGGAGTCATATGGGATTCGACTACGATCCTGGCACAACTGTCTCCCGCACGTATCGAGTCCATACGGGCGATGGTCTCCAGAATTAAGCTAGGCCACAGCATCACTGTGAAGCAGTTTTAAAGACTGCTGGGGCTGGCAGCTGCGTCCAACATGATATCTTTTGGCCTGCTGCACATGAGACCCCTACAGTGGTGGCTGAAAACCAAATGGTTTTTCCTAGAGGGGAAATCCGTTTCGTATGATCACGGTTACGCGCAGATGCCTTCGTTCCCTTTCCATATGGAAGAAACCTTGGTTTCTGTTCCAAGGCCCAGTGTTGGGAGTGTCATGTCGCTGGAAAACCTTTTTGACAGACGCTTCCTTCACTGGCTGGGGCACGGTCATGGACGGCTGCTTTGCGAGAGGTCTGTGGCAGGCCCAGCATTCTTCCTGGCACATAAATTGCCAGGAAGAGTTGATGAAGTCCATATGCGAGAGGTTCGGCCCAGTGGAAGTGGATCTATTCACGTCTCGAGAGACATCCCACTGTCCACTGTGGTTTTCTCTCACGCATCCAGATCCACTGGGGTTGGATGCCATGGTGCAGACGTGGCCGAGTCGCGAGGAGATTGTACAGCCTAAAGTGAAATGTTTTTTCCACTTGGTGTAGAGAGCATGAGTTGGACCCAGTTAACTGCCCGGTGGCTTCAGTGCTGGAGTTCCTTCAAGATCACTTCTCTGCTGGTCTTACCCCGTCCACACTCAAGGTGTACATGGCTGCCATTACGGCTTTCTACGCTCCTGTAATTGATGGGCCTCTGGGGAAGCATCAATTGGTTGTACATTTCCTCCGCGGTACTCGGGAGGATGAGACCTGCGACTCCAACCTAGGATCTGGCAGTGGTTCTTGAAGGGCTGTAATTTGCGTAATTTGCCCTCACCTGTGGCCTTGAGGGCCCTCCTTTCTGGAGTCCCACTGCAGGAAATCTGTGATGCGGCTGGGTGGGGCACACCGCACACTTTCATTAGGTTCTTTCCCTGCGACGCCAGGCGCCAGGGTGCTCTCGTACTAAGTGTGCCTGGTTTCCAGCTTCACACTAGGGCAGGCATGTTTTCGGTGTGGCATAGTGGGTACTCGTTCCTCAAAGTGTCGTTCCGATGCAGTGCGAGTTCCCTCGAAAGGGAACGTCTCGGGTTACGACTGTAACCCCTGTTCCCTGAGAAAGGGAACGAGACACTGCGTCTCGCTCCCACACCTCGTCATACCTGAGAGCGCTTGCTTCATCACAAATCTATCTCTGTTATGTGCCGGCATCCCTGCCCGTCACATATTATGTCATGACGCAACATCAATCAGGATTGGAATAGTTTCATTCATATTTCGAGATGCGCTACGCTAAGGGAGCGTCCCCAAAGTGTCGTTCCGACGCAGTGCAAGTTCCCTCGAAAGGCAACAAGTGTTATAGTCGTAACCCAAGACGTTTTCAGTGTTGTTTGCATGTACTTAAAAAGAATGAGGACTAGAATTAATACGGAAAAAAATGGCGCCAACGTTACTGTTTATATCACTGTGTATACAAGCGCTGAGGAAGCCACTGGAGCTGAAATTCAGATATGGTAATGAGCATTTCCTTTCCGATATGCGCTGTAAGCAGTAGACCAATCAAAAGAGCAGAGCAGAGCAGACTTATGTAAAGGAGGGGTTTAAAGAGACTAAATCTTTGAACAAACCATTTTCAGACTCTTTGAGAAATGAGGTGATGTGCAAAGTATATTATGAGAAAAATTAACAGTTTTTTAATGCATGTAAATCTATTGTAGGAGACCTCCAAAACAAAATTAGGAACCTTTAAAGTAGCATAATAAGGGCACTTTTAATTAACTTTTGAGTTTCATTTCAATTTGTTTTCCTGTCAATCCAGTTTAACTTCCTGTGAGGTGTGGCAATTCAGATCAAAGAGAGCCAATTCTTCAATTCTATCACTAGCAATGATGAGTCATTTCATAGCTCAGCACACTCAGAATCAACAGAGAAGAATCACATTTTATCCCGGCACACCAACATCAGAGTCGCGAGCGATGAGTCATGGCCTAACCCACTTGGCTGTTGAGAGAACAAAACCTTTATTTCAGAAGTTTAACACAAACTCCACCTTCCACTGATAGTTTCTGAACTATTTCATGTGTAGTCTCTCTCTCTCTCTCTCTCTCTGTCTCTCCAGTGATTTTGTATGTCTCGGCTGACTGCGCGCACGTCATTATAACTGAATGGCAGTGCCTTTGATGAAAGTGTGAACAAAGTGAAGTTTGAGAAATAATCATTACTATGAATTATGGCAAAATGGAGAATCTCAGCAGTGGGTCGCTCTGATGATCCTGTCTAATGGGCCCTCCATTACGGCATGTGTTTGTGTGCATTAGATTCTCAGTTGGGCCGTAGTCTTTACGAGTCGATCAACAGGGAGGCTCTTTTATGATAGTTTTGAAGTACTTGTCCCACAAAACAAAGTGATTTAGGGAAAAGTAAGAGGAAAGAACAGAGAAAATGTGTGGACTCCTTTCTTTGTGGTAATGTCTTCCTTCATGTCAAAAGCAATACTACTCTAGTAATTATGTCCCAATTTTAGTGAAAAGAGCCTAAGACAAGAACCCAATTGTCTCAAAAAAAAGACAATGACTCTATAATTGCCTTTTATGTTCATGCTGGATGACAAGGAAGAATCAGAAATGACAGCCAATGAGCTTTTATTGTAAAGCAAAGAAGCTATTGAATTCCCTGCTGGAATAACCCTCCATCTAATGTTGAGAGAGTCGACAGGTTAATAATTACAAGCCTGATTCCCCGTAATTGAGTTTATACATAGTTTTATGAGCACGACCAATATCTATTTTCATTCGCCCTTTAAGCATAATCAATTGTTATTGTCAATTAAAATGATGTAAAGAGGATCTAAGATGGTTTCCAGAAGTAAACAGATCTCTTATACATACAAGTTAGGCTTAGAGATGTACAGTATTATTATGTACCCCTTGCTCGGAAGCCTGATTCGTAAAGGTGTTAACATAAAAGGTGTTTTCAGCAGCCCGCTGATTGTCACTTCTGGTGCGAAACCATGGAAAAGTGTCATGTGCATCTAGGCACATTGTGATCAAGGTTTTGATTGCTGGCCAGTATTTGATCCCTATTACACAGTTGGCATGCTGCATGCCGCGTTCATGGGGTTTAATTAAATAATTCTGGATGATAACTCTTCTCATTCTACTCTGTTGGAGTGCTTTGAATGGACGCTCTCCAGCATGATTCTTCACTGCTGTGGAGAGCAGTTCCACAAGCTTTCGCATTTCACTCAAAGAGCCAGAGTGGATCTATGCCCAATTGTCCATAGGCACAGATTTTGGTGTGTGCGTGTGTCTCTGTGTGTTATTTTTTATTATTTTATTTTTTATTGCAAAATAAAAGATTGGTATATTGAAAATACTATTGCAAACCTCTCTGGATGATACACAATTTCCAGTTTTGGATGTGTTTTTCTAGTTATTGGCTTTTCAGTTAGTGTAGACCATAAAGCCTTCTATATGTGTGTGTATACAAAATTGGAAATTGTATATATATATATATATAGTATCTCACAAAAGTGCTCCTTGCAGTCTTGCGCTGTCTGCTGTCTGCTGTCTGACACACACACCGAAACGTGCGCACAAGCCGCCTCTCTGAAAGCGTTTGATCCCTTCAGTTCTGTTTCGTGCCTTGTTACACACTCAAACTGTCAAATACACACACAGTTATATCAAAATGGCTGTCTTGACGAGTATTCATGTAAACAGTCGGTTATGCTTTAAGTGAACGATATCAGTTGGGGAAAGAAACCGAATGCATGTCGATAGGAACCGTGCATTAGGTCTTAAAGTGATAGCCTGCTAATACAGTAAACCTGCCGCTGTCTGTCAAAAAAAATAAATAATAATAATAATAATTCACTCAGTGCTCTTGGCTGAATAACCTTTGAAGCTTTATTATGTATCAGTGTATATTTAATTCATGTGAAGACTACTGTTTTTAGTTCTTATTTTTAATAAGAATTTTAATGATAAATTAAAATAACAAAAATAATCGTCCACCCCTAGTTCAGGTGTCTTTGTTTACCTGGATGTTCTTGATGTTAAGTTCTAGGTTGATATAACTACATATTACCAAGTCAAGCAAAAAGTTTTTGGTATTTAAATATTGGCATTACATTTTTTGTTTGTTTACATTGATGTTAAAATTATATTGCCAGATTTGTGACATTCATTTTTGCTAAAACACTGCTGGTCACTTTCAGAAGTTGTAGCGATGCTTTCTTTTCCTAGAAAGAATGTGTATCACATAAATGGTATCATTTTCAGTTTTTAAATATAATTTAAATAGATTTTACACACTTAAAGCAATATCGTATTGCATATCGAATATCGCATTATTTAATAAGGTATTGCATATCGTATATTTCTTCAATATCGCACAGCCCTAATGACTACTGCAACATCCGTATCATGTCGACTTAAATGTGGATAGTTTTGTACTTAGGACTTAGTTAATGCTTTATTAGAGACATTAACTTTTAATTTAGTAAATACTGACACAGTACTCATACTTAAGTATAATTTAATAGCACTTTTTTCCCTTGATCCTTCTCTGGAGATCAGAGAACTAAACAGCAGGAAGGCAAATCTCCTGGAGCGGCACTGAGCCCCCCAGTTGTATGTGTATGCTCCACGATTGCCACTGCGTTTGTTACTTTCTATGATTAAAATCTGACATAAAGGTATATAGAGATCATAAGTGGCTTTTAAAGAGCTTTCCTCGTTGAAAGTGCTTCAGGGGGAACTGTAAGTCACTTTGGATAAATGTTTGCTAAATGATTACTTGCTTATACAACAGTAGATCACATGCCATAAATAAAGCAGAAATTTAAGCTTTCTGTTGACTAATCAAAAATTTACAACAAAAATAGGGCTGTGAATTTAAAGCGGATTGCCTTAAGACATATTAAAACCTGTCACAGCATGTATTGTGCTAGACTACACTTGTTGATTTTCTGCACACATATTCCATACATTCTTTCCTCATTTGATGCAGAATTCATTGTTCTCATAATGAGAAAGTACACTTGAGATAAATTCCTTGTCATGTTGGGAGAGCATTTTTGTTTATTTATTTCTCATGCCGGGGGCTTAAATTAATCATTAATGTTTTGATGTATAGGTGTATTAATTTGCTTGTTTGTGTTGTAAGGATGCCAGACGTGTATGCATATTCTGTGTGCAATTATTTCTTTGTGCAGTTCCAGGGAAAGGTTTTGCCACATTATGTTGAATGGATGAAGACATAATTATCTTTTAATTCATGCTATTAGTGTTTCACTAAACAAAAATTCATTCCTCATCCCCCTCTTTCCGCCATTGATTGGAAATGCATGTAATTGACTGTGAGAACGGACCATTAAAGCAAACAGATCAAGTTCCTAGGTTGCATTGTCTTACATATAGTGGTCCCTACAGGGAAATCGAGGGCTTTTGTGTAGGATTTCTTATGATGGAATTTGATTCCCTATTAGGACCATGTTATGCTTTTTTTCTGCTCTCCTTCTCACTTATCCTTGATTTATCTGATCCCCTATTGTTTGAATTGCTTGCAAATAAGAGTTATTATAATATGGATTGGAAGGTAATAATGATCAGTATGCTTCACAAATTTTAATACAATTTTGTCTAAAGTTTGAATTTGTGCTGTCAGTTTAACAAAATAATTTATTTCAATTAATTATGAAAATTATGGTAAAATAGACATCTGTAAATTGTAGGACAGTGAATATATTCAGTGAATTAAGCCTTTTGTAATTTCACAATAATGTAATGTCTTTAAATTATCTTCATTTAAGAGCTTTTCTCAGTAAATCTTGATATATCTTGATTAATTGATTGCCATATCATGCTTTTAATTCAATTACATGTAAACCTAGTTATGCACTTAATTATACTGTGAATCATTTTTCAAATATAATCATTCAAGAACTAGACTTAATCTGTATTAAATAACTTGAAAATAACAAACTACTTAGTTACTGCTTTTTTCTATCTTTTCTCTATCCTTCTTTATGATATACTTTGTTTGCGTTCAGTGTGTCTAGCTTTTTTCTAACACCCTGGCTTTTGTGATATTTTGTTCATCCTCCTTCTAAAATGTTTATCTTTTCATCTCTTGTCTTCCCTTGCTCAATCCCCAGAATTTGGAGATTTTGTAAGGGCTTCAAGGTTTTTGTGATTCTTTGTCTCATGGTTTTTTTCCCTTCTTTCCTTTCTCACTCTTTTTCATTCTCAGCTCATAATATGTTTAAAGGGGAAATGTAATGTCTACACAATTTGGGGTACCAAGCAGAGCAAAACACTCCCTGGCTTATAAAAAACTGAAAAATACACTATATTGCCAAAAGTTTTGGGACGCCTGCCTTTACATGCACATGAACTTTAATGACATCCCATTCTTAATTCGTAGGGTTTATTGTGGAGTTGGCCCACCCTTTGCAGCTATACCAGCTTCAACTCTTCTGGGAAGGCTTTCCACAAGGTTTAGGAGTGTGTTTATGGGAATTTTTGAACATTCTTCTAGAAGCACATTTGTGAGGTCAGACACTGTTGTTGGACGAGAAGGCCTGGCTCACAGTCTCTGCTCTAATTCATCCCAAAGGTGTTCTATCGGGTTGAGGTCAGGACTCTGTGCAGGCCAGTCAAGTTCCTCCACACCAAACTCGCTCATCCATGTCTTTATGGACCTTGCTTTGTGCACTGGTGTGCAGTCATGTTGGAACAGGAAGGGGCCATCCCCCTTTGGAAGCATGAAAGGGGCCAAGCCCAACCCCTGAAAAACAACCCTACCATAATCCCCCCTCCACCAAACTTTACACAGTCAGACAAGTACCATTCTCCTGACACCCAGACTCGTCCATCAGATTGCCAGACAGGGAAGCGTGATTCTCCTGAGAACACGTCTCCACTGCTCTAGAGTCCAGTGGCGGCGTGATTTACACCACTGCATCCGACGCTATGCATTGCACTTGGTGATGCAAGGTTTGGATGCAGCTGCTCGGCCATGGAAACCCATTCCATGAAGCTCTCTACGCACTGTTCTTGATCTAATCTGAAGGCCACACAAAGTTTGGAGGTCTGTAGCTATTGACTCTGCAGAAAGTTGGCGGCTTCTGTGCACTGTGTGCCTCAGCATGCGCTGACCCCACTCTGTGATTTTACGAGTTGCTGTTGTTCCCAATTGCTTCCACTTTGTTATAATACCACTAACAGTTGACTGTAGAATATTTAGTAGTGAGGAAATTTCACAAATTGACTTATTGCACAGGTGGAAACCTATCACCTATCACCCATTCTTTCATAAATGTTTGTAGAAGCAATCTGAATGCCTAGGTGCTTGGTTTTATACACCTGTGGCCATGGAAGTGATTGGAACACCTGAATTCAATGATTTGGAGGGCAACTTTTGGCAATATAGTGTATGAATTCATTACAAACTACGTCAGACAGAAACAATACTCACACTCCTACGAATGGCTCACTTACTGTATAGTTCGATAGAATAAAAAATCTTTTAACATACAGGAATGAGCTTCTATACCATTGTCCTGATAAAGTGATTTAGAGACTGTGGGGGTGTGTGAGTGTGTGTATGGGTCAGTATGTCTATTCGCACCCTCCCAGCTATCAGAGTAATTGGCTCAAGCACTTGACTCATTAGGTGTGTCCCACAGAATGACATGGGGTAGTTAACACTCGTGCTTTGTTTGTGGCTGCTTTGTTTGTTGTTTCCTCCTAGATAGATAGACTGACTTGTTGCTATATCCACATCCAAACTTCATTCTAAGTTAAAAAATCTCAGCTGCAGATGAAAGTCTGAAATAATCTAAATAGCTCTGGTGTGAATGATTAACAACCCAGGTGGCCTGCTTAAGATGGTCTGACTTAATTCTGCACTGGTGTTTATGCAGTGAGACTTGTTTGTCAGAGCCAACTGTAAAGTGTCACTTTTCCCTCATCCTGGCTCCCTTCAATAATTATGACACCCTCCAGATGTCACCTCTCCATCTTGTGAGCCCTCCTGCACTGCCTGCCCAACCCCTGCCTGCCAAGACAGGGTTTGAAATGAACTTTTTAATTTACCGGCCAATTTGGCTACTAAATTTTTACGTTACCGGCCATTCAGAACTTCTGCTAGCCAAAAAGAGAAAAAATCTCTGTCACATCTTATTTATTTATTTATTATAAAATTTGGATTTCATACATTCATTTATTTTTCAAACAAAATCATCCAGCCATCTTCTCCCTTCCTCTTTCATCTTCATCCTTTTCACCAAACATGTATTTTAGGTGGACAGATCAATACAGTACAAAAAAACATAAAACACATCCAGAACAAAACAATTATGGCGGCACATTATGTTTTTTAATCTTTCCTATTGCTTCAATGCAAATTAACATTCGCGCTGTTATTTGTTGCGTAGTGAGGTGTATGTTCAAGTAGGCCAGATATGTGCAGATTCTGCGCAATACGCTGCATGATGACTCACGAGTTGAGTATTTGCACTAAATCTGTGCAGATTTGGCTTACACGGACTTCCCCAGCAAAGTGAGTAAACACTTTGCTGGGTAACACTAGCCAATAAAGTAATTTATTGGCTAGTGATTTGATAGTGTTACCCTCCACAGTTGATTTTTACCCGCATTTGGCGGGTGTTAATTTCAAACATGATATATATATATATATATCCTATAAATTATAATTTATAATTTATTTATAATTTATGACATGTCGTTCAGAAAATCATTGTATTTATAAAATGAAGTTTGAGTATATGGAATGGAACTTAAATATATGAAATGGAACTTGAATATATGGAATAGAACTCTGAATATATGGAACTAAACTTGAATATATGGAATGAAACTTGAGTATATAGAATGAGAGTGTGAATATATGGAATGACACTCTGACAGAGGTGGAAAGTAACGAATTACATTTACTCGCGTTACTGTAATTGAGTAGTTTTTCTGTGTACTTTACATTTATTTACATTTACATTTATGCATTTATCAGACGCTTTTATCCAAAGCGACTTACAACTGAGGAGTACAGGAAGCGATCCATTATGAAGAGGTGTAGAAACGCAAAAAGTGCCTTAAATACGACGTTTCGGGCATTGCTCAGAGTAGCCTAAGCTAGAATAGGGAGGGTGTAGAGAAAGATAGAGGAAAAAAGAATTAGATTTTTTTTATTTTTTATGATGAGATTAAGAGCTCACGGAAGAGATGGGTTTTTTTGCAAAAAATAAAAGGATAAAAGTTTGTTACATTTTATTTGATTACCACCATTTTGGTAATACATTTGTATTAAATCATAAAAAGAAAAAATTCATATTCTTAAACATTTTAATAAATTAATGATAAAAAATAAGTTGTTAATCTAATTCATAATTTATTGAATTTAGTTGATTAGACATGTTTTACTGAAATTTTAATAAACAAAACAAACAAATGGTTTCAAATTTGTTATAATAAAGCATTTGTTCAACCAATAAAACCATTCATTTAACGGCCATTTTAACTGGTGATAATAATAACCATAATTTAATAATACAGTTTATTTATTAAATAATTGTTTAATACCGTGATGCTGTGTTTTCAAACTGATGTTTTCATATTGTGAAAAACTCATTCTATTACAACCCTACACGGGAGAGTCCCCCACCCCTGTGTTAAAAAAGTAACTCAGTAACTTTTACTCTGAGTACATTTTAAATTAACTACTTTTTACTTTTACTTGAGTAGATTTTTAGACCGGTAATTTTACTTGTACTTAAGTAAAATTTCATTGAAGTAATAGTACTTTTACTTGAGTAGAATATTTTGTTACTCTTTCCACCTCTGCACTCTGAATATATAGAATGAAACTTGAATATATATATATAAAATGAAAGTGTGAATATATGGAATGAAAATCTGAATATATGGAACGAAAGTGCAAATTTGACAGTACTTAATAAATAATGTATAGCTAGTTATATCTGTCAGTTATCAGAGCATTAGCCTTCTGAATTCCTTGACTTTAAAAATGGCATTCCATTAAATTTTCCAATACTTTGTTGAACTAGAAAACTTTTTTGCATCAGCTGGTCATACTCCAAACAACACTCAGGGCCCTATTTTAATGATTTAAGCACATGGTCTGAAGTGCATGGCGCAAGTGCACTTAGGACGTGTCCGAATCCACTTCTGCTTGTTTACGACTGAGAAAACGGTTTGCGCGTCAGGCGCCAGGTACCTAGGGGTTGTACATAATCTCTTAATGAGTCATGGGTGTGTTTTGGGCGTAACGTGCAATAAACCAATCAGAGTCTCATCTCTCATTCCGTTTAAAATCCAGTTGCGCTTGTACCATGGCGGATTCGCTACTTACATTTGCGAGCGGAAAGACTGAACACTTCTCCAGAGAGGAATCCTTTTATTTTTAATATTTAAAAATACTATAACATGGGCGTGCTGGTCTGAAAACGAGGTGTGTTCAGGCGCATTGTTGGCGCGTTGCTATTTTGAGGCAACTGAAAACGACTGCGCTATTGACTTTAGACCAGGTTTTTGTTGGTCAGTGGCGCGGTCGCCAGTGCATTTGCTATTTAAACAACGCTATTTAAACCAGACAGTTTGAAGTCTACATCCCGTCATCTATAGTACTATTTGACATATCTACTGTAGGGCTTATTTGTATATACATATTTTCATTACTGCAACATTCTTAATGCTTACGAGTAATCATGTTCATCAAAAAGCTACTGAAAACATTGCATCATCGAAGAAATATATGAATCTCTTGGCTGAAATAGCACTCCAGGTAGAATCTGATATACAAGTACATGGTATGCACATTTGGAGTGCACATTTTGCAACTCTTGTAGATAGGGGCTTCTGTGAGTGCTCCCTGTGAGGTGAAAGGCATGATTTTTTTCTGCATTAATGTTTGCCTGATAAGCAGGTTCATGGCATTCAGTCTTAAAATAGTGAATTAATTTCTTCATCAGTAGAATGGTACTAACGTCTCGGTTACGTATGTAACCCTCGTTCCCTGAAGGAGGGAACGGAGACGCCACGTCGGAGTACCGACGAATAGGAATCTCGCTAGCGAGAGCCAATCTACTTCGAGTGTAACTAAACGAGCCAATGCACATTGGCATGCAATGATTGCACCAGCTGCTCATGCCACTCCGTGTGGGTATAAATGAGGCACAGGTGCTTGCATCAAATTAGTTTTTTGCTGAGGAGCCGAGTAGGTGAACTGGCACCCCAGCAGGGTACAGAGGACATGGCGACGTGACGTGGCGTCTCCGTTCCCTCCTTCAGGGAACGAGGGTTACATACGTAACCGAGACGTTCCCATTCAGTCGGTCACTCTCGACGCCACGTCGGAGTACCGACGAATAGGAATCCCTACCAAAGCGCCATGGCCTCTGCCCCCATCCAGTGCCCTGTGTGAGCCTCCTAAGCTCTCTTACCTGATGAGATGGGGCTCACACAGAGAAGTCCATCACTGCTGTTCTGCATGACCCGCTCAGTGACTTACTGGATAACACTGGGAAGCGTGCCCTAGTGGAAGGGAACGCTGCGGAACCCACATCATACACTGAAGGAGTTATGTGGAGTACAAAGCTGAGCCATAGCCCGCAACTGAGAGGGGGCTCCAGCCCCACCAAGGGGAGGGCTCTCCCAAGGGAAAGACACGGGCTTCCCGTAGGAGCGACCGTGGAAAAATATATGGGATCCCCGCAGGGTCACTCATATATCCCCAGCCCAGTACCGGTTCTCAAGGATTCAGCGGCAAGGGGCCTGATGCCAGACGTTCCGCCACGTCCAGCACCGAGGGAGATGGAGGACTCGACAGAGTTTGCTTCTGGAGAATAAAGCGCCGGGGCGCAGCAAGCCGACAAGAGCCAGGGCCTCTCAGTGCTTCTACCCGTTTGAGGCGAGAACACAGGAGGACACTGGCTCTACACGTAGACTATAGAATCTAGCGAACGTGTTGGGTGTCGCCCAGCCCGCAGCTCTACAGATGTCTGACAGCGAGGCGCCACGTGCCAGCGCCCAGGAGGACGCAACACTTCTAGTAGAGTGTGCTCGCATCCTGAGCGGACAGGGCACACCTTGTGCTTGGTAAGCCAAGGTGATGGCATCCACTATCCAGTGGGCCATCCTCTGCTTGGAGACAGCCTTTCCCTTCTGCTGGCCTCTCCGTGACAGACAAAGAGCTGATCTGAGGTCCTGAAGCTTTGAGTTCTATCCACGTAGATCCGCAGAGCGCGGACGGGACAGAGCAAAGCTAGGGCTGGGTCTGCCTCCTCCAGGGGCAGCGCTTGCAGGTTCACCACCTGGTCCCTGAAGGGAGTGGTAGGAACCTTGGGCACATAGCCAGGCCGGGGTCTCAATACCACGTGGGTGTCACCCGGCCCGAACTCTAGGCACGATTCGTCGACCGAAAATGCCTGCAGGTCCCCTACCCTCTTGATGGAGGCCAGTGCGGCCAACAGCAAAGTCTTCATAGACAGAATCTTAAGCTCTGCTGACCGCAAGGGCTCAAATGGGGCATTCTGAAGTGCTCGGAGCACCAGAGCAAGATCCCAAGAGGGTATGGAGGGGGGTCGAGGAGGATTTAACCGTCTCGCCCCCCTGAGGAACCTGACGACCAGGTCGTGCTTCCCAACTGTCTTACCTTCTACGTGGTCGTGATAGGCAGATATTGCAGCAACATAGACCTTGAGGGTGGAGGGCGACAGCCTACGCTCCAACCCTCGTTGCAGGAAGGAAAGCACAGACGCGATCGAACATCTTCGGGGGTCTTCTCTGCGAGAAGAACACCACTCGACGAACAGGTTCCACTTCAAAGCATAAGCCTGTCTTGTAGACGGTGCTCGTGCCGAAGTGATGGTGTTAACTACCTCTTGGGGTAAGTCACCTAGAACCTCCGCGTCCCGTCCAGGGGCCAGACATGAAGCTTCCACAGATCTGGACGCGGGTGCCACAGGGTGCCCCGTTTCTGAGTCAGAAGGTCCTTCCTCAGAGGAATCGGCCAAGGAGGGGCTGTCGCCAGGAGCATAAGTTCTGGGAACCAGGACCGGTTGGGCCAGTAAGGCGCCACCAACAGGACCTGCTCCTCGTCCTCCCTGACCTTGCACAGTGTCTGTGCAAGTAGGCTCACTGGGGGAAACGCATATTTGCGCAGCCCCTGGGGCCAGCTGTGCGCAAGTGCATCCGTGCCGAGTGTACCCTCGGTCAGCGAATAGAACCACTGGCAGTGGGACGTTTCTGGGGAGGCAAACAGGTCGACCTGTGCCGCCCCGAACTGTCTCCAAATCAGCTGAACCACCTGGGGGTGGAGTCGCCATTCCCCTGGGAGCGCAGCTCGTGAAAGCTCGTCGGCCACACGGTTGTTCACACCAGGGACATGAATGGCCCGAAGCGACCTCAGACACTTCTGACTCCAGAGGAGGAGATGGCGGGCGAGTTGGTCCGTCCGACCGAATCTAACTCCATACCGAGAAAAGAGAACCACTGCACGGGGGCGAGTTTGCTCTTCTCCCAGTTGACCCGAAGACCCAACTGGCTGAGGTGTCTGAGCACCCGGTCCCTGTGTTCGCACAACTGATCCCTGGACTGTGCTAGAATGAGCCAGTCGTCGAGATAGTTGAGGATGCGAACGCCCTGTTCTCTCATGGGCACAAGGGCCCCCTCCGTGACTTTCGTGAAGACACGGGGGGACAGGGACAGCCCGAAGGGCAGGACTTTGTACTGATATGCTCGACCCTCGAACGCAAAGCGCAGAAACGGCCTGTGTCGAGGAAGAATCGAAACATGAAAGTACGCGTCCTTCAGGTCGATCGCTGCAAACCAATCTTGGGGACGGATGCATTCGAAGATGCGTTTCTGCGTGAGCATCTTGAACGGTAGCTTGTGAAGGCTCCGATTCAAGACTCGCAGGTCCAAGATTGGCCGTAACCCACCGGTCTTCTTGGGTACAATGAAGTACGGGCTGTAGAAGCCTGTCTTCATATCGGCTGGAGGGATCGGCTCTATCGCGTCCTTCGCCAGTAGGACTGCGATCTCCGCACGCAGGACATGGGCGTCTGCGGCGTTCACCGAAGTGAAGCGGACGCCCTTGAACCTGGGGGGGGCGCCGGGCGAACTGAATCGCATAGCCGAGCCTGATGGTCCGAATGAGCCAGCGAGACGGACTGGGGAGCGCTAACCAGGCTCGCCGAGACCGTGCAAGCGGGACCAAAGGGACCACCGGCGTACCCACCGTGGGGCAGCGAGGTGGAATGCAGGTACCGGGCTGGGGCGGCTGTCTCGTGGAGGCGGCCCGCAGCGGGGTGTGAGTGTGCATTGCAACACTTACCTGATTCCACGAGTGGGCAGAGGGTACGTGAGAAGGCTTGGTTGCGTCCTCGAACCGTCCACTGCTGCCCGCTGGCGAAGGAGGAGGATGAGTGTGGTCCGGCGTTGGACCGTCCACAGCTCTCCGAACCCCCTTGGACCCAGAGATAGAGGAACTGCTCTTTTTTTTTTTTTTTTTTTTTGAGAATTGGGGTACCACTGGTTGTGACACCAGCGGCAGAACAGATTTTTGATTCTCTGCCCGGCCCTCCTCCGGGGAAGAGCAGCCCCGCCCATCTCCAGGTCACCCGTCTCAGAGGTGATGTTTCACCGACTGCTTAAACAGCAGCAGAGACGGGTGGCGTCGCCTTCCTTCGTCGGACACAGTAGAGCAGGCTGTGCCGAAGTTTTTTTTTTTTTTTTTTGCAGGGGACGACGCCTTTGGCGACGAGCAGACTGAGGGGCAACCCACGAGGCACTCTTGTGGTGCGTCGGGGGAAGCTCTTGATTGCCTCAGCCTGCTACCGACTGCAAAGAACTGCTGGGCCCAGTTCTCAACAGTGTCACCGAAAAGGCTACCTTGTGAGATGGGAGCATCGAGAAAGCGCACTTTGACGACCACTCACACCTCAGCAAGGCAAACCAGAGGGCGTTTCTGGACCACCGAGGTGGACACCGTCTGGCCGAGGGCCTGCGCCGTGACTTTGATCACGGTTAGTCAACATGCGCAGCTCAACCCCGACTCAGAACTACCCTCGTGCATTAAAGTGCAGGGCGGAGGTGGTCTGCGCACAGCCACCCCACCGTTGAGGGTAGTGAGAGAGGAAAACTTATGCAGTTTTGGCCCCCCTGGCGTTCCATACTGCCAAGTTTTCCATGCACATCCGGGAAAGATCCCGGGAAAGCATGGCTATTAACTCTGAATCTGATTCAGCAAAGCACACACCATTACAGTGGGCTCAGCATCATCCTCATTTCCAGAGCACAACAGCCCTCTCTCCGATGCAGCGATTGACATCTGATCCTCAGCTGGAGCCCCAAATGAAATGCTAGGTTCCTCCATAAGAAGGACCAGCAGTTCCATCCAGAAGCTGCACAGCTTGCAGTGCGCTAGAGGGGGAGGGGCCCTAGGGGGTTGGTTCCCCGAAGGAGAAGCCCTCCACTCCTCAGGTCACCCCAGCGATTTCACTGAAGTAGACCTCTCCTGTTGGCCACCAGGGAGGGCGCTACAACGGGAAATAGGCAAGGGGACAGCGCACCTAGAGTGGCGAGTGAGCGCTGGGTTGCCGTGACAACCCGCGCTGCAGCCCGGCACTCGACGGCACACGACACGTAGAGAAGCGTGAGGTCCCACCGGGTTTCCCCGGCGGGCAGCTCTCGCTGATCTCCGCGGTCTCCCAGAGTGTCGAGCAGACCCGCGGCTGTGCTTTTACACACGAGCGGCGGCTGGCCAACAACAAAGGGGACTCAAGCTTCCCGGAGAAAGAAGAGTCGCGACCGGCGTGCCGACGTGGTCATGTTCTCATTAGAAAACGTGAACCACCCACGAACAGTCTCAGCATGCATACGCCCAGACATGTGAAACAGTGCTCGTGGCCGTCAGTGAGGACAGGAAACAACCGCAACCAGAAACACACAGGTAGAATGTCATCTTTAAAAAGACGCAAGCTCTATCTGTGTAGCTCTTCTAGGGAAACTGCACTCCGCGGTGCTGAAGCACACAGGGGAATAGTCGCGGCGACACAGACAGGGAAAAAGTGCAGCCTGTCATGCGCGCTCTCTCTCTCATAGAAGGCGATCTCTTACCAGCCATGAAAACGGCTTTTCAGCGCTCTTTACAGCGCACCGAACCAGCTGTGAGAACAGCCTTTTGTTTTTGCTCAATAAAACAAAATAGAAAAAGAGAGAAAATCGACCCCGCTGCAGTGCCGTCACTCCAACACCAAACGAGGAGAGATCCATCCGAAGAGCTTGACTCGTTAAAATGTTAACACATGCTTTGTAGAGAGTGATTTCAGGACAAACCATCCACCACTCGGCTCCGAAGCAAAAAGCTAATTTGATGCAAGCACCTGTGCCTCATTTATACCCACACGGAGTGGCATGAGCAGCTGGTGCAATCATTGCATGCCAATGTGCATTGGCTCGTTTAGTTACACTCGAAGTAGATTGGCTCTCGCTAGCGAGATTCCTATTCGTCGGTACTCCGACGTGGCGTCGAGAGTGACCGACTGAATGGGAAAGACAGTTACCAGTATTTTGTCACATACATGCACTACTGTAGCCCATCATTACTTAGGATTGCTGCCACTTTGCAAGTCTCATTCCATATGTTCAAAGTTTCATTCCATATATTCAGACTTTCATTCCATACAATCAAGTTTTATTCCATAAATTCAGACTTTCATTCCATATATTCAAGTTTCATTCCATATATTCAGACTTTCATTCCATATAATCAAGTTTCATTCCATATATTTAGTTTTATTCCATACAATCAAGTTTCATTCCATATTTTTAGATTCACATTCCATATATGCAAGTTTCATTCCATATATTAGAATGAGTCCCTTTCCATATACTCAGACTTTCATTCATTCAAACTTTCATTCCATACACTCAAACTTCATATTATAAATACAATAATTTCCTGAAAGGCATGCCATAATAATTATAATAATATATAAGTCGAAAGTGCACGATAAATAAAGTTATTGTGTCCCAAAATAAAAAAAATTGCTCTTAACCGCCTAAATGAGTCATCAGGAATTTGAATCCCAATCAGTTATGGCTAAACATTACTAGCTAACACATTTGCATAATGTGTAATGCTCACAAACAACTTGACCCGCCCTTCAACACGGGATTCACAAAATGCTTGCTCTTGAAAGTTGGGTCAGTACCCAGTTTATTTGGACCAGCTGGCATCTCAGCATCACAACCTGTAAGTATGATTAATTATTGTAATAATCATTGTAATAATTATTATTATTCAGTTATGGTAATGGACATTTAGCTTCCCACACATGCTGTAAGCAATAGACCAATCGTAACAGACTGGGCCGTCTGGCCAATCAGAGCAGAGTAGGCTCTCGGAAAGGAGGGCCTGAATCATCTGACGTACAATGTGTATTATGAGAAAGTAAAGTGTTTTTGACCTTTGATGCATATAAACCTGTTGTAGGAGACCACCAAAACAAAATTAGGAGCCTTTAAAATAGCATAACAGGGGCACTTTAAACTATATCAGATATTCCGATGAAAATGTAGCAGTAGCGATGCACCTCACTAATTGTGTAATCACACTGAATGTGATTGTAATTGCGGCCTGGCAACCCTGCTGGAAAATTCTAATTTCTCAAGAACGGAAATGGGCTAAGATTTCAAGACGGTTTAGTTTGGCATTTACACACAATCAAACTGTCGCTTGTTAGACTGTGCAAATGATAATGATGGATGTATGAGTGTTATTTAAGTATTTACTTTTAGTATAGTGATAAAGCGTGCATAAATTTGCATAAATGTTTGTGGAAATAGCGGAATGTTCTGTGAATACCTTCCCTCTGGTGATTGATGGCCTAGTTTCTTGCACTGTAGATGGGAGAGATATTCAGGGAGAAAGATGGACAGATTGAGCTGATATGCTCAGAGAAAGAAAAAGAATATGGAAACTTCTGCCCTGAGTTTGAGTTATCTATCGCTGAGGCGATGTCTCATTATTTCTGCCTCATATACATGGCCCTGAATGTTTTACTCATTTAAGCAGTTTTGAGGAAGCTTTGAAACTTTAGCTTCCCGAGCTATTTCAAGTAGTTAAACTACAGTCAAGCTACGCTTTTGAAGCAGGTAGTTAGTTAGTTTAGGCTAGAAGATCAACACTGCTGTTATCTATCACTTATAAATAATGCAAACTTATCTGCTGTATTATGTAGTTGATATATACTCAACTTCAAGCCTATTTATTTTCACTATATTTTAACGTCTTTAATATAGGGTTCCCACATTTTGATCAATGAATTTCCATATTTTTTTCCTCATTGTTTATTTTTTTGTGCTTATTGAATAATATTTTTTTACATTTTATTGAAATTAAGAACCATTTGTTAATGAATCACACCAATTTGTTTATCACTTCAACTGATTCATTCCCTGCATCCCAATGTGCGTACTATCCACCCTATCTGCCTTAAAAAGTATTGATTTTTACTAATGTCACATACTATTTAGGATGGATATATGCACACTGAGATTGAATGAGAGGCATTGAAAAGAACTGGCTCACAAATCTGACATCACTATGGCTTGCAGTCAAGAGCAAATATCAAGGCTTTTACAGCAGAGCATAACTATAAAACTGCATATTTATCTTAGAAATTTCCATTAGATTTGATTAAGTTCCATGACTTGTTCGAGGCCTTGAACACTATTTTCCGTTGTTTTGTAAAGATTGGATCCTTGTAAATAGCCCAATATAAATAGACATTTAAAACCAGTTCATTTAAACATTAACCATCCATCCAGTTCACTAAAATGAATTAAACTTCCAAACAATGTATATGAGAGAATAATAGGAGGGTGCGTTAAATTATTGCTTCAACTTGCTCTTGCTTAGTGTTTTGACAGTTGATCTCGTAAAATGTTTCTTTAGCTAGAAAGTTGTTTGTTTTTTTCTGTGCTATGAAATCTACTGACCTCCTTTTTTGCCTCTAAATCCTTCGTACTCTGCATGAGTCCACATGTATCTTCACATGTATCCCTCTCTTTAAATTTCAAGGTTACAAGTAGATGTGTATATGTTCCCCCTTTAAAGCTGATGAAAGGTTGCTGACACAGCTCATGATTACATCCCAAAAGACCTATTCCACTTGCGGGAGCAGCTCTCAGAAATCAGCACTAGTCCGGTTCGCCAATTTGCCCCGCGAGGGCCGTAATGGCTTCTGTGATCAAAGCCTGAACGTCGTGCTGCGCTGGGCCTGTTTCTTTAAGTCCTCCTGAGGAGCAAACTACAACTATGGGCTAAAAGCTGCCAACCAGCCGGCCACTGGTACAATGAAAGGTGTCAAGATCATATGCATCTCTGGAGAGCTTCACATATTCATGCACAGCGTAACTCAAGCACACATATACAAGCACTTCTAAGACCTTCAGCACTTCAAAAGAGGTATTCTTAGCAATACTCTTATAATACACTAAAATCAGTGTGGCTCATGCTATCTGAGCAAAGGCATTTTCACATTCTCTGGAGGAAGATAAAACAGTTAAAACACATACATACTGTGTTAATTTTTCTATAGCACTATTTGACATATCTACTGTAGGGCTTATTTGTATATACATTTGCAAATTACCCAGATTTTTCTGATTGGACCGTGTTTTAAAACAGACATTGGTTGCATCTGAAATCACATTCACACTCTCTCCGTAGGATATATATAATTAATTACCAGTGATGTATAAAGTACTCAAAAGCCATACTTGAGTAAAAGTATAGATATCTTGCCAGAAAATGACTTTGGTAAAAGTTAAAGTCACTGTTTAGAATATTACTTGAGTAAAAGTATGTGATATTTATTGTACTTAAGTATAAAAAGTATATATTTTTTCATATTAAACGTACTTCACGTATTGAAAGTAAAAGGACAAGTAAATGCAAAATACAAAAGGATAAAAAATTTCAGCAAGCAGCAAGATTGTGTTCAGTTTTATATCTGTTTCTTCTATTTTGTTTTGTTTTTTAATAAAAAATGGCAAACCGTTTATTGTAAGTTTTAAATACAAAAAATATTTATTCATTAATTATACCTTGATCATTCATGTTAATTCATAGTACAGTAACTAATGTAAGAGACAATGTTTTTTAATCAACCTTAGTTAATGTTAAAAATAGACTCTTATTGTAAAATGTTACCATTTCATATAAATCCAAACAGTCATGCTTAAAGATGGCCATCTTCACAAAGTCATAGCATTTAAATTAGACACAGTATATGTATATTATATGTATATTTCACACTTTATTTGCTTCTACTTTAGAACAATTGATGGTTATCTAATCAAAATATGTAACAGTAATGATAAAAAAAAACTGAAATTGAATGAGTTTCTGATTTGTTTATGTTTCTGTGAGGATACAATTTGATTTCTCATGTCACTAGCTTCAAATACGCCACTTCGCTGCATAATGACTGCATAAAAGCGTCCAGATGGGTATAAAATAATGCAAATAGGCTAGATGGTAACAAACGTGACATTAAACATTTGGGTCAGACTTGCGTGTGTTTTTGTCACATTGAGGTACTAATGTTAGCATCCTCTCAGCCTCGACTGCATTAATGCAGCATCTAGTCAACAAATTAATTACTTTTAAAGTGATAGGAAAACATGTACTGTAGTGTATAACATACCGTTTTGTTGTCTGTGTTTTAAATCTGTCTTTGAAGTGTCCTGCTCTGTGCAGTGCGCAGCCTCACGTGTCAGTCGCTATAGCAACGGATGCAACACAGAAAATGAAATCAACCGCACTTGTGCGAACACTTGCTTGCACATGCTTGCTTGCAGTCTGTGTTCTTCCGAATTTATTTTGTAGTAACGAAAATGCTTTGGGGAAATGTATCGGAGTAAAAGTTTTATGTAGGAAATGTAGTGGAGTAAAAGTAAAAGTGGACCAAAACCGTTTTTGGTGCTTATCAGTGCCACTTGCTGGTCTGGAATCCTGGGGAAATTACTGACAGGCCTGTGCTTTTATGGACATGGTTATATGGAAGGAGCTTGAATTCAGAATGGAATAGAAAGCAAAAGTGACCAAGACCTCTTTTAACAGTTTATTTTAGCACTGTTTCATGTTTCTGTCTTAATGTTGAGAAGACCTAGCAGGCTAATACTCCCAGGCTGTTGATTCTGTCAGGGGAAGCAGGGTTAACAACATTTTTTGACAGCTAGAAAGGAGTAGGGAATTGAGGAAGCTAAAACAAAGCCATCAGGAAACCTAACCTAAGTCAGCTTATTAGTGGAGAAGAATGTGTTGGACGTCACCCCACACAGAAGAGAAAAGGCTGAACCGCACTTATGGTCAGTGCTAACGCACTGGTGCGGCGCGAGTATGAGGCTGGAGGAGTGATGAAAGGTCTTCATTGCTTGAATTTCATAAATGACAGGGTGCCTGTGTGTGTTAGTGTGGACAAAGGTGGCTTTTATGATCATTTTCACAAAAGTTTCATGTCCCCCAGAATATTTTGTATGAATATCTGAATATACAATATATCAAAAGAACGGACCCTCTGCTTTTAAACAAAAAGTATCACTAGAATGTGGGTAAGTTTCATAAAAAAGCAACATTTTGAGCAAAAAGCTGAGAAAAACGTGTTTTTGTCAAAAACTTAATCTGTATCGGATTCAGAATGATGATAGATCGGATTTAAAACATAGATGGATTACATTTGAGTCCTTTTGAGTCCTTATCCTGGGTTGACATTTCATTCCAAAAACATTTGGCAGTTTTGATGATGTTTAATGTTGATGGTCATGTTATTTTACATATGCATCTGCTTACATATGATATTGCTTGTTTCTGCTTCTTCTTCGCCTGTGTTTTGATCTAGAGATTCAGTACTCTTTCAGAAGATGCGTAATAGCGGCCCCTACTTTTTAACAGTGAAAACACGAAAAGCCAGAAATGTTCGTCAATGGCGGGGAAGCGTTGTCTCATAAATGACGGAAATTTCCATCAATGGCAGGGAAAGAGGGGGTCATATCGTGAACAAATTTTAAACAAACAGGTTAATGTAGATAAACTTTACATAAATGACATTGAGCAAGCATGTAGATTAAGAAGTTTTAAAGGTACAGTAGCAGAACAGCTTGTAGATGTCAAATAGAGTGTGGAAAATAATCACAACTAAATTATGATGATTTTGTTGTAGTCTAAACCAGAGGTCTTCAACCCTGCTCCTGGGGACCCACTATCCTGCAGAGTTTAGCTACAACCCTAATTAAAGACAGTTGAAGCTAATTGAAAATACACAGGCAGGTGTGCTGAAGCAGGTTGGAAATAAACTTTGCAGGACAGTGGGTCCCCAGGAGCAGGATTGAAGACCTCTGGTCTAAACCATGATTAACATTATAAGTGGACTTGTGTGTAGACCTACTGGAAAGTTCATTCAGCATCTTCTTTAAATCTTCTTTCTTTCAGCACTGTACACAATTTTTCTGATCTTTAGGATTGATGGTCCGCACTGCCGTTTCACAAGTAATAAAATCGAATCTATTCAGACAGTGTAGTCAATATCCAGTTGTATCTACATCGGTTGCTGTAGTGATGTAGCACCAGGATGATGCCGGAGTAGCTAGCAGTGTGGAAGGAGATGAGGGATAATGGAAAGTTTGCTTCTGCTCATGTCCATCATGACATCTTTTGCATGAGAGAACAGTAGCAATAGAGACATTCTAGGCATTCATGCATAAACTGTGCCCAAAACTGCAGACTCATTCATTACATAGTGAATAACATGTAGATTTGTATTGAGTTTGTAACATTGGATTTTATTTTTTTATTTTTTTATTTCAGACTATTAAAAAATACAGATTGGGATGGACAAACGCAGAGAGATTACCTACTAAAATGACAAGGGCAAGATCATCCTCATTGCCCAGGAAATGGCCCATAGAAACAGCTTACATGTGTGCTATGTCTGACTGAGTTTTAAATCATTGGAACTAGCATATGAGGCTTTAATATGTGAGCGTTTGTGCGCTTACAGTCCATAAGTAATGGGTGGTGTATCGTTTAAAGCAAATGAGGAGCACACCTTCACCAGCCCAATAGCGTAGTATATCGTCAGTAGGGTCAGCCAGTATGTTTCACTCATTTCTTCATTTCATCCCCCTAGTTTTTGTCATGTTCGTCTTTCCTGCTGGCTGCCCATGCTGGTGATGATTGCAGCAGTTCTACTCAAACGTGTCAGCATATCTCTCACGTGATGCATGACCAAGATTTCTCAAATTAATGATCCCTTTTCGGTATTTTGTATGTTTCGCTTAATGTAATAGTTCGTCATTTATTCACCTTCATGGTATTCCAAACCTGTATCACTTTCTTTCAATGACGATGAGAGGGAAGGACACATAAAGCACTATATTCCAAGTCTTAAGCCATACAATAGTGTGAGAAAAAAGTCCCACAGATTTTAGATGTGGGTAAGGCTGGCCACACACTTGAAGATTTTAAGCCTGATTTTCGGCCTGATTTGCAACCCCCAACAATCTGGGGTGTGTGGCCCAATTCAAGGCTTCTCGCATTAGATTTTAAGCCAGATTTTTGGGCCTGATTTGCAATCCCCAACAATCTGGGGTGTGTGGCCCAATTCGAGGCTTCTTGCAACCAACGTTTTGTCCAAAGAATCCTCAATTGTGTGGCGTCATTACAATTATTTTATTGCTCCCGATCGCGTTGGAGCCAGCACAATCTCAAATTGTAAATATCAAACATGTTGACTCTTGATTGGGCTGCTTCTGACATTATACCCGCGATAGCCAATGAGAGTGAGCAAGCTTCCCAACCGGATGTTGTGTGCTTCTATAGCTGAAACTTGGCAGCCACAAACATTCCATGAAAGTGGAGTATTGAGAAAGAAGATCTCCCATATTCTTTTTTTCTCCTTTGTTTTTCTTCCTGTAAAACAAAACTCACGCTAGGAGTATTAGCTGACGACATCGATCGTCCTCCATTTGTTTTTCCTCTCAAGTCACGTTTGATCTTATGAGTCTCTGTGAGATTTCGTCTCACTTTGAAAATGTTACAGTCAACAGGTGTGTGGTCTTGCGGTCTGGATGAATCTTCTAGTGTGTGCATTTGGAGGATTACAATGTAAAAATCAGTTGAAACTGCCCCCATGTTTATGGTCTCCCAGTTTTAAAATTGGTTAGGATTTGAAAATCATCTATTGTGTCCCAGGCATTAATGACACCATTTTGATTTTTGGATGAACTATCCCTTTATAGTCTTGCTAATGGTTGGCACTTGAGGAATATGTGTGTGTTTGTGTAAATTGAGAGAATAGTAATCGAGAGCACTGCCTTTTCTCCATATCCAAGTTTACTTTTTTATTGTTTTCATACTCATAACGCTGTGTGTCTGTTTGCAGATGTGGCACTGTTTGAACAGATGGCTCTATAAAGGTTATTGCTGTTTATTAAATCCAGGGAATCTGGAGTTTTCTCTGTCCCTGAATGTCAATATTTTGCTGAATCAGTTGTCTCTAGTTCAGCACATTGTAAGCAGATTCTTTGAAGGTGTCAGAAATGTTTCTGATCAAACGGAGGCAGACAGTCAAGCTTAGCAGAGCCATCTCCAGATTTACAGAATTAAATTCAAACCTCTGGAGAACTTTCATTTTCATTAGTTCAAATAAACTGCTTTCAACATTTCAGTCATCAAAATGCATATCATCGCACTGCATATTTGCAGGCTGCTTACATGTGAGCATATGTAGCATGTTTACAGTGGCCTTGTTGTGGTTTTTCCAATTAATCCACTAGGTGCAATATGAAAAGTAGCACATAGCGACAAATTTACTGCAAATTAGAATATTTTTTATGTTTAAAATACAGCTTTTGATGTTTAAATGAGTCCTGTGAATTCCCAGAGTGGTATGACTTCCCAGTGTGTGTCAAAAATAGAAAGCAACTGTGTGTTAAAAAATAGAAAGCGACTGTAAACGACTATAAAATATGGCGATTGTTGAGATTGGGTAGAACAAACACTCAGATTAACATGTCAAACATTGTTTGTGACAGGCCTACGGTCAATCAGTTTCAAAATTAAATGCAAAACCTGTCCTAATTGAAAGAAAACAAGCTGGCAAAAAGATTGAATCCAATATAGCATATTTATAAGCTGGTTTTTTTTGTTGGCCAGTCATTGTTGACCGGGAACACCACAAGTGTGACTTTGTTTCATTTTGTACAAAATAAAAGCATTTAAAAACAAACTTCCTGGTTAAAAATTAAAGCACACTAGTGTGATAAACAGTGCATTTTTTCCATATTTAGTTGAATATTGACTAAAATTATTAAATGCTTTCACTGAAAAACTGAGGTGCATAAGATCAGTGAGGCCTACGATCAATCAGTTGCAAAAAGAAATACAAAACCTGTACTAATTGAAACAAAACATGTTGACAAAAACATTGAATCCAATGTTTGGTGATAATATAGCATAACGAGTGATTTACAAGATCTGTGAGATTTTTTTCTCACACTATTGTATGGCTTAAGACTTGGAATATAGTGCTTTATGTGTCCTTTTGACACAATCTTCATTCATCGTCATTGAAAGAAAGTGATACAGGTTTGGAATACCATGAAGGTGAATAAATGATGAACTATTACATTAAGCGAAACATACAAAATACAGAAAAGGGATCATTAACGTTTTTTTGTTGTCAGCCACTGCCAGCATTTTTTATCATTTTCACAAAAGTTTCATGGCCCTACAAATATCTTTTTGTTTGAATATCTGAACATGCAAAATATCAAAAGAAAGAGCAGACCCTCTGCTTTTAAACAAAGACGTTTTATTCTAGCTTCATGCATTTTTTTTTTAATCAATACTTGAATGTGGGTAAGTATGGGTAGAAATCATTATAATATGCTGATTTGCTTCTAGAGTAACTTTTCCTATTATCAATGTTGAAAACAGTTATGCTGATTAATAGGATTTGGAAACTTTTTTCACATTCTTGATTTACATTGTGTGTGATCTTATTATTAATTATTAAGGTTTTGTGGGTTCTGAGCTGCTTAAGTCATATCATATCCACTGCATATGATTTTGTCATCTTCTAGACTCTTCACAGTGGACAAGCAGTTGAACGTCTTATGGCAGAGCATAACCACTTGTCCAAGGGTGCAAAGTGGTGGGAAATCTGAGACTTCACCTGAACCAGTTAATAACACGAAAGGAGGAGAGATAGAGCAAAAGATTGCTTGAGTGGTAAATGGAAGGTGAAGAAGGGGTTATCTTGAAGATGAGTGATCTTCAGAGGGTGTATATGTGGTCTGATAGGTTGAGAGGGTGTGGAGTGTGTGTCCCAGTGATGACCTAGAAAGCATTTGACTCTATCAGGATGGATTTTTAGCTGTAGAACAAGTGCTTAATTCATTACAGACAAAACAGCACCATTTTATCTTAATGAAATAAAGATTAACTGGACTGTGAATTACAGCAATAAACCAGTTAATGTAACTTGTGCAAAAATAGTCTTCTGCAAGTTTATAAACTTTGTTTCTTAACTCACTAAGAGAATAACTACTGTGGAAAAGGGCTAAGTTCAGTATCTCCCCCCACACCCACCTGAAGTCTACCAGATGGGTCTATTTAATCAGGCGCACAGGGGCACTGCAGTGCAAGAAGTGTGGAGACTCAGCACTGTTTATGTGGAGCTTTTTGTTAGAATGAGGAAGAATTTTTCTTCTACATGGTTTACTTTGTTTTTTTAGAAAATGCTTTAGAAAATGCTTTCTTAAAAGTTTCACTACAGTCTGTTACAAGGTTTCCTAACTGGGGTTTAGTGAGAGAGAGCTTCGAGGAGAATATATATAATTAAAATGATAGAAAATAGGAAATAAAATATTTTTGTTTGTAAATGCTAAATTGAATTGAAATTTGTTATATATATGTGTGTATATATATATATATATATATATATATATATATATATATATATATATATATATATATATATATATACACTCACCTAAAGGATTATTAGGAACACCATACTAATACTGTGTTTGACCCCTTTTCGCCTTCAGAACTGCCTTAATTATACGTGGCATTGATTCAACAAGGTGCTGAAAGCATTCTTTAGAAATGTTGGCCCATATTGATAGGATAGCATCTTGCAGTTGATGGAGATTTGTGGGATGCACATCCAGGGCACGAAGCTCCCGTTCCACCACATCCCAAAGATGCTCTATTGGGTTGAGATCTGGTGACTGTGGGGGCCATTTTAGTACAGTGAACTCATTGTCATGTTCAAGAAACCAATTTGAAATGATTCAAGCTTTGTGACATGGTGCATTATCCTGCTGGAAGTAGCCATCAGAGGATGGGTACATGGTGGTCATAAAGGGATGGACATGGTCAGAAACAATGCTCAGGTAGGCCGTGGCATTTAAACGATGCCCAATTGGCACTAAGGGGCCTAAAGTGTGCCACACCATTACACCACCACCACCAGCCTGCACAGTGGTAACAAGGCATGATGGACCCATGTTCTCATTCTGTTTACACCAAATTCTGACTCTACTATCTGAATGTCTCAACAGAAATCGAGACTCATCAGACCAGGCAACATTTTTCCAGTCTTCAACTGTCCAATTTTGGTGAGCTCATGCAAATTGTAGCCTCTTTTTCCTATTTGTAGTGGAGATGAGTGGTACCCGGTGGGGTCTTCTGCTGTTGTAGCCCATCCGCCTCAAGGTTGTGCGTGTTGTGGCTTCACAAATGCTTTGCTGCATACCTCGTTTTGTAACGAGTGGTTATTTCAGTCAAAGATGCTCTTCTATCAGCTTGAATCAGTCGGCCCATTCTCCTCTGACCTCTAGCATCAACAAGGCATTTTGGCCCACAGGACTGCCGCATACTGGATGTTTTTCCCTTTTCACACCATTCTTTGTAAACTCTAGAAATGGTTGTGCGTGAAAATCCCAGTAACTGAGCAGATTGTGAAATACTCAGACCGGCCCGTCTGGCACCAACAACCATGCCACGCTCAAAATTGCTTAAATCACCTTTCTTTCCCATTCTGACATTCAGTTTGGAGTTCAGGAGATTGTCTTGACCAGGACCACACCCCTAAATGCATTGAAGCAACTGCCATGTGATTGGTTGATTAGATAATTGCATTAATGAGAAATTGAACAGGTGTTCCTAATAATCCTTTAGGTGAGTGTATATGTGTGTTGATCCCCCTTTTGCTGCCACAAACAGCCCTGACCTGTTGAGGCATTGACTCCACTAGACCCCTGAAGCTGTGCTGTGGTATCTGGCACCAAGATGTTAGCAGCAGATCCTTTATGTCCTGTAAGTTGCGAGGTGGGGCCTCCATGGATCAGGCTTGTTTGTCCATCACATCCCATGGATGCTCGATTTGATTGAGATCTGGGGAATTTGGATCAAACTCGCTCAAATCCTTACACTTGCTCATTTTTCCTGCTTCTAACACATCAACTTTGAGGACAAAATGTTCACTTGCTGCCTAATATATCCCACCCACTAACAGGTGCCATGATGAAGAGATAATCAGTGTTATTCACTTCATCTGTCAGTGATCATAATGTTATGCCTGTTATGCCTGGTGTGTGTGTGTGTGTGTATATATATAAATATATAAGTATATAAATATAGCACATAACACAATTTAAATGCTTATTGTATTTTTGTATAGGAATGGATTTTCATTTACATTAAATCATTTAGCAGACGTTTTTGTCCAAAGTGACTTACAAATGAGGAGAACAATAGAAGCGGTTGAACCAACAAAAGAGCAAAAATATGCAAGTCCCAGTTAGCCAACCACAGTACATGAATAGCATTTTTTTCATGGATATACTTATACAGTACATTTTACAATATGCACGACAAGAGTAGCCTAATGCAGCTGTGCACTAATGAAGCAAGGTATCAGGACTGCGGAAGACACCTTGAAAAGGGTCAGTTAGCCGCGGTGAATGGCTCCGCTCAATAGCACTAATTGCAGAGCTAGCCAGCAGAGAGGGGATGTGTCCCTCTGACTGTAAGGCAACCTCCACTGGGTCTTCCTCCGATCTCTCTCTAATGATCATGTTTGAATGGAAGGTCTTCATTTGCTGCTGCTTTGTCTTAGTAAAGGATTAAACATGTTCTTTTTTTTCCTGTAGTGTTAAATTTAATGGCAGTATGTGGGACATTTATAGTGTAATGATATGCTGTATTCATAGGGTTCATTACGCTCTTGATTACTGTGATGAGGTCAGGCGGGTTTCGCCACAGAAGATTTTACTTCTTTGTGCAGCACAAAGAGTATGTGCTTAGGGGTTAGAGGGTAACAGCTAACGAAAAAGAGGAGACATGCTAAGTGAGCTAATGCTGATGCTGATGCCAGCAGACATTGCATGTCCAGCATGTCCTTCTTAACTGTTACTCGATCCATCAATAGAAGATTTAGTTTTTCTAATCATATCTCACTTCTACATATAGAGACTGTCCACATATGCCTGTCAGGACACTCAGTTGCGCAACTTTTTACACTGCATTTGAGCAACAGTCTTATTTAACTAGTTGCTCTAAGATAGCATTGTGCCTTATTTTAAATTAACACTTTGTCTTTGGCAAACATTCTCCTTTCTGTGTAAATTAATCGTTTTGTGGACTATTGTATGCCAGCTCACAATCTGCTACCTAGGGCTCAGATGCAACCCACAAGATTGGGAATTGCTCCATGCAAATTGCATTCAACATATTCTGTGGGAGCATTTGCGGCGTTATACAATTTGCATAATTTCTTTAGTGAATTGGGTGCTAAAACAACGCAGACAGCATGTGCAATTAAACGCTACTTTCAGTGGCCGCAGTTCATTCTTAGTGAGTCCTCTATGGGCTGACTGATATGATTAGAGACAAATTATATGTGTCTGTTTAGTATTCCTTCTGGTTCAAACTGAATTCTGCAGCCGTTGGACATGATTAGCAGCAGAAACCCTCTCTAATATTCAACAGTTTCACAGCTACCTTTGAATGACCTGCAATCTCAAAGCCTCGTTTTAATGTTTCACAGAAGTGGTTTAAGTCCCTCGGGTGGATTTTAGAAGGGCCAGGTACAGAGTTGTGGTGACGGGAGGCATTCTGTTCCATTTGTCCTAGCTTTGTGGAACTGGAATCAATTTTCTCTGCTCTCAACGAACAAAGTCGCAGCACACTGGATCGAAGATGCTTCCTGCTGACAACCAGGGTCACGCTTAAAGATTTATCTTCTGTTGTTGTTTAATTTATTAAGGACTTCAGTTTAATCTCATTATTGATGAAGTTGCAAGATTTACACCTCAAAATGCATGGCAATATAAGTCCAGGTAACTGACATAATTGCTTTGTTCATATAATGTTAGTTTAGTGTTTATATACCAATACAGTATTTATAAGTTTTCAATTTATTTTAAGGTTTAGTAATTTTATGGTCCTTTTGTCATTTTTAATTTTAGTACGGTTTATATAAAAATGTTTAATATATAATAGTATAAATAATAGTATTAAAGGTGCACTATGTAAATTATTAGCGTCATCTAGCGGTGAGGTTGCGTTGAGAAGTTACAGTGGCCGACACAGGACAAAGTTGTCATCGTATGAGACAGTAGAGAGTAGCTAGCGCTCTGTAAGGCAGTTTGTCCGTTTAGGGCTACTGTAGAAACATGACAGCGCAAAATGGTGACTTCACTGTAAGGGGAAGATAGAAAGATAGAAATGGTTCATTCTAAGGTAATAAAAACATAACAGTTCATTATGTAAGGTCTTTATACGCTACTGAAAACATATTTATGGATATTATATTGCACTTCTGTCAATATATCATAAATATTACACACTAAGCAAAATAGTACTTTTAAGATTTTATACTATAGGTTTAATAACACACTGACACACATTATATATATATATATATATATATATATATATATATATATATATATATATATATATATATATATATATATATATATATATATACATACAGGTGCTGGTCATATAATTAGAATATCATCAAAAAGTTGATTTATTTCACTAATTCCATTCAAAAAGTGAAACTTGTACACACAGACTGATATATTTCAAATGTTTATTTCTTTTAATTTTGATGATTATAACTGACAACTAAGGAAAATCCCAAATTCAGTATCTCAGAAAATTAGAATATTGTGAAAAGGTTCAATATTGGAATATTCTAATTATATGACCAGCACCTGTATGTGTGTGTATATGTATATATATATATATATATATACACACACTCACCTAAAGGATTATTAGGAACACCATACTAATACTGTGTTTGACCCCCTTTCGCCTTCAGAACTGCCTTAATTCTTCGTGGCATTGATTCAACAAGGTGCTGAAAGCATTCTTTAGAAATCTTGGCCCATATTGATAGGATAGCATCTTGCAGTTGATGGAGATTTGTGGGATGCACATCCAGGGCATGAAGCTCCCGTTCCACCACATCCCAAAGATGCTCTATTGGGTTGAGATCTGGTGACTGTGGGGGCCATTTTAGTACAGTGAACTCATTGTCATGTTCAAGAAACCAATTTGAAATGATTTGAGCTTTGTGACATGGTGCATTATCCTGCTGGAAGTAGCCATCAGAGGATGGGTACATGGTGGTCATAAAGGGATGGACATGGTCAGAAACAATGCTCAGGTAGGCCGTGGCATTTAAACGATGCCCAATTGGCACTAAGGGGCCTAAAGTGTTCCAAGAAAACATCCCCCACACCATTACACCACTACCACCAGCCTGCACAGTGGTAACAAGGCATGATGGATCCATGTTCTCATTCTGTTTACGCCAAATTCTGACTCTACCATCTGAATGTCTCAACAGAAATCAAGACTCATCAGACCAGGCAACATTTTTCCAGTCTTCAACTGTCCAATTTTGGTGAGCTCGTGCAAATTGTAGCCTCTTTTTCCTATTTGTAGTGGAGATGAGTGGTACCCGGTGGGGTCTTCTGCTGTTGTAGCCCATCCGCCTCAAGGTTGTGCGTGTTGTGGCTTCACAAATGCTTTGCTGCATACCTCGGTTGTAACGAGTGGTTATTTCAGTCAAAGTTGCTCTTCTATCAGCTTGAATCAGTCGGCCCATTCTCCTCTGACCTCTAGCATCAACAAGGCATTTTCGCCCACAGGACTGCCGCATACTGGATGTTTTTCCCTTTTCACACCATTCTTTGTAAACTCTAGAAATAGTTGTGCGTGAAAATCCCAGTAACTGAGCAGATTGTGAAATACTCAGACCGGCCCGTCTGGCACCAACAACCATGCCACGCTCAAAATTGCTTAAATCACCTTTCTTTCTCATTCTGACATTCAGTTTGGAGTTCAGGAGATTGTCTTGACCAGGACCACACCCCTAAATGCATTGAAGCAACTGCCATGTGATTGGTTGATTAGATAATTGCATTAATGAGAAATTGAACAGGTGTTCCTAATAATCCTTTAGGTGAGTGTATATATATATATATAAATATATAAATATAAACATAATGATTAAAATTAGTTCTACGCAAAGCTATTGTATGGCTTGGATGTAGTGCATTAGTTTTATGGTGCTAACAGACAGTGAAACAGTGTTTCCTTTTACATATATTTGTGTTTCATAGAAGAAAGAAAGTCAAATAAGATCACAATGACGCGTAATCAGAATAATTTCAATGATGACTAGAAATAATTATTTGGACTTATGCACATCAGGCTAAAGTCAAGAAATGACAGGAAGTCATTGATCTGATTGCTGCCTCTTCTTTCCAGACAGAAAGTAGGAATGAGGGGATAAGGATGAATGGAGAGAGGGAGCAATAGGAAGGTACTGTCAAAGAGAGATAAAGAGGCGGAAAGAGGAATGAAAAGAGAGGGTGTAAATAATAGTACAGATTGGCACAGGAAATGGTGTGGAAGAAAATGCTTGGTCAGGCAGCTGACCAGCCGAGTCCAGATTTAATCTCCCAGCGGCTCGTGATTTGATTACTTTAGTCTGGGATTGAAAACACAGGGTATGTGCACTCAGGCGAACGTCTTACGTGCGAGACCGGGCTGTGGAACTAGCTGCAAAAAATGCTCTTACACAATGAATACTTGGCCAATGGCCTGTTTGGCCAATGTTTGTATGGGTAATTTGTCCTGATAGCACAATACTGGTAACTAACCACCATTTGATTCTAAAAACACGTATATTTCTATTGACAGCCATTCAAAAGAAGCCATGAAGGTACTGTACCATTGCTATGAATGCTGACGGCTTAGGGCTACAGGTGTGTACAGGGTAGGACTGCACGATTAATCGAAATAAAAGCAAAATCGCGATATCGCTTAGTGTGATTTATAGAATTGCAAAGGCTGTGATTTAATGCATTGCATGTTTCATAGTGAAGTGCGGCAATGTGATCTTTTACACTCAAGAAGCTCATGATCCAGTGTTTTCAGTGTCTCAAAGCAGTTCAATACACAGTAAATGCTGCTCCACACAAACTCACCTGCATCTGCTCTGAGTTTAGGTCGCTTATAGTGTGCATTTGGGAACGCAACATGTGACAACCATCTTTTCCTGTAATGAGAAGTCCTTTAAACCATCCAGCTGTTGTCAACAAAAGAGAAGCTTTAAAAACTCCCTTTGGTTTTCCATCATAATAAAAGCCTGATGTTTAACGTTTGAAAATGAAAAAATTAAGACAGCCATAAATATTAGTATTTTAATTGTACAGTTGTTCTGTAAAATAAATGTATTATTAGCCTATATTATGTTTCTTACTCTTTATTTTTTTTACAGTGAATTACAATAGTAATGTTTCTTATTTTGTTTCTTATTTTCATTTATTAATGATAATTAACCCTCTGGCACTGTCCGCGTGTCAAAAATGACAAATTTTTAAAATAAAATATTATTTCAATTGAATGATTGTACTATATTCTAGTTCAATTATGTTTTTTATTTAATATTTTGTATTTTTAGGGGATTATATGGTACTAAATTATATTTATGCAGTAGTTATAATCCATTTATTCACTTTTTGATCATAGACCTGAAAATTCAATTTCCAGCTTAAACTGTCATAAATCTTAAATGCTTTGGTGCACAGACTTCAGTTTGGTCTCTTTTTAAAGACGACTCTTGGCAGATTTTTCTGAAGTGAAAAAGTTTTAAAACGTTTACTTGGAAAAAAAGATATTAAATTTTACAGTTGTTGTGAAAAATGCACAAAAATGAGAAAGCCTAAGCCATACATCTAAACAAGCTGTGTACCAAATTTGATTTCTCATTAATGCAATTATCTAATCAACCAATCACATGGCAGTTGCTTCAATGCATTTAGGGGTGTGGTCCTGGTCAAGACAATCTCCTGAACTCCAAACTGAATGTCAGAATGGGAAAGAAAGGTGATTTAAGCAATTTTGAGCGTGGCATGGTTGTTGGTGCCAGACGGATCTGCTCAGTTACTGGGATTTTCACGCACAACCATTTCTAGAGTTTACAAAGAATGGTGTGAAAAGGGAAAAACATCCAGTATGCGGCAGTCCTGTGGGCGAAAATGCCTTGTTGATGCTAGAGGTCAGAGGAGAATGGGCCGACTGATTCAAGCTGATAGAAGAGCAACTTTGACTGAAATAACCACTCGTTACAACCGAGGTATGCAGCAAAGTATTTGTGAAGCCACAACACGCACAACCTTGAGGCGGATGGGCTACAACAGCAGAAGACCCCACCGGGTACCACTCATCTCCACTACAAATAGGAAAAAGAGGCTACAATTTGCATGAGCTCACCAAAATTGGACAGTTGAAGACTGGAAAAATGTTGCCTGGTCTGATGAGTCTCGATTTCTGTTGAGAGATTCAGATGGTAGAGTCAGAATTTGGCGTAAACAGAATGAAAACAGAATGATCCATCATGCCTTGTTACCACTGTGCAGGCTGGTGGTGGTGGTGTAATGGTGTGGGGGATGTTTTCTTGGCACACTTTAGGCCCCTTAGTGCCAATTGGGCATTGTTTAAATGCCACGGCCTACCTGAGCATTGTTTCTGACCATGTCCATCCCTTTATGACCACCATGTACCCATCCTCTGATGGCTACTTCCAGCAGGATAATGCACCATGTCACAAAGCTCGAATCATTTCAAATTGGTTTCTTGAACATGACAATGAGTTCACTGTACTAAAGTGGCCCCCACAATCACCAGATCTCAACCCAATAGAGCATCTTTGGGATGTGGTGGAACGAGAGCTTCGTGCCCTGGATGTGCATCCCACAAATCTCCATTAACTGCAAGATGCTATCCTATCAATATGAGCCAACATTTCTAAAGAATGCTTTCAGCACCTTGTTGAATCAATGCTACGTAGAATTAAGGCAGTTCTGAAGGCGAAAGGGGGTCAAACACAGTATTAGTATGGTGTTCCTAATAATCCTTTAGGTGAGTGTATGTATATAATGTTGTTATTATTATTATTATTATTATTTTATGTAATTTTTTAATGTAATTTTGATACATAATCACATAATTTTGGGTCAAATTGTGCAGCCCTACAAACAAGCACAGTAAACCAGCACTTTCTTCTGCATTTTAAAGTTACTTAGATTTTTTTTGTTTGTTTTTTTTATCAGGAAAATTGCTATTTGATTGTCCCCCCCACCCCCCCGCCAAAATTGTGCAGCCCTAGTACAGGTTCAGTTAAATGCAGCGTGTTTACAGCTAAGTCAACAGTTTTAGTCAGAAGGTTCACTTTCACTCATAATGAATGTGTAAACCAGAGCAGATAAGCCCTCCTGGTCATTAATTGTGTGGAGCGTTAGCGTTTGATTAGGGCTGATTTGCCTGTGCGCGATTATGCTTGATTGATTATGGTAAATCCACTGGATTAAAAGGCTAGGAAGATGCTAATGTTTATGCATGGATAGAAAAAAGAGCATCCCTTTAAGGAAAAGCAAATGAGAAAAGATTGGCCACAAGTTTGAACTGAAGACGATCAGTTAAAGGGAAGTTTTCTGACTGTCAGTGGGCTCTGTTACATTCTAAAGCGCATCAGTGTATGGGGATTAGAGGTAAGCCTGGGTATTTGGTGAATGTTAGCGTTAATCGGCATGTGCCACGTACGCGGACACACACACTTGCTCTCTCTGTTCCATCCGAAAAGCCATCCGTCAATACTAAAACTTCAACATTCATGCACACTCATACTTTTCTCTGGGTTGTTTCTCATTCTCTCTTGCCTCATACGGGATGAATAAACATGAAGCTAATTATGGGTCACTACAGACCTGTCTCATGTTTTTCATATGAGCTTGTGACCTCACCTTGACCAGCGCTGACTTTCCTCATTTTCGTATATATCTCTTCATTGAATCCCTCCTATCAGAATCTGAAACTCTTTTGACATACTGGGCTGTCTCTGCTGAATATACACTTGAATTTTATCGCCTATTCATTTTTGATAGTTTCTGTTTTAGCATAATTGGATTTGATTCATATCACAGAGCTTCTTGTCACCTATGCAAATGTAAATCACCATTAAAACCTTTTTTAGGCTCTCTACTGATATATTACATGAAATTTGTGCTTAATGAATACTTTTAAGCTCTCCACTTAAAGCCCGTAGCTATAATTCATCACTTTTTTACACTAAGCACGTACAGCCTCATTAGAATGATTGAATATAGTCTGCTTATGTGTCACCTTAAAGGAACCATTCTGTAGGAGACGTAATTGAGTACAAGTAAAAAGAAATGATTATTTTGTGGATGTTTTCATTGGCTTTCTGCATTATGACTCTTAATAAACCTCTGATATAATAATATATATATTCATGTTATTTACAGCCTCGCATTTGATGCGTTGAAAGAGAGACGGCCGTTTGCAGAGAGTGATGTATTCAGAGGAGGGCGAACCGTGTTAATGTGCACTTTATTGGACCTGATGCTGAGTGGAACCGAGAGGTGAGACAGGTTATAACCTCTGATTAGTGAGCATTACAAGCTAATGAAGAGAGATGAGGGTTACACCTCTGGGAGAGAGACAGCACATGTGACTGGGGAAACAATGGAGGGATGTTGTCAGGGAAGAACAGGCAGCGTGTGTGCATTTGTACATATATATGTTTTGAAACACTTGAGATGATACTAGCGGCTCCATTACATGGGTAAAATGGGTGAAACCAAGCCTGAAATACTCCAAACGGCTGTCATTTCAGTGGAAATCAGGTAGAAATAATAGTCAGAAGACCTTGAAGAGGAGGTCAAAAGGGAGCACTGCGATTGGCTAATGGAGCGTAATTGATCTACAGTGCAGCACAGATGGCAAAACAGCTTAAAAAAAGGAAAAATAGTCAGGAATTCCCAGAAATTTCAATGTGGACCAGCTTAGACAGACAAACATGCGTGTTCAGCCTGGTTTGATGCTGGTCTAGCTGATGGATCAGCATTGCCATGATGTTCACCAGCAAACAGATCTTTGCGCTGAAGGGGTTGACCAAATGCTAGTTTGCATTAATTTGCAATGGCATGCTGCTAGAAACCATCGTTCCAAACAACAGTGGCCATCCACATTTTCAGCAGACTTGATTGCAGAAGTATTTTTCCCATAGGGATTTCTTTTAAAAAGTCTTCATTAAGGAGTTATAAGACATGAATCAAACCAACCAGCCAAGAAGTGGATAACAAATTACAAACTTTGATTTGAAGTTGGACAATAAACTGTGTACTTTAACGGCTGAACTACAATCCCATAAAGCATTGCAAATATTTAAGCAGGGCTGTAACCAACATAGACATTGAGACAAGTCCCCCCAAATAATTAGAAATGGCCAAATTGCACTGCTCTGCTGCACTTCATTAAGCAGCACTCTGTATGTTGATGACAAAAAGGTTTAAAAGTAACATTTTGGTCTGCAGCGCTCGTCAATGGCAAATGATTGAGATGGCCAATCAAATCAAAGTAGGCGGGGTTTGCGTTCTCTTTTGGCTCGTGCAGTCTTCATCACATAGACAAGCAAGTCAATCTATCACTTAATGCCATTGCTGAGACTCTATTCTTTCCAGTGAAATCACAAAACAAAATGCAAACGTGTCCCTGCTCTTAATATACAATCTTTGATCTTGGATTTTAATGAAGAAGAAAAAACAATATGGGGGCGGATTAGAACTGGAAACTTTGACACAGTTTACAAAATTTCTACCACCAGACCACTAGGGAATTCAAATGGTAATAGCAGATCTATGTATTTATTCACTAACGTGAAGAATCTTGGGACTGACAATATATTTGATGCAAATTAATGCAAATATTATTTGCAGATAGTCCCAAAATGATTATTTCCCAACTAGAATTAGACCTATAATTTAATTCACTGTTTCTTTATGCTTTATAAAAAAGTAGTTTCAGAGCATAGAGAGATAGACTATAACGTCATTCGCAGTGCTTCAAGGGAGTGGGTGGATTTTTTGCAATTTTCTGATTGGTGGAGATTTATCTGCAGAATCATAGTTAATGTAGTTTTTCGCCTGAAATTCCTCTTTTAAACTTTTATTTAAAAAATAAGTTTAAATAATATGTTTTGATTGCTTCAACAAAAGCATATACCATTGATTAATAATATTATAGCTCAACGTTTTTTTTTTAAGTTATCTTTAAAAATAAATTCTATATAATGGAGAAAATGAATGGTATTTTTACTTGATTTTTACCTGACTGTTGTGACCACATTGGTCTTTTTTTTTTGCAGATTACACTTAGCTTTTTAGCACCTAGTAGTGTTCTTTGCTATTTCAGAATGGAAAAAAAACTCAAACAGACACTCAAACACACATATTGGGACCTCAAATGTCTTTTGGTGATAGTGAAGTTATGTTTTTGTGACAATGAGTGATGGTTTGTTTGCTACCTGCCGCATATTCATTGTGTGTGCGATCGTGTATCCCTCTGTGTTTTAGGGTTCAGAAGTTCAGTGAATATGAATTCTGCTCTGCTGAAAATACAGCAGGCTATCACTCATTCATGTATTTAATACAGACTGTTTCCTTCTCGAAATTACTTTCAGCAGAAAGGGTTTCCGACTCGGTTGTCATGAGCCGCTCCCTTAGCTTCACTCAGTCCTTCACTGAAGTGTTTTTATTCATCGATTTTAATGTATTTGTATCATTAGAATGCCTCTTCCTTCGCCAACACATCCGTTTTCTTTGCTAGCATTAGGTTTTGTAAAAAGCAGAAAGCTGAAGTTGCAAAGCTAGTTGAAGCTAAGCATGCTAATGGCTCTAGCATGTGAGTACAATACAATATAGATGTTTTTCCTTGTGAAACCTCTGTTCCCTTTCAGTCAGTACACTACGAGTTACGTCAGTTACTGACGGAATGGGGGTTTCGCTTAGAAGCCAATCGCCTTTGAGCTCTACAAAACGAGCCAATGGCATGAAAATGCCATGGGTCTGCGGAATTTGCATGCCGCAACCCCGCCCCACGGCGTGGGTATAAAGGGCGTTGCGTGGCAATCTCGCATTATGTTTCTGCTTCAGAGCCAAGTTTACTGCCTGAGCGCTTTCCTCTTCAAGACGAGTTTCTCTCCAGAGTGTTGGTGTTACGGCACGTTCCAGCGAGTTCCGCATTTCCTGTCTGATCTGTGCAGTGATCGAGCACAGCGTGCGCGTTCTCCCTGGGTGCTTCGGCATTCTGCAGAGTTTTCACTCCTCTCTAAAAGAGCGGCACGTCTTTTTAAAGATGGCTCGCCCGTGCTCCGTTTCTGGGTGCGGTCGACTGGTACCTCCGTTTGATGGTCATGATCGCTGTTTGGCGTGCTTGGGCCTCGTGCACGCTGAGCGCGCGTTCATGGATGAGTCATGTTCTTATTGCGGGAACATGGCCATCTCAGTGTTGCGATCGAGACTCCATGATCTCCGTAGTGGGGGGAGAGTCCCCTCTACCACACCCCAATCTACTTCCTCCACTGGAGGGGGTACTTTGGCTGGTGGTCAGGGTGATCTGAGGGTTACGGTGTGGAACAACCCGACGAATCCTCCTTGGGCCACACCCCCCTCCTGCACACTGCAACCCGTGGTGTTGCCTGATGAGGGCGCCGGGGCTTCCCGTTCGGGGCCCTGCGTTTCATTTGGCGCACCCGCGGAGGATGCTATGTCGATCGCCGCATCACAAGGTGGGCTGGATTCCTCCGGAGATGACGATTCGGCTGTGTTGCCTCCTTCGGGAGTTCCAGCATTGCCCGAGTCCGATCCGGAACTCACAGCCATGCTTGCCCGGGCGGCCGAGACGATTGGGCTTGTATGGAACCCTCCGCCATGTCCCGAGCGTTCCCGGCTAGATGATTGGTATCTGGGGGCGGCCCGTGCCGAAGGCGCCCATCAGCCCCCAGTGCCTTTCTTCCCGGAAGTGCATGAAGAGGTGTCGAAATCGTGGAAGTCTCCCTTGACTTTTCGCGATCGCTCGGCAACCACTTCCGCCTTCACTGCCCTCGATGGCGGCGCGGGCTAGCCTTGTCCCCTCGCGTCTTTACGAAGATTGTCGAGGCAGCCCTTGTGCCGCTCAGGCAACACGGGGTTCGCATCCTGAACTATCTCGACGACTGGCTGATTTTAGGCCACTCTTGGGATCAGGTTTGCGAACACAGGGATCTGGTGCTTCAGCACCTCGCCCGTCTGGGCCTTCGGGTCAACTGGGAAAAGAGCAAACTCTCCCCAGCGCAGAGGATCTCTTTTCTCGGTATGGAAATCGACTCGGTCGCCATGTTCGCGCAGCTTACGAGCGAGCACGCGCAGTCTCTGCTGACTTGTCTTCGCCAGTTCGAGGGCAAGAGTGCGGTTCCACTAAAACTTTTTCAGAGGCTCCTGGGGCATATGGCGTCAGCAGCCGCGGTGACCCCGCTTGGTCTGCTCCATATGAGACCGCTTCAGCACTGGCTCTGCGATCGAGTCCCGAGATGGGCATGGCAACACGGCACCCTCCAGGTCCCAGTGACCCGAGCCTGCCGTCAGACCTAAACCCCGTGGTCGAACCTCAGCTTTCTACGGGCAGGTGTTCCCCTAGAACGAGTTTCCAGGCATGTTGTTGTCACAACAGATGCCTCTTCCACGGGCTGGGGCGCCATGTGCAAGGGACATGCTGCCGCGGGCTCCTGGATAGGACCCCAGTGCCTATGGCATGTCAATTGCCTCGAGTTGCTGGCCGTACGTCTTGCCCTGCACCGCTTTCGAGCCCTGCTCAAGGACAAACACGTTCTGGTCCGTTCAGACAGCACGGCGACAGTAGCGTACATCAACCGACAAGGTGGTCTACGCTCCCGCCGGATGTCGCAACTCGCCCGCCATCTCCTCCTATGGAGTCAGAAGCATCTGAGGTCGCTTCGTGCCGTTCACATCCCGGGAGACTTGAACTGCGCAGCCGACGAGCTGTCGCGGTTCCAGCCGCTCCCGGGGGAATGGAGACTCCATCCCCAGACGGTTCAGCTGATTTGGGAACAGTTTGGCGACGCACAGATAGATCTGTTTGCCTCCCGCGACTCTTCCCATTGCCGCTGGTACTATTCCCTGACCGAGGGGACCCTTGGCACGGATGCACTAGCGCACAGCTGGCCGCGGGGCCCACGCAAATATGCGTTTCCCCCAGTGAGCCTTCTCGCACAGGTTCTGTGCAAGATCAGGGAGGACAGGGAGCAGGTCCTTTTGGTCGCCCCATATTGGCCCGGCCGGACCTGGTTCTCAGAACTTGTACTCCTTGCGACAGCACCCCCCTGGTCGATCCCTCTGAGACAGGACCTCCTGTCTCAGAGACGGGGCACCATATGGCACACGCGTCCCGACCTGTGGAACCTCCACGTGTGGAACCTGGACGGGACGCGGCAGGTTTGAGTACCCTGCCACCTCAGGTGGCGGCTACCATCACTTCCGCTAGAGCCCTGTCTACCAGACAGGCCTATGCGTTGAAGTGGAACCTCTTTGTCACCTGGTGCTCCTCTCGGCGAGAGGACCCCAGAAAATGCTCGATCGGGTCCGTGCTCTCCTTCCTCCAGGAAGGGTTGGAGCGAAGGCTGTCTCCCTCCACCCTGAAGGTCTATGTGGCTGCTATTTCAGCCCATCATGACCTGGTGGATTCTAAAACGGTTGGACAGCACGACCTGGTCAGCAGGTTCCTCAGAGGTGCGAGGAGGTTAAATCCTCCTCGCCCACCTCAGGTACCCTCTTGGGACCTAGCAGTGGTCTTAGCTGCCCTGCAAAAGGCTCCCTTTGAGCCATTGCAGTCAGTCGAGCTGAAGTTCCTTTCATTGAAGAGTTGCGCTCCTGACTGCTTTGGCCTCCATCAAGAGGGTAGGGGACCTGCAGGCATTTTCGGTTGACGAAGAGTGCCTGGAATTCGGGCCGGCCAATTCTCACGTCATCCTGAGACCCCGGCCTGGATACGTGCCCAAGGTTCCCACCACTCCCTTCAGGGACCAGGTGGTGAACCTGCAAGCGCTGCCCTTGGAGGAGGCAGACCCAGCCTTGGCACTGCTCTGTCCAGTATGCGCCCTTCGCGCTTACGTAGACCGGACGCAGTGTTTCAGGACCTCAGACCAGCTCTTTGTCTGTTACGGAGGGCAGCAGAAAGGGAAGGCTCTCTCCAAGCAGAGGTTGTCCCACTGGATAGTGGACGCCATTGTCCTGGCATATCAAGTCCAGGGCATGCCATGCCCCCTCGGGGTAAGAGCACACTCCACCAGGAGTGTTGCCTCCTCTTGGGCTCTAGCGCATGGCGCCTCGCTAACAGACATTTGTAGAGCTGCAGGCTGGGCGACACCCAACACATTCGCAAGATTTTATAATCTCCGAGTGGAGCCTGTATCCTCTCGTGTACTCGCCCCTACTGGCCAGTAACCGGACAGGCTCAGGTGTCTTCACTTGCTGCGCCATTCCACTCCGCGGACTGGATGCGTGCGCATTCCTCTCAGGTGAGCTTCCCAGTAAGCCCTGAGCTTCTCCAGCACTGTCGATGCCGTCACCAGAGCGAGTGCCCTTTTCAGGCCACCCCTCGTGTTCGGCTAGGTGCCTCCGTGTGCATGGTTCCCCCGTTGGGTAACCCCCACATGTGTAATTCCAAGTCTCTTGTGGCTCGTGTCTTCCCTTGGCAAGACACCTTGCCACGCCTGGGGTTGAAATTTTCCACCTTCGGCTGGATACCCCAGAGTGTTCCCTATGCAGCTCCTTCGGGTCATAGGTGTATTCTTCAAGTCCCCCCCTTTGGGTTGGCATTGTGTTGCATTCTCCACGTGGGATATGCTTCCCAGTGTACCTTGGTAGCGTTGAGCCTAGCCCCTCGTTCGTGTCACACTCACGGCAGGGAGCCCGGGTCAGCGCAGGACGCTGGAAGACAGCCGTCATGGCGAGATTGAATTGGGACCCCCATTCCGTCAGTAACTGACGTAACTCGTAGTGTACTGACTGAAAGGGAACGTCTCGGTTACGTATGTAACACTCGTTCCCTGAAGGAAGGGAACGGAGACGTTACGTCCCCCTGCCATGTCCGCTGTACCGCTGGAACTGGCCAGGCGCTCATGCCTCGGCTCTTCAGCAGGTAAACATAATGCGAGATTGCCACGCAACGCCCTTTATACCTACGCCGTGGGGCGGGGTTGCGGCATACCAATTCCGCAGACCCATGGCATTTTCATGCCATTGGCTCGTTTTGTAGAGCTCAAAGGCGATTGGCTTCTAAGCGAAACCCCCATTCCGTCAGTAACTGACGTAACGTCTCCGTTCCCTTCCTTCAGGGAACGAGGGTTACATACGTAACCGAGACGTTTTGGGAAGGAAAAGCTGGGCTGAAGTAGTTAGCAGGCGACATTTCTACCACATAAACAGCGGTTGTCGTTCCTAGATTCATATAGATTTTTATGATGAAAGTGAGATGTGAAAGTGAAAACCTCCAGCCCTCACAGGAAGCCATTAAACTGAGCTACAGCTTTAAATCGCTCTAATCCGTGTCTCCGAGTCTGACATTTAAACTTCAGAGCCAGCGGTGACCAGAGCCGGCGTTATAGACAGAGGAAATATCTCTCTATGTGTAAATACAATTACACATAATAGTTGACCTTTTAATTCTAACAGACAAAATTATTTTTATGGAAACGGATCATTTTGAGAAAAAAAGAGACATTTGGAAATCCTTTTATGGAGGATCACAAAAATGATTTATCCATTTCATCTAATGGGTTCTTGATCATTTTGGATTACTGAATAATTTTAATCAAATTCCTTTTAGACAAACTTTGACATAACAATTATTATAAAGAGGTTTGCATTTATTAACTTTAATAAAAGAATTACGTGTCCAGTCCAGGTGATTTTTATACAAGGTGTTTGTAGCTAATATAAAAGAAATAGACATTTTAAATGAATTCCTGTCTAAAGAGACATCTGTGACGCTCTGTCCCTGGCTCTAATTATGGCAGGACAAATTGTTTGATTGGTGTTCTTGTATCATGGGACCCTCAACGCATAAATTGTGTGTCAGTCTTTTACCTTTTTGCCAGTTTGCACATGTCATGTTGTAACTTCCTCAACTGTACTCAGAAGACACTAAACTTCCATTATAGGGGACAGTGGGGTGTCAGCTAGTGATTTCTCTGTTTTGTAAGAGTCGTTAAAAGCTCTGTCTCACCTTGCTGTAATGATTATCTCAAGCTGTGATGGATTCTGGGCAAAAAAAAAAAAAAAAAAAAAGAAGGTAAGAGGTGCAAGTTTTATGAGTGACATTTTTCCATATGCCACATATGCGCACTGACAGGAGAATAATGATATTAATAAATTCACCAGAACGATGAATGATTTTTTATGGAACTCAGTTCCTCTCTGCTGCCAGATTTTTAATGAAATGACAAAATGACAACATTTAAGGTATATTTTATCTGTTCTGCTCCTAAAGCTGTCTGAGCACTGGAAAGAGAGATTGTAATATATTCTGAGGTTCATTTAATAATGCTATGCAATAGAGAGAGAAGGAGAGGCGAGATACTCTATGTTGGCTCCGTTTGGTTCAAGCGGGCAAGAAAGAGAGAGTGAGCAGAGGGAGGTGGAGAGAAAAAGATAGACAGAACTGATTCCTACTCACTTAAAGGCTGTAATTACAAGCCTTTCTGCCTGATGGATGATAAGAGTTTTTGTAATGAATGAATGGAGATAGTGAAAGGGGAGAGTGAATGGAATTGGCGTGCATAATGCATTCAAAATAACAGTCATTATAGATCTATTATTGCAAAAACACATACCTGCAGATTATATATAGAGCATATGCAGTATGTTTTCTTGAGTTACACATTGATCAGCTTAGATTTAAGGGTTTTTAAATGTATCAGCATTCACTTTCATAGAAATGCTGTTAGGTATTGAATGGTCCGGAAATAAAACCTACATCAGTATTACTGTTTCCTAATGCTTGAAGGGGGTATATAGGAGACCTGTATGGAATCTCACAGAAATAGTGAATTCTTGTGAAGATGCACATGTTTTGAAAGGTTTATGATATCCGGGATTATTGTACTTTTTAATGTAGTTGTTTTGTTGTTGTAGTAGTTCAATTTAGTATTTGTTTTTGAAATTTTTCACTTGCCGTTTCACTCTTGTTTTTGTTTTTTTTAGCATTAATTTTCTCAGCACTGTAGTTTTATTTCTCTCTAAATAAATAAATAAATAAATAATGTTATTCTGCAATGATGCATTAAATTGATTAAAAGTGACGGTAAAGGCATTTATAATGTTAAAAAAAATTGTTTAATGAATGCTGAAAAAAAAATATTTTCCAAAATAATTTCCCCTAAAAATATTAAGCAGCACAACTCTTTTGAACGTTGATTAACGTTGATAATACATGTTTTTTTTAAAGAATCAAACCAGCATATTACAAAGATTTCAGAAGAATCATGTCACACTGAAGCCTGAAGTCATCACACAAAAAATTACATTTTATAAAACAGTTATTTTAAATGGCAATAATATTACTGCTTTTACTGTAATTTTTTATCTAAATGCAACCTTGGTGAGCATAAGAAATGTCTTTTAAATTTTTTTTTTGAAAGGTAATGTACAATGTATGAAAAACTATTACTTTGTGGCCATTTTTATTTTATGAAAGTCATGGAAATATTTTAGTTTATACTAATTTTTTTCCAGCCCGGTTATTATTTTTTAATTTCAGTTAGTGAAAATGTCTTCATTTATTTTTGTTAATAAGAGTTTTGTTTGAGAATGTTACACCATTATTTGAACTAGTTTGCACAAAAACAAACTGTGCATGTCAGTCAGATGACTCTCCTTGTTTGGCTGTTTCTTGACCAAAAAAAGCTTGTGATGTACTATAGCCAAAGGTTTGTCCAGTTGAATATACATGAAATGTAAAAATAATTTTGTGATATAGAAATCCCAAAATGCACCTTTTCCCTAGCTGCTTTTCTTTATTTTCTGAGAAAGCGAGTGAGAGAGAGAGATAGGGATTTGGCTAAGGATCTAAAGGCATCCAGAAGACAGACATGGAGTGAATGCCGCATCTTCATGATTCAGACAGATGTTTGCCACAGGATGCATTCAGAGGGACTTCCCTTGAGAGCAAGAGAGAGAGAATCTGAAACTCGACCTTCATTTAGCAAAAACAGCCTTTCAGTCCCTGGTTATCCAGCTACCTGAGGAGATTCCTCTACAATAGCATTTTGATCCCAATTCCCCCATGATTCGTTGATATCATATCGCATATTTGAACAGATGGTGAACAGAAATCATCAGTTTATCTGTATGAGCTCCGTACATTCACACTCTCCTATCGAGCCATAATGCCCCCTGTTGCGGCTCACGGTAGGGCTTCAGATCAATCTCTCTCTCTTTACTCTCTTCTTCTCTCACCCTCTTTTGCTTCCTTCTCATCGTCCTCCTCCTCTCCTGCTGAGTTTATTTTACCTGTCTCATGTTCGGCTCTGATCAGCATCTGAATGTGAGAGGAGAGGCTATTTACTCTGACTGACAGAATGAGACTCCCGCCAAACTCGATAGAACTAGTGTGTCAAGGCGAGTTTTGTGTAAAGAAAATGAACGGATGAAGGTTAGATCCTATTTAGGTAGACGGAGACCAGGCAGAGGACATCCTGAGACAGGCAAACTTGACTCTGAACAGTTAGGGTTAATACAGAGCTGGTGCTGTTTGGATTCTCGTTGCAGATTATTTGCCGCTTGCTTCTTGATGCCTTGGAAAGAGGCGTTCATGAAGCGTTTTCGAAACGAGAAATCTGCCATCTATTTATAACTTATGAAGCTCATGAATTTTTACTGATGCTGTGGAGACGTAAGATGTTTTTTCGGGAGGATTATGGTAAAGGTGCTTTCTTGAAATCTCTTTCCCAGCACTTGATTTCATCTGAACACTCCCCCTGATGTTGTCTGAACTCTCTATACCCCTTAAAAGCAGTTCTGCGAGGAAACGGTTCTGGAGCTGTAGGTTTGGAGACGGCATGTGGGAAGCAGCCGTGTCTCTCTCTCTTTCTTTTTCCTTCCTCCATTTCTCCAGTGTCTCACGGCTCAGTGTGATTCATGATTAATGTGCCTGTCATGCTCATCAAGAGCTCAGAAAAGCCTTTTGGTTGTTCATAGTCCCTCCATTTCTTTAAGCTCTTCTCTTCCTTTAAGCTGGTTTATTTCAGCTCTTCTCTTCTCTTCTCTTCTCTTCTCTTCTCTTCTCTTCTCTTCTCTTCTCTTCTCTTCTCTTCTCTTCTCTTCTCTTCTCTTCTCTTCTCTTCTCTTCTCTTCTCTTCTCTTCACATTTTGTCTCGTCTGTCCTCTTTTCTTCTCCTTTTGTCTTTATGTCTGTTCACCTCTCATTTCTTATTGCCTCTTCTCTCATCTGTTCTGATCGCAATCCTTCTCCTTTCTCATCAGTTCTCTTTGTGTATTGTTTTTTTCTTTTCTCTACCATTCTGAAGTTTCTTCACTTATCTCCATGTATCGTTTTATCTCTTCTACTATTTTCTCTTCAAGTCTGGTCCCAAGTTTCTCGTCTTTTCTTTAATTTAATTTCCTCATCTCTTCTCTTCTTGTCTCTACTCGTTTCTTAGGTTTCTCCAGTCCCTATGTCAAACGGATCGTGCCAAAATTGGGCTATTGTTTAATCTGAACCTGGCATTCTGCTTAATATTTTTATGAAAACCATAGTACATTTTTGTCAGGTTTCTTTGGTGAATAGCAAGTTCAAAATAACATCAAAATCTTTTGTAACAATGTCTTCACTTTTAAAGGGGTCATATACTGGATTTGTTTTTATTATTATTTTATGTTTCCTGAGGTGCACATAATGTTAAAATAATTTTTACATCAAACATTTTCATAATTTAAAAATAAATGGTTATTTTCTGCCCTGATTGTATCCCTCTGATTTGAACGCTCTGTCTGAAGGGGCGTGTCTGTGAGACTTCCATGTAAACACCCACTGCTTTGATTGGCTGACATCTTTGCATATGAAATAAGTATATCATGTCGAACCCTCTCGAATACTTTTACTACATTTTTACTATTACAGCTGTTGAAATGGAATTAATCGTGAAAAGTGACGATTATTGCATTATATTTAGATCTATTCTCATCACATGGAAGGTTGCAGTGATGAGCATGGAGCAGTTGATAGTCTGTTGAATGCGTGAATACAGTGATCTCGTCATTACAACAAAATTTCGCACACTCTCACAAAATGCTTTCACCATAACTAACAATGCAAACACAATAAGAGTAAATACAGTAAGAGATTCATTGTGTAGTCTAAGAGTGTTACTATAATGGGAGTTTTGGCAAGTGTCCAGATAAATTCACGCTGCGTGATGGACAGATTCAGCCATTATAAAGAGAGCATTCTTTGAAGTAAAAATACTAGGATTATTCATTATGAATTTAACTGTCATTACCGGATTACAAATTAAATGCGTTACTTACAGTTTGCGGGGTCCTTGCTGGTTCCAGAACATTTGGCACAGCCTGATTTTTGAGCAAAAGGTTTTGGGCAAAGCCAGTATCGTATTGCGACTTGTTCTCAAAACAGTCACTGATAAAATGTAAGGTACAAACACGCAAGTCAGCACTGATGTGACTAGGACGATCGTTAAAAATAAACTGAATCCATTTTTCTGTGACATTTGGATCCTTCGGCAGCTTATGCAAAGAAGCACAACGTCTGCGTGGCATCGCAAACGGATTATTGTCACAATCTTATCGTGAAACAACTACCGGTACTTTAGATCCACTCACTGCTCATTGACTGAACATCAGTGGGTGGGGACAATGATGCGATGATGTAAAAGTAGGCATTGTTGTCTTATGCAAATGATTGTGTCCCTGTGACGTCACATGCCACCTCGGATCCAAACAAAGCTTTTTTACAGCTTGATTTTGACAGCTTGACGTTTTAAGTTATGGAACTTGCAGGATGTATTAATGATACAAAGACCTCTTACTGTATATTCCAAAATATCAAGGGAAATCCGATTTCTAATGTCATGACCCCTTTAATCAATATAATGCATCCTTGCTAAATAAAAGGATTAATTTCTTTCAAAACTTTTGAATGGTTTTATATCATTGGTTGAATGAATGTTGCAGTGTTATATATGCTGGGATGTCACCCATGTCACGGATTGGATTCCCAGGGAACATGCATACAGAAAAAATTTATACCTTGAATGCAAGTTGTCTGCCAAATGCATTAATGTAATGCAATGCAGTACAGAAAGCATTTTGACAAAAATTACACACTTTAAGTGAAGTGAATGCTCTCAATCGTGTCTATAGAAACTTTACACATTGCTCTGGGTTTGAAAGCTTGGTTTTAGATTTTGGATGCTCTTTTGGCTTTTACCATACATTTAGAAGATTACAGTGTACTGACCACTTAAAATTTTGCTTTGAATTGAATGCAGTGGTTTACATAAGATTGTTTATGAATGGTTTTCACAGAAACAGCCAGAAAAACATCGAAAAAATGTCCTTCCACACTTTTCCGGGGATCAAAAATCAGTCACCAAGGTAGACAACAGTTTGACATATTGAACAGATTGTACTGCAATTTTTCCTTTTCGTTTAGCATTAATATATATATATATATATATATATATATATATATATATATATATATACACCAATCAAGCATAACATTATGACCACTGACAGGTGAAGTGAATAACACTGATAATCTCTTAATCATGGCACCTGTTAGTGGGTGGGATGTATTAGGCAGCAAGTGAACATTTTGTCATCAAAGTTGATGTGTTAGAAGCAGGAAAAATGAGCAAGCGTAAGGATTTGAGTGAGTTTGACAAGAGCCAAATTGTGATGGCTAGACGACTGGGTCAGAGCATCTCCAAAACTGCAGCTCTTGTGGGGTGCAGTGGTCAGTATCTATCAAAAGTGGTCCAAGGAAGGAACAGTGGTGAACCGGCGACAGGGTCATGGGCGGCCAAGGCTCATTGATGCACGTGGGGAGCGAAGGTTGGCCCGTGTGGTCCGATCAAACAGACGAGCTACTGTTGCTCAAATTGCTCAAGACGTTAATGCTGGTTCTGATAGAAAGGTGTCACAATACACAGTGCATCACAGTTTTTTTGCGTATGGGGCTGCATAAAGGCAGACCAGTCAGGGTGCCCACAGTGGGCACGTGAGCATCAGAACTGGACCATGGCGCAATGGAAGAAGGTGGCCTGGTCTGAATCACGCTTTCTTTACATGTGGATGGCTGGGTGCATGTGCGTGGCTTACCTGGGGAACACATGGCACCAGGATGCACTATGGGAAGAAGTCAAGCCGGCGGAGGCAGTGTGATGCTTTGGGCAATGTTCTGCTGGGAAACCTTGGGCCCTGCCATCCATAGGGATGTTACTTTGACACGTACCACCTACGTAAGCATTGTTGCAGACCATGTACACCATTTCATGGATACGGTATTCCCTGGTGGCTGTGGACTCTTTCAGCAGGATAATTTGCCCTGCCACAAATCAAAAATGGTTCAGGAATGGTTTGAGGAGCACAACAACGAGTTTGAGGTGTTGACTTGGCCTCCAAATTCACCAGATCTCAATCCAATTGAGCATCTGTGGGATTGGCTGAACAAACAAGTGGAGGCCCCACCTCGCAACTTACAGGACTTAAAGGATCTGCTGCTAACATCTTGGTGCCAGGTACCACAGCACATCTTCAGGGTTCCATGGAGTCCATGCCTCGATGGGCCAGGGCTGTTTTGGCAGCAAAATGGGGACCAACACAATATTAGGTTGGTCGGTGTCTGCATATATACACTGACCAACCTAATATCTGGCACCAAGACATTAGCAGCAGATGCAAATATAGCATCTAGTGTAACTCTAAGTAAGTCAATAGTGAGTAATCTCTAGTGTGAGTACTTGACTACATCACTACTTTATATACTTATTTTACATCATGGAGATGGCTGCTCTTCTTTTCTGATGCTTTTTGCATGCCTGGAACAAGTATTTCAACTAATGCAATAGTTCACTCTCTTTTTCAAAGGAAAAGCAGATATATGAACAGAGCTCTGGGGCTTCCCGGGAACTTTGATCCCGTGGGACTGCGATTAGAAAAAGAAGCGACTCTCAGTAATATCACTTAGTGTAAAGCTCTTTGGAGACAAATGGAAAAAAAAAAAACAGAAAGTCTTCGATCTCGAGCACTCCGGAAGGACCCTCGCTGTCTGTTCGCTAAATCTCTTCCACACATCCAAGAATCCTTTCAAAGGAATTTCATACCATCTGAAGTGCTCTGAAAATGATAGGAGGCATCTTCTGTGTACTTCTTGAGTTCCTTGAACCATCATTCCAGCAAACTTTTATGCGCTCGACAGTCCGGAAGTGTGATGTATCCGCCAAACACATCACGTAATCAAATTGCAGCACATTAATAATGACTCTTCCATTAAGAGTCTGTCAGAGTATTTAAGCTGCATCACAGGGGACGACATCAGAAGCAAACAAAATTCGACATAACTTTACCCTATCATGTTAATTCTACCATCTGAGACAGCCCTAACAGAACTATCTCTAATTATATTCAGCCCAATGCAAGTACATACAAAAGCGACACTTCCTAACCTTTTCTGAAATGTCAGTGTTACTCAAGGATGTTTTGTTTGTACTAATTAGATAACGACTGTGGCCCTGCATTTGAATTTTGAATAGTGCTGTAATTACAGTTCTGCTTTGTAAATTTATGTACTAGCAGCTGTTTTACTCATGATATTTATGATCAGCTTTAGAGACTGCAGTATCTCTCTAACTGTTCTGTTCCAAAACCTAGTGAAGTCTATGGCAGCATGTTAACTGAAATGGAACTTTATACTTTGTGACTCATTTAGAACATATGCACAGCTATATATGTAATTTTACAAGAGACTCAACTCATTGATTTTAATAGAGACACATCACCGAGATGAATTGTGTGATATTCTAATAGGCATAAATGCACACTGCAATTCAATTTTTGGGAAAGAAATGAAGGATGCATTAAATTGATCAAACGTCACAGTAAAGGCATTTGCAATGAAAGATTTCCATTTCAAATAAATGCTGAATGTTCTATTCCTCAAATAATCCTGTAAAAAGTATCACAGCTTCCGCAAACATATTAAGAAGCACAACTTTTTTTTTTAACATTGACATTAAAGGGATAATTCACCCAAAAAATAAAAAATTAGCCCATGATTTACTCACCCTCAAGTCAAAAAATATCCTGGCTCTTCCAAGCATTTTAATGACAGTGAATGGCTGTTTCTGTTTTGAAGTCCATAAAAGTGCATCTATCCATCATGAAAGTGGCAAGTTTTGTTTTGCTCTATCCTTTGCGCTTCCGCGTTCGTCACTGGAACTTACGCTATGCCTGCGTCTTACGCCATACGCTGGAACGCCAGTCTCTTGTAAACGCACATACAACAGTTAGCGTAAGTTTTAAATATGGATATTTTTCTTACACAAACGCTTCGCTTCAGAAGGCCTTTACTACCCCCTGGAGCCATGTGGAGCACTTTTATGGACTTCAAAACAGAAACAGCCATTCACTGCCATTATAAAGCTTGGAAGAGCCAGGACATTTTTGAATATAACTCCGATTGTATTCGTCTGAAAGAAGAATGTCATATACACCTAGGATGACTTGAGGGTGAGTAAATCATGGGCTAATTTTCATTTTTGGGCGAACTATCTCTTTAAGAAATGTTTCTTGAGCAGCAAATTAGCATATTAGAATGATTTCTGAGGCATCATGTGACACTGAAGACTACAATAATGGCTGCCGCTAAATCATCACAGGTCTAAATTACATTTTAAAATACATTCAAATAAAAAACAGTTATTTAAAATTTGTAATATTTAACAATATTTTACTTTACTGATCAAATAAATGCAGCCTTGGTGAGCACTTCTCACTTCTTTCAAAAACATAAAAAATCAAATGACCCCAAACTTTTGAATAGTAGTGTATATTGCATAGACAAGTTTGGGTTAACAATTTCCCATGTTTTTTAGTGTTAAATGAATTATAAGTATATTTATACATTGCTTTATCCACCAAGGATACCAGCTCCCCCCTTAAAATTTGATGAAACAAGGAATCATAATTAGGTGTCCTACTTTTTAGAATAGCATTTGTGTTGGGAGTGCAATTTAAAATGCTGCCTACATAGGTAGCTCACCGCATTGGTCACCATGATTTTTCCAAGTAAGACATGTTCCTAGATCAACATATTTTGTTGATCCTGGAACAACATTCCTGTCCGAAAATTTTGTCTTAACCCTATCCCTACCCGTAAACACAAACCTACCCATAATTTATCCCTAAAATCAGTGGGAAATTATAGGTGAATAACACTGACATAGAAGCACGTTGTAAGCCTAAACTTGATATAAACTGTAAACTTGTCCCTCAAATCTGATTGGTTGATTGGAATGTTGTTCCAGGATCAACAAAGATGTTGATCCAGGAACATGTTGTACTTGGTGAAATCACGTTCACCATAGCTTATTAGGTAATGGAACAGTTTCTATTGTCTGTGTCTTATGTGTTTGCTGCTTTGAGAATCAGTAAACATTTGATTATTGGGCTTTGACGAGCTGCATTTGTAATGAAGCCTTATGGGACATCTTTATTTTCCAATCAGCAGTAATCCGGAGCCCAATCACTTTTTTTGTTCTGTAATTTTACATCAATCTATTGTTTTGTTTCCACACTCTATTTCCTAAACCTCCATCTCCCCCTTCCTTCACCCCTTTCTCATCTTTTTCTTTTCTCTCTCTCTCTCTCTCTCTCTCTCTCTCTCTCTCTCTCTCTCTCTCTCTCTCTCTCTCTCTCTCTCTCTCTCTCTCTCTCTCTCTCTCTTTCTCTCTCTCTCTGTCTCTCTGTGTTATCCAATCATGCGTTAGATTATTTAATCTTGAAATAAACAGTATGGAGGAATTACGGAAATCCCAGAATGCTACAGTGCAGAGCTGAAGCATTTAAAGGGATAGTTCAGCCACTGTTGTTGTTGATGTTGTTGTTGTATGATTGTAAATGTAGTGTGAAGAGATTTTCCTTAATATTTGTATTTTGATGCAAGGGCTGGTGTGTATGTGTTTGTGTTCATGTTTTTTCTTTCCCGGTGGTGACTTCAACCTGAATGCACACTGACTCATGGGGACTCATGTCACCGTGGCGACCTAAATTGAGGTTCAATGAGGAAAACAGAAATGCAGAAAGTTTTGTGTGATTGGTAGGTTTAGGGGTAGGGTTAGTGTAAGAGGATATAATATACTGTTTGTACAGTATAAAAACCATTACGTCTATGGAGAGTCCCCACAAAGATGAACCAGACGTGTGTGTGTGTGTGTGTGTGTGTGTGAGGCTTATCTACATGTGTTATTGTTCAGGCCGTGGGTGAGCTGTATGTTATGCGGGTTCATCACCCTGCTGAGAACTGCCATTATTGTGATCTCGGTACTAGCAGTCAGTTAAAATTCCCCAAGGTGCACTTCTCTCTCTTTCTCTGTCTGAAATGCATGCTTTGCACCATTTTCCACAGGATTTGCAGAACAGGGGAAAATACAGGTTACTTTTGTGCAGAAGCTCATATTTTCACTTAATCTTCAGTGAGGTCCAAATATCTGAGACCATTAGTGAAAAGGGTTCTTTTTTGAAAGGTTCTCTCAATTTAATGACAATTTATGTTGGTGTAAAATACACTATATTGCCAAAAGTTTTGGGACGCCTGCCTTTACATGCACATGAACTTTAATGACATCCCATTCTTAATCCATAGGGTTTAATGTGGAGTTGGCCCACTCTTTGCAACTATAACAGTGTCAACTCTTCTGGGAAGGCTTTCCACAAGGTTTAGGAGTGTGTTTATGGGTATTTTTGACAATTTTTTTTAGAACTGCATTTGTGAGGTCAGGCACTGATGTTGGACGAGAAGGCCTGGCTCGCAGTCTCCGCTCTAATTCATCCCAAAGGTGTTCTATCGGGTTGAGGTCAGGACTCTGTGCAGGCCAGTCAAATTCCTCCACACCAAACTCGCTCATCCATGTCTTTATGGACCTTGCTTTGTGCACTGGTGCGCAGTCATGTTGGAACAGTAAGATCCCCAAACTGTTCCCACAAAGTTGGGAGCATGAAATTGTCCAAAATGTCTTGGTATGCTGAAGCATTAAGAGTTCCTTTCTGGAACTAAGGGGCCAAGCCCCACCCCTGAAAAACAACCCCACACCATAATCCCCCTCCACCAAACTTTACACTTGGCACAATGCAGTCAGGCAAGTACCGTTCTCCTGGCAACTGTCAAACCCAGACTCGTCCATTGGTTTGCCAGACAAAGAAGTGTGATTTGTCACTCCAGAGAACACGTCTCCACTGCTCTAGAGTCCAGTGGCGACGTGCTTTACACCACTGCATCCGACACTTTGCATTGCATTTGGTGATGTAAGGCTTGGATGCAGCTGCTCGGCCATGGAAACCCATTCCATGAAGCTGATTGGAGTGATTACACACTGTTCTTGAGCTAATCTGAAGGCCACACAAAGTTTGGAGGTCTGTAGCTATTGACTCTGCAGAAAGTTGGCGGCTTCTGTGCACTGTGTGCCTCAGCATGCGCTGACCCCACTCTGTGATTTTACGTGGCCTACCACTTCGTGGCTGAGTCGCTGTTGTTCCCAATTGCTTCCACTTTGTTATAATACCACCTAGAGTTGACCGTGGAATATTTAGTAGTGAGGAAATTTCACAAATGGACTTATTGCACAGGTGGCAACCTATCACGGTACCACGCTTAAATTCACTGAGCTACTGAGAGTGACCCATTCTTTCACAAATGTTTGTAGAAGCAGTCTGCATGCCTAGGTGCTTGATTGTATACACCTGTGGCCATGAAAGTGATAGGAACACCTGAATTCAATGATTTGGAGGTGTGTCCCAATACTTTTGGCAATATAGTGTATATTCAGCATCACAATTAAGGGGGAAAAAATACATGAATTTTAGAATTTTTCTTAGTATCTGCTTTGTTTCGAACAGCATGAACGGCATGAACTCCACAAGTTTGTGTAAAACCTGATGATCATGTTGTCCAGCATACAGTATGATTCAAAGAGCATCTTGTGTTTCAAAGGAAGTAAGAACAGCTGACCATCTGTACAAATTAGTTCACATTTTTACTTATTTGATTAGTGACCTATAAAGAGGTCATCCTAAATATTTCTTAGTTAATTTGCACTATAACTTTTCCAACACATTCTTACTCGTCACATATTGACGCTTTTGGTACTTCAGGGTAACGCTTTAGTGTCATTTTTCGAGGCGCAGGATACTCCATTGATTTCAATGAGAAACCTTTAGCGTCATACAGATATGTTGGGCATGGGAATGTTATTGTCATGATGAAATTATATATTGGGTTATAATTTTGCCATTATGACATGTTTGAGTGTGATTCTCAATTTAATCAGCCAGCATAATTTTATTTACATTTTTTTTTTTTTTTTTTTTGTTTACGCTGTTTAGACACATTTGAGCACGTAACCCAACCCCATCCCTAAACCTACTCATTTGTGTATTATATGATATAAAACACAGGATATAACAGGCAGATATGATTACAGGCACAATTTATTAGTAAAAGTACAAATATTCCAAGTGTTCCAAGGCCAAACGAATGATTTGTGTGAAGAAGTGATCACTGTCTCCATCTGGCGTACATCAAATGCATATATTCAAAAATTGTTAACATATCCTAAAATATGTCTGTGCTTTGACATAAACACTAGATGCAATCTAACTATCAACGCTTGATTTCTTTATCACTTCTAGGTCAGAGTGGTTAGCATGTTTGTATTTTGTGTGTGTGTTTTGTGCCGTAGACCTCTCAGCGTGACAGACAGGTGTGCGTGTGATAAACTTATTGCTCAGAGCTGATGGCAGTGACATCTTGTTTTGCTCCCGTAGCGTGAGATGTATCTAGCGTCCGCCGTTATTGCCAGGGTGGCCCGCCGCTCGTATATCATTGCTGTGGCAACCTGCTCGGCCCTGACAGCAGAGGGGGGATTGAGAGGACGCGGACGGCCATTTTGGCGTTTCTGCCGTGTCACGCTGTGGATTAAGAGATGAGATCGGTGCTTTATCAACTAATGCAAATGGGAAACATTAAATAGCTGTCAGAACACTTGATAGAGGGAGGTTTGGAAAACACGCATATGCTCAATCACTGAAATCATCCTCTCTCGCTCTCTTACTCACTCTGTGACGCCCGCACACACATACACACAGCTCAAAAGCCCCTCAGAGAGGCAGTCAGGACTGTGTTATTGTGTCTGAGTCGTGATTGCATTAGGATGTCATGGTCACTTTCGTTCTATTTGGTTTTATCAAGAACTAACACTACATAACAAAAGCACCACCACAGAGAGAAACAAACACAAAAACCCAGGTCTCCTTGGATCGCACGCCAGCAGTCACTTAAAAATAAAAGCTTCAAACCAAAACCGTTTTTACAGTTTGATGCCACAAGAGCCATTTTGACTTATATCATATTTGTTTAAAGAACTTAGTAAAACTTTTATTTTATCTCAAGAGAAGCATATAGTCAAGTGCCTACAAGTGCCAAATGTGATACAATATTTGATTTGATAAAAAAATATATAGTTCACCAGTTGGCCAGCAATTTTATTATGCACAACATTGTTACTTTGTATAGATGAGTTAGCGATTCAAATCAAACTGTCTACTAAAGAAAACATTTGAGCAAATTATTATTATTATTATTATTGGTGAAAATGTAATCATTAAATTTTGGGTTTATTGTTATTATTACTTGTGGTGAAAATTAAATTGTTCCATTTTTGAAATTATTATTATCATCATCATCATCATCATCATCATCATTATTATTAGTGGTGGTGAAAATGTAGTTGTTCAATTTTGGGTTTATTGTTATTATTAATTGTGGCGAAAATGTAATTGTTTGATTTTTTTTTTATTATTATTATTAGTATTATTAGTGAAAATTGAATTGTTAAATTTTGGAAAATTATTATTATTATTAGTATTAGTAGTAGTAGTAGTAGTAGTGGTGGTGAAAATTTGATTGTTCAATTTTTGGTTTATTGTTATTATTTGTGGCAAAAAAAATAAGTTGTTAATTTTGTTATTATTATTATTATGTGACATCAATATAGCACTCTTTAATGACGGGCTGCTTTACCTTTTTGGGGGGTGGGAGGGGTGGGGGGTTAGTCCATGTCTTTAACAACTCAGATATGGTTTATAGTTTCTGTCAGTAACAAACATTTGGTCCTCTGCTCAACAACAGTTATCGTTCTCTATAAATCAGTCTGCATACAGATGTGACAACGTCCATGAGTCTAAAGAAGCTCTTTCCACCTGTTCCCATTTGCACTTTCTCTTTCTCACTCTTTTTACCTCCCCCCCGCCCCCCCCAACTCTTTCTCTCTTTCCTTTCATCTGCGGCTCAGTCGGATGACTATTTTTCCCTTTCATCAGACTGCCATCATGTCAAGCACTCCTGAACATCTGTGATGGTGGCTGGATAAAACCGCATGGTGTACGAGTCCAAATCTGTGCGCTTGCGTTTGAGCGTGTCACGATTGTGTATTTGCTTGTAAATGTGAATACATTTGTTTGTGGGCGTGCAAAAAATAGCATTACCACACATTACAGTATGGAACTGCACGGTCCAATATGTTTGTGCATGTTTTTGAATATGGATGTGTTCACACTCCTACCTGGTGCTCTGTGTGTGGGAGTATTCATTCTAAAAAGAAGCATGAGCACAAAGCATTGGGATGATACAAACAAGACACTGTGCCATTAATTATCTTATAGAAGGTAATGTGTGTTCTGTTTACATGTCTGGAACAAAGAGGACTGGAGGTGGAAGATGGAGAGAGCGCCATCGGAAATTCTTTTAATATCTTGATTCTTTCTACTAGACAGCACTAAAATTAAATCGAGGGCAAATGAAGAATGTTCTCCTACTTACACAGTATATATTTATGTTCTCTTACCAGTTATTTTATAGTTTCAAAAGGGATCTCAGTAATATCTCAAATGGCTTTACCAAGATACCAAATAGATTCTAAAAGTTTGTGTCAGATTTGTGATCTGAACTATGTTGTACACATCATTTGGTCTTGAATCAATCAATCAAAAAAGTTTGTCTTAGATTTGTTTTAGAATTATTTAAAATAAGTCCTTTATGCTCACAGAGGCTGCATTCATTTGATCAAAATTACAGAATTTTTTTTATTACATTTTAAAATAACTTTTCTATTTTAATATGTTTTAAAATGTAATTTATTCCTGTGATGCAATGCTGAATTTTCAGCATCATTACTCCAGTCTTTAGTGTCACATAATCCTCCATAAATCATTTTAATATGCTGATTTGGTGCTCAAGTGACTCTTATAATTATTAATATTGAAAACAGTATTTCAACTGCTGCTGTCACAGAGTGAGATATTTTAATATTTTTGTGGGAATTGTGGTAACATTTATTTAAAAGCAACAGCAATTATTTTAAACAGATTTGCTTTGTAACAAGGTAAAAGTCTAGGTGAATAAAGGTATACATTTCTTTCAAAATAATAAAAATTTAATCTTACTGACCCCAAATGGTAGATTTAGTATGATATGATTTTAGACAGGGTTAAATAATAATTTATCTTTTGGTTAACATTATTTCCTTATCCTTGTGTACAGGTGATGTCAGCCTAAAAGGAAAGTTGTTGAACATTTTGCTGAAAGATTACAAAGGCACCATTTTTGAAATTATGAAATGAGACTAGGAATGTATATTAGAAAAGTATATGTTGACTATTGAGCTATGAAAGAAACACTTGAGTGATAAAATTGTCCTCTGGTGTGAGAGAAGGAGAGGTGTGTGTGAGGGCTGTGATTTTCTCTGTGTGAGCAGCACATACAGGCATTTCTCCATTCATTCTAATCAGGATGAATCAGGTATGTTTGCCAGAGGATTACACACACACACACACACACATACACACACACACACACACACACACACACACACACACACACACACACACACACACACACACACACATAAAGTTTCCCAGGGAAGGATTACTAGTCAACAGAAATCTCTATTATGCTTAAGATTTCAGCCAGGGGAAATCGTTTCCAAAATATCCCATCCAATTACATCTGTGACAGTTTTATTAGTGAGGGAGAGTCTGTGTGTGTGTGTGTGTGTGTGTGTGTATACACACATGCAGTGACAGAAAGAGAAATGGAGGGTGAGCACGAGAGAAACGTGAAGAGCGAGGGAGAGGGGTGCTTTAAATCACTGTGTGCTTTGAATCACAGTGGATATTTCAGCTCCTGTCACTCTTGTGTGGCTATTTTATCCACGAGACACTTTTAGACCCTAAATCTTTCTCCAAATATCCCTGTGTGAAATGAAATTTCACACCCGTACATGGTCGATTTCATGGGGAATGTCAGGACAGTTTTCCAGTTTTTAATAGCCAGTTTATTATAGATTTACAGTGCTTTTATTATATTTTGGGGCTTTTGACTCTTTACTTGACAGATACAGTAGAGGGTTACAGGAAATTTTGCCTTCAACTCAATATTTAAATTATAATTACTTTTATTTCATTTAATTCTTTAATGTCATCCATTTTATATTTCTTTGTCCTGTTGCTTTGCACTATTTTAATTTTGCACTTTCAACTGTATGCAGCAATGTACAAATGTAAAAATATTTGTCTTGCCAACAAAGCACCTTAAAACTGAAAATGAAAAGAAAGATCTCCATGTCTACTGCAGCTCAAGAGTATATGTGCTAACCAGTGTTGGGGGTAACGCATTACAAGTAACCTGAGCTAGGTAATCAGATTACTTTTTCAAGTAACTAGTAATGTGATGCAATTTCTAATTTTCAATAAAATATCCAAGTTACATTTTTACTTTGTTTTCCTATTTATTGACTGACAACTGTCCTGTCCCATGTTGAGAGAAATCAGAAGTAAGTGTAGAAGAAATGTGTGCGCTGTGTAAACATGATGGTTATTGTAGTTCTAGACTAAATGTGAGCATTCATTTACTCATATCACTTGCACAAAAACAGATTCCGTATTCCTTAAAAATGAATAAAACCATTGAAATGAACTCTGAATATTAAATGTAAATTTCATTTTACTTTATTGACCAATGTCTTTGCTGCTGACCTTCGATGATCCAATTCATACATACTAATATGCAAAAACGGCTTTAGATAAACATCACATTTGTGTTTCATTTTCATTGTTTGTATTGCTTTTATTGCTGAAATAAGACTTTCCTTTCCTGCATTTTGGTGTGAGAGGACCTTTACATTTGCCAAAAATATAACTTTTTTGTTAAAAAACAAACAAGCAAGCTCAGCCCAAGTGAAAAAAGTAATGCAAAAGTAATGTAACACAATTAGTTACTTTTTAAAAAGAGTAACGCAATATCGTTACGCATTACTTTTAAAAGTAACTTTCCTGAACACTGATGCTTAACCATGGCACAACACTTCAGACACATATTTGTTTTGTATTTATTACAGAATTGTATGGTTTTCCTGTATAGAATGGAACAATTTGGTTTTGAGCACAATCATAGTATAAAGGTTTAAACAATTAGGTTAAAAAAGATTTTATGAGACAAAAAGCACAGAAATATTTTTCCATTTTTCCTTTTACATATCCGTGTTTTTACCCAGAATTCCACAAAATCAGCCTAGCCCAGCTCTTGCTGTGATAGCAAATGCCTATAGAAGCTGACTCATCTGTCACATAGACTTTAAAAGTAACGCAGTGAAATGCAAAATGCAAAAACTTGTTCTGTGTGCACAGCCCCTTAATATTGAAATGTTACTTTGTTTATTATCAGCATTTTTATGCTCATCCACCATTTTGAATTTAAATGTCCACTGAGATCATTACAGTGAATGTGGGATTCCTGGAAATGTGGTGCTGCCTTAGGACAGTTAAACAATAGGTATTTTAGGAGGCAGCGCAATTAAGATACCCACCTTTTGGAGCAGCCTTTGCATTGGCAAGCATGCATATGGTCACTGAAAATGTTGCCTGCATTAGCAGCTTATTAGGTTTTGGAACAGAGCAAATATCTGCATATAATGTGAAGCTACAGAGCCCAGAGGAGCTGTCTGTGGTCCTGAAAATTATTATGCTATTGAGTATGTACTCTCTGCTGTCCGTGGTGCTGAAATCCTCTGCAGGCACCTTCAGCTGCTTTAGGGCAGTTTTCACTTTATCTCTCAGTGTCACCGGCTCATATGGTGCTCGTTTGAAAACGTCATGCAACCTGAGAGCGCTTTTGAAAGTTATTGACAGGCCAGTTAAGGAAGTGAGTAAGGCTACTGTCAGGGAGCCCTGGCTGATGTGTCTGATTATAGGAACTCGCAGATAGGTAGCTGTCATCCGAGTGGATATGCGCGGTTAGACGTTCTTCCTACACATTGAATGAAACAGGGACTTTTCTCCTAGAGCTGACGCCTAATTCCTGAATGTTTGTTGCAGGGTCACGTGATGGTCTCTCAGCGATGTCTGGAACGCTGCCTCACTTCCTGCAGGAGCCTGATGATGCTTACATCGTCAAGAGCAACCCCATCAAACTACATTGCCGTGCACGTCCCGCCCTCCAGATCTTCTTTAAATGCAATGGGGAATGGGTCCATCAGAACCAGCACACTTCCTTGGAGCACACCGAACTAGGAACCGGTAAATACACACACTCTGTCCTTCTTTTTAGTGCACATTCTGTCTGTTTCTGTCTTTCAAATAAAAACATCCAGCAGTGCCTGATGGGAGAGTGGTGTCCAGAATGTCAAATCCTACAGCAACAGACATTCGGCTCAACTTCTCCCAGCATTTCATCTTTCAGTTCACTCCCCATCAAACATACTGTGCTATCTGTAAGAGCTTGAAAGAGACTGATTGTTGCATTTAGTGTTTGCTGGTGCAGGTTTTGACAGCTGAAAGGACTGATCCAGTGATGCAACACAGTGAAATATTACTTTCATCCCCCTGTCAGATCAGTACTTGACCCAGGCATGAATTGCTGCTTTATATTCAAAAATGTTTGAAAAGCAGCCCGGCTCATTTCAGGCATGTTTTTACCTTTTGTACTTATTTCTTTCATCTTTATCTGTTATTGATAAAAGAGACAACTGTTAGCGGCTGAGAAGATTGATAGATTTTGAATGCTACCTGTATTGAAAGCTTTAAAATAGACTGTTAGTGAGGACAAAATCCTCCAGCTGACTTTTTGCTGCATTTGCCAGACAATAGACCAGAAGTCATTCACTTCCGATAAGGAAATCAGAGTGTCAATGTGAATATTTTACATAGAATGCAATCATTGTTTCAATCAATGTGCATATAGTGAAAATTGTCAATACATTTACATTTTATCATTTAGCGGACGCTTTTAGCCAAAGCGACTTACAAATGAGGAGAATAACAGAAGCAATTAAATCAACAATAGGTCAACATTATACAACTGCTGTGACTAGTCCCAGTTAGTCTAGCACAGTACATGTAGCAAGGTTTATTTATATATATATATATATATATATATATATATATATATATATATATATATATATATATATATATATATATATATATATATATATGTGTGTGTGTGTGTGTGACCCGTGCTGGCAAAATGAGTCGCAATTAGCAAATTTTCAAAAATGAGTTATTTTCACATTAAAAAACCTTCAAAATCAGACAAGAAATTATTGAGCTACACCTGTTTGAAGTCAATATAGTCAGCAAAATCGAGTTAAAGTTTTCTGAAGGTTCCAAAACAAAATCACATAGCAACCATACATTAAATCCCTGGTAATAACACAAAAATTGGCACACACCAAGTCAAAACCAAATATCTATAGGAAAAATATATATTCAACTTTTTTCCATGACACCACAATTATTTGATTAACATTAATGAAACAGACAGCCTATATATTAAGACCTACTGTACTGCACGGACCTAATACATGTTACACATCAGATGTTTTCCTCCAACAGTTAACCAAACGTCCACTTAAGATATAACAGATAATGTTTGCGTGAATACTCGCCAAGACGGATATGTTGAAATACTGTAATTCTGTGTATATGTGCATATTGGGATCGCACGCTCCATGTCAGTCAGCGCGAGTATGATCGGAGAGACAAAGGAAAGGTACTCCTCTCAGAAAACATACAAATAAAGATACTTTTAGATGATTGATTGCTATTTGGAGCATTGGGATCGCTAGACGAGGGCTTCATTAACTCATTTTTGTGACTACCTGCAGCTCATTTTGCAAGCATGGGACAGATAGATAGATAGATAGATAGATAGATAGATAGATAGATAGATAGATAGATAGATAGATAGATAGATAGATAGATAGATAGATAGATAGATAGAAGTGTTGATGAAAAAGATGCTTTCAAGAAACGGCTAAAGTCTCAGCTGCTCGGGTTGAGTTAGGCAGGTCATTCCACCAGCAGGGAACAGTCCAGGTAAAAGTCGGTGAAAGTGATTTTGTGCCTATTTGGGATGGCACCCCAAGGCTCTGTTCATGTGCAGAATGCAAGCTTCTGGAGAACACACAAGTCTGAAGAAATTAGTTTAGGTATAGGGGTGCAGAGCCAGTGGTCGTTCTGTAGGCAAACATTAGTGCCCTGAATTCGATGTGAGCAGCTATTGGCAACCAGTGCAAATTGATGGAGAAGTGTGACATGCTCTTTCTTCGGCTCGTTAAAGATCACTCTCACTGCTGCATTCTGGATCAGTTACAGAGGTTTGACAGTACATGCTGCATGCCAAGAGAGCATTACAATAGTTCAATCTGGATAGTACAAGAGCTTGGACAATGAGTTGTGTAGCATGATAGGAAGGGTCTGATATTCCTAATGTTGTATAAGGCAGATCTGCCGGACCGGGGCATTCTAGCATTGTGGTCTGTGAAGTTTAACTGATTATCAATCACAACTCAGAGGGTTCCTGGCTGTCTTAGAAAGATTTATGGATGACAAACCTAGCTGAATGGAGAAGTTGTGATGAAGTGTTGAGATGGCCGAGATCACAAGCAGTTCTGTCTTTGCAAGGTTTAGTTGAAGGTGGTGGTCCTTCATCCAATCCGAAATGTCTGTCAGGCAGTCTGAGATGCGAGCAGCTACCGTCGGATCATCTGGCTGAAATGAGAGGTAGAGTTGTGTGTCATCAGCATAGCATTGATAGGAAAAGCCATGTTTCTGAATAACAGATCCTAGTGATATCATGCATGTAGATGGAGAAGAGAAGTGGTCCAAGCACAGAGCCCTGAGGCACTCCAGTAGCTAGATGTTGCAACTCAGACACCTCACCCCTCTAAGACACCCTGAAGAACCTAGGTGAACTACTGGAGTGACAGAAAGATCTGGTGGTTAACCATGTCAAAAGCAGCAGACAGATCCAGCAAGATGAGTACTGATGTTTTGGAAGCTGCTCTTGCCAGTCTCCGAGCTTCAGTCACCGAGAGCAAGGCAGTCTTGGTTGAGTGGCTGCTTTTGAAACCAGACTGATTGTTGTCCAGGTTGTTGTTCTGTGTGAGAAAGGTAGAGACTTAGTTGAACATGACTCGCTTAAGAGTTTTAGCAATGAATGGAAGAAGGGATACCTGTCTTTTTCTAAAAGTGCTGGATTTAATGGATTACAATAATTATTTATAAAATAATATATAATGAATGGATAAGAATGAGGTCTGAATTATGCTACCATCAAGTTTGGGGTAAGTTAGATAAAAAAATAAAATAATTTTTTTTATTTATATAAGTTTATATTCATTAAATATGTTCACTGAATTCATAAAAAATGACAGTGAAGGCATTTATGTTTATTTATAATGTATGTGGATAGCTAGCTATACATTCATCCCACCATAGTCAATAAGTAGAGGGTCAAAACTCTCTTTTCGCTCCATAATAATATTCAAATAAAAACAATACCGATTATTTTACAGAGTGAGAGTGTGTTTGCGAAAAAAATTGAAGTTTGTTATTACTGCCATTAGGTGGTGTATTGCACATTGTCATATTTGTCATATTTATTGCTCCACTTGTGTTTGGATGAAAATGGGGTGTTAAATTAGATTTCATGACAATCAAGTCTCCAAATTTAATTTAAAAGAAAATGCTCATATGTAGTAACCTAGAAGTCACTTTATTTCCTTTATGATCCTACTGTTGTAATTATATTATATTTTTGTTCAAATGCTGCAGTGTGAAACAGGTCTTATGGTGCATTTATAACAAGGAAAATACCCTGGAGTTACATGGGGTTAAGTACCTTGCCACAGGCACAATATTGCTTGGATTGGCCCTTGTCGGGTTCAAACCTTCAGCCTTCTGGTTATTATTCTACATCTTTAACCACTAGGCCACACCACCCCATTGTAAAGTAGAAGAAACACAGCTCACATTAGCTCACATGCTGAAACCCCCCAGGCTGGTCTCGGATCATCTGCTAAAATACACATCCACCTCAAATGTGATGTTGCATGCACCCAGCTTGCTATCTCCACTTCCTCTTAGCACACTTACAGAGATCTTCTATACGTGCCCAGCATTGACCATTGAGTCTCAGCGGGTTGTTGGACTGCCTAATCATTTCTGTACATCTGTGAGGCTCCGTTGATTAAGACCGGGCTCCCTCGGTCCAGCACAGATACGCTCCGATCGCATTTCTCCGCCGGCAAAACCGATAAATCAAACTCGGAGAGCAGGAGCAGCTTTGTCCTTGGACTGCCTGCGTGCATGCTCGGATTATTTGTCCTGCTAGGCTGAATGGAATCGCTCACGGATGGATGGTTGGTAAATCTGTCAGTACTTTTGATGCACTTTTGCGAAGACTGTAAAACCACAGTGCGGGACAGGACGAGGTTGATGCGGTCAATGTGTCTCGGAGACGTACATATGGATATAAATAAGCCCATTTTATCTGCCTAATGTTAATAAAAAGTGTTTATGTGAATCAGTTGCACAAGTGCTGGACCATAAAGCAGTGTCGTTCACATTACTGTAAATATCACCCAGGGTTTGTTTGTTTGTTTGCGTAAGTGTTTGTGACTATGATTCCAGAACGAAGAATCACAGGCATTGATAGAGATGTAAAAGGAAAGCTCCTGCTTTACCGCCCCATGTTTGATGAACGCCGTAAGGAAGAGTGGCCAGCTTGCAGGTCTGTTTCAGAATTAGCCAGCTCTGTTTCCTTCTTGTGGCCAAACACACAGCCACAGCAGGGCTGGCTAACAGGGCTGGACACCACTGAGATTCTCTGGCATACGAGCAGAATCACGCAGAACCAGGGCAGTGTAATCACCTCCCTACATCATTCACAGCTCTGTTTGCTACTAATGCAACGCTGTTTGATCCTTTAAAACCTGTTACTACAATTGTAATTTAATGTAGAAATGTTAAAGAAATAGTTCACCCAAAAATGAAAATTGTCATCATTTACTCACCCTCATGTCGTTACAATCCTGTATGACTCTATGGGCCAGATTTACTAAACTGGGCAAATTAGCATGAGAGCGCAATTCCAAAAAAGCGCAGATGGGAGTGGCAAGTTCTGCGTGCGATCTACTGATGACACACAAATTAAAGAACACAGACGCAGCCTGATCATTTCCATAATGTCTAATGCAATCTACCAGGAGCAGCGCAAATTAGCATCTGGTTTAAGACATGCTTTTCTGGGCAGTCAATAATGGCACAAACATCAGTAAATTGACGAGCGCAAATCTTAGTAAATCACCTTGCATGATTGATTCAAATACTCTCCTCCAATAAATTTTGTATCTGAAAGGGAAACTCCGACAAATGCATATGTGATAAGGTCATAACCCTGTCCACGCCTTTTCAGTGCTAATTTTTCACTGCGTGTCTTTAGTAAATCCTGACAGTAGTTTTTTAACGCCAAAAGAGGGTTTGCGTTGCCGCAAGCTGTTAGTAAATCTGGCCCTATATCTTCTGTAGAGCATAAAAGGAGGAGTTTGAAAAGGCATGAGGGTGAGTAAATTATTGGGTGAACTATTCCTTTAAAATTGAAATGATAGCTGCGATAGTTTTTTCTTCCTTATTGTGACATATATCTGAGTGAAATGGTTTCTCGAACAAGAGAAAAAATTTGAGCGGGACTTGATTTTGTCCATTTGGAATTGATTGGTTTGTTATTGGTGTGATCGCATGTGAGTGACAGGTTGTCCCGTCCTCACGCCAGTGAACACATCCTCAGAGAAGAGAAAAGATGATGCTGCAAGTTGGAGGGGAAGTTAAATTTAATAAAGATTACAAGGGCACATGAATTTAAACAATCATTTATAATAAATACTAAAATATTAGAATTAAAAAAAAAAAAATGAGGATTGTCCATTTTGATTTCATGGTGTCTTTAAACTGAAAACATTACATTGTATGAAGCCTGTGTCAAAGTCATGTTCTGTTTAGTTTCATTATCATGTACTTTTAGTTTTGTTATTCTATTGCATCATGTGTCCCTTTGTTCTGTTTTCCCACTCCTCATCATGAGTTAATTTAGGTCAGCTGTTTAAGTAATTACCCTCATCCTTGTTTGCTATTTAAGTTCCTCTCGTGCACTCAATCCTTGTCCGATCACGTTACGTTATGGTGCGTTTTCCCTACCGGTCTTCCTGTCTGGATATTTATGATTAAACTTGGAGTATTTTGAGAGATTCTTCTGTCTAAGTCTTTCTGCCTGAACACCAGTGTGACAGATGATCGGACTGCCCGAAATGGACAAGAGTGCAAGAATAATCATCCTGGCTCAGGAGAGCCATAACCTTTTTTCTTTTGTTAAAAACTTTATTTGTTTGGCCGTCACCAGCTCCTTGGACGCCGAGACCTTAAAGACACTGTTCCAGATCGGGGCAACATTCCATCACCCTCTCGACCTCCCAGACACCACTGGACTAAACTGGAGAAAAGCTGTCATCCGATGTCTGGAGAGCATCTTGTCCCGATCTGGAACACAGCCTGTCAGCCAGAGAAGAGAGAAGAGGACAGGGCTGACCCTCGCCCTGGAAGTGCAGCTCCATCACAAATCTGACCAGGGGTGTGAGCCAGCGACATCAGCAGACAAAGGAGTCATGAAGATGGAGAAGAAGGACTGGTTGATCGACTTCAGTGAGGATTCACTAACTCCTTCTCCTATCTTCATCCTCATCAATGGTTCTGAACTGTACTAATGACTGAATGGACTATGTCTCACTCACCAGCATTCGGTCGAGTTCCTCACCACCTTCATCACCCCAGAGCTCAGTCAGTCCTCCAGCCATGCCGCTGCCGGATGTTCACAGCCCTGCGCCGTCTCCGTGGGAGCCCTGCTCTGACGGCCTCGGAACTCTTCACTTCATCTCGGCCTGTCAACCTGTTGGCTCCGTCTTGGCTCCTCCCACCGCTGGCTTCACCGGAGACCCTCAGATTTGCGGTTCTCCCAGGTTCCCTCGTCCCGCCGGCTCCCCCTGGGTCAGTCGTCACACCACTTCTGCCACGGACTTGCCAGCCGTCCACTGCACTCCAGCCCTCCACCTCTATGGCTGCAGCGAGTTCCTCCTTCCCCATGGAGTCACCTCTGTCCTCGAGAACACCAGCTTTACCTCAACCCTAGGGTACTCTGGCTCCGCCTTTGCCGGTGGTCGCCGCGGCATCGCCTGGGTCTTCTGCACTCAGTCCTTGTCCGAACACTTCACGTTATGGTGTGTTTTCCCAACCTGTCTTCCTGTCTGGAGATTTATGTATTTTGAGAGATTCTTTTGTCTTCATCTTCCTGCCTGAACACCAGTGTGACAGCCTGTGTCTGCTGTAATTTTTAAAGATGATAAAATTTGAAAAAAGAAATACCTTAAAAGAAAATGTTGCCTTAAAATTAATTAATTGATTTTTAACTCTGAGATGGAAACAGTCCATAATAGGGTGTGTTAAACGGTTAAAATAAATAACTAAAATTTCTGTACAATGTAAAAATTTAAATGTACAAAGTCAAATGTTGTGCTCTACATTCAGTTCCACCCTCCTACACACCACAAATGCATTTGACAATAAGTAATATTTTTTTACTTGTCTTGATTGGCACATTTATTAAATAATGTTGGGTAAATTTTTACAATTTCATGGGAGCTGCCATATTTTATATTTCCTTTGATAAAAAAGGGTCTTAACTTTTTTTTGTTCATACCGACAAAATTCAAGCTGCTCCAAGATGTTGTATGAACAGGACAATTTGAGAGTCACACCTATTCACACTACAGTTGTGGCTCTGTGAATGTTTTCATTATGTCTTGATTTAACTGACACTTTTTTTTTCTGCACATCTTTAAATATAGAATAGGTGAAAATAGATATAGGTGCCCTTTTGTAGACCAAACTAAGAGCACAAAGAATGACAATGGTATGTTTCAGGGTGACGACTGAAGATCAGATCCGATCAGAGTTCAGGTGTGCGACCTTGTAGACCTCATGTGTTGGCTGTTCACTGTGCAGTCAACGATTCATAATTCAGTTGTGATGAGTTCACAATTTTCACACATTTGTGCACTTGTGCCTGATAAAATGTGCTGGTTTGTTGAGGACTGTGGTGGCTTTTATGCTGGCACTTTATGAAAATTTATTTGATAATGCTCCGTGAGCTGCAGAGCCTGTGAGGTTTTAGTTGCCCATGCTGCTGGGGGTGATAATCATCTTGGCTGCCAATGATAGTAAATGACTAGTGTTAAAGGTACTGTTCTGCCATTATGTACTTGGCTGCTGTATTCCAGGTCTTTTGAAGTTATTTGATAGATTTGTATGAGTAACAGACAGAAATTACATCTTTATATTCGCTGACAACATCCCCTCCATTGAGTTGTTAGTACAAGAACAGTTACCGGTGAGTTGAAGTTGAGAACTGGATCAATGAAAGCATCATTCCTTTGAATGAACCTTTACATTGAACCAGGTTCACAATTTGTTCATTTATCAGACTGATTCCTTCTCAGAATGGACTAATTCATCCTAGAATTGGAAGTTGGTCTATTTACAGCGGTTCTTGAGTTAAAATTAAAATTATTACTACACAACTGCTATTATATGCTGTATGAGTGAGTTGAATTAAGAGCTAGATCAATGAATGAATCATTCTTTTGAGTTTTTTTAATGAACCAGTTGATTTGGTTCACAAATCAGACTGAACTTTTTTTTTAATGATTGATTCTCAATTTAGACTAATTCATTCTAGAATTGGAAGTTGAATTGTTCTGCTTATTGATTCATTGATCCAGTTACAGCAGTTCTCAAGTTAAATTTTAAAATTCTATGATTATTTACAACACAACATTTCCCCTGTAAGTGAGTGAACTTAAGAACTGGACCAATGAATGTATCTGTCACAACCATGTTCTGTTTAGTCTAGTCTTCTTGGACATTCTGTTTGTTATCATCTGTCACATGTCTTCCTTTGTTCTGTTTTCCCGCCATCATCAGTCACCATGGACACTAATCATTATCATTAGCTGTTCGTCATTTGAGTTGTGCTCGTCTTCTGTTCATTGTCTGGTATTGTCTGTGCAACAGAGCACACTGTTACGCACCCTTCCTTCTTCGTGTTAAATAAACTTAGTATTTACTTTTACCTGATCCTCATCTTCATCTTCATCTTCTTCCTCATCCTCATCCTCGGACCAAGCGTTACAGAATCATTCTTCTGAGTGGGTTCATTTCAATAAATCAGTTGACATAGTTCACAAATCAGACTGAACAATTTGTTAATGAATCAGACCGATCAATTCTCAAATTGGGCTAATTCATTTTAAAATTGGAAGTTGGATTACTCAGCTTACTGAGTCATTGATTCTGCTACAGATATTCTTGAGTTCAAAATACAATTATCTATGTGATTATCACCCAACTGTGAAGACTTTTTTTTTCTTTTCTACTTTAAGTCTGTTCTCATAATGAACCAGTTGATCCTTTTCACAAATCAGACTGAATGACTCAATTGTCTGGGTGAACTGTTCCCTTAATAAAAGCCCGGAGCTGAAATCATGTGTGTAGATATTCAAAAAACTGAAAGAAATGTTTTCTTTAGGCTGCCACGGGAAGTGCTTCACTGGCCAAAACTCAACCTGTTGTCATGGCGATGGAAATGGGCTGGAAGAGAGCAGGAGGGCAGGCCAGAGCAGCATAACCCCACTGCTCACTGATCAATACAGATCACACGGCTAAAGCTTCTGATCCTACTACCACTGAGAAAGAAAGATAGATAGACTGAGAGGAAAAAAGAAAAGAGAGAGGAGAGATTTATTAGGAGCGCGATAAGGATAGAGATCTGCCAAAGGAGAGATTTAAGGAGTGGAACGAAGCGATGGGCGGAGAAAGATGGAGGGTGAGGGAGAAATAAAGGGAAAAAGGGTGACATTACAGAGATTTAAGGGGAAGAGGATGAGAGGATGCAAGAAGTGGATGAAAAGACTAAGAGGAAGAGTTAAAGGGGTAGTTCACCCAAAAATGAGACTTCCATTTACTCACACTCATGTTGCTTTTCTTCAGTGGAACTCAAAAGAAGAAACTTTGAAGAATGTTCACACAACATATTGTGAATTAGGTCTTGTCAAGGTCATAAAAAGTTTTGACAGTACTTGACAGTATCAAAAAGAGCAGCATAAACTAGGGATGTCATGGTGAGGAAATTTAAACAATGGTGTTGTGCTGAATTCTGTGACCCACAGAATGTGACCCTAGTAGGCGCTGTATTGATCTAATCCTAATCCCAATCCTACCCCTACTGTCACTACATTATGTGTACAGTCACATAATTCGGTGGGTCACAGAATTCGGTATAACGAATAAAATAAACTTGCGACAACACCAGTATTACCCATAACACCAGGGGTGGGGGGTTGTGTATAATTTGCGGGTATCAGGGAGGATCATATCAGGATATGCGGAGTATTGGAAACGCTTTTGAACGCGCCTGCCCGATCCGTCACAAGGGCTGTGCAAAGTGTGCCACCTCACAGGGCCTCTCGCTTTAGGTGGCCTCGCAAAATTTGACAAAGGTATCACAAATTGACCGTGGCCCAGGATTTAAAGGGATTTCAGAGAATAAAATAGTAAAATAACTAGAATTTATTGTAATGCATTTGAACTATTTTTGAAAATAATACTTTTTATTTTAAAATATGCACACATTCACTCAAATGTTATACCTAATATGCCGAAAATGGCTGTTAATGTTTCTTGTCTCGTCACATTCAAACATGAATCAGAATCACATAAATTATATATAGGCCTATTCATTTCAAAATCTAAATGGCAACATTTGACAAAAAAAAGTTGAGTAGATCATTGGATTGCTGTCGGTGGTTTAACATCTCTATCGTAAAACAGTTGACATTTATTATGTTTAGCTAGCCTATACCTTACCTTGAGCTCTTGCACCATTAAAGCATTGCGCTGGAATTCGCACTGTTAGACCGTCGAAGCGGACCAACCTAAAAATGTATCATCCTAACAACAGACCAGTGCAAATACAGCAAGTACGGTACAGTGCAAAAAAAACACCAGCAATAATATAAAATATTGGTGACATGTGTCCCCCTTAATGTCTATTGATATTGTATTAATGCAAACAGCATAGTGCCACACAATATCATTCAAAAACTTTTTATTTAAGAGTAAAATCTTACACCATTACAAAAACAAGTATCCTTGCAATTTAAAGAAGACATAAAAATAAAGAAAATGCAAACATCAAAGCGGCTGACCACCAACAAGTCTCTATAATGGAATAACTTTATCATTGCAGAGCTGTAGCTCTAGACAAACCTCATTGTTTACCAGGAGGGCAAAAAAAATAAAATAATGCCGTCTCCATCACTGCTATTTCCCTGTCTGTTACAGGAATAATCACCAATATTTGATTAATTCTATTTGTTAAATACCCAACTTAACTTATTTTTTCACCCTTTTCACCTCTGCATTACTACTTTCTTACATTTTTGCTCTCATCCAACTATCCTCTTTCTATCCATGTTCTTTCCGTATAGTTAACGTCATGCGTGCTGTATTTTTGGGAGAGCGACTTCACTTATCACTTTCTCTATAATTACAGATGTTGATTTTTTTTGAACATGCCATTAGTGGTTAAAATGTGTTTGTGTATATCAGATCAAATGAAAAAGTGTCCTGGCATATGCCAGCCATACTCTGCAAACCCATGACTGGGGTGGGGCCTCACATCCACTAACTTGCACTGGGCCTCGCACCATGCTCGGCGACGGCCCTGGCGCTCGCTTTTCACTGCCGCTTTCGAATTCGCTCACACGCACACTCTGACAACATTTTCATGTTGTAGGTGAACTGTCTCTTTAAAAGGTCACTGTATGGTGAACAGCCAGTGGGCTGATGGGTAAACATAAGATAGATAAGAGAAGACACTTGGAAGGCAACTACAGAGGGAGGGCAAGAAGGGCACAGCAAGAGCTGGAGGGTGAGATGGTCCTCACCTGCTGTTCAGCGACTGCAAGAGGGATTGACGTCCAGCATTCTGCATTAAGATCACAGCTAGCCCACTGCGCTATATCATCTACCGCCAACAGAGAAAGACAGACACAAGACAAGATGCATTGAGATCCGAGAAGGACAAAGACGATGAAGAAAAACTGAAGAGAGGGAGTTTGAAAGAGATGGAGGAAGGGAAAAGAAAAAATGCATAGCCTTACAAATCCTCAGGGCTGAAAGTGCTGTACATGAGCGAGTAAACAACAGCAAAATAAGCTGTAGCTGCAATCCAGGATTATAAACAGTAACTGTTTAGACTCCTTTCAGACATGTTAACAATGGGCTTTGATTCAGGATTAGCAGTTGCAATGTCAGTCAAGACGTCTAAAAGGGCTTTTGAGCACTTTTTCAGTGTCACGTCAGACAAATATGGCTGTTATGCAGTTTAAAGCACTCTCCGCATGTGGCACTGACAAGCATCACTCATCTACACGGTCATCTGCAGTTGTTCCCTTGAAGTGGCCATATACTCAGACTCACAAACACACTGTGTGTCTACAGGATCAGAAGGCTCACAGGGACAGCACAGATCTCCGACTGCTTGAGATTGAGCTCAAAGCCAACAGACGGACAATATCCACACACAGCTGCACCCCGACGGCTGCCAGCAGTAGGAGAGGGATCAGATCTGTTGGTCTCTGCCAAGCCCATAGGAGAGAGAGGACACTTTGGATGAGGCATCTCTAGATGTGTGGATCCAGACAATGAAACATTGTTACTGTTGTGAGAAGCAGATTTGGTTCTCCAAATCTCTCACAGAACTCTCCACTGCCACTCAGCAACAAGCCAGATCTCGGCACCGACACACACACTGCTCTCCAAATGCTGGAACAGGAAAAAAAAAGGAAAGGGGGGATGAGGACCATGGGCAAGCAACAAAGCTGCCACTGACTCTCTCGGAGGCTCCAACTCTGAATTTGGCGTGAAAAGTACAGCAGGGATGAAGACCAGAGCCTGCTTGGAAAACAGAGAAGGAATACATGAATGTGTTGGGACCAGGAATTAGAGGATGAAGAAAAGGAAAAAAAGAGGAAGTGGAGATTTTTTTCTCTCTCTCTCTCTCTCTCTTGGATGGAAAAAGCTTCAGTGTTTTCAAGGTCAAACACAGTATAATATAATAGTGTAATTCTGCCGTATGAATCGTTATTTTGGACTGGTTTTTTAATGTTTGAACTGAAACAGAAAAAACTGAGACTTAACTTTATTTAAAAAACTTAAATAAAAAGGGCAGCCACACCAAATATCGATTTGATTTAGTTAATGGAAGTTAATTGAAAAAAAAATCATGAAAATGAAAGCATCCTCACTTTACAGCAAGTGCCTAAAACATTTTTACAGTACGGTTTTGCTGGTATGTTTCTTCAAGCATCTTGGAGACAGTGCCACAGTTCTTCTGGATTTAGTTTGTCTCAGTTTTTTCTGTTTCTTCATGTAATCACTGACAGACTCGATGATGGTGAGATCAGATCTCAAATTAGTTATAAATATTTTTATAAAAAAATTTCCGATATAAGTTTTGAAATGAAAATGAAAAATGTTTACATTTTGCACATTAGTTTACATATAAATTAGTGGTCAACTGTATTTAGAGTGTACCTAAAGACCCCTGTTGTTTATACACTCACCTAAAGGATTATTAGGAACACCTGTTCAATTTCTCATTAATGCAATTATCTAATCAACCAATCACATGGCAGTTGCTTCAATGCATTTAGGGATGTGGTCCTGGTCAAGACAATCTCCTGAACTCCAAACTGAATGTCAGAATGGGAAAGAAAGGTGATTTAAGCAATTTTGAGCGTGGCATGGTTGTTGGTGCCAGACGGGCCAGTCTGAGTATTTCACAATCTGCTCAGTTACTGGGATTTTCACGCACAGCCATTTCTAGAGTTTACAAAGAATGGTGTGAAAAGGGAAAAACATCCAGTATGCGGCAGTCCTGTGGGCGAAAATGCCTTGTTGATGCTAGAGGTCAGAGGAGAATGGGCCGACTGATTCAAGCTGATAGAAGAGCAACTTTGACTGAAATAACCACTCGTTACAACCGAGGTATGCAGCAAAGCATTTGTGAAGCCACAACACGCACAACCTTGAGGCGGATGGGCTACAACAGCAGAAGACCCCACCGGGTACCACTCATCTCCACTACAAATAGGAAAAAGAGGCTACAATTTGCATGAGCTCACCAAAATTGGACAGTTGAAGACTGGAAAAATGTTGCCTGGTCTGATGAGTCTCGATTTCTGTTGAGACATTCAGATGGTAGAGTCAGAATTTGGCGTAAACAGAATGAGAACATGGATCCATCATGCCTTGTTACCACTGTGCAGGCTGGTGGTGGTGGTGTAATGGTGTGGGGGATGTTTTCTTGGCACACTTTAGGCCCCTTAGTGCCAATTGGGCATCTTTTAAATGCCACGGCCTACCTGAGCATTGTTTCTGACCATGTCCGTCCCTTTATGACCACCATGTACCCATCCTCTGATGGCTACTTCCAGCAGGATAATGCACCATGTCACAAAGCTCAAATCATTTTAAATTGGTTTCTTGAACATGACAATGAGTTCACTGTACTAAAATGGCCCCCACAGTCACCAGATCTCAACCCAATAGAGCATCTTTGGGATGTGGTGGAACGGTAGCTTCGTGCCCTGGATGTGCATCCCACACATCTCCATCAACTGCAAGATGCTATCCTATCAATATGCGCCAACATTTCTAAAGAATGCTTTCAGCACCTTGTTGAATCAATGCCACGTAGAATTAAGGCAGTTCTGAAGGCGAAAGGGGGTCAAACACAGTATTAGTATGGTGTTCCTAATAATCCTTTAGGTGAGTGTATGTCTATGTGGTGTTTTTAATATGGTTTAAGACATAAGTCATATTCATAAGTCAACACCATTGCTGAGTATTTTCTCCTTAAAACTGCAATGAACCAAAGACAGCCTCAAAAACACAGTTTGAAATTACCAGTGTTTTTCTGACGTCACAAACTACCTTGTAACCAATCACGTCAACGTGTGGGCGGGCTTTTGCATATCATTAACTATGCTGTAAAGCAGGGGAGTCTCAAGAGAAGCCAGGTTATCCCGGTATATTTTTCTGTAGATATGAAAAAATGTGTTACTCATTTGTTCCTGTGTAGTTATTCATTAATGATAGAACAGTATTCTAAAGTGTTACCACTAAATGAAGCAAGACTGTAGAGTTACATTCCAGCTATGTAAGGAGAAAAACATTTAAATATGTCATTTTGGTGATCAATGATGAGTTTTAGGGGATAAAATTATTGACTACAGGGGAACTTTAACTTAACTGTATTTAACTTAGCAAGCCAAGTTAAACTGGAAAAAAAAAAAAAATCTCTTACCATCATCATTTCCAGAAAACACTGAACATGGCACTGGAGCATTGACATTGCATAAGCCTGACTGCTTGTCAAACAGAATGTTTTTAATATTGCATGAACAAATCAAATAAGACGTTCCCAGCGATGCATGTAATCACAAGAAGCAGAATTCCACTTAGAATCAGCACAGGATGCGAAAGAACTCCGTTCCTGATGGATGCTCAGACATTTCAGCAGTTCATAATTGGCACAGAGCTTGGCGCAAATTCAGGAATACAAGATGGCTGTGTGTTTACATGTACAATACAAAAAATAAATAAATAAAAATAACCAAAATTCTCTAAAGAAGCCAAATGTGTATTAGAGCCACTCCAGAGAGCAATACAACAGGGTTTTGGAAGCACTATAGATGTGTATCTGGGCTTCGTAGTTAATCCATGGCCTCAAGGTCTTTGGCAGCCATCACAGGATTTCACATTTGGTTGGTTTGTTGGAGATTTTCTTCTTTCTACTCTGATGGATGCATCAGAAACAATGGGTTTACTATCACATATGCCAGGGCCTATGTGCTGCCTGTAAGGCCACACACAACACTGGCATCAACTCCAACGCTCTCCATATGCCACACATTCATAATCATTAGTCATGCTTTACTGTTTTCTACTTTCCTTTGTCTGTATACACACACTCTGTCTCTGTCCGAGGCCTGAAATGATGATTTATATGGTTTATTTAAAGTCAACGATGCCTCCAGTGAAACAGTTTCCTCAGTGGCAGCACTTTGTCCGAGCAGTCACACTCAAGCTTCTTGTCGTTTAGTTCCAAACTTGGCTTGGGCGTCTCGATTCCTCCGACTATCTGTGGACGAACACTGTAAGGTTCCAGTTTCTTGGCTGCATCCCCGGGGGCGGAATTGGATACGACAGAATCTGTATCTGAGGCGCTGTGTACATATCTTCTTGCCAATAGCAATGAATTGAGAAAATGTATCAGCCATAAATATTTCTTACCGCCTGTGAACCTGTATTTTACTTGGTACTTCTTTTTTTATAAAAGAAAAATATACATATACACTCACCTAAAGGATTATTAGGACCACCATACTAATACTGTGTTTGACCCCCTTTCGCCTTCAGAACTGCTTTAATTCTACGTAGCATTGATTCAACAAGGTGCTGAAAGCATTCTTTAGAAATGTTGGCCCATATTGATAGGATAGCATCTTGCAGTTGATGGAGATTTGTGGGATGCACATCCAGGGCACGAAGCTCCCGTTCCACCACATCCCAAAGATGCTCTATTGGGTTGAGATCTGGTGACTGTGGGGGCCATTTTAGTACAGTGAACTCATTGTCATGTTCAAGAAACCAATTTGAAATGATTCGAGCTTTGTGACATGGTGCATTATCCTGCTGGAAGTAGCCATCAGAGGATGGGTACATGGTGGTCATAAAGGGATGGACATGGTCAGAAACAATGCTCAGGTAGGCCGTGGCATTTAAACGATGCCCAATTGGCACTAAGGGGCCTAAAGTGTGCCAAGAAAACATCCCCCACACCATTACACCACCACCACCAGCCTGCACAGTGGTAACAAGGCATGATGGATCCATGTTCTCATTCTGTTTACGCCAAATTCTGACTCTACCATCTGAATGTCTCAACAGAAATCGAGACTCATCAGACCAGGCAACATTTTTCCAGTCTTCAACTGTCCAATTTTGGTGAGCTCGTGCAAATTGTAGCCTCTTTTTCCTATTTGTAGTGGAGATGAGTGGTACCCGGTGGGGTCTTCTGCTGTTGTAGCCCATCCGCCTCAAGGTTGTGCGTGTTGTGGCTTCACAAATGCTTTGCTGCATACCTCGGTTGTAACGAGTGGTTATTTCAGTCAAAGTTGCTCTTCTATCAGCTTGAATCAGTCGGCCCATTCTCCTCTGACCTCTAGCATCAACAAGGCATTTTCGCCCACAGGACTGCCGCATACTGGATGTTTTTCCCTTTTCACACCATTCTTTGTAAACTCTAGAAATGGTTGTGCGTGAAAATCCCAGTAACTGAGCAGATTGTGAAATACTCAGACTGGCCCGTCTGGCACCAACAACCATGCCACGCTCAAAATTGCTTAAATCACCTTTCTTTCCCATTCTGACATTCAGTTTGGAGTTCAGGAGATTGTCTTGACCAGGACCACACCCCTAAATGCATTGAAGCAACTGCCATGTGATTGGTTGATTAGATAATTGCATTAATGAGAAATTGAACAGGTGTTCCTAATAATCCTTTAGGTGAGTGTATATATACATACATAAATATAAAAGTACAATTCATGTTACGTTCATTTGATTTATCAGTCAATTGCGGAGTAGAGAATTTTAATGGCATTTGGAAGGACAGACCTCTTAAACACATTTTTGTTTGCTAGAGGGGTTCTATACCGCCTTCCTGATTTTAAGGGCTCAAATTGACTAAAGAGAGGGTGAGAGCTGTCTGCAAGGATACCTCTCGCCTTCTTCTTTGCCCTTTCAACATAAAGTTGTGTTAAGGGCTTCTGTGGTCTACCAACTCTTTTACTTGCCATAGACACAATTCTGTTAAGTTTATTCTTAGATCTACAGTTTAAGTGATCATACCAGGCAGGAAGATGAAAAGTTAAAACACTCTCTACAATGAATTTGTACACAGTTGTACACAGTTCTAAAATATGCTGACTAACCCCAAGGACACTGAGTTTTCTAAGAAGAAATAGTCGCTGCAAGCATCTTTTGAAAATATACTCTGAATTTTCAACAAAGCTCACCTGTGAGTTCAGAATTGAGTCCAGGTATTTAAAATTCTCCACAATTTCAACTTGTTGACCCTCAAGTGAAATTGGCAGGATCATCATGTCTCATTTTGTGCACATAAGTAGTTTTTTGTCTTAGCGACATTCATTTCTAATTGGCTAACATGACACCAAGTTTCCATGGCCTTAGTGTGAGCCAGATAGGCAGCATCAAGTAGAGAGTTTGTTTTATCTAGTAGGCCAACTAAGGCCATATCATCAGCGTATATAAATAGTCTAAAATTTTCCTCCTTAATCTTGAACTTGTTAGTGAAAAGAGAGAAAAGCACTGGGGAAAGGAACAACCTTGTGGGCAGCCTGTGCTTAAAGTGAGCACATCAGACATAATCCCTCCAACACATACCCTCTGTGGACGGCAAGAAACAAAGTTTCTGATCCAGAGGACTAACCCTGTATTAACATCAAGATCAACAAGCCTTTTTAAGAGAATATGTGTCTTCATTGAATTAAATGCCGAGCTAAAATCTACAAATAAAACCCTGAAATATGCTTTTGGATACATGAGATGTTTTGTAACTGTGTTAAGTAAAGTACAGCATCATCTGTGCTCCTGTTACTCTTATATGCAAACTCAAGTGGATCTAACATAAAGGCCACAGTTGAAGTTAGATGACTAGCCAAAATTCGCTCCATAGTTTTACACAGTATAGAAGTTATTGCAATAGGCCGGAAATCATTTAGCATGCTCGCACCTGGCTTTTTTGCCACAGGCCTAATTATTGAGTATTTCCACAGTTTCGGCACTGTACATGTGTCCAGAAGAAACTGAAACAGCCTTGCAAAAACTCCTTTTAGTTAAGGAGCGCAGTAAGAAGGCAAGCTTTTAAGCCAGAATCTCAGAATCTCAGAAAGCCAGAATCTCATCACATTCTGTCTTAACGTCCACAGTGTCAAATCTACCATAAAAGTTATTCAAATCATTAATGAAAGTTTGGCTTTTACTTACAAAACTATCATCTTTTTTATTAGACCTACCCATTAATGCATGCAATCCCTCCCATGCCTGTCTAATATTACCAGTTACAAATTTACCCTCTATCTTATTTTTAAAATTACATTTTGCTTTGAGAATTTTCCCCCGCAGCTATCTCCTTTTCTCACACAGTAGATTTGAATTACCAGAACAAAAGGCTAACTTCCTGTCATTAAGATAGCTTTTCGGCTGTTTCGATACCCAGGGCTTGTTATTTGGGAAAATTTTCACAGTTTTGGTTTCAGACAGAATAGTGTCTGTAAGCTAATAGTGTCTATGATGTAATAGTGTCTGTAAGCTAATATATATATATATATATATATATATATATATACACTCACCTAAAGGATTATTAGGAACACCTGTTCAATTTCTCATTAATGCAATTATCTAATCAACCAATCACATGGCAGTTGCTTCAATGCATTTAGGGGTGTGGTCCTGGTCATCAAGACAATCTCCTGAACTCCAAACTGAATGTCAGAATGGGAAAGAAAGGTGATTTAAGCAATTTTGAGCGTGGCATGGTTGTTGGTGCCAGACGGGCCGGTCTGAGTATTTCACAAAAATGCCTTGTTGATGCTAGAGGTCAGAGGAGAATGGGACGACTGATTCAAGCTGATAGAAGAGCAACTTTGACTGAAATAACCACTCGTTACAACCGAGGTATGCAGCAAAGCATTTGTGAAGCCACAACACGCACAACCTTGAGGCGGATGGGCTACAACAGCAAAAGACCCCACCAGGTACCCCTCATCTCCACTACAAATAGGAAAAAGAGGCTACAATTTGCACGAGCTCACCAAAATTGGACAGTTGAAGACTGGAAAAATGTTGCCTGGTCTGATGAGTCTCGATTTCTGTTGAGACATTCAGATGGTAGAGTCAGAATTTGGCGTAAACAGAATGAGAACATGGATCCATCATGCCTTGTTACCACTGTGCAGGCTGGTGGTGGTGGTGTAATGGTGTGGGGGATGTTTTCTTGGCACACTTTAGGCCCCTTAGTGCCAATTGGGCATCGTTTAAATGCCACGGCCTACCTGAGCATTGTTTCTGACCATGTCCATCCCTTTATGACCACCATGTACCCATCCTCTGATGGCTACTTCCAGCAGGATAATGCACCATGTCACAAAGCTCGAATCATTTCAAATTGGTTTCTTGAACATGACAATGAGTTCACTGTACTAAAATGGCCCCCACAGTCACCAGATCTCAACCCAATAGAGCATCTTTGGGATGTGGTGGAACGGGAGCTTCGTGCCCTGGATGTGCATCCCACAAATCTCCATCAACTGCAAGATGCTATCCTATCAATATGGGCCAACATTTCTAAAGAATGCTTTCAGCACCTTGTTGAATCAATGCCACGTAGAATTAAGGCAGTTCTGAAGGCGAAAGGGGGTCAAACACAGTATTAGTATGGTGTTCCTAATAATCCTTTAGGTGAGTGTATATATATATATATATACACATATTGTTAACATGCAAGAAATAAACCTGAAGCAATATACATGTATACACATATATATGTTGTCTTATTGTAATGCGAGTGAAAGATCACCCAATTTGCCTGCATTAAAAAATCAGAAGAGAACTGTTTGTACACAACCACTTCTGTCATTATTAGACTTTAGTATTAAATCAATGTCTTTGAAATCAAATTTGCTCAAATCTTTAAAACACAGATTCAGGTTGTTCTTTTCAATATAAATCCGCAGTTCCTAGTAAAGTAATTAAATTTCATTGTCACTTTTTTCTCTCTCTCTCATTTGGTACTTGAGAAATTCAGGATTATAATAACTTCACCATCTGGTTGAATTTTTATTATAGAATATTAAATGTTTTAGTGCCTGTTTTGTTTTGAATATCTTGTTATATCTTGTATTATATTATAATGTATATATTTTGATACATTTTATTTTTATAAAAAAAAAAAAAATTACATTTATTTGATCAAAAATACAGTAAAATGGTAATATTGTGGAATGTTATTACATACCTAAAATATCTGTTTTCTATTTTTATAAAAAAAAAAAAAATTATTTACGAAATGGCAACGCTGAATTTTCAGCAGCTATTACTATTTATTATCTTAAGATATTGTTATTATTATTATCAATGTTGAAAACCTTTGTGCTGCTTAATAGTTTTGTGAAAACCTTAGAAATGTTGTTACTGTCACTTTTGACCAGTTTAATGCATCTTTTCTGAATAAAAATATTCACATGACATTTACAATACAGCTCAAATGATTGACTCAAACAACCTGGGAGCAGAACTGAGAGACCATGAGCAAAGATGGCTGAGCATTGCTGAGCAAGTGCCATTGAGATGGGGAAAAAATGGGAAAGCTGACGGACCTCTTTCTACTGGTGTTATAGACCTACTTGATCTAAACAAGTTACTTTTCCAAGTTATTTAGTGGTCTTTAGTTTCCCTCAGTATTTACAGCCTGTATAACCTTTAATGCAGCTGTACAAGTGTTTTCATTTCGTATTATCCACAGGAGACTTCACTAGGCATTGCAGGCTATGTATTCGGCAATGTCACATTATCCTGTGCAGCTCTCCATCGCAACAGTCAGCAGGGGAATTGTATTGGATGTTTTGGGCAGGTATCTGGAGCAGGTGTGCTTTACTGAGGGTGTCTGCCACCGCCGCCGCTGTTACTATACTGTCTTTTTTTCCTCCTTTGGCACAGGAAGCTCAGTTTCTGTTCTGTCAGTTGTGTTCTGTTCCCCACAGGCCTGTTTGAAAGATAATCATTCAGATTTAAAGGATTATAGATGCTTAGAGTCCTGACCTGACTCAGTCTCCCTTTATTTAGCAATACCCTTTTCATTTCAAATCCTCTCTGTCTCTCTCTCCCTCATATCTCACAGCCAAGCGCGGTTCTCGGACTGAGCAATTTCGAATTGATTTTCCATTGCTTACCTTAATATCATTAAAGATGAGTCTCATTTTCTCTCAGCAGAGCAAATACACCCACAGAGACCCACACGGAGGCTCACATTAACACCGCCGTCTGTGACAGAGTTTCATAGTAATTCTCCCTCCACTCACCCTTAATATAATTGTGTCTCTAATTCACAGTACGGTTTCATTTAAAAATGTTTTCACTTTTGTAACCATTAACTCACTCTCACATTTCGGGTCTTTCTTTTGTTGTGTTCGTCTCGACTCAATGCTCACCGTTAGGGGAAACATCACGCCACTGGCTCACATATTTTGGTTGCATTTTGCAAAGCTTTCTGGGTTTTGGCTGTGAGAAGAGTGTAATCCACCACCTCAAACGCCGCCTGCATAATTTAATGTTTTGTCTGTATGACAACAGTACTAAAATTAGGCTTATGACAGGAAGAATACATTATAGAGCAGTTTGGGAAGAGAGCAGCCAGGTTGGAGAAGAGCCTGGGGAATGCTTTAGAAACTCTCTATAGGAAGATGTGCAGTATTCTTTAATAATTCCTGTAATCCTGCTTTCTGACCCATACCATCTATTTCTACCTGGTCGTTCTTGCAGAATCACAAGGGCTCAGTAAGTTCATTAAGGTTTTGTGATAAATACCCTACAGAATTCTACACAAACCAAGCCCTGTTGGTCTTATGCAATATTGGAATTAGAAGAAAACGAGCGTTAGAGTGTTGCGGTAAAAGCAAGGCTGTTTATTTGGAGCACCAACCCTCTGAGGGAATATGGCTTAACTGGCTTTTAATTTTAGTGTGTGCTATTTGTTTAACTCCATTTATAGCTACTTTGAAACTTTTCATGTGGTAAGCTTCTCATAGCTTAAAGTTCTATTACAACTACATTTAAAGGCCGGGACACACCAACCCGAAGTTAAAGAACTAGCAGCGACGAAAGCCGACGGTGTTGTCGCCTCTCATCAGGCCACGTCTGGGCCACGTCTGGGCCAAAAAGCTGCACTTGAACACACCGAGAGAACTGTCAGCTAGCATGCGCGTTCTGCGCCTGCGTGTAAATGAGACAACTGTCTATTTCTGCAGATACACAACACGCAAACTTATGTTAATATTAAAATATTCGCCCAGGAACACGCTGTTATTCTCGTGCACTGACTCATTCACTACATGTTGAATTGGCCCAAAAAACTCCAATGGTGCCTGACTAGAGCCACTGGTGCGGAACACACCGAAAAGTCGGACAATGCTCAAAATCAGCCAGAAGTTGCCCGGCAGCCGATCGTCGGCTTGGTGTGTCCCGGGCTTAAGAATGTGATGACGAACCTGGATGATGACGTCATCACTAGAGTGCCAGCCTATTGCATGTTGACGGTGTATATGTGTTAATGGACAATACCAACAACTTGTTCAACTTGCAAGTGTTATGTAAGTTCTGCTGCTGTTTACTCTTATATGATAGTTAAGTAAGGGTAGTAGAGCTATTGTCTGTTTTAAATTATTTCTCTATGGGGTCATTTGGCATAGCCTACTATAGCAAATGTTAGATCTTACCTGTCTGATCCAGTTTTGGGGGTGGGCTCTGGTAGTGCTCGTAGCCGGAACATACCATTTTTTTAAATAGAGAGAGATATGTGTGCTATGATGTTGAATGTTTTATTTTGTGTTTGTACGCTGTGCTTGTTTGTATTATGATGATTATTTAAGTAGGGAATTCGTTTTTTGAATAAGTATTTATAGTATTTAGGTGACCATGTTATGCTGTGGAATTCCATGATGAGTGTTATGGGGATAGGTTCCAGCCTGTAACAATGGTTTGTTCCGCTAGTGTTTGGCGGGAAACTGGTCAATTTAAGCCATTGTATGTGTATGTTTTGGAGAAAGGGGGATTGTGAACTGTATTCGATGCAAGCTTTCTGAATATGTTAGTCTGAGGTGAGACATACAGTTTATTATGGTAGATGTGCCACTAGGCATTGTTTAGTGCCAAGTTTTGCTGCTTATTTAATAAAACCAGTTCACTTAAGTTAATGACTGACCAATATTGAGTAGCCCACATCTTGGATAAGATTCCTACATACAGTTTCGCACATGCAGCACACATTACAGACATGCATAAACGCAAATATGTTACATGTCTAAAGTAGCCTATATAGAAAGAATAAACCAGTCTTATAAACGTATAAATTTCGCTTAACTTAAAATATAATTTGCATGCACAATAAACTACAGTAAAATGTATTTAAATCTCGACAGAAAGGTTTTTGCAGGTTTTAATAAAATGTTATTTAATAACAGTAGTCATAATAAGCATATTTCCAGTAGCCTACGTGCCTCAGACTTGCATCGCCAACTCAATCATCAGAATCCTCGGTAATCCTCGGCAAACTTCGACAGATGTTTAAACCGGCTCATTCGGTTCTTTTTTGAGTCGGACGTGCTACTTCCGCTTTTTTTGCGTCTTGCGTCATCAACCCGGAACTAAAGTTCGATTCAGTTCGATTAATGAACCGACTCAACCGGTTACTTGCTGAGAACCAGCTCAAAAAAACGATTCGTTCAAGAACCGAAGTCAATGGGGTCCATCAACTGTTTGGTTACTGACATTCTTCAAAATGTCTTCTTTTGTGTTCTGCAAAAGAAAGAAATTCATACAGGTTTGACAGAATTTTCATTTTTGGGTGAACTATCACTTTAATTAAGTGGCATTATGAAAACTACACAGATACTTAATACACACACAAAGAAAATATGTCAAATTCTATCAATGAGTCAAAAATGGGGAAGAACGACAGTATTTAACCATATATTTTGTTGCACAAAAAGATCTAAAATGCCTTACAGGGACTTGTGCACAGAGCCTTGATTTGGTGAATCATGCGAGAGAGAATTCAGTTCACCGTGCAAACAATGTTATATAAAACATTTTAACAGGTTACATTGCTGCTCTTTGGGAAAAGTGGCTCGTTACTGGAAATGCTACATTGTTTGGAAACAGCTGAGTTGCTGCAAAATGCAGTTAAGTTTGTAACAACACTATCTTTAGTTAGTACTGATTTACACAGCTTACACACTAAATTTGGATCAAGTCTTTTTGTGGTTCTCAATCCTTCCCTTTTCTTTTCCGTGCAGGGCTGAAGATCCGTGAAGTGATGATAAATGTATCCAGACAGCAGGTGGAGGACTTCCATGGACCGGAGGACTACTGGTGTCTATGTGTGGCCTGGAGTCATCTGGGCACCTCCAAGAGTCGCAAAGCCACTGTCCGCATTGCATGTCAGTCTAATCATAGTCTGTTTTTTTTGTTTTTTTTTTCTTAAATCAGTTTTCACTTTGAATTATTGGATATGGTATTTATATGACATTTATGTTTCACAGCACCAAATGGAATTCCACAAACATTTGCTAATGCTAAAATTATCAGATAGTACCAGTGTTATTTTTTGTATCATTTATATACTATTATAATATTTATTCATATTTTGAATGAGCTTTTATGTTTCATTTTAGTCATTTTATATGATTGTCAGTTTTTAAAGGGGTCATAACATATTAATTTTAATAGGTTCAGATTCACTTATAATTTAAATAAAGTTTTTTGCACAAAAAAACAAAGCAAAAACAAATATACAGTATATGCAGAAAAACGTTTTCAGCCTTTATTCCCTCAACCTCCATTAAGCAACTGAATGCCAGTGGGCGGGGCCTATGATTAGTTGATCAATAACTATTCGTCGATGTCTTGCTCTGGAGGCAGTCATATGCAAATATACACTCACCTAAAGGATCATTAGGAACACCATACTAATACTGTGTTTGACCCCCTTTCGCCTTTAGAACTGCCTTAATTCTACGTGGCATTTATTAAACAAGGTGCTGAAAGCATTCTTTAGAAATGTTGGCCCATATTGATAGGATAGCATCTTGCAGTTGATGGAGATTTGTGGGATGCACATCCAGGGCACGAAGCTCCCGTTCCACCACATCCCAAAGATGCTCTATTGGGTTGAGATCTGGTGACTGTGGGGGCCATTTTAGTACAGTGAACTCATTGTCATGTTCAAGAAACCAATTTGAAATGATTCGAGCTTTGTGACATGGTGCATTATCCTGCTGGAAGTAGCCATCAGAGGATGGGTACATGGTGGTCATAAAGGGATGGACATGGTCAGAAACAATGCTCAGGTAGGCCGTGGCATTTAAACGATGCCCAATTGGCACTAAGGGGCCTAAAGTGTGCCAAGAAAACATCCCCCACACCATTACACCACCACCACCAGCCTGCACAGTGGTAACAAGGCATGATGGATCCATGTTCTCATTCTGTTTACGCCAAATTCTGACTCTACCATCTGAATGTCTCAACAGAAATCGAGACTCATCAGACCAGGCAACATTTTTCCAGTCTTCAACTGTCCAATTTTGGTGAGCTCATGCTAATTGTAGCCTCTTTTTCCTATTTGTAGTGGAGATGAGTGGTACCCGGTGGGGTCTTCTGCTGTTGTAGCCCATCCGCCTCAAGGTTGTGCGTGTTGTGGCTTCACAAATGCTTTGCTGCATACCTCGGTTGTAACGAGTGGTTATTTCAGTCAAAGTTGCTCTTCTATCAGCTTGAATCAGTCGGCCCATTCTCCTCTGACCTCTAGCATCAACAAGGCATTTTCGCCCACAGGACTGCTGCATACTGGATGTTTTTCCCTTTTCACACCATTCTTTGTAAACTCTAGAAATGGTTGTGCGTGAAAATCCCAGTAACTGAGCAGATTGTGAAATACTCAGACTGGCCCGTCTGGCACCAACAACCATGCCACGCTCAAAATTGCTTAAATCACCTTTCTTTCCCATTCTGACATTCAGTTTGGAGTTCAGGAGATTGTCTTGACCAGGACCACACCCCTAAATGCATTGAAGCAACTGCCATGTGATTGGTTGATTAGATAATTGCATTAATGAGAAATTGAACAGGTGTTCCTAATAATCCTTTAGGTAAGTGTATTTCTCCGTCTGACATCACAAATACTGCAGTATCAAAACGAGCCATTTTTGGTGCTTGATTAAATAAATGCTTTGTTTATAATGAGGAGAACTTTTTAAGCTATGAAACTTGCGGGATGTTTTAATGGTTCAAAGACATTTTATATGTTAAAAGATTTGTTTTTTTTCATGTCATGACACCTTTAATATGTATATATTAAGGTTATTATACTAACAAGCCCAGACTTAAATGTATGTTTGAACTGTTTTAACGGAAAGCAACTTGCACTTTAAATCTTAAAATATGTCTGTGCCATTGTTTTGTCTCAAGATGCACACCAGTAATGTTTTTCTAAGGCTAGTTTATAAAAGCTACTTAATTGTCCTAATTCAACTAATCCTGGCTTAATCTAAACCTTGTCTGTGAAACCAGGCCTTAGTACTTACATTTATTTTATTTCAGTTGTTTTTTTTTTTCATTATTTTTTTGTTTAAGTTTTTCATCTAATATTTATATTTTAATCATTTTCAGCTTTATTTCAATTACCGACAACATCATTGTTTGATCCCTATATTAGCTCCCTCATGACGGTAGTTGACATGTAAGAGAATCTTACTGTAGAAGACATTTTACTCTAATGGCCACTTACACTAGCGCCCCCTAGTGAAGCTAGAAGTATTTGCATTCTCATTCATGTGCTGGATGGAGTGTTACATACCTTACTTTTAGTTGTACATTAAACTGGGAGAAAAATGTTAACATTGAATACACACATTACATTTAAATGTGTCATTTCGAACTGTAAAAAACAACAAAAAAACACAGATTTACTTAATTTAGCTAGTAATGCAGCAGCTACATGCTACCGATGTTCTTTATGTTTCCATATATAGACCTGAGGAAGAATTTCGAACAGGAGCCACAGGGGTTAGAGGTGCCAATCAACGGCATGATTGTCCTACACTGCCGCCCACCCGAGGGAGTGCCTGCTGCTGAGGTGAGTGGGTCACAGCGCCCCCTAACCGTCTGGATGTGTGATTGTTTATTCTATGGAACAGATTTAAAAAAAAAACAAATCAATCAGTCAGTGTTGATATTCAGTGCTCTGTTTGTGTTTTCATGCCTTATAGGCATTTGATGAGTATGCTTTCCCACATATTAGGGATGAGTGGGGTTGTATTTATGAGAGAGTACCGATGTGTGCATTATCATTATCGTAGTCAGGGTTCTGGAATGATGATTGCATTGGCATGCTCAGCACAGGCTCTACTTTGCATTTACATGTGTTTGTTAATCTTTCGGGGTATTTTATTTTAACACCTTCTCATTGCCAGAGGTGGAAAGAGTAATAAAATATTCTACTCAAGTAAAAGTACTATTACTTCAATGAAATTTTGCTTAAGTACAAGTAAAATTACCAGTCTAAAAATCTGCTCAAGTAAAAGTAAAAAGTAGTTTATTTAAAATTTACTCCGAGTAAAAGTTACTGAGTTCCTTATTTTAACAGCGGGGGTGGGGATTCTCCTGTGCAGGATTGTAATAGAATGAGATTTTCACAGCATCACGGTATTAAACAATTATTTAATAAATAAACTGTATTGTTAAACTATGGTTATTATTATCATCCGTTAAAATGGCCAGTAAATGAATGAAAACATGTTTTTTTGGTTAAACAAATGCTTTATTATAACAAACTTGAAACCATTTGTTTGTTTTGTTTATTAAAATTTCAATAAAACATGTCTAATCAACGAAATTCGTTAAATGATTATGAATTAGATTAACAACTTATTTTTATCATTAATTTATTGAAATGTTTAAGAAAATATATTTTTTATTTTTATTTAATACAAATATATTATCAAAAACGGTGGTAATTAAATGTGTAACAAAGTTTTATCCTTTAATTTTTTTGCAAAGTGCTGAAAAACAGATATTTACTAAATTAAACCATGGATTCAAAATAAATATTCTTAATTAATGTTTAAATTATATATTATTATTATTTTTGTTATTATTATTTTGACAAGTACATTCTAATAATTTCTTCTAGTTAAACAAAACTTTTATTTTGACGGGATGTAGTAAAGGCCTGTTTCAGAATGTATTTGACATTTTATTTTAATTCAAATAAAATGATGAAAATGCTCATTAGGGGTTCTCTCAGATCAACTCTGGAAATGTTCATGTGTTCAAATATTGTGTGTCCAAATATTGTTTTTTTAAAACGTTAAAAACACCATGAAACATCACACGAACTTGAGTATGTAGTAGACGAAACGGCACTGCTCATTCACACAGAGACAGAACAAGCAGATAATTCGGTTTCAGCTGGGTCTGCATCACTGACATCTGTCTTGTCCGTCTCCATCTTTTTGTGATTTTTGCGCGTTTGTTCTCCTGCCCTTCATTTCAATGCAGTAGTTTCCGGAGTGCGATTTTCCCCTCTTTGTATTATTTATTTATTTATTTTTACTCAGTAACGGATATGGTTTAAAATGTAGCAAAGTACAATACTTCAAACAAAACATACTTAAACTGTTATTTCAAAAATGCTTTAGTAAAAGTGTCTCGGGCCGAGTACCAAAACATACTTGTAGCCAATCAGCAGTAAGGGGTGTGTCTACTAATGATGGGGAGACGAGATCGCTCAGTGCACATCATTATTCAAAAGATACGACACACAGGACGGACATTAGCCGAGCGATGACAGATAAAAAACAAATGTGGAAAATATCTATGGAACAAAAAAAGGCTTACAATCAGGCAAGAAGTATCAGCTTTCCAGCGCTGGAGAGAACTCAAGGAGCGCTAAGGCCTGCAATCGGATGCTAGGTTGCTTTATTTCTTCTCGATAGGCGAATAACATTGATTTTGTTTTATTTCACAGAACTAATATATGCTGGCTTTTGCTTGAATATGCTTGTGTGTCATGTTCACTTGTTTGTCCATTTGCGATCGTATTGTCGTTCACTTCAGCGATGATAAAGACCAATTCATTTCACCCGCGGGGGGGCTGCATATGGAAGAACTCTGGGGTAACCAGCCGAAGATGGATTTTTAAACCCCAGGAGTGGCAAGGCTTGCCAAGGGAAAGACACCTGTTTAGAGATGCTTACAGTGGAAATACATGTGGGGGTTGCCCAACGGGGGAACCATGCACATGGCGGCACCTAGCCTAACATGAGGGCTGACCATCCGGGCATGCACTCTGGTGTCGGCATCAACAGTGCTGGAGGAACTTAGGGCTTCAGGAAAGCTCACCTGAGGAATATAGCACATATCCAGTCCATGGAGTGGAATGGCGAGCAAGCGAAGACACCTGAGAAAGGAGGTCCTTCCTCAGAGGAATCGACAAGGGAGGGGCTGTCGCAAGGAGCACAAGTTCGGAGAACAAGGTCCGGCCGTGCCAATATGGGGCGACCAAAAAGACGAGTTGCGACACACGGCGGGAGCGTAGACCACCCTGTCGGTTGATGTACGCTACTGTGGCCGTGTTGTCTGACCGGACTAGCACGTGTTGACCCCTTAGTAACGCTTGGAAGCGGTGCAGGGCGACCCATACTGCCCGCAACTCGAGGCAATTGACATGCAGGAGGTGCTGGGGTCCTGTTCAGGAGCCACAGCAGCATGTCCATTGCACATGGCACCCCAGCCCGTGGGCAGAGGCATCTTTTGATACAATAAAAAATGCCTGGAAACTCGTTCTAAGGGAACTCCGGCCCATAGAAACTGAGGTTCGACCACGGGGTCACTGGGACCTGGAGCGTGCCTGTCTGCCATGCCCATCTCGGGACTCGATCGCGAGGCCAGTGCTGAAGCGGTCTCATATGAAGCAGTCCGAGCGGCGTTACCGCAGCTACGGATGCCATATGCCCCAGGAGCCTCTGAATGACTTCAGTGGAACCGCATTCTTGCCCTCGAATTGACGAAGGCAAGTCAGCATTGACTGTGCACACTCGCACTGCGCATACATGGCGACCAAGTCGATAAAAAAGAGATCCTCTACTCAGGGGAGAGTTTACTCTTTTCCCAGATGACCTGAAGGCCCAAGCACGCGAGGTGCCGAAGCACCAAGTCGGTGGCAGCACACAGCTAATCCCTGAGCCCTGGGTCGGCTCTACCCTCGTGCATGTGCAAAGAGGCGGCAGCCTGCCCCGCAGCTCTTTAGGACTTCGCCACCGAAGTAGACGAGAGCCTACAGGCTTTGGAGGGGTGTTTAGGAACGCCACGCCACGTCGAAGCACTCTGCGGACACAGTTGCATCGCAACAGAGCGTTCAACGAGAGGGACACCAGTATACCCTTTGGCCACGGCCCCATCGAGAACAGAGAAGGCGGAGGCAGGAAATGTGAGATCGCTGGAACGCGCCGTCACACCAACACAGACTGGAGAGTCGCTCATCTCAAAGAACTGACTTTACTCAGTATCAGGCTTGAGAAGTGAAGAGATTCTCTTGGCTCCGAAGCAGAAACATAATGCAACATTACCAGCGTACTTTCTTATATACCCACGAGGTAGGGCAGAGTTACGCTATGCAAATTCCGCAGGCCCATGGCATTGCATCGCCAATTGGGCGTTTTCTAAGATCTCGAAGATAATACGCTTCTAAGCGAAAAAATTTATAAATAATAATAGTAATAAGTTGAACAATCAATAAACATTTAGAATTCTAGGAATTCTAGGGGGGGGGGGTGAGCGCATCACTGATTGGTCGACTCCTCCCTCTTTTTCTGACAGGCATCAATGTATCTTGCTGCTAGTAGAATACAATCTCTTTTTTCATCTAATAAATGTTGAAGTTGTGTTTTATTGTTTAATTTTATGAAGTCAGGCCAAAGTATTTCGAATTTTGGATAAAATGTGTTGCTGATTTGCTAGTTAGGGCAGCTGGTGAGGAAGTGTGTCTCTGTCTCCACTTCTCCAGCGGTACAGTATGGGCAGATGCGGCTCTCTCTGGGCAGCCAGTTCTGTCTGTATCTGCCCGTCTCTACGGTCAGTGTGTGATTGCTCAGTCTGTACCTCGTCATTCTTCTTCTGAACTCACAGTCTTTCACTGTGCTCAGGTATTCTGCTGTTGTGTAGTCTCTGTTTAGGGCCAAATAACATTCCAGTTTACTTTGTTTTTGTGTTGTTTCAGTCCAATAGGTCATGTAATTTTCTCTTTGTGTTTTTATAATTTGGTTGGGCCGGATTGTGTGGATGAGGGTGTCAGTGTCCTTAGGCTGTCTAGTCATGTTATTTTGTTTTTGCAGCTTCAGGATCAGCTGAATCAGGGGACTCTTCTCAGTGTTCACTTCATGGTTTTTAAGGGCTTTAAAATAATAAGAGTTGGGGTCACTCATTTTTAGATGTTTCCAAAATTTCATGGGTCGTTTCTCAATGTGGATTAGTAGAGGGTATTGGCCTAATTCTGCCCTGCATGCGTTGTTCGGCATGTTCCTCTGTACTCTCAGGATACTCTTACAAAACTCAGCATGCAGGGTTTCTATTGGGTTTTTGTCCCATTTCTCAAATACGTGATTTAGGAGAGTACCCCACACTTGACTGCCATATAGTGCAATAGGTTCTATGACTGATTGGAATATTTTGAGCCAGATTCTGATTGGTATTTCAAATTGGATTGATTTTTTGATGGCATAGAAAGCCCTTCTTGCTTTCTCTTTCAGGTCATTCACGGCCAAGTTGAAGTTTCTGTTTGCATTGAATTTTAACCCGAGGTATGTGTAGTTGGTGGCATGATCAATTTTGTGTCCCTGATATTATGGGTCTTTTCTGAAATGTTAATACTGATTTTAGCCGTGTTAATGGTCAGGGCCCAGGTCTGACAGAACTGATGCAGGACGTCCAGGTTCTGCTGTAGACCCTCTTCTGTTGGAGACAGCAGCACCAGATCATCTGCATACAGGAGGAACTTTATAGAGGAGTCATGTAGTGTGAGGCCAGGAGCTGCTGATTGGTCTAGGAGTTTTGCCAATTCATTCATGTAAATATTGAAGAGGGTCGGTGATAGTGGGCAGCCCTGTCTCACACCCCGCCCTTGAGTGAAGAACGCAGTTTGTTTTTTTCCAATTTTAATTGAGCATTGATTGTTTGAGTACATTGTTTTAATTATGTAGAATGTTTTGCCCCCGATACCTGATTCTAGAAGAAAGACCTTCATGCCAAATTGAATCAAAGGTCTTCAGGAAAAATACAAAGCAAGCAAAAATGTTGTTTTGGTTAATGTGTTTGTCGATCAGGGTATGCAGGGTGAAGATGTGGTCTGATGTTCTGTAATTTGGTAAGAATCCAATCTGACTTTTGCTCAGGACATTGTGCTCTGTAAGGAAGTGAACGAGTCTTGTGTTGATGATGTTGCATCTTCCCCAGGTTGCTGCTCACACAGATGCCTCTGTAATTGTTCGGGTCTGATTTGTCTCCACTCTTGAATATGGGCGTTATTAGTCCTCTATTCCAGGTGTCAGGGAAATTACCAACACTCAGAACCAAGTTGAACAGTTTTAGTAAGGCCAATCTGAATTTGTGCTCTGTGTTCTTCAGCATTTCATTGAGGATGCCGCTTGATTTTTTAATTTTTAGAGCCTGGATTTTATCAATAAGTCCATTTTCTGTGATGGGGTAGTCTAATGGGTTTTAGTATTTTCCAATTGTATGTTCCATATTGATAATTTTTTCATAAATTTGGGTTTGTTCTGGGTTAACTTTTAGTTCGCTATAAAGTTGTTCAAAGTGATTTTTCCAGGTGTCTCATTGTTTTACAATCTAAATCAAACCATTTTTCATTCTCCTCTATGGATTTTCTTAGAGGATTTGAGATTAGATAAAGTTGCCAAATAATCAATGTTTTGTGCCCATGTGGATGTATGTTAGCATTTTCTGTCCTTTTTAGATACACAGTAATTTGGCTGTGATCTGACAGGGGTGTTAGTGGTTTGACCGTGTATGCTCTGAAAGAGAATAGATCTAAATCTGTGATCATGTAGTCAACTGTTGAGCAACCATGAAATTAACTGTAGGTGTATCTCCCCAGAGAATCCCCTCTCACCCTGCCGTTGACGAGGTACAGACAGAGGCTTCAACAGAGCTCAAGTAGAAGTTTCCCGTTTTTATTTACTTGGGCATCAGAATTATATCTTGGGAAATTTACAATGTTTTGTGGGAAGTTCTGTCCAAAAATATAGTTATTTCCATTATCTATAGTGTAGTCAGGAAGGGATCCCGTTCTGGCATTTAGATCCCCACAGATCTAGGGCCTGGAAGTGGTTAATTTGACTCTGGAAAGATGTCCTCATTATAATATGGAGATTCAGAGGGAGGAATATAGAGAGCACATAAGAATACATCTTTTGTTGTTTGGATAAGGTGCTTGTTGATTTTGAGCCAGATGTGTGATTCTTCTTTTTTAACTGTTTGTATGTATTCATCAATTTCTTGTTTGTGCCAGATTATAATGCCCCCTGAATCTCTCCCATGTGTGATGCTTTCGTACTTTCTAGAGGATAGAGATGTTTCACAGTATCCTGAGGGACAAAGAGTGACTTTGTCAGTTCTGCGCCAAGTTTCCTGTAGTATAATTATGTCCATGTTTGATATGTTTTTTTTTTTAATCTGAAGTTTGGGGTTTGTTACCAAAACTGGATGAATGAATACCCTGTATGTTCCACATTGTAATAATTAATGATCTCATTTGGTCAATAAGTTTAACAATTCTACAATCTTAATAGAGCTCTACAGTAATACAAACCTAAGTCTAACATAGTATCAGAATATATATGAGTGAAGTGATTGATTTTAAAAACAAAATTTTTTTTTACTCACAACTACTGTTCCAGCCGTGTGCATATAAATTTGAGAAGGTCCTTAATCTCTGCTAGGCTGGTGTGGCTCTGTCCTTTCAGGGCTGCAGCATAACTCCGCTGCTCGTGTTGCTCAGGCCGGTGGGGGTGTGGATGTGGACCAGGCCACTGTTCCGCTGAGATGCTGTTGTTCCTCACTGGAGCTGCTCTGAGTCTTCTGGGGTTGTGGTGCCTGGAGATAGGGTCCTGTGGCACAGGGTGATGCTGCTGTGGTGTAAGCTGATGGTGGTAGAGAACAGGGTGTGTAGGTCCAGGCCACGGGCAGTGGGGTCCAGGATGCAGGTGCAGGGGGGCAGGATGTGGGTGGCGAGGTCCAAGGCGGGGGGATGGAGGTACAGTGAGTTGGTGATAGGGTGCAGATCTCTGGGTAGGGGCTGTAGTGTAGGGCTCAGCTGAGTGTGGAGAGATAATGTTCTGTGGTGCTGCTTGAAGAAAGCTGCCAGGGGTTCGGCCCAGGGCCACGTCTTTAAGGGTTTTAGCAAATTCATTGACATAGTCTTTATGGAGGTGGACGTGGTCGTGGAGGTGGTGGACGTCCAGTGTAGGATGATGTGCCAGGTGAACATTTGGCATTCCAGCACATCTACGTGAGATGTCCATGTTTGCTCTTTGTATGGTACAATGATGGAAGTCTGATCTGGGTAGGATGGTGGAGATAACTACTTTAACTACTACCATTCGTCAGTCACTGACGTAACTCAGAGTGACTGAACGAAAGGGAACTGTGTTTGTGTTTTTGGGATGGAAGGGATGACTTTTTCATTGAACATTCGACCTGACTTACCATAGTAACACGCATTACTTTCACTTATTGATGATATCATACAGTCAGCCGGCTGGCACAGCAGATTCCGCATAGTCGTTGCCTGCGTTGCATACGAATGCAGGGCGGAGCTATCAAAATAGAGGCGAGACCCTTTTGGGGTAGGGGCGTGTTTGTTTTGGTGGTTTGAAATATCAACATCGGTTACCAGAAAGCACTTGCCCCACCTTTAAGTACAAGTAAAATTAAAGATTTTTAAACTACTTAAAAAAGTAGAAGTACACAGAAAAACTACTCGTGTTAATTACAGTAACACGAGTAAATGTAATTCGTTACTTTCCACCTCTGCTCATTGCATTAACTTGGAGGATGTTTTGTGTCTGTTTTAAGAATCTTTCTGTGTTTTTTTCTTATATATGTCCTGAATAATGTGTGCTTTTCGGAGCAAAACTGCCCCCATGCTGCTCAGTTCCAGCAAGAGATAAAAGATTTAGCCCAAATGGACAATTTGTGTTACTCCAGGCCCCTCGTCTTTCACTCGCTGGGTCACTCGCAAGGCCTTTTCTTTTATATGCATGAATGTACAGAGAAGAACACAGGCTTTGAATAATGCAGACAATTATGCAGACCGTTCTATCGTTCTATCTATCATTCTATCTATCGTTCAGTCATTCTATCGTTTCATCTATTTAATCTTCTAGTTAAAAAATATACATCTATCTATCTATTGTTCTATCATTCTATCTATCATTCAATCATTCTATCTATTGTTCTATCTATCGTATTTATCGTTCTATCGTTCCATCTATCTAATCTTCTAGTTAAAAAATATCTATCTATCTATCTATCTATCTATCTATCTATCTATATATACCTGTATACCTTATTTCATATTCAGTAATTTATTTGGAATTCAAAAGGCATTATCAGTTTAATTCTAAATGGTACACAGCCCTGGTGTGAACAATAATCTCTGTTGTTGTCATAACTTTGGAATCTGCATTCTAGTTTCAAAAAGAAAGTTAAAGTTATACAGAATTCTGTGAGCGTCAAAGAAATGTTCTAAGAAACCACTCTCAGGTTCATCTCAGTGACTTCAAGTGTATAATATTGAACCTCCTACAGAGTTTTGTGACAAGCTTAGGAGGATATACATGTGCTTAGTGGAAATCAAACTGGCAATTGCTTCTCTCAAACCCAGTGTCATATTATTATCATATCACCCCCACATTCTTGTGAGATGTTAAGTGATACCGCTGCGTCTGCCTCTCTGAGGCTGCTGACAGATTTCTTGTTTTTGTTTTTTGCTGTTGTTTTTTTATGTTGCTCTGTATTCTTTGTAGTAGTTTCAGCAGAAGCAATACTTAAACTAAGCCACCATGAGCGCATTTCAACATCAGCCTTTTAAAAAAAGCAAAAAACATATCAACTCATGCCATCTGTCATGTTGGAAACCTATCCAAAATGGCTGCTGTCTGTGATCTGGAGGGAAGCAGTCGTGCACCATCACTACAGCTAATCAATAGTTACTAGAGCCAACATGGCGCTGCTGCTGAAAGGATAGTCAGGCTTAGGCAATGTTTGAGACAGAGCCAAGATCCGGGTCCAGAGGTCTCTATGCCAGAAGGGTTTGTCGCTGGAGATTACAGGTTGGCAGCCGAACGCTCCCTCTGTAATCATTGCTGCTCAAAGTCTAAAGGTCAAGCCGGAGAACTCTACCACCGGTAGACATATGAGCCAAGATGGCTCCCCTGTTGGCTGGCTGATACCATCTTTGGACGGGACACAAGTCTGGCTGACACTGGAAATTGATCATGGGCTCGGTTGGCAGGTCGTGGCAGACACGCAACCTCTTCTCACGGGTTAATTATATTGCTCTTGATTCTGGCAGTGAAATGTGAAAACTTTATTAAATCGCTTGTATCACTAGTTTTTTTCTTTTTTTCTAAAGACATTTGCGAAAGGTCACAGGCTCATAACAATTTTGTCATTGTTTATTCTGGCATATGTCATCCTTGTCCTTTGTTTGTTTCCCGCTTGAATGGAAACCTGTTTAGGAATTATCATTTCCCTGGAGCTATAAGATCATCCCTGTTGAATAATGAACGTAACATAATTAAAACAATTACACCAACAAGGAAATGAAAGTGTGATATTAACTGTCAAAGTAAAGTTCATACAGATTACTCACAGTTAAAATGGGAGAAAAAAGGCTCTCAATAACTTTGAGAGACCAGACCGATCATTAAGCTCATATTAACTTCACAATCCTCATCCAGCGACGCAATTAATCATTCAGTCTGATGAAGCAAAGTCATTTAAAGTGCTTAAAATGTAATTATTCAGCAATAAACGCGGCACTGCCCGTGCTGTCAAGAGCAGGATGAGGAAGAAGGACACGTCCAGCCCGTTCTACCCTCGCATCCGAAATAGCGCAGTTGGATTTGGAAAGTTCATTTCTTTAATGCGATTCTGTGAAAGTCACCATAGCGTCCGTAAGGGGCTGCAGACTTGATTGAAGCAAAGTGATGCAAAGGGACATTAATGAAACTGGAACTTAATTGAGTAGGATGGAACAAACTCGGACGAGACCTCCTTTTGTAATTGCCTTCTTGTCACTTTCACTTTTCGTCTAAATGAATGTAAATCTAGAGGGTGATTTTTGCCCAGAATGACGATGTTATGAGGTGTTGTACCCGTTTCAGGGCTAATTGGATTGACCTGTAAGGGACGTGCCATATTCAGTGTTGAGAATGAGTCTGTTTTTGGATGTAGCCACCCGGAAAGTTTGTTCATGTTGTTGGCGTCTAGAACGTGTCAACATAACAATATGAGTAACTGCAGTTGTCACCAATGTTATAAAAAAATGTAGTCAATATCATCATGTTCATTATTTTTAGCCAGTATTTTTTAAATAATTTTAGCCAACAAATCCAAAATTTAATGCTTTAAACATGTATCAAACATGTAAATGACTGTACAGTATATGTTTTCTGATGTTTTAGAAGTTGTGTGAGTTTGCCATTCTTTAGAGAGTGCAATTAATTTTAAGTTTTTTACAGTTTGAACTATTGCATTACATGTAGCATGTTATTAAAAATAGTTAAACTAATATATATTAGTTGAATATATATATATTCTGTCACCATAAACTCAGAAAATATTTTGAAGAATATTTTTGACCATATAATGTACTCAAACGATTGGTAATGGGGTCCAAAACAACACTGAACATCATTGACTTTAATATATTATTTGTTTTACAAAAGGAATACTTTCTGTCAAAGGTTTCTGACTAACCTTTTTTAGTTCACTTTACTTAATGTCCAACCATTTTTTTAAATTAATTGTAAAAATCTAGTAATCTGTACAGTTCACATACTATGCCTTTGTTACTCAGAAAAAACACAGTTATTTGTGGTTTCAAAGACAATAAATATGTTGCTTTTAAAAGATGGCATAACTTCTCACAAAATCACTAACTAATCTACATTTCATGTTGAATTATGGCCTATTATAATTGTATTGCTAACACCTATATCATAAACACCATACTATTGTGAAACATAAAACATTTAAGGGGGTTTATCCTCCTTTAGTTGTGCCAATATCTTACAGTCAACCTTGCTTGAGTCACACACAGACGTCAACATTCAGCATGCAAAACACAACAACCATTAAATTCATTACAAAAAAATATTTGCTGTATTTATTGAGCTAATACTGACACAAGACGACAAATAAAATTGTCAAATAAAGCCAAAACAATAGTAAAACAAAGCAATTGCTTAAATTATTCATGTTTAAATGCACTCTGGGAGTACAGTGTTACTAAATATTAAGTCAGTAAAGCTCATTAGCCAAGTTATGAAAATTTCAATATATTGATAAACTTTACTAGATTTTTCTGAGGCAATAAGTTTGCAAGATATTTTCAGGTAAAGTTAACAAAAATAAATTTACAGTGTTTTAACAACATGAGGGTAAGTAAATGATGACCTAATTTTTGTTTTGGGGTGAACTATCCCTTTAAAATATGAAAGTCCCTTAAAAATATGAATTATTACCTAAAATGATGATCCTCTAAACAAGGAGTGAAATAATCATAAACCATTTTAACATTTGTTAAGGCTGTCGGCCTCGCCCTGCTTGCCACATACCCCCATCGCCCCTCGCAGGCCGGGGGGGGGTACTTTTGAGACTGCGCACAACTCCCGTCACGGCGGCTGCAGCACCTGGGGGCAAACGAGGTCAAATGAGATGAGAGAAAAGGAGACGGATGAAGGAGGAGAGACAGAGACGAGATAGGGGAGAGAGACTGTTCAAACAGTCTTGGTCCGTTTCCGGACACACTGCTGCTCGGTCCTCAACCTGCTGAGAGGCCCTCACTCGCAGTGCCACGCGATGGTACTGGACGCTCCTTGATGGACGGTTCGATACTCCTCCACCTCCTTGTGGATGACGATGGCTCCTCTGTTACGGGTGCCCTCCATCATGGTGGACGGCAGCAGGTCTGGCCTCCGGCGAATGGCAGCAACTCCTCCGTCCCCTCACGGATGGCAGCCACCCCACCTCGACCCAGGAGCACGGCAGCGATCTCCGTCCCACCTGTTGTTCAATCGCTCCAGCACCACCGCCTCAGGCAGTGCTGCCCGATCTCCTTAGCACCGCGATCCCCCTCGGTAGCGAGGGCTCTCCGACAGCGTGTCCCTCCTTCCTACCAGGTTTCGGCAACAGTGTAGCAAGGTTCTTAGAGGGTCTTAGTTTGTGGGCGTGTCGCTGTGGCCGTCCGTGTTCACAGGGCTTTAATTGGAACAAATGTGCTAATTAAGATAAATTAATTTCCCTGTTCTCTGGCCGGAGGCTTATCACACTCATTTGAATCTGTCCCTCAATGTTCATCTGCTCTCTCATCTCTCCATCTCCCACCAACCCAACACTTCCCCCCCAGAGGCCCAAAGCAGACCCAGAAACAGCCTGCGATTTGAATACAAAACGCACACACTCGTACAGAATGAGAGAGAATTTCCCCCCAACAGACTCTTATAAAGGAGATGGAGGCATTGATAGAGGAAAAGCTTTAGATTAGGTCTCAGATAGGAAAATAATTAGAAAGAAAATGAAAGAGTTTAGATAACAAGTAATACGGATCCTCGTGAGAGGGTGTTTGGAGGTAAAATACAGGCTATTTGTGTGCTTTTGATCTGGTAACACAGGGTTAAATGCACATCATGATAGTCTGTGAGGGAATTTCACGGATAGACAGATATGTCAATTAATATTGATACTCAATAAACCAATAAATGATTGTAGTAGGTTTTATTATATTTCATTGTGCTGATAATTTTGCTCCTGTACACGGATGATCTCCTTCTGATATCTTACAATAGTCTTGATAATTAACTCCACAGTATAATCTTTCCATTCACTAACTCTAGCCTGGTAAACAAAAGGAACAAATCATGCTGTTCCTTCTACAGACATGAACAGTAAAACACATTTATAAATTAATGAAAAGCCCTTTTCCACCTTGTCACCTCGGTTTATATATGGCCTTGGTGTCTTTCAGTTTTTCGCTTGTTTTGAGGTGCTTCAATAACTTAATTTATTAGCTTAAATAGAAAGTTACTCTTTTTACCTGTTGCATTTCAATCACAAGCTATTTTTTTCTCTCTTTTGCAGGCACATTTGGGTTGACATTTATGACATCATTCTTATTGGTCAGTTTACTTATTAAAGGAGTATGAAAACCCCTAATGAACAGCAGTGTTTATTTTTTTACAATGTCTTTCATACATTTAAAAAAAATGTTCATAGATTTTTAATACATTTTATGTATTGATTTAAATGTTATGAAGTAATGAAGTATTAGCTATTTTTAGTAAGTGTAATTAAAGTTTCATGTTTTTGAGGATATTCTTTGGCATACATGCGCATATATTTGTATATTGTTTATATACAATGTTACAAATTACAAAATTGTGTATGTGACCCTGGACCACAAAACCAGTCATAAGTCACACGGATATATTTGTGGCAATAGCCAACAATACATTGTATGGGTCAAAATTATCTATTTTTCTTTTATGTCAAAAATCATTAGGATATTAAGTAAAGATCATGTTCCATGAAGATATTTTGTAAATTTACTACCGTAAATATATCAAAAATGTATTATTATTAGTAATATGCAGTGCTAAGGACTTCATTTGGATAACTTTAAAGGCGATTTTCTCAATATTTCACACCCTCAGATTCCAGATTGTCAAATAGTTGTATCTTGGCCAAATATTGTCCTATCCTAACAAACCATACATCAATGGAAAGTGTATTTATTTCAGCTTCCAGATGATGTATACATCTCAATTTAAAAAAATTGACCCATATGACTGGTTTTGTGGTCCAGGGTCACATATATGCTATGCATTTATTAAAGAATCCTGAAAAGAAATGTATCACGGTTTTCACAAAAATATTAAGCAGCACAACTGTTTTCAGCATTGAAAATAGTAAGAAATTCTTCTTAAGTGTCACAGTTTAAGGAGTCCAAAGACGAAGATGAGTCAAAAGTTTCAATCCGAAGGTATTTAATAAAAGAATAAACTCTATAGCATAATCTAGATACTCTAACACAGCGTAACAGCATGTCTACACACAAAACAATAGCCGACAATTAACTGAGGAAACACAGGAACTTAGGTATACAATAATAATGAACTAAAAGACCAACCGGTGTGATGATCAAATGAAATACCATGGTAACTGATTATAGCAGGAAAAGTGAACAAAGACAACAGGAAATAATGAAAAGCAAACTAAAGTCCATAGAAATTAAACTAAACAAACAAATTACTAAATATATGTAACATTAAGCACCACATTGTTTTTTATCACAGAATAAACCCTGACAGGGTGATCAAGTTCAAACTTTAAGGGATACGGTACAGTCATACCACTTATTACACGGCATTTCGCCACATAAATAATTATTGGGATAAGAGATATTGATTTGAAATTAAACTGTTTTAAAATCTTACCTGTTTGTTGTCTTTACAGTGTACGAAACAATCGTTGCAAAATGGCAGCAGCTGCATTTGTATGAAACAAGATTGTGTCTGCGATACCCTGATGACATACATAAATCATTGTACACAAAATATTGATTTAAGCTTTAATATTTTATTAGCTTACCAAACACAAAACTTCCACGAAGAAAAAACTTTCCTAGCAAGCATATAGCGCAGAATTCAGTTACCCGGATTAGCCTACTGTATGTTATCAGATTTTACCGGTTGTTTTATGGGAATAACATACCGCTGGATGGTTTGATTGATCAATCAAAATAAGGCATTCCACAGAGCCGCTTAAAAAAATTGATTAAAACAGCTGTTTCTTTGATCCTTTTAGATGTTAAATTCCTTTTTTATAGCATTTTTGGGGTCTTTGCGTTCCCTGGTGTACTTTAGTTGCTGAAAGGTCTGAGATGTTTTTAAACTAGAGCGAATAAGCTTTATGGAGTCAAAGAAGCTACATGACTGGATTAGCTTTTGAGGTCCAACCATAAACACAGTAGGGAGGGAAGGAGAGAGAGAGAGAGAGAGAGAGAGAGAGAGAGAGAGAGAGAGAGAGAGAGAGAGAGAGAGAGAGAGAGAGAGAGAGAGAGAGAGAGAGAGAGAGAGAGAGAGAGAGAGAGAGAGAGAGAGAGAGAGAGAGAGAGAGAGAGAGAGAGAGAGAGAGAAGGACAGATGCAGTCACCGCCGTTCTGGGAGCTCTGGACTGGAACGGGGAAAAGAGTGAAATTAAAAGCATATGATGAAAGAGTTCTCTCCGGCCATCACGAAGATGAGAAAGAGAGAGAGAAATCTCTCACTCATGACAATCTGATGGCTGATATATTGATTTTCCTCCCTTCATTATTCTTCTAGGCTTTAGAGAGAGAGAGTCAAGCAATTTTACTCGCCCCACGTGCGTGTTTGCTGCCGTGGCGTTCCAGCGCAGAGGGCAAGAACTTTACACATAAACAGAGATTCCCAAGGGGCGTGCTGTGTTTTTAATCTGCAAACGCACAGTGACATAAATCAACCCGCGTCCCCATGCCCTGACGACTGCCGCCCCTCTGGACTGACTTAGAACTGGTGGCTGTTGCCAAACGATTGCAATTTACACGACCAGCCATGCGAGGAGGGCGCGTCGTCACGCCATTGCTACGTTTGTAAATCCTAATGAATCAGACCGTCAAACATCAGAGCTGAATAAATAACACTAGGCTGGGCTTGACCTTGCAGTCACCTCAAACTGAAATCTTTGGATGAGTTGTGACCTGCGATCCAGCCAAGGTGACAGGGTTAAACGTGACTATGCAGAGCACCTGAGAGAATACACATCTATCTTATTGTGCTGTCAGTCTGTGATGGGTCACTCAGAGGTCATTGTGAAATGCTTGCTGTTGTACTGATACAGCTTGTGTCTTATTTGACAATGTTTCTTCACTTTAATTGGCTGAGCTGATGTGGGGGCGATGTTTGCTTTAGATAGGCTGTCAGGAACGGCCTCATGCTGGTTTGTGAAGTTCAAGAAAAGGTTAGCAAAAAATGGTAACTCAACCTATACAGCCTCCTCGTGAAAATTGTAGATTGTTTCCAAGACAGGGGGATGCGTTTTGCTTGTGGTCTCGCAGTTGCATTGCTTCTCTGGTAGTTTGATTGACAGTAAACTTGTATTAAAGCATCTGGATTTACTCACAAAGGCTGTTTTTAACCTGTCAAATCTGCCTCTTTTTGCAGGTTGAGTGGCTGAAGAATGAAGAGCTGGTGAGTTCTCTTGACGACATCAATATCGACACTCGAGCTGACCACAACTTGATCATCAATGAAGCAAGGCTGTCCGACTCTGGAAATTACACCTGCCTGGCCAGCAACATTGTTGCTAGGAGACGTAGTGCCACGGCAACTGTCATTGTGTTTGGTATGGAAACATATTTTCTTTAGAATATCTTTTTGGTTATTAGTTAAAGGTGGAATAGGTCATTTGGGAAATGTTAACTTTAGCCTGCTAGCATTGAAAGCATACAATCCCACCCTCCCTGCAAATCGCCGTCCAAAGCCACGCTTCCTCCAAAACACATGAACGAGCACAGACCAGAAGTGAGATTACATCATGTGTCATTCACCGGTGAGAAAACGTTACAGTACAGTAAGTAACAGTTCTAATGAACATAAACAACTGTTTGCCTGCCATTCTCGCTCTGTCTTCTGTCTGCACAGCATACGTGAACTATGATGTTGTGTGATGTCTGCGTGAACAGGCTATGCAGTGGTATGCAAACACATGTTGACTGACAGGGATAGGGTTGCCTACTCTCCCGTATTAGTCGGGACGTAATATTGGTCCTAATTAATTTGTCCTGTACATGACTTCCCTTGTCCTGTTTATTGGCTGCTATGCTGATCTAACCACTGACTGATACAACAGCAGCACTGCTGATCACGACACTTGGGTTTGATCACCGACGACAGCTGTAATGGTACAGTCTAGACCATACGAATAACACTCTAAATTGAAAATGTGACAAATCATTGTTTGATTTGCGAACACAGCCGTTGAAGAAGGTTTTAAAAGAAGTAGAAACCTCTGCCGGCTGGTCGCTCCCGCTTCACAGCGAGCGGGACTCGCGTTAACAGTAAATCCCCTTCACTGTCCGTGTTGATTTCGGCAAATCAGATTAGACGAATGCAAACAACGTGATTATTGTTCATGAGTCCAACATCCAGCCACGCAAGAAAACATGCAATCTACCCGAGGGAAGACGTGATCAAAAAGGGAAGTCGCTTTTTAATAGTACTGTAAGTTAATGTTGTTAAATAGAGAAAAACATTTTACATTCAAGTAACTTGTAGCATATTCATAACCTTGGATCTCATTATTGAAACACAAAGTAACTAATAAAGTCTCAAGCACCAACAACAGCCAATACTAATTATCTTCTCTTTAATTGAACAATATGCATTTTCATTTATTCATAGGCACATGGTTGCAACAACATTTAGTTACATTTTTAAGTGGCATTGTTTAAAAAATTCTATTGACTAAAATTTCAAAGACGTTCAAGATGTTGCTTTCAAATTTTATGCCATAAATGTATCTTCCTAACAAAAAAAAAGTGTAAGTGTATCGTTTTGAATAGAGGGTGATGAATTTAATATGCATTTTGTGTAGCTATATAGAAAATGGGTAAAATTCAAATGTGTACAGGGAGCCACATTAAGATACCTATATCTATGTGATTGAAACATATAGGGCCTTTAAAATGAAGATTACAAAAAGAAAAGTTTATTAAGAATGAGAATATAGAAGGATATTGAGATATGTTTAATACTTTTAGAGTTATAGGCACACAAACTTGAAGAATAAAAAAGAATAGTATTTATGGCATTTAGACAGTTATGCAATTGTGTTGATACATTTCTAGTTTCAACATTATTAGTTTTTCAGAAAATGTGCGACCATTGAAAATGTGTACAATTTACCATTTACTCATTTGTTAAGAATAATATATTCTTCTTCATTTATGTGTTTATGTCTGAGAATCTTTTATACACATACTTAACTGCAAACACTTAAATTACATATACCTTTCCAAAAGTTGGCAACCCTTGACAGGGAACACATTAATTTCTGTAATTTCATTCAGATCGAATGCTTTGATTAAACGAACATTTTATGGTCCTACGCCTCTACAGACGATATATATTTATAAAACTACATTTAGACCACTTAACATAGTGATTTCTATCAGGATATGAGGAGACCTTTAACCAGCATAACAAAAAAAATGATATAGAGAAACACCTATTGCACCTTTAAAGTCCCAGTGAACCGGAAGTTGCAACTGATTTTATTTCAGTGCTGTGACGTATTTCCAAGCGAAACAGAATATTGAACAGAGGGCAGGGTTTCACTTCAGCGCTCCTTTCTCTCCATCTCTCGCTCATAGCAGACTAACAGTTGGAGGGGAGTGGTTAAGGATGTTCAAACCCAAGCCGTCAAACTGCCGTCATCAGAAAGGGAACGCCATTCCAGACCGGCAGTTACTTTTCAGATTTTGAATAAAGATTACAACGGCAAACAGTTTTTTTCTGTGTATTAACACGGATGAATTGTTCACCCTAAGACCTGTAATGTGTGCTAACAAAGTAAATAAGATCGATTTTGATTTCATGAGGACTTTAATAGAGGGTATGCATCAGCGTCACTTTCCCACCGGAACACGAGTGGCAGAGTGGCAGAAGAGTGGCAGAAGAGCTGCTGAGTGGCAGAAGAGCTGCTGCATTACTGGATTTAATAGGGGAAAACGTGAGTAAAACAAACGGTTATCAGTTAAACTAAAGGTTGGACTCGATATAGTGTTCCTTACAACTTACCAAAGATCCAGTGATCCATGGATATTGACATGTAGCCAGGAATCACATTTCCTGACATTTATTCAAGTCTGATTTCGATACACAAATATTTATCACTGTCAGTCATCACAATTTCGAGAGTGAATCCCGCATGTATATGCGGAAGCGTGTGTTGAAGCGTGAAGCGTGTATGTGGCCGCTTGTCAAGAATGGAAATCAAAAGTTTTATTCAAATTCTGAATATATTATAGGCCTATTAATTTTTTTTTATATCGCCTAGACAATGTGCAAAGAGCGCTCCCTTTATAATCACTAAAAGCTGTCATTCATTCGATGAACGCAATCTCTCAAAATCCTGTTATATTGCTCAGTGAAGCTGACGACACAAGGAATCTCGTATTTACATAATGTCTACACTTAGAGAGGATTAGCACACATGCAGAACTCAGCACTGGACAAAAACTCCAGCGGTGAATGAATTCTAGCTTCAACAACTGTGGTTGGCCAATTGCATTGTAGAAATCAACAAACATGTCTGCGATTGGCTATATTACTTACCGAAGCGAAAACACGTTGGAAGTTGAATCATTTGACGAGCGCAAATACAGATACGCACTGGATCTTTTGCCAACTCCTTTTCGCTAATAATATGCTATTATTACGAATTCTTACAGAGGATTACAAGGGTTACAGATCCTAGACCAGCAGCTTTTCCCTCTAAAAGCAATCAGGTGTACTTGGACAGCAGTGGTTTGAGTGAGAAAATGACACGCTATTATCAAGTCCGTCTCCCTCGGCCTGGATGGGGGCACAGGGATGTCCATGGGGTCCGTGGCCAAGCCTGCCCCCGACCCCCACTCTGGTGCCGGGCCTGGTTTTGTGTGTTTTTTGTTGCATTCACGCTGTAAACCAATGCTTTTTGCCACTCAGTGGGGCGTAACCGCAGTCACTCCAGCTGGCGGTGATGTCACATGCATACCCGCTATACATTTTACTGCAAAAAGTGTTTTATGTGACTTATTCTGCAGGTTACATAGATGCTGAATCATTCACAACAGATTTGTTCAGAAACACTGATTCATTCAGGAACAAAACAAGTGATTGTCTTTATGGATGAGTCATTGAATCAATCACAACTGATTCTTTCAGAGACACTTATATTAAGAAAAAAAACAAGTGGGCGAGTCTCATTTTGAAAGCTGTGGAGCTTGTCAGCTTTCAGAACACTTTACATTCCAATGTACGAAAGAAAGAATAATAATTCAAGCCTAACAAGGAATAAGTCAATTTTATAATGATTACTTTTCTGAAATGAGACCTCCTCAGTGATGTATGCAGCCTTCGAAATGAGACAAAGCTAGTGACTGTCTTTATGAAGGAGCCATTATTCAATGCAGATTCTTTCTGAAACCCTGTTTTATTTAGGAACAAAACAAGTGACTGCCTTTATGAATGAGTCACTGAATCATTCGTAACCGCTTTGTTTTGAAACCCTGATTCCTTCAGGAACAAAACAAGTGACTAGCCGAGTCCGAAATTGCATAGTCTCTGTCTAGTTGCTTCTTTTGAATAAGTAATTACTTCGACCTCTAAAAAAGTATGGTCTATCTAGTATAATTGTGAGTAGTATGAATGTATTCACCATGTTTTCCTTGTCATGTGACCTTCTAGCATCAGTTGACCCATGACTGCATGGGATAGTAAAGTGTCCATCAGATGCACAAGTCAGAATCTTGCCGGAAGTAGTAAGGCGTCCCTGCATTTTTTGCCTACTCTTTTATGACTGTGAATTCAGACATACTACTCACTACTACTACTCACATACTGTTTTTCGCCTACTGTATTCTGTAGTAAGTATGCATTATCTTTCCCTTAATTTATTATTTTCTGCTTAAAATATTTAAACTTTTATTTATTTGTTATTTTAATATTTATATATTTATTTTTACATTTATTTTTATATTTATTTATTTATGCTTAAAAATTTTTTTAGATGTATTTATTCATACATGTATTTATTTTTAGATTTATTTATTTATTGATTCATTCATTCATTTATTTTTACTTTTCCGTGTGCACGCATAGAATCGTCAGACCAGCTAAGCGGTAGAAGAGAGTTTTCAAACAAAGTAAATGGCGGCCGGATAGTTCTTTCACAGACACCAAACAACTTGGCAATGTTTCTAGCAGTTTGACCCATTTAGAGATAAGTTTCATTGGTACTTAACGGAAGCAAGTTGGCATGTCCAACCGTAGTACCATCTGACTCGCACAGATTCTTCCTTTACTACTACAGATTTGTTTTTGTTTTTCTTCTCGTTGTTGTTGTATCTTTTATTTTTGTTTGACTTGTTAATCTGTTTGGGAATATGTGATATCTGTCCTGTGAAGCATTCCTGTTGTATGCTGGAATCAATGATTTGAATAATTTGTTTCAATAAAACATTTAAAAAAAAAAAAAAAAACTTGCACAGATTCGACAGGTTGTAGCATGTATACTATGGCGGACGTTTCACAAATAGCTAACGTTAGAGAGTTGCGCAACTTAGCGAATGAAGTCGAAAACAATGCATCAAATGACTGTTGTTTAGATTAGATGTGCTTATCGATGTTTTAGGAGCGCTGTATTCCGATATGAATGTGGAAGTACACACTGAATTGTTAGGCACTCTGCAAAATATTCAGATGGCACTACAGTGGGACGTCCATCGTACTTGCTTCCGATAAGTACCATTGAAACTTATCTCTCAATGGGTCAAAGTGCTAGAAACATTGCTAAGTTATTTGGTGTCTGTGAAAGAACTATCTGGCCGCCATTTACTTTGAAAACTCTCCTCTATCGCTTAGCTGGTCTGACAATTCTATGCGTAAGCTCTCAACCAATGATGCACTGAAGCTACACAAGGACCGCCCTCATTATTTCCATGTTGCACACGGAAAAGTAAAAATAAATGTATCAATAAATAAATAAATCTAAAAATAAATACGTGCGGGAATAAATAAATACAATTAAAAATAAATATTAAAATAAATATTAAAATTAATTAACAAATAAATAAAAGTTTTTTTTTTTTTTTTGTATATATTTAAAAGCAGAAAAAATAAATTAAGGGAAAGATAATACAAAATTTGATTTGATTAAAAATGAAAACATATTTATTTTATCAAGTCGTTTATTCTGTCAGGTTTGGTCCTCCATACACTTCCATTGTTCCTGAATGAATTAGCATTTTTTTATGGAGTGAATCATTAACTCACACCTAAAGAGTGACACTTGTCACCACCTATGTAGCATGAAGAAAGAGTGAAAAAATCCCTACCACTAATACACAGATTCACAGTCTGTCTGGAAAGTGCAAATACAGACAAGCGGAGTGACACAAACAGTGAAGAATATCAGTACACATGGGATATGAGAGCTATAAAAGGAACCTGCTAGATTTTGAGTGCAAGTTCTAGAAAAGTTTAATTTAAACATCTGGATCTCATGGAATGTGTGAAAGTTTGACATGCTGCAGAATGGCACTGTCTATCTATTTAGTCACCTACACCGACCTTCAGTCTAACAGTTTACAAAAAACGATCACCTATAAATCACGACCCATGACACAGCACCCTCGTTTTTCAAATCCTCGATAATTCATCAAGCGAGACGTAATGTAGAAATACACCGTTTCATCATTTCTCCAGACCTGTGTCTGCGTGAGGCCATCACTTAGGCGCCTGGTATGGGTTCGATTATCTATTTTTGTCAACACATATAATGAGTTAATGATTCTAACGCTCCCTGTGTGGCCAACATTGCTACGGTTCAGGCTCCATTAGTCTAATTGACATGGTCTCCTAGTGTTTTATCCTCAATATTTTGATAATAAGGTAATATGGCGCACTCTCTCTCCCTCTGCGTGCCTTCTGAGAGTCAGTCACAGATGATGGCTGAAGCTGGCAGTTTTTAGAGGCTTGATTAAACACACTGAAAAGCTTTGACATGAGCTGTCAGAAGCAGACAGCACTGATTGAGCACTAGCTAACTGATCTGCAATTAATGTTTAGCAGCTAGCGTAGCATCTAACATTTAACATGACTTCCAGCAGTCCCTAAGGCTTAGCAGAAACTCGAGAATTCACTTGTGTGATTGTATCAAAGGGAATGCATTGTTTGTTGGTTTTTATCATGTTCATAGTGCTGGGTAAATGAGATGACGCACTGGTTAAGAGAAGGGAAATGAGCTAACACGCATTTTAAGTGTTATATTCGGCATAGGGGAGAGCGGGGCACAACCTAACGCTTTTTGACTGTCTCAGTTTGTGTAAATCCACTTGGGGTTCAGAGTATTTATTTTTACCCACATTAATTTCACACGTCTAGTACAATTATGTGGTTTTGTTTCATTTATACAGTGTATATACTTTTTTCTTGATTTAACCCGAAAGAATGGAAGTGAAATGGGACATCATGCCACATTTTTTAATCATTAAAAACATACTCATTTTTAAGTTTGATGCTAAATACAGCTATACAGCATAGTTAAAAACATAATAATAATGAATAATTTATTAACATTGACTCTCAGTCATTATTCACCCTTTTCTTATGGTTTCTCAAAAGAGTTCATAAAAGTATAGAATAGCGTAGTTCTAATAGGGGCACATTGTAACGCAGTGTTACAACATGCCCCACCTGCTCAACTGGGATTTAAACCCGGCTCGTGTCTTCTGCTGGTTAGATCAGCATTAAAGAACTATCTTAACTCTTAAATAACAGATATAAGATTACAATAATATCAGATTTGTCTTATTTTAAATAAACACAAAAAACAGAGATGAAAAATAAACTTAAGTAAGAAATGTACTTTTGCTATGGTTAAATAAATTTTCAGTGATATCTTCCAAAGATTTTTTAATTTTGGCGCAATTTTTTCTCTAAATAATGTTGATAAGGCAACTAGTAAATACACTGAGTTTCGCCATCCTGGCATGTGTGGAAAGTTTTAGACCATGCATGTTACAACTAACCCCACGTTAGGTTGTGCCCCGTGCTCCCCTACATCTAATTTTTGGAGGGGAGTGAGTTGTACCCTCAATCTTGCTCATTAAACAATTAAATGATCACTTCTGAGTTGATTAGATGGAGTATTACGTAGTGTGTATCGTTTAGCCATGTAGCATGTATGTATACATAGATTGCAGCGACGTCTGCAAAATTGTGTGCATCTGGAAAGCAATTTCATTTTGAGATTATATTTGTATGCAAACATTTGATAAACATATTAAAAGAGCCAATTCACAAAGGTGGCACTTGAACGGTAATAGAGATTTATTATTAAATGTTTTACACTTCATTTAGAAATGTTAAAGCCCTTTGCATCTGCACACCAAACTACCTCTTGCAGCAATCCTTCCTTTTGGTTCCTTTTTTATGTTGTATGGAAGCGAAACTCTCTAAATGAACCTTCCAATAGTGATTTTGAAATTCCAGTAACACTTTACAATAAGGTTGTATTAGTTAACATTAGTTGATGCATTAGTTAACATGAACTAACCATGAACAACACCTCTGTTCAGCATTAGTTAATATTAACATTAACTCACACATATTTTAATGCATCTGTTCACATTAACAGTGCAATTAGTTAATGTATTAGTTACCATGATCAATGCCTGTAGCTTTACTGTTTTTGTAAGGTTATCTTACTGTACATATTTACATTAGTTTACATAGCAGTTGACTCACACTAAGGATGAACTAACTCACCATCTCACTCTAAAGGTAAAAATGCTGTTGTGTACCTTATCAACATTATTCAATAAGCCATTGATTTTGGGCTGTTGGTAAACATAATTCTAAAGTGGAAACCATCTGAAGGTCAACGGATAGGTTGTTCATGGTTATACGCACTTTACTATCACATTTACATTTTGTGACCCTTTATTATCAAGTGTACACTATATCAACATTACCTGATGTGTTACTAACATTTGTAGACTTTTATTAACATGACTTACCATTAACAAAGCGTTTAATTTGTATTTACTGCTTTGTAATGAACCTACAAATGTTAACACATCAGTTAATGTTGAAATAGTGTACACTTGATAATAAGGTTCTCAAAAACCATTAATACATGCTTTGTTTAATCATGTTGATAAGGTACACAACAGCATTTTTACCTTTAGAGTGAGATGGTGAGTTAGTTCATCCTTAGTGTGAGTCAACTGCTACGTAAACTAATGTAAATATGTACAGTAAGATAACCTTACAAAAACAGTAAAGCTAGAGGCATTGTTCATGGTTAGTTCATGTTAACTAATGCATTAACTAATGTTAACTAATTGCACTGTTACCGTGAATAGATGCATTAATATATGTGTTAACGTTAACAAAGATTAACTAATGCTGAACAGAGGTGTTGTTCATGGTTAATTCATGTTAACTAATGCATTAACTAATGTTAACTAATACAACCTTATTGTAAAGTGTTTCCGAAATGCCTTTCAAATAATGCAGTAACCAATATGGCTAATGCTAATTCAATTTTTTTTCTCTCTTTGTCAGTGAATGGAGGGTGGTCATCCTGGACGGACTGGTCCGAGTGTAACGTGCGCTGTGGAAGAGGAGTTCAGAAGCGAACACGGACCTGCACTAACCCTGCTCCGCTAAATGGAGGGGCTTTCTGCGAGGGAATGTCTGTTCAAAAGAGCACCTGCTCCTCTCCCTGCCCAGGTTAGAGACACAAAACAAGTAGCCAATGAGAATGTGATGAGAGAGGAAGACCTAGATATCTCAAAAACACATCTTTCCTTTCCTTACGCAACCTGATTTGTGGACAAATCGCATTAGTCTTATAAGCCGGTTCTTTTGTTACTGTTTTGAATCGGTCTGTCGAATCTTCATTCTCTTGCTGAATTGTTACTGAACTCTTTCACCGAAATATTAGGCATTACTTTTCTTCAAATCTTATCAATGTAATGTATTTAAGAAATTGTAATACATACATCGTTCAAAAGTTTGCGGGCATTAAGATGTTTTAAATGTTTTTTGAAAGAAATATCTTATGCTCACTAAAGCTGTTTGATCCAAACAAAAAAAAAAACTAATATTGTGAAATATTATTGCCATTTTAAAAAGTTGAAAACTGTTTAATTTTTCAAATATTTTTTGGGAAAATGTGGTGGGTTTTTTTCAAGATTCCTTGATGAATAGAAACAACATTTGTTTGAAACAGAAATATGTTGTAGCATTATAAATGTTTTGCTGGGACTTTAATTTTAAATTAATTAAAAAAATGTATTGAATTTATTTTTAATTTAATTTATAATTTAATTAATTTTTTTATTTTTATTTTAATGTGTCATTGCTGAATAAAAGCCTAAATAAATAAATAAATAGTTTTGTTTCAGTAAATTAGTTTTAAGATAAAAAATATTCCTTTTTTAAAACATGCCTGATACAATTTTTTTCCAGAGATTATTTATAGTGTATAATTATGAAGTCTGGCCCTATTTAAGATGTACTCATCAATACTGTTATATGTTTTTACAGTAGCTGCATTAAATGCACTCTTTTCTCTCCAGCTCTTTGTTCTTGAAAACCCAGAAGTGCATTTTGCCAGCAGATTCAACAGTTCAAGGCTGGTCAGTCAGGCTACGTGAACATGTCTCACTGCTATGGCTTGTTAATTAAACATGCTTTCTGAACAAATTGATAGCTAATCCATCTGTCTGGGAGGCTGCATATAAAGTAGGAACTTGACAGTATGTGCTGCGTTTGAATTGACCTCAGTGACTGAAGCCTCTCGAGTTTTACATTTGAAATATGTCTACGTTCTGTTAATGTGGTGCCGTCATTCTCACAGATTTCCTGTTTACTGTCTAAAGCAAAATGCAATGCTTCTCATAGCGAAGTAAAAGAGTAAAAGAGAGGCGAAGAAGAAGAGAGTTTTCAGTCGTCGGGTCCTCAAGAGCTCTTACACTGACTAAATTTATGGTTTCATTGGAAGCACCAATCACATGGGAAACACTAGTCATGTTGGGGGAAAAGTTATCCGAGGAGGGCACCAGTCGCTCTGCCACGGAAAAATTTAATCTCCCTCTTCAGCCCAGCTCAATCCCAGTATCCCACTCAACAGACACACAAACACAGCATTTGCATTTAGATTAGCCGCAGAGGAAACACCAGCAGCCCATGGAGTCGTTAGAGTAAAGGGGAAAGCCTGATGGAACAAGACAAAAGTAAATTGTCTTTTGCTTTTGTCAGAGACAAACCATGAGAAGGAAAATCCTGGAAGTATACGAACACCACCTGCAAAAAGAGGAACAAAATGAGTGACCATTCTGAGAGAAAGCTTGTATCAGATACATAAGATTGTTCTGAGAAGAAGTATGAATTCCAGTTTTTTAGTTGCAAACTGTGCATATTAAACTTTTTTGTGCTCTTATGAAAATGTTTATATTTGTGTTTGTGTTTGTGTGTGTGTGTGTGTGTGTGTGACAGTGGATGGTGGCTGGTCCGAGTGGACTATGTGGTCTGTGTGTAGTTCTGAATGTGAGAGGCATCGCACTAGAGAGTGTACAGACCCGGAGCCAAAACATGGTGGCAGACTGTGTGATGGAGCTGCCCTAGACACGGACAACTGCACCGGAGACCTCTGCATTCAAGGTGGGTAATTGTCACAATCATTGTTGCCATCATCATCATCATAATCATTACAATCATCTCCATCATTTTCATCACTGCTATCACCAACAAGTTGCGCACCATTTAGAACTGAGTTGAAAAAGCTTTATAAATCCTAAATGTAATTTGGAAGTCGCAAAAATTATGCAGAATTGCAGTTTGAATTTGAATTTTAAAAAGTAGAATTAAACGTATTAATTGTCAGAGAAATTCAATAAGTAACACAAAAAATGTCATTCATAACCAAAAAAAGGTGTCAGCACAAACTTTGAATTCTGACTTGAGCTTTAAAGGTTGAAAGTAAGACAAACAGATTTGTTTGCAATATTATCTATATAAATTTGAGAAATGTGTACTTCATGTATATAAATATGAATCAAAATAAATTATATATATATTGTTATTTTAGTTTTTAGTTTGATTAATATTTTGAATTAGCTTTTATTTTTATATTTGTAGTTTTCATGATTAGTCATTTCTGTATGTTTTCTTCTTTTTTATATTGCTATTTAGATTTAATTTATTTTGATTTCAGTTTTAGTTTTAGTTAGTTTATTTATTCCCAGTTATGTTTTTTTGTGATTCAACTTATTTCAACTTATTGCCAATTATTTTAGTTTTAGTTATAGATAGATAGATAGATAGATAGATAGATTAACAAATTAGCAATTTCCTGTGTGGTGTTGCCAATTCAAATCATATTTGAATTCTTGCCCAATCTTGATCATCATCGCCGGTCATCTCCATTGTCACCATCATCGTCATCATCTTCACTGCTTTCCTCTCTTTCATCATCATCACCACCAGACCAAACTAGACTAAAATAATTAAAATAGGAAAAAAAGACTGGTTTTTCATTTTGACGTGAATCATTAATGAAAAGACATACAGATGGTGTAATGCTTTGTACATTACATGACGCTGTGTGTGGTAGTAAAATGTTTAAAGAGGCTCAATATGCTCCTGATGTTCTGTTATAACTCATCCAACTTCCTCAGTGCAACACAGACATAGAGCAGAGCAGTAAAAAAATCATCTCACTTTTGTTTAGATCAGTGGAGACAAGTGCTCTGTGAAAGGCTGTCAGCGCCTGAATGAAACCAGTCAGTCAAACCCTCAGACGAGCAGCACTTGACAGGCCGTTTTGTAATTCCTTGGGAGAGGCAGACATCTTCTGTTTTAATCCTCCTCGCTCATCATCCTGACAGTTCTTTAATCAATCTTTCCTGCCTCCATCCCCCTGAGGGAGGAGGGTGTACACCTCGCCATCCTCTGCAGATGAGTCTAAAGCCCAACGGTGATAGACATCCCTATCAGAGACCAATTTCCTACACTTAATACGGACACACACAACACAACACACACACTAATGCATCCGTAGCCTTCTTTCTGTATGAACGTGGTAATTTTGTCTAAAAGATTTGACAGTGATTCCAGATTACATGCCTGTCATTGACCATCATACATATGTAAATCTGTGTTTAGACAGTTTGATTCAGTGTCGACTGTTATTTACCTCCTACATAATTCACGAAATTCGTTTTTTGAAAGAGCGAGGATTTCAGAGGCTTCTTTTCGCTTTCTGCAATGGCGCAACTTTGATCAGCTCATGCATCATCACACCAAATGAGCTTTTTATGTCTCCAACGGATTCTTGCAACTTACAAACATGCCTGTATGTGCATGAGCATCGGAAAATTGCAGCATTTGTGCGTCTCATAGCATGTTATACGTGTCTGTTTCTGCAGACAGGAAGCTGCTCCATGATGTGAAAGTTCCACAAGGTGAGACACTGACTCTTCAACTTTCATCTGTGTTTCTTTGCTTTTTCGCTTTGATTTTTTTAAAAATTCATTTACATGCATTGCATTACTTTGGAATATGCTCACAGGCATATGAAGCATGATGTAATAACGCCACATTGCATCACAATCATCCATCTTAATATTGTCATTCTGTTCATCTTGCCTGTATAATTAACCCCTTTTACTGTTATCATCATTCTGAGTCACACATGACAAACAACCTTATTGCAACCTTTACATAAACTCATTTCCACACTGACATTGTTCAACATTGGGCTGATGTCCTGTCAATTATGTTTCCAATGAATCATCCAGTACGCCATTCGAAACAACCTGGAAAACCAGTTATGTCTTTGACATTTTAAAGACGGCTTTCAGAGTGCTGACTCAATGACTGAAACGGTGCCACATTAACTCGACAATGACGCAACACAAAGATTAAACGTCTTTGACAGGTTTTCACTTGAGGAATGTCAGTGTCCCCATCATGATTATAACATTACCAAACAAAACTTTGTAAACTTAACCCAGTTACTTAAAGGGATAGTTCACCCAAAAATGAAAATTAGCCCATGATTTACTCACCCTCAAATCATCCTAGGTGTATATGCCATTCTTCTTTCAGACGATTACAATCGGGGTTATATAAAAAATGTAAAAAAAAGGTCTCAAGCTCCCCCATGAGCTTCTCAATCACGCACCGGTCTTGCTCGCACCTCCCACGTCTCTCGCTCGTCCACCTTGCCACAGCGCATTCACAAGAGACTGGCGTTCTGGCGTGTGACGTAGGACGCAGGCGTAGCGTAAGTTCCAGAGACGAACACGGAAGCGCAGAGGATAGAGCAAAACAAAACTTGGTTCTCGTGAGAACTCACATATTCTCATAGGAGTGTCCTACGTCATACACTGGAACGGCAGTCTCTCGTGAATGCGCTTACGACAGTTAGCGGAAGTTAGAGATTACAGTTTGTAAAGTTGTAAATATGGATATTTTTGTTACACAAACGCATCACTTCGCTTCAGAAGGTCTTTATTAACCCCCCAGAGCCGTGTGGAGCACTATGATAGATATTTATGATGGATAGATGTACTTTTATGGACTTCAAAACAGAAACAGCCATTCACTGCCATTATAAAGCTTGGAAGCATTTTTTTATATAACTCCAATTGTATTCTTCTGAAAGAAGAATGTCATATACACCTAGGATGGCTTGAGGGTAAGTAAATCATGGGCTAATTTAAATTTTTGGGTGAACTATCCCTTTAACCTATAACATTTAAAAGTTTGGTGTTGAAAGACCGCTATTATTGCAATTGACAGTAACTGTTTTCTATTTGAAAATATTATGAGATGTAATTTATTCCTGTGATGGCAAAGCTGAATTGAAAAATCAGTCTTCAGTGTCACATGATCCTTCAGAAATCATTCTAATATGCTGATTAGGTTAGTATGCCCTGCCAACATGTTCTGTTTCAGTGCAGGAAAGAAAACTCCAGATAACCAGAGAAAGAGAGGGTTACAGAGGAAAGGAGAGGGAAAATGAAAAGAAAAGGCAGCAAAAGTGAGCAAATACTCAAACACAAGTGCAAAAGAGATTCATTAGCCTGCCAAACTTTTCCAGAGCTCCCAATTAACCTGCTCTGTTTGCTGTTAGTGCAGCTCCACATGTTTCTGGCTAGTGTTTTCATAGCTGCAGGCTTTGTCTGATGTTCCCTACCTGTCTGGAGGCTTTTGAATGCTCAGGAACGACATGCTAGCTTTTCTTTGTTCTGTCTGTTGTTCATAGAGTCCTGGTTGAATTGTTTGCACAAAGGAGTCAGCAGATAGGGCCTAATCACTACAGATGAGATAATATAATGAGCCGCGTTGTCACGAAATCCCTGTGGAAGGTTTGCGGTTTTTGCTTTTGCCAGATTCGCTGCGTGTGTTCGTGTTGAGAGTCAGGTGTGTGGTTGAGGGCTGATTGTAATCGCCCATCGCTAGAGAACTTTCATTAGGTGTCTGGGAAAGTGGGAGCATTAGAGAGACTGAGAGAGAGAAGGATCGACTTCTGTGATGAATGTGCTTTATGTTTTATGTAATTTATTTGCTGTGTTTTGTGGCTGTGTCACATCTGGGTACATCAAAATGAGATCCCTGAGCTATTTGATGGAAATTTGAGCAAATAAACAAATACCTTTATATAATCGTTTAAAAAGAACCACAGTCATTGCTTTGTCATTTTGTATTTCTCTTCAAAATCATTTTCTCTTCTTCTAGCTGATATGGAGAGCAATAACGATGTGGCGCTCTACTCTGGTCTGGCTGCGGGGGTAGTTACCGTTGTCGTGCTGGTTATCGCTGTAATGCTGTACCGGCGGAATCAGAGCGAGTATGGTGTTGATGTCATCGACTCATCAGCACTGACCGGAGGATTTCAGTCCTTTAGCTTCAAAAGTGCCAGGCAAGGTGAGCGAAAACAATAACGTCAAATTGATCCAACTTTATGTATGACTCATGACATAATTACAGTGTTTGCGAGGTGGAACTGTGAAAAAACTTATTACTTTCTTCTTTGTATTTTCTCCACATTTCCCTACAGTTAATTCAGCTTGAACTGTTTAACCTGCAAACTCCATTCAAATGTTAAAGTTTTGAATTATGTGTATGTTTGTTTCTCTCTCTCTCTCTCTCTGTATGCATGTATATGTATGTATATATATACACCGATCAGACATAACATTATGACCACTGACAGGTGAAGTGAATAACACTGATTATCTCTTCATCAAGGCACCTGTGAACAATTTGTCCTCAAAGTTGATGTGTTAGAAGCAGGAAAAATGGGCAAGCATAAGAATTTGAGCGAGTTTGACAATGGCCAAATTGTGATGGCTAGACGACTGGGTCAGAGCATCTCCAAAACTGCAGCTCTTGTGGGGTGTTCCCGGTCTGCAGTGGTCAGTATCTATCAAAAGTGGTCCAAGGAAGGAACAGTGGTGAAGCAGTCATTGATGCACGTGGGGAGCGAAAGGCTGGCCCGTGTGGTCCAATCAAACAGGCGAGCTACTGTAGCTCAAATTGCTCAAGAATTTAATGTTGGTTCTGATAGAAAGGTGTCAGAATACACAGTGCATCGCAGTTTGTTGCGTATGGGGCTGTCCACCGGCAAAAGCGCCAACAGTGGGCACGTGAGCATCAGAACTGGAAGAAGGTGGCCTGGTCTGATGAATCACGTTTTCTTTTACATCACGTGGATGGCCGGGTGCGTGTGCATTACTTTCCTGGGGAACACATGGCACTAGGATGCACTATTGGAAGAAGGCAAGCCGGTGGAGGCAGTGTGATGCTTTGGGAAATGTTGTGCTGGGACACCTTGGGTCCTGCCATCCATGTGGATGTTGCTTTGACACTTATCACCTACCTAAGTATTGTTGCAGACCATGTACACCTTTTCATGGAAACAGTATTCCCTAATGGCTGTGGCCTCTTTCAGCAGGATGATTCGCCCTGCCACAAAGCAAAAATAGTTCAGGAATGGTTTGAAGAGCACAACAACGAGTTTGAGATGTTTACTTGGCCTCCAAATTCCCCAGATCTCAATCCAATCGAGCATCTGTGGGATGTGCTGAACAAACAAATCCGATCCATGGAGGCCCCACCTCGCAACTTACAGGACTTAAAGGATCTGCTGCTAACATTTTGGTGCCAGATACCACAGCACACCTTCAGGGGTCTAGTGGAGTCCATGTATGGGGCCCATCAACTGTTTGGTTACCCATATCAGCGTCCTGCACGGGTCCTGTTTGGTAAACCCACACCCACCCTGCACCCGCAGTACTTAACAGAACACCCGACCCATTATCTGACAGCAGCACTAATTTAATTCTGTACTCAACCCGTTTGGCATAAAGACTGCGACCCAAACCGCACCTGCATTAAATCTACATCAGATCAGGTAGACAACTCATGTAACACAAGTAATCAAACCAACATGGCTGAACATAGAGCCAAATGAGCCTATATTGTCATAATATTATATCAGGGATATTTTAGCGGATTCACTCTGCATTTAAAGGAATAGTTCACCCAAAAATAAAAATTACCCCATGATTTACTCACCCTCAAGCCATTCTAGGTGTATATGACTATTTTCTTTCAGACGAATACAATCAGAGTTATATTAAAAAATGTCCTGGCTCTCCCAAGCTTTATAATGGCAGTGGATGGAGGACAAGATTTTGAAGCCCAAAAAAGTGCATCCATCCATCATAAAAGTAATCCATATGGCTCTAGGGGGTTAATAAAGGCCTCCTGAAGTGAAGTGATGCATTTGTGTAAGAAAAATATCCATATTTAGAACTTTATAAACTAAAATATCTAGCTTCCAACAAAAGGCCGTACGCATCGATTTACGGCGAAAGAATAACCCTTGACGCATGACATACTGACGAACATGGAAGTGCAGAGGATAGAGCAAAACAAAACACCGGTCACGAATTACAAATCTAAAATGAGAATTTTTAAAGAGAGCCAGAGGATTTTGATATAAGGGAAGAGGAGCTTGAGTTTGTTGCCCAGCCCAATTTTTCGAAGAGCAATGCTATTTTTTAATATAACTTCTATTGGTTTCGTCTGAAAGAAGATGGTTGAGTAAATCATGGGATAATTTTCATTTTTGGGTGAACTATCCCTTTAAATGCGTTTGTCTCTCCTGAAACTCTGCAGTGTATACGTGGACGTTGGTCCGCAGCATGAGAAATAAAACTTTTTTTCAAATTGAGAATAGATTATATACAGAAAGTGAGCAAAGAACGCTCTTACACTTCAGAGCGCTTCAGAGCACAAGAGCGCTGTCAATCACTTCAGTTGCAGCACGCAAACGCTGCTGTGCTCAAAGTTGTAAAACCACGTTGTAATTAGAAACATTTGACGGTCTTCGGACTACAGAGCTTGAACACATATAAGCATGGGACCGCATGAAAGCAGCTGCCTATCAGTGGGTCCCGAAATAGACTCTAGGCTATTGTACCCACAGTCTATTGATTCCCGACCCGCACCCGCACCACAATTGACAACGTAAATATTATTCCACCCATTACATCAAGGACTCTGACCCATATTCTTCAAAATATCTTATTTTATGTTCAGCAAGAAAGAAATTCATACAGGTTTGAAACAACTTGAGGGTGAGTAAATGACAGAATTTTCATTTTTTGGGGGAACTATCCCTTTAAGCACCTCCTTTCACTGAACATTTACTAAAAGAGAAAGAAAAATAATTAATTTAATTAAAATTAGTTTGATGCCTTGACAAAAAGATGATTTTTTTCCCCCCTTCTACAAACTTCTTGTAGAACATTCTCTCACTTTACTCTTGTCTCCTTGCGTCTCTGCTCTAAACCAGAGCTGGAGGGAGTTCGTTGATTTACTTTCCATGTCTCTCTTCTCCGCTCCTTTGGCCCATCTGACGCCCCCAGAAAAAGAGATTGATGTTGATGGAGGGGTGCAGAGAGCAGAGCACTAGTTCTCTCTTGCTTGTCTGTTCAGTAATAGGGCCTGTTCGCAGTGCTATCACTCTCCTCGGCCCACTAAACACCACCATCACTACAGACACGCAAACACACATGCGTCACCAGATGTCTCGACAGGAAGTTTCAAAGTGCTCGTTGAGGAGCTAAACACATTGAGGTAATAGATGCCACAGTGTACCCATCAAGTGCTTAAAAACATCAATGAAATGATGGATGGATAAAAATGGATAAAAGGATAGACGCATGCAGGGCACGTAGGAACGATCTAAAAAATTGGGGGAAGATACATTATAAACCATATCAGTCTGGCTTATGAATATTATTAAGGTTACAACAGTAACCATAACTGATTTGCTGAAAAGCAATAATGGATGGATGAATGGAAATTAATTAAAATGGGCTAGTTGATGCAGTTCACTTTAAATACATCTGAAATATTTGCCCAGAGATCTTATCACTATGGAAATCTTGACTCATTCGCTGATGCTACGACTCCACAAAACTGTTGAAATATCATTGCAATAACGATGTTGCCTAGACGACAGATATTTGACAGTCCCACCAATACACGTACAGCAGCGAACGACTTTGATAGACACTCATATCAAGCAAGACAACTGTTGTCATGGAGCTCGGAACCTTTAGCCTTGCGTGACAACTCGCACACATTTAGATTTTGAATAGATCTGCCAAAGGAGAGGTTTCAAGTGCAAGCTGCAGTCTATCCTCCTGGGCCTCAGTCCAATCTGTGAAAGAGAAAATGAGTCCCTCTCACACCTCTTTTCGCCACCTCTTAGGGAAGTGCTCTCGTTCAGCCATTGCTTTTCGATGAATAAAACAGATTGAGGGGTGTCTGTGTGAGTGTGATGTGTTTTCGTGATCTGTCAAAGCTCTCAGCAGAGCTCATAATGAAACAAGTGGGATCACTTCACACTGATTTAACAGCTGGTTCTAATAATCGAAAGATTGTTGTTGCATTTGTCTTGATAGTTTAGTTTGAAAACTGGAGACATTCAGTTCCATCATAATTCATCATTTTAAGAAATGTTTTTGACTCAATTTTATGCTAAGAGTTTTATAAGGGCTACACATCAAGGTTTGGCTGGTTACCATGATCCGGTGAGACCCTGCTGGTAGACCGCCCACCATCTGGAAAGCACTGAAAGCATCTGTCTCTTCTTGCAAAAATATTGTGTGTGTGTAATTATCAACATATATTATTAATATTTCACTACTATTTTTTAATACTACTATATATATATATATATATATATATATATATATATATATATATATATATATATACACACACACACACACACAGACAGTATATTTAGCGAGACATACAGTATAAGGTTGCAAGTCTACTATATGACTGTCTATGATTGGCTAAATTTTTTTTTAAATAATAGTGAAATATTAATAATATATGTTGATAACTACATACATTATATATAATATATTATAATATGATATATACAGTACCGGTAAAAATTTTGAAAACATTACTATTTTTTATGTTTTTGAAAGAAGTCTCTTATGCTCATCAAGCCTTAATTTATTTGATCAAAAATACAGAACAAAACAGTAATTGTGAAATATTATTACAATTAAAAGTAATGGTTTTCTATTTGAATATACTTTAAAATATAATTTATTTCTGTGATGCAAAGCTGAATTTTCATCAGCCATTCCTCCAGTCTTCAGTGTCACATGATCCTTCAGAAATCATTCTAATATGCTGATTTGATACTCATTATTATTATTAAAGCAGCACAGCTGTTTCCTATGGAAGCCCGTTTCCGCCACTAAATAAAAAAATAAAAAGAGTAATTGCGACTTTTTATCTCAGAATTCTGATTTTTTTTTCTCACAATTGCAAGTTATAAAGTCAGAATTCTGAGATATAAACTCGCAATTATGTGATATAGTCACAATTCTGACTTTTTTTCTCAGTCAGAATTCTGACTTTATAACTCGCAATTGTGAGAAAAAACTCAGAATTGTGACTTTATATCACGCAATTGCGATTAATATCTCAGAATTCTGACTTTATAAAAAAAAGTCAGAATTCTGAGATAAAAAGTTGCAATTACTCTTTTTATTTTTTTATTTAGTGGCGGAAACGGGCTTCCATAGTTTCCAGCACTGATAATAAATCAGCATGATTAATATTACAAATTTACACAAAGTAACTATACTTTTTTTTTTACACAATTCCAAACACAAAAATCTCAAAATTAATTTTATTTCACAGGTTGACATGTTAATCAGAAGATGTGTACTCAAGTCATTCATTCTATGTATGAATTACATTTTAATGTATATTTGAATAGCTTAAAAGATCCAGACGAAACAAATGATCATCATGTCATTCACCGGTCTACCATACTTTGTGTTCCAGGAAACCCTCTGTTAATGAACTCCTCCATGCAGCCAGACCTGACCGTGTCACGGACCTACACTAGCCCCATCTGTTTCCCTGACTCCATGGAGAAGGAGCTTATCCCTGAACCTGCACTCTTTGACCCCCTCCCTGATCTCAAAGTCAAAGTTCACAGTTCCTTTATGGTGTCTCTTGGTGTGTCCGAGAGGGCAGAGTATCATGCAAAAGCTCCTTCCCAAACATTTCCCCGTGGCGTGGTGCAGGAGATAGGAGGTGGAGGGGGCACACTGGGTGGGAGGGGGAAGAATCAGCTGGCCCCTGTTCAGCCAGTGCTGGTGTCTAGTATGACAACTGGCAAGCGGCCGCTCAGGACAAGTGGAGTGTTCGGGCATGCCGGAGGACGACTGGTGGTGCCCAACGCAGGTGTGTAAATGTGTTTGCACTTGTGTTTAGTGCATGCCGTAGAAAGATTAATAAAGAAGCAAGAGAGACTCAAACATTATTTTTATTTTATTTTTTTAACGCAAACTGTGGTTGAATAAGGAAGAGGCTAATTTCAATCCACTGCCCACTCAGAGAAAATTTGATGCTTATTTTAGAATATTAGACATTTAGAACTAGCTTTTAAATCATCAGGTAGAATTTGAATTGAATTGTTCATTTGAAACAATACATTTTAATTTTGAATTTGTAATTTGAATTAGAGGAATGCATTGAATAGTTTTTTTTTTTTTAAGCATGTTGTTTATTTCCATTGTTGAAAGTTTTGGGGTAAATAAGAGCATTCTGAGAAAGTAAAGTTAGTGTCCATCATGGTCCATAAAGGGCTTGACATTAACTTTTTTGCTCACCTGCCACTGTGGTTAGTGGTTTTACAAAATTACTAGCCACTCGCATTTTCACTGGCCATATAAATATTTTTAATATTGTCTCATAATTTGGCAGCAGGTATATTAGGCTGCTGTCACTTTAAGACCTGACAAACGCATCCATTATACTGTTACACGTTTTATTTACTGTGTTTAAGTGAATACTATTTTTTGTGTATTTGACTTTAAGTGCAATAAGCAGCGAAAACTAACTAAATTTAGTACTGAGACCATGGCTTTATGTTCGCATACTTTGGTTGTGGGCACAAAATTTGCGGGAACGAGTAAAATTATGCGCAATACACGCAATCTCACTCCAAAATTCATGCCCTGTAACACCTGTAATATATTCATCCAGAGCAAAAGAAACAAGTGAGTGAGGGGAGGTGGGTTTGTGTGAACTCACTGACAAAGAAATGGAAATCATTCTAATATGCTGATTTGCTGCTCAGTTAACATTTGTTATTATTATTATTATTATTATTATTATTATTATCAACAATGAAAACAGTTGTGTTGATTAATGTTTTTGAGGAAACCATGATTTTTTAACAAATAGAAAATTCAAAAGAAGAACATTTTTATGACAATGTAACACTGCTGATAGATTAAATGTGGAGAATAAAAGTAGTAATTTATAAAAAATAAATCTTACTGATCCCAAACTTTTAAATGGTAGTTCATAAAAAGAAAAAAAAAAGTCCTGTCTAAGTGGCTAGGGAGGGACAAGCTAGTATGTTCACACACCAGTCTCTTCTTTATTCTCTCTCCAGCTTTCCTTTCTTGTCTTTCTCTCTCACTCACACACAGTATATCCAGTGGCTGTGCTGTGTGTTAGAGAGGCTGTGCACACAGCACCCAGCGGCTGAGAGAGGGGGCAACTGACAGAGAGGCAGACAGACCAGCAGGGCGGTATTGATTTAGGAGCCTCTAGGGTCCATCTCTCTCTCTCTCTCTCTCTCTCTCTCTCTCTCTCTCTCTTTCTCTCCCTCCTTTACACTCCCTTGCTCTTTTCCACCTCTGATCCTGTCACATGCTGTAAAGAGTCTTGACAGGCTGGCAGAAGTGTGTGAGAAAGGTTAGAGGCTAGTGCATCTGTTGAAGCGTGCTGGAGTTCTCGCTCAGCCTTTTTTTTAAAGACCTTTACAGCCGAATAGTGACTCTAACAACTAACAACTCTACAGGCGTCTTGTCACTTCACAAGGTGTGTGCTCATGTTTGCTTTACACAGTCCATCGTAAGGGAGGTTTTGAATTGATTTTTAAGAAGACATGTTGTCATGCACGAGTCCCACAAGAAAAATGTTCTGCTGTTTCACGATTCCAGGCTTGCATCAAACTATTCGTCCCACTGAAAGGGCTTCTGGGAAATTAAGGGTGTTTCCAAAAGAGGAACTTTGTTTGTTCTAGTTTAGCATCTAAGTCCCATTCCGTCATGCTGTCGGATCATATAAATTGTTTGGTTGTGTGTGTGTGTGTCTGTGTCTAACTCTTATCTTTTGCTAGGTGTGAGTTTGCTGGTGCCTCATGGTGCGATTGAAGAGGACACAACCTGGGAACTGTACATGAGCATTACCCAGCAGGACTCCAGGTAATATATCCATGACACTGACACACAAAATCGAGACTGTATTCAACTCACTCTTGTGCTCTGTTCCAAAACCAAGAAAGCTGCCTACGGAACGAGAATTTTGGAGCATTATAAGCCCAATGCGGAGGCTTATCCAGCTTAATTATGCTGTCTTGTAAGATTACTCATTTTTGCCAAACTCTAAGGCTTTTTGTGGAGATTGGCAACAAACTTGAAATACACCCAAGATAGCAGCCAAATACTTATCAATGATTAAAAACCAATTATTTTACCCAAACCAATGACTGTCAAGGCCCCGATATACTTCTAACTAACTGTTGTGAGTTAATACAACACTATTAACAGCAGCTTTCCAGAATAAACTTTACTGGAAAAGTTTACTCTAGCTGGTGAACAACAAATTACTATTGGTCTGTGGCGATTACATAATAGGTGTGCTCTGAGGCTCCGCCTTTTTTGATGTGGAAATCTTTCATTTCTTCTGTTCAGTCCGTCAAGGTCAGACACATGTAAAAACATGGGCACACTGGAGAGCTACTTTATAGTAATAATTGAAGTTATAATTTTAATCGAAAACGACACTGACTTTTTCCATGTTTAATACTGTAAAACTGTTTGCTTTAAAGTGATTTAATGTATAAAGGGCTATATAAATAAACGTGACTTGACTGAAATGCTGAACTGCAGAGCTTGTGCAAACATGGCTATGTTCAGATGCTTTCTTATACAGTTTTCTCACCACTGTCTTTTTTTATTCAGCACATATTAACATATTCTAAACATTCATATTAACATTATCTAAATGCCTCTGCTAGCAGTCTACGTGGTGTGGAATATTCGCTAACAGTATATGTCTACAAAGGTATTCAGACTTCTTTTTACCGCTGAGTAAAAAATACGGAGGCCGAGAGAGCTCAACGTGCTGCAACTGAAGAAAACACATGCAAATAGAAAAAACACCAGCAAATAAAGAAAACATCTTCATCAGTTTGACAACACATGGGCTGCAAAAGTTCACAACACATGCAAATACAGAAACGCGCTGCAAATACTCACAATACATGCAAATACAAAAACGCGCTGCAAATACCCACAACATGTGCAAATACAAAAATGCGCTGCAAATACTCACAACACGTGCAAATACAAAAACGCCCCAAAAGGCCACAGCACATGCAAATACAAAAACGCGCTGCAAATACTCACAACACATGCAAATACAAAAACGCGCTGCAAATAGGCCTGCTCATAATGCACATACGATCAGAATGTTAAGATAAACAAAAAAACTCACCTTTCAGGTGCACACCACTGAAGAGTAAACATTGAACAATTCCAGCCAGCGATCCCAGCCAGGTACGTCACTTGTTGGTGTTCCCTTATAACAATTTCATTGTGTTCTTTGCCAGTCCCGTCGCCAGGACAAACCATTTTATACGATATTATTTTGTGTTAAAAAATATTATTAATAATAAATAATATATATTTTTAATAATTTAATTGATTTTATGTCTCAAATCCCAGTCAATTATTTACTGCAGAACTTAAAACTAAAAACTCAGCGATGAGAGCTCTACTTCAACATGTTCTGATAACACTATTTAACCTTAATTTATTTCTTAATATTTCCCTTGTGGCCCGTAGTTTAAAAAAAATGAGAAGAGATGTAGGTGTGAAACAAGTTGTTTTTTTTTTGGTTTTTTTAAATGAGGAGTTAGCTAATCTTATTACAGCGCGTTGGTTATGCGTGATGCGTTATAAATTATTGCAGGGCAAATTTAAATATTAATTTAATTCTTAAAGTAGCCTAATCATCATCATCATAATTAAGATCATCGCAGAAGGGGCTTGAGATCGCTGGGCCTGGTATGTGCTATTTGCAACTCGTATTTGCATGTGTTGTGAACTTTTGCAGCGCGTTTCTGTATTTGCGTGTGTTGTGAGTATTTGCAGCCCGTTTCTGTATTTGCATGTGTTGTGAGTATTTGCAGTGCGTTTCTGTATTTGCATGTGCTGTGGACTTTTGCAGCGTTTCTCTATTTGCATGTGTTGTGAGTATTTGCAGCGCGTTTTTGTATTTGCATGTGTTGTGAACTTTTGCAGCACGTTTCTGTATTTGCATGTGTTGTGAGTATTTGCAGCGCATTTCTGTATTTGCATGTGCTGTGGACTTTTGCAGCATTTCTCTATTTGCATGTGTTGTGAGTATTTGCAGCGCATTTTTGTATTTGCATGTGTTGTGAACTTTTGCAGCGCTTGTGTTGTCAAACTGATGAAGATGTTTTATTTATTTGCTGGTGTTTTTTCTATTTGCATGTGTTTTCTTCATTTGCAGCGCGTTGAGCTCTCTCGGCCACCGTAGAAAAATGAAAACAAACTTTGCCATGATTATATCAGGGCCTTTAGGATGCCTCCTTAGAATACATCAACCTATGTAGGCAGTAGGTATCAAGGCAGCTCACTAGGTTGTGAAACTGAGCTTTTCTTTCACATACAAACTGTTGATTTGGTGCTTATGAAGCTGGTGGACACTAGCATTGCTGTTCCCTAGCAAAAAAAAAAAAATAGCTGGCTATCCAGAAACGTATTGTTTGGTGAATCTGGTTGGTCAAGGTGATTATTGTGGGGATGGTAGATGCCAGCCAAGATGTCAGATGGGCTCACCAACATCCAAAACACAACATGCTGATGTTATCAGTAGGGCATTTTTCTTTTTATTTCCATTCCTGTACATCAATGTTCCTTTCTTACCCTCAATCTCGTTCCCCCTTGCTGGATCCAGCAGTCAATCAGTCACTCACTCTCTGCTGTAAGCCGCCATTATGTTTCAGGGATGGTGCTGTAGTCACAGCAGCAGGCCTGTATATTGAAGATGCATAAAAAGGTGTACTTTCATAGCGTTAGTATGCTGGACCTGTGTGCGAGAGTGGTTAAACACATCCAAGTTCAGCAGGTTATCTGCCAGCTGTGCCATCCTGTCGCAACAAGGAAAAAAAGATGGTGACTACAACAATGGCACTGTACTCGACCTGAGACCAGCACTGTAGACGTCCCACTAAATCAGTGATTCTCAACCTAAATCTGCTAAATCAGTGATTCTCAACCTTTTTGACTCCAAGGCCATTGTCCATACACCACACCCCCTAGCTATATGTATCCTGTTTATTTTAAACATTAAACATATAATTAAAATTTAAATGATTAAATTTTTGGGATTAAAGACGTTTTAGGAACTGAATGTTCTTCAGGCTACCCATTGTAATTAAGGAATTTACATGACATTTTCATTACATTTACATTGATTCTTTCAGTTGTTCATGATTTACAGAATAAAATATTTTAGAGCTAGTCACATGTATGTTCATTATAAAAATGACCTTTCCAGGTATAGAAATCACACTTTTAACATTAGGCTAACTTATATATCCATGCTGTCTGGAACTCTGGTTTTTCAGTTGTTTAGGGGGTGAATTAAAATAAAAAAATATATGTTTTGGCTCATTTTTATGCTTTTGTCTTATTGCAAACCATTTTAAGTCATCTTAAGGCCCCCCTTTTGCTAGCTATAACAAACTAATTCAGAATATGCCAATTTGCTAACATGTTAACAATAGCATGGTATAGCACGTACTGAATGAGTACAGCAAACATGTAACTTACCTGCTCTTAAACCAAGCAGCATGCGTAACTCTCCAAAAACCCACATTAACAGAAACTCATAAATTAGCATAACAAAACATTAATCACTCAATCTCCCTTACCATTAATCTTGCACAAAAAAAACATTATGTAACACTTAATTTTAGCATTTACTCTCCCTTTCAAGTGCCATAGGTAAAGCATGCTGGGAAATAAAAAATCCCAGCCCAGTTTCAGTTAAACTTAATTTAGTCTAAATTAAAGGAAACGAGTTCATACAACTCAAAACAATGAAACAGTTCAGTTTACTTGAAATATGTCAGTGCTGTGAACTCAAAAGAAAAATGAAGTTCTAAATACTCATAACAGTTAATTTAACTGAACTAATTTGTTTAATTTAAGTTTGTCCTACTCAAACCAATTAAGTATTAAGTAAGTAAGCTATATATATCTCATAATATCTCATATCTAATATCTCATATCTCAAACTTCTAATCTGTGTTTGCAGGCTGTTTCAATTGAACACATTTTGTCAAGTACAGTGAACTTCTTCAGATATCCCCTGCCGAGTGTGTAGGGAGCAGTGAACACTGTGTAGGGATGCTTTAAAATGAAACACAGCTTGTGTTTCCAGTGTGGAAATCTCCCAAAATGCCACTTACTTTGTTCTGTTGAGCTGCTTATCTCTGGGATTAACCCTCAAAAAATGATGAGCAAACTTCAACTAGCAAGGATTTAAAACTAAAGTTGTACAACTCACTAATTTCACCTCGAGTCAGACGGGAGACACCTTCTCTTCGCTCCCAATCCTCAGTCGCAGTCGTAGGCTTGCTGGGATTGATAGAGATCAAAGGTCATGAGTGTTCAGAGACTCTTCAGTGCTCAAAGATGAAAACCTCAATCTCAGCAAGTCCGCAGATGAAGGTACCTGCTAGCGTCCGATAAGCTCGGAGCTGTTTGCTTCCCCATCTCCCGCCCGACGCACCAACACCACCGCCGCACAGCTAACCGTCAGTCAAATGCTAGCTGCTCAGCCAAACTGTCAGTCAAAGACTATCTTTTGACAGTTGTGGTGAGTGGCAGAGAAAAAATTCAATTCACAACACTGCAATCTGACCACAAAGCATCTACAGAAGGTGGAGGGAGGGGGTTTAGAAGAAGAGAGAAGCAGAAATCAATCTGCAGAACCTCCTAAATTTAGCCGCACGATCTCCAGAGTCCTCATAACAGTGGCTATAGAGAGCAGAGTCATGAAAAAGGATCAATCAGAGACTCATTTTATTTGTTCACAGTGATAGGATTGAGTTTGCTCAGACCTCTGGGCTATTTGCAGGGCTTAAAGCTCTCCTGTACGCTTCCCTGTGGATTCACCTGGATATCACACTGAACATTTGTATTACTAGGAAATGATTCACACAGTGTTAATGAAAGCAGACTTGTTTTTTTGTTATCCTGCCGGATATTAAACTTGTAAATCAATAGGTGATGTATGTCCTTGTTATTAGCGCTGCATCTCTGGCTCCTTACATTTGATGAACCATGGGAAATGAATAATGGCAGGACCCAAGCACACTTTTGCAGGGCTAGACTGCAATATTTAAGGGCCGTTTACACTGACAGAAATTTACAGCAACAAAGCAATGGCGACAGTGGGCGTGTCCAAGTCAACATTATTTTTCTTTTTGCAAATAAACAGCAGATTTACTGTAGTTTACTGTTGTTTACTATTTTTGTGGAAACAATGACAAAAGTTTGGGGTGTGTAAAATTTAAAGAGAGAGAGACATTTATACTTTAATTCTGCATTCTTTTTGACTAAATTGGTCAAAAAGTGACAGTAAATACAATAATGTTACAAAAGATTTATATTTCATATAAATGGTGTTTTTTTTTTACCTGTCTATTCATCAAAGAATCCTGAAGAAAATGTATCAAACTATTTTCAACATTTATAATAATAATAACCGTTATTAATAATTGAGCACCAATAATTAATAACTGAGCAACAACTTAGCATATCAGAAAGATTTCTGAAGGATCATGTGATTTGAAGCAATTGCTGCTAAAAATTCAGCATTGCCATCACAGGGATAAATGGCATTTTAAATATTTAAATAGTATAAAAGCAGTTCTTTTAAATTGTAATAATATTGTAAAAAAAAAAAACAATATGATTCTACTGTATTTTTGATCACATAAATGTAGCCTTGGAGAGCATTAGAGACTTCTTTAAAAAAATAAAATCTTTAAATGTTTGATCGGTAGTGTATGGCAATCAATGCACTTAATCATTGATTGTTCAACTTTGATGATATGATGTACTGTGTTATTATGAAAATGTTCTCCTTCAGAATGATTAGTTTTAGCTGCAAGGAAACACAATCCTTGTCAGAATGTAATGAGCAAGAATATTTTCAAAAGTTGACCAGTATAAATAACATTAGGGCATCCAGCTGTATGAATTCCTTCTAGCGAACAGCAATACAGCCTGATGGGTAACACTTTATTTAGATGGTCCACTTTAGACATTCTATAACTTTGCAAGAATGTCATCTAACTCTCATTAGAGTATGAGTAATAGACTGTTAGTAGAACCTGTAGTTGTAAAGATACAGTCAGTAGAATGTCTGTTGGGGGAGCATCAAAATAAAGTGTTAGCAGATAGTAAGCAGACAGTTTACTAATACTCTAATGACTGCTAGTTGACAGTAGTTGCAAAGGTACTTATTATTAGCAGAATGTCTAAAGTGAACCATCAAAATAAGTGTTGCCTCCAGATGACCTCCCATGTCAAAACTGCCGTCAACGTGAACAGAGGTTTATACACTCACCTAAAGGATTATTAGGAACACCATACTAATACTGTGTTTGACCCCCTTTCGCCTTCAGAACTGCCTTAATTCTATGTGGCATTGATTCAACAAGGTGCTGAAAGCATTCTTTAGAAATGTTGGCCCATATTGATAGGATAGCATCTTGCAGTTGATGGAGATTTGTGGGATGCACATCCAGGGCACGAAGCTCCCGTTCCACCACATCCCAAAGATGCTCTATTGGGTTGAGATCTGGTGACTGTGGGGGCCATTTTAGTACAGTGAACTCATTGTCATGTTCAAGAAACCAATTTGAAATGATTCGAACTTTGTGACATGGTGCATTATCCTGCTGGAAGTAGCCATCAGAGGATGGGTACATGGTGGTCATAAAGGGATGGACATGGTCAGAAACAATGCTCAGGTAGGCCGTGGCATTTAAACGATGCCCAATTGGCACTAAGGGGCCTAAAGTGTGCCAAGAAAACATCCCCCACACCATTACACCACCACCACCAGCCTGCACAGTGGTAACAAGGCATGATGGATCCATGTTCTCATTCTGTTTACGCCAAATTCTGACTCTACCATCTGAATGTCTCAACAGAAATCGAAACTCATCAGACCAGGCAACATTTTTCCAGTCTTCAACTGTCCAATTTTGGTGAGCTCGTGCAAATTGTAGCCTCTTTTTCCTATTTGTAGTGGAGATGAGTGGTACCCGGTGGGGTCTTCTGCTGTTGTAGCCCATCCACCTGAAGGTTGTGCGTGTTGTGGCTTCACAAATGCTTTGCTGCATACCTCGGTTGTAACGAGTGGTTATTTCAGTCAAAGTTGCTCTTCTATCAGCTTGAATCAGTCGGCCCATTCTCCTCTGACCTCTAGCATCAACAAGGCATTTTGGCCCACAGGACTGCCGCATACTGGATGTTTTTCCCTTTTCACACCATTCTTTGTAAACTCTAGAAATGGTTGTGCGTGAAAATCCCAGTAACTGAGCAGATTGTGAAATACTCAGACCGGCCCGTCTGGCACCAACAACCATGCCACGCTCAAAATTGCTTAAATCACCTTTCTTTCCCATTCTGACATTCAGTTTGGAGTTCAGGAGATTGTCTTGACCAGGACCACACCCCTAAATGCATTGAAGCAACTGCCATGTGATTGGTTGATTAGATAATTGCATTAATGAGAAATTGAACAGGTGTTCCTAATAATCCTTTAGGTGAGTGTACTTCCCTTCTCTTATACAGTGTGATCCATGAGGGATAATTGGTCATATTGATCAGGCCATAATGCCTGTGGCACAACATGCAATGAAGACGCTTGCTGTGATGGTTACATCAGGGAGCAGTTTTGGTTTCAATTTGTTGAAGTTTTGGTCTCTGGGCTTGTGTCTGCATGAGGAGGTGAAAGGTGAGAGAATCACAATCACAGAGGCGTTGTGTACCATTTGGTCCATCGGTGTGCATGGCTCACATGGTGCCCTAGAGGAGATAACACATGACCAAAGGGGGGAAAAAAAGCTTTTTAGCTTTTTATGTTCAGTATAAAACATGCTATTGTAGTGATGAACATGACACAGGCAAAATATATAATTTTCTTTTTAGTAAAGTAAGCAAGTAATTTAAATAACTTGCCAGATGCATGTTCATTATATAGAAAAGTGTAGTTTTTTTAAAATAACTACTAATTATTTTGATAACTAATTGTCATCTGCAGGGGAAGAAGTAATACGAGTTTGGAGGATGGATAGATCATAACTGGATTTTTATCTGAAAACGTGAATGGATGGACCAAATTTATAGACATGAATGTGGGATTTCTGATGAAGTGTTATTTTAGTATCACTGAGATATTATTATAGTTTTTATTAATGTTTTGAATTAGTTTTTTATTTGTATATATTTTCCATTTTCATTTGAACATTTTAGTAATTTGTTAGTTTTTTTCAAAAAAAAAGTTGATATAGCTTTTATTTAATTCTTCAGTTTGAGTTAATTTAGTACATTAAACAAAATGAAAATGAGAAATGTTGTCTTGGCAACTAGATAAAATTAAAATAAGTAATTCGTTTTATTTCAGTTAATGTTAATTTTATGTGTTATATGCTAACCCTGCTGCCAATTAAAGCACTTTAGAGAACAACATTTTTAACAGTTATCTAAGATACTTTTTTCTGCATTCAGAATCCACATCTGCTTTTGATCGCAATCAGGTCTCCACATTTTAATTAATATGTCTGTTTTGTTTGAAAAGCATGTGGGGGGCATCCACAGATTCAATCAATATGGATGCCCCTTCAACTGTTTTCCATTTGTTTACCGCTGTTTCTGATATTTCAGCAAATATGAGACATTTTGTTTCATGTGTTATGCGTTTTATGTGACTGAATGCGTTTCTAGTGTTTGCAAGAGTTTCATTAAACGACTGTAAATGTCAGGTAACACTCTCTCTCCTCTCCAGAATGACAAAACAAGCTTAGCTGCTTCATCTGTGTTAATTGCTTTTATTTTAGTCACTAAAGAGTTTGGATACAATGCCAATAAATGTAGGAAGTTGAGAGGAAACAGGTAATTACTCAATATAAATAAATCAACATGTAAACAAACAGTGCAGATGGAGTGAGACAGCGATTAGAAGGTTGTTAAGTGACTGGCCTGTTGGTACTATACAGTGTCGAACTAATTGGACGGCTGTCTCAGCCTGCCACCTGCTTAGAATGAAAAATAGCTCCGGTTGTAAAATAAACACTTACGTTTATCAGAAGCATCATTACTAGTGAGCTGTTGTCAAAATCCATTACCTTAAAGGGGTAATTCACCCAAATTTAAATTTATTCATAATTTACGCACCCTCATGTTGTCCCAAACCTTGCTTCTGTGGAACATAGAAGTGTTTTTTGTCCAGACAGTGGAAGTTAGTAGTTACGGAAACTATTTGGTTACCAATATTCTTGTTGTATTCACTGCAAAAAAATGCTTTTCTTACTTAGTATTTTAATCTTGTTTCCAGTCCAAATATCAAAAAAATCTTAAATCAAGATGCTTTTACTAGATAAGTAAAATGACATAAGATATTTTTTCTTGTTTTCTGGGGGGGAAAAAAATCAAAATAAAAGCTTTTAATTTAATTTTAATTTAATCCAGGATGTTTGCTGCCGTACCATGGGTGCAGCGGCGCAATGATATTACGCAGCGCCTGAAAATAGGCTAACTTCCGTCAACATAACCAACGTGACAACCTGCTTGCACAGAGAGCGTGCTGGGGACTATTTTCAGGCGCTGCGTAATATCATTGCGCCGCTGCACCCATGGTACGGCAGCAAAGTTCCTGGATTAAATTAAAATTAAATTAAAAGCTTTTTTTTTTTTTTTTTGCAGCAATGAGAGTATAGTCCCTAGCCATATCGGTCTAGAAAATTGCAACTTTTAATTTTCTTAGTACACAATGTAACTATACACATCACAACATGTAAATAGGAAAATGTTGCCGTTATTTTGTCATCTATTTAGCAGTAGGCTAGCTGGAGCCGTTTACCTCCAGTCTTTGTGCTAAGCAAGGCTAGCGGTGGGTGTGCGTCAGACAGAGTTATGGCACGCACGGAGATAAAAATGGTATGTATGGACTTATCTAACTCTGGGGGATACGGTGAATAAGCTAAAGTCCCAAAAAAGTCGGCGTGTTCCTTAAAGCAAAAACTCGATATTTAGACTGAAAACAAGACAAAAATACTAAAAAAAGCTCTTTTTTTTGCAGTGTTCATGTTGAACTTTGGCCTGTTTGTGCTACAAACATGAATGAGTATAGCAATTGCTTATTGAAGAGGGCTAAGCTATTGCTTTTCTAAGGGATTAGGACATTGGATTTTTTTCCTATCCCTAACAGGTCCTAACATGGAGATTTGGACTAGTTAACAATGTAGAAAACACCCTAGCAAGGCTATTGAGAACACCTTAGCATAATGGTTTCACATGGACAAACACCACTCACAAGTGTTAAAATCTAGTTTGAATCTTTGCGCAAAGAGTAATGAATGGTAAATCTTCAAGGTTCTGATGACAGCAGGTGTCTGGTTCATGTAATCTGCTGTGTCAATGTGTTCTCCATGGCGCCGCCCAGTCTGAACTCCCCCTGCTGTAGATGACTAATCCTTGTTGAGGATCCACAGCAGTCATATCGATCGACGCTAACACATCCAAACTGTCTCAATATGTCACCAGGCTCCTCAGAAGGCACTTCAAACAACACCATCGACCAGTGAACACACACACACTTACTGATCCACACCCGATCAAGTCCAACTGCCCTCTGGAATCACTTCAACCAGCACAAAGTACAATATATCTGTATTAGTGCTGAGTCTGCAGGCTAATATGTTGTGTTTGTGTTTTCAGGGAGAGCTGTGTGGCTACTTGGAATGTTTCCATTAACAAATCTGCTTGTATTTCTAGCTAATGTTTGTTCATGGTGTTATCACAGTGGTTTGCCCTCGTGTTTATTAAATACATGTTTTCCATTTATATTAACATTGGCATCTTCTGGTGAAATCAATACTGTTATTTTGACACTACAGCACATATTGAGTGAGGATTTCCCATGAGCATTTCTTACAAGTTGGTCTCTTGATCTGTGTTTTATTTTAATAGTGGACAGCAAGTTTCAATTTGGGGAAACGTTTTAGAAAAATAAAAATGAAATCACCAGTAGTTTAACTGCTTTAATGCACTATGGGGTTAAATAAATTTTTACCTGATTTGAAGTACAACATGTTCCTGGATCAACATCTTTGTTGATCCTGGAACAACATTCCAATCAACCAATCAGATCTGAGGGACAACTTTACAGTTTATGCCAAGTTTAGGCTTACAACTCAGGGTTAGGTGCTTCTACATCAGAGTTATTCGCCTATCATTTCCCTCTGATTTTATGGATAAGTTATGGGTTGGGTTAGTTTTAGGGATAGGGTTAGGACTAAATCAGGAATGTTGTTCCAGGATCAACAAACTATGTTAATAGGAACATGTCTTACTTGGCCAAATTATATTAGTGTGCACACAAACATTGTTTATTATAAACGCACACTGCAGTTAGTTTTTCTGACACTTTAAATGCTCAAGCTGGATTCTGATTAACTGTTAAAGTTTATCTTTCATCAGCTGCAAAAAAAAAATATCAATGATCAATGAATGATTTCAACAATGTCATTCCTCGCTATTGTTATAGTTGTGGTGTGGACTTATTATTAAAACTTAATACATAACGTTATCATTATAGTTAACGTACTTAAGGCAGTATATCCACTAAAGTATTTTTTTTCCCGAGGCTAGTGTATTTTTTCAATTGTTTTCAATAGGACGCATCTTTAAAGCGACAGGAGCGTAATGAAGCTGCTCGTCTATTTCACGCAGAAGCGCTGAACACTTGTCGTTACTTACCGGTCGCCGCGAGGTGAAGAATGTTCAACGCTCATCACTGTCACTTTTTAACCAGCCGTCCAATCACATTCTGCTTGTAAGAATGACATTCGCCACATTCTGCTTGTAAGGCGCTAACTCCCGCCTTAAAGCATGACTGACCAATCCTGCCTTAGCAACTGTTGCTGCTCCCAATTTCTCTTTTCTATGGAACTCTGTGTTTGATATGTTTTAAATGTTTTAGGGAGACTGTCCAAAAATATGATATAATGTTGTTGCCAGATCACTTAAAAGTACCTAGAGAGGAACCAAACGATATTTTTTTCTTCTCCTTTCCCACATCTTGAAATAAATGTCACAATTGATTCCAGCCCACTTAAGGATAGTATCCAATCAATTTTAAAACTTTATGAGCACATTTTATTGAAAATCATGCTGAAATCTCTAGTTCATTTCTATGGGATGTTTTGTAACGTCAGATTTAGGAACTGTGACCAAGAGGGCGGAGCTTAGCAAAACGTCATTTCCAACCTTTTAGTGTTTTGTTTTTTCTCTGTGTGTGTATGTGTGTGTGTGTGCTTCCATCTCACCTCTAGTGCCAATTAAGTAGAATCAGAAACATTACCTTTTACATTTATTCATTTAGCAGAAGCTTTTATCCAAAATAACTTACAAATGAGGGGAAAAAAACACTGCGGTAAATCATTAGGAACCAACAGTATTAGCAGTGCCACAATAAACAATATTTTAACAATATTAGTTAATCTTTCTGTCTCTTTATCTGCAGTGCTTTGTCTGATGAAGGTCAGGAGATACTTTTGAGTCCCGAAGTAACGTACGGCCCTCCTGGCCTGACCCTTTCCTGCCCTGTTGCCTTGACAATAGCCCACTGTGCAGATGTGAGTTCAGAAGACTGGAATATCAAGCTTAAGAGAAAAACCCAGGACAACAGGTGGGAGGTAAGGCTGACTTAAGAATAATATCTTTATTTAACCATTTAAGTTAACCAATGTGCTGGATAGGGAAGCCTTGAATGTAGATGATTCAACCTCTGAATCATGTTGTTTAATGGGAAACAGCAGTGTGCTAGTAATTGTAAAGAACTGAAGTGTCATTCTGAAGTAAGAATGCTGAAGGTCACCATGTGACAATCAATAGATATGCCCTCTTCATCATAGACCGATGTTGCTACATTGAGTCACACTGAGTGCACTTTAAGGGAGCATCTCTCTGTGCTTCTCTTATTAACAATGTCCTTTACCTTTGATATTTTGCATTTCTTTATAAGAGCAGGATTCATACTGCTCTTACATGTTAAAAGAACTTCTTCAAAGTTGAGCTGGAGCTCATTGACACAAACTGACCCTGGAGAAACCTTATCTGTTTATATTAGTGCAGCAGCAAGCATGCTTGTGTGTGTGTGCGCAACCTGACATTTCAGCAGACTATAATCAAATGCAGACACTCTAATTCAAAGACGCATCACAATACCAATCAACTCCTTTTATTTCTGTGCAAGCGAGTCATTTTGACGCCGTGTTAAAGACACTGAGACCTCTTACGATTGTTTGAAATAATGAGCTTTTTCTCCCAGGCATAATGTGAGAGCAAGTGATAGGCGGGCAGAGAGTAATGTCCCCGCAGAATTGAGAATATCACCTTTTTTTGTGCATTTTACTCTGTGTGTGTGTCTGTGTGTGAGAGAGACAGAAAGCACACTTTAATGTGCACCCACTGATTTGTGGGTAATAGACAATGCTTTCTGTTCTATGGTGTGTTTAGACGGGAAATATCAAGCTTTCCGCCATCGCAAATGGTTCAGGTCGCTTCAGGGGGCAAAGTTATGCTTAGCTTCAGCTATATTCAGCTGGTAAAATGGAGACCCTGGACTCAGAGTTCCTGCTGGCCGCTACACACCCACTGTTCCTGACATTCAAATACCAGATGCATATAATAATAATCAAGCTGTGCTTCCATCTGCAGAGCTATAAAAAAAAGGGAAGCATAATTTCATTTAAAGATCTTTACCTTTCTCTAACATGTGTATATACTTTTATGTTGACCAAGGATTTTATAAAGTGAAGCGGCCTGTGAAATGCCTCAGGGTTGCCAAATTTAAGTAGCTGTCAGTGCTTATGACAACAAGGCCTACTTTGCATTAAAAGCCATTGAACCATGTTCTAGAAAAGAAAAACTGTCGATCAGCATGGAAGCTGTTCTTGGATGTGGAGTTTCTCTTAATCATACTTGCACTATAAACATGACAGCATATCATGTCAGTGGTGAAGGTAAATCGAAGCAAAAACACCAATCATTTTGACCATTTTGAAGACGGGGGACGGCAATTCAAAACAATAATTTTAACACTAATTGTAATCAAAAGTTCAGAAACATTTAATTAACAAATAAATGCATAACAGGTTAACCATCTGGTTGTCATGGATATTCACACACACACACACAACCCTGAGGAAGTGTAATTGTAGTTCATTAATTTAGTGCAAAAAAAATAAATAAATAAATAAATATATTCAATTGTAAAACCATTTATTTAAATGTATAATGAATTAAAAAAAAAAAAAAAAAAAAAAAAAAAAAAAAATATATATATATATATATATATATATATATATATATATATATATATATATATATATATTTAATTTCAAAGATATACATAGCAATTCACTTCTGATACTTTTATTTCTTTTTTAAAACTGAAAAAAATGTTTCTACTTATCTAGTCACATGCATATAGTCATGCATTGTCAATTAAAATTGTTATAAATATGGGAAAAGTGAAAGTTTAAAGTTTTAAAAATGTAAACAGGTTTTGATAGAATTGTGAATAATTGCACTTTTTTCCAGCTAAAAGAAGTGAATGACATCATTAGTCACCACAGTTGTCCCCAATAGCAAAATCGGTTACACTTTATTTTGATAAAGTATCCCTTTAGATTAAAAAAAAAAATCCCTTTTGACATTCTGTTGACTATAAGTAACATTGTTCTTACATGTCAACTCACTCTCATTAAAGTGTTAGTTCAGTATTAATAGACTGTTAGAGGTAGGGTTAGTAGAATAAGGTGACGTACTTGCAAAGTTACTTATAGTCAGTAGAATGTCTGCTGGCAGACCATCACTTTAAGTGTTAGAAGATATTAAGCAGACAGTCTACTAATACTCTAATGAGAGTTGACATGTAGGTGAAACATGTCTTATAGTCAACAGAATGTCTAAAGGGGACCATCAAAATTAAGTGTTACCACAAAACCTAATTTAATCATAGTGAATTTATGTGTGTTTCTGACAGGAGGTCATGACTGTGGAAGAGGAGAGCACTTCTTGTTACTGCCTGTTGGACACTCAGTGCTGCCACCTGTTGGTGGAGACGCCGGGGTGTTACGCTTTAGTGGGAGAGGCCCTCACACAGGCAGCAGGGAAGAGACTCCAACTGGCTGTGTTTGGAAACATGGAGCCCAACTTCCTCAACTACAGCATTCGAGTGTACTGCGTCGATGATACGCCCCATGCCTTTCAGGTGTGTAAAGACTTTTAAGTTTGTTTGTGTGTACATTATTGATAACCACATATGTTATGTTTCAGATGCAGATGCGCTCACAGTTGTACTCATAGCCTTTCAAAGTATACTCTATTTGACATGTACACATACACAGGCAGTCGACGCATTCACATTGCAACAACTTGCTCTACCCCTCCTGAGCAATCTTTCACCACAAGTTATAACCCGTATATACATCTTTATCATCTTTTAGGCTGAAGTAGTAGTATCCAAATGTGGATACTTTCTAACCTCCTCGCATAATCTCTCATCCACGTAGCCATCCATTGTTGTTGTAGCTTGCACATGTTTCTGTCTCTTCTCAGAGACATTGTATCTTCTTATTCTTATTCTTATTCTATATGTGGGTTTGTGGCTCTACTATTGAAGAAAGCGTAACAGCTAACTTGGATCACATGTGCCTTGATAACCAATCACATTACAGCCTTGAATTTTGTTCAGAGTAGTGCGACAGTCATTCACTGCTTGCGGATACCATAGAAATGAATGAGAAGTGCCATGAACTGAATCATACTTGTTGCGCAGCATTTTTTTCAGTGTAAACTCTAAAAATAGATAAATCCTAAACTAATGTTTAGGCAATGGGCTGTTTATTTAGTGTAGTGATGCCTCTCCTCCATTGACATCCATTCAAAAAGAACGGCCTCTGGTCTCCTTTCCTTCGTACCACAGAGTTAGCAGGCATTTCTTTTATTTTCTGTTGTGCTAAACTTGCAGGCTTGCCTTCAAGTTGCTTTGTCTCTTCTGTTTATAAATTTTTTTTTGTGAATCAATATACACACACTCTACAGTGACCCTAACGTATGTGTGAAACGTGAAGTATAGTAATATACACTCACCTAAAGGATTATTAGGAACACCTGTTCAATTTCTCATTAATGCAATTATCTAATCAACCAATCACATGGCAGTTGCTTCAATGCATTTAGGGGTGTGGTCCTGGTCAAGACAATCTCCTGAACTCCAAACTGAATGTCAGAATGGGAAAGAAAGGTGATTTAAGCAATTTTGAGCGTGGCATGGTTGTTGGTGCCAGACGGGCCGGTCTGAGTATTTCACAATCTGCTCAGTTACTGGGATTTTCACGCACAACCATTTCTAGAGTTTACAAAGAATGGTGTGAAAAGGGAAAAACATCCAGTATGCGGCAGTCCTGTGGGCGAAAATGCCTTGTTGATGCTAGAGGTCAGAGGAGAATGGGCCGACTGATTCAAGCTGATAGAAGAGCAACTTTGACTGAAATAACCACTCGTTACAACCGAGGTATGCAACAAAGCATTTGTGAAGCCACAACACGCACAACCTTGAGGCGGATGGGCTACAACAGCAGAAGACCCCACCGGGTACCACTCATCTCCACTACAAATAGGAAAAAGAGGCTACAATTTGCATGAGCTCACCAAAATTGGACAGTTGAAGACTGGAAAAATGTTGCCTGGTCTGATGAGTCTGGATTTCTGTTGAGACATTCAGATGGTAGAGTCAGAATTTGGCGTAAACAGAATGAGAACATGGATCCATCATGCCTTGTTACCACTGTGCAGGCTGGTGGTGGTGGTGTAATGGTGTGGGGGATGTTTTCTTGGCACACTTTTGGCCCCTTAGTGCCAATTGGGCATCGTTTAAATGCCTCGGCCTACCTGAGCATTGTTTCTGACCATGTCCATCCCTTTATGACCACCATGTACCCATCCTCTGATGGCTACTTCCAGCAGGATAATGCACCATGTCACAAAGCTTGAATCATTTCAAATTGGTTTCTTGAACATGACAATGAGTTCACTGTACTAAAATGGCCCCCACAGTCACCAGATCTCAACCCAATAGAGCATCTTTGGGATGTGGTGGAACGGGAGCTTCGTGCCCTGGATGTGCATCCCACAAATCTCCATCAACTGCAAGATGCTATCCTATCAATATGGGCCAACATTTCTAAAGAATACTTTCAGCACATTGTTGAATCAATGCCACGTAGAATTAAGGCAGTTCTGAAGGCGAAAGGGGGTCAAACACAGTATTAGTATGTTGTTCCTAATAATCCTTTAGGTGAGTGTACTTTGGGTATACAAGTATAGAAGTATACTTTGGGCTTAAAGAATACACCAGTTCATTTAAACCTGCATGGAAAAAAATTCATGCTGGTCAAAATGGGTCTTTCCGCTGGGTGCGTTTTCGGCATTCACAGATGTAGGCTTCTTAAATGTCATGATACATATCCCCTTCATACTGCATATGACATTAGATGGAAATCCACAGCTTATGGGATATTTGCATTCATGGGGCAGCATGTTATGGCTAGCCGTCACGCCCTGTGGGTACTCTGGTTTTACGCTCCACTGAAAGTCAGCTGGACCAATCTCTCTGTCTCTCTCATACACACACATCTCCTACTAACTGATAGAATGGCTTCTTAAATTACAAAGACACGGTGAGCCACTTGCATGCTTCATGCGTTCACGCATTCACTACGCAAATTAAAAGTGATTTACATTCTGTTAGGCGTAACGTCTAGCTGAGCGGACACAGCTTCAGAGAAGTCTTTGTTCTGCACACACACAGATCTTACAATCTCTTCACCTTATGAAGAAAGCATAATATGTCATTTATATTTAATGTCTCACATGGATCTTTTCTTCTCGGTTACGGAGATGTGGAGATGTCTTTGTGTGGTTTTGAAGCCTCAAGACATACACAAACTGGATTAGTTGTTCTATTTTTCTCCCTCTCTCTCCCAAACTCTCTCACACACACACAAAGTACTGAATTCTGGAGTGTTTATGCTCAAGCTAAATAAATAAACTTCAATATATGTTGGGATATTATTATGCCTTCATTAACGGTTCCAGGGTTGAAGGTTTTACAGTTTAGTAGACATCACAAGCCCTGTGTTAAAGGCTGTGAAACTTATAAGGTGCTTCTTTCTACAGTTTTCAGTTGTCAGTTGTGTACCATAAAGAATTATTGTAACAGGATTGACATTTTAAGATCATTTTTACAGACAAATATTTCAAAACATAAAATAAAGTGAGAAAATAGAGACTTTTGCTGTCTTATTTCAAAGGCTACACCCTCAGTATGTCACATTTGTTAGCCGCATACATCGAGGATGTCTACTTTCAGAAAAGTGAGCATTGTAAAACTGTTATTCCTCGTGAAGCATACATGATCCGAACATGTAATACATGTTTTTTGTTGCCCATTAATGTAATGTATCCTCAATGACATATGCGGCCGACAAATGCAACCTCCGGATGGCGGATCCTTCGAAATGAGACACAACTTGAATAGGAATAACTTCCTTTGTTTTATGGAATTTTTTTTTTTTACTTTTTAAAAAAAAATTATAAAAACAATATGATGGTAACAGAGTTGACACACCTGCAAACGTATATGGTTTTTTTTATAATACACTGTCAACTAAAATCTAAAAATAGAGAGATTAAATGCAATATGCTACCATTTACCTGTATGCTGTATATTTTGGTTTGTTTTATTAAAATGTGCATATTTAATAATTTTGCATTTGCAGGAAGATGTTGGAAACAAAGGCCCAAGGACAGGCCCACATTTTGTGACAAAATGAAAAGAAGAAAATATTGTTTGTTGTTGAAGTGTCTAGAAAAATGTCTATATTAACAAATAGTACAAATTAGAAACAACTATTAATTGTTATTGTAGAAGTTATTGTTACAATTACACTATCACTCAACATTGTAAAGTTTTAATGTTTTTTAAAAGGCTCTTATGCTCACCAAAACTGAATTTATTTGATCAAAAATACAGCAAGAACTATTTAAAATAACTGTTAATTATTATTTTTTCATGGTTCTTTGATCAATAGAAGGTTCAAAAGAACAGCATTTATTTAAAAATATAAATCTTTTCTTACAATGTAGTTTTAGGGTGTTCACACTTGGCAAGTTTGGTTCGATTAAATCGAACCCTAGTGTGATTGCGCTGTTACTTTGGTTCATTTGAATAAGTGTAAACAGGACATAACACAAGATGCAACCCTAAAAAGGACAGAATGCTCAAGCATGCCCATCACAGTTCAGTACAGGAATCAGAACCATGTCTCGCCGCAGCAGATCTTCGTTTGTGTGTGTGACGGAGGGGTTCCTGCCGCTGTTTTGAGTCCTTTACACATTTTATAAGCTCTTCACGAGTTGTCAGCTCCATCATATACCATCATATGTACGCACATACAGCGAGCGCATTTAGCCCAGTGCACAGCATTGTTTTAGATGTTTGACAAGTTCTGTCTTTTGGGTACATTTTTGGTTCATTGTTAAAAATGGCTGTGAACGCTAAGGACTAAATGTATCATTTTCTTTTTCGGTCCAGACCAAGTGTGAAAGCACCCTTTATTGCATCCTTGCTGAAAACTATTCTTTTTTTTTTCTTAAAAAACAAACAAACAAAAAACACCCAAAATGTACCGACCCAAAACGTTTGAACTGTAGTGTATACAAAGGACACCAATGTATCTTGTAAAATGACCTGAATAATCTCTCAACAAAAATGAGGGTTAGGTAAAGTGTAAAGACTCAATATAGCTCAATTTAAAAACAATAAAAGTCATGGAATGTCCCCATAAAACATGAAAACCTAATGTGCATGCGTGTGTGTGTACGTGCGTGTGTGTGGTCCCCACAAATGTCCCCACAAAAATGGCGATATCCAGAATCCTTGTCCTTGTACATTTTTTTGGTCCCCATGAGGAAAATAGCTTATAACTCACACTAAGTGATGTTTTTTTAGAATGTAAAAATGTAGAAAGTTTTGTGTGATGGGTAGGGTTAGTGTAAGGGAATAGAATATACAGTTTGTACAGTATAAAAACCATTATGTCTATGGAGAGTCCCCACAAAGATAGCGAACCAAACGAGTAATGGTGTGTGCGTGTGTGTGTGTACAGGTATGTGTGTGTGTGCTCTGGGAAGTCATCTTTACAAACAGGACACACTCACAAGTGAATGGTCAAAGATTGTAATTCTCCACACCAAAGCACCCTTCCACTTTGTTTATCCAGCCGTTCACCCAGCGTTTTTCTCTTCTTTTGTATTCTTTTGTTGTCAGTGTTGTTTGAATTTCACAAAACAGCAAATTAATTCCTCCCTGGAAACTGAACAAATTCAGGCTGGGATCGATCTGCAGCCATCACAGCGAGAGACTATTTTCCTGTCTTTTGTGACAGAGAGAGAGAGAAAGCGAGAGAGAGAGACCTAATGCTTTTAATGCTACTGTGCCATTGTCAACAATTCCCACAGAATAGATGCAAAGAGCACAAAATCACCAGTGCCTTTCATCAATGCCGATTCCATCCATCCAGTGTCTCTCGCTCCTGTTCTGCATGCCATTTTGTGTGCGTGTTGCATTTGTGCAAAAAGGAAAGGTAGGCGACGTTCATTGTATTCGACCGAGTTGGTAATTGAAGGCATTGTACCTTTAGATTTATTAGTTGTTGTGTTGCCTTTTTTTTTTTTTTTTTGACCCAGGGTGTTATTGTAATTCCATTCTTGTAGATGAAAAATGCAGTGCAGGCATTTCTTCGACCTGTTTGTTGGTCTAGGGGTTGGAAACGTCAGCCTCGCATTAGATGCAGGTTTTTAATCACTTTCCGCTTCATCTTCTCCGGTTATGAAGATTAAAGGTGCCGCTAGAACCAGGAAATAACTAACGTGGGAGGGCTGTTTTTTCAGCGGAATAATTTAAACATGAGCAGACAGTAGAGTTCTGTTCATGGTGTAGGGTATTGTATGTGTCAGGGCATGTTTATGCATGAACGTTTATATCTGTATTTACTCTTCCTTGCAGGAGGTGGTATCCGTGGAGCGGGGTCGAGGAGGGCGCCTCCTGGAGGAACCCAAGACCCTGCTCTTCAGAGCAAACTCTTTCAGCCTGCAGGTCTCCATCCAGGACATCCCCCAGTTCCTTTGGAGCATCAAACCTTTTACCACCTGCCAGGTGCTGTCCTCATAAATATGGATGCCAGCCTCGTATGAATATGCATGAGTTTTGTTAATATGCATATGAGGCTGAATATTAATGAGATGTCAAATTCCGACGTTCATGTGACTGGTCATATGAATATTAATACAGCTCTGTTTAAGGTAGTTTAGCCAGAGGCCGTGGTAGGAATCCGGTGTCTTTTACATGGAGATAAGGATGTTTTTTTTCACCTTGTATGTTTTGACAGGAAAGTGTCAGTCAAATTTGTGTTTTTTAAAAACTAATGGCACAACTGTGTTATATTACTTGTTTTACAAAGCCCCTAATCCTAAGTATTATAACTTAAGTGCTTAATATGGTTACACTTTATTTCGATCCACTTTAGACATTCTACTAACTATAAGTAACTTTGCAACTACATTTGCATAACTCTCATTAGAGTATTAGTAGATTATTAGGTTAGGGTTAGTAGAATAAGTCGACATGTACTTGCAAAGATATACTTAAAGTCAGTAAAATGTCTGTTGGGGGACCATCAAAATAAAGTGTTTAAGCAGATAGTCTACTAATACTTGTAATAATTGTTAGTTGACATGTTGTTGTAAAGTTACTCATAGTTAGATGAATGTCACTATCAAAATAAAGTGTTACCCTTAAAGGGTTAGTTCACCCAAAAATTTAAATTCTGCCAATAATTACTCACCCTCATGTCGTTCCAAGCCCTGAGTTCATCCTTAATTTAATAACGAGTCGTTCTGCTGCAGAACTAGGAAACGCTGTGCTGTTTACACTGCGTCAACAGCGTAAGAGTCTGACAAAGGCTAGAAGAAATTGTTGAATAAAGTCGTTATTTTTGTTTGTTTTTGCACACAAAAAGTATTCTCATCGCTTCATAAAATTAAGGTTGAACCACTGTAGTCACATGGACTATTTTACACATTGTAGACTATTTGACTACGATGTCTTTACTACCTTTCTGGGCCTTGAAAGTGTTAATTAAATTGCTGTCTATGGAGGGGTCAGAGAGCTCTCGGATTTCATCAAAAAAATCTTAATTTGTGTTCCGAAGATGAACGAAGGTCTTATGGGTTTGGAACGACATGAGGGTGAGTAATTAATGACAGAATTTTAATTTTTGGGTCAACTAACCCTTTAATACTTCAAATCATGCAGCTTGTTGAGGAGAGGTGTGCTCATATGGTGTAATATGCATTTTTTGCTTACCAGACAATAAAACACTTATATTGATGAAGAGACCCAAATTATATCTAGAGCCCATCACAGAGCTTATTTTCACTTGGGCCGTAGCAACACCCTAACAGCTGCATAGCTACCACTCAGAACAACCATATAGCATTAGTATCATGGTGTCAGGTTGAAAACTCTCTCTTTAGTTTTATTTGCTACACCAGCAAAGCTATGTCCATATTTGTATTATTTTGTCAAATTGTTTCTGTTTTTGGATGACACATTCTCAAGAGTGTGTTTTTCTCAATGCTGTTTACCCACCATTCCTTTCTTCCTAAAGCTTTATGACCGCAGGCACATTTTTATCCAAATCATACCCATAGCAAGCCCTGTTTTGTCATACTAGGCTGTGTTCTGGCAGGGCCGTCAGTGACATGACACTAAGTAAATTAGCTTCAGCGGCTCTAACAGCAGAATAACAACAATGGAGGAGAGGAGAGGAGAGGAGAGGAGAGGGGGCACATATACTTCCTATGGGTTCATACTGAAATATTTACTCTTTCCCCCTCCTTCCTCTTTTGGTGCAGGAATTCTCCTTCTCTCAGGTGTGGTGCAGTAGCCAGTCTCCTCTGCAGTGTGCCTTTTCTCTGGAGCGCTACAGTCCAGCAGCCAATCAGCTCTCCTGTAAGATCAGTGTTCGGCAGGTCAAAGGTCATGAGCAGATCCTACAGGTCTACACCACCATTGCTGAGGTTTGGAAAACAAAAACTCATATATTAAAATAATAAAAAATAATAATAATATTGACAGCGCAATAGACGAAAGGCCTGTTCACACCAAGGACAATAACTATAAAGATATAGTTCTAAAAATTGTTCTCAATATTAAAGAATAGCAGAGTTCACACCACAGCTATAACGATAACGGCACAGAGAAACTGTATGATTGGAATCGCTTTCAGAACGATTTTATCCAACTGATAAATGATAAAAACATTTACAGCCAATCAGAATCCATCCTGCTGTAACGAGCTTGAGCATTTAAAGCTGCACACAAGCACATGCGTAGAATAAACAGAACGATATCATCCACTGGTGTGGACGCTAATATAATTATCTTTATAGGTAACATATTCCTGGATCAACATCTTTGTTGATCCTGGAACAACATTCCAATCAACCAATCAGATTTGAGGGACAAGTTTATGTTTACAGTTTATGTCAATTTAGGCTTACAACCAGGTTTTGGTGCTTCTGCATCAGTGTTATTTACATATTATTTCCCTCTGATTTTAGGGATAAGTTATGGGTAGGGCTAGGGTTAGGACTAAATTTTCAAAATATGTTGATCATGTCTTCCTTGGCAAAATCATAGTGACCATATCTTTATAGTTATCGTTCTTGGTGTGAATTGGCCTTAAGATATCGTCTTGTGTTTGGAATGTGGATAGTCCATTTTTTTTATATAGTGGACCTTTTCGAAGTGGGTGCAACCTAAAATCTGGAGGTTCTGATGCCAAAAATAATATTTATAATTTAATACAAATATCATGTTTTTTAGCAATCAAAAATTCAATTATTACAGATAAATTAATATCACTAAAGCCTATGTTGTACGTGATTTGTACGTTGAACTGGATTTTCAAAACAAAAACTCGACAAACTGCCAGAATTTTTTTTTTTTTTATTGAATCAAAATGTGCTGGAATGCCGTTTCTAGATTGTTCTAACCCAATTTAACCCCTCTGTGAACTGTAATATGTCATTGCAATACTTCTTTCCTCCAGAGTGAAAAAGACACAGTGCCATTCTTCACACAATCAGACTGTACCATCACCTCCCAGACGGGGTCCAGGGCCTTCAGAATCCCCCTGTCCATTCGCCAGCGAATCTGCGCGACCTTCGACACAGCGAATGCCAAGGGCAAAGACTGGCAGCTCTTAGCGCAGAAACTGCATATAGACAGGTGAGAAATTAATGCAAAAATACACAGCAGATCAACATGGACATGCTTTTTCCATAAGGACACATACGAACGGTGACGGACATGCTCAAATACAAACAAAACTGGGCCTCAACATATGGAATCCCAAACATCTAATTTGCTCCATATTCCTTCAGCACATGGCCACATTAACCATCGGCAGAGCCACAGGCAGTAACTGTGGTGCTATAATGAGATCGAACTCATGAATCTTGCAAGCCCCAGTTCCAGGAAAACATACCTCATATCTATGATAAAACATTGACACAGATATGCACACCTTTAATGGGACAGTTCACTCTAATATGCAAATTCTGTCATCAGTTATTCATTCTGTCATCAGTTACCTGCCATATTTGAATAGATGTGGATATGGGTAGTGAAGGACTATATATTTAGTGAAAACTTGCTTCTTGGTCTGATTCACACAAAATTAGTGTATGGCTTCAGAATACTTAAAATGTAATGACTATATTGAATATATAGTCATTTCGACAAGATTAATTATACTTTCATGGTGTTAAGGACAGTACAGACTTTTATATTGTTACAAAAAAAATTTGAACCTTATATTCATTAAAGAATCCTGAAAAAATATTATGTCCTGGTTTCTAATATTAAACAGCACAACTGTTTTCAACATTGATAATAATAAGAAATGTTTTTGAGCACCAGATCAGCTTATTAGAATTTTGTGTTTCATTAAAGAAAGAAATAACAATATGCTGTGGATACATGAATTTTCATTTTTGAGTGAACAATCAATTAAATTTTTTTTAATTGCATTCATGTGTAACTGAATGTATTTAAACATTCATAATTTATTTAAATCTTTTCCTTATGAAGTTACTTTCTTTGCTCTTTCTTTTTCTTTAAAAAAAAACATCCTTGCCCTGATAGCAATTTTTTACAACAGTTAAATTCACTAGCTGCCTGGTTTTTTTTTTCCTTTCATTTCCCATGGTGATTTCAAAAATGGTTAACGAAAACATTGTGCGAAACAAACTCTGCGTTCAAAATGTCCAAAAGGTCTTGAGTTTGATGTTTTATGTTTATTTGCTTCACTGCATCGGAGGTTGAATAAAACTTTCCTTCGTGATGTGGGTTTACTTTTGTGATATTTTCACCAGGGATAAAAGACAGAGTTGTTTTTTAAATGAGGCTGGGACAGTCGGACAGAAGGATTTAGGGGAATTTTCTAGCTGGTCAGAGCCCCAGGCAGTGTGTAATGAGAATGTCTCCTCCTTGTTAAGCGGATTTCTGCAATTACCTTCTGAGGATGTGCAAGCTCGTCTAAACAGCGCAAAGGGCAATTACCCAGAGAGCTGCGGTGCAGGAGCTGATGTAGCACAACACTGCCCCCTGTTGGAGTCTGAATACTCACAGAAAATCGAAGAATTACATTGTTTACATCGCCCCATCAGCGCTGGCATATTGTTGATGGACTGGGTAATGGTGAGGTTAAATACCCTACTGAAGAGACCAGCATGGCATGTTTTGTGACCTCACCAGGCTGTTTGAATAGATCATGCTGGTTCAGTCAGCAGTTTTCTACAGCCAGACCATCATAACCAGCTTAGAAATGAGCAGGCTACATCAGCTCACTGAATGATGATACATTTTTTACATTTCACTTTTTTTTACTGTTTTAACTTCATTGACTGATGTGACTTATTCAGTGCATCCAAAATTACATACTGTCTGAGTAAGTACTATACATTTGAATTTGAATTTACTTAGCTAAAAACTGATAAAAAAAGTATGTCAGTTGGGTCACTTCACTGCCATTCATAAATCCTCTTCTGTGGCCTCATGAGGCGCACTACAGAATCTCGGAAGTCATCCCGGTTTTCGCAGAGTTTGTTTATTAAGCGAGCAGGGCAACCACAGAGTAGAGCATTACAATAATCTAGCCTTGAGGTCAATGAAAGCATGAACTAACTGTTCAGCATTTTGCATTGAGAGCATATGTCGTAGTTTAGATATATTTTTATGATGGAAGAATGCAGTTTTACAGATGCTAGAAACATGGCTTTCAAATGAAAGATTGAAATCAAAGAGCACACCCAGGTTCCTAACTGACAACGAAGACTTGACAGAGTAGCCATGAAGTGTTAGACAGTATTCTAGGTTACTACTTGTGGAGGTTTTTGGTCCAATAATTAGGATCTCTGTTTTTTTCAGAATTAAATAGTAGGAAATTACTAGTCATCCAATTTTTTATATCAGCTATGCATTCTGTTAATTTTGTGAATTGGTAAGTTTCGTCCGGGCGCAAAGAAAAATAGAGCTGAGTATCATCAGCATAACAGTGAAAACTAATGCCATGCTTCCTAATGATATCTCCCAAGGGTAGCATGTACAGCAACGGTCCTAGCACTGAGCCTTGCGATACTCCATACTGAACTTGTGATCGGTATGACATATCTTCATTTACTGCTACAAACTGATAACGGTCAGATAAGTATGATTTAAGCCATGCCAATGCAATTCCATTAATGCCAACATAATTTTTGAGTCTATTCAAAAGAATGTTGTGGTCGATATTATCAAATGCAAAATCATTTGTAACTCTAATGAGAGCAGTCTCAGTACTATGATACAGTCTAAATCCTGACACTACAATGCACTGTCTGATGCGATACTGTAGTAGACGGCTGCATAGTTATAATTTTCTCCCTGATATTATTAATTTTGCACGTAAAGATGTTTATAAAGTCATTACTGCTGTGCTGTTTGGAAACATCAGAAGTTGAAGCTTTATTTCTTGTTAATTTAGCCACTGTATCAAATAAATACCTAAGGTTGGGTCTGTTTTTGTCTTAGAGAGTCGGAAAAATAAGCAGATCTAGCAGTTTTTAAGGCCTTTCTGTACGCAATCATGCTCTCTTTCCACGAAATGCGTTTTTTTTTCTTCCAGCTGCGCTCCATTTCTGATCCATGTGACAATATTAGGTCTAAAGTATGATTACGACAATGAGTGGTTCCTGACACGTGTTGCCTAACTCCAATAGAGTTTAGAATGTCTCTAAATGCCAATCCCAATGCGTCTTTTTCATTGTCTACATGGATATTAAAATCACCAACAATTAGGACTTTATCTGTAGCCAGTACTAACTCAGGTTAGTATCTTTATCTTTGATAAAGTCTGTATGGTGCCCTGGTGGCCTGTATACAGTAGCCAACACAAAAGTCATATATATTTATTATTTACACTAGATGATGTTACATTAAGCACCAGCACTTTGAAGGAATTATATTTGAAACTAGACTTCTCAGTAATACTGAAGATATGATTATAAATTACAGCAACCCCTCCCACTTTGCCTTTGAGACGTGGCTCGTGTTTATAACAATCTTGAGGGGTGGACTCATTTAAAGTAATGTAATTGTCAGGCTTTAGCCAGGTTTCTGTCAAACAGAGCATATCATGGTTATGATCTGTAATCATATCGTTAACAATAAGTGTTTTTCAGGAAAGGGATCGAATATTCCTGTTTTTTATTTGTTGAACATTGATTACATTTTTACCCTTAAATGGGTTTGAGAGTTTTTTGTATTTACTAAAGACACAGTCTCTATGTGATAATATCTAGGTGAAAGAGTCTCTATGTGTTGGGATTTATCTGACTTCTGTGACGTGAGACAGCTAGCAGACGGTCGGTTAAGCCAGTCCGTCTGCTTCCTGACCTGGGCCCCAGTTAGTCAAGGTTCAGCTCTAAGACTATGTGCCAAATTACTAGAGGGAAGAGCGGCACCATCCCAGAAGGGATGAATACCATCTCTTTTTAACAGGTCAGGTCTGCCCCAAAAGCTTTTCCAATTGTCTATGAACCCTATGTTATTCTGCGCACACCACTTAGACAACCAGCCATTGAGTGATGATAGTCTGCTAAGTATCTCATCACTTCGCCAGAACGAACTACATAGCCTGACATCGTACTTGCGAGTTAACACACCTCTTTAATATTAATTTTAGTGATCTCCGACTGGCGAAGTCGAACATCATTAGTGCTGACGTGAATAATAATATTAGAGAATTTACGATTAGCATTTGCCAGCACTTTTTAAATTTGCTTTGATGTTAGGCGCTGTGGCACCGGTAAACATGTGACTATGGTGGCTGGTGTCTCTATTTTCACGTTCCGTGTAATAGAATCGCCAATAACTAGGGCACATTCAACAAGATTTTCAGTGTGTGCGTCACTGAGTGGGGAGAACCTGTTTAATGTTCTAATCGGAACAGAAGAGCAGTGTTTTGTCCCGCGACTATGTTAGTGTCTCTAATTCTGAAATCGTCTCACAGTCACCCAGTTGCCCGGCTGCTTGACCTCTACTGCCGGAACTGACCATGTATACAGAGTTCACTAAGCTAGTTGCATCCAAAGCAGTGTTTAAATCCCTTGCATTCTTACTATTCTCAATAAAAGTCTGAATGCGTGTCAATAATTCTGAAATCTTCTCTGTCAGCCTGACTATCTCCCTGCATTTATCACCCGTGCAGCCCTCTTCACTGACAGAGAAGGTTATACTAAACATGTGACAGGCAGTGCAAGTGACAATAACAGGAGAAGATGACATGACTCACCACAATTGTTTGATGGGCTGGGTGCGCGGTATGGCAGGCTGACATGCTAGCGAAATGCTAGTGCATTGTGATAGCGATTTAGATGAAAGCTAGTGATGTCAGATCAATGTGACAGATAGTATTAAATAATATCAGATAAATTGATAATTAAATTATATAAAGCAAAATAAACAGCAGGAAAGATAGAAAATGGAGCTATACGGAGATACAACTGCCACAAGTGTATGTCCATCAACAAACCGATGTGTATATTTCTAATTTATTGCGGTGCACATGCGGGAACTGTACCAATCACAGTGCATATGTTAGCTGAGCACTAACGTGAATGACTGATGTAACATTAAAGTTTGTAAAACAAATCTTGCTCCATCCTCCGTCTTTACTCAAAGTAAGAACAACAGACAATCTGCATTAATAGACACAGTTTTAGGCAATAGTGGCCCACAGCTCAATAGCAGAAGTATTTCAGTAAGACAGTAATAGCCGGAAACTTACACAATATAAAACACAAAACTACGTATTTTGAACACCCAGTAGAAAATATATACTTCATTAATGAATCATACTTATAGGTTGTGATTCCGGGGAGCAAGTTGGTCCAAATAAACTGGGTACTGACCCATCTTTCAAGAGCAAGCGCTTTGCGAATCCTGTGTTGAACTCCGAGATTGAAGAAGCAGTCATCAGTAAAATGAAAGTTGTTGTCAAGTTGTTTGCGAACGGACAATATACAACATTTGCATTATGCAAATAACTTTTCTAGTGACGTAGAACCATAACGCAGTGAGATTCGAATTACAGACGACTCATTTAGGCGTTCAGAGTCTATTCTTTATTTTGGAAGACAATAACTTTATTTATCGTGCACTTTCGACTTTACAACTTTGCAGAATGTTTACATTCACAGACAGCTATATTACACACTGCATGAACGGGAATATTTGAAAAACCTTAATGGGGCACTTCAATGCAACCCAGTTGCTTTAAATGTTGAGGCAGAAGATGGACTATGTCTGCTTCTTTACAACACACACCTGCAGCATTGTGATTTCCTCTTCTGTGATTCAATTATGTCTCAAAGATGAGTTGATTTTCTTCCAGCAAAACTTCTTTAATATTCTTCTCGCTTTTATAAACTAATTTAACCATTTTGATATGTTGTTGGGGCATACAGGCATTACAGGATAACATTATTAAATTGAAAGTTATGCAGACTGAGAATCCTTGCAATAGAGTGTAATAATTCAGTGTCTCAGTGGAATAATATGAATTTATATAACCAAACTTGTAGCACAATAAGAATTTCCAATAAAAATATACAGAAACACTATGCTTATTCATGTATCTAAAACTTTTTGGTAACAGCTATTTATCTTCAGCATTTATTATTCAAGGTTAATGTTCATTTATATATATACTGTTGTTCAAATGTTAAATGTTCATTCATAATACATTAACTATTATTAATTTATACATTTAAAAACATATCTAGAAATTAACATAGATTAACCTAGATTAATAAATGGAAACATATTGTTCATTGTAGGATCATAAATAATAATAATAATCCTAAATAATTTATAATACATAACATTTTCTTATTTGAGATTAAGATTCACACATGAATAAGTAAAAAAGGTTCAAATGATTATATTTAAAATACTTTTTTTTTTATTAGCAATTCACTTCTCCTCACCATGCACTTAAATAATCTTAAATAATTAAGAGTTATCATTTGTTCCTGCTTTCTCTTTGCAGAGGGACCTTGTTTAGTAATTTTTTATTGTTTAAATTGTATTCCCCATACAGAAACCTGGGTTATTTTGCGCGCCAGACAAGCCCGTCCGCTGTCATTCTGAGTTTGTGGGAAGCTCAGCACCAGGAGCGGGGTGATCTGGACTCTTTGGCCAGCGCTTTGGAGGAAATCGGAAAAGTTCAGTCTAAACACTCCACCAGCGTGGACACTCTTGACCGCATCAGCAAAACCATCCCCTCCAGCGACTCTACCATGAACCGCAGCAGTGAGGAGCTAGACACGAACCACACCTAAGAACAGTTTCCTTGGAAATGAAGACTAAAACACTGTCCTTATCGGAGATAAGAGGGTTCAACAAAGGGAGAGAGGAGGCGGCACTTGAGGTTGCCCAGCCCTGCAAACAGTTGCTCCTCCCTCACCTTGACTGATAAAAACAGGGTGTTAAAGATGGGTTGTGACCAAATAGACAAGCTTCAGTGATTCACAGAAACTCACACACATGCACACAGTATTCTTATCAAGTACCCTTAAATGCATCAGAACAAACTGACTTATACACTGAGCCTGTCTGATGAAAATTGCAGCTAAAGATTGTGGGTATGCTTTCATGATCATTTGTTTCTGTAAAGGCAAACTGAGAAAGTTCGACAGCCTAAATGTTGACTTGCGCCCACAGACCGGGCTGCCTCGATGCTTCAGAGTGTTGAAGAATGTGTCGTCGTTTTTGTGGGACACTTTTATTTTGCGTCTTTCCACAACGGTTGTCTGCATTTCTCAGTTATACTTTTTGATTGCTAATAGATTAAAAAAAAATCTGTACTATTGAATACTATTAAAGCCTGTTGGATAGCAACCAGTGTAATCTGAGAGATACTCAAAGATAACCAAAACAAAATGTTGTTATACACCATTTACTTTTGCAGCCTATCAAAATATATAATTATTATTATTGTTATTTTTTTGTCTTAAGGAAGAAATATAGAAATATATATATAAAAAAGAAAGCAGAAAAGGACTATTGTTTAATGAGGAAGTGTGTTTTGAGGCAAGGAATATATGATTATACATTTAAAGGGACAGTTCTCCTTAAAAATTTTAATTCTTCAAAATGAAAAATAAGTAATAAAAGTGTATGTAACATCTGCACTGTATCCTAAAGTCTTCTAAAGCCACATGATAGCTTTACATGAGAAACAGACTGAAATAAAAAGGTTTAGGGTTTTCTTTAAGGCTTGAAATCTTCAGTCCCCATTCACTTTTATGTTAAAATTTGTTTTTATTCCTTACAAGAAAGAAACTGGAAGAACAAGATGGTAAGACAATGATGACAGACTTGTCATTTTTGGGTGAACTATCCCTTTAAATGTGATCAAGCTGATTGCTGATTGGTCTGAATCCTTGTCTATCAGCTGTCTCTCAAAATGACGAATGATGGACAGCTGTGTGTAGATTCATTAGATAACCCAGTAAAAATCCATCAAACATATTTTGAGAGGAAACTCTGGTGGTTTGATCTAAATGTAGAGAACACACACTCATATCAACCGAGATGAGTGATTTCCATATGTGATTTTTTTTTTCCCCTGTTGTTTTATCTTTCCTCATACATCTAGTACCAGATTGTGACCTCATTGGCCAGATGGGATCAATGATGACCATTGAAAAAGCATTTTAACACATCTCACCCGCTGGAAACCTATAATGTGCTGACAGGTGCACATGCATACATGAATAATAATGCATAGATATATATAATCAACCTCACATCGGAACATAAAGCGTACAGTATCTGCCGTACTCTCATCTCATCCCAGGTATCACACATCACTTCATCTGTGCAAAAGATGAGCGGTGCTGTGCAAAAGCGTGTTGCTAATGCTAGGTTATCATAAAACTGTGAATATGTGATGAAATAGTCTGTTGCATCAGAGTATAAAAGACTGCTTTTTGATATGTGAAATTATTAACAAAACCTTATATGTGCTATTTCTGAGGTATATTAGGGAGGGAATTACAGGGAAAGAAAGAAAGAAAAAAGAGAGTTGAAAGAGAAAAGGGAGAGTAACTGAGAAAAGAAAATGGAATAAGGAATATAAAAGGAAAAGGGAAGAGAGTGGAAATGGGAAATAGAAGATGGGGATCAAGAAGAAGGAAAGAAAAGAAAAGAGCAAATAAGAAGAAAGAGAAGAGGAAATGGGACGGGGCAGGAAAAGGTGGAATGAGCGGAAATGGAAGGAGATGAACAAGAAGAGGAAAAGGAAAGAAGAACAAATGGGAAGAGAAAAAAGAGAAAGTGGCAAAGGAAAAAGAGGGACAATAGGCAAGGGAAGAGATGGGAAAGGGAAGATGAGGATCAAGAAGAGGGAAAGGAAAGAGAAGATCAAACAGGAAGAAAAAGAAGGGGAAATGGGAAAATGGAAGAAGACGAACAAGAAGAGGAAAAGGAAAGAAGAACAAATGGGAAGAGAAAAAAGAGAAAGTGGCAAAGGAAAAAGGGACAATAGGAAAGGGAAGAGATGGGAAAGGGAAGATGAGGATCAAGAAGAGGGAAAGGAAAGAGAAGATCAAACAGGAAGAAAAAGAAGGGGAAATGGGAAAATGGAAGAAAACGAACAAGAAGAGGAAAAGGAAAGAAAAGAACAAATGGGATGGGAAAAAATATGAATTTTCTCATATTTTTTCCCATCCCATTTGTTATTTTCTTTCCTTTTCCTCTTCTTGTTCGTTTTCTTCCATTTTCCCATTTCCCCTTCTTTTTCTTCCTGGAAAAATAGGGACAATGGGAAAGGGGAAGAGAGGGGAAATGGGAAAAAGAAAGAAGATGAACAAAAAAGGGAAAGGAAAAGAATAGCAAATAGTAATGGAAAGAAGAGAAAATGGGAAAGGAAAAAAAGAGAAACAGGAGGACATTGGAATAGGGAAGAAGATGAACAAGAAAAGACCAAATGGGAAAGGGAGGAAGAGGAAAAGGGAATCACCGCAGTGATGGCGGTTTTACCAACGTAGGTTTACGTCCAGGTCTGAACGTACATTAACATTATGTTGCTATAGAGCAGAAAGCCCTCAGGTGTGTGTGCGTGCGTGCGTGCGTGCGTGCGTGAGAGAGAGAGAGAGAGAGAGAGGACGTTCTCATAGATTTATTTTATTCGGGTACAGTTCTGTTCATGATGGTATGTTGCCTTCTGAAAGACTATCAGTCAGAACAAAAGAGGAGAAAATTCTGTTCTTTCGAAAGAGAAAAGGTGCTAGAACCAGTTTCATGGAAATAAATATTTATTTATTTATTTGCAGTGGGGAAAAAAAGTCTTACTTGCACCTTAATGTATGTATTTGCACTGATCTGCATAGAAGCAGCACAGAATCACAAGAAAAGGTTTTATTTTAAATGTTGAGATAAAATCAGTGTATGAAGCATTTGTGGACACTGAATATCCGAATAGGCGTACCATATGGTATCTAAAAAGAGGCATGTCAAATATGTATGATGTAAGAATATGCAGTATCTATGAAATAGTAGGACTATCCCACAATGCATTGGGAGCTGAACGGCTAACAGATTTAAACATTTATTATTATTATTATTATTATTATTATTATTATTATTTTACAAAAATGTGGGGAATGTAAGATGGATGACTATTTCAAAAGTCTGCTATTAAAGGTTTACTATTAGTAGCAAGAAAATTGTTCCTTGTGGTAAAATCCTAAGCTATTCCTGATATAGCTCCCTATATTGCCGATCACAAAATTGGATAAAACATTTAAAATGTACATATTTATTTTTATGAATACCATGTGAAAAGGTCATATGACAAAGATGAAGTTAAATACTTTTGTTGCATAATGTGTTTTATTTTAAATTATAGTAAACTGTATGACTACTGCACGGTGTGCAAGTACGCTATATTCCATCCATGGCCTTTGTGATGTGTGGCGATGCAGTAATAGATTATTAACACCAGAGGGCGGCAGATAACTTGATATTTCCTCCATTTCTCACTCTGTTTACAGCAGTCATCTCAGTCCTTTTTACTCCAAGTCCCCATGACTTTTACAGCTGTTTGTGATTTACTGGAATTAAAGAATTAAAGATAAGGATTATATATATATATATATATATATATATATATATATATATATATATATATATATATATATATATATATATATATATATATACACTCACCTAAAGGATTATTAGGAACACCATACTAATACTGTGTTTGACCCCCTTTCGCCTTCAGAACTGCCTTAATTCTATGTGGCATTGATGCAACAAGGTGCTGAAAGCATTCTTTAGAAATGTTGGCCCATATTGATAGGATAGCATCTTGCAGTTGATGGAGATTTGAGGGATGCACATCCAGGGCACGAAGCTCCCGTTCCACCACATCCCAAAGATGCTCTATTGGGTTGAGATCTGGTGACTGTGGGGGCCATTTTAGTACAGTGAACTCATTGTCATGTTCAAGAAACCAATTTGAAATGATTCGAGCTTTGTGACATGGTTGCATTATCCTGTTGGAAGTAGCCATCAGAGGATGGGTACATGGTGGTCATAAAGGGATGGACATGGTCAGAAACAATGCTCAGGTAGGCCATGGCATTTAAACAATGGCCAGTTGGCACTAAGGGGCCTAAAGTGTGCCAAGAAAACATCCCCCACACCATTACACCACCACCACCAGCCTGCACAGTGGTAACAAGGCATGATGGATCCATGTTCTCATTCTGTTTACGCCAAATTCTGACTCTACCATCTGAATGTCTCAACAGAAATCGAGACTCATCAGACCAGGCAACTTTTTTCCAGTCTTCAACTTTCCAATTTTTGTGAGCTCGTGCAAATTATAGCCTCTTTTTCCTATTTGTAGTGGAGATGAGTGGTACCCGGTGGGGTCTTCTGCTGTTGTAGCCCATCCGCCTCAAGGTTGTGCGTGTTGTGGCTTCACAAATGCTTTGCTGCATACCTCGGTTGTAACGAGTGGTTATTTTAGTCAAAGTTGCTCTTCTATCAGCTTGAATCAGTCGGCCCATTCTCCTCTGACCTCTAGCATCAACAAGGCATTTTCGCCCACAGGACTGCCGCATACTGGATGTTTTTCCCTTTTCACACCATTCTTTGTAAACTCTAGAAATGGTTGTGCGTGAAAATCCCAGTAACTGAGCAGATTGTGAAATACTCAGACCGGCCCGTCTGGCACCAACAACCATGCCACGCTCAAAATGGCTTAAATCACCTTTCTTTCCCATTCTGACATTCAGTTTGGAGTTCAGGAGATTGTCTTGACCAGGACCACACCCCTAAATGCATTGAAGCAACTGCCATTTGATTGGTTGATTAGATAATTGCATTAATGAGAAATTGAACAGGTGTTCCTAATAATCTTTTAGGTGAGTGTATATATATATATATATATATATATATATATATATATATATATATATATATATATATATATATATATTCTAGAAATTCATAAAATGTTTAAAATGTCCATGAAGTTGAAAATATTTTGTTATTTATTATTTTATTTATTATATTATTTATAAATATTATTTTTCAAGAAATCACACTTAAAATTAGGCTTCCTGGTATATCCAGGTTTTTTCAAGACTATGGGGACCCTGTTTTTTCAAAGGAAACCAACAGTTTAGTTGTTTTAGCTGATTTTTTGTCTTATTTTAAATAATTTTGGGTCATCTTGAGGCCTTGTGTTTGCTGAGGTCTTCTATAGTGGGCCCCGGAACAGGCTTTGTAAATCCATCAAGTTCAAAATACACTATATTGCCAAAAGTTTTGGGACGCCTGCCTTTACATGCACATGAACTTTAATGACATCCCATTCTTAATTCGTTGGGTTTAAAGTTGGCCCACCCTTTACAGCTATAACAGCTTCAGCTCTTCTGGGAAGGCTTTCCACAAGATTTAGGAGTGTGTTTATGGGAATTTCTGACCATTCTTCTAGAAGCACATTTGTGAGGTCAGGCACTGATGTAGAACGAGAAGGCCTGGCTCGCAGTCTCCGCTCTAATTCATCCCTATCAGGTTCTATCAGGTTGAGGTCAGGACTCTGTGCAGGCCAGTCAAGTTCCTCCACACCAAACTCGCTCATCCATGTCTTTATGGACCTTGCTTTGTGCACTGGTGCACAGTCATGTTGGAACAGGAAGGGGCCATCCCCAAACTGTTCCCACAAAGTTGGGAGCATGAAATTCTCCAAAATGGCTTGGTATGAGTTCCTTTCACTGGAACTAAGGGGCCAAGCCCAAACCCTGAAAAACAGCCCCACACCATAATCCCCCCTCTACCAAACTTTACACTTGGCACAATGCAGTCAGGCAAGTACCGTTCTCCTGGCAACCACCAAACCCAGACTCGTCCATCGGATTGCCAGACAGAGAAGTGTGATTCATCACTCCAGAGAACATGTCTCCACTGCTCTAGAGTCCAGTGGCGGCGTGCTTTACACCACTACATCCAACACTTTGCATTGCACTTGGTGATGTAAGGCTTGTATGCAGCTGCTGGGCCTTGGAAACCCATTCCATGAAGCTCTCTACACACTGTTCTTGAGCTAATCTGAAGGCCACAGAAAGTTTGGAGGTCTGTAGCTATTGACCTACCACTTTGTGGTTGATTTGCTGTTGTTCTCAATTGCTTCTACTTTGTTATAATACCACTAACAGTTGACCTTGGAATATTTAGTCATTTAGGAAATTTCATGAATAGATTTATTGCACAGGTGGCGACCTATCACGGTACCACGGTTGAATTCACTGAGCTCCTGAGAGCGACCCATTCTTTCATAAGTAGAAGCAATCTGCATGCCTAAGTGTTTGATTTTATACACCTGTGGCCATGGAAGTGATTGGAACACCTGCATTCAATGATTTGGAGGGGTGTCCCAATACTTTTGGCAATATAGTGTATAAAGTCAAAAAAATATTATTCGTTGATTTATTTGTTTATGTAAACTGCATTTATTTTATACAGCATTTACACATGTAATGCATTCGCTTTAGATCAGTGCTGTGAAGCAGGTATTTCTTGACACAATGATGTTTACATTAAGGAAGGATGCTATTCCAGATGTCACAGACCTCAGCCAGTGCCGACATCTCTTGCCTGGGACTCTGACACTCACCAAGCATACGCACTTCCCTGGAGCTTCACACTCCCACTCAAGTCTTAACCTAAACAATCCAGGTCTCTGGGTTTGTGTGTGGCGATGATTGCTTTACACAAACATCTCAGTCACCAGTCTCTTATAATTCAAACACTGTTGCCAATCCCCTAGAGTCTTCACACTTTAATTTCAAATGTATTATTGGACAAACTGATGGCTCCTGTGAAGTTTATGTCCTCCCAGTAGAGGGAACTGCCTATGTCCTGATGAAAAACTTCCCTTTTCCTTTGTGCTTCAAGGGGCCCAAATCAGATATGGATCAAGTCACAAGACACGATAGGGGAATAATTTACTCAAGGCCTCAGTTGCTTTCAGGAGGTTCTAGTTTGCTAAACCGCAAACATATCCACCACACGGCACAAGTCAGTAATTACAAAGCTAGCAGCTCATTTTTAAAGAGCCGGTTCTATCCCTTAAAGCCTTGCCAGAGGTTGCACATACTGTAGTATATAGGCTTTTTGAGCTTCCTCATCGGTTTTTGTTCATTAAATGAAGGTTTTACTGTATTCACTGTGTTGTGTGAGTGGGACGTTTTGTCCCTGCTGTTCACAGGGGCAAATGAGCCTGTGACTCAAATGAACACAGCATGTCCACCAGATGTCAAACTCTACAGGGCAACCTCCACCCTGCTTTTTCTCACCGACTAACTGCTGGGACAACTGTTCTCACTCAAATGGATAAAAGATGACTGTCTCTTTTCCTTTTTTCTTTTCTCTTCTCTCTCTTACTCACTCTCTCAGGGCCGGATGAAAGGCCTCCCAAACACCCACTCCATTTGCATGCCATTCAGTCCAGAACACACAGGGAGCCTGTGTGCTGGAGAGAAGAAGGAGAGAGAGGGAAAAAAGAGATAGACGAAGAAAGAGAGAGAGGGAGGGAGCAATGCACCGAGCAAGAAAGGTCACAGCTAACTGTATAACTGTACAGCAATTTCAAGCAAGAGAGATAACTAGATAACGCTCAAGTACGAGGCTTTGTGTAGTGAAAGAAAGCGAGAGACAAAAAGAGGAGCAGGGGAAAGTGGAGTCATGTGAAGCTCATGAGGGCAGACCTTTCAAAAAAGGTCTGGATTGTTTCTCACTGCCTTGTTTTGCCATTTACTTCCTTTGTAGCCTGGATACAAGCACAAACTCTCTCTTTCTCTCTGTTTTATCACTTTTGTTTTCATAGGGAAGTGATCAGGGATTCTGATGCAGTTGTTTGTTAGATGCACTTTAAGGAAAGTTAGAAATATTGACTGAAAACCATGTAAAAATGCTGCAGTAAACATTGGTTACCCTGATTAAAAATCAGATAATAGGTTTCATAGGACAATACATGTAGTTTTACTGTAAAATACTGTTAAAAAAGCCTGGTTTTTATATTATATTATATTAAATTCAGGGCTTGACATCAACACCTGCCAACCCGCGGGTGTATTTCAGCAGTGGCAAGTAACACAGTCACTCATACTAGGCACTTTGGTGGGTTGAATTTTATATATAATATATACAGTTTTTAGTTGTAGTCTTCTACAAAAGGCATCTGAAATAATAAACTAAGTGCAATGTAGTGTTGCAAAAATTTCGATACATATTGATACTGAAATATCTGAAACGCTTCCAATACTCATTTTCCCCAGAGTAGAAACACGATACCAGCTGCGCTTTCTCTCTCTCTCTCATCTCTCCGACAGCAAGTTGACACACAAACCCGAATATTATTGGTGTTACAGGGCTTGAATTTTGCCGTGGGATTGCACATATTGTGCATAATGTTACTTTTTTAAAATCCTGCAGATTTTGTGCTAACACCCAAATTGCACGCACATAAAGCCGTACTAAATTGAGTTCGTTTTCGCTGCTTATTGCGCTTAAACAGTCAAATACACACAAAGTAATGTCAAAATGCCAGTCTTGGCGAGTATTCACATAAATGGTCAGTAACGTTTTAATCTAAAGTAAACAGTTGAGAAAGAAAACACATGTGTAACAGTTTAATGGATCCGTGCGTCAGGTTTAAAAAATTATGAGACAATATTAAAAATATCTATATGGCCATTTTTCCCCATGATATCGATGTTAAAATTATATTATATTATATTATATTATATTATATTATATTATATAAAAAAAAACACAAATTTACAAATTTTCCCAAAAGTCCCTTAGTGTGTATCACATTTGATGCTGCATTATTTAAATAGTTATGTTTGTCCTTTTTTGTTTTTGTTATAATTTATGCACAATGGTGTTACATATAAATTTAGTAGGATTTTATGTTTTATGCTATCCTACAGTAAACATACTGTAAAATACAGAGTGCAGTTGCTCTGTTTCTGCAGGGAGCAATGCAGGAAATATTTACTGTTATTTTCATGATATCTAGATCCCCCCACCCCTCCCCCCATCTCTTCATGGCTGGCTTTTCCATTTCAGCCCTGCTGTGCACTCTTCCATGAGTTCATTGCTGAAGATGTGGAATATTGTCTGCAGCAGACTTCATGCTGAAATGTAACCCGGAGGAATGTCTTTATGAATCCTACTCCATCATGATGAACGTTACGAAAACGTGTGAACTCGGAACAATAAAATAATGGAACCTTACATTGTACTTTCAATGTAGTTACTCAAATACTGGTAATATAAGGTAACTACATGGGTTAAGGTTAGGTTTAGGGATAGGTTCAGGGTTAGTACCTAGTTATAACCCAGTTATTGTAATTGCTATAATAAGTACATAGTATGTACATGCGGAACAGGACCTTAAAATAAAGTGCTACCCTTTTCTCTCTTTTGGGATTAATTTTACTTACAAAAAAGTACCATGCTATTGCCTTGGTTTTAATGCAATGATATTTGTTCACATACTTTGGAGTAACATGCAAGTTGTGATGTCCGAAAGACTAGAACCACTAGCTGTTCTTCTTCTTCATTCAAATGTAAACAATTCTTCCTCCAAAGTAATGTTTATTTAATGTATAATATTTTATATAACATAATATATAATATATTATATTATTTATATAATAATATTGAATACTATATACATAATTTTCTAATAATACAAAAAATATAAAAACAAATAATAAAATAATGCTGAAAAAATAAATACAGTATAATAATACAGTAGCCATAGTAATATACAGTTGAATGCACTGTAAAAAAAAAAATTTTTTTAAATAAAATATAATAGTTGCCTTACATTTTTAAGTAAAATCTACTTGGATGTTTAAGTCCTTTCAACTTAAATTACATTCACTTGACTTAAACAAATGAGCTGAATATTGTATAACTTAAAAACTTGCTTAACTTATTTTGATGAGTTAAAGCAATGTAAAAACATATGGTCATAACTTATTGATCATACAATTTTTTACAGTGTGTGCAGTAGCAACAGCATCAAATTTGCATAATTCAGAACTAACCATTTTACATTCCCCTTTGTTACGATTTTTGCTTCGACTAAAATGTATTGACTGTAAATCCATGAGGGGGTGTGCCACGTTAAATGGGCACCGGTACTTCTGAGTTTGAAGCTTCAGACGGTATAGCAATCAGATTAGAGTCGGCATAAGCACATCTACTAGTGTAAATAATTTCATCACCTGTTTTGATGAGTATAATCTTACAAGGGACCTTGTTTGTTTGAGTGAATTAGTCTGTTTTTGGAGGGACAGATGCATACTCTTTGTGTTTGACCACAGCACACAAACACACACACACACATTCCCCCCAGCCGACGTCAAGTCGCATGCTTTGAATTACTGTACATTTACGCCTGGTAAGAAGCCAAGGGCCAACTGCCTTAGACCGGATCAGACAACAGTCTGAATCAACTGTCTCGTTTTCTTTTCTCCTATGTATCTGTCAGAGCTTTTTTTCATCTTTATTTGCTCACTGTCTCCGTCTGTCCTTCCCTCATTTATTACGTTCCTTTTTCCCCTCTTTCCTCAACTCATCAAGCCTGTTCTCTCTTTACATTGGCATTAAGTCCCCCGTCTGTTTTTCTTTATTCTTGTCTGTGGCACTCTTTTATTTTTCCTCCCTTTATTTTCTCTGTGTCTATTTCACTGAGTAATCTGTGTCAAACTGTGCTGATCTCTTTTTATCTCAGAATATTTGCCTCTGTGGAATGTGAGCATTTGAAATCATCTTCTTTTAAAAGTATAGTTAAACTAACATTAATATTCGTCATCATTTACTCACCCTCATGTTGTTCCAAACCTGTATGACTTTCTTTATGTCACAAATATGATATTGACACATTATATTGAATTCAAGCCTATAATGCATGACTTGAATTCCTAAGTGTAATATCTTATGGGATTGGAACATCATAAGGTAAATGACATTAATTTTCTTTTCTGAGTGAACTATCCCTTTAAGTGTCTTTCTGTGTTTGTGATAGAGAAAGATAGGTAAATCTTTAATCGCTGTGCCTGTGTGTTGGTGTCGTCAGCGTCAGGTGACTGATCAGGCCACATTTCTATGTTTGTGAGTTGAAAGTGAGTCTCCACCCATACATGTAATTCATGCCCAAATCAACAGCCAGCCCGGTGATGTCACACACACACACACACACATAAACATCCTCTCTCCTGCTGTTTACTTCTCTTGTTTGAGGCCCTCCACCCCAATTCTTGACATCATTCTGTTTTCTCCTTTCCTGTTACTCACCGTAAACCCACCCACCTGTACTGTCTAACTAACCAACACTATACAGTAGCATGTTTTTAGACATGTACTATGGTGATACCATAGTATTCTTTAAAGTACTTTGGAATGCCACATAAATATGGTGGAAGAAAACGGAAACTATTCTCCTTCGTTGTATATATTATATCAAAGTACCATGTTTTTTGGACTATGGCACTACTCTGTTCTTGTATATTTACCATGTTAATAACATAGTATTCTTTGAAGAACTTTAAGTTACCATGCAAATACCATTATAAAGGAATATGATCATCAATTAGTACCATGGTGCACATCAACGTACCATGTTTTTGTCATTTTATTGAACATACACTACCAAATTTTGCAGTAAGATTTTTTTTTTTTTAAAGGAAGTCTCTTATACTCACCAAGGCTGCATTTATTTGATCAAAATAGAAGTAGAAAGTAATACTGTGAAATATTATTAACTGTTTTCTATTTAATATATTTTGAAATGTAATTATTCTGAATTTTCAGCAGCCATTAATCTGGTCTTCAGTGTCACATGACTCTTCAGAAATCATTCTAATATGCTGAAGAAACATTTCTGAGAACAGTTGTGCTGCATAATATTTTTGTGGAAACTGTGCTACATTTTTTTCAGGATTCTTTGATGAAAAGAAAGTAAATACAAAAACAGCATTTATTTTAAATTAAAATTCTTTGTAACATTATAAATATCTTTACTTTACCGTTGATCAATTGAATGTTGTCCCGGACTGCCTGGGGGGTATTCAAGAAAGCAGGTTATGTGACATACCCGGGTAGAGCAGATTACCTCAAAGTTCGGTTCCAAAAACGGAGGTAACTTTCAGGGTATGTAAGTAGCATAGCAACTTACTCTCTGAACATAACCTGCTCTGAAGCAAGTTCTGTTCCAGGGTTAGTTTGATTCAAAGGTGTTCAGCCTATATTGATGAGGCTCCAGTGGGCGGAACAGATTGCGCACAATATTATATATATACTTATAGATAAATAAAGCAAAACAAGGTAATGTTATTATTGCAGTTATTTTTGCAACAGGACGTTTTCTATGCTATAATGTATTTCTATAATAAAAATATATATATAGATCATATATGATATATCTTACCTTTCAAGCAATGTAGAAGCAAAATGACTATACATAAAAAATAAACTTTTACAGCCATGTTATCTTTGCAAGCAAGGCTGAACTTACTCACGGACACGTTTTTGGAACCAGCATACCTCGAGTAAGTAGGGTTTGGGTTAATCAACCAAGCTTTCTGGAAATCCCCCCCTGGTTTGTTTTAGTTTTTATGGACTTTTAGTTTGTTTCTCTCAGTTACCTGTTTCCCTTTGTTCCATTTTCCCGCTCTTCATCTGTAACCATGGTTTTTGATTAATTAGTTGTCACCTGTTTGTCATTGAGTTCATGCACTCTGTGTATTTAAGTTCCTCATTTCATTCAGTTTTTTTGTCTAGTATTGTTTGTGTGTTGTGTTCTACACATTGTTTCATTTATGTTTCTTGCTATTGGATTACCTGAATTTAATTTGTTTAATAAAAGGACTTATAATTGATCTTTTTCACTTTTATCATCAACTGGACTAAAATGTGACAGTAATGCTTACATTGTTAATAGTATGGTTGTTTCTGAAGTAACTCTGATACCATGGTGCAGAGATCTATGGTAGGCTATTACCATCCCTATACCACAGTACTGCCGTAGTTTTTTGTAAGTGTATCTCTCATTCACCTCTCATCTTCCACGCCTCTCCTTTCCTATCATTTTCACCCACCCACTCAAGTGTCTTCTAATCTTCAGGCCTATGTGTGTGTGTGTGTGTGTGTGTGTAACTTGAGATCGACTGGGCATAGTGACCCATGTCTCATTAGAGACCAGGTCTCGGTCTTGAGCCCTCGGGGAGGGCAGACACACACACAAAAGGGAGAGAGAACAGAGGGAGGGAGGAATGGTGCACAGGGGTCAAGGCCAAGGAGGAGGGCTTCCGCAGTGTTTATGAGTCTGTTCACTATGATTCAGACACACCACTATCACATACACAAACACACTTTAAACACACCACCTGCTTCAGTCTTGCACACAGTGCATAATGGGCTAGTACTCTTTTAATGGGTAATTAGTTTAGAATGGACACAACTTCAAAAGAGTTTACGGACTTTTAGAAATGTGTGTGTGTGTGTGTGTGTGTGTGTGTGTGTGTGTTTGTGTGTGCATGTTTTTGTGACATATCAGGACACAAATTTGTATAATGACATGGGTATGACATAGGTATTACAAGGACAGGGTGACTTATGAGGACATTACCCCATGTCCCCATTTTTCAAAAGGCTTATAAATCATACAGAAAGTAAAAATGTGCAGTTTCCTGTGATGGGTAGGTTTAGGGGTAGGGGTAGTGTAGGGGGATAGAAAATAGGGTTTGTACGGTATAAAAACCATTACGCCTATAGAATGTCCCCACAATTTACAAAAACAAATGTGTGTGTGTGTGTGTTCATGTTTTTATATCCCGGTTGGGACTTCAACCTGAATGCACACTGACTCATGGGGACTCGTGTCACCGTGGGGACCTAAATTGGGGTTCCCATGAGGTAAAATGCGTAGAAATCATACAGAATGAGTTTTTTTGACAATGTAAAAATGCAGAAAGTTTTCTGTGATGGGAAGGTGTGGGGGTAGTATACAGTTTGTACAGTGTGTGTGTGTGTGTGTGTGTGTGTGTGTGTGTGTGTGTGTGTGTGCGCACATTGTACTGATTACTGAAAGATTATTGCAGCGCGTTTGACAAGAAAATACAATTTTAGTTTTTCTGCTTCAAATTTTCATGAGTGAAATAATTTCATCAAATTATGTATAAATCATATCCTGTGTTGTGAATAGTGGGCATACTTTCTGAGGTAACATAAGTTCATTATGTAGCTTTTCTGCGGCTTTAGACTCAGATTTGAAAACATTTAATCATGTCTACTAAATTAAAACTCTGACAAGCCATCCTTTAGGCAGGAGTCCTGCGGAAAGCTATATCACAGGCTGATATTCGACATCTGGAACTGCTAAAGATTCCTCACATATCTGAAGAAATATTACTCATTCTTTGCTGAAAGAATAGCTATTCTCATCACTAGCGACTGTACTAAATTGGATGCTTAAGCTACACCTGGTAATGTATGGATGTTGTTGCATTAACAAAATAATAAATTGCATTTACAGCACAGGCACTTTTCAGAGGTTCCAAAAAAAGTACTTTTGTTGGATGGGTGTTTCTTCAAATGCAGAACAAAACACTTTATTTTAAGTTGTCCGTGTTACAGTGTAATTATACATTTAAGTACTGAGTAATAATAATTAACTACATGTACTTACTATATGGTTAGGGTTAGGATTAGGTGGTTTAGGTTAGTTGCATGTAATTAAGCACAATATAACTACATGTAACGTGTATAACAAAGACTCAAAATGTTACCCAAAACACATTTTCTAGTTTACTAAATTTTAACTATTTTAACTAAATTGCCCATTAACAATATCTTACACTGTAGTAGGATGCATCACAAAAGAATTTATTTTCATCACATCTCAAATCACCATTGATTCTCAGGTTGAAAAGACATAAATGGCTCTTTTGTCTTGCTGAAACTAATTTAATAACTAGCATTTTACAGTATATATCCCAAATACACACTATTAAAACATTTGCATAATTTCATACACATATTTACCTTGATATTTACTTTTTTAGAAGTCACATGTATATAATCTTTGCCATTTTGAAAATATATATTTTTTTAATGGTAAAACTGGCTAAGAAACACTTTGTTTAAATTAACTATTGTTAGCTATTGCATTAAAATTAATGCAATTTTAAGTGTGACTTAATTGTCCAAATCCTTTCCGAGTCCATTGTATTTAGATAATGACTGACTGCAAGAATTAAATACTTGGAAAAACGGTTATAACTATACAAACTAAATTAGGTACGACATCTAGCATACTTGAAGGCAAGCAGAATATTCAAACTAAAGTTAACACTTTATTTTGATGGTCCACTTTAGATATTCTACTAACTATAAGTTTCTTTGCAACTCCATGTCAACTAGCAGTCATTAGTATTAGTAGACTGTCTGCTTAATATCTGCAAACACTTTATTTTTATGGTCCCCCACAGGCATTCTGTCTACTAATGCTCTAATTAGAGTTAGATGACATGTAGTTGCAAAGTTACTTATAGTTAGTAGCGTGTCTAAAGTGGAATATCAAAATAAAGTGTAACCAAACTGAATAATGGATTCTTTTCATATTCTTTGGCTCTGTACAGACAAAGTAGGAATTGTAGCCAGCGAGCGACTGATATACACTGCTCTTTTGCTGTAGAGAGAGAGTGGAAGTGCATTTGTATTTCTAAGGGCAAAACACAAAGACACGGATCATAAAAGAAAGAGACAGGGAGAAAGTGATACGTGGAGTAGGCTGTAGTGCTGGGGTCAGGAGAGCATTATCCTCCAGTGATCTGAATAGACAACGTGACACAGGAAAAATACACGCCCTTATCACTGGCAGCCATACTAAATTACCGGATGTGCTCTTAGATAATACTTACCTTGTGAATATACATGGACTTGACTTCTCAGGTCTTCTTTGCTTAGAATAATGGTACTAGACCAAAAAGGAGTGTCGAGGAATCACTTTCAGATGTTTAAGCTATATCTGGGAAAGCCCTTGAATTCTTTATTTGTGTTTTGTGATTGTTTTCCAGTGCTGTGGAGCAAGCATGGCCTATTTTGAACTGTTTCAGGGGTTGTGAATTCCACTTCTGCAACCACAGAGCTCCGGAAAAATGAAAGGAACATTCTGTCTGCCGAGATCCTTTTCACAGTGAAAGTTTTAAGTGAATTATTCTGCGAATAAAAGAATCAAATTCAGACTTTTTACTTGTTTCTGGAAAGTTGGAAAGTTCATTTACTTTTAAGAGCACATAAACTGACACTGAGAGCTTGTATAATGCAGATGACTCAATGAAATCCTAAGGGAGCCGTTGGGGTTTATTTTTAGGCCTGTGGCCGTGTCCGGCTTGTTTCTCAGTGAATTGTCGGTGTTGATTGTAAGAGGGGGTAAATGAGGGGATGTGTGGACGTGAAGACTTGCTGGAACATTCTGTGACAAAATGGAGAGGTGTTTCAGAGATATTTGACAGGAATACATTGAGCATATGACCGAGTTTCTGAGTGTACGGTTCTGAACTGAACCGTGGAGGGCCACGCTTGTAGACAAACATGATCACATGTTACGGCTGTCACATGGGTGAATTTTGCAACAGGAAATCGTTTTATCCGACTGCGGGTTCACAGACACGAAACTATAAACATATCAGCAGCTTTCAGGGTTATTTCACAGACAAGTTCAAGTCTGTGTCTTTTTCTGTTTTAAACACTTGAGAAACAATGAGAAGGCGTCACTGGAGCAGCCTGTGACGCTCAGGAAGTTTTCCTTCCCTTTATTTTCACTCCTTTTTCCTCTTCGGCTTCAACCCCGTTCAGAGCCCCCGTTTCCCCCTCCTCGTGTCATTTCCCATCTGCTCTGAGAGAAAACGCAGCCGTGTGGTTTATCAACAGGTCATATGGCGTCATCTGATTAAAATGAACAGGATCATACAAATTAGAGACCTAATAATAGTATGTGTTGTGGTTGGTATAGCTGGCAAAATGTAGGAAATGATAAGTGAGTTTTGTGCTTTCATGCTGTTTCATTTCCACTCACGGCGGTGTATTATGGATCTGCTGTTCCACATATGATACGCTTTTGGTTGTGGATGTCTGGACACATACGTGATTATGCAATAAACTTTGACTATGTGGTTTGACTGTGTGGGTGTATCCGGTTTAAGTAAAAGTCAAGGTGTGCCCAGGTGTTCGTGGGTTGTTTGTAGTTTTGTTATTGTCAGGCAAGTTTAATATGAAGTAATTTCCTGCTTTTGAGAATATCCCATGAACCCACACACACACACATATGTGAAAGCAAACACAGGAAGGAATGTGAAAAGAGACAAACACTCATCATTTTCTTTGAGTGAGGAAGAGACAAACAATGATCACGGCCTTCATACTGTCAGGTTTTACATTAACATGATTTGTCAATTTAAAAATTATGTAGTTTTTTATTTTATTGTTAAATTTAACTACATTAAAACATGAATTAAATAATGTTTTTAATGAAATGCCTTTTATTTGTAAAAAAAAAATTTCTTTTTTGTATTTAACAAGTTTCAAACAGTTATATACAGTATATCTGTTTATTTGTAATTATAAAAATGATCATTTATTTCTTCAATTTAATTCTAAGAGTCCTTATTATTTTTTATTAGTATATTAGTCAAAATTAAATATTAAATTAATATATTTTAATAAATATAATAATATTAATAAATATATTTTCATATAAATTGTTTTCCATTCTGATCATTGTGCTATATTATTGTAGTTGCAATTTCATTATTTTGTTTCATTTATTTTTTTCTGTGACTCATAGACAAAAACATGGAGATCAGATTCAGTATCTCTCAAGTGTTGCAAACATTTGTGACCACAAATAGAGACCTTTTTTTAATTATTGTTTTAATAAGTAGTTTCTGTTACTATTATTATTCCAAGTCTGTCTCTAGGAAATTACGTTCTTCCAATGTTGCAATACTTTCAGGTTGTTTTGCAAAAATCCCTGTTAAAACATGTTGAGGATCCACTAATGGCATGAAACTGATTATGCTGATTGGATTAAATTATACACTCCTGGGCAAAAAAGGGGCCAAGCCCAAAATCACTAAACACTAAACTTTTATTTGTTTTTGACTATAAGTATTGGTCAGAAAATGTGCACAATTTAAGCAAATACACTCAGAAAAACATCAAGAATATGGGAAGTTGTGTGTTGAGTGATGAATCATGCTCCAGAGTCATGTCTCTGAAAATCTGGTGAGAAATATAATACATGCATCTTTACCACAGTGAAGCTTGGAGGAAGAGGTGCCATTGTGCGGGGAGACTTTTTAGCTGCTGGTATTGGTGAGCTACTTCACTGTCATTTAATGCTTTGAAGTACAGCAGAATACTGCAGAATGGCTTGGCATTTTTAAGATAATGCTCCTGCTCAAATACCAAAGACAACCAAGAAATGGCTTGAGAACAAGTCCATCAGGCTCATGTTTTGGCCTGGTCAGAGTCCAGATTTGAACCCTATAGTGAATATTTGGTCTCACATTAAACTCAAACGAACTGAGAGACATTTTTCAACCACTTGAACAGTTTGAAGCCATTAACATTGAGTGCAACAACACTGACTCTTCTTCTTATAAAAAGCTGATGGCTATTCTATGCTAAGTTACTTTATCTACAGTATTTGTAAAATTCTTGCTTGTTCCTGACCAGTGATTAAAATGGTTAAGACCATTAAAAGACCACTTAATATTTTGTGCCAGTTTTGGCTTGGCCCACTTTTTTGTCTAGGAGTGTAGGATATGCAAATATAACAATGAATACACATTAAATAAAAATTCAGTCACACTTTAGATTAGGGTCCAATTCTAATTATTAAATAACTATTAACTGCAAATTTTGCCTCAATAAACTCCTAATTACTGCTTATTAATAGTTAGTAAGGTAGTTGTTAAGTTTAGGTATTGGGTAGGATTAAGGGATGTTGAATATGGTCATGCAGAATAACGCATTAATATGAGCTTTATAAGTACTAATAAACAGTCAATATCTGTCACGACACAGACGGAGGCAGAGGATGAGGTGAACTCAAGTGATATTTATTGACAGAGACACGAACACAGGTTGCAATAGTTATTCAGGTGAGTATAAGAAACAAGCACTTCTGGACAGTCACTTAGCTGTAGATAATGGAGTTTGTCGTTTGCAGGGAATGGAGAACACGAGGACCGAGGAACTGGAGACGAGGAAGACTTGGAAGAAGACGGTGGATTCTCAGGACAGTAGCGGGTAAGGAGTCCAGGTACGTATGACGAGACCAGACCCTGTAGTGAAGGGAGTGTGAGTCTATATAGTGTCTGTGATGATGAGGTGCAGGTGCCGGTGATCAGTATTCAGGGGATTGTGAACGAGTGGGCAGAGTGTGGAGATCCGGTGACGATGCATGGACGTTGGTGGGTGTTGGCTCTGACTCTGTGACAATATCCTAGTAATATGCATGCTAATAAACAAATAGTGAGAATTGGACTCTAAACTAAAGTGTCACCAAATTCAGTTATTTCATTATCATCCAGCTCATTATGCTGTTATTTTTTTTCAGAAGTGGTCACTGTGACTTCAGTAGTGGTCACTATTAACATATTGTGTGGAAAAAAATATTTTGTTTTAAAAAATATCTTTGTGTGTCTTCCACAAAACAAAAACTGCATGTGCATGTTCATACGTGTTGTGACATAAACAGAAAAAAATCTCCTCCTCCTCCTACTAAATCAAAACTGTTTCCAAGCATTTGTCATTGCCATGTGCTGAACATGCTGTTCACGTGTTCTCAAAAATGTATACACCGATATGATTTATAGAACACAAAAACATGATTCTGCTTCACATTTACCCGCGCATGAGGCCGCACAGATCATTGCTCTGAATTATGGGATACATCCTGCATCCCAGACGAGAGTATCCTGGTGTCAACCGCCACCATCCTGTATTTTGTCAAACATAATCTGCTCGTTCCTCTATGACTGCATACTTCTGTTCCCTCTTCACCGAAAAAAAAACCCTTTAGCCATGCGAATGTTTGTGCAACATCTTCCAGCATTCCAAACGGTGTCCTTGGACTCACCCAAAACCCTTCCCCTTAAAAATAATTAAAGCGAGAGGAGGAGGCATGGAAAGAATCTCTTCTTAATTTAGTGATGGCAGAAATATGTGATAATTAGGCCTGTCCAGCGGTAAATCCACCATCTGGCATACTGAGTTCACTGTCTGACCCTTTCATGTCCACTTTGAGTTCCAAACACAGTAGGAATAATGACTTTTTGCTTTGTTTGTTTATGTGTGTGGGAGAAAAAGAGAGAGTTTGAGGGGAATAGCGCAGACTTGGTTAGTTAAGCTATAGTGTGAAAAGTAGCAGTCAGATGCCTGTAAGCAACACTGACATGCAAAGTTGACCTTAATTCATTGGAGTGTGTGAGAGTGACATTCTCTGCGGCCGGCCACAGGCATTACTCATAACGCTATGCTGAGGGAGCCCTTCCCACAATGTGAACAATAATGCCTCTGCAGTGTTTTCCAATAGATTTCCACTCAAAACAGCAGAAGGCATTCCCAACTTGTCATCGCAGGCTCGCCACAGCACTCACATATGCTTTTTTTATGTGCAAGAATTTATTTGTCGGATATAAAGAGTTTGTCATGGTGCCTGCCACAATAAATTGGTTTATTATTATGTATAACATAGTTTTTTTTTGTTTTTTGTTTTACAAATTTATATGATTTTGGACTGAGCAGGTTTGTTGAAAACATTTTTAAAATTCAAGAATTTTTTTGTCTTGTCAGAGGGAGAAAACGCCAGTCTATCATAAAAAAACACACTGGCCAAGCTCAGGCTATAGTATAACCTAATAATTCTGATTTCACATTCTATGTCATTTGTCCACCCTGTTACATTTACAATGCAATGTGTAACACGGTGGACCATAACAGGGTGGATGTTTTAATCTAAAAAAGCCCATTATTAGATAGACATAGATTTTAGTTTTCATGGACTGTTATTGTTACACAACACCGCTTTCAACTAAAAACTGAAAACTTTTTATGGCCTGAAAACGTAAGCTTTTGAAAACAAGTTTCAAAGTGAACGTTTTTGAAAACGCCACCATTATCGTCTCAGTGTAAACTACAAAAACGCAAATTTGTCAAAACTGTGATGTCATGCGCGTTTAGTGTTTCTTTATAAAGTGACATCGCCCAATTCTGGCCTGGCAGCATAATGCAGCGTTTTTAGTCATTTTAGCGGATCAGTGTGAACGGGTATCGTTTTAACAACATTCTCGTCTGTGCGCAAAAAAATGCAAAAGAAAACCTTTTCTGTTTTTAGTACATTGTTGTTGTGTAAACGTACCCTAAGTTGGTTATCATTGGTTCCTGTTTTTTTCTTTCTGTTTCCTTGGTTTTCACGGTTTCTTAGTATGTTTGCATTTGTTTCCATGGTTATTCATTGTCTGATTAATTTGCTCCACCTGTTTCTTGTTTACCTCCTTTTGATTAACCTTTGTACAGTATATACAGTATATACATCTCACGGCAAATTGTACGTATTTTACGAGGTGGCTAATTCGTACGAATTTGTATGAATGACCTCCCCTTAACTCTGCCCCTAAACTTACCTGTCACTGGGGTTTAGACAAATTGTACCAGTGAGGTTGTACAAATTTGTTTGAATTAGCCACCTCGTAAAATACGTACAAATTGGTCGTGAGATAGTGTTGGTATATACACTGGGAAAAAAAGGTGTGTTGGATTTACATGATTTAATCATGTACATCGGTCCCACATGAATCAATTAAGTTAAACAAACATAACCTGTTCACATAATTTCAACATCATGGAATGAAGTAATTTTTAAGTAACCGAATTGAGTAGTCTCACAATGATTTTAATATGGCTACCTAACAACAGTGGTGTGCACAGGGGGGCTTAAGACCCTGCCTCTTTTATCAAATCACAAAATACAAGTTTATTTTATTTTTGTATATTTTTGTTGTCACTAACTAGCTTTTATTCTATTAGCCTATATATACACTCACCTAAAGGATTATTAGGAACACCATACTAATACTGTGTTTGACCCCCTTTCGCCTTCAGAACTGCCTTAACTCTACGTGGCATTGATTCAACAAGGTGCTGAAAGCATTCTTTAGAAATGTTGGCCCATATTGATAGGATAGCATCTTGCAGTTGATGGAGATTTGTGGGATGCACATCCAGGGCACGAAGCTCCCGTTCCACCACATCCCAAAGATGCTCTATTGGGTTGAGATCTGGTGACTGTGGGGGCCATTTTAATACAGTGAACTCATTGTCATGTTCAAGAAACCAATTTGAAATGATTCGAGCTTTGTGACATGGTGCATTATCCTGCTGGAAGTAGCCATCAGAGGATGGGTACATGGTGGTCATAAAGGGATGGACATGGTCAGAAACAATGCTCAGGTAGGCCGTGGCATTTAAACAATGCCCAATTGGCACTAAGGGGCCTAAAGTGTGCCAAGAAAACATCCCCCACACCATTACACCACCACCACCAGCCTGCACAGTGGTAACAAGGCATGATGGATCCATGTTCTCATTCTGTTTACGCCAAATTCTGACTCTACCATCTGAATGTCTCAACAGAAATCGAGACTCATCAGACCAGGCAACATTTTTCCAGTCTTCAACTGTCCAATTTTGGTGAGCTCGTGCAAATTGTAGCCTCTTTTTCCTATTTGTAGTGGAGATGAGTGGTACCCGGTGGGGTCTTCTGCTGTTGTAGCCCATCCGCCTCAAGGTTGTGCGTGTTGTGGCTTCACAAATGCTTTGCTGCATACCTCGGTTGTAACGAGTCGTTATTTCAGTCAAAGTTGCTCTTCTATCAGCTTGAATCAGTCGGCCCATTCTCCTCTGACCTCTAGCATCAACAAGGCATTTTCGCCCACAGGACTGCCGCATACTGGATGTTTTTCCCTTTTCACACCATTCTTTGTAAACTCTAGAAATGGTTGTGCGTGAAAATCCCAGTAACTGAGCAGATTGTGAAATACTCAGACCGGCCCGTCTGGCACCAACAACCATGCCACGCTCAAAATTGCTAAAATCACCTTTCTTTCCCATTCTGACATTCAGTTTGGAGTTCAGGAGATTGTCTTGACCAGGACCACACCCCTAAATGCATTGAAGCAACTGCCATGTGATTGGTTGATTAGATAATTGCATTAATGAGAAATTGAACAGGTGTTCCTAATAATCCTTTAGGTGAGTGTATAATGAAAATGCTCTTTAATGACATTTGCTGTATAAGTCCACAGCCTAAGCAATTGCTCCGCTCTTCTCCACTGTGGTAACCCAGTATAATTTGAATGGTTCTAATAATTTCAACATAATTAAACATTAAACACTGTTAAAGAATATAAAGTCTCCCCCTTTTCTCATTTTGCCCAAAAACACATAAAATAACACTTAATTTCAACAATTTTACTCTACTCATCAAGTCCCTGGGAACCACAGTTTCAGCAAAAATAATTTTCGAGTACTTAATTGGTTCACATTCACCCCAAATAATGTAATCTAGTAGATTGCACATTTTAGAGAATTACATTAATCGAAAGCAAATAAATCACGTTTAGAAGAGAAACACAATTTTGCTGAGTAGATCCCAAATAATATGATTAAGTAAATTGGACAATCTGTTTTCCTGTTTTTTCAGTGTGTAGCTCTGAGATTGAAGTGTTCTTTGTCCGAGCTCGTCGTTGTTTAATGATTCTTTTGTTGAGTGTTTGTATTCTGATCTCTTGAGTTTGTTATTTTGATTCGACTGTTTATTAAATTAACTGTGGCGTTTAGATCCAGCAACTATTTATCATGCTACAACCAACACTGACACTAATAAAGAATAGCATGCTAGCAGAAGATTAACATTTAAGGATCATTTTAATAGATATATAAAATCTGTTTTAAGAAATAAACAAACATTTTCATGTCCAGTATAAATTCACACAACAGGGTGGACATATGATATGTGACTGATTCTTACTTTATTCTTACTTACTTTAGTTATTTTCCCTCCAAAAATGTCACTTTTAGCATGTTATGTGATTTAGGGCACACACTTAAGATTTAATAGCGCCAATGTAACAGGGTGGACATGGAGTTTGAGGGAAATAAACTAATTTAATGGTTTTACAAATAAAAATATTAAGCACAATGAATTGTATTTTATGTCAAATAGAATAAGCAAATATTAAATACTTAAAGTTGCTAATTTAGAATATATATTTATGTGACCTTTAGTGAAGTTGAGAAAATATGATTGGGGATATGTGAATTTGCCTGCCAAAGGCTTTTTTATATATTTATTTTTATTATTATTTTTCTTAGATACTAATAATTATGAATTTGTATTGGGGAACATCTATGCATGAAAAACCATGTGGCATGAAAGTTGATTAATATCTTATGTAAAATATGCAGTATTGTTTCATGGGGAAATAAAATCCACCAAACTGTACTGTATAAATGACTCTTCCACCAAAACAGCTGCACAGATGTGTGGATTCTTGCATCTCTCTCTCTACTTTCTGAGCCTCATTAGACTAAGCTCTCAGCATAGCATGCATACCAGTTTGTCAGTGTGTCTTCTGTCACCTTTTGTGCGTATGTTTAGAAAGACTACTGAGGTAAGGTGGCATGCATGAACACACCATATCTTAAAAAGATAGTGTGTTTCCTTATGATCCTGATTTTGTGTGCACTCACTTTTGTTTTTATATTTAAATAAATAAACAAGTAATGTATAGATCTGTTTTATTCTGTCTAATTTCTGAAATCTAATTTAAGAAATCTGGGCCATTACAAAAGCCATAAAGTTCAAAAGTCATGAACATAGTGAACTATGAACATATAAAAATGTAACAATATTTGGCATGAAAACGGTGCCCTTTAAAGGGATAGTTCACCCAAAAATGAAAATTACCCCATGATTTACTCACCCTCAAGCCATCCAAGGTGTATATGACATTCATCTTTCAGACGAATACAATCTGAGTTATATTAAAAAATGTCCTGGAAGGCAGTGAATGGCAGCCCCAAATTTGAAGCCCAAAAAAGTGCATCCATCCATCATAAAAGTAATCCACACGGCTATTTTTCATATTTTGGATATTTTTCGTACACAAACACTTGGCTTCACTTCAGAAGGCCTTCATTAACCCCCCGGAGCCATGTGGTTTATAATGGATGGAGGTACTTTTTTGAGCTTCAAATTTTGGGCTGCCATTCACTGCCATTATAAAGCTTGGAAGAGCCAGGACATTTTTCATATAACTCCGATTGTATTCGTCTGAAAGAAGAATGTCATATACACCTAGGATGGCTTGAGGGTGAGTAAATCATGGGCTAATTTTAATTTTGGGGTGAACTATCCCTTTAAGTTGATGTGAAACATCATTCTGTATACTGTGCTGTGAATATCTATGTCAATATACTATGATGTGTGAATCCAAATCAGAAGAACCCAATCAGTTTTCCTGCTCTGCCAAGTAGTACATAAATCCCAAACCAGATTTGCCTTACAAATCTACAGTATGTGATTATGCATATGGTGAGTTTGGGTAGGTTTCTAACAACAGGAGTAACATTAACTGGAAAAATGTCAAATGGTTACCTTTTTATCTGTTCCGCCCTCTGGACAAAGATTGCAACATCGGATTTATTGAAGTTTACCTCATCGCTTTAATGTTGTCAGCGGTGCTTATAAAACACATCAGACAGGTTATTTGCATAACAATCTTGATGGAAAGTTGTTTATGAGTGTAAAGGGTGATTCAATTTAGCCTATGAAATAACAACTAATAATTTATAATAGGGCAAATACTAGTCTTTTCTGATGTCTTTGGTAATGAGCTCACAAACCGCACACATTGAGTCTGACATAAATAAGAGACCACATCACTTTTGTTCGACTATAACAACATTGAGCATTCCAATACTAATCCATTTAAGACCCTGTGTTTTGTGACCATTGTAATGAAGGCCATCACTTTTTGTATGCACACCTTCAGAGGCACAAATGAAGCAGAGCAGATCATTCGGTCACAAGGGCCTGATTTCACAATACTTGTGCATTGCATCAGACACTTGGCATTAAGGATTACCTTGTGCCTTCTGTTCTGAAAGCAGAATTCCCCTTGTATCACCCTCTTAAATTTTTGGATAGGAAATTGTTAATTTATAATGACAGTTTAGGTGTGTTCAGGTAAAGGTGGCAACAATCTACTCTTAATAAAACACTGTTCGCCTACACCGTGGCAAACTTGGGGCTTTTTACTTTATTTTTGTGAGAGGAGGGATGACTAAATAAGATTACGTTGATTAAATTTACCTAATTTGTATAATTGTCAGAGTAAGGTTTTATAAAGTCGTTAGAAATTTGCCTGTAACCTAGCCTAATTCAGTGTGTAAAAAGTTGTTATCCTTGTTGTTATCCACTGTAATTATTATCAATAATGTAACAGATTTGAAATGTCATAACTAGGCTATTAGATACTCAAAAGGCACCGATTTGTAGGAATGTCCCAGTAGTAGTACAGTAAATCACGGCTCTTTCATTGGTCGAGACTCTGATTGGTCGATGAGACGGATGTAACATGACGTCACGCTGCGCTGTCTAACTTTTTTCAAAGATCAGAAAGAAGCGTCGCATTACACCAACCGCGTTTCCACGAGAAAGCAGCCGAGAGCCGAAAATGATTCGGTTCTGACAGGCCGTCAAACATTGGATGTACTTTTATTTGTGTTGTCACTTGTTTTTTAATAGTTTGCTCTAATAACATTGTAACCGGAGTGGAAAAAAGGTATCAACAAGTGGGCTACGTCTAAAAGTCGGGAAAAACACGCCATCCTCATAGGATGGATAACTCTATTGCCATGGTAAGAAACCTTAAGCGTTTTGTTGCTTGTTGATTTGTTAAGCAATGTGTAATTTTCAGTGTATTGGATTATTTTATTGTTGGCTCACCATTATTCTGTTCTTGTAAACATGGACGTGAATGTAAATTCCTGGTGTTATCGGTCATAACGCTTTGAATGTTACTAAGTCAGTGTCGATGAGTATGCGTTATCAGACTTTTCGAAATTCTAAATTGGCTCTTAGTTTTCTTTAACAACCTTTCATTTGGGTTAAGTCTTTTTTTTACTGTTTTAATTTGTGTTAAATGCTTCTTTTATCACAATTATGAAAGTTGGTAGCAGTGATAATGAACATTGTCATAGTGAAACGGCCATACTGTGCACTGCTATTTTATTTATTAGACTCAGATTTGTAAATATTAGCGGAGTGTTATGTTTTGTTGGATTTTGATTTCGTGATATCTAAATATTTGAACACATTTAATACATACTTGTTGAGCAGCACAAGTCATGTGTAGTTTTAAAAATTATTGTCTCAACCTAGTGAGCTGCCTACCTAGGCAACATTTTTGGGCATTCAATGTACCCAAGATGTCAAAAAGTGCTGTCTGGGTAGGTTTTGAGTCACAGCCATGTGTGTGTTTTAGTATTTTTTTTTTTCATGATATGTTTCAGTGTACAATAACCAATATGCAAACCAATTTAGCTAGTTCTTCTTCATGTCTGCTTTTATACAATTAATATATAAATTATAATTATGCTACAACAATGCATATGCATTATGAATATGTTATAATTAGTAATAATAATAATAATAATTACTATTAATAATACTACTACAGAAGTAGTATTTTTATTTATATATATATCGTTTTAAAATATGGCACATTTATGTTTGTCTACATTTACTGTGTATTTGTTAATATGCACTTAAGAATCAATGGCTATTATTATGAAATAATTTACTTTTTTTGTTATTACTGTTTTTGGGTGCTGTTACCTACCAAATAGTGGAATTTATTGGTTAAGAAATGTAAAATAATTTTTAAAAAATCAGCTAGACCGATTATCGGTCTATCTCCGCTAGAAAAGCGGTTCAGTCTTCTCTTCTCTTATGAACCTTGTCTTGTGAGAGTTTTCTAAGAGTAGTTAAGTTTATTCCACATTTGAAAGAGCCATTCACTGCCCTTCTGTTGGTTTTTCCAGCTCTGCTCTGCCAAAAGTGGCACTATAAAAACGCTTCACTGACTGAATGCCTTGACTCACCTTTAAAACTTTCTCTTGAGTCCAGAGCCACCCTCGGCTCATACTGTGTATCTTTAACTTAAAACTACACCGTTCCTTAAAGCAGCGACCCTCGAGATAATTGACAGTGTATTGAAATAACACATGATGGTTGTTGCATTGAGCTTAAGTGTATTTTTGTGTAAATGTATGTATTATGTAATAACATCCTAATATAAAGTAGCATTTTAGGCTAGTAGTTAATTAGATAATTAAATCACCAAAAGCGAAGGGAGTGATTATCATCTTAACTAGTAATCTTACAGTGATTGTTGCCTTAACAACCTCTCTTTCCCATGAGCCCCAGGTGAGCTCACCCTACTTTGAAGCCCGTTTTTGTTTATTGAAATGACAGGGCAGAGATTGTTTGCAACATGGCTGTTTATGCATGCTGTAAACTATGCTAAGTTATGAGTCTGTTCTGGTTGGCTGGTTACTAGATGAAGATAGCTCATCCTTGCCAGTCTGCATAGCTCACACATTCCTGGGCCAGTGAGAGCGGATGGGGAGGGGGTGGACGGAGGCGTACGGCTCCCACTGTAAACTTCCTGTCAACACAGATGGCAGTGACAGGAATCAGATCTTTGTATACTCTTTCCACCCACAATCACAAACATTTTGCATACAATCGGAGCTGGGGGCCCTTCTCTCTGAGTCTTTCCATACTCTTCCCTGAGATTCTTTTTCACATTGTGCAAAAATTTCTCTCTCCCTCTTGACTTTTTTTACCCTCTCAAACTCCTTCGATGTTATCGGAGTGTGCTCTCTAGGGTGTGGGCATGGACAGGAAGTGTGCACGGTATCTCTCCAAGCAGCTCTGAAATCCAAACAGGACATGTGCTACATACCCCGGGATCCACAAGAAAGACTCCAAAGCGGAGTCGACATCCCGCTGCTCGTTAGGAGCCTTTTAAAGCCACTTTGCACCATCAGATGTTTATAGAATCCACATTTACGAGGAGACAGGAAGAGAGAAGATTGCGTGATGCAATTAAATGCAACGTTCATTATCAAAGTAATCAGAGTGATGTGGATGTGTGGGAGTGTGTGTGTGTTAGAAATCGTGCCATATCTGTTTCTTAGTCTATACTGTAGACTACACACAGTAAACAAGGTCCAGAAGTGTTTATACTGAGATGAGAAGCACATTTATCTTGTTTGCGGCTATTATTTAAGAATGTTATGTTGATATGAGTAGTTGACATGAAATGCTTTAGGGAAGGCTCCATTCATTTAAACCACTATCTTTATCTACAATATCCTTTAAATAAATTATATATATATATATATATATATATTAGGGTGAATTCAGGGTGATTGGGACACTTTTTGCCATTGAGATGACTTGGAAAAAGTGTCCCAATCGCCCTGAATTCACCCTATATATATATATATATATATATATATGTGTATGTGTGTTTGTGTGTGTGTGTGAATTGTGAGACTGGACTATTTGCACTTTTTTTGCACAATGATTTTAGCCTAAAGTCTACTCAAGTCAGTATGAGTAGTTGCCATAAAATGCTTTACTAAAGCATAAATTAGGGAAGTGGACTTTCATGCGGTTTGACATGCTTTACTCCATCTAAAACTATTTTAAACAGCTTTTTGCTGATTGTATAGTATGCATGCAGCTTTTTTATATTTATATTTTAAATATATAATTATTTAAAAGTAAAACTTTAATATATATATATATATATATATATATGTATGTATGTGTAAATATAAATACATATATAAATATAAATCATTTACTTATTTGGCTTATATTTATTGAGAAACTATGGTGTATTTGCACTTAAAAAAATACTTTATTTAAACGTATTTTACTATTTAAAATGAATATTTTAAACAAGTGAAGTGAAATATTTGTAACAGCATAGGACCTTTTAAAATTAATTAGTGAAGGTTTAAAAATGGTCCAAAACTTGACCTAAATGGTGGTTACATGGCTTATGATTTACATTCATATACATTTTAACCTAAAAACTTAATGTTAAAGGGATAGTTTACCCAAAAATTAAAATCCATTCAAGTACGTAATTCATATGTTTTTTCGTGAGTCATAAGCTCATGAGCGCAACATTTACAGCTAGCTTATTCCCCTTTGTGACATTATATTGAAGTCGTGTGGCTTTAAAAAAGTTCAAGTAGTGGGAGACAAATGAAAGATTATCTGCAGTCGCAATGAAAGCATCTTGATAGCATGTGGGTTTGTGGTCAGCCTTTTTTCTTTTGCCATTTAGCTCTTCCCAGGAAAGGCGAGGCATCTGTCAGAGATTCATTTATGTCTAAGGTAGCCACACCTTACAGGTCACTGCACCCAGATTCAGTGACTGAACGGGAGATGTGTTACATATATTACAATGCACCTGCTATTCAGCTACCCTTCTATTCAACCCCCACTGACTCCAGTTAAAACGCTAATGGTGTGTGTGTGTGTGTGTTCACACATACCCCCTATCCAGTGTCTTCAAACAATAATTACCCATCGGTTTGACTCAAAATTGAACAGTCATTGGCTATACTCCTCCTTGACAACAACTCCCTCTTGCTCTTTTATTCGTATGTCTTCTCCTCGCATGAATCCACAGGTGAATCGCAGATTGGGTAACCTGCCACTGTGTCAAACGCTTAAATTAGGGTGTGTGCTTGAATGTATGAAATTAGATGAGGGTGTTATGTCTCATTTGAGCCGATGGATAATAGTGTCAGATTGTAGCTTGGTCACACCTGGCAGATGTTTTCCATGTGCATTTGCGGTGTGGATGGATATTCCTGTAAAACCTTATCTTGGTTTTGATGTCATGGGACAGAGCATTTTTTTTTTTAGGTTCTATAAATAGAAAGGGCATGATAAGGACTTTTTAAATGTAGGCAGAGCTTGCAAAGTAGCACTATATTGAATGTTCTCAAATATTATGGTTAGAGGTTTGTGTTAACTCCAGCTCAGCTTATTTTTTTATAATTGTTTTTACTTTTAAAAAAATTTAATAAATTTTTTTGTTACTTTTTTATTTTTTGTTTTATTTTAAATGTTTATTTTTTATATTTTATTTCACCTTATTTATTCTTTTATAAATCAAAAATGGTTTATTCTAATCATGTGTAATTGAACACCTTCACAGCTCTAGAATTACTTTAGTCTGACATTTGCAGATGCCTGAATTAATGTTCACCTCGAATAGGTCAAAGAATGCATTCAGCATAAAAAAAAACAGCGGCCGGCACTGAACCTCCTGCTTGTGTGAGTGATGGGAAAGGCATTCGGCACAAAGCCTCCATCTGATGTGAGCTCACTGAGCTGAGGCTGGCTAATGAGTGGGGCAACTCAGCGTGGCACTGGCCTAATGTCATGGGAATATGTTTTTCAGGCTTAAAATGCCATCTTGTGCAATGCATATACCTCTTGGCTATGCTAATATTGTCTCCCATAAGCTCAAACATGTTGTTTGTGCAAGGTTGTTTGTATTAATGCTGACATTAATGACGCATATTTTTCTTTGATAACAATACAGTAGTCTAAAGATTAACTAGTTGAGAAGAGCAAAGGTGATTGTTACCTCTAATAAAGCTTTTTTGAAACTCGTCCGACCTGTTTTTGATAATCAATGGGGCTGTCGTACAAAGAAAAGAGACACTGAGTCATCCAGGCTTTAAAGCTTTTCATTGGACGAGACTTTGATCTGTGACACATTGTCAAGCTATTTACCTCCTGATGTTTCCATGGAAAGGGCCGTGAATAAATGGAAATATTCAATGGTAATTAAATTTGGCAATTTAAGGGGGGGTTAGAGGTTATATTACACTGGCTGTTGTTAATATTCAGCTTTTCTGACTTAATCTGTGGCATTTTTATCTTGTTTGTCCCACCTAACGAAGTTGTACTACTTGTCAAAAAAAGAAAACGTGTCCCATTTTTGGTAAATTGAATATACCTTTATTAAATAAGTTCAGATGTTCTGCATGTGGGTCCAAACCAGTAATGCAAGACATAAAGCATGCTATCTAGGGTGTTTAAACTGCCATTTTAAGGTGAATTAACCTATTTTTAGTTTTTTCTTGTTGACTTAATTCCCCCAAACTTGTCTCTTTATCATACATGTTGTACCTCATATATTGTGCAGAACCGCAGATGTGGTTTTACACAGGAAGTGCACTGTAAATCACATTTTTTTTCACATTCACATCGTCTTTGTCTGTCTGTCTCTCTTACCCTCTCTTCCTCTTTCTAAAGGAAAGAGATTAGGACAGTCCTGTCTGGTCACTATTCACTGCGCTCTTTATTAACAGAAGACAGAAAGCCACAGGAAATCTGAAATGTGGAAGGCTGTGCTGTCTATTAATATCCTCCCACGCACAATGAGGACAGCAGGCCGCCCGCCTGATATCTCGGGCTGAGGGCTCGGTCAAACCCCCCATCATCTTTACGGGACTGTGAAAACGCACTCGTTGAGCTGGAGGTTTCAGAATCTGCAGGTCGAACCGTTCAATGTGTTGTTTGGGATTGTGATATAACTGCCGAAACTTGATGTTAACAGTTCTTAGGAGAAAATATTGCATTATTCAAAGGATTAGATGGTTGGTAAATCATTGTGCAGCTTGTTGTCACCAAAACTTCGTAGAGTTTGCTCCAATCAAAGACTGTGCGCGTGTTTTTCTGTGGCCCAGCATGGAGCTGAACTCCAAATGAAGCCTCCACATTGTCTGACTGTTTCCTGTGTTCCCCGAGAGGAGCCATTTACAGATTTTTCACACGCTCATACCCAAGATGCTAGTGTGTGTGTGTGTGTTTGTATATGCCTGCACATGATCTGTGGTTTAGGTAGAGTTCACAAGTTTCAGTATGTGTGTGACTGCCGTATTGCATCAAAAGGGCAGCCGTGATCTCACTGCAGTATGCAATGTTTTGAAAGCACTTTTGCATATGTTGTAAAGCTATATGTGTTTGTGATCTCATTCCCGTAAATCTGTTACAAAGGTGAAAACTTGCTGCAATAAATCATCTGATTTACTTTAATTTCCCCCTTAAAGAAGCAGTGGCCTGGTGGTTAGTAGTACACATATATTATACATGAAAATGACATGAAAAGCACTACATAACTTTTTTTATTACTCACTATAGCAAAATTAGTAATGTATGTAAATGGTATAGTAGTATATGGAATAAAAAATAAATATTATTGTTTATGTATGTATGTGTATGGATAGATAGATATTTATTATATATATATATATATATTTTTTTTTTTAAACTTTACTTTTATTCAGCAGGGATGCATTAAATTGATCTAAACTAAAGTGACAGTATAAAGACATTTGTCATGAACATTTCTATTTTAAATAAATAATGTTCTTTTGAGCTGTCTATTTATCAGAAATCATAAAAATGTGTCATGGTTTGCACAAAAATATGCAGCAGATCTTTTTTCAACATTGATAATAGTAAGAATTTTTTCTTGATTTCTGAAAGATCATGTGACACTGAAGACTTAGTTCAGCTTTGCCATCATAGAACACCACACACACACACACACACACACACACACACAAACATTCAGAAGGCTTTTTTTTTTAAATTATTATTATTTTTGAGTCATGGTGCTTGCAGGTGGTTTTAGTTTAAAACAAGTTTGCAACATTTCCCAATGTTATTTTCTTCTTTCTGTGCTATGAATTAAAAAAAATCACAAAATAATTTGTTCCCCTATCAATAATTTTCCTTCTCTTTCGTTGAGTCCGTATCCTTGTGCAGCATGTTTATCATGTGCATCCTGTCAGTATAATGCGTAAAACACTTGAATCTGCAGATAATGTGAGGCACATGATTCCATAAGGTTCCTATTCCGGACCGCTGGAAATAATGAAGAACGGTGTGTCGTCCCTTAACCGATAGCTCTGATAGAAATCATCTGTTACATACAGGGAAAAACTCCTGCCCATCCACCAGTTCCAATCATCATACATAATGAAACGCACTGTACTGCATGTAGTGCGGATGTAACCCTAATTGAACACGTACACACACGCCGCAAACGTGAATGACTGACTGCCTTATCGTACTGTAATTCTAAACAATAAAACCTGTGAGACCCCATTGTCAACTAGCCAAGATTGTGCCAGAAGTGTGTGTATGAAAGAGATACAGGGAGAGATAGACGTACAGCTGCCCGTCCACATGTGGAAACGGGCACTTTTAAACAATGCAGATTTCATGTTCTCGCCTAATAGTGTGAGCTGGCAGCGAGCATTGTAAACTCGATTGTTTAACTGTAGCAAAGGAAGCCAGCACACGCTTTCATTCAGGCCAAAGGTTTCTTTGAACTGTTGCTGTGGTTGTTTATTGTATGCTGCCACTGGCATTAACCAGTTCATTCATGAGCTCTTGTGTGTGACCACCACTCTGTTACGTTTACTTTGGTGGTTAGCCAGTTAAACAAAACCGATTCATTCTTTCTGTGTCGTTCATTTAATAATCATAAATAGCATTTAGGATAGTGCTTTTGGGTAGCCACCATGTGTTAGGGTCAACCCTCTCTTGTTTTTCTTTTAATTATGGTTAAGACTTCTGGTTTGTCTCTTATTTCCAGCTCAATTGAAAGTAGTGGTGTAACCATGTATAGTTTGAGTGTCACAATATATCGCCCCCCCCCCCGTGTTAAAATGCCCAACTTTACAGCAGAATTTTTCTTTTACAACCTGGTACAAAAAGCGGTCTTGGTGTATATAGCCATAGCTAGTTTTGCCATGTGAGAGGGGTGAATTTTTTTTATCTTTTTTAAATTATATTAAGCCTTAAAGTTCTGCATAATTTAAGGGCATGGCCACTTGAGTGACGGGTGGATTGCCACTAGTCCACCCACGTCCCGCCTCTTTGCCCATTTTCGGTTATCCGGGAGTGACATGCTGCCAAGATGGCAACGGCCGGCTCCGCCCACTTTGGTCTTCAAAAATGCTCTTCCAAAACCTACGGGTGACATCACGGACACTATGTCCATTGTTTTATGCAGTCTATGGTTTATTTAATTTAGCATCAGCGCACCAAATATGGTAAACCCAGAAGGTTGCACATTTTGGCTTCCATGATTATTAATTATTATTAATAAATAAAAAATAGAATACATTACATTATTTAATAAAATACAGTATTTACATTTTTTTAATACGCATAATTCTGTATTCAGCAGAATCATGAATATTTATTTTAAGTGGCTGGTTGCGTAAAGTGCTTAGACTAGTCTTACAAGTTAGTCATCAAATTTTTTTTCTTCAAGTTTTTTTTTAAAGTCAGTTACATAAAAAGGTAGATTGGTCTCATTTAAATATGAAAAGTGAGACTGATTAGCCCCAACTAATAACTGCTAGTTGGTAGACTAGTTCTTAAGACACGGTTTTAACTTAGCGGCTATGTTTATGCTACTGGCTGGTGTCACCAAGTTCAACTCACCATTTTAAAGGAATAGTTTACCCAAAAATTTAATTCTGTCATCATTTACTCACCTTCAAGTTGCTGCAAGCCTGTATGAATTTCTTTCTTCTGCTGAACACAAAAGAAGATATTTTGAAGAATGTGTAATCAAACAGTTGATGGACACCCATTGTATTCCATAGTATGGGGAAAAAAATACTATGAAAGTCAATGGGGCCCATCAACTGTTCTGACATTCTTCAAAATATATTCTTTTGTGTTCAGCAGAAGAAAAAAATCATACAGGTTTGGAACAACTTGAGAATTTTTGGGTGAACTATCCCTTTAACTCTGCTTGGGCTTTGTTTAATGTAATGTGAAAGTATCGTATTGTGTATCGAACCGAATCATCTATTGTAACTTGTAAATGCTGCCAACTTTTTTTATGATATATATATATATATATATATAGGATATCGCTTTTTTTGTCAGTTGCAAGTTGTTTTCACATCATCTTCACAAGTCATTCCATCCATATTCAACAATTATTCACTCAGACAGAAGGAAAAGGGCGTCCCCTCTGGTCTGAACACGCCACGCTGGTGAGCTGCCAGTGCAAAGTGATTGTGGGTTTGGAGGACTCTCATCCTGGAGGTTAAGGTTACCACGCTGGTCTACGTCCTGACCACCTATTACAGGCCAAACCTGACCGCTGGCTGTCTGGACGCTGTGAATGTGTGTGCGTGTGAGTGTTTCCTTGTAATTTTTTGTAAAGGATGTTCTGTGAGATAACTGCAATGCACAAGTTTGATTTTAGCCGAGCACAGACCTTGAAGTCTGAACCAGAATCACTGCTGTTTCCTCCAGTATAAATGAATTGCCTGGGAAAGCAGGAAGCCAGTTTGCGTCGAGTTTGTTCTGGTCTTATCTTAGTTTTAACCGGTCATGCCTACCGGCTGACCTGCGTCCCTCCGCTACTGAGACACTTTTGTCACAGTTCACCAGTGGTTTATCGGGATAGTCTTGAAGCACTGATAATGGAGACAATAGTTCACTTTTAGAAGCGTTAGCTAATAAAAGCCAGACCACCATTCCACAAAAGCATTTTTCTTATGAGATTAGTTTTCTAAACCATGTTTGAGTTACAATTATTAGCATGAGATCTGTCTTTTTATGTAATTATTTAGGCAGGATTGGGATTGTAGTTTCTACTAAATTGGGAATGTTTTTTGGATGTGGGCGCAATGTACTCTGGATGTTTGCATCACACAAGCCATTGAAATAAATATGACTTTATGTATGTAATATCATTTTAAGTTGTTTACTTCATAAGTACATAATTGAACTTTATTCTTTATTAATTTTAAACTTTTTTTTAATGCCTTTTAACTAATGCCTTTTACTATATCTTTATTTTGTTATCATGTGCATTAGTAATGTTTTGCCATGCATGGCATCATTTTCCATTTTATTGTTGTCTTGGAGTTTCCTGAATACCCTAAATTAAAAAGTTTATAATTTCTAGATGTCTAAATTGGACACCTTTGATGATGAAAAAAATCAAATAAATAAATGTATGTGTGGGAAAAAATAACAATAAATAAATATTAAATAACAATAAATATTATACATAAAATAAAAAGTAGAATACAATATGTTTTTTAATTTATATTAAAAATGTATACATTAAAAATCTTAAAATATTTACATTTATAGTTTGTATTGGGCCCAGTAAATATAATCACAGGTCAGCAGAAAAAAAAAATTTAGTCATGTTTGAAGATAAGATTTTGAGGTACAAGCAACCAGGAAGCCACTGTGTTTTTTGCTAAAAGCTTCAAAAGGTGTGACCTGTTATTGCAAACATACTATCAACAATTTTTTTTTTCATTCCAGCAAGCCATGTTATGACGTCTAAACTCTGATGTTACTTGTTTGTTAATAGTTTCTCTATGAGCTGTCAGCAAGATAGCTGACAAGTTAGTTCTAGTGCCACTCTGGAATCCCAGTGATTCACTAGATCTGGAATGTGCAGACACAGGAAGTGATGTCACTGCCGCTTCAATCTCCCTATCCATGCCTCTATAAAGAAAAAAAAGACCACCTGTCCCAGGATCAGACGTGTTGCCATGGAGACATGGAGTTTCCATAGCATTCGCACACACAAACACAGTCAGGAAAAAGTTTGACTGCTTTTTAACGAGCGCTGGCATAGATGTCTGTCAGACAGGCTCCGCTGTCATTGGTGGGTGATGTCATTGGCAAATCAGTGAACTTTGACCTAGATGGGTTTGCAAGGGGGCCGGAACAGGTGTTGGACATTAATGCAGCTACTAATTTTTCAGGCTGCAGCAACTGATATGTGTGCTTCACTCTGTACTTTCATCCCGTCTGGGAAAATTCTGTCTTCGTGGTGTGTGTGTGTGTGTGTTTGGGTGTGAGAGAGCGAGTACTGTAACTCATTAGTGTGACTTTTAATGTTCCACTCGTCTGAATGGCTTCAGTGTGTCCATTCGCAGCCAGGAATCTCTCTTCTTTCACTCGCCATTCCTCTCCGTCGATGCCTTCCCAAACTCCCATGTGCCTGCCCTACGTTTTGCGCCATTTCTGGGCCTCTCACACTCCGTCTATTGTATTTGTCCTCCTTCTCCCTTTCTTTTCAAATTCCTCCAGCACTCCATAGCCATCGCTCTCTGACCCCACCTCCCGATGGCTGCGTCTAAATGGTGCGATTGTGCGTGTGTGTGCATGTGAACGTCTGTGGAAAGTCTGACGTGAGCGCGGAGAGAGTGTGGCTCGACAGCGCTGCTCAATCCAGGAAACTCCCTTAGAACAACAAGGCATGGCTGACATCCAGAGAGCTCCACTGGAGCCAAAGTTTGTCTCAGACTTCCCCCTAACACACACACACTCACTCAAGAAACTCTCACACATGCGTTCGGTTCGCCCGCACTCATTTCATTGTCTCGAGAGGTTTTGCTGTCTGTGTGGACACTCAATGGCTTTTCGGTTCCCCTCAAGGCTGATAGACTCAGTCCGTCTTTCAACAAGAAGACCATTGTACACTCCTCTGAGTTCCAAACATTGCATATCAAACCTCGAATAGAGTCTCCGCTCTGTTTTTGAGTTGATTTACTGTGGTGTGATATTTCGGCTATTAAAGATGGGTTAGCGTTCAAATCTGTGGTTTGACAATGCAATAACTGTTGTGAACCTCATTTTGGGGGTTGCGTCGCACACTATACCACGTATTGCCATATTGTCTAATACCCCCGGTCCTCTGCGGCGTCTTAACGCAGCTGTTCGGCTCTATTTGATACTAGTTTACAAGTAGCATTCTGCTGTTAGTCTCACATTGAGTGTGCTGTAAACCCCTGTGGTATGTGTTCTCTGATTGCTCTCCTGTTTTGGTAACCCTGTTGCTATTCTACAACTATTAGTACATAAAATTACGCTGTCAACAATCTGAAGTTTTGCTGTTGCAGATTGTTGCCAGCACTGTAGTTTAACTTGTTGACTAAACATGGAATCAAAGGCTACAGAATAGCATACTACTTTTACAATTTTTGTAATTGCAGTTTTTTGCAGGCATAAAATACTGCAGCACAACTGTTGTCAACACTGGTAATAATAAGAAAGGTATCTTGAGCAACAAATCAGCATATTAGAATGATTTCTAAAGGATCATGTGACACTGAAGACTAATGATGCTGGAAATTCAGCTTTTCAGGAATAAATTGCATCTAATAGACCTGGTTTCATAGACAGGGCTTAGATTAAGGATCAGGTGTGCATCTTGAGACAAAACAATAACAGTGACATATTTTAAGATATGTCAGTGCAAGTTGCTTTCAGTTAAGACAATTTTAGTATGGGACTAGGCTTAAGCCTTGTCTGTGAAACCTGGAAATGATATATTAACATAGAAAACAGTTACTTTTAAATAGCAATAATATTTCAATCACAGTATTATGGTTTTTAGTTACTGTACTTTTCATCAAATAGCCTAAATGCAGCCTTGGTGAGCATAAGAGACTTAAAGGTGCTGTATGTAAGAATGACAGCTAGTGGTTGAAATGGGTACTGCAGTCCAAATTCAAAATACTGTTTGCCCCACCCCCCTCCTCGACTCGGCGCTGAAGCGGGTTGCCAGTTGACAATGGAAGGCGAGGAGACTCACACACTGTAAGTTGATGAGTTGATTTATCAGCGTTTTAATGTGCTTACGTTCATGGAGATTTTTAGTTTGCTGGCTTCCATGGCAGCAATACGCTGTGTTTTCCGCCAACTGGCAACCTGTGGTGGCCAAAACAAAAAAGACATTCCGACACAGAACGCACATTTCAAAGTAGAATAACTGACTGTAGCATTGCTTTTCAGAGAAATTTGTATGTGAACTCAGCATGTTTCCTAAATACATATTGTGGTATTTTTTTATGATTTAGTACAGTCAAAAACTTACATACAGCACCTTTAAATCTCCAATTTTTGCACTGTAGTGTATTCCATTTTCATTATGATGTCATAATGCTGCTTTTTTAAACCCTCTTTTTATTGACTCATTAATCAGTTTTAATTTCAGTTATTTTCAGTTCATTATTCAGGCTTAAATTTATGTTTTTTTTTTTTAAATGATACTTTATTTTTCTTTAAATTTCTCAGTGTAACAAACACACTGCATCAACATTTGAAACAATGATGCACCATGGTACAATTTTTAATTAGAATTTTTCATACATAGTATACAGTATTCAGTGTATTATTCCTTTGCGCGCACAACCTAAGCCAAAAATAAAACAGATCATTCAGAAATCTGCATGATTATGAAGTCACATGTTCACACAGTCATATTAACATGTGATTGTGATTGTCCATAAATCAACAAAAAAAATTTAATTCACCAACTTGGCCTGCCCTAAGGGACAACGGTGCTTATATATTATATTATATTATATTATATTATATATTGGTAAACAATGGTTAGTCAATCATAACAGAGATCATTTATGTATTAAAATATTTAATTGTTTGTTTTCATGGGCATTTGTTTACTTTTTGTGTTAATGTCCAATCAGCATCCTGAAGCAAAACCACTGTTTACAAGATTACACCCCATTTGATTTTGTTCATCAAGCTTCGATTTCCCAGGTTTATTTACTGTGATATAAACAAGCGCTTTTACATGACATTTAATGTTATATTGCACTACTGAGAAAAGCGGCACAACCCTATGCTCTAGATAGAGTTGTGAGGTTCCAGTTAGGTGCAAAGTGTTCAAGATAAAAGAGATGTGTGGGAATGTGTGCGAGTGTGTCAGAGCACATCCATATGGTGAATGAGTGTCTAACAGACATGTGGGAGAGGGCTGTACTCTGTATGTGTGTGTGTTTTTAAGAGGAAAAAGGAGTGTGATAGGGTGGTTGATTTTCATTCTCTCTCTCTCTCTCTCTCTCTCTCTCTCTCTCTCTCTCTCTCTCTCTCTCTCTCTCTCTGTCTCTCTCTCTCTCTCTCTCTCTCTCTCTCTCTCTCTCTCTCTGTCTCTCTCTCTCTCTCTGTCTCTCTCTCTCTCTCTCTCTCTCTCTCTGTCTCTCTCTCTCTCTCTCTCTCTCTCTCTCTCTCTCTCTCTCTCTCTCTCTCTCTCTCTCTCTCTGTGTGTGTGTGTGCGAGAGTTAAATGAGAGAAAAGGAGAGATATTTGGGGTCGTTGTGAGCAGACAGAGATGTGTGTGTGAGGAAGTCAACAGCAGCTCTGTATGGACTGTGAATGCGGAGCAGGGGTCTTCTACTTCAGACGAGCACTTTACTCGGTCCCTGAGGCACCCCTTCTTTCTTCTGCCTCTTTTCAGCATGTCACAATGAGAAGGCCTCATTTACGGCTAAACAACACACTTTAGAGCCACCACTTCAAATGACCCACATTCTCCCAGACACAGAACACCACCGCCATACACCTCACTGGCAACTCGACACCATCGGCTCCATCTAACGGCCTACATTTCCCATTATCCTCTGAGACAAAAAGACAGAGATACCGAACTGACTGGTCAATGACCAGCACTGGGACCATTTGTTTATAGTGCCGCATTAATGTTAAAAAGAAACACTATTTAGCATTTCCTCCTCTAAAGTCCATTAATAATGTTGGTCAAGGTTTCTTGCACCAAAATAGTCATAATTTAGATTTAAATGACAATTTTCCACAGATCATGTTCCAATTCAACAGGCTGTTTTTGCTACTGTACCTTTAAGAGTTTACTATTACCATTCTTTGTTGCTACAGGAGAGCATACAGTCAAACCAAAAAGTATTTATACACCAGATCTAATTTTTTACTAGTGGGTGCAGGACACTATAGTTCATTTATGTAAGTGAGGATGGCAAAATAAAGTAAACTCTGACATATCTAAAAATTCTTCATACAGTGGACTACCAGTAAAATTGATAAATTTGGGACCAAAATTATTCAGACACTTTGACCTGACCATGTTTTGCTTAAGTGTTTTTTCTTTAATTGCTAATGCAACCTTTTACACCACAGACTGAACAAAATTAAGCATTGCTTGGTCATTGGTTGACCTAAATTGGTATAATCTAATTGTGTACTTAAATTTAACAGCTGACAGATGATTGGTTGATTGTAAACCTTTACATACCTTTCTATCAAAGTTATCTGGCATTGTCAAGATGAATTTGTTCTGACACAGTTTAACTGAAAATGTTGAATGTGTCTAAATAAATTTTGGTTTGACTGTATATAAAAAATGTTTATTAAAATTGTACAGTTGTAAATGTGCATCTTTAACTTTACATTGTCATATGAACAGTAAGCTTGTAATGATATTGATTAAAGTTTCTCAAAGTAAAAAATGTTGAACCAAAAGTTAATCAAATTGATTCAGTAACAGCCACTGATGAAATAAGAGAGTTTATTCCATTAAGGATTCATTAGATTGATTCAAAGCAGTAATGGTTTATTAAACGAATGAATCATAATAATAATAATTTCCAAATGACAGATTCATTACTTTTAAGTTTTTTTTTTTGTGTGTCTTTGACGTCAACATCTTTTATTGGATAAGTTTACATGCCTGTTTATTTTGCTGTTCTAAATATGCATGATTATATGATTAGTTGCCTTTTATGATTTGCATTTAGCATTGTTTTTCATTGCAGTCCATGATCTTATCAGAACTTGCCAACAACCCACCGGTTGAGAAAGTGTTTTAGACGTTTACTGGTATTTTTAAAACCGTTTCCTTGGATCCCACAGCACATTTAGAGTTCTGTGTATGTGCGTTTTGTCAGGGTAGGTTGTTTTGTTCTGGTCCAGGAAAAGACTCTCTCCTGCTCTGTTAATTTGCTTCGCTCTGCAGATGTGCACATCAGATGGTTTGAATTAAATGCTAGATTGCTCACACAAGGTCAGCTATGAGAACTCAGAATACCTCTCTGTTTGCCTCTGAGAAAGAAGTCTAAATGTGTGAGAGAGAGCATGACACTCCAGTCGTGTGAAAGTACAAAAACTGGTATTTCTCCAGAAGAAACCTCTTATCTGCAGTCCTTCCCAGGCTTTTTTGTCTTGTGTGCCCACACAGCCCCATCAGGAAGGATTAAATACCAATTCATCAACACCAATGGCAACAACAATTGATTTATAAATGAAATCAGATGAGACATTTCACAAAAGTAATTTGCAGTCTTTGTTTCTGTTATATTTGTTATATAATGTTAATGAGAAGTAAAGGCATATGTTGCTGACTGTTTTTACGACTGCACATTTATTTTAATTTATTTATTTTGTAATTAATTTATAATTTATTTGTCATATATATATATATATATATATATATATATATATATATATATATATATATATATATATATATATATATATTATACATATATATTATACATGCATGCATACATACATACATACATACACACTCACCTAAAGGATTATTAGGAACACCTGTTCAATTTCTCATTAATGCAATTATCTAATCAACCAATCACATGGCAGTTGCTTCAATGCATTTAGGGGTGTGGTCCTCCTGAACTCCAAACTGAATGTCAGAATGGGAAAGAAAGGTGATTTAAGCAATTTTGAGCGTGGCATGGTTGTTGGTGCCAGACAGGCCGGTCTGAGTATTTCACAATCTGCTCAGTTACTGGGATTTTCACGCACAACCATTTCTACAGTTTACAAAGAATGGTGTGAAAAGGGAAAAACATCCAGTATGCGGCAGTCCTGTGGGCGAATGCCTTGTTGATGCTAGAGGTCAGAGGAGAATGGGCCGACTGATTCAAGCTGATAAAAGAGCAACTTTGACTGAAATAACCACTCGTTACAACCGAGGTATGCAGCAAAGCATTTGTGAAGCCACAACACGCACAACCTTGAGGCGGATGGGCTACAACAGCAGAAGACCCCACCGGGTACCACTCATCTCCACTACAAATAGATAAAAGAGGCTACAATTTGCACGAGCTCACCAAAATTGGACAGTTGAAGACTGGAAAAATGTTGCCTGGTCTGATGAGTCTCGATTTCTGTTGAGACATTCAGATGGTAGAGTCAGAATTTGGCGTAAACAGAATGAGAACATGGATCCATCATGCCTTGTTACCACTGTGCAGGCTGGTGGTGGTGGTGTAATGGTGTGGGGGATGTTTTCTTGGCACACTTTAGGCCCCTTAGTGCCAATTGGGCATTGTTTAAATGCCACGGCCTACCCGAGCATTGTTTCTGACCATGTCCATCCCTTTATGACCACCATGTACCCATCCTCTGATGGCTACTTCCAGCAGGATAATGCACCATGTCACAAAGCTCGAATCATTTCAAATTGGTTTCTTGAACATGACAATGAGTTCACTGTACTAAAATGGCCCCCACAGTCACCAGATCTCAACCCAATAGAGCATCTTTGGGATGTGGTGGAACGGGAGCTTCGTGCCCTGGATGTGCATCCCACAAATCTCCATCAACTGCAAGATGCTATCCTATCAATATGGGCCAACATTTCTAAAGAATGCTTTCAGCACCTTGTTGAATCAATGCCACGTAGAATTAAGGCAGTTCTGAAGGCGAAAGGGGATCAAACACAGTATTAGTATGGTGTTCCTAATAATCCTTTAGGTGAGTGTGTGTGTATATATATATATATATATATATATATATATATATATATATAATATATAATATATAATATATATATAATATATAATATATAATATATAATATAATATAAACAAAATGTATATATATGTATGTGTTTATGTTTATTTATTTATTTATTTAGGAATTGAAAGCTTCAGTGTGTTTCCAAAAAAAAGTCTAGATTTAAGAAAGTAAAACCCAAATCTTTCCAAGTAACCACTGGGGTACATGAATTGCAAGTCATCATGAATGCATATTGAAAAATCACATTTCTTTTTTTTTTTCTCTTCCTCTAGGTCCCTATTATCTTTGCTTTGAGTGTTTTGGGTCATGGGGCAGCAGAGCTCGGGTTTGCAGGAGACCTCCAGAACCGCACAGCCAGACAGATGAGCTGTGTGGAGAACCAGCAGTACCCTCACAACGGCATCTGCTGCAAGAACTGTGAAGCTGGTAAGTAGCAGAGAAGATTCTGTCAAACCGTGAGAACATCCCTTGTAAATGCCAGTATTGTAAACACAAATGACTCCACTCGCTCAAAGCAAAGTTTTTAAAGTAAATTACAGCATAGGCTTTAAAGATGTTTAAAATGGCTTTCCTTTATCGATGAGGTGCTGACTAACATCCATCAGTGATGCTATTAAGAGTGTTATTCTCTGATGAAGATTCGAACAGAAACAGCATTGTTATTATAAAGCTTAAAACTCATATTTGTGTTACTCTGGTTCCTCATAGAGCTGTGTCTCCCGAGAGATATTGTAAGGTTTGTGCTGAAATGAGGTGTTTGTAGGCCTGGAGTTGGTGTTTAAAGATCCAGAACCGCGAACATGAAGCACACTTAAACAAGAGAAGCTTAAATTGCCAAACCTGCTGATATGGGAATCAAACACAAAATATAGTATTGGGAAATATAGCATTGGGAATAACAATGAGAATATGTGGTTAATGTTTGTAATAATGTGTAGTATTTCTATTAAGTCTGTGATAATCACAGGATTGTTTCTTATTACCATGGTTAAAATCATGTAAAATAATACATTAAAAGATAGAATTTAATGTATAAAATAAAACAAACTATGTACAAAATGACAAATATAATACTATTATCAAGCATTACGTTAGTTCTGGCAGGTTACGTTTGCATCAGCTGACTGTCAGCTGATCTACGTCTACCTATAGGAATACGATGTCTATCACAGCATACATATATAAGCTCCTTCAGTACTATCAGCAGCTATCGTGTTTCTCTGGAGCTAATTACCCTCCTCCTCTTGTCAGTCAGGATTTGGCATTCCGATTCCTCTTGAATCAGACTAAATTCACAAATTGTCTTGTACATTAAATATTGACATTAATGATATCCGCGATACATTATGTTGGTTCTGTTCTGTTTACCATATAGGGGTTATCGCTGCTCTCCCTGCTCTTATCCATGCATGGGAGTTCTTGCTCAGAACAGAACCATACCGCCAATCCAAACTGTATGCTAATTGTCAATCATCTTTGATGATAATGGTCCTGACAGAAATCATAGTTAAAAAAAAGAGATTCTCAGATATTTCTACCAAAATACTAGAAAAAAAAGTTACTTATTGTCAGGTATGAGAAATGTGGATTAATATTTTAATACTAGATGATTGGTGTCAGCATATATACCAAGAAAAAACAATGAATGAATGGAGGCATTTATAAGTCATTTTAAATTATACATTATATTACATTTTAATGTAACAAAAAGGTGGCATGTATTTTACACAGGGCTCAAAATTGCATGAAACATATTTGCCTAAATGTTGCATTCTGTGGCTTTAATACAATTATTTTAAATGGATTCGGTTCTGAATAAGAACTGGTTCCCATTCTACTTTTTTTTTCTCAAACTGATATATCTTGCTATTTAATGTCTGTCATCTGTCTTTTCTGTAACGCAGGCACTTATGTGAAAGAGAAGTGTAGCAAGGACCAGGAGACGGGCATATGCTCCCCGTGTGAGAAGGGCACGTATGCCGAGCACCCCACAGGCATGGAGCAGTGTCTGCAGTGTAGCCAGTGCCACAGAGGTAACGTTCTCCAATCTCCACTTTCCTCTCCAAACCAGCCATTTACCCCAGAGTCAGTATCAGATGTTTGTAAAAGACCAGGTTAGATCTTCCTCTTAGGGTTGTTTAAAGAAAGTGTTTGAGTCCGGCCTGTGACTGGCACTTGGAGATACAGAAATCTCAACCTTCTGCTATTGTAATTGATTGTTCAGTTTTCCAGTAGACAGCCATCTGTAGTCTGCACTGACTCTCCAGAGAAGCAGAGCACTCAGGAATGTAACATTTATACATCTCAAATGAATAATGGAACACACATGGTCCTCGGCATGCTGGGAAGGCTATAACACAACCCGTCGCCGGTGACTACTGGACAAACAATTAACTTCTGAAACTGCTGTCGGAAAACCGAAAGAAAAAAATAAACAAAATCTCTGAAATTATATAACGATACTTTGCTTTTGGAAATTTCAACCCGCCTTTGTACAAGAGGGAAAAATGTGCGGCATACTGTGATCTGCAAGTGAGACGGAACATCTAAAGCACGTTGAATCCATCCCAGAATGCTCCGCTGTGACAGCCCATTCTTCTGCAAAGCTATTTAGTCTGTCTCTGGTTCCTCTGATGTCAAAGCCATCCATTAAACTTCTGTTTATTTTGATTGGACAGCCACATTCACCGTTTATTAAACCATTTGATTTACCTAAACACTCTTTCCCACAAGACCCTACTGCTTGTTCAGATTCAAACTCTGTTGTAAACACTACATATTCATATAAACAAAATCCCGCTCGCCTGTTTAGACAATAAGCCTCCCATAGGATTTGCATGAGGACGGGGACATAAGCAAGGCCCCATGAATAGAGCCGAGTCTAGTGTTTCCTGTGCTGGACACCTCACTCCTGGGAATCTGATCTCCTAATGTTACACGTCCTGGGTGTGGCCCCACTCCTGTGTTCTTTCACTAGCCATTTGTGTGTGTATGAATGACTGATCTATCCTCTAGTGCATGCACCCCTTTGTGTCTGTTGTCCGGGATTGTGTGTATGCGTGTGTTTTAGGATGATGCAGGGTGTGCCTGTATCATGTGCCGTCTTGTTCGGTATCTATTTTGCGCAATTAATCACTCCCAGGTTAGTCCTTCTGCCTGCTGAGTCACATGGGTGTGTTAATTAAGACTTTCCATGCAGTTCAACTGTTCTCTGAGACGGATATTATTTTTGGAAAATGTAAAGCTGGATCTGTATCGATCCAACATTGATCCAATCATGCATTTCACCCTTCACAGGGGGATTGTTTTTCTCTGAGGCTAAGATTAGTTTTAATTGAATATTTTTTTAATCTAAATCTAGATTGAATATGCATCTGAATCTGTATTTATGCTAAATTTAAATTTCAAAGGTGCATTTCAGAGATCAGTTGTAGAATCAGAGATTAGTTGTAACAAATATACATTGAATATTAAAAAAAAAATTTGATTGAATCTGTATCAGCATTTGGATTTATCAGCATTTTAAATCATTTATTTTACCCTGCAGAGGCACATTTCAACTGTCTTCTGAAGCAGAGATTAGTTTTAACAACATTGGATCATTATTTGATTTAAATTTGGATTGAATATGGATCTAGATCTTGATTGAATCTAGCTCCGGATTATTCTCTTCATATGTGAATTGAATCTGGATCAATCCAGTCATTCAGTTCCCGCTTCAGATATGTGTTAAGACTTTTCTATTTCAGCTGTTCTCTGAACAGATAGACCGTGAATCATTCTCTCTGAATCTGAATTGAATCTGGATTGATCCAACATTAATTCCGGTCATCATTTGTTCTATGCAAAAATGACTTGTATTATTCACTTTAGATCTGGATTGAATCTGCATTCTATACATAACATTGATCCAAATCTGGTCACCCTTATGAAGTTTTAGGTCCATTGCTTCTCTCCCACTCGTTTCTGATTTCTTCATCCTTCCCTCCCTTACCTCTTTGTTTCTCTCCTACCCTTTACAGATCAGATCGTGGTTGCAGAATGCACCAGCACAAGCAACACCAAGTGTGAATGCAAATCTGGTACCTTCTGCCTGCCAGACGAGCCATGTGAAGTGTGCAAGAAATGCACCAGGTGAGTTCCTCTCTTCCTCTGGAATGTGCTTTTCCCATTTGTCCTCTGTTCTGCTGCACAACACCCTGATGAAAGCAGACAGATCTGACACTCCCACCCTCTATTCTCTTAACCTTTCAGCCCCAGCCCCTGCTTTAGATCACCACATCCAATGAGTCAGATCCCTTTCCCACTGATTCACTCTCTCCGCCTTTAACCCCTGAGGCTTTCACTGTGCTATTGATAATGACTGTCATTTTAGGACTCCTATTTTAAACCTTTGGCTTCACGCCTTTTCTAAAAGGCATATTTTTTGACCGTGTTTTTGCAGGTGCAAAGCTGATGAGGAAGAAGTGAGCCGTTGCACCGCGACTTCTAATACAAAGTGCAGGAAGCGCACCTCTTCTCCGACAGAAGGTCCAACAGACAAGCCATTGCCATCAAATAACACTAATCCTATAGGTAAGGCCAGCACATGTTTCAAAATTGAATTGAGAAATTAAGTGATATTAGTTACAATGCATCAGGTAGTCATAAACAGAAGTAAATATTGAATTTAATCTGATTTTCTTTTTTAGCGGTTGCTATACCAGTTGTGCTTGTACTGATCATATTGGTTCTGCTTGGAATATTTTTATGGAGGAAACGTCAACGTCAAAAAAGCGGTATGTTTAGAAACCGTTTAGTCCTTGTTTTGAATAACCAGTGTTGGGTGTAATGCTTTACTAAGTAGTGTAAATTGTGTTATTACTGTAATTTAATTACAGTAAAGTAAGGGATTACTCATAATTTTCCTGTAATTTGATTACAGTTACCTTTGATATATAATTGCATTAAATTATACTATAATTGACTATAGAACAATTCTATCCAATATAATTCGTCAATATTTTACATCTAATGTTAAAATATTTTTTATGTAACCTTCTCCCTTTAAATACTTTGGTCAGTTTGAGAATAATTCATGCAATTTTATATTATTTATTTGAAAGAATTAAAAGAGCAGTTTCATGTCTATCATTGTATTGTTCAACTGGTTGATATGGTATTTAGAAGGTAATAAGTAATGCAATACTTTTTAGAGAGAGTAATAAGTACAGTAATGTAATTACACTATTGAAGATGTAATTAAAAAAAGTCAATAAAAAACTAGTTAGTAGAGTAACTTACCAAACTATGAATAACACAGCAGTGGGAGTTGTTATATCTGTATGAGAAGTTTGAAGCTTTTTAAACTACATTTATAGTACATAGTACAACATTCATAGTATTATGGCATATATCTGCAAATGTACTTTTTTATAAATATTTGCTGTCAACTTTATTTCAGAGACTGCTGGTGATTTGAAAGAAGTGAAGATTCCTATTGTAAGTGTCTCTTGACATTTTTTTTTTATTTTTTATATTTCGAGTAATTCAATGAATTAAAGTTTTGGTTAATATTATTCTTATGGTTTAAATAAAACTTTAAATGTAAAACAAATTAAAACTATATATTTTTTTTTAAAAATAAATATCTTTTAAGGAAACCTCAAATACAATCTTTAATAATTTTTATTTTTTAAATCATAATTTCTTTTTTAATTACCCATAGTTTTAATCAGTTGTTGTTGCCATCACTCAGGATGAGTGCCCAAGATCAGAAGAAGAACAAGAGAACAGCCACAATGCTGGATTAGAGAGGGAGGAGGTGCAACGGCCCTTGATGACGCAAGAAACACAGGAAACGGGTAGCAAGAGCATACCTGTGGAGGATGAAGACCGAGGATTGGGCGACAGCTTGCCAAACACGACCAGCTCTTCCCAAACCAGTCTATCTGCTCTACCTTCTGCAGTCTATATCGAGGATTCGCCTCGATCGAGTCCCCCGGCCCCGAGACAGGCGGAGAGAGATGCCGAGTCATGGGCGAAGGTTAGTCAAATCAATCACACAGATTTTACACAGCTAAATACCACAAAACAACAAGATAGTCCCAAATGTGTGAAAAGATCCTTGTTTGCAAGTGCTGCAGAATGGTCCTATTAACTCAATTCACATTGACAAACCATTTTTTTTTTTTATAGGATGATGGTCCTCCCAGAAAACTTGTTCCTGTACTTGGTAAGATATTACTCCCTCAGTTGCAGTATTTGGACAGTACTGTTGATTAAAAAAAAAAAAGACTAGTAATACATGATATGACTGTTTAATGACCTGGTCTCATGGTCAGACATGAATGATTTAGTGAGCGAACCGAGAAAAAAAAAATAAGATGCCCTTCTGTTCAAAAGTTTTGGGTCAAAATGATTTTTTTAAAAATGTTTTTGAAAGAAGTCTCTTAGGAAAAACAGTAATATTGTGAAATATTATTACAATTTTAAATGCATTTCTATTTAATATTTTTATGTATTTTATGTACTTTTCTTACAGTAATTCACTTTTTTCAGAATTCTTAAAATCGAATGTTCAAATTTCATTTATTTGAAATAGAATTTTTTTTTGTAACATTATAAATGTCTTTACTGTGACTTGATTAATTTACTGCATTCTTGCTGAATAAAAAAAAATCTTTTAAAGTATATAATAAAAATATGAAAATATTACATTTAAATATGAAACAAATTCTGTTTAAGTATTTAACAATTCCTCAACTAGTACTCAACACACACTATTCATCAATATAACTAGTAATTTCAAGTTCATATTCCAGAAATGGGCCATTAGACAAGTTCTGAAGTCTCAATACTTTCATTTAATAGGTGAGGAGGAGTCTTTGAGCAAGAGTTTCGACCTGTTTGACACCCTGGACGTGCGGTACCACAACAAGTTCTTCCGTAGCATCGGCGTGAGCGACAACGCCATCAAGGTGGCCGAAACGCAGCATCCCGTGGACAAAGTCTACGACCTACTGCGGGTGTGGATGCAAAAAGAGGGCCTGCGGGCAAACATTAATACGTTAATACAGGCTCTTCTGGACCTGGACCAGCGGTATTCAGCAGAACACATCGCCTCCAAAGCTGTTGAGCGAGGCTACTACAAATATGAATGATGCCTCTTCAAGACTACAAGAGTAAAAGAACAAAGTAAATGAGAGGTGTAGATTTCTTTTGAATTCTCCCCAATGGGCCTGTTGGTCTCATTACATGAACTTGATGTCCCGTTACGGAGACATTGGTGAATCGCCTCTCTGTAGCGCCCACGGTGGGTTTAAAAGCCAACACTGGACCCTTTTTTAAGGATTTACACTGGCTAGCAGTAGAGGGCGCTGTGTTCCTTCTCAACCGTGCATTCTAGTGTTACTCAATGCACTGGCCTCAGGCTTTCAAACTACAGGTTGGTCCAAAGCCTGCATATAGATGTCATTAAACCTTTGGTTACGCCAAATGTTCAAACTAAAACAAGTATATGTAGTTCTGTGCCTTAATGTGTTTATTTGGACTACAGACAGGCACAATCTGAAGATTTTCACAAGCTTCACACTACATGTAGTCATATTTCTGAATCACTTCTGTTCTTAGCTACAAACCTTGTTACAAATGAACAAACATGCCCTTAAGATGAGCTCAGAACTTTGGGTTTTGGATTTCAGATGTACCGTTATGTCAGCAGTTTAGGGTTTCATTTGAAGTTTAGAACATTCATTTTTTTGGTTGTTACAGAATATCTCAAATGCAAGGCTGCCCCCGAATTATGCCAGTCTGTGAAAGGTGATTTTTGTTTTGTCCCCACCCCCCATCCAATATGACCATCTGTTTGGTGCAAGGCTGAGATATGTTTTACACTTTCTCGACCTTTCTTGCCTGTTCCGTTATCCTTGTTTATATTTAAATAAGTGATGTATTTATTTGTACTGTGTAATTACGTATTATTTATACCTGTTACCAATATTCACCTGCAGTAAGTGTTCTTGGAGCATTTTTAGCGCCTTTTGGGCAGCGTGACTGAGATGTTCAACAGACAAATCCTTCCGGTCCTTTCACAAGCGGATTTAGTGCCATCCATCTCCCTGTAGTTTTTTTCTATAGCTAAGACATTTCTACGTTTACCCCGACTCGTCGTTGAATCACAAAAAGTTGTTGATAAAAGATTGAAAGAGTACCACGGTCAGTATCTCTTGGGCGCTTGTAACTGCTTCCGCAGGTTGCATGAAAGTTGAGGATAAGGAGGCATTTCAAACTTCTGCTTGCTGTTCTTGTTTTTTTTATATGCGGTAGTGCACAGGTACGTGTTTTTAAAATCGCTAAAAGATGAAGGAAATTTATGCTCATTCAGAAACTACTTAATTGCGTTTTGTCTAGTATGTACATAGTTGTCAAGAATTCTATTAAACGAAACTAATAGATATATATTTATGGAAGCTGAACGTAATGAAGTACTGACTAAAAACCAAACCGAAGGAACAAATTGAAATTAAAATGAACAAATGGAATAGATGTTATCTAAATAAACAGGGCTTCCAAATTCATTTACTCAGTAGTAAATGAACTGTGACGTCTGACTCGGCTGTATAGCTATGTACATGTATCAGTGAAATAGGATGGATATATTTTCAGAACACAGGTCTCAGATCAGCTTCCCCTTTGAACAGATTTGTTTGAGTTAGTATGGAAAGCTGAAATCAGATCAGGACAAAATGGCTCCCCCTCCCATTGAGCTTCCCCGTTTAATTATGAAATTGTAGAGCTGTCATACAGTGCAGGCACTGCCACCTATTGACGTAGAGTTGAATAGCAAGAGAAAAACCTGCATCAATTTCAAGGGACTTTTTTTATCTTAACAGTTTTTTTTCTTCACATCTTTCATCTTTTTGCACTGAATTTTAACATTGAGTGTCTCTTCAGATGTAGGTGCAGGAGTTTGAGCAGTTTGGTGCCATCTATTTCTCTGTGTTTTCTGAGGTTTTTATACTTTTTTTTTTGTTTTGTTTGTTTGTTTTATATTGACGCCACATTGTTTCTGCCTTGACGCCTCTAACACAGATGCATGCCTCAGTGCTCGCTCATTCTATGCTTTTTCCACAATATCTCTCTACGAGTAGGAGTTTTGTATCTCCTTTTTTCCCCTTAGACAATTGTTTGCTCGTTTATGAATGTCAAATGTTTGCTGTTGCAAAATTGTTTGTAGAATGTTTTTGTTTTAAAATAATAATAAAAAAATATATCAAAAAAGTTTCCATGGCAAGTTCATCCATCAGAAGTCCAAGAAAGAAGTTATTGTAATTGTATTAATTTGTTTTAATACATGATTTTTTACATATTTAGAGTAAATTTAAGGCTGAGATTTTTTATTCTTCGATTTTATGGTGTTATGATGCCTTGAATATTAATTATAGCCTAAAATTAGTATTATTGATTATAATATTAATTATTATTTGTAATATATTTGTATTATTGTCAGATAGATAGATTGTGTGTGTGTGTGTGTATATATATATATATATATATACATACATACAGGGAGTGCAGAATTATTAGGCAAGTTGTATTTTTGAGGATTAATTTTATTATTGAACAACAACCATGTTCTCAGTGAACACAAAAAACTCATTAATATCAAAGCTGAATATTTTTGTATCAATATTTTAAGTAGTTTTTAGTTTTAGCTATTTTAGGGGGATATCTGTGTGTGCAGGTGACTATTACTGTGCATAATTATTAGGCAACTTAACAAAAAACAAATTTATACCCATTTCAATTATTTATTTTTACCAGTGAAACCAATATAACATCTCAACATTCACAAATATACATTTCTGACATTCAAAAACCAAACAAAAACAAATCAGTGACCAATATAGCCACCTTTCTTTGCAAGGACACTCAAAAGCCTGCCATCCATGGATTCTGTCAGTGTTTTGATCTGTTCACCATCAACATTGCGTGCAGCAGCAACCACAGCCTCCCAGACACTGTTCAGAGAGGTGTACTGTTTTCCCTCCTTGTAAATCGCACATTTGATGATGGACCACAGGTTCTCAATGGGGTTCAGATCAGGTGAACAAGGAGGCCATATCATTAGATTTTCTTCTTTTATACCCTTTCTTGCCAGCCACGCTGTGGAGTACTTGGACGCGTGTGATGGAGCATTGTCCTGCATGAAAATCATGTTTTTCTTGAAGGATGCAGACTTCTTCCTGTACCACTGCCTGAAGAAGGTGTCTTCCAGAAACTGGCAGTAGGACTGGGAGTTGAGCTTGACTCCATCCTCAACCCGAAAAGGCCCCACAAGCTCATCTTTGATGATACCAGCCCAAACCAGTACTCCACCTCCACCTTGCTGGCGTCTGAGTCGGACTGGAGCTCTCTGCCCTTTACCAATCCAGCCACGGGCCCATCCATCTGGCCCATCAAGACTCACTCTCATTTCATCAGTCCATAAAACCTTAGAAAAATCAGTCTTGAGATATTTCTTGGCCCAGTCTTGACGTTTCAGCTTGTGTGTCTTGTTCAGTGGTGGTCGACTTTCTGCCTTTCTTACCTTGGCCATGTCTCTGAGTATTGCACACCTTGTGCTTTTGGGCACTCCAGTGATGTTGCAGCTCTGAAATATGGCCAAACTGGTGGCAAGTGGCATCTTGGCAGCTGCACGCTTGACTTTTCTCAGTTCACGGGCAGTTATTTTGCGCCTTGGTTTTTCCACACGCTTCTTGCGACCCTGTTGACTATTTTGAATGAAACGCTTGATTGTTCGATGATCACGCTTCAGAAGCTTGGCTATTTTAAGACTGCTGCATCCCTCTGCAATATATCTCACTATTTTTGACTTTTCTGAGCCTGTCAAGTCCTTCTTTTGACCCATTTTGCCAAAGGAAAGGAAGTTGCCTAATAATTATGCACACCTGATATAGGGTGTTGATGTCATTAGACCACACCCCTTCTCATTACAGAGATGCACATCACCTAATATGCTTAATTGGTAGTAGGCTTTCCAGCCTATACAGCTTGGAGTAAGACAACATGCATAACGAGGATGATGTGGTCAAAATACTCATTTGCCTAATAATTCTGCACTCCCTGTATATATATATATATATATATATATATATATATATATATAATGACATAACATGGCATTTTCACTGTCACACAAGTTGAAAATGAATATAATTAGTATTGTCATCACTTAAAATGCAGTAAATGATTAAACATGTCTTTGTCTTGCATGGACCTGTTGATATAAAAGCTGCTTTGTCTTTAGATTTCTTTTTATTTTTGAGCCAAATCTCAAAATTGTCCTATTTCAAGCATAGGACTGTCTCAAGCATGGTTCAATAAATTCCAACTTTTATAAATTAAAAAGAAAAGCATACACATGTTAATAAATACCTCAGGCATGATTTTATTTTAGCAAATGACAATCATATTTTTTTTTACCATATATTTCTAAAAGCGTAGGAACTTGATACATTTTGTCACTGAAAACCATGTCCTCCGGTGTGACACCATATCCTGATTTTAAATCGGGCAATTCCACTGACAAGTTTAATTAGTTGAAGGACCCCGTGACACATGTTACTGTGAAGCCCATGACATGTGCATATGGTAATGTAGAGCCCTTGACAAATGTTGAAGTTTCTAAATGTATAACTGTAGTTTAAAGAAAAAAACGTAATATATTGTATTTGGATCTGAAATGGTACACGCATACGCAAACCAAATGTTGATGGACTTTTTTGTTGTTGTTGTTGTTGTTCATATGATGTTTCTAAAAGTTTTCAAATGTGTGTGTGAGGGAAAAAATCATACAAGGACTGCATTTTATGGTGTTTTCTGAGAGCCTCAGTTTGCCGATGAGAACTGTGGACCCTCAAGTTCAAAGGTGAGGTGAGGTATGCAGTTTTTCCTCGAAGAGTCGAGTGATGTTCGCAGCAGAAAAAGCTGACAGTAGTCAATGCTCCCGCACATTGTGAGTGGCGGCTCAGTGATGAAAGTTTGCCGTGAGTTTTGTGTGAATGTGTCACGCATCAGTTTTCGCAGCTTGCAGTTTTTCGAGAGAGTTCGGTGAGAGGCCACACACTTCAACTCCGCCTGAGTCAGATTAATGGAAGAGCTCTAGCACGCGAATCCCACGCGAGATAATCCTTTTTTTTTTTTTTTATCATTACGTTTATTTGTTTTATTAGATTTAGATTGAGCAATCATCCGGAAGAATAATCCCTTGTTTATTTTCTCAAGTTCAGTGTTGCAGTTATAATAAGTTGTGTGATTCGTTTGAAATCCGGAAGAATATACCCGTGTTTATTTTATTAATTCAGTGTAAAAAAGTATCACAGTGGTGTGCGTAGTTAGGAGTCAAGTGCGTGCATATTTTCTTTAAGAGACTCGGAGATCGTAGAGTCAAGATTTGGAGAACTGGATTTTCGCGGATGCATAACCTGTTCGAGGAGGGAGGAGTCACTCGACATCCACTCAACGTCGTCATGGGATACGACACGGATGCTGTTTATAATCTCGTCAGGGAGTGAGGATTAGAGATTTATATTCTGCAATTGGAATCTTGTTTTTCCTGGATTCGTGAGTAGTAGCCTACATTGGTTTTGCATCAAATGAGCTCCGACTAGCGCGCCATCTGTGTACTGAAAATCCCGGGTTTTCTTTCCTTTTGTTTTGGGAAACGGTGATTATTGGTATTTATTGCTGTTGGGTTTGTGACTTTGTGAATTGAACTCTTTTTTAAGAGAAAAGAAAACAAGGAAAAAAAAAAACATACACAAAGACAAAAGAGTTCTGAGACGAATAAATACATGTTTATTCATCTGCCATCATTTTGTGTGATTTCTGGTGGAGAAAAAAAAAACGCTTGCTATTTTTATATTTTTTCCTGTGAGATATTTGTATTTTCATATTTAAAGGTAAACACAGTAAGTTAGTGTGTTTTTATTTCCAAATAGAAAACGTAAATCTAATACCATCAGGTGAAGATCTGAGATCTGGGTTATATGTGTTGATACGGTAACTGAAGAGAAGTGTGCCTTTACCGGGGTAGTGGGTAAAATAAGACCACTGATCTATATAATGACTCTATATAGATCAATACCTTAGACAGATTCCTGTCTCGTGAGCCATGTAGATTCAACCCGGCGGGAGGGCTACAGTAAGATTTTGTCTCAGAATTGTTAAAATATTTAACTTTTTTGGAACCATTATAAAAGTGTTCATTTCTGTTGTCCTTTGGTGCGACACCCTTATAGTCTTAATTCTTTCTGTCACACCATAGGACACATTTCAGTAAAAAAAAAACAGTGAAATAATTGACAAAGTTAGTAATCCCTTATATTTTATCAAACAGACAAAGCTGACTTTTTTGCTGCTTATTTGTCAACTAAACAGGTGTGTGGATCCCTGCTGCTCCTGGGCCCCCTTTCAAGAAGAGGGCGGAGCTTCAAGAGCTCATGTTAGCAGCTCCGAATTACCTCACGCAGACACGCACTGAAAATGTCAGAAACTGTTCAGCCTTTTATGTTCAAACCGGAGTCGGACAATGATGGAGAGACTCAAGAAGTGACAACATGTAGAATGCAACAGGATGTTTCTGAATGGTTAGTTGATGAATTTATGTAGCTGACATGGGGTTAACTATCTTTAAGTCATCAATTAGCATATTCTGTCATGATAATCTATAAAAATCGCTCATGTGGGAACTGTTGTAAGATGCACAGAGCCAGAGAATATAAGCTGCATGAAGATGGAACAGGTATAGTTAAGTTTCATCTTGCTTTTATGACATGCTATTGCATTTGTGTTGCGTACTGTATTGCAATAAATGTGAAAAGACGGATGCGACAGCTTGAGCAGACTCCTAAATGTGCTCTACTACAACATGGCCTCACACCCTTTGTTGCGTGTTCCAGGGGGCATGGTTTATGTAAATTTTAGGGTTAATGATGTCACTAACCCGTGAAGAAGCTTGTTGTAGTCCCTGCCAGCCGTTTGTTGTAGTCCTTAAAAATAATTTTCTTTAAAAGAAAATATCTCCCTTTTCTTTGAACTTTGAGCATCGTAACTTTGCAGATGTTGTTTATGCTCAAACCGCAACATTACACACTAACTAAAGTAAAAAAAAAAAAAAGTGAAATCATAGTATTAGTATCTTAGTTTTATTATTGTCCCTTTTTATAAATAGTTGTGGCTTACAATATTTTTATAGTGGTGCTTTCAAATCTTCTTGGTCATGTCAAACATATTCCAATCAATGAAACTGTCCTTCAGCAGCAATTTTATGACTTATGACTGCAGGAGCCAGTAATGCATGACCTGTCAAGACTGTCTTCAAACATTACAGCTTAGCAGGCATTCAGTACACCATAGCTCAAGAATAGGGGCTCTACTTTATCCCTAGCAATTATTCACAGCTGCAAAGACACCTTTTCTTACTACTGAAATACTCTGATTGCCACAAAGTGGATACTCTCTTATCTATGAATGCTGACCACAGGCAGGATTCAGGGTGGCACCTGACAGAACAGGAAATAGCTAAGCACAGCGAGCAGAGAAAGAAAAAAAGAGAGAGGGAGAGAGAGAATTATAAATTGTGGTTTTTCTGGTTGTTAGGTAACAAACAAGATGGAACAACATCACCACTGTAGCCAATTTGTTAAAGTTTTTTTCTGACAAAAGTGTGAATATTATTCGATTTTTAAATCATAAGTTAACATTGTCTTCAGACAAAATACACAACATACACAACAATATATATATATTGTGGAAGAAATTTGTATTAATATGCTAATGCTTTTTCTAATGTGCTTATGGAACATTATGTTTGCATGGGTTGTAACGGAATTTCTAATATTCATTACATAAGAGTAAAAGAGTGTTGGTATGCGTTACAGGAGGGCCTCAAGGATAGAATATGATGAACAAGTCTAAGAATGCCTAGAAAGATAACATTACTGGAGATGAGCTATAAAAGAGTTTTTAATCAACTCTGAATAAGAGACAAATCTTTGTACTCTTTTGCAAATTAGTCAACAGTCGTACAGCCATCCTGAATGTCTGCTTCCTACAGACTAAACAATCAGCTCTCTTTTATACACTTTCTAAGGTCAGCATCTCTGCACTCCTTCTGTACTTTTCCACACATACTCAAATAACCCCATATGTCTTTCATTCTGACACTTGGACCCTTAAAATTAGATGTACCCTGACCCCTAGGGTCCTGAGACCCACACAGAGATGGACAGTGACCTCTAAGGTCATGAGCTGGTCACTGTGTTTGCTGATTTTAACTCCCTTCATGCATAGCAAAACATTCTCTTATGTATATGAACTCAGAAACACATGCATAAGAATACATTTTCTTCTATGATTAATTTTTTTCCACCACATCTCTTATTCAGTAATAGAATTTTATTTGCAACAAAAAAAGGGGAAAAAAGCATAACATTATGACCACACTTCTCTTCCTAATATTGTGTTGGTCCCCTTTTTGCTGCCAAAACAGCCCTGACCTGTTGGGGCATGGACTCCACTAGACCCCTGAAAGTGTGCTGTGGCATCTGGCACCAAGATGTTAGCAGCAGATCCTTTAAGTCATGTAAGTTGCAAGGTGGGGCCTCCATGGATTGGACTTGTTTGTTCAGCCCATCCCACAGATGCTTGATTGGATTGAGATCTGGGGAATTTGGAGGCCATGTCAACACCTCAAACTTGTTGTGCTCCTTAAACCATACCTGAACCATTTTTGCTTTGTGGCAGGGCGCATTATCCTGCTGAAAGAGGCCACAGCCACCAGGGAATACCGTTTCCATGAAAGGGTGTACATGGTCTGCAACAATGCTTAGGTAGGTGGTATGTGTCAAAGTAACATACAGGACCCAAGGTTTCCCAGCAGAACATTGCCCTAAACATCACACTGCCTCCACCGGCTTGCCTTCTTCCCATAGTGAATCCTGGTGCTATGTGTTCCCCAGGTAAGCGACGCACACGCACCTGGCCATCCACGTGAAGTAAAATAAAACGTGATTCATCAGGCCACCTTCTTCCATTGCTCCGTGGTCCAGTTCTGATGCTCATGTGCCCACTGTTGGTGCTTTCGGCAGTGGACAGGGGTCTGCATGGGCACCCTGACTGGTCTGCCTCTATGAAGCCCCATACGCAACAAACTGCGATGCACTGTGTATTGACACCTTTCTATCAGAACTAGCATTTACTTATTGAGCAATTTGAGCTACAGCAGCTCGTTTGTTTGATCGGACCACACGGGCCAGCCTTTGCTCCCCATGTGCATCATTGAGCCTTGGCCGCTCATGACCCTGTCGCCGGTTCACCACTGTTTCTTCCTTGAACCACTTTTGATAGATACTGACCACTGCAGACCGGGAACACCCTACAAGAGCTGCAGTTTTGGAGATGCTCTGACCCAGCTGTCTAGCCATCACAATTTGGCCATTGTCAAACTCGCTCAAATCCTTACACTTGCCCATTTTTCCTGCTTTTAACACATCGATATATCCCACCCACTAACAGGTGCCGTGATGAAGAGATAATCAGTGTTATTTACTTCACCTGTCAGTGGTCATAATGTTATGCATGATCAGTATATGTGTGTGTGTCTATATACACTCATCTAAAGGATTATTAGGAACACCTGTTCAATTTCTCATTAATGCAATTATCTAATCAACCAATCACATGGCAGTTGCTTCAATGCATTTAGGGGTGTGGTCCTGGTCAAGACAATCTCCTGAACTCCAAACTGAATGTCAGAATGGGAAAGAAAGGTGATTTAAGCAATTTTGAGCGTGGCATGGTTGTTGGTGCCAGACGGGCCGGTCTGAGTATTTCACAATCTGCTCAGTTACTGGGATTTTCACGCACAACCATTTCTAGAGTTTACAAAGAATGGTGTGAAAAGGGAAAAACATCCAGTATGCGGCAGTCCTGTGGGCGAAAATGCCTTGTTGATGCTAGAGGTCAGAGGAGAATGGGCCGACTGATTCAAGCTGATAGAAGAGCAACTTTGACTGAAATAACCACTCGTTACAACCGAGGTATGCAGCAAAGCATTTGTGAAGCCACAACACGCACAACCTTCAGGCGGATGGGCTACAACAGCAGAAGACCCCACCGGGTACCACTCATCTCCACTACAAATAGGAAAAAGAGGCTACAATTTGCACGAGCTCACCAAAATTGGACAGTTGAAGACTGGAAAAATGTTGCCTGGTCTGATGAGTCTCGATTTCTGTTGAGACATTCAGATGGTAGAGTCAGAATTTGGCGTAAACAGAATGAGAACATGGATCCATCATGCCTTGTTACCACTGTGCAGGCTGGTGGTGGTGGTGTAATGGTGTGGGGGATGTTTTCTTGGCACACTTTAGGCGCCTTAGTGCCAATTGGGCATCGTTTAAATGCCACGGCCTACCTGAGCATTGTTTCTGACCATGTCCATCCCTTTATGACCACCATGTACCCATCCTCTGATGGCTACTTCCAGCAGGATAATGCACCATGTCACAAAGCTCGAATCATTTCAAATTGGTTTCTTGAACATGACAATGAGTTCACTGTACTAAAATGGCCCCCACAGTCACCAGCTCTCAACCCAATAGAGCATCTTTGGGATGTGGTGGAACGGGAGCTTCGTGCCCTGGATGTGCATCCCACAAATCTCCATCAACTGCAAGATGCTATCCTATCAATATGGGCCAACATTTCTAAAGAATGCTTTCAGCACCTTGTTGAATCAATGCCACATAGAATTAAGGCAGTTCTGAAGGCGAAAGGGGGGTCAAACACAGTATTAGTATGGTGTTCCTAATAATCCTTTAGGTGAGTGTATATATAATCACCACCAGTTTTCAGTAAGTGCCTAAAAATTTCTTGATTTCTAGATAAGTTTGTAATTAACTTTTTTATTATTATTATTATCATTTAGTATTTTGTAGCCTACTAATAAATAATAAAGACTTTACTCTGAAATGATCTAACAATATGGAGTTTAGTGCCATATAGTGTTTCATTCAGAGAATGCCACGCAGAGACCTTAACTCTATGTCTCTATGGTACTGTGTTGCCTCCAGGCAACATAGTTTTAGTTTATTTTTAATATTGAGACCTCAGATCTCAGGGGAGAAGAACTCAAATACTAATCAAAGAAAGTGCAAAAAAAGTGGTCACATGACCCACAGGGGTCCATTTTGTGTCCTGGTTCAGCACATGTGGCTCCATATTTTGTCCAATAAAAAGTGCATTTTTCAATTTGCATTCAGTTAATCACCCACAAAAAATATGAGTCACCTTCACTGGCAAGTAAAGAAGTATTTTCAAGAACTTTACATTATATATCATCAAATGTTTAGAGCACATAACAAAAAACTGTGTTACCTCGAGGCAACATTGTACCATAATAGAATCATATTATAGTTATACTATGTTGGAAAACAAATATATTTGTGAGGAAAAGAGTTAGAATTATCTAAATATATTTGCATTTTTGCATGATTTTGTAATGCACTTATATGAATATGAATCCACAAACATTTTCTATGGAAAGGTATAAAACAACTGCCAGTTGATGAGGATGAGGTGTCATACTGTGATAAGGAAGATGAGGTCATAGTGACAATCGGCAGGGAGAGAGTGAAGGTAAGAGCGAAGATGAAGATGGATATGATTGATAACTTGATAATATGATGGTTTGGTAATCCTTGTGTTCCACGATGGTACAATATTGCCTGAGAGCAACAGATGGATATTAAATGTTACTTTTTAGTAAATATGAAATTTGTAATACGTTAAAAACTGGATTTGTTCAAGTGTCTGTTTAAAGAAATGTATGAAAATGTAAAATATTTTGCCATTGTGGTACAATGTTGCCTTGTGGTACAATGTTGCCTTGAGACAACAAATAATAAAAAAATAAAAAAATAAAAAATATTAATTAAAATGTTTGTTGATGTTGTTATAGTGTCCAATTTCACACCACAAATATTTTTCTCATTGATTTTAATATGAAACAAATAAAAATAAAAGTGAATGTCTACAAAGTCAATGAATGTAATATAATCAAAGATATACAGTATGCAACATGAACATATTTTAAAATATGATCTTTTAATAATATAACGAATTAAATCTTTAAATCATCTTGATGCTCTAATGAGCTGAGGTATCAGGGTGCCAAACCTGTGTGTGTTCTGCCAGGCAATCTATCTATCTCCAAGTTGTCTGAAATTGTAAAACATTGCCTCTAGCAAACTCTACAACTGCATGTTATAAATCCACATGGTTATGCTTTATGGAGGGTGTGGCGTCCACATTCAGCTGGGCACCTCCAACCGGCTCTGCAGGCTCCTGCTGTCTCTAATAACTTCCAATAGACTAGGCCCATCCATGGAAACAGAAACCACATTCCCTGAGGCAAGAGGCTGCACACACTCCTAGATGAGAGACATAAAAGCACAGAAAAATAAGCATCAAAATCTTTTGTGCTGTTCTCTACCATCTAACATTAAAATATATTATTCTACAAATAATCCAATTCAGATAGAAAATAATTACCATAGTCTAGGAAAGGTGCACACACACACAAAAATCTAAACAAAACTAATGGGGTACTGTAGCTGGTCTTGTCCATATGAGGTCTTCAGAAGCTCAAAGACTGGAAGCTCTTCAAAAACATCTCAATGTGTTTCACTGGTGACTCGCTTCCATCTTCATCGTGCAGATATTAAAGGTGCAACAGATGATCTGTGAAATACTAGTCTCGCGTAGCCTGACTTTCAGACTGAAGGCAGAAGGTCTGGACTTTTTCACAGCTTTCATTGGTCGATGACCGCCCAAGAGGACGTTTGACTGACGTGTAACGCAACCAATCACAGTTCGCTTTGTTCCGCGTCATGTTTAGGGCCGTGAAAATGTAAAGTCGATGTCCCTGCAATATCAGACCGGCGTGCATCTATAAATTATTCATTCAAGAACGTTGTGCAAGGTTATTGCAACAATGGAGTCGCAAACTTCACATACTTTTGAAAATCCAGCATTTAGTTTATCCTGGTAAGCGCTCATTGTCACAGTTGTAAACATGACGGCATTCTTCTTCCATGAGGGAGTTTGGCGTCACGGCATTTGTTTCCAGGCGGACCCTTATAGAACACACACGTCTCGCAGACATCCTGTAGAATTCAACCAGATGATGATGAGCTTTGAAACTCCTGAAGTGTTTCCAGAAAAGTGTGAAAACAGCCATTCTTGCTCTGTCTGCCCAGAGTATGATGGTGTGTGATGTCTGCGTGAACAGGCTGCACAGTGGTATGCAAACACATGTTGACTGATAGGGATCACACGCTATAATTTCATTCGGACCGAATGCAATGATTGAACGAACATGTTATGGTCCTACGCCTTCCACAGACGATAAATAAAAATACATTTAGACTGCTTACATAGTGATTGCTATCAGGATATGAGGAGACTTTCAACCAGCATAACAAAAAAAATTCTGTAGAGAATCACCTATTGCACCTTTAACTGAAATCCAAAAGTAAAAACATCCTTCAAAAGTCTGAAAACTGGGTCCTGCAGTTTCTTGAATCCACATCATTAAATGTGGGAGAAATTTTGAAAGTAAAAAAAACAAAACAAAAAAAAACTGTGACTATAGTTGTGAATTTGAGATGGTTTATAGCTCTTGAAGGACTCTTGCCGCCTTCTAAGTCATCAAGTCAGCGAGTTTCAGGTATCATTACAATCTCATTCTCTTGATATTCACTCTCCCAGGCCAGCATCCCTGTGAGAGGCTGGTCAGAACTAGACGTACTGTCTGTGTGTGGGGGATCAATAACACTAAGTATCATGGTACTGGAGGTCTTTTTGGATCCGATGGCAGTAAGAAGAATCATGGGGGGAAACATGTTAGATGTAGGCCTCTCTGGTTCAGCTTCCCATGCTGGTTTACTCCATGACCTGATTCCTCTCTGTCTGGATGTTGTCTCCAGGCCCTGTCTGGGTTCGACTGCTGATATGCCCACTCGTTTGTGTCTCCTCCAGGACCAACAGGAACACGGGCTATAGCAGCAACCTCTGCCGCCGGAGCTCCATCCTCGGGTGAGCAGAGCCAGCAGGTCCCTCTTGAAGGTGGTGTTGAGGGCGGCATAAACCAGCGGGTTACACACAGAGTTGCTGAATCCCAGGATCTGAACCACGCTGACCAGGAGAAACTCAGAGTCAAGATCAAGGTCCAGCTGACCTGTGTTCGTGAACAGACATGCAAGGTAAGTTATAAAAGTGTAAGCAAATTTCCCCACAAATCAAGAAAACAAATTTCATAAAATATTTCAGGATTGACTTTTAGCTTTTTTGAAGTTGAACTTCTAACTTGAGCGCTGCGTTTTTAGAATGCTGTCATTAGTGAGACAGCAAAATGTGAGTGTGAGCGTCAAAGACATCACTATGGGGAAAAAATGGAAAAGCAGCACAGTGAAATGCAAAAAAAAGTTGTGTGTGAACAGCCCCTAAATTGTTAGTTGCGAGTGTGATATTACAGTATTGGCCGTTCAGGCACAATCACACCAAAAGCAATGACTATAAAGAACTATATTAGCGTTCACACCAGCGCACAATAAAGTTCTGTTTATTATAAGCACACATCGCAGATATGTCTTCTGTTGTTTTAAATGGCCACTTGTTTAAGTAGGGCTGATTCTGATTGGCTGTCAATGTTTTTATTGTTTATCAGTTGGGAAATAAAAATTGTTCTAAAAGTGATTCCAACGATATTCTTTCCTCTGTGTCGTTATCGTTATAGTTGGTGTGGACTTCCCTATTTTCATAGAATTTGAACGATTATTAAATGAAAATGTTGTAATCATTTACTCACCCTCAAGTTGTTCCAGACCTGTTTGAGTTTATTTCTTCTGTTGAACACAAAAGAAGATATTTTGAAGAATGTTGGAAACCAGAGAGTTGACAGTAGCCATTGACTTTGCAGAACCTGATTTCCAGAGGTGGGGGACTCGAGTCACATGACTTGATTCGAGTCAGACTTAAGTCGCACATTTTAGGACTCGAGACTTGCTTGACAAATATTAATAAGACTTGACTTGGACTTGATATTCATGACTTGACTCGGACTTGAGTTAAATGACTCGAATTAACTTATCTTTTGGTTAATAAATATCTGTTTTTGAACGCGCCGCAACCTAACCGCGTGACGCAGCAGGCAAGCAGAGAGCTAACGTAAGAGCATTGACAGTCGTGATGAACATGGGAGGCGCTACGCCAAGAACAATTAAATTCAGGTAAATTACCAGGATTATGTGAATTTCAAGTTTCCATGGTAATCAGTCACTCACGGGTCACGGCACGCCCCTGCTCGCACCCGCTGTATCCATCATTTTCACACAAAGAGATCGTAATTAGTTCAAAATGGCAAAAAAAAAAACTCTACGAAAACGTCAAGCGCTGTAAGTTGGCATGTGGTATCCGAATTGTGTTGCACAATGATGAATAACTCTGCCTATTTCTCTTGTTGAATAATTAGCCAGTTTTGCTGAAGACGCCTAGCTGTGTAGCGTTGTGTGTGTGTGTGTGTGTGTGTGATATACGGAATATCCGCGGAAGCGTTACTAGTATTTTAGTTCACAGATAGATAGTTTGTTTCTGTATCGTTTCTATATAAAAATGTCGTTACAATGTAGAGTATTTCGCTCTGGCTCTTGTTTTCAATCATTTTGCTCCGTTTTAATGCTTGTTGTTGTCATCTGTTGACGTTATATAAGCAAAATGTGGCTGTTGGTTAGTGTTTTATTTGTCCCGCCCCTCCTCCACTTTGATTGGACGGCTGGGTTAAAACTCACTCCATTTCTGTGTGTGTTCTGCATTGGAGCTGATTTTTTACAAATTATGTAACAAAAAATATTTTTTATAGTCTCCCATTGATTGCATTTATATAAATAAAAACATGCTTAAATCCCCCCAACACTGCACAAATGTAAAACATTTTAGTAAAACATTATTAAAGTGAGTAATGTTACATTTGTTTAAAAAAAAATACATTATTGTTACAGACTTTTTCTCATGCTAACATACAACCAGTATCATTCCAACTATTTTTTTGTTTGTAATGCTAGCAAATGTCAACCACATCAATTCTCATGCCATTTTAGATTATTATTATTATTATTATTATTATTATTATTAATTATTTTATTTTTTTAATTCAGTGTGTTTTTAATTTTTTTTTTTTTAATAAGCAAACTTCATTTGGGGTCAAAAAGACCCAGATAGCTTACATCAATATCATTATAAACAAAAATATATAAGATTAAAAATAAAACCATCGATTAGACCAAGGTCAGAAAAAACTGGTATAACATTTGACATTTTATCCCCCTCACTTTTGAAATGATGGCTATGCTTCTGTTTGGACATGTTAAGAGTTGATAAAAATCAATAAAGGCACACAAATATTATTGAAAAAATATAAAAAAGCCTTTATTTCATCATGGCTTTAATATTTTAAAAACAGGTGACAAGTACTGCACACCTATGCGTTGCAGCTAATGAGCCTTCGTCAGGGTGTGAGCAACAAACACAATCTGAGTTCTCTTAAGTTAATTAGTCATATAACAATCACCTGGTCACGCTGTACAGGACAAGCAGGAGAGAGAAAATTCTAATAATACAATGAGAAAGTATCTCACCCAATATATTGGCCTAATTTCATTTACATTTTAGGCTATATAGTTTTAATTTGTATTTATTTATTTTTTTGTTATTGTATTAACAACTCGGCTGTATGTGGACACCTTTTGAGTAGAAATGCATATTGCAATTTTTGTGTTGCAAATAAAACTCCTATAGTCCATAACTACTGTAGTTTTAACTTATTTTAATATATAAATTCAGTTAAATCATCAAACATTTGTATGACTTGCCAGTGACTTGCTTGACCCAAGCTACAACTTGACTTGAATTGCTTGACATAAAGCAGTGACTGGACTTGACTTGACTTGACTTGCTTGATTCTCACAAAAATTGACTTGGACTTGATTGAGACTTGAAGGTTAAGACTTACTTGTGACTTACTCCCACCTCTGCTGATTTCACTAAATACTACTGAATCAACATCTATGTTGATCCTGGAACACCATATTTGAGGGACAAGCTTACACTTTATGTCAAGTTTAGGCTTACAATCAGGGTTAGGTGCTTCTACATCAGTGTTATTCACCCATCAATTCCCTCTGATTTTAGGGATAAGTTATGGGTATGGTTAGGACTATATTTTCAGACAGGAATGTTGTTCCTGGATCAACAAAATATGTTAAAATATGGAACGCATCTAACTCAGCAGAATACTTTTTTTTTCCTACTATGGAAGTCAATGGCTACCGTCAACTGTCTCGTTACCAACATTCTTTAAAATATATTTTGTGTTCGACAGAAGAAAGAAACTCATACAGGTTTGGAACAATTTGAGGGTGAGTACATGATGACAGAATTTTTAGGCGAACTATCCCTTTAAAACTTTACAGTTATCATCCTTGGTGTGCACAGCCCTTTACTTTGTGTATTTTTGCTCTGTCAATGCAAATGGTTTTTTAAAAAAAAAAGCCACAGCAGAGCATTGCAAGTCTCCAAGCACAGTGGTGTTTCGGTTTTGATTAAACAAGTGACTTGTTTCATTCGCCGGTTTAATTTGAGTAAATGATTCAATGACTCAAATTCACTTTTTTTAATGAATCAGTGATTAAGTTTATGAATTATGATTCAGTGCTCACTCTTCGCTTGCTCATCACTCACTCATAAAGACAAATGACGTGCTGCCACCTACTGGCATAACAAAATAACTCATGTAAAGACTGAAAGTGTGTTTGGAATGCTGCTCGACCAATCAATGAATATCAATCATATCAAATATCATGATTAAAAAAAATTTAAACATGATTCAAATTTAGTTTTACAGTTAAATGAGATTTCCCATGTGGATTCATATGAGTTTTAGTTAAACATATATCAATGAATAGCACACTGTTTGTAGAAAATGTGACTGGTGATGCAAACATGTTAGTGTCGTGTTCTTTAAACCTTAATTTCCACAATGGAGAGGCTCCACACAATGTGTCTCGGACATTTTACTGGAAATGTGGAAATGGAAGAATTGGTGTAATCGTCTGAAGTGCTTTTGTTGCAGAAACACGTGAACCATGGAAAGAACCATGTTGTGCTCATTAAAATGGAGTAGACAGAATGGTAAGGATAATGGTTAATATTATAAACCAGACAAGGACGTTTATGTGTATAAAAAGACTAAAACAAGCCTTGAGGGGTGCATGAATGCAGATGAAAAATTGTACTGAAAAATGGGAAGAGAAACAGCCTCACTCTGAATAGCTCCTATAGGTCAGACCCGTTGGGTCAGAGATGTAGAAAGCAAAAATGTTCAGGTCATTTCAGGTCCATTTATCAAAAGAACAATTTGTGTGACCCCAAAATAAATATTCTGCACTTGCTTATAAAGTACATTTGGTATAAATTACATTAATTAAAGCCACAATATGTAATTTTTCGCCGCTAGAGGTCACTTATTCAAAACAAAGGTGTAGCTTGATGACGCCTTGATTTCGTGAAGCATTTATTATGCCACAGACGACCGCTTCCACTTTTTTCTGCTCCGCGATCGTGTCCGCACACCATCGTTTTAGACCTCTCCCTGCCGTTCAGCCGCTTCAGAGGGTCAAGAACGATACTCTAAGAACACCCGAGGTCTTAGTAGATTCTTAGTATATTCCCAGTAGATTCTTAGTAGATTCCCTTAGTAGATTTCTTCCTGGCATGGCATGGCCTGTCAAATGTATCTCAATGGGTCCTGCGGACTGTAGAAAAGGGGTACAGACTGCAGTTCGGTGAGCGCCCCCCGAAATTCAGTGGTGTGGTCTGGACTGCAGTGGTTCCAGAGCAGGCTCAGGTAATGGAACAAGAGGTTCACTCACTGCTGGTAAAGGAGGCCATAGAACGAGTTCCTCCGCCAGACAGGGAGTCCGGGTTTTACAGCCAGTACTTTATAGTTCCCAAGAAGGATGGAGGGCTGCGTCCAATTTTAGATCTAAGGCACTTGAATCGTTCTCTGAGGAGATTCCAGTTCAAGATTCTCACCATTCCTATTATCGTGAGTCAGATCAGGTCCGAGGACTGGTTTGTCACGATAGATCTAAAAGACACATACTTCCACGTGTCCACCATTCCTTCTCACAGGAAGTTCCTGAGAACGCTTTCGGTGGGCGAAGTGTTCCAATATCAGGTGCTTCCGTTAGGCCTAGCTCTCTCCCCTGGCACATTCACCAAATGCATGGATGCAGCTCTGGCTCCACTAAGGGTATCCGTGTACTAAACTACATCGATGACTGGCTCATATTGGCCCAGTCGCGGAAAATGGCAGTTCGGCATCGAGATGTCATCCTTGGCCACATTCAAAAATTGGGGTTGAGACTCAACACGAAAAAGAGAGTGTTGACGCCTTCCCAGAAAACCATGTTCCTGGGAGTAGTATAGGACTCTACGACAATGCAGGCACAAATGTCTCCCGCACGTATAGAAATCCATATATTCTCCAAAATAAAGCTAGGCCTAGTAAAGCAGTTTCAAAGACTGCTGGGACTCATGGCAGCTGCGTCCAACATGATACCTTTTGGCCTTCTGCACATGAGGCCCCTACAGTGGTGGTTAAAAGCCAAGGTAGATGCCTTCGGGCTCTGGTCATATGGAAGAAACCTTGGTTTTTGTCCCAAGGACCAGTGTTGGGAGCGTCATGTCGCAGAGAAACCGTTTCGACAGACGCATCTCTCACACTTAGCACATAAATTGTCTGGAAATGCTGGCGGTCTTCAAGGCTCCGAGGAGCTTTCTACCAGATCTCAAGGGTCACCATGTCCTAATACGTACAGACAGTACGTCGATGGTCGCCTATCTGAATCGTCAAGGGGGACTGAGGTTGCACCCTCTATGCAAACTGGCGCATCAGTTCCTCCTGTGGTCTCAGGGGAAACTGTCGTCTCTCAGAGCAATGTATGTCCCAGGCAACCAGAATCGGGGAGCAGACGTCCTGTCGAGGCAGGGGCTGAGGCCCGGGGAATGGAGACTTCACCCAGAGATGGTGGAGTCGATATGTGAGAAGTTCGGCCCAGTGGAAATGGATCTATTCGCATCTCGAGAGACGCCCCACAACCCCACTGGGGTTGGATGCCATGATGCAGATGTGGCTGAGGCTACGTCTGTATGCATTTCCCCTGATCGCTCTGCTCCCGGGAGTTCTGGAGAGGGTCCGTCGAGACGGAGTCAGTCTACTGCTAGTAGCCCGTACTGGCCAGCCCGAGTATGGTTCTCAGACATCATAGCACTCCTAGCAGGTCCTACATGGCAGATTTGCTCCTGTAGGTGATGGGCCTCTGGGGACGCACAAGCTGCTTGTACGGTTTGTTTGTGGTACTTGGAGGATGAGGCCTGCGACTCGCACCAGAGTCCCATACTGGGACTTGACTTTTAAAATGTCTTTCTCTTGGCGATCACTTCTCTTAAAAGAGTAGGGGACCTCCAGGCCTTGGCTATAACACCAACTTGCCTGGAGTTTGCCCCTGGGGGAATTAAAGCCATCCTACATCCTAGACCTGGCTATGTGCCTAAGGTTCCATCTAATGTGGCAGGGTCATTAGTTCTTCAAGTCTTCCATCCTTTACCGCATGTGTCAGCGGAAGCACAGAGGCTTCATCTGCTCTGTCCTGTCAGGGCATTGAGTATGTATATACAGAAGTCTTCTCAGTGGAGGGAGTCAGATTAATTGTTGGTGTGCTTTGGGTCACCCAAAAAGAGGCTGCCTACATCTAAGCAGACGATAAGTAATTGGATCATCCAGGCGATTGCCTTGGCCTATGTTGTGTGGTTTGCCTTCACCTACGGCCTTGAGGGCACATTCTACTAGAAGCATGGTGTCTTCTAGAGCCCTCCTCTCTGGGGTCCCTCTTCAGGAGATTTGTGATGTGGCTGGCTGGGTCACTCTGCACACATTCATAAGATTTTACCGTCTGCATCTTCCTTCCACGCCGGGTACATGAGTGCTCTCGTCCTAAGTTGTGCCTAAAATAGCTTCACACTAGGACAGGCATGTTTCGTTGTAGCATAGTGGGTACTCGTTGCACGGTGTCCTGGTTAAAATTGCTTATTTCTTTAAACATTCTTGGAAACATTTGGAATAATGTAAGTACACAAGTCAACAAAATATATAACATTGTTCTAGAGGTTTTTGTTTTTTTTATTCCAAAAATCTTACATATTGTGCTTTTAAGGACTTTTATTAGCCTAAATATTAATTTACTCATTTTAATAAGCTTATACTTCTACTTTTTGTGTAATATGAAGCTGTTTTGTTGTCAGATGTTTGTAAGTGTAAAGATCTGTGTAATCTGTGTATAGAGTCACTAGTAGCTACTACACCGAACTCACACTAGTTGCCATATGTGACAAGTGTGAGACAACGGATAGAAAAAAACAAAGAAAAATTGCATGCCAATGGTTCACACAGGAATATGTTGACCTCTGATGAAGGAGGAGGAGGAAAGAATCTGAAGTGAGAATGTTTTCTATAGTCTCACAGGAAAAGCAGCAGCTGGCAGACAGAGTGTAAAAGGATGGGGTTTTTTTCATTACCTGTGAGGGGCAAAAAAGAACAGGGAGATTGACAACAGTAAGCAGGAGGGAAAGGCACAAGAAATTTTGTGTTACCATAGTCAAGCAGGAGGGAGACCAGATGGAAAGGTGCCCAGCAGGCAGCAAAGAGCAGCACCACAGTAGCCATCATTCTTACTGCGCGCTTCTTCCTCCTGAGAATGAAAGGCATTTCTATTGCTAGAGACATGTCAATAACAGTACAATACAGGGGTGCCAATCAAACAGCATTTAATTTGTACCAGTCTACCAAGATCCTCTGATCTAAGAGCAACAGTCTAGAGGCTATGCAATACTTGACATGAAAGCATCTGCTAAATGGACCTCTCAAAAGCAGCGTATAATTAAATGGATAAACATAAAGCGTTTATTGTAGTTTACTGGCAAAATCACCAGGTTATGATCGCATTTGTATCCATGCTGCACTATTAGCCCAGGGTTCTTTAACCTTTTCCAGGAGCCTTGGTGAATAGAGATGGCGCAAAGACCCCCTGTTACAAAACAGTGTTGCATTTGAAGCTTGGCTTATATTGTATACCGTATTAAAGTATTAACATATACTTTGCAGTGATGCTTACATTGCAAAACCTTAAAAATAATTATTAAAAGGATAGTTCATCCAAAAATGTCATTACAAACCTTTGACTTTTTTGCCATGTATAGTTTTAGGCCCTGTCCCAAATGGCACACTTCATATGCACTTTTGGTCTTGTATACTTCATTGTATTAACTCAAATTTTTCTTTTTAAATTTTAGTAAACCAACATTATTTTTTACAGCGAGTGTTGCCCTCAGTTTAGTTTGTCTTTTTTCTGTGTTTCGTTGATTCTTCGTTTTGGATTACTCTTTTGTTTTTGTAAATAATGTTTTTTTCTGCTAATAGATCCACTTACTTTACACTTATTTTATTCTGTGGAGCATAAATATTTTTGTGAATTTTGGTCCATGTTATGGAAGTCAATCAATGGTCACCAAAATGGTTTAGTTACTAAAATATCTTATGTTGTGTTTAAAGATAAGAGAATTTTCATTTTTGGGTGAACTATCCCTTTAGTGATGTAGAGTCATATACTGAGTCATATATTAGTTTCTCACTCTCATTTCATTCCAAACTGGTATGATTTTTGTTTCTTCTGCAGAACACAAAAAAATATATATTTAAAAAATTTCAGTTTTTATCCACAATAAAAAACAAAGAGGTTTAGACATTCTTTGAAAAAATATTCAAAAGAAAATTAGATATATATTATTTATAAAATAAATAATAGTAAGCAGTCCTCACTCTAAAAATGGCAGGTTATATTAACCCAAATGCTGGGTTGAGACGGTTGGGTAAGGAAGGTGATTCAATCCAATTTGGGTTTGTACTCGTTCATAATCAGTAAGTTGGTAATGCGGATATGAAAGAGCATGTTACGCAAGTTCAATCGCAAACAGCAAATTATACCACTTTGCCTATCCGTGTTTATGGTGCTCATGACTGAAATATGTGTGGAAAATAGAAGAAAACTAATCAAGAGGATAGAGAACTTTGAAACTGACAGTGAAGGATTGTGTTCCTTTAAAGCTGGAGGGTTTTGTCAGTGTTTTCTCTCACTTGATTATAAACACTGTAATACATTGTTCGTTTGTTCCCGACTTTTTAGTCCCCCCCCCACCCACCCCCACCATAACATGACATAACTCGAAAGATATATATAAAATCTAGCATGTTAGGTCAAACATTTAACCCAAAAGCAACTCAACGCTGAGCTCGTACCTTTTTGATCAGGCGTTGGGTTGGGATTTTAGAGTGCTCTTTTGAAGACTAACCTGGTAATTTTGTTGATTTCAGATCCCGGGAGTGTTTGAAACATGACATCATGTACTTTGTGTTTGCCCCAGAGCTCTCGCATGATCTTCCAGTACAGGATGGCCATGGTCGCCATGGGGACCAGAAACACCAGCACAGACAGGCAGGTAGTGTAGGCTCTCCTCTGCCGCTGGCTTGGCCATACTTCCAAACAACAGGTGTAGCGGACATCAAACAGGAAGTCATATTTAACCTGGATAGTTAAACATGAAGAGGAAATTCATTATGTGCTCCCTTCATTCTCCTATCATCTTTTCTGTTTCTAAAAAAAGTTTGACAAATAGGGGAAAGCCTAGAGGCAGCTAAATGATGGTATATTGAATTAATACTTTTTTTTTCAATCTAATTAATTTGTTTAGCGAATAATATTGTATAATGCTGCTCATAATATATTTATAATTAATAATATTCCCAAATGAATATAAGGTTATGATTTATTGACTGACAGGCATTTCTAATGGGTAAAGAGAGCATTTTTATCCTTCTCATGAAGTTTATCTGCTGCCTAAAACAGCATGACATTAATGATCATTTGATTGGAGTGATTCGTGCATGACGTCTTTGAAGAAAAAAGAGCTTATAGAGAATGTGAAAGCTGCCCATGTGAGGACAATAAACATAGGGCAAAAACACAAATGTGATAAGTGGATGGCATTATTATCTTATTGAAAACATAATGGACATTGCATTTGAAGTCCTCATTGGTTTCTTTTAGCACAGCCAGCATCTAATTTGATCTTAACAGTGTTGATGCATCTGTTATTTCTGGCATTTGTGTTATTTCATGACCGCTGCCGTGCATGAGAATTACAAATGATCAAGATAAACCGATCAGGCATAACATTATGACCTAATATTGTGTTGGTCCCGCTTTTGCTGCCAAAACAGCCCTGACCCGTCGAGGCATGGACTCCACTAGACCCCTGAAGGTGTGCTGTGGTATCTGGCACCAAGATGTTAGCAGCAGATCCTTTAAATCCTGTACGTTGCGAGGTGGGGCCTCCATGGATCGGACTTGTTTGTTCAGCACATCCCACAGCTGCTCGATTGGATTGAGATCAGGGAAATTTGGAGGCCAAGTCAACACCTCAAACTCATTGTTGTGCTCCTCAAACCATTCCTGAACCATTTTTGCTTTGTGGTAGGGCACATTATTCTGCTGAAATAGGCCACAGCCACCAGTTTCCATAAAAGTTGTGTACATGGTCTGCAATGCTTAGGTAAGTGGTATGTGTCAAAGTAACATCCACACGGATGGCAGGACCCAAGGTTTCCCAGCAGAAGATTGCCCAAAGCATCACACTGCCTCCGCCGGCTTGACTTCTTCCCATAGTGCATCCTGGTGCCATGTGGTAAGCTATGCACACACACCCGGCCATCCACGTTATGTAAAAGAAAACATGATTAATCAGACCAGGCCACCTTCTTCCATTGCTCCGTGGTCCAGTTCTGATGCTCATGTACCCACTGTTGGCGCTTTCGGCGGTGGACAGGGGTCAGCATGGGCACCCTGACTGGTCTGCGGCTATGCAGCCCCATACGCAACAAACTTCGATGCACTGTGTATTCTGACACCTTTCTATCAGAACCAGCATTAACTTCTTGAACTTCTGTTAGATTGGACCACATGGGCCAGCCTTTGTTCCCTACGTGCATCAATGAGCCTTGGCAGCCCATGACCCTGTCACCGGTTCACTGTTCCTTCCTTGGACCACTTTTGATAGATAATGACCACTGCAGACCGGGAACACCCCACAAGAGCTGCAGTTTTGGAGATGCTCTGACCCAGTCGTCTAGCCATCACAATTTTACCCTTGTCAAACTTGCTCAAATCCTTACACTTGCCCATTTTTCCTGCTTCTAACACATCAATTTTGAGGACAAAATGTTCACTTGCTGCCTAATATATCCCACCGTATAATATATCCCACCTAATATATCCCAAGTGCCGTGATGAAGAGATAATCAATGTTATTCACTTTTCCTGTCAGTGGTCATAATGTTATGCCTGATCAGTGTATGTTCTGCTTAAATTTAAACCATCAGCAGCTATTTTCTTTTTCTTTCATGTCATCTTTTGGTTTAATAATTACAAACCGTTTAATAAATTCAATGAAAACTAGGACATTTGTATCTTACCTCAGATAGATTCAGCTGATACTACTATTTGAGATTAATACTGATGTTTATGTCCCAGTTTACCATGTTCACCTTGTCTCTGATTGTTAATGACTTGAGTATTGTCTGCTACATAATGTCCAGCAGCGGAGCGTGAGAAAACTCTAAATTGCCCATTTACTCTACAAACAGTGATCTGTGTAATGGTGATGATAGGGTATGTTCTGGAAATGACATGTAAATGTAGTATTTCTTTTAAGGTTGTATATTTACCTCCACTTTCTGGACAAACCACATAGGAGCTGCAATTGCCAGGGCAACCAACCACACGGCCACTGTAATATGAGGGAAAAGACATAATAATTGTTGTTTTCTAGAATTTTAGAAGATATTTTTCACTGTTTAGCAGGTTAGCAGGGTCTAAAGTTGGTTTGCACTTTCATCATATGAACAAAACAGATGAAACATTCTTTAAAATATCTTTGTTTGTGAAAGATTTCCAGGACAACCAACCACACAGCCACTGTAAAATAAGGGAAAAGACTACATATTTGTTGTTTTCTAGGATTTCAGTGTCAGTATTGTCTAGTTCCGGGTTTTCAAACTGAGTTCTGGGAACCGCAAGAGGTCCTCAAACTAAATTTGAAAATATTGCTTTTCATTCTGCTTTGTAAAAAACTGGTCAGAAGTGATTTTTTTTTCTATTGACAGCACTTCGTTTTAACAGTAAGAAAATCTGAAGAAAAAACATTTATAAAATAAATTAAATATTTTTTAGCATATAAAATTATATGTATATATAATGTGAATTATTTAACTTTCTTTATACATAAAAATAATATACAAATATTATTATATTATATTAATTATATTATAATGTGAAACAAACACAGTGTAAATGGGTGTTTATATATTAAAATGTATATTTGATATTTTTAAGAGAACCCCTTCCCTTATATTTTTATGGTCAAAAAGTCTAAAAAAAACCCTGGGGCCAGTTGCATAAACTTAGCCACTATGTTAATAACTGTGTCTTGACCAACTAGCAGCAATACAAGAGGTGATTAGTCTTAATTTTCTGATTAAAATTAGACCCATCTACCTTTTTATGTAACTGACTTTAAAAAGTTAGAAGCAGTCTTGAAGAAAAAAATTAGATGACTAACCTTTAAGATTAGTCTAAGCAGTTTATGCAACCGGCCACTTGTCTAGATACAAAAAACATTTATCATTCATTATATTATTTTAGACACTTTTTGCTGTAGGATTATGGACTTTACAGTATGTAATGATAAAAATGTGAAGGTTATTATAGCGAAAAGTTGTGCTTAAATGTATTAACAAATTTCAAGTCTAGCTGCTGTTATCAATGTTAAAAACAACTTATCAAAACTCTTCAATCTCTCTCCATAACTCACCCAGCATCTTGAAGGCATGACAGAGAAAGTAGCTGTTGCGGACATGCAAAGGGTAAAGGATTCCCTGAAAACGCTCTACAGCAATACACGTCATGGTGAGCATGCTGGTCGCGATAGCTATCACTTGTAGGAATGGTATTAACTTGCACAGAAAATCTCCTGTGAAAAAAGTTAATTAGGGACAGCAAGTGAATCAGTGAGACAAAAAATGTGTGATAGAACAGGCTAATGAACTGATGAATGTACTGAACCTATTTCGAGATGTACACAGTGGATAGGGTTAACTGTTGATATATCACAATAAAAGGAAAATGGCCTTCAGAGCATGACTAAGTAATAGAAAGAAATGTGTGGGCAGTAAATGTATGGTCTTTATGGACAATGATGAAGACAGAATGGTGGAATAGGACCATAGGCTTCATTTTCTGACTAAATGTTCCTCATTATTACTATATAGCAGATTGGATTTGTGTTGCCATGGATTTGAGGAGCAGTCTTCTTTCAGAAATCACAAGGAGTGTTCTATAACCTTTATTTTCCAGCTCACTGATCCTACAATTCCAAATGCATTCTAGCATAATATCTCTGCTGTATGCTGGACATGACTGTCCTTCATTATGCGATGCTATTAGATGAAAGGTCAATGGCCCTTGCAAAAGACAGAATCTAAAACACAACATGACGCATGCTACTGGATTATGACATAGGCTTACGAACTGCAAACTATGCCTGATTTGTAGAGTAAAATCTATGGCAGCCACAGCTTGATGTATTACTGATAATGGAGGTATATTTTATTTTGGTAACACTTTACAATAAGGTTCATTAGTTAACATTAGGTAACTACATTATTTAACATGAACTAATAATGAATTGCACTTATAAAGCATTTATTTATCTTTGTTAATGTTAATTTCAACATTTACTAATTAAAATCTTGTTAGCATTAGTTAATGCACTGTGAACTAACATGAACAAACCATGAACAGCTGTATTTTTATTAACTAACATCAACAAAGATGAACAAATACAGTAACAAATGCTCATGGTTAGTTCATGTTAGTTAATACATTAACTAATGTTAAGTAATGAAACCTTATTGTAAAGTGTTACCTTTTATTATTTTTACTTCAAATTTTGGCTGGTTATTATGGTCCAGTTAGGCCTTGCAGGTAGATGTCGTGCCTACACCATCTGCCTACACCAAAAGCCTTTTTTTTTTCATTGACGGCCAATCAAAAGTAGCCATTCTGATTAAAAAAAAATGTCTAGAACTGAGTGGCAAACCAAAAAACGTGTTTGTTTAAGATTTCATTTATATAAAAAATTAAAATAAGTAAAATTAGATGCATTAAAAAGTCACAACTTATATTACACAGCTTTATCTCTCTATGCATTATATCCAATTAGCCCAAAAAAATTGGGATCAGTGAGTTGTTTTTTACTTTTATTACTTTTACTTATTACTTTTATTCAGTGAGCCCACATTAAATTTACATTATTTACATTAATATTTCCAAATAAATGCTGTTCTTTTAAACTTTCTTTTAATCAAAGAATCCTGATGAGTCAATGTTTTTTAACACTGATAATAATAAGAAATGTCTCTTGAGCACCATATCAGCTAATTACATTGATTTCTGAAGGATCATGGGACACTGAAGACTGAAGTAATGATGTTGAAAATTTATTTTTGTCATCACAGGAATAAATTACTTTTTAAAATATATCAAAATAGAAATCTGTTGTTTAAAATTGTAATAATATTTCACAATATTACAGTTTTTTACTATCATATAAACCAAATGAGACTATGGTGATTGGTGAGACTAAAAAGTAACTGTTTCTACAGCAACACAAGCACATTAATATGTGTTATTTACACACACAGTGTTATAGAATGGGCTGCTGCAACTAATAGGATTCCAAGAACATCTAGTCAGGTAAAGGGCTCATTTACAATTCAACTGCAGTTTTCACCGATCTCTTTTAATCAATGTTGACCTTCCATCTCATCAATGGCTACTTGGAGCTCTAATGCGAGTGGACTTAATGAAGGTGTTGCAAAACCATACCACACAAACAAACATGAATGCAGTAATGAGTACGCTACATGCAGATGTTTAAGCACAACTTCTGGTCTTAAGGCCTGTTCACACCAAGGACCATAACTATAAAGATAATGATAAAGATAGAGTTCCAAAAATTGTTCTCTAATATTAAAGAATAGTAGAGTTCACACCACAGCTATAACGATAACAGCACAGAGAAACTACATCTTTGGAATCACTTTCAGAACGATTGTATCCAGCTGATGAACGATTAAAAACATTGAGAGCCAATCAAAATCCATCCTGCTGTAACAAGCTCAAGCATTTAAAACGGCACACAAGCGCAAGTAGAATAAACAGAACAATATCGCCCACTGGTGTGGACGCTAATAGTTTATCTTTATAGTTATCATTCTTGGTTTGCATATTTATCATATCAGAACGACAGCTCTATAGTCTACTTGAAGGATGGCTGTGAATGTTAATCGGGCATCAGTAAAATTTTAAGCTGAAGAAAAACACCTAAGGCTAAACAAAATTTATGTAGGCCTACAGGTCCATTGAAATGTCTGATAGCATAATAATGTCTGAGTATTGTGTGTTCCAGAATTTATACATTACATAATGTAAATGCACTAGTTTTTTATTTACGTGTTTTAGCTATGATGGTACTGCAGGTTTGTGTATTCACCTACATGTCATTCCAAAGCTGTATTACAACTGTTTTAGTCCAGACAATTAATGTCAACGGGGTCCAAAAACACAATGAACCGTTTTGACATGCATTGTATGTACAGGTATGTATGTATGTTATACAGGTTTTGCAGAACATGAGAGCCAGTAAATGATGACAGGATTTTAATTTTGGAGTGAATTATTATTATTATTATTAACATCTGATACCCTCTTTAGAGTTGGAAAAGGAACGAATACTGACAATATCTTGAGATGCTTAGACAGTTTTAAACAGTTTATGTCTCTTTTAAAAACCTCAGTGCTCATTTTTGTGCTTCAAGGGTGCTACAGAAGACAATCAAATTTTACTTCAGTAACACAGGTCCAATATATTGCATTATTATGGATAGCCTTTTCTGAAATCCAATTTTAAAAATCCAATTTTTTCCTAAGTGCAGTTTTGCACCTGATTTATTCATTGTCATGAATTCATGATCCAAGCGCATCTGTTATTCTGTGCCCATGTATTGAAGTGTAGCACAAACCTTTTTGAATGTTATGAATAAACAAATAAAGAATGTGTAGAAAGCACAGAAAACCTTTAAACTTTGAACCCTACTGTACCATTCATTAGCACCAAAAGTGTTAAGTTTATGTATTAATTGTCATAAATGACTCTATTAACTTCATCAGTGTCTTTGCTCATGTACTATATGAACTAAGAGTATATCTGCACTCTCTGTTTTAGCGATATACAGTATATTTACATTCTCAAAGCTTCCGCTTTATAGAACTGAGACTGACTTTGGGTTTATGAAAAAACATAATGAAGGAAAAATGGGGTGGCCAAATGGATATACACAGTTATGAAACATGAACACAATAGAAACGTCTCGGGTTAAAAATGTAACCATGGTTCCCTGAGAAGGGGAACGAGACACTGCGTCCTAGGACGCTAATGGGGAATGCCTCTGGCATGACCGGTGTCTGAAGCACGTGTCAAAACATAATAACATTGGCCAGCAGCAGCCTATGACGTCGCTACTGATGAGACCAGAGTATAAATAGGGTGCTTCTAGTACATGTCATCCACATGGGCAGGCATGCTTGAAGCATGGCAAAGAGACGCAGTGTCTCGTTCCCATTCTCAGGGAACCATGGTTACATTCGTAACCCAAGACGATCCTTTTCGAATGGGAACTCTGTTTCCTAGGATGCTAATGGGGACAAATGCCCACTCCACCATGCTGAAGAAATTAGTGACTCGATTCCCTAGGGCCAGAAACCCTGGCTACATGGGGCAGGTATAGGGCCTGATATTAAATAATACCTTAAAGGGAATATGGCCAAGGATATAATTATATCCTGCCAGTCACCACAGGGGACACACCACTGACGAGTGGAGGTCTCATGAGGGGAGACCTAGCAACACTCAGGGGAGCTCTAAGAGCAGAGGCCTAGCTCGTTCTAAGCTAAGGACTGCTTACCAAGGAGGCTCAAAAGGAGCCTAACGCTCAAAAGGAGCCTAACACTCAAAAGGAGCCTAACACTCAATACTGTTATCCGGGGGGCGGAGGCCTCAGCTGGGAGACTACCTGAAGCGAAAGGAAGTCTAGTAACGGCATCTTGTAGACAGTTAACCAGGGAGGCTTCAATAGAGAGCCTGCCACCCAATCTACTGCCTTCAAGGGGTTCTCAGAGCGGAGGATTCAGCATAACGACCCTCTATAGCGAGGGGAAACCTAGCTTCGCTCTACGCTAAAAGACCACCTCACCAAGGAGGCTCACGAGAGCCACACAACTTGGACCGGTTATCTAATGCGGAGCTCTGGGGAGAGAAGGTCTCAGCATGATGACTCTCTAAATCGAGAGGGAACCTAACAACTCTTCTCTAGGGGTGGTTCCACCAGGAAGGCTCACAAAGAGCCATATACAACCCAGCGTAGCTACCCCAGCTGAGCTCTAAGAATGTAGGCCTCAGCAGGACGACTCTCTAAAGCGAGAAGAGACCTAGCTACATTCTATGCTAAGGACTGCTTACCAAGGAGACTCAAAGAAGCCTGACAACTCGATATTGCGGTTCAGGCGGAGGCCTCAGCAGGATGATTCAATAGAGTGAGAGGAAGCCTAGCAACACCCGCCTTTAAGACAGTTAACCAAGGAGGCTCAAAAAGGAGCCTACAACCCAGTCCACTGCCTCCACGCAGCTCTCAGACTCAAAACTGCTGTCCAGGCGGAGATCTGGGGGCGGAGGCCTCAGTTATAAGATTCCCTAAAACGAAAGGAAGCCTAGCAACGCCACCTTGAAGGCTCTATTAACGGAGGCCTCAGCATAATGACTCTCTAAAACGAGAGGAAGCCTAGCTGCGTTCTATGCTAAAGACCGCTTAAAAAGAGAGCCTAACAATTCAATACTGCTATCTAGGCAGAGCCCTAGGGAGCAGAGGCCTCAGCAAGACGACTCTCTAAAACGAGAGGAGACCAAACCACAATCCACCTTTCATACCCGGCTCATAAGAACAGAGGCTTCAACTTAACAACTCTCTAAAATGAGAGGAAGCCTATGTTCTATGCCAAGACTGCTTACCAAGGAGGCTTAAAGGAAGCTCTACAACCCGATACTGCTATCCTAGTGGAGCTCTGGGGAGCAGAGGTCTCAATAGAATAATTCTCTAAAACGAGAGGAGACCTAACTACGCTTCCACTAGAAATCACTCTGGGGAGGCTCATTGAGCCATACACATCGGAGGCCCCGCCCAGGCTGAGCTTTAAAAGATGGAGGTCTAACATAATGACTCAAAAACGAGAGGAGCCCTAACCAGTTCTATTGAGAAGGCTCACGAGAGCCAACAACTCAATAGTGCCAGACTGGGCAGATTCTGAGAGTGGAGACCTCAACAAAATTACTCTCAAAGAGAGGAGGCCTGACTATGCTTAAACTTAAAAACCCTAAAATGGCAGATGTTATTTGATGTCTGCATCCTGAGATTGTTGTGTGCGTCTTTTCTGAATTACTTCCTTAAAATCCTGTTTTCTTTTCCTTTGCGTCGCGCCTCCTCTGCGTTCTACTCCTTGGAGGAAAAGGACTGTGAGTGGTGACGCTCAACCTCTGGCCTTGTCTTTGGTGCTAGAGGCGTGGACCTGAACCAGTGACGTATATAGGTATATTTAGTCCCCTCAAGAACTGAGTGAGCATGCTCCTTGTCCATGCATATCACGCACAGATCGTGTGTATCATCAGGTGTCAGATAGCGCTGACACGGATGAATGCACTTCCTGAAAGCTTTAGCTGCCATACTGCCTTCGACAAACAAACAAACGGCTTGGCATGTGAAAGAAAGAGGATGACGTGTAACGGAGGCCAGCTAGTGAGAGCTGTGCAGGTAAACCTCACTCCCCTGATCTCAAGAGGCACTCTAGCGACTGATGCCTCCTTGTTAGAGCGCCCGCCTCCCACGCCGGAGACCCAGGTCCGAGGCCTGCACAGAGTGGGTAGGACCTGTGGGGTTACACATGTACTACAGGCTCCCTATTTGTACTCCGGTCACAGTGGTAGTGACGTCATAGGCTGTCACTGGCCAATGTTATTGTCTTGTTATGACACATGCTCCAGACACCAGTCATGCTGGAGGCATTCCCCATTCGTTTTTAGTTTTTAGGTTTTTGTGCGAGTTTCCATTCAAAAGGGAAATAAGATTTCTGCCAAGCGTGAACAAAACTAAGCCTACCTGCCAACCAGTTGGTGAAGAAGTGCTGCAACAGTGTGGCAGGAACACACACTATGGATATCAGAAGGTCACTGAGTGCCAGAGAACAAATGAAAAAGGTGCTGGGAGATTGCAGAGCCTTCCTGCGACATAAGAGTACCAGCACCGCCCCGTTGCCCACCACTGCAAACCCAAATATGAGCATGTAGAGCAGGCCAAAAACTGGAAGCAGAACACTAGGGAGTTTGGGCACGGCCACCAACGGAGGAATGGAATATTCTTGGATGAACTGCCAGCGAGAGAGGTTGGAAGCCTTCAGCATGAGGTCCAGAAGATGGGCGGTCAGGTTCATATTGATGATTTTCAAGGGTCCAAGTTGTTTGAAGAATCCAGTAATGATACTTCAGTTATAGCACCCACTGTGGTTTACCAACTGTTCTTCTGATCTGTGGAGTCTGATTTTTACGATTTTTCCACAGAGCCTGTTTAGTCTACATTAATAAATAGTTATGTGTGTTTTATTGATCTGTTTCTTTTTGAAAATGATGGCTTACAGGCATTTTTCATGATTGTTCCTTGATGTTGATGAAGGCTTTCATGCCTTTATCTCATTCCTATTGTGGAAATGCTTAGCACGCATTGATTTTAAGCCAATTGGGACAATCCATCGTGTTTATTGACAGGCTGCTGCTCTGCTTGACAAAAAACCTCTTCAGTCAAAAGTTGTGTGATACCAGCATTATAATGATGCCCCACTGTTAACAGTATGTCAGTAGAATGTCCTTTAGTTGTTCCAGCTCCTTCTTGTCAATGCCTGACATCACATTGTCTTATAACTTATTTATGCATGATCCTTTGTCATCTACACAGTCCAGGTTTCTGCAATTGTAATGCTTTCTCCATAATGGATTGATTTCAGTCAATCTTTGCCTTGCAGTTGCAATCTTGCAATATGCTGACAAATGAAGAAACATACTACGTTTAGATGATTTGAATATTAAACATTAATGATCATAATATTAGGTATGATTTTGTCTGATTTAGATTTTTACTCTAAAAAAATAATCCTACCCTTTCAAAATATTTAATAGAGTAAATATCTTTATGAATACACACCTTACAGGCTTTATAACATTCAAAACACATGTGAACTCAACTTGCCCCAACCTGCCATTTATGAAAAATATCCTTGTCCTGAGAGTTTGGTAGAACTTCCATGATATAGTTTACCCAAAATACCAAATAGCTTTTAAAATAAGATTTGTTTTGAATTGTTGTTTGAAGGACATACTTTTTTGTTCTTTTTTTATGAAAAATTAGAGAAAAAGCATATTTGTGTATTTAAACATAATGACTTTATAAACTTTATATTTACTGAGATGCAGCCCTTGAGACAAACGTCGCCTTGGGGTAACTTGTACTGTCGTTCCCTAACCGCCGGCTCTTAAAATTATACTGTTGTGATTTATATTAAATGTAAACAGTAAATTAGATTTACATTACAGAAAAAAAGTTGTTTGCATAGCCTATTTTTGGGTCTGTTTCATGACAAATAAAAACACAAGCAAATACATATCCATTACAATTAGCTGATGAATGCATCGGTTATTTAAAAATCGTGTGTAGCCTATATCTATAAATGATCTTTATATATCATAAAATTACGGAGCGAGAGATATGTATTTGTAGATATTTGCTGCCATCTACATTTGTTAATCAAAAACAAAATTAAATGTTAATCGTTTCATTTATTCTTGCGAAAGGTGGATATGCTTGTCAAAGGTTAACCAGGAATAATACATTCTATTTCATCTTTATATCTAAACAGGCGACTCGAGATAATGTTATATGAAGTACACTAATAGCCTAAATAATCCACACATTTTCTTCCAGCAGATCATATAAATAATGGCAAATGTTTCCAATCACTGAGAGATATTTTATATAGCAAAAACACCGCGCGCACTTACAGTGATCTGATTAGGTGGCTTGTTATTCCTTCAAAGTTTCTCCGACGATTTGAACTTTGCCTTCATCATCTCACAAACACGCTTTGAAAACACGCTCTTCAACACTTGTAGCGGGTTTTATAATTTAATAATTTTCTTCACTGGAATTATGCGTTCCTGTTCCAAGACAGTCCAACATTCGACAGCTGTAGGTATCAGGTGTGTTAGCCACAACCAGCGACAGAGCAGTAGCCTACAGCAGAAACACTCCCCTGTGGTGTGACGCTTTGTCTTTGTGTTCTCTATCTGTCATTTTGATCAGTGATAAATAAAAGGAACCTATACTGCTTGTATTGTCATTTACATCAAAATAATTAATGACGTTATGTTGACTTCAATTATAGAAAAACATACCTACCATAAACTTAATCTTAAAATTATAAATATAATTCTAAAGTATGTTTAATATAACGTGACACCCATGAAAGGGAATCCATTTGATCTCTATGCAAATTTAAGAGAGACCTGCTGTAGGTGGTCGTTGATCAAAAAATATACATGTTTGTATTGAATATTTATGGAGTAACAGATTTTGTGTGAAAATAATTCAAAAAAGTGTTGTTTAAAAATGAGATGACAAGATGTGCCTTTTACCCCACACACGGGGTAAAAGGCTCACCAGCATGGGGCAAAAGGCACACAGTATTGATACGAGTACTTTCGATAAAATATATGTTTTTAATAGTCCTGTCAATCGATTTAAAAAAAAAAAAAAAAATTCTGTAATTAATTGCGATTAAAAACATTGTATTGTTTATATTGTAATAATTTCACAGTTACTCTCCAAATTAATGTAGAAACAACTTAAAGACAGTATATTTTACATATTTGTTGTAATGGCATCTTTTTATGAATGAATACTAATACTGCTACTGATGTCTCAATGAAATGTATTTTTTTAAATATTAAAGATAGACATTTACCATTACAGTGTATTTAAAAGTTATCAATTTTAATATTTATTAGACTTTAAAATATAACTTTTAATTTAAGTGAACTTAAACCCATTGTAATAAATGTCATATTTACCTGTGGCCTTCCTATCGGTCTAATATACAGAAATTGAATAAAGTTGACAAACACTTTCCTTAACTGCATAAATTATAAATTAACTATAGATCAATCTTATTAAAGCTACAATTTCATCTGTTACCTTTGTTCTTTGTTCTTTTTAAAATTATGACAGACATCACATCAACTAGTTTATTAGGCTGCTGTCACTTTAAGATCTGGCACGGCTGCGGATCTGACATGTTGTCACCATAGACTGTAAAAAAAAATATGGATGTAGTGTCCGTGATGTCACCCATAGGATTCTGAAGAGCAGTTTTGAAGCGTAAAGTAGGGACGAGCTGGCCGTTGCCATCTTGTCATCGTGCATCACTCCCGAATAACAGAAAATGGGCAAAGAGGTGGCACGTGGGTGGAGCTGAGGTGACACGATGACTAACAGACAGCAGATAAATGGCTGTTCACCTGTCACTCAAAGTGGCCACGCCCTTAATTATGCAGAACTTTAAGGCTTTATATAATGTAAACGAATGAGTTATAAAAAAATTCACCCCCCTTACAGTTGTTATAAAGGGCAAAATTAGCAATATAGACCAAAACCACAATTTGTGCCAGGCTGTAAACATGGTTTTTTCTGCTGTAAAGTTGGGCATTTTAATATGGGGCTCAATGAGATTCGGCTCCCTTCTGGAACCTGTCCCTAGTGGCCAGTCGATGAATTGTAGTTTAAGTCACTTCCGTATTGGCTTCAAGAGAAACTGCAGGAGGTTGCCGCTTGGTAGTCACCAGCATCAAATTTTCTCACAACTCTTTCCACATGAGCAGTTTTTGTGCCATCTAGTGGTTTAGAGGAAAATAAAATCAAAGGCGCCTTTTACCCTGGTCTGCCTTTTTTTTTTTGTAAACTTGTCCTGAATTGATGAATTGCACAAGCGAATCTTGAATTTCACTAATGAAGAGAAATTAGATCAACCAATGATCAAGCAGTTCTCCAAAAGAGCTCTCATGAACCTTTGGCAAGCATAATAGACCGAGCACAACTTAAGCTTGGTACATACTCTGCAAGAACAAAGAAATTTGTTAGTTTTCTCGAGGTGGCAAGATCAAGAACAAAGTTCGTTCTGGCCAGTACATTCCATACTTCACGAGAAAAGCAGGTGCCGAACATCTCCGTTTATCTGCATTAACCCCGCCCACTTTAAATTTCTGACCAATCACACAATAGTTCTCGGACACCCACAAGAAAAAAGTTCTGCTCAGATGATGTGTCGAGAACAAGCTGCGAGAACTCCCAAACCAGGGCTGCGAGAACAAAATTACGTCATTTTGTTCTCGCAGCCCTGGGAGCGAGAACTTTTTTCTCTGTTCTTGCGGAGTATGTAACGGACTTTAGTGTTACAATTTCTGACAATGGAAGAACAACAAGAAAACAAACAGGGTCAACAGTCGGGAAAAAAAGAGGATTAAGGATGCATGGCGAAAGTGTAGGGAGGCAAAACAGATGAAGCGTTAGAAGAGGCCAAAGATGTGTGCATGTTTCCGATGAAATATGGGCCACGGTTGTGGACAGTGTTCGCAATCTTGACCTTACAATGGCCGAGGCGGGTCAAAAGGTACAGCTGAAAAGGAAAAAAACTCAATAACTTGTCAATAACCTCAATCATTCAATTGTTTGTACACAGAACAGGTATGTAACCAAACAATGTGCACTGAGCTGTAATACTGTATACTTACTGTAATGTTTAATATTACAGTCCACTTGTATTTTACATTATACAGCAAATATACTTTATAGACATACTGTAACACACAAAACATACACATATGCATATCCTCTCCAGTCTCTTGCAATATCCCACATAATGTGTAAATTTGTACTGTTGAAAGTCATATATGTCATACAGATTAAGTGCATCTTGTGCATTTTCAGTCATTGTGTTCAAAATCTTAGGTATAATTTACATCTGTACATATTGACAACACAACTAAGCATTTTGACCATCTTGTTTGTAAACAATGACACAAGGACTGATATGTTCATTGACATAAATACTTCACTTTTGAGAGATAAACTAAGGATTTTGAGCAAGTTGCAGGCTTTTTGAGGATAATCTATAATGTGGTGCTGGTTGTACGAATTGTTTTGAGAAATGACCTTACTGGTTTGCTCATGTTAAGGATGATTCGAATAAAATGTTCCAAAGCGACTGAGAAAAACTATAATTCCACTTAATAGCCTTTGTACATATGCAGGAAGAATCAAAAGACTTTGTGAGAACTTTAGTCTATGTAATTCAAATCATTTTACTGCAAAAATACTATGAATTTCCTATCATATCATGAGTATAAGTGTTGTTTTCATACTCAAGCCTCAAAGCATGACTTCCAACTCTTTTTAAATTGCCATTGAAATAGTATAAGTGGTTATTTTCAGCTTCAATTTGATTAACTTCCATATTACTTTGGGTAACTTGTTTAGAACTCTGATATTTACTGATTGATGATTGTAGTGCATTCTGCAACATGAAAGGTGGCTCTGTTGAAGGCTCTTGCTTATATTTTACAGTTGAAAGCTCTTGTGGTCTTGATGTTGTATTATAAAACATATATTTTATTTTCTCCTGGCATCTTTTCAACCCAGAACTGGTGCGGTGAATTAGTCCAAAGCAACCATGTTCATCAGTTTCTTCATACGTGGTTGTTTTCTCTGTTGATGTTTTCTCTTCTTGTATCGGTACCTCTAATTCTGTTGTACATTCTGTTTCAGGAAGTTCTGTTGTCATTTCTACCTCATGTTCAGTCACTATGGCAGTGTGTTCATGTTCTCTGGAAGTTGTTGGTGTCACTGGTTCATTTGTACTTTTTGACTCAATATTTTCTGAAATGAAATCAGCTGGTTCCGACTGGCTTTCTTCATATGTGGTGTCTGTTCTCTCCACAGTTGTTTTATCTTCTGGTGTTGATAAGTTGATTTCTGTTGTACATTTTGTTTCGAGAGCCTCTGTTGTCATTATTGTCTCTTGTCTGGTCACTGTGAAATTGTCTGCATATTTTGTGGAAGTAGTTGGTGTCACTGGTTCATTTGTACCTTTTGTCTCAGTTTTGTCTGAAATAAAATCAACAGGTTCTAAATGTCTTTCTTCATATATGGTGTCTGTTCTCTCCACAGTTGTTTTTCCTTCTGATGATAACAATTTGATTTTTTTGGTACGTTCTGTTTCAAGAGCCTTTGTTGTCATTCTTTTGTCCTGTTCAGTCTTCATTAAATCTTCTACAAATTTTCTAAATGTGGTTGGTATAACTAATTCATTTGTACCATCAGTTGCAAGAATTTTTGAACTTAAATCATTAATTTTTATCATCTTCTCCTGGCATCTTTTCATCCCAGAGGTGGTGTGATGAATTAGTCCAAAGCAACCATCTTCATCAGTTTGCAGTGTCTCTTCCGTTTCTTTGCTTGGTGGTGATTGAATTTCCACTCCTGGCACTGCGACTGTTGGCGTCATTTCTTTTTTTTCCATTGATGGTTTCTCCAGAACTTCATCAGGTTTTTCTATTGAGTCTGTCGTACATCCTGCATCAGGAAACACTGATGTAATTTCATGTTCAGTTACTATGACAGTATGTTCATGTTCTCTGGAAGTTGGTGTCATTGGCTCATTTTTGCCTTTTGTTGCAAGATCTTCTGACCTTAAATCATCAAGTTCTGACTGTCTTTCTTCATATGTGGTATCTGTTCTCACCAACAGTGATTTACTCTCTGATGTTTGTAACTCGATTTCTGTTGTACATTCTGTTTCAGGATGTTCTGTGGTCACTGCCATCTCATGATCTATTAGTGTGTCAGTATGTTTATGTTCTCTGGAAGTTGTTGGAGTCATTGGTTCATTTGTACTTTTTGACTCTATAATTTCTGAAATATGATCAGCCGGTTCTGACTGACTTTCTTCATATCGGGTTTTTCTCGCTATTGATGTTTTCTCTTCTTGTATCGGTACCTCTAATTCTGTTGTACATTCTGTTTCAGGAAGTTCTGTTGTCATTTCTACCTCATGTTCAGTCACTATGGCAGTATGTTCATGTTCTCTGGATCTGGTTGGTGTCACTGGTTCATTTGTACTTTTTGACTCAATATTTTCTGAAATGAAATCCACAGGTTCTGACTGTCTTTCTTCATATGTGGTGTCTGTTCTTTCTACAGTTGTTTTATCTTCTGGTGTTGATAAGTCGATTTCTGTGGTACATTCTGTTTCGAGAGCCTCTGTTGTCATTATTGTCTCTTGTCTGGTCACTGTGAAATTGTCTGCATATTTTGTGGAAGTAGTTGGTGTCACTGGTTCATTTGTACCTTTTGTCTCAGTTTTGTCTGAAATAAAATCAACAGGTTCTAAATGTCTTTCTTCATATATGGTGTCTGTTCTCTCCACAGTTGTTTTTCCTTCTGATGATAACAATTTGATTTTTTTGGTACGTTCTGTTTCAAGAGCCTTTGTTGTCATTCTTTTGTCCTGTTCAGTCTTCATTAAATCTTCTACAAATTTTCTAAATGTGGTTGGTATAACTAATTCATTTGTACCATCAGTTGCAAGAATTTTTGAACTTAAATCATTAATTTTTATCATCTTCTCCTGGCATCTTTTCATCCCAGAGGTGGTGTGATGAATTAGTCCAAAGCAACCATCTTCATCAGTTTGCAGTGTCTCTTCCGTTTCTTTGCTTGGTGGTGATTGAATTTCCACTCCTGGCACTGCGACTGTTGGCGTCATTTCTTTTTTTTCCATTGATGGTTTCTCCAGAACTTCATCAGGTTTTTCTATTGAGTCTGTCGTACATCCTGCATCAGGAAACACTGATGTAATTTCATGTTCAGTTACTATGACAGTATGTTCATGTTCTCTGGAAGTTGGTGTCATTGGCTCATTTTTGCCTTTTGTTGCAAGATCTTCTGACCTTAAATCATCAAGTTCTGACTGTCTTTCTTCATATGTGGTATCTGTTCTCACCAACAGTGATTTACTCTCTGATGTTTGTAACTCGATTTCTGTTGTACATTCTGTTTCAGGATGTTCTGTGGTCACTGCCATCTCATGATCTATTAGTGTGTTAGTGTGTTCTCTGGAAGTTGTTGGTGTCACTGGTTCATTTGTACTTTTTGACTCAATATTTTCTGAAATGAAATCAGCTGGTTCCGACTGGCTTTCTTCATATGTGGTGTCTGTTCTCTCCACAGTTGTTTTATCTTCTGGTGTTGATAAGTTGATTTCTGTTGTACATTTTGTTTCGAGAGCCTCTGTTGTCATTATTGTCTCTTGTCTGGTCACTGTGAAATTGTCTGCATATTTTGTGGAAGTAGTTGGTGTCACTGGTTCATTTGTACCTTTTGTCTCAGTGTTGTCTGAAATAAAATCAACAGGTTCTAAATGTCTTTCTTCATATATGGTGTCTGTTCTCTCCACAGTTGTTTTTCCTTCTGATGATAACAATTTGATTTTTTTGTTACGTTCTGTTTCAAGAGCCTTTGTTGTCATTCTTTTGTCCTGTTCAGTCTTCATTAAATCTTCTACAAATTTTCTAAATGTGGTTGGTATAACTAATTCATTTGTACCATCAGTTGCAAGAATTTTTGAACTTAAATCATTAATTTTTATCATCTTCTCCTGGCATCTTTTCAACCCAGAGGTGGTGCGATGAATTAGTCCAAAGCAACCATCTTCATCAGTTTGCAGTGTCTCTTCCGTTTCTTTGCTTGGTGGTGATTGAATTTCCACTCCTGGCACTGCGACTGTTGGCGTCATTTCTTTTTTTTCCATTGATGGTTTCTCCAGAACTTCATCAGGTTTTTCTATTGAGTCTGTCGTACATCCTGCATCAGGAAACACTGATGTAATTTCATGTTCAGTTACTATGACAGTATGTTCATGTTCTCTGGAAGTTGGTGTCATTGGCTCATTTTTGCCTTTTGTTGCAAGATCTTCTGACCTGAAATCATCAAGTTCTGACTGTCTTTCTTCATATGTGGTATCTGTTCTCACCAACAGTGATTTACTCTCTGATGTTTGTAACTCGATTTCTGTTGTACATTCTGTTTCAGGATGTTCTGTGGTCACTGCCATCTCATGGTCTATTAGTGTGTCAGTATGTTCATGTTCTCTGGAAGTTGTTGGAGTCATTGGTTCATTTGTACTTTTTGACTGTATCATTTCTGAAATAGAATCAGCCGGTTCTGACTGGCTTTCATCATATGGGGTTGTTCTCGCTATTGATGTTTTCTCTTCTTGTATCGGTACCTCTAATTCTGTTGTACATTCTGTTTCAGGAAGTTCTGTTGTCATTTCTACCTCATGTTCAGTCACTATGGCAGTAGGTTCATGTTTTCTGGAAGTTGTTGGTCTCACTGGTTCATTTGTTCTTTTTGACTCAATATTTTCCGAAACTAAATCCACAGGTTCTGACTGTCTTTCTTCATATGTGGTGTCTGTTCTCTCTACAGTTGTTTTATCTTCTGGTGTTGATAAGTCGATTTCTGTGGTACATTCTGTTTCGAGAGCCTCTGTTGTCATTCTTTTATCTTGATCACTCTTCATTAAATCTTCTGCATATTTTCTGGATGTGTTTGGTGTCACTGGTTCATTTGTACCTTCAGTTGCAAGATTTTCTGACCTGAAATCATCAAGTTCTGACTGACTTTCATCATATGTGGTTAAAGTTCTCTCCACAGCTGTTTTGTCTTCTGGTTTTAAGTCGATTTCTGTTGTCATTCCTGTTTCATGTTTAGTTACAGTATGGTCATGTTCTCTGGAATTTGTTGGAGTCACTGATTCATTTGTCAAATCAACCGGTTCTGACTGTCTTCCTTCAAATGTCGTAGCTACTCTCTCCAATGATGTTATTTCTTCTGGTGTTGATACGTTGATTTCCGTTGTACATTCTGTTTCAAGAGCCTCTGTTGTTAGTCTCATGTCTTGTTCAGTTTTCAATAAATCTTCTGCATATTTTCTGGATGTGGGTGTAACTAATTCATTTTTACCTTCAGTTGCAAAATCTTCTGACCTTAAATTATCATATTCTGACTGTATTTCTTTATGTGGAGCATCTGTTCTTTCCAATGATGTTTTAGCTTCTGGTGTTTGTAACTTGATTTCTTTTGCCATTCCTGTTTCATGTTCAGTTACTATGACAGTATGTTCATGTTCTCTGGAAGTTGGTGTCATTGGCTCATTTTTGCCTTTTGTTGCAAGATCTTCTGACCTTAATTCATAAAGTTCTGACTGTCTTTCTTCATATGTGGTATCTGTTCTCACCAACAGTGATTTACTCTCTGATGTTTGTAACTCGATTTCTGTTGTACATTCTGTTTCAGGATGTTCTGTGGTCACTGCCATCTCATGATCTATTAGTGTGTCAGTATGTTTATGTTCTCTGGAAGTTGTTGGAGTCATTGGTTCATTTGTACTTTTTGACTCTATAATTTCTGAAATATGATCAGCCGGTTCTGACTGACTTTCTTCATATCGGGTTTTTCTCGCTATTGATGTTTTCTCTTCTTGTATCGGTACCTCTAATTCTGTTGTACATTCTGTTTCAGGAAGTTCTGTTGTCATTTCTACCTCATGTTCAGTCACTATGGCAGTATGTTCATGTTCTCTGGATCTGGTTGGTGTCACTGGTTCATTTGTACTTTTTGACTCAATATTTTCTGAAATGAAATCCACAGGTTCTGACTGTCTTTCTTCATATGTGGTGTCTGTTCTCTCTACAGTTGTTTTATCTTCTGGTGTTGATAAGTCGATTTCTGTGGTACATTCTGTTTCGAGAGCCTCTGTTGTCATTCTTTTATCTTGATCACTCTTCTTTAAATCTTCTGCATATTTTCTGGATGTGGTAGGTGTCACTGGTTCATTTGTACCTTCAGTTGCAAGATCTTCTGACCTCAAATCATCAAGTTCTGACTGTCTTTCTTCATATGTGGTATCTGTTCTCACCAACAGTGATTTACTCTCTGATGTTTGTAACTCGATTTCTGTTGTACATTCTGTTTCAGGATGTTCTGTGGTCACTGCCATCTCATGATCTATTAGTGTGTTAGTGTGTTCTCTGGAAGTTGTTGGTGTCACTGGTTCATTTGTACTTTTTGACTCAATATTTTCTGTAATGAAATCAGCTGGTTCCGACTGGCTTTCTTCATATGTGGTGTCTGTTCTCTCCACAGTTGTTTTATCTTCTGGTGTTGATAAGTTGATTTCTGTTGTACATTCTGTTTCAGGATGTTCTGTGGTCACTGCCATCTCATGATCTATTAGTGTGTCAGTATGTTCATGTTCTCTGGAAGTTGTTGGAGTCATTGGTTCATTTGTACTTTTTGACTCTATAATTTCTGAAATATAAACAGCCGGTTCTGACTGGCTTTCTTCATATGGGGTTGTTCTCTCTATTAATGTTTTCTCTTCTTGTATCGGTACCTCTAATTCTGTTGTACATTCTGTTTCAGGAAGTTCTGTTGTCATTTCTACCTCATGTTCAGTCACTATGGCAGTAGGTTCATGTTTTCTGGAAGTTGTTGGTCTCACTGGTTCATTTGTTCTTTTTGACTCAATATTTTCTGAAAATAAATCCACAGGTTCTGACTGTCTTTCTTCATATGTGGTGTCTGTTCTCTCTACAGTTGTTTTATCTTCTGGTGTTGATAAGTCGATTTCTGTGGTACATTCTGTTTCGAGAGCCTCTGTTGTCATTCTTTTATCTTGATCACTCTTCTTTAAATCTTCTGCATATTTTCTGGATGTGGTAGGTGTCACTGGTTCATTTGTCAAATCAACCGGTTCTGACTGTCTTCCTTCATATGTCATAGCTACTCTCTCCAATGATGTTCTTTCTTCTGGTGTTGATACGTTGATTTCCGTTGTACATTCTGTTTCAAGAGCCTCTGTTGTTAGTCTCATGTCTTGTTCAGTTTTCAATAAATCTTCTGCATATTTTCTGGATGTGGGTGTAACTAATTCATTTTTGCCTTTTGTTGCAAGATCTTCTGACCTTAAATCATCAAGTTCTGACTGTCTTTCTTCATATGTGGTATCTGTTCTCACCAACAGTGATTTACTCTCTGATGTTTGTAACTCGATTTCTGTTGTACATTCTGTTTCAGGAAGTTCTGTGGTCACTGCCATCTCATGATCTATTAGTGTGTCAGTATGTTCATGTTCTCTGGATCTGGTTGGTGTCACTGGTTCATTTGTACTTTTTGACTCAATATTTTCTGAAATGAAATCCACAGGTTCTGACTGTCTTTCTTCATATGTGGTGTCTGTTCTCTCTACAGTTGTTTTATCTTCTGGTGTTGATAAGTCGATTTCCGTTGTACATTCTGTTTCAAGAGCCTCTGTTGTTAGTCTCATGTCTTGTTCAGTTTTCAATAAATCTTCTGCATATTTTCTGGATGTGGGTGTAACTAATTCATTTTTACCTTCAGTTGCAAAATCTTCTGACCTTAAATTATCATATTCTGACTGTATTTCTTTATGTGGAGCATCTGTTCTTTCCAATGATGTTTTAGCTTCTGGTGTTTGTAACTTGATTTCTTTTGCCATTCCTGTTTCATGTTCAGTTACTATGACAGTATGTTCATGTTCTCTGGAAGTTGGTGTCATTGGCTCATTTTTGCCTTTTGTTGCAAGATCTTCTGACCTTAATTCATAAAGTTCTGACTGTCTTTCTTCATATGTGGTATCTGTTCTCACCAACAGTGATTTACTCTCTGATGTTTGTAACTCGATTTCTGTTGTACATTCTGTTTCAGGATGTTCTGTGGTCACTGCCATCTCATGATCTATTAGTGTGTCAGTATGTTTATGTTCTCTGGAAGTTGTTGGAGTCATTGGTTCATTTGTACTTTTTGACTCTATAATTTCTGAAATATGATCAGCCGGTTCTGACTGACTTTCTTCATATCGGGTTTTTCTCGCTATTGATGTTTTCTCTTCTTGTATCGGTACCTCTAATTCTGTTGTACATTCTGTTTCAGGAAGTTCTGTTGTCATTTCTACCTCATGTTCAGTCACTATGGCAGTATGTTCATGTTCTCTGGATCTGGTTGGTGTCACTGGTTCATTTGTACTTTTTGACTCAATATTTTCTGAAATGAAATCCACAGGTTCTGACTGTCTTTCTTCATATGTGGTGTCTGTTCTTTCTACAGTTGTTTTATCTTCTGGTGTTGATAAGTCGATTTCTGTGGTACATTCTGTTTCGAGAGCCTCTGTTGTCATTATTGTCTCTTGTCTGGTCACTGTGAAATTGTCTGCATATTTTGTGGAAGTAGTTGGTGTCACTGGTTCATTTGTACCTTTTGTCTCAGTTTTGTCTGAAATAAAATCAACAGGTTCTAAATGTCTTTCTTCATATATGGTGTCTGTTCTCTCCACAGTTGTTTTTCCTTCTGATGATAACAATTTGATTTTTTTGGTACGTTCTGTTTCAAGAGCCTTTGTTGTCATTCTTTTGTCCTGTTCAGTCTTCATTAAATCTTCTACAAATTTTCTAAATGTGGTTGGTATAACTAATTCATTTGTACCATCAGTTGCAAGAATTTTTGAACTTAAATCATTAATTTTTATCATCTTCTCCTGGCATCTTTTCATCCCAGAGGTGGTGTGATGAATTAGTCCAAAGCAACCATCTTCATCAGTTTGCAGTGTCTCTTCCGTTTCTTTGCTTGGTGGTGATTGAATTTCCACTCCTGGCACTGCGACTGTTGGCGTCATTTCTTTTTTTTCCATTGATGGTTTCTCCAGAACTTCATCAGGTTTTTCTATTGAGTCTGTCGTACATCCTGCATCAGGAAACACTGATGTAATTTCATGTTCAGTTACTATGACAGTATGTTCATGTTCTCTGGAAGTTGGTGTCATTGGCTCATTTTTGCCTTTTGTTGCAAGATCTTCTGACCTTAAATCATCAAGTTCTGACTGTCTTTCTTCATATGTGGTATCTGTTCTCACCAACAGTGATTTACTCTCTGATGTTTGTAACTCGATTTCTGTTGTACATTCTGTTTCAGGATGTTCTGTGGTCACTGCCATCTCATGATCTATTAGTGTGTTAGTGTGTTCTCTGGAAGTTGTTGGTGTCACTGGTTCATTTGTACTTTTTGACTCAATATTTTCTGAAATGAAATCAGCTGGTTCCGACTGGCTTTCTTCATATGTGGTGTCTGTTCTCTCCACAGTTGTTTTATCTTCTGGTGTTGATAAGTTGATTTCTGTTGTACATTTTGTTTCGAGAGCCTCTGTTGTCATTATTGTCTCTTGTCTGGTCACTGTGAAATTGTCTGCATATTTTGTGGAAGTAGTTGGTGTCACTGGTTCATTTGTACCTTTTGTCTCAGTGTTGTCTGAAATAAAATCAACAGGTTCTAAATGTCTTTCTTCATATATGGTGTCTGTTCTCTCCACAGTTGTTTTTCCTTCTGATGATAACAATTTGATTTTTTTGTTACGTTCTGTTTCAAGAGCCTTTGTTGTCATTCTTTTGTCCTGTTCAGTCTTCATTAAATCTTCTACAAATTTTCTAAATGTGGTTGGTATAACTAATTCATTTGTACCATCAGTTGCAAGAATTTTTGAACTTAAATCATTAATTTTTATCATCTTCTCCTGGCATCTTTTCAACCCAGAGGTGGTGCGATGAATTAGTCCAAAGCAACCATCTTCATCAGTTTGCAGTGTCTCTTCCGTTTCTTTGCTTGGTGGTGATTGAATTTCCACTCCTGGCACTGCGACTGTTGGCGTCATTTCTTTTTTTTCCATTGATGGTTTCTCCAGAACTTCATCAGGTTTTTCTATTGAGTCTGTCGTACATCCTGCATCAGGAAACACTGATGTAATTTCATGTTCAGTTACTATGACAGTATGTTCATGTTCTCTGGAAGTTGGTGTCATTGGCTCATTTTTGCCTTTTGTTGCAAGATCTTCTGACCTGAAATCATCAAGTTCTGACTGTCTTTCTTCATATGTGGTATCTGTTCTCACCAACAGTGATTTACTCTCTGATGTTTGTAACTCGATTTCTGTTGTACATTCTGTTTCAGGATGTTCTGTGGTCACTGCCATCTCATGGTCTATTAGTGTGTCAGTATGTTCATGTTCTCTGGAAGTTGTTGGAGTCATTGGTTCATTTGTACTTTTTGACTGTATCATTTCTGAAATAGAATCAGCCGGTTCTGACTGGCTTTCATCATATGGGGTTGTTCTCGCTATTGATGTTTTCTCTTCTTGTATCGGTACCTCTAATTCTGTTGTACATTCTGTTTCAGGAAGTTCTGTTGTCATTTCTACCTCATGTTCAGTCACTATGGCAGTAGGTTCATGTTTTCTGGAAGTTGTTGGTCTCACTGGTTCATTTGTTCTTTTTGACTCAATATTTTCCGAAACTAAATCCACAGGTTCTGACTGTCTTTCTTCATATGTGGTGTCTGTTCTCTCTACAGTTGTTTTATCTTCTGGTGTTGATAAGTCGATTTCTGTGGTACATTCTGTTTCGAGAGCCTCTGTTGTCATTCTTTTATCTTGATCACTCTTCATTAAATCTTCTGCATATTTTCTGGATGTGTTTGGTGTCACTGGTTCATTTGTACCTTCAGTTGCAAGATTTTCTGACCTGAAATCATCAAGTTCTGACTGACTTTCATCATATGTGGTTAAAGTTCTCTCCACAGCTGTTTTGTCTTCTGGTTTTAAGTCGATTTCTGTTGTCATTCCTGTTTCATGTTTAGTTACAGTATGGTCATGTTCTCTGGAATTTGTTGGAGTCACTGATTCATTTGTCAAATCAACCGGTTCTGACTGTCTTCCTTCAAATGTCGTAGCTACTCTCTCCAATGATGTTATTTCTTCTGGTGTTGATACGTTGATTTCCGTTGTACATTCTGTTTCAAGAGCCTCTGTTGTTAGTCTCATGTCTTGTTCAGTTTTCAATAAATCTTCTGCATATTTTCTGGATGTGGGTGTAACTAATTCATTTTTACCTTCAGTTGCAAAATCTTCTGACCTTAAATTATCATATTCTGACTGTATTTCTTTATGTGGAGCATCTGTTCTTTCCAATGATGTTTTAGCTTCTGGTGTTTGTAACTTGATTTCTTTTGCCATTCCTGTTTCATGTTCAGTTACTATGACAGTATGTTCATGTTCTCTGGAAGTTGGTGTCATTGGCTCATTTTTGCCTTTTGTTGCAAGATCTTCTGACCTTAATTCATAAAGTTCTGACTGTCTTTCTTCATATGTGGTATCTGTTCTCACCAACAGTGATTTACTCTCTGATGTTTGTAACTCGATTTCTGTTGTACATTCTGTTTCAGGATGTTCTGTGGTCACTGCCATCTCATGATCTATTAGTGTGTCAGTATGTTTATGTTCTCTGGAAGTTGTTGGAGTCATTGGTTCATTTGTACTTTTTGACTCTATAATTTCTGAAATATGATCAGCCGGTTCTGACTGACTTTCTTCATATCGGGTTTTTCTCGCTATTGATGTTTTCTCTTCTTGTATCGGTACCTCTAATTCTGTTGTACATTCTGTTTCAGGAAGTTCTGTTGTCATTTCTACCTCATGTTCAGTCACTATGGCAGTATGTTCATGTTCTCTGGATCTGGTTGGTGTCACTGGTTCATTTGTACTTTTTGACTCAATATTTTCTGAAATGAAATCCACAGGTTCTGACTGTCTTTCTTCATATGTGGTGTCTGTTCTCTCTACAGTTGTTTTATCTTCTGGTGTTGATAAGTCGATTTCTGTGGTACATTCTGTTTCGAGAGCCTCTGTTGTCATTCTTTTATCTTGATCACTCTTCTTTAAATCTTCTGCATATTTTCTGGATGTGGTAGGTGTCACTGGTTCATTTGTACCTTCAGTTGCAAGATCTTCTGACCTCAAATCATCAAGTTCTGACTGTCTTTCTTCATATGTGGTATCTGTTCTCACCAACAGTGATTTACTCTCTGATGTTTGTAACTCGATTTCTGTTGTACATTCTGTTTCAGGATGTTCTGTGGTCACTGCCATCTCATGATCTATTAGTGTGTTAGTGTGTTCTCTGGAAGTTGTTGGTGTCACTGGTTCATTTGTACTTTTTGACTCAATATTTTCTGTAATGAAATCAGCTGGTTCCGACTGGCTTTCTTCATATGTGGTGTCTGTTCTCTCCACAGTTGTTTTATCTTCTGGTGTTGATAAGTTGATTTCTGTTGTACATTCTGTTTCAGGATGTTCTGTGGTCACTGCCATCTCATGATCTATTAGTGTGTCAGTATGTTCATGTTCTCTGGAAGTTGTTGGAGTCATTGGTTCATTTGTACTTTTTGACTCTATAATTTCTGAAATATAAACAGCCGGTTCTGACTGGCTTTCTTCATATGGGGTTGTTCTCTCTATTAATGTTTTCTCTTCTTGTATCGGTACCTCTAATTCTGTTGTACATTCTGTTTCAGGAAGTTCTGTTGTCATTTCTACCTCATGTTCAGTCACTATGGCAGTAGGTTCATGTTTTCTGGAAGTTGTTGGTCTCACTGGTTCATTTGTTCTTTTTGACTCAATATTTTCTGAAAATAAATCCACAGGTTCTGACTGTCTTTCTTCATATGTGGTGTCTGTTCTCTCTACAGTTGTTTTATCTTCTGGTGTTGATAAGTCGATTTCTGTGGTACATTCTGTTTCGAGAGCCTCTGTTGTCATTCTTTTATCTTGATCACTCTTCTTTAAATCTTCTGCATATTTTCTGGATGTGGTAGGTGTCACTGGTTCATTTGTCAAATCAACCGGTTCTGACTGTCTTCCTTCATATGTCATAGCTACTCTCTCCAATGATGTTCTTTCTTCTGGTGTTGATACGTTGATTTCCGTTGTACATTCTGTTTCAAGAGCCTCTGTTGTTAGTCTCATGTCTTGTTCAGTTTTCAATAAATCTTCTGCATATTTTCTGGATGTGGGTGTAACTAATTCATTTTTGCCTTTTGTTGCAAGATCTTCTGACCTTAAATCATCAAGTTCTGACTGTCTTTCTTCATATGTGGTATCTGTTCTCACCAACAGTGATTTACTCTCTGATGTTTGTAACTCGATTTCTGTTGTACATTCTGTTTCAGGAAGTTCTGTGGTCACTGCCATCTCATGATCTATTAGTGTGTCAGTATGTTCATGTTCTCTGGATCTGGTTGGTGTCACTGGTTCATTTGTACTTTTTGACTCAATATTTTCTGAAATGAAATCCACAGGTTCTGACTGTCTTTCTTCATATGTGGTGTCTGTTCTCTCTACAGTTGTTTTATCTTCTGGTGTTGATAAGTCGATTTCCGTTGTACATTCTGTTTCAAGAGCCTCTGTTGTTAGTCTCATGTCTTGTTCAGTTTTCAATAAATCTTCTGCATATTTTCTGGATGTGGGTGTAACTAATTCATTTTTACCTTCAGTTGCAAAATCTTCTGACCTTAAATTATCATATTTTGACTGTATTTCTTTATGTGGAGCATCTGTTCTTTCCAATGATGTTTTAGCTTCTGGTGTTTGTAACTTGATTTCTTTTGCCATTCCTGTTTCATGTTCAGTTACTATGACAGTATGTTCATGTTCTCTGGAAGTTGGTGTCATTGGCTCATTTTTGCCTTTTGTTGCAAGATCTTCTGACCTTAATTCATAAAGTTCTGACTGTCTTTCTTCATATGTGGTATCTGTTCTCACCAACAGTGATTTACTCTCTGATGTTTGTAACTCGATTTCTGTTGTACATTCTGTTTCAGGATGTTCTGTGGTCACTGCCATCTCATGATCTATTAGTGTGTCAGTATGTTTATGTTCTCTGGAAGTTGTTGGAGTCATTGGTTCATTTGTACTTTTTGACTCTATAATTTCTGAAATATGATCAGCCGGTTCTGACTGACTTTCTTCATATCGGGTTTTTCTCGCTATTGATGTTTTCTCTTCTTGTATCGGTACCTCTAATTCTGTTGTACATTCTGTTTCAGGAAGTTCTGTTGTCATTTCTACCTCATGTTCAGTCACTATGGCAGTATGTTCATGTTCTCTGGATCTGGTTGGTGTCACTGGTTCATTTGTACTTTTTGACTCAATATTTTCTGAAATGAAATCCACAGGTTCTGACTGTCTTTCTTCATATGTGGTGTCTGTTCTTTCTACAGTTGTTTTATCTTCTGGTGTTGATAAGTCGATTTCTGTGGTACATTCTGTTTCGAGAGCCTCTGTTGTCATTCTTTTATCTTGATCACTCTTCTTTAAATCTTCTGCATATTTTCTGGATGTGGTAGGTGTCACTGGTTCATTTGTACCTTCAGTTGCAAGATCTTCTGACCTTAAATCATCAAGTTCTGACTGTCTTTCTTCATATGTGGTATCTGTTCTCACCAACAGTGATTTACTCTCTGATGTTTGTAACTCGATTTCTGTTGTACATTCTGTTTCAGGATGTTCTGTGGTCACTGCCATCTCATGATCTATTAGTGTGTCAGTATGTTCATGTTCTCTGGAAGTTGTTGGTGTCACTGGTTCATTTGTACTTTTTGACTCAATATTTTCTGTAATGAAATCAGCTGGTTCCGACTGGCTTTCTTCATATGTGGTGTCTGTTCTCTCCACAGTTGTTTTATCTTCTGGTGTTGATAAGTTGATTTCTGTTGTACATTCTGTGTCAGTATGTTCATGTTCCCTGGAAGTTGTTGGAGTCATTGGTTCATTTGTACTTTTTGACTCTATAATTTCTGAAATATAATCAGCCGGTTCTGACTGGCTTTCTTTATATGGGGTTGTTCCTGCTATTGATGTTTTCTCTTCTTGTATCGGTACCTCTAATTCTGTTGTACATTCTGTTTCAGGAAGTTCTGTTGTCATTTCTACCTCATGTTCAGTCACTATGGCAGTATGTTCATGTTCTCTGGATCTGGTTGGTGTCACTGGTTCATTTGTACTTTTTGACTCAATATTTTCTGAATATTTTGTCTCAATACTTTTTCTGACTGTTGACACTGCGTTGTCTGAAATGAAATCATCAGGTTCTGACTGTCTTTCTTCATATATGGTGTCTGTTCTCTCCATAGGTGTTTTATCTTCTGGTGTTTCTAACTCAGTTTCTGTTGTACATTCTGTTATTGTTTCAATTTGTGTTGTTATTTTTTTGTCCTGTTCAGTCTCTGTTAAATCTTCTGCATATTTTCTGGAAGGGGTTGGTGAAACTAATTCATTTTTACCTTCAGTTGCAAAATCTTTTGACTTTAAATCATCATACTCTGATTGTCTTTCTTCATGTGTGGTGTCTGTTCTCACCAACGGTGTTTTATTTTCTGGTGTTTCTAACTCAGTTTCTGTTGTACATTCTGTTTCGAGAGACTCACTTGTCATTAATGCCTCTTGTCTGGTCACTGTTAAATCTTCTGCATATTTTCTGGATGTGGTTGGTGTCACTGCTTCATTTGTACCTTCAGTTGCAAGATCATATGTGGTTGAAGTTCTTTCCGCAGCTGTTTTATCTTCTGATGTTGATAACTTTTTTTCTGTTGTGCTTTCAGTTTCGATGAGCTCTGTAGTCATTCCAGTCTTTTTTTCTTTCCTTCTGAAGGAGGTTGGTGTTACCGGTTTATTTGTTGGGGGTTCTTTTGTCATAAAAATGTCAAGTTGACTTCTAAACAAATTCAGCTTCTCCGTTGCCAATGCCGTCCAGTGCTTTGTTTGCTCAGCGTATTGATTTTCGTTGTTGTCTTTTATATCAGATACAGTGTTTCCTTTTTCTGATGTTGTTTTTGCTGTCGTTAATCTAATTCCAGTGAAGCTTGTCTGGTGTTTTTGACCATCATCTGTGGTTTCCTGAACTGCTCCCACTGCTGGCCTGATTTCTTTGCTCCCCAGAGATGTTTTCTTCTCACTTTCATCATTTTCTGCTGGCAGTCTCTCCAGTTCTGTTGTACAATCTGTTTCAGTCAGCACTGTTGTAATTCCCATCTGTTGTTTTGTAAGTTTAACAGTATTTACATATTTTCTGGAGGTGGCTGAATTTTCTGATTCACTTGTTTTCTTTTCAAGATGTTCTGTACTCAACAGAAAATCTTTAGTGCTTTCTGTCTCAAAGCTCTCTGTTACACTTGATTTTGTTGTTTTATCATCTACATTATGTGGTTTTGTAACAATGTGCCGTAATGACTTGGTCGAGGTCACCTTGTTATCACCTGCTTTAAATTCGTCATCTGTTATGATGATATTTGGACTTCGTTTCCATTTGCTCCTTCTTTGCCTAAATGTTTTCAGTGGAACTTTTCTGTGTTTTGAGTCATTCACTGAGGCGTTTGTTAGCATTTCATCTGTCGCTAATATTTTAGCATCTGACGTGTCTTCTAATGTAGCTGTGCTGTCCTTTGCTTTCGCTTGGAAAATGTCTTCTTCTCGGAGAATTCCTAAAAACTGAAATATTTTTTCCATATGGAAGACAGCATCATTACTGGAATTAGATGCAGTTTTCATAGCACTTTCCACTAACTTGTTCATTTTGATTTCTGCTCCTTGGTGCTGGTGTGAATATCTTGTAGACTGGTGTATGGGACAGATGGTTGAAGCCTTTTGATTTAAATATATTCTCAACCGTGTGGCAGATGGGAAAGTATTCCTTAGCATCTTAGCTAGATCTGACACCTGTTTCCATAAACTTCTTTCAGGAGCATCTTCAAAAGCATTCCCTGGAAATCCATCTGTGGCTTGAACTGAATGATGGTCACTAGTCCAGTTGGTGAGTTTTTCCTTTGACTGTTTGTTCAGTTTTGTGACAGTTTTTCTTTTAACATGGAATACACCAATTATAAGACAAGTTTTTGAAGTAATGCCTTGTTTAGATGAATGTTTTTTCCCTCTTAGCAAACTCCTAACAATCTGTCAGGAAAATTAAAAAATATAGTGAGAGTTGGAATCTTGTTTTTTTTCTCAATGGTATTAATGCATCACTGAGAAAACATTATGTAAACACATAACAAAAATCAATTCCAATCTCTTGTTAATAGATGGCTTGTAAGTACTGGGGTTCTCAGTACATTTAGAATAATATAGCATACATAATCAAAATTAATACTTTTACCTCAACAGACTATGGTGAGTGCTAAATGTTGAATGTTTTCTAATTACTGTTTTCTCATAGACAGCAAAAAAAAAAAAATTCAAAATGTAATCAAAATTTAAAATATTTAATCTTGTAATTGCATTAAAGAGAAAAGCTATTCAAATAAATATAATGCTAAATTGCTATTTTAAATGATGAGATATTGTAAAACATCATACCTTACCTTTGATGGTAAAACTGACGTCTTTATATTCTCTTTATTATGTCCTCTGTAAACCCAAGTGCATGGCATATGATTGATCCTGCGCACTTCTGCAATGTAGACACACTTTACTATAAAGCATCTGCACATGTAACCATGTTTTTTAAGAGCAGACTGAATTCGAGCCCAATCCTGGCACATTATTTCTTGACATGGAGTTCTATCACGGTCAGGAGTCCTAAATGTTTTCTGCCGTTGTAAAGGCATAGGAACTACAGTAAGCAGATACAAAGGCAACCACCATAACTTCATCACTTCCATAGGCTCCAGCAATATTTCATTTACTGCTTCAGACTGTTAGACAGGACGGTCACATCATTTCCTTATCAGTCTCTGGGTTTTACTACATACATATGATAAGACACAAGACGTTCGCTGCAGCTGCAACTGGTGACTATAATGTTACCTGTACCATCACCTTCCTCACCCATCAAAGGAATTACAGTCCAAGGTTATTTTAATGTGGGCATTTATTATGCCATGCAAAATAAGCACAGAACTAGAACCAAGCACAATTACTGAGACACACTGTAACGCTGTTTGTATGTTCCGGGAAGAAGGAGGCGGGAAACCGGCGAACTTTTAAAACTTTAATCAAATAAATAAACAAAATGAAATTCACCGCGGCAGCCCCTCGCGATTTCAACGTCACCATCATTACGCTTCCGACAACTCTTTCAGTTATTATCTAAAAATATTTTAGAATATAGTAACATAGTTACTTCTGAATATAATATAGTTAGAATAGTTTATAAGAGCACAATTATGAGCATAATGAGGCTGTAAAAGCGGACTGAGCTTACCTTTTGGCGTGATGGCGTTTAATCTCATCAACAGCCTTTGTAGTCCCATTTACCAACATGTCAGCAACAGCCTTTTTCAAGACACGTAACAGCTTAAAAAAATCACGAGTGGGGTAATACTGATGTATTTTATGTCGTAGAATAAAATGTGAAAGTGTCTTGAGCTTGTGTTCACCACAGACCTTATTTCAGACATTTAAACAAACTCCCATTTAAAAAAAACATTGACTTCAGTACAAGGGGAACCGGAAGTGCTAAAATGCTAACTCGCTTCACATTTTGGCCTACAAAGTGATGTCACACCTGCACCACTCAATTACTTTCCCACCGCGGCACTGCCCCCACTGTCATTTTGCTTTTATAGACAACCGGCACTACAGTTATAAAATGAAAGTGTCTGCTCTGCTCCATATATAGCACAAGCTGCAGAGTAACAGCGCAGTGTAGGCAGGAGTCAGATTTTAATTTTGATTTAGACCCATTTTAATTTTGTAATGTGAGATTCTTTTCTGTAAAATAACTTCACAAATAATGAATTGGACTATTTTTAGGCATCAACTCATCACTGGCTATTCCATTCAGCATGCACTACTCTGCTGCTGGCTACCAATCTCCACGTTGTACCTTTCTACATGGCACGTTTATCTATCGTGGACAGTACTTTTTGGATGGTTGGTTACCACTGCCATTCAAACTGACTGATAAGGTCTACATGCTGCACTGATCGTGTATTAACAGAGATGAGTGTGCTACTGTATCCTTGCATATTGCAGTATTGACAGGGCTTAGATTAAGCCAGGATAAGTAGCTTTTATAAGTAGCTTTTATAAATATGCCTTAAAAAAAACATTACTGGTGTGCATCTTGAGACCAAACAATGGCACTGACATAATTTAAGATATGTTAGTGCAAGTTGCTTTCAGTTAAAATGGCTCAAAAATGCATTTTAGTCTGGGACTTGGCTTAATCCTTGTCTGTGAAACCGGGGATTAGAGTGTCAGCTCTGGATTTATTACTCTGCTATTACGTCGTCGCCATGGTGCTTAATTACTCGCAGCCCTATCTATACAGCCTGAATTCCCATCCTTGAGTCGACGCAACTACATACAGGCTCTGCTGAGAGCTTGGGATTGCTAGACGTCCATGTTATGTTCATCGTTCCTGTCGTCACTGCTGCCTGTTGTCTTCAGCTATTCCATCTATCTGGTCTAACTTTTCGGATATATCCGCTATTCTATGCTAACTAATCCTAACTCATTGATTGCTATATCCTGTCATCCGTTTCTGTCTAACCAACTTACACGCAATGGCTGCTTACATTCTGCAGTTGCGCTGTTAAAGTGTCGTTCTCTCACAGATAAGGCTACTGTACACTCTGTGTTAGTAACTGAGAAAAACCTAGACCTCCTCCTACTCCTCCTACTCCATTTAGCCAGGTAACTATATCCCTCCGGATATAGTTACCTGGCTAAACCTCGTTTGACATCAAGGGGTGGTGGCCAGGCTGCTGCCTACCGTAACAGCATCTCTGTAAAGACATTTGAATCCTTAGTTCTCTAAATTTTTGGTTCAACTCCAGTGCTTGTGATTCTCCTGTGTCGTCCGCCAAAACCAATCTCTAATTTTTCAGTGAACTGATTGAACTTGTGCTATGTCCTTCTGTTTTACTACTTGGTGATTTCAATATACATGTTGATACTGATTATGCAGAATCCTACAAACTCTGTGTTTCAATGTTTTAATTTCTTACAGCATGTGGATTTTCCTACACACTCAAAAGTTCACACACTTGACTTGGTTTGTACTGCTGGTTTACGTAATGTTTCTGTGCTTGCTTCTCAAATTGGTCTGTCTGGTCATCTTTTCATTGCAATAAACTGTGAATTGCCTCTTCCCATTGGTTAAATTGGTTTTTGTAGGGAGGGGGAGCCCTTATTTACGGTGAATGGTCATCATTCAAAATCACGAAATGTGTTTTTACACCAAGGGGCTCTTTTTCCAGTATTAATGTCTAAGGTAGGGTTGAGTAGTTATTCAAACAAAGAGAAATACTTTACAATTCACTTTATTATTATTTTTTACCTTTTATGTTAACAGGCAGGCAACGGATTTCACCCTCGGAAAATGTATGAAATTGAACATGTTTGAAAATATTGGTTGGCAAATATGTAAACATCTTTTTAAACAAGAAAATTATTTTGATTTAAGAGAATCAGGGCCAATTAATAGGCTCTAATGAAGCAGAAACACTTAATGTCAGATAACATCCATATTTATGACAGTTTTCAGTGGTTATGAGGAGCAATATGAGACAGAAAATGTGGTAATCATTGATCATTGTTTAGGTCAATTAAACCAAGTTAAGCCTTTTCTTTGCCATATGCGCCAATGAAGAAGAAAACGTTAATGTGAGATAATTTCTATAATCGTTGGATTTTGGTTTCGTTTTTTTGACAGGCTTAAGTGTTCATGACAAGATATGGCCTTGAGAAATTTGGTGATCATTGATTGTTGTTTTCCGACCTTAAGCCACGTTAAGCTTTTTCACGTTAAGCATTTTAGAATGTCCCGCTGAAAGTTTCAGCTAGCAGCAATGATCAGTTAGTTGACGTTAGCTTGGCTCATTTGTTGTTTCCTGTATAATTTGCCTTCAAAAACAAACAAGCTCTCACCTTGCTTCACCAGACAAGACAGCTTAAATACACATAGGCCTAATGAATCTCAAAACAACTTTATAAAGATAAGTGGTCTAAAAGTCATCTCTTCAGACTCAGAGCGGGTTTTTACCGCGGATCTTGTGTAGGCGTTTATACGTCAATGTCAACTAACGTAGCTAACATTAGCTAATGTTACTGAGCTAACATTAATGTTGGCTCAATTGAACGGTTTAACATACAGATAGATAACATTTCTTTCAGCTCAAACTTTTTTTTACCTAGTTTTATTGTTTTGCTATCACTTACTGGAGCGCAATGCAGAGGCGCTGTCTGTCCAGAAGAGACAGACTTCATATTTAACCCAGATATCAACAGTGACGTCCATTTTTTAACGGCTCTGTTTCCGAAGTGATTTCCCCCCGTTCAATATCTCCATTGACCTTTCATTAAACTGCTGATATAAAGAGTTTTAAGTCTGGAACCAAGGCAGCCAGCTACGAGATGAATCGTGACCATAAAACATTTGATTCGGCCCAAAAAAAAAAGGTTCAAGACTGTGAACAGAAGACTTCAGTGGTAGCTGCTCGATCGCTCTAGCCGTTCGCGGGTTTCCATGGTAACGTCGATTTTACGCTTAGAATTGTGACAGTTTTCCCTTGATGGCTGTGGGCGGTTAAGCTATTAAGACATTATGACGTCTGATAATTCCATGTCTCTGTATAGTCTTGCTAATTATTCAGTCTCGGATGCCATGTATTTGCCAGGAGATGAAAAATAATTCAAGTGGAATGGTGCTGAACTCCGGCATGGTGTGTTGTGGACCTGAGGAGGCCAAGCTGCGCTCCAGTGCGCTCCGGCCCAATTTAACCTCTGCCTCTTCCTCACCCAGGCAGGGTCCTCATACATACCAAGAAATCCTCCCACATTACTCCTGTTTATGTAGATTACATTGGCTACCCGTTCGTTTCCGTATAAAATACAAGGTACTTCTTATCGCATTCAAAGCTCTCCATGGTCTCGCACATCACGCTTCTCTGTTTGGCAGTCTGATGGGCGAGTCTGTGTTTCAGGAGAATGTTACCTGCCTGGCTGCGTTGTTCCAATTGAAAAGTTTGGTGGATGAGAGATAATGGTATGGAAGGAGGCTATAGGCCCCTTACTTCCAGTGAAGGTATGCTTCAACATACCAAGACATTTTGGACAATGCTATGATATGCCTAATTTGTAGGAACAGTTTGGGGAAGGCCCTTTTCTATTTCAGCATGACTGTATCCCAGTGCACAAAGCAAAGCCCACAAATGACATGGTTGGATGAGTTTGGTGTGGAAGAACTTGACTGGCCCGCACAGAGACTTGACCTCAACCCCATCGAACACCTTAGCTGCAAAAGGGGGGACTCCATATTAATGTCTATGCATTTAGAATGTGATGTCATTACAGTCCCTGTTGGTGTAATGGTCAGGTGTCCCGATATGTTTGTCCATATAGTCCATCTTAAAACAAGAAAAAGGGAAAATTGTGTAAGATATCTTTTTAAAGCATAAACCTTACTGAACCATAAACATAAACCTCACCAAATTAGATTTTATTTATCGTTCAAACACGAAAAAAAGGTTTTGTTTTTCAAGTAAATGTACATTTAAGGATGTTTAAATATTTATTTATTTACAAGGCAATAAACACTGATTTATAAACAGGGCAAAAAGTGTATTAAGAACATGATTTTTGGCGTTATTACATGGCTATGATGCAGTCAAACCAAAAATTATTCAGACACCAAATATATTTTTTTAGTAGTGGGTGCAGAACACTATAGTTCATTTATGTAAGTGAGGATAGCAAAATAAAGTAAACTGTGACATATTATATCCAAAAATTCTTCATACATTGGACTACCAGTAAAATTGATAAAAATTTGGGACCAAAATAATTCAGACACTTTGACCTGACCATGTTTTGCTTAAGTGTTTTTTCTTTAATTGCTAATGCGACCTTTTACACCACAGACTGAACAAAATTAAGCATTGCTTGTTCAATGATGGACCTAAATCTAATTGTGTACTTAAATTTAACAGCTGACAGCTGATTGGTTGATTGTAATCCAATCTATCAAAGTTATCTGACATTGTTCTGTAACAGAGTTCTTGTCATATTTTATTACCATTTTCTGAACTATAGCGAATAAACTGTGATAATGTGAGAAATGTTTGAGGGTGTCTGAATAAATTTTGGTTTGACTGTAAATGATTGGGCCCTCTGTGTCACGGTCTGTTGCAGAAGAAGGCATGAAGATGAAGAATAAGTTCCAACACAAAGTTTAATAACAACAATCCAAACAACTAAGAATACAAACAGATAGAGAAACACACATAATCGTAAACATGACCAGACAATGCATGACTGTGAAGAACCAACTTATATAGTACAGCACAAGGCTAAACAAGGTAATTAATCAAACACAGCTGAAAAGAACAAACTCATAATGACGTTGTCATAGAAACAAAGGAGGAGCAGGAAAATGAACAAAGGAAGATAGAAAACAAGTAAATACAAACTAAAAGTCCATGATAACTAAACAAACTGAACATAAGGGTGACACTCTGACTTTTCAAAGGAATAATTTGCTATAAATAAGTAGCTTATGACCAGCACAAGAAAGTCATCTGAATTCATCAAATTTCCTTTTGGAAAAGTTGTCCTTCATATTTTTGGCCTCTGATATATGATAGTAGTCTATATAAGATACATTGTGTCAAAATGATTGATTGCTTTGACCTTTGACCTACCACGCCCCCTTCCCCATCCCCCACCATTTTACAGAGGAGCAAGTGACAAAAATAAGATTTTATTATCGTCATTAGGGCGAATCACTAATGCTCACTCATTGTGTCCTGGTCACACACACACACACACACACAATTGGTTTTATAAAAGGAATGCGTTTTAAATGTGATGAATATAAACAAAATATATGTTTATATAAATATATTACACTGTATAATAACAATTATCTTACTAAATTGTACTGAAACACAGTGAATCAAATATTATAGTTTTAGTAAAAATGCATATATAAATTATAAATATATATATTTTCTATATATATTTTCTATTTATCTTCCAATAAGACTGGTGTATCCACATCCAACATCTGATGCCATACAAGAATGATTTTTTGCTTAAATCTAATCTAAAGTGTATTGGTTATTAAACAATGCCTGTTCCAATACTTTAGCTTGTTTAAAATTTAAGATCTTAGATATTATTTCTACAAAAAGATTCAAACAACATGTTTGTCACAATCTGTATGATTTAAAAAAAGGAATATTGAATTTGTTTTAAAAACATTCCAAAATATGAATGTGGGTTTGACATCAGCTCAACAACGGTCTTTTTAAACTTGTATCTTTTAGAAAATTAGGAAGGAATTATTACACTTAATAATAAGCATCTCACAAAATTTACTGAAACACGGGCAATCAAATATTATAGTTTTAGCTAGATGAAAATATAAAACAACATTCATAAAAAATTTTCAGAGAGCAGGAAAATATGGTGCTTATGCAATATACACTCACCTAAAGGATTATTAGGAACACCATACTAATACTGTGTTTGACCCCCTTTCGCCTTCAGAACTGCCTTAATTCTACGTGGCATTGATTCAACAAGGTGCTGAAAGCATTCTTTAGAAATGTTGGCCCATATTGATAGGATAGCATCTTGCAGTTGATGGAGATTTGTGGGATGCACATCCAGGGCACGAAGCTCCCGTTCCACCACATCCCAAAGATGCTCTATTGGGTTGAGATCTGGTGACTGTGGGGGCCATTTTAGTACAGTGAACTCATTGTCATGTTCAAGAAACCAATTTGAAATGATTCGAGCTTTGTGACATGGTGCATTATCCTGCTGGAAGTAGCCATCAGAGGATGGGTACATGGTGGTCATAAAGGGATGGACATGGTCAGAAACAATGCTCAGGTAGGCCGTGGCATTTAAACGATGCCCAATTGGCACTAAGGGGCCTAAAGTGTGCCAAGAAAACATCCCCCACACCATTACACCACCAGCCTGCACAGTGGTAACAAGGCATGATGGATCCATGTTCTCATTCTGTTTACGCCAAATTCTGACTCTACCATCTGAATGTCTCAACAGAAATCGAGACTCATCAGACCAGGCAACATTTTTCCAGTCTTCAACTGTCCAATTTTGGTGAGCTCGTGCAAATTGTAGCCTCTTTTTCCTATTTGTAGTGGAGATGAGTGGTACCCGGTGGGGTCTTCTGCTGTCGTAGCCCATCCGCCTCAAGGTTGTGCGTGTTGTGGCTTCACAAATGCTTTGCTGCATACCTCGGTTGTAACGAGTGGTTATTTCAGTCAAAGTTGCTCTTCTATCAGCTTGAATCAGTCGGCCCATTCTCCTCTGACCTCTAGCATCAACGATGCATTTTCGCCCACAGGACTGCCGCATACTGGATGTTTTTCCCTTTTCACACCATTCTTTGTAAACTCTAGAAATGGTTGTGCGTGAAAATCCCAGTAACTGAGCAGATTGTGAAATACTCAGACCGGCCCGTCTGGCACCAACAACCATGCCACGCTCAAAATTGCTTAAATCAGCTTTCTTTCCCATTCTGACATTCAGTTTGGAGTTCAGGAGATTGTCTTGACCAGGACCACACCCCTAAATGCATTGAAGGAACTGCCATGTGATTGGTTGACTAGATAATTGCATTAATGAGAAATTGAACAGGTGTTCCTAATAATCCTTTAGGTGAGTGTACATTGATTGAAATGCACTATATAAAATCACTCACTGACTCTCTCTAATCACTTCTCACACCCACTGGGTTGTAAAAACCCTGCTGAAATGTGAGACAGTCGCAGCACTGGGACAGGGAGCAAACTCTGGGACGCTTCCACATGTTTGGTTTCCATATTTTATGGAGGCTTTCCAGAGACATAATGACTTTTGTACTGTAACTGTACATCTCATGCATCTAAACACGGCCCCTCACAGAAAACTTTCTGCATTTTACATATTCAAAAATAAATTAATTAATTCATTAATATAATTTATAAGCTGTTTTGCTCATGGGACAAATTTTGATCAGAGGCAAAAATTTGTGGTATTGCTACGCTTTTGTCCACATTTTGTCCACACAACGTTAGGGAATACCTATACCACACACACACACACACACACACACACACGTTAATTGGTTCTATAAAAGGAACTTATCACTATTTTTAAATAAGTGATTATAAATAAAATATAATGAATAATAACAAATATGTTACAACATTTGAACACTTTTAGTTATAGTTTTAGCTAAATATAATAATAAATATATAAATAAAAATAATTAAATATAAAAATACCTTACATTTTCAGAGAGTTGAAGAAGATAAAAAGCAAATAGTTTAAGTCAAAACACCCCCCAGATCCTCCAGGGATAAACTCCAGTGTGAAACGCTTCAGATCCTCACAGAGACGGGAGGAGTTACAGACCAGATGAGACTCTGTGCACCATGGCACAAGGCTTTAAATTTCCCAGAGAAAATGGTTGTTTAAGTCTAAATAGTTCAAAGTATAAAAGTTTAAATATGATCTTTTAAAATGAAACTATTAAATACATTTCTTTAAAGTTTAAATAAAATTGTATCGTCTTTATCTCCCTATAAGACTGGTGTATCCACATCCAACATCTGATGCCATGCAGGAATGATTTTTGCTTAAATTCAACCTAAAGTATATTTTTACTAAACAGCGTCTGTTCAAAAACTTTAGCTTGTTTAAAATTTAAGATCTTAGATATTATTTCTTCAAATATTCAAGCGGGTCTTGATTAATAACCATTAACAGTGGATGAACCCATGCAATGAAACATGTTTGTCACAAATCTGTATGTTTTTAAAAAATAAACTAGAAATATTTAATTTGTTTTAAATAGATTCCAATATGAAGGAATTCTAACGAGGACTTAACAGGACTTATTTAGTTTAAGAAAATCCCCACACAGGTCCTCAGCAATCATTAATGGCAGCTTCAGGCTATAGGGTGATGGGGTGATTTACACACCAGATGTTTCTCTTTGGTCAATGACAACATAAGTAAAGTTTGTCTTGAGTACATTTTTGACCCTAACGATTTTGCAGGGTGTTAAAGACCCTACAAGGTTTGGTTTTTTTTTAACCGGGATGAATCTACACATGCAAGGTCGTGACTTCCGGGGTCATTGGGTCTCCTGGGAATATTTATTTTACCTTAAAACCAAAGATTTACCTGTTGGTTTCTGACACAATGGCATTATTCGGTACTTTTATAAATGTCATTTTCTTATATAGATTCATGCTATTTTTATCAGCCTGATAAATATGCAGTTAATACATTATGAAACAAGGCAATTATGCTACCAAAATAGTTTGACACAATGATTTTAAGAAAAAGCGGTGTTTTAAGATACAACTAAACCAGTTTTTTTTTCTTTTGACAAACTATTAGACAAAAAAATATTTTCTCTGTGGTGTTGGAATAGGCCTAGGTCTTTTTTTAAGTATCAGGCATGTTACAATCATGCAGTACAAGGATTCAGATGAAGCTTCTTATCAAACAAAGAAAATAATATTTATTTTTCACTTGTGAGTATGTTTCAACATGAGTTATACAATATGTGTACGCTAGTATCGCACTTGCCATTTTTAATAGTCTTTACAATTGCCTTATGCATCACAATCCAGCTAAGTTATCAGCTAAGTTGTTTCAGCTGTTTATTATTATTTATAGCTGTATATTATTATTTTTGGCTCAATTAAATAGATGTCGATTAAAGCTTATTGTCATTGCTTCTTCCCTACAGATAAAATCCAAACATGTTCTTTGTAGGAATTATGTGTGCACAAAACTCTGTGTAAATTCAAGAGGCCTAGAGTAAGAAAGCGGTGAAATTGTTTAAGAAAAAGTGTCATATTGCATACAGAAAATCCACTTTATTGTGATTTTTCCCTTCCATCCCTAGTCTTAGCCATATTATCAAGATTATCAAGGTCACTGTTCACATTTTATTATGTGTGTACGACATATAAGAAAAGAGATATTTAGCTATAATGAAAACATAACACAGAAATCCTCTCTTCTGTTCTGTTGCGAAAGATTGTAAATGCCACTTATTCCACTACCAGAGGATGCTGTTTACAGTTTGTTTGTTTTTGTACAGTTTTTAGATGAAGCCAAAGTGTGGTCAAACATGCAGCTACTCACAGGAATTCATGAAAACATGAACAATGTTATTCCTTCTACATGACAGTGTTTAAACTACATCTGCAATGTTCTTTCTGGTCTGTCTAGGAAGCGGTCACAAGACACGCAATGCATGTCAGGGATCACAGATAACAAGATGGGCGGGGTTGACAATAGACCAGAGACATGACAAACACAAGCACATGACTAGAAATGACACCACATGTGCTTACACAGGACAAGACAGACATGTGACAATGCATAAACATGAAAAGCGAGTCTGTTTTTCTGTTACATTTACAACTATTGTGCTTAAAACACATCTATTACACTTAGTTACAGCGTGTTACAGTCGAGCATGACGTGGTAACACAATTTTTTTAGCGCGTCTCTAAGCGCAACTTCAATAAAAAAAAAAAAAAGTCAACTTGATAAGTAGTTATTCTAAGTAAAAGGTTAGATGATTCAGACCGTTTTGTTTTGACCGCTCCAATGCTATGTCTTTTAGGCTTGATCCTTGAAACAGGCCCAGCTACGCCAATGTGTCATGTTTGTGATGAAGAGTGTCATGCGGTTCTTGTCCCTCACCAGCATGCTTAACACCTCTTACATTTTTTTTTACAATTGTAAATATTTGTTTAGCTTAAATATTACTTTTAGTCATTTACAAAGGTGTCAGGCATGATAACTTATATATAATTATGATACTGTTACGGATTCTGGGTTGTTGGGTCCCTGTAAGCGGTAAAAATGAACAGAAAATGAGAGACGTGATTAGGTGGCTATTTAAGCGGTCCTCTGTGATGTCTTTTAATAAAACATTTCAGCGTCATTAAGGCAAACTCAGTAACGGTATTCGATGAAATAAATATAAACATACAAAACTTTATGGTAATGAATAGGCTAAATAAACACAAATGATCATTCTGACTCTTTCACATACCAGACTGATCCCGGGTAAGTAAACCTCAAATACCCAAATCACACAGTAGTTATCTTGAGCTTAAAAAGTTTCTTTGATTTTGTTCAAGTTTTTCTGAAACACGGTGTTTTACCACGGTTTCATTTTTTTTTAAACATCACCATTCTTTCTTGTGTGTCATTTTAATTATGAGCATGTTTTCCCTTTACATTTTGTCCGAAAACTGTTTCCTGCATTTAGCTGTAATGCTAGTGAGTGCTTGGTGTTACTCATTGTTCCAGTACAGTAATTGGTTGGTTTAATAAAACGGTGCATTAAAGTATTTATATTACCATAAATATATTTTTGGAATGGGGAAGAATGCTCAGACACAATCATGACATCAAGTTAAGTGATTCAGCATTTTATTTCAACAATATATTGTTGAATATACTTTCATACATTGAAGTAGTGAAGAAAATGATAGAATTGCATTACATAAATAAAGTAAAACAATAAAAATGATATTACAGACGGTCTAGCCAGAAAAGAAAATCTCTGCAGACTACCATGTTTTGGTGTAGTATGTAGTCGACCGTTGTTTCAACAATTTCGCTGATGGTGATATCATCATCAGCATTTTTTGACACCAGTGATACACATAGATCTGTTACAAATGTACACATACAGAGTTATTCGGTAACTCCTAACTCGTCGCTACAATCACACATCACATCCAGAACTTTTCTGAGGATTACACTGATAGGCTCTTTTCTAATAAACATGCTCGTCACATCAGGCAATGAATTTGTCAGGTCTCTTACGTCGTCCATTTTATTTTTGAGATTTTTTACACGTTTGGTATCCCCCGAGCAGTCATTATCCTGTTTGCGGGTGGAATTGATAATCTTATGCATTAAGCCAACCATCTGGCCTCTGTAAAGATCTTTAAACATACCTCCTAACATATGACACTCATTGCGCATTCGCACACCAGAGACTGCTTGTGCACAGCATCGCCAGAACTCAACGGGCAGTCGCTCCCCATCAGCTTTTGAGTAGCCATTCCACAAATCCGCAGCGTTAAAGACGTCTTCTTCAGAACTCAACTTTGTGCACGGTATAAACTTTGTCCCCTATTCGATGCGGAAAGATTCTAATAGTTCCTGGAATCTCCTGTGAATGAGTCCTTTGTCCACAATTATCCAGGCCTTGCACGTCAACGCTCTGAAGTTTGAGTTTTTGGGTCTGATCCCCCAAAGTGAGAGTCAAAGAAGCGTGGTATGTGTCTGGCTCAGACAAACAGGAATGCTGGCTTTGGAGGTCAGTATAACAACCAGACCTTCAACTTTTGACATTGCAGTAGCACAACCGTTTGCTCCAATACAGTCGTCAAACCTTAGGAAACCCCTGGTTGGTTGCGATAACTGAGCACTGTGTAGAGTTTATAAGGACAACAGATTGGGGGACGCCCTCACCCCCCTGTTGTGTGGGGTGTATGGGGGATGTTATCAGGAAGTCATAAATAACTACACTTTTTTTTTAAATTACACTGTTTTACCACTTTTAACAAACATTTACCAATACTTTTTAAATAATTTTTACAATTAAAATCATTTTAATTGACATTTTAATTACTTTTGAAATAATTTTACCAATACTTTTTCAATAATTTACAAGTACTTTTTCTAAACTCTTAACACCTACATCATAGGTAAGTTTCTACCCAAGACCGTATTTTGTTGTAATGAGTCATATGTAATCAGGGGCATAGCACAAGATCCCATGCCCTATGCATAGGCAGTCCTGATGGGGTTATACATGACAATGGAGTCATATATCTAATAGTTTGTCAAAAGATATATATTTATGCCATATCTGACATTAATATAATGCTGACATGATATGTAGCTAACGATGAGCTACCAAGCCACCTATGACACTGATTAGCCTATTATATATTATAGCTAATTTTAGATATTATAGACTATTAATTTAAAATTAAACATGTTTGAAATTAGGCTATTATAATTGTGTGTGTGTTGTAAGCAAACAACATTGTTAGTGAACAGTTTATTTATTTAGCCTTTACCTCAGATTACATGTATAACCGTATTATCATCTGAAAATGTATGTTCTGCTCTTTCAATGGGTTGTCTCAATTCATTTTTAGCACTAATGATCGCGGAGATATTCAAGCAGTTTAGCACTATAGATTTCGTGTTCTAGTTTGTGCTCACCTTTCTTTGAAAAGAAGTCAGTTACCAATTGTTTCCCCTCATTTAGTTTTTTTTCCTTTCTTTTTTTGGTGGCCTGATTTGGCTTTCTTTGAGAAAGACATTTCTACAGCAGAACTTTGCGCTTTGATGCTCAACTAACTAGCATAAACAAAGCAGATGGACTAAATTTGGCGCATTAGCAAGGGGTGGGACCGTGAGACCTTAGATAGTCTTTACTTTTTTTGTATACAAAATGTAGTCAGTCAATCAATCAAGTTATTCAGCCAATACACTAACTTTACATTTCATCTGACAATTATTATGAAATTTAATTAGGAAATGAAAATATCCAGGTAAAATAAAATATATTCCAGACTTTTCAAGGGCCCTCTCTCCCCTTGGGGCCCTGGTAATCAGTACTGGTTTTACCCCCAGTCCGACGCCCCTGGATGTGATCAAAACACAGCAAACCGATTCAAAATTAAATCATTCTGTCAAACTCTAGCACTAGTTTTCTATCCAACATGAACATATAGTCAATCATTGTACAACGACAAATACTAACAATTGATGGTATTATGAAAACTGCATTACTGTCAAGTTTCAGTTCTACCTGCAGACAATATGAAATCCATTATATAATTCAGTTTCTTTTACTGTAAGAAATTCTACAATTTTGTTGAATGTGTTCTATAAAGTATTGACTCGTTCACTTTTAGATAGTATGTTGCCAAGAATGCGCACATTCTTCTTTCTCTCCTCTACCTCTCCATCTCCCTTGTCCTGATCCAGCTACTGCTCTCCTTCACCCTGACATTATTTTTCTCACTCTTCTCCTCTGTACACTGTAAAAAAAATTATGATCAATAAGTTATGACGGCATGTTTTTACATTGCTTTAACTCATCAGAATAAGTTAAGCAATTTTCAACTTTTTATAAGTTATACCGGATTCAACAATTTTATTTTAAAGTACTTAAATATTTAAAACAATAGAGTCCTATTTTACTGTAAGTCCAAGTAATGGAAATAACTTCAACAATGATTTCTTACACTATATATGTTTTACAAGATCTGCTACTTAAAATGCTTATCAGTTGTTTCAGTCTTTGTTTTATATATATATTTTTTCAATACAATGTAGATTTTTTTCAAAAAATTTCATTTGGCAAGTTTTTGCTATTTAATCTACTTAAGTAAGCGGAGTAGAATTAACAAAGTGAGTAAGTAAATATAACTTGGCCTGTTAAATTATATTGAGTAATTTTTACTTACAAATTTGATGTAATTAATATAATTATATAAAATAATTCTTAAATACATTTTACTTGTTTAATGCAGTGCTGGTAATTATTTTAAATTGAATTAAATGTTACTCTTATAATGTGACAAAATAATACTGTGACAATGTGCAGTTAAGACTTAAGAAGAAATAACAAGCGCTTACAGAAACCTATGATGCTTATAATCACTTTAAAGGTTTAAGCAGCTTGAGCAATGATAAACATCCACGTTCAATGATAAATTAAACATATTAAAACTCTAAAATGAGCAGTCCTATGCATAGATAGCTTAATCTCAGTATCAAAACATTTGGAAAGCCTTTAAACTAACAAAAACCTAAAATACAAATTTGTAAATGTAAGAATATTTCTTCAAAACAGTTATAAAATGATGGCAACCCTCATTATCAACTATGTTGTTTTAATACAACATAAGAGATGTGCATGCAACTAATGCAAATGTAAACGTAAAGGTTGCACACGATGAACATTTTGGATGTCACAGGGTACAGGTTTTCTCAAGGGTACCGTTCTTCTGACACAAAAAAGCAAATCAACAAGGCAGACAAATGCCTGTGAACATCCACAGTACACAAAAAGCAAGCAGCTTGTTTTTCAAAGAATGTACTTTAGGAGAGAGCTTAAGCCATCAAGGCCCAGAACCAGTTTCTTAAAAATAAAAGGTTCAATCACTTTATGAACTGATTTATCACTATTTATGGATATGTGCGTGAGCTCATTAAAAATGGTATTACTCAACCAAGAAGAAATGTTTTCAAAGAACCGCATTCTACACCCCCAAAAACATTTATGATAGTATGAACTAGGATAATATAGGCTACTATACTGTAAATGACTCAAGCGAATGCAACGGTTTAATGCATCATCTGATTAAACCAACCAATTACTGTACTGGAACAATGAGTAACACCAAGCACTAACTAGCATTACAGCTAAATGCAGGAAACAGTTTTCGGACAAAATGTAAAGGGAAAACATGCTCATAATTAAAATGACACACAAAAAAGAATGGTGATGTTTTAAAAAAATGAAACCGTGGTAAAACATTTCGTGTTTCAGAAAAAACTTGAACAAAATCAAAGAAACTTTTTAAGCTCAAGATAACTACTGTGTGATTTGGGTATTTGAGGTTTACTTACCCGGGATCAGTCTGGTATGTGAAAGAGTCAGAATGATCATTTGTGTTTATTTAGCCTATTCATTACCATAAAGTTTTGTATGTTTATATTTATTTCATCGAATACCGTTACTGAGTTTGCCTTAATGACGCTGAAATGTTTTATTAAAAGACATCACAGAGGACCGCTTAAATAGCCACCTAATCACGTCTCTCATTTTCTGTTCATTTTTACCGCTTACAGGGACCCAACAACCCAAAACCGCATGACATCACAAACATGACACATTGGCGTAGCTGGGCCTGTTTCACGGATCAAGCCTAAAAGACATAGCATTGGAGCGGTCAAAATAAAACGGTCTGAATCATCTAACCTTTTACTTAGAATAACTACTTATCAAGTTGACTTTTTTTTTTTAAATTGAAGTTGCGTTTAGAGACGCGCTAAAAAAATTGTCGACCACGTCATGCTCGACTGTAACACGCTGTAACTAAGTGTAATAGATGTGTTTTAAGCACAATAGTTGTAAATGTAACAGAAAAACATCAAGACTCGCTTTTCATGTTTATGCATTGCGTGTCTTATGAGCGCTTCCTAGACAGACCAGAAAGAACATCGCAGTTGTAGTTTAAACTCTGTCATGTAGAAGGAATAACATTGTTCATGTTTTCATAAATTCCTGTGAGTAGCTGCATGTTTGACCACACTTTGGCTTCATCTAAAAACTGTACAAAAACAAACAAACTGTAAACAGCATCCTCTGGTAGTGGAATATGTGGCATTTACAATCTTTCGCAACAGAACAGAAGAGAGGATTTCTGTGTTATGTTTTCATTATAGCTAAATATCTCTTTTCTTATATGTCGTACACACATAGTAAATTGTATACATATAATTCCTGTATAAAGATTATGTTTGAAATTCGTCTATAGCTTTCACAAGGGCATGCAGCGTTATAGTTTTTAAATGTGCTTGCATTACAACAGTGTAGCACAGACTATGGTTTTGTCAAAAGGAAAGTTAAGTCATACGTTTAAAAAGGTGCTTAAAATGAAAGGCCCGTATTCATCACACACGTGAGGATTTGCACAACCTTACACTGACAACAACCAGAGAGCAGTCTTCACCTAAAAAACAAATACAGGCCGCCAAATAAAATGTGAACAGTGACCTTGATAATCTTGATAATATGGCTAAGACTAGGGATGGAAGGGAAAAATCACAATAAAGTGGATTTTCTGTATGCAATATGACACTTTTTCTTAAACAATGTCACCGCTTTCTTACTCTAGGCCTCTTGAATTTACACAGAGTTTTGTGCACACATAATTCCTACAAAGAACATGTTTGGATTTTATCTGTAGGGAAGAAGCAATGACAATAAACTTTAATCGACATCTATTTAATTGAGCCAAAAATAATAATATATAGCTATAAATAATAATAAACAGCTGAAACAACTTAGCTGATAACTTAGCTGGATTGTGATGCATAAGGCAATTGTAAAGACTATTAAAAATGGCAAGTGCGATACTAGCGTACACATATTGTATAACTCATGTTGAAACATACTCACAAGTGAAAAATAAATATTATTTTCTTTGTTTGATAAGAAGCTTCATCTGAATCCTTGTACTGCATGATTGTAACATGCCTGATACTTAAAAAAAGACCTAGGCCTATTCCAACACCACAGAGAAAATATTTTTTTGTCTAATAGTTTGTCAAAAGAAAAAAAAACTGGTTTAGTTGTATCTTAAAACACCGCTTTTTCTTAAAATCATTGTGTCAAACTATTTTGGTAGCATAATTGCCTTGTTTCATAATGTATTAACTGCATATTTATCAGGCTGATAAAAGTAGCATGAATCTATATAAGAAAATTACATTTATAAAAGTACCGAATAATGCCATTGTGTCAGAAACCAACAGGTAAATCTTTGGTTTTAAGGTAAAATAATTCCCAGGAGACCCAATGACCCCGGAAGTCACGACCTTGCATGTGTAGATTCATCCGGTTGAAAAAAAACTAACCTTGGAGGGTCTTTAACACCCTGCAAAATCGTTAGGGTCAAAAATTTACTCAAGACAAACTTTACTTATGTTGTCATTAACCAAAGAGAAACATCTGGTGTGTAAATCACCCCATCACCCTATAGCCTGAAGCTGCCATTAATGATTGCTGAGGACCTGTGTGGGGATTTTCTTAAACTAAATAAGAGCAATGTTAAGTCCTCGTTAGAATTCCTTCATAACTGGAATCTATTTAAAACAAATTAAATATTTCTAGTTTATTTTTTAAAAACATACAGATTTGTGACAAACATGTTTCATTGCATGGGTTCATCCACTGTTAATGGTTATTAATCAAGACCCGCTTTAATATTTGTAGAAATAATATCTTAAATTTTAAACATGCTAAAGTTTTTGAACAAACGCTGTTTAATAAAAAAATATACTTTAGGTTGAATTTAAGGAAAATCATTCCTACAATTGGTCATCAGATGCTATCTGGATACAGTCTTCTGGGAGATAAAGAAGATACGATTTTAGTAAAACTTTAAAGATTTTATTTAGATCTAATTTAAACTTTTACGATTATGCTTTGAAATAAAATTAGTATGAACAAAACATTGGCTCTGGGAAATTTAAAGCCTTGTGCCATGGTGCACAGAGTCTCATCTGGTCTGTAACTCCTCCCGTCTCTGTGAGGATCTGAAGCGTTTCACACTGGAGTTTATCCCTGGAGGATCTGGGGGGTGTTTTGACTTAAACTATTTGCTTTTTATCTGAAAATGTAAGGTATTTTTATATTTAATTATTTGTATTTATATATTTATTATTATATTTAGCTAAAACTATTACTAAAAGTGTTCAAATAATGTAGTAACATATTTGTTGCATTATATTTTATTTATAATCATTTATTTTCCAATAGAGATAAGTTCCTTTTATAGAACCAATTACCGTGTGTGTGTGTGTGTGTGTGTGTGTGTGTATGTGTGTGGTTTAGGTATTCCCTAACGTTGTGTGGACAAAATGTGGACAAAAGCGTAGTAATACCACAAATTTTTGCCTCTGATCAAAATTTGTCCCATGAGCAAAACAGCTTATAAATTATATTAATGAATTAATTTATTTATTTTTGAATATGTAAAATGCAAAATGTTTTCTGTGAGGGGCCGTGTTTAGATGCATGAGATGTACAGTTACAGTACAAAAGTCATTATGTCTCTGGAAAGCCTCCATAAAATATGGAAACCAAACATGTGGAAGCGTCCCAGAGTTTGCTCCCTGTCCCAGTGCTGCGACTGTCTTACATTTCAGCAGGGTTTTTACAACCCACTTAGAGATTAGAGAGAGTCAGTGAGTGATTTTATATAGTGCATTTCATTTATATTCATCACATTTAAAATGCATTCCTTTTATAAAACCAATTGTGTGTGTGTGTGTGTGTGTGTGTGTGTGTGTGAGTGACCAACACAATGAGTGAGCATTAGTGATTCGCCCTAATGATGATAATAAAATCTTATTTTTGTCACTTGCTCCTCTGTAAAATGACCCCTGTGTTGGAATGCGGAAGCCCACACGTATCCTGCAGATGTAGCCCCGAAATCACAAACCTCAAATAGCCGTGTCAAAGTTCAAAACAATCATTCTTCCATATGATCGCCACAGAAAACAACCGGTGGTCATAGGACACCATCGGTATTTCAAATATGCGACCTCAAAGGTTATATTGGTCCCCGGAGGGTACACAAGGTCAAAGGTGATGGTGACGTGGGTGGTCAAGGTCAACCGTGGGGGAGGGGAACGACGTGGGTGGTCCGGTGGGGGATGGGGAAGGAGGCGTGGTAGGTCAAAGGTCAAAGCAATCAATCATTTTGACACAATGTATCTTATATAGACTACTTATGATGAATTTTTATCCATTGTTTCTGGATAAAAATCTCTGTGTTATTTATTTCATACTGCAGGTCCAAAGTGGTTCATTGTACATTTAATCTTGAACGTTGAAATAGTAAAAATGATCATTCTCCTTCAACACTGTTTTGTGGTTTTTGTGTGATATATTTTCTTTGATTTCATGATTTCATTTTTGAAGAGGACTCTGGGTCAGAGGGTGTGACGGTGACGGTGAAGAGGTGGTGTAGTTTACTTTGTCTAACATCATCTTTTCCAGGCATCTCTTTAAACCGGTGCTAGTACGGTGAATGAGTGAAGAGCACAGGCCTGTAGTTATATCTGATGTTACGAGGGGGTAGCTGTTTTTTGTAGTTTGTGTAAAGTCACGTTCTTCTTTTTTGACTTGCATTGTTGGTGCTGTCTCACATGGCATTGCAGTGTCTTGGTAGTCCTTTGTTTTTTTAGCTTCAGAAAAGGTGTCTGAAAAGCTGTTCAGGTTTAAAGGTCCCATGTTTTTAAGACTGAAGAGGGCTTCCATGGGTTTGGCCAAAAAGACTCCAGAAAGGATCTCGACCAGTTTCTTCAACGTCACCCGTTTCCACTTGCATTCCTCCTGACAGTTTTGGACAAGCACTCCTTCAAAACTAACCCCCTGTGCGTTTGTGTGGTGGTACGTGATCCAGCGAATGTTCAGCCAGTTCCCCACTTGTATGTTTTTTGCACTGGGATCAAACACACCACTTAAAATATATGTGGTTGATGTTGAGGGTATTGAAGTGACTTGAGGTGGGAGTGAGTGCAACTTTCCTTTGAGCAGATCATCAACAACCTGTCAGAAGCAAAAGGAACAATGGCAGAAATAAGAAGTGTGAATTAAAAAATTCAAAAAATAGAGCGAGACCTTCTGCTGTCACTAACAGGGTCTTTTTTGTTCAGTTATTTTGTGTGCCTAACAAAGATTGTGCTTAAATAATTTTAGACCGTATTAATTATTAAATTAATAATTCATTCATCATGAAATATTCAGTGAGCAAGGATATCAAAGGTTCCCTTTCGTTCAGTCACTCCAAGTAACGTCAGTGACTGACGAAATGGGGGTTTCGCCTAGAAGTCTATCATCTTCGAGATCTTAGAAAACGCCCAATGGCAGGCCAATGCCATGGGCATGCGGAATTTGCATAGCGTAGCTCCGCCCCACAGCGTGGGTATATAAGGAAGTACGCTGGCAACATCGCATTATGTTTCTGCTTCGGAGCCAAGAGTTTCTCTTCACTCCTCAAGCCTTTGACTGAGTATCGTCAGCTTCTTCGAGACGAGCAGCTTTCCAGTCGGTGTTGGTGTTACGGCGTGTTCCAGCGATCGTTTACTGCCTGCCTGCTGATCTGTGCAGTGGTCTGCATTCAGCTGGTATTCGGTCCCTGGGCACTTCGGCATCACTGCGAAGCTTCCTCTCACAAAAGAGCTTACACGTGGCACGTCGTTTTAAAGATGTCTCGCCCGTGTACTTCTGGGTGCGGTCGGTCTCTGCCGCCCTCTGATGGGCATGAACATTGTCTGACGTGTTTGGGCTTACAGCACGCTCAGGCAGCGTTCATGGATGAGTCATGTTCCCACTGCGGGAACATGACCATCTCGGTGCTGCGGTCGAGACTCAATGAGCTCCGTTCCGGAGCGAGAGTCTCCTCTGCCAGACCCCGAACTGCTGTCTCCTCGCGAGGCAACACTTTGGCTGGTGGCCAGGGTGACCTGAGGGTGACAGTGTGGAATAAAGCCCCGACGCTCATGCCTCGGGCCACACCCCCCTCTAGCGCACTGCTCCCCCCGTGCGCACAAACTGTAGCAACGGAGCCGGCTCCTGCTGTTCCGTCTGTTGCGTTTGGGCCCGCAGAGGACGAGGAGATGTCGATCGCCGCATCTCAAGGTGGGCTAGAGTCCTGTGAGGATGATGATTCGGCTGTGCTGCCGCCTTCCGGTGTGCCAGCATTGCCCGAGTCGGACCCAGAGTTGACAGCCATGCTTTCCCGGGCAGCCGCGAGTCTCGGGTTGGAGTGGAACCCTTTGCCCCGACCTGAGCGCTCGCGGCTGGACGATTGGTTTTTGGGGGCGCCGCGCTCTGACACCCGTCAGACCCCGCCCCCAATACCTTTTTTCCCGGAGGTGCATGAGGAGGTCACGCGGTCCTGGAAGACCCCGCTGTCTTCCCGCGACCGTTCGGCGGCCTCCTCCGCCTTCTCTGCCCTCGATGGGGCCACGGCCAAAGGGTACACTGGGGTTCCCCCGGTTGAACGCTCTGTTGCGATGCAACTGTGTCCTCAGAGTGCTTCGACCTGGCGTGGCGACCCTAAGCACCCCTCGAAAGCCTGTAGATTCACATCAACATTGGTGTCGAAGACCTACAGAGCTGCGGGGCAGGCTGCCGCCTCTTTGCATGCCATGGCTATCTTGCAGGCCTACCAGGCCCGGATACTATGCAACATGCACGAGGGTAGAGCTGACCCAGGGCTCAGAAATGAGCTGCGTTCCGCCACCGACCTTGCCCTCCGGGCGTTGAAGGTGACCGTACGCTCCCTGGGCCAGATGATGTCCACAGCTGTGGTCCAGGAGAGACACTTATGGCTCAACCTGGCTGATATGCGGGACGTCGAGCGGACCCGGTTCCTCGACACTCCCATATCCCAGGCTGGGCTATTCGGCGGCACGGTTGAGAGCTTCGCCCAACAGTTCTCAACCGCCCAAAAGCAGACTGAGGCTATTAAACATATACTGCCCCGCCGGCACAGTCGCCTCAGCCTGCTCGCCGCCGAGGGCGCCCTCCTGCGGCTCCCACCCCTCCCGCCCGGCCCCAGCAGCAGCCTTCACCTGGGCCGCGCCGTGGAGGACGCCGCAGGAAGGCGCCCCAGTCCGTGTCGGCCCCGCAGCCCGCCAAGCACCAGGCTAAGCGGCGCTCCTGACACGGACAGCTCAGGGATGGGCAGTTCTTTCCAGGAAATGGTAGCAGGACCACTCCTTCCCCCGGTGGAGGGCCGGGGGAGAATCCTTTGTTCCGCTGCTGGCCCCCGGGTCAGCAGCACCCTATTTTTGTCAAAGAAAGAACTAACCCGCCCATCCCTGAGCCCCCAGAGACCGATGGCAGTGTGCGCCGCCCCCGGGCCACGCCACTCTCGTCCCTCTCTGGCGCCAGTCTCCTCTCAGAGCAGACCCCAGTGGAATGCACATCCTTCCCTGGTCTCCTCTGTCAGGACGCGGCTGCTGACCGTGCCCCCACACCGGGACGCTACGCCTCCCACGTCTGGGCCGGTCACACCGCCTCGCTGCCCCACCCGGGGTACGCCTGTGGTTCGCTTGTCCCCGCTGGTGCAGTTCCTGGGAGCCTGGCTAGAGCTTCCGGGGCTGTCCCGCTGGGTCGCGAAGACCATCAGGTTCGGCTACGCGATTCAGTTCGCTCAGGCTCCTCCCCGCTTCCGGGGAGTCCGATTTACCATGGTGGGGCCCAATGCCCCAGTCATGCGTGTGGAGGTTGCTACCTTGCTGGCGAAGGGTGCGATCGAGCCTGTCCCTCCAGCCGAAATGAAGTCCGGCTTTTACAGCCCCTACTTCATTGTACCCAAGAAAACCGGTGGGTTACGACCAATCCTGGACCTGCGCGTCTTGAACCGATCCCTTCACAGGCTTCCGTTCAGGATGTTGACAGCGAAATGCCTTTTCGAATGCGTTCGGTTTGCTTTCGAGGAGCGGGCATATCAGTACGCGGTCCTCCCATTCGGGCTAGCTCTGTCCCCTCGCGTCTTTACGAAGATTGTCGAGGCAGCCCTTGTGCCACTCAGGCAACACGGGGTTCGCATTCTGAACTACCTCGACGACTGGCTCACCTGGTGTTCTTCTCGCCAAGAAGACCCCTGGGAATGCCCGATCGGGTCTGTGCTCTCATTCCTCCAGGAAGGGTTGGAACGAAGGCTGTCTCCTTCCACCCTCAAGGTATATGTGGCCGCGATATCCGCCTACCACGACCTTGTGGAGACGAAACAGGTAAGTCAGCACGACCTGATCATCAGGTTCCTGAGGGGAGCGAGGAGACTGAATCCTCCTCGCTTTCCCCTCGTACCCTCTTGGGACCTCTCAGTAGTTTTAGATGCTCTGCAGAGGGCTCCCTTCGAGCCTTTGCGATCAGTCGAGCTTAAGTTCCTGTCTATGAAGACAGCGCTCCTGATCGCCTTGGCCTCCATCAAGAGGGTAGGGGACCTGCAGGCATTTTCGGTTGACGAAGCGTGCCTAGAATTCGGGCCGGCCGACTCTCACGTGATCCTGAGACCCCGGCCTGGATATGTGCCCAAGGTTCCCACCACTCCGTTCAGGGACCAGGTGGTGAACCTGCAAGCGCTGCCTTTGGAGGAGGCAGACCCAGCCTTGGCACTGCGCGCTCCGTGCTTACGTAGACAGAACGCAGTGTTTCAGGACCTCAGACCAGCTCTTTGTCTGTCATGGTGGGAAGCTGAAGGGAAAGGCTCTCTCCAAGCAAAGGTTGTCTCACTGGATAGTGGACGCCATTGTCTTGGCTTACCAGACGCAGGGGCGCCCATGCCCCCTTGGGGTCAGGGCACACTCCACCAGGAGTGTGGCCTCCTCTTGGGCTCTAGCACATGGCGCCTCGCTGACAGACATCTGCAGAGCTGCAGGCTAGGCGACACCCAACACATTCGCCAGATTCTATAATCTCCGAGTGGAGCCAGTGTCCTCTCATGTACTCGCCTCTACAGGTGGCCGGTAATGGGCTAGGCTCAGGTGTCTTCGCTTGCTCGCCATTCCTCTCCACGGACGGGATACGTGCGATATTTTCCTCAGGTAGTTTCCCCGAAACCCTGAGTTCCTCCAGCACTGTCGATGCCGACACCAGTGCGTCTGCCCACTCGCTCAGGCCCTCGTGTCAGGCTAGGTGCCACCGTGTGCATGGTTCCCCCTATGGGCGACTCCCACATGTGTATTTCCACTGTAAGCCTCTCCGAGCATGTGTATTTCCCTCGGCAAGCCCTTGCCTCCCCTGGGGGTAAAATTTCCACCTTCGGCTGGTTACCCCAGAGTTCCTCCATATGCAGCCCCTCGCGGGTCATATGTGTCTCCTTAAGTCCTCCCTACGGGTAGGCACTTTGGCGCATACTTCCACCTGGAATATGCTTCCCAGTGTACCTTGGTATTCCTGTGCTAAGTTGGAGTCCTTCATCCATACTAGCTTACGACAGGGAGCTCACACTTACGCAGGGCACTGGACGACAGCCGAGTGGCGTGATTGAATTGGGACCCCCATTTCGTCAGTCACTAACGTTACTCGGAGTGACTGAACGAAAGGGAACGTCTCGGTTACGTATGTAACCCTCGTTTCCTGAGGAGGGAACGGAGACGTAACTTCCCTCTGCCACATCCGCTGTACCGCTGAAACGGCCGGGAGTTCAGTCTTGGCTCCTCAGCAGGTAAACATAATGCGATGTTGCCAGCGTACTTCCTTATATACCCACGCTGTGGGGCGGAGCTACGCTATGCAAATTCCGCATTTTCTAAGATCTCGAAGATGATAGGCTTCTAGGCAAAACCCCCATTTCGTCAGTCACTGACGTTACGTCTCCGTTCCCTCCTCAGGGAACGAGGGTTACATACGTAACCGAGACGTTTCTTTTTGTACACTTGATCCAACTTTGAATTCCACTTTAAATGTGCATATAGGATTCTTTTTAATGCTGAATATGTGCTTTAATCTGCTAAATGACAGATATTTTCATAAATTGTTTATAGAAAGCCCTTTGTTGTAAATAATAAAAAATACAATTTCAGCCAAATCTTGCTTGTGTGGAGTTGTAAAGTCATAAAATTGAATTTAGGATTTAAAACGTATTAAATGTTTTAATTGACATACATAACTGCAGGAAAGTTTCAACAACAAAACAAATTCATGCTTTTTTTATTATTCAAGAGACATTATCAGAGGATAAAAACAAGACCTTACCGATGGTGATATATACCAAGTCTCGATATTCTTCAAGAGATCCTGCTCTGAAAATTCAGAGAAGCCTATATATTCTAGTTTATATGCCCAAACAAATGGCACATGTCTTAAGGTTGGAAAAATACCAATGGAAATAAATTTTTCTTCATGGCATCTACAACAGAATTCCACAGAAGCTTTTTTAAGAAGCAGTCGAAGATGGTCCCATCCCTTGTAAAAGTGTCCTTCACAGTTCCACTTTTCATTGCAGTGATCCGGCTGTAATGTCGCACCCCACACATAAAAGCACATTGAGGTGAAAAAGAGGAGCCTTTGTAGCCTCATCGTGGCTGTTTTTCAACAGCTGTGTGGAAGCAGTTGAGCTTATGTGACAAGCTCATATCTTTGTTTAATTTCTACCATGCGTGCCATACACATGACTCTGTCTGCTGCCATAGATAGTAATCTTTATAACGCCACACGAGTAAGGCATCACCGAACACATCACTGTCATGTTAAGCAGTGCTGACGACGACAACTCATTAACAATAGAAGCCTATGCAGTTAGTGTTTTTGTTGTTGTTGTTGTTAAAGCCGAACATTCAGCAGCCATTACTCAGTCTTCAGTGTCACATTATCCTTCAGAAATCTATTAGCATAAAATATATTAGTGCTGTCAACATCAACGCGTTAACACATGCGATTATTTAATTTAATAGATTTTTTTCAGTTTAACGCATTAAAAATATTTAACGCATCCTTTGGCTAACGTTACATTATATGATCACATTCATGTATTTAAACCATTCAAGCATGACAAGACAAAAGAGAGTGCTCTGTCTGTGAATGTCCTGTCCGTGTGACACACACACGACTCAAAGAAAGACGTGCGCCAGTTATGCACAATTATGATAAAAGTCTTAAATAAGTTAAATAAAGTCTTAAATTAACGTAAAGTGTTGTGAGAAAATGGATGCTTGTGAGGTCCACCTCATGTGCAGCAGCGGCAGGTCTTAAAGTGACAGCAGCACTAATGCTGTTTGTCATTAATGTTAATCAAAGAACAAAGGTAACAGGGAAAATTACTCACTGCTCTTGACTAGAAGAACTTTTGTAGCTTTAATAAGGATTAAATATGACATTAAATATTATGGATGTGAGAATGTGAGAATTTTTTTAGGTTCACTTCAATTATAAGTTTTTTTTAAAGCCTAACAAATGTTAAAAGTAATAGCTTTCAATTACACTGTATTGTTGAATGGCTATAATTATGTATAAAACGGAGAAAAAAAATCACTTTCATTGAGACATCAGTAGCTGTATTAGTATCAGTGATACCAGCCTTTCTTTCTTAAAAAGATGCCATTAAACACATATTCGAATTATTTTATCATATTTATAAAAGACAGATTCGCTATACAGATTCTTTCCGAAAACAGCCGAGCTTGTGCAGGCACGCAGTGGGCAGAGCTAAAGAGTCACGAGCACGCACACGCACACGCACACGCACACACACACAAACACATCATGGCATTATCCCTGGATAACTTTCGATTCACTATACGTTCGTGTTTACATTATATGCCCTTACGTGCCGATTGTCAACAAAACACAGACATTTGATGCAGTTTCACTCACCGCCTGCGGTTTCGACTCATGACAGGGAACAAACAAACACACTTGCAGAACCCCCCTTTAAATGAACACAGTACTAATGAGCATTTATAGCTCTACTGTAATGCTCTGTCTCAACTAGAGCATGTCATTAGTAATGACACGGTCATGGGTTAGATTCCCAGAGAGTGCACTGACTGATACTGTTAGGGGACAACAGTTTAGGGCCCAAGACCAGTTGTGAAGAATGAAGACCAAGAGTCAGGAGTGCAATTAATTAAAGAAAAATTTACTGAAGAATAGTTTGCAGTTTCATCAGCAGAAGCCAGCTTCAAGTCTCACAAGGAGTTCGTAGGCCGCGCGCTCTCTCTCTACCTTGTACAATTTCTCAACACAATTATACACTTTTCAAGGTCTAGCTACGTCATTACTGCAGGTTGGATGATTCTGATTGGCTAAGAGAAAATAGATAGTCATAGTAAATTTTCCACACATTGTCAGTTAATCAGATGCACGTCTCCATAGATCACTTGTCGACACTTTCACCCCGGAATTAGGCACTTAGTGACCTTCCAGGTCTGGAGCAGGTGCCAGCTTGCCCAGAAAACAAGTCATCTCCTAGGATGCCTGTTGTACACCTTCAATACTGATCTGTAACACAGAATACTACGCACACAGCTACACAGTTTCTCCAAGGTTGGAGTTGGTTGAGCTCCAGCTCTGACCAGAAAGTTTCCCAAAACATACTGATAACATGTGCTTTCTCTCAGTAAGATCTACAGACAATATTCACCATTATTCTCTAGTGGTAGAAGATGCAAAGAAAAATAAAAGCTTATAAATATAAAATTAATAAAATATAATATTAAATAAATATAAATATAAATAAAAGCATATGAACCAGTAAAAAGGAATGAAACCAAATAGTCTTTAGAGAACAATCAAACTAGAAGAAATCTTTTAAATCATCTTAACATGTAGGAGGATAGATATTGATTAAGGCTTTGATTATAAATTTAATTAGAATATAGAATACTAAAATATATATGTAAACTGAAGCGGCAGTGGATTTCAGAATCCACCCCTTCAATACAAATATAGGCTACCTTGGTCATTTAGGATAAAGGTCTAAAATGTGCTGTAATACACTTTTAATGGAAGTGAACGGTTTTTTTTCTTTCAAAATGAAAGGTCTTTCTGAGCATATGACAGAATGAAGTGTGCATTGACATTTGCATGTAATTATGAATGTGTGCAGATGATCTATATTCAAAGTCTCCCAGGGCTCTGACACACTTGGTCTCTAACCTGAACCCAGCAAAGAAAGCGCACCTGAAACTCTGCACCTGTGGAGGTAGGAATGATGCTATTCGGCTAGATTTGGAGCACACATTTATAGACCAAATACATTTCTAGTCTTTTTAGTTTTCTTCACACTTGTGCTAATAGAAAAATACAAACATTTCAATTGTTAGTGACCCTGAACAGAACGAAAATTATGTTTGATTAAAATTTGATTCAGAACCACAGCTTTTAATAATGACCATTTGATCACTGTATTTGATCAGAGAGGTATTGTTGTCTTTCAGTTTGTGACCGAAGACGACGACAGCACAAAAGAAAGAACACACTTTCATTTTAAAGGTACCCTTTGCTTTGCGATCAAAGTGGGTAATATAGGAAAGTGGGTAGTGTGAGGACAAATAACAAAGAAAAACTGATGGAAAAATCAAAGCATATGCTCCAGTTATAGCCAGGAAGATGTCATAGAATGGAAGCCAATCTATCTCACAGATGGAGGTCAGAACCTCATCAATGGTGGTCACAGATGGGGTCCTTCTTATGACATACTTGTTTTCGTTCCTTACTGTGATGGTTGCGTAACGTAAAGTCCACAGCCACTGCTGAGTCAGCTGAGTCACCAAACTCGCTCATCCATGTCTTTATGGACCTTGCTTTGTGCACTGGTGCGCGGTCATGTTGGAACAGGATGGGGCCATCCTTAAACTGTTCCCACAAAGTTGGGAGCATGAAATTGTTCAAAATGTCTTGGTATGCTGAAGCATTAAGAGTTCCTTTCACTGGAACTAAGGGACCAAGCCCAACCTCTGAAAAACAACCCCACACCATAATCCCCCCTCCACCAAACTTTACACTTGGCAAAATGCAGTCAAGCAAGTACCGTTCTCCTGGCAACCACCAAACTCAGACTCGTCCATCGGATTGCCAGACAGAGGAGCGTGATTCTCCTGAGAACATGTCTCCACTGTTCTAGAGTCCAGTGGCGGCGTGCTTTATACCACTGCATCCGACGCTTTGCATTGCACTTGGTAATGTAAGACTTGAATGAAGCTCTCTACACACTGTTCTTGAGCTAATCTGAAGGCCACACAAAGTTTGGAGGTCTGTAGCTATTGCCTCTGCAGAAAGTTGCCGACTTCTGAGCACTGTGCACCTCAGCATGCGCTGACCCCACTCTGTGATTTTACGTGGCCTACCACTTCGTGGCTGAGTTGCTGTTGTTCCCAACTGCTTCCCATTTGTAATAATACCACTAACAGTTGACTGTAGAATATTTAGTAGTGAGGAAATTTTTACAAATGGACTTACTGCACAGGTGGCAACCTATCATGGTACCACGCTTGAATTCACTGAGCTCCTGAGAGCGACCCATTCTTTCACAAATGTTTGTAGAAGCAATCTGCATGCCTAGGTGCTTGATTTTATACACCTGTGGCCATGGAAGTGATTGGAACACATTAATTAATTGATTTGGAGGGGTGTCCCAATACTTTTGGCAATATAGTGTATTATGTTTTTAGAAGCTCAACTTCTAAATATGATAAATTAAAACACTTATTCTTTCATTCTTATCTTCATGATTATGAAGACATTATTTCACTGTTTCACTTATCGTTTCAGTTTTTAATAAGTCAAGTCAAGTCAAATATTCAATAAAGTATGTGATGCTAAAGTTGTGCAAAATTAATATTTAAAGAATGAGTTGGAATTTGAATAAGTTCTACTATCTATCTATCTATCTATCTATTAATCTATCTATCTATCGTTCCATTCATCCGTTCCATCCATATATCTATCATTCCATTCATCTGTTCTATCCATCCGTCCGTCATTGTATCTACCATTCTGTCTATTAATCTTTCTGTCTGTTAGGCCTATACACCTTCAAACTTTGTCAAGTTGACATTCAAAGATGTAGATGTAGTTACAAATTAGATAAGATATATGCATTTCTTTGAATTTCAGTTCATTTTAATTCTACTTCCTTACATTCAAAATCCTGCATACTTATTGCCACCTCAAAATCAGGAATTTAAAAGACATTCTCAGTTCAATTCTGAAATCCTGGTACTTGCACTGTACTGCTGACGCTGTTATATTTTATGTTTGCATTACATATTTGCATTCTGCCATCATCAGGCATAATTGAAGACATTGTCATTGAAGACAATGGGCAACAAAAACTCTAAAACAAACGTGTTAAACAGAAGCAGCAGGAATGTACGAGCCTTTATAAGCGAAGAGGAGCTGGATGTTGAAGCCTTCATTACAAAATACACCAGCCAAGTTGTGATGGACACCCTGCTGCCGGATTCTGCGATAAAGAAGTTCTGCTTTCGACCCAACGTCCCAAGCTACCGTATTCTAGTTTCTGAAAACGGTAAGCTTCCTTGGGAAGAGAACCAGTATATTTCACTGTTCATTGAGGATGAGGATGATAAGGAAGTCTGTATTAAGCATGTCTGTCTCTGCGTGCCTTTACCTTCTGCAACGTCCATTTTAATATATGATATATAGTGTTAGACACACTATGTCTGTTTATCAATGCCTCCATATGACATAACCATCCTCTTGTGTTGTATTCCACCATTTAGTTTTATATCTCTTTGGTAAATGGATCCGTCATGGTTCCTTTTCAGAATAAGTAAATAAATACATCTGAACAATGTAGATCTTTGTACATCTTGTGTTTTGAAAGCAGCTAGAACATTTCATGCATGAAAACACACCATGTGACTTTTGGAAGACTCTTTGGAAGGCTTTTTGGAAGTTTTATGGTCTGAGAAGATAGCAATTTCTCTAATTTGATAAGTGAATAAATGGCCAGTGGTATTTGCATGAAGCAAGCACACTGTCATTCCCTTACATGGGTTGATTTCCTGCTAATGTGAGTACAGTAAGTGACTGGCAGATGAAGGCCACCTAGTGTAAGACATTGCACTTTTATTATAACCTGTCATAATATCCATCTCGTTGGTCAGTTCCTGGATAATGCCAGACATTTAGTTCATGTTCCCTGTCCAGCTTGGAGAAAACGTGCCATTTAGATAAAGGTTGAGCAAGATAATAAACTCTTACTGGCATTTTAAAAGACATATCATGTTGTATTTGCATTCTATCTGCTCTCACGATAGCTTATGTGAAAGAACATCTAGCATGACAAAAATTCTGAAGATATCACAGAGTGACACTAACGCCTTTGTGCTCTCATGAAATGACACAGCAAAAAAAGACATTTTTTAGAACTTCAGTCATAGTGGCATTTGCCATTGACTAGTTAGGGTTTTTTGGTGACGGGTGCCTGAATGGCAGGTTTAGTACCTGAAGCAATGGCCTAAAGAACAGCAGTAGGGTGATTTATTCAGTACACAAGCCATTTGTAAAAGAACATTTTAGGACAAAATACATTTTTACCTTTGTAAAAGTCATTGTGGCTGCAAGAAAGCCTAGGTTAGGTCTGAGCTCCAGAAATCAGACTGTATGATTTATATAATTTTTCTCCCCCTCAAATAATATATAGGTTTGGCACCTATTGAAGCTCCACTATAGTTATGTAGACACTTAAGACAGCTTTTTTAGCTTTCAAGGATAATGTGTTAACAGCATGACCATGACTTGCATAACTTCTCTCAAAATTCTGGGGTTAGACACATAAAAGAAAGTCACAGAGAGAAAAAGGAGAAAATATGTCCATTGAATGCCTGGAACATAAAAGCAAGGTAAGTATATAGTATATTTCATTTAGATACGTGACTATAACATTTCAAGGCATTCTATGCTTGGTCTTTTGTAATTACAGAATTGAAGTATACGCTTTTACAAACTTGTATGTCACCAAACAGCTTTATCAGACATTTCTGTTATTAGCTGAAGAATAATAAAGCTGATAACCTTAAAAAAAGAACTAGTAAAAGATATAATTTGTACTGAAATCATTATTTTATCCAATCTGTTTCTCTTTCTGCTTTACACACAGATGCGTTTTCCTGTGTCTCTATATGTGCTGAGCGTGTGGCTTGGGTTTTTGTGTGTGATGTTCGTGTGTCTGTGGAGTGGGACCTGGAGAGGAGGGTTTGCTTGGGATGGTTCTTTTCTGTAGTTTAACTGGCACCCGGTCCTCATGGTGACGAGTCTCGTGGTGCTATATGGAAATGGTGAAAAGAAACCGCTCTCTTTCCGTCTCGCATGTAAACACTTTTTTAACTGGCAGACCTTTTCTCTTTGCTTTTCAGGTAAATGGTCTTGCAAAAATAATTGCTGTTTAATAACGCAGTTGTTTCTCCAAGATGGCAGTGATATTAAATGAAGAGCATATCGACATTTGGCTTAAAAAGATAGTTCACACAAAAAGAATAATTCTGTCAATTAAATGCACAACTTACATGTAATTCCAAACCTGTATGACTTTCTTTCTTGTGGAACACGAAATGGGATCTGTCACACACGTCCGACAAAATCAGTGCTTAACAAGTGCCAAGTGTGTCAGTAATATTTTCCACCACATTTATTGACAAACTGTTAGGTAAATGTGTAATGATATAACAAGGATTTAATTAAACACAAACAGCTGTGCTTGTCTCTAATGGACAGTCTTTCAAGCTGCAAATGCGGTAGTTAATTTGCAATATGAATAGTGAGTGATTCAAATCTGTTTGTTTGTGAAGCATAGATGTGGAGATGAGGGAGGATATTCAATAACCATTATATTCTTAGTTTTAGCAGTGAAATTATGTTTTGAAAACCACATGGGAGAAGGCTCAACAATTATAAAAGAAAAGGAGGTACCAGTTTTAGATGGTAACGTTAATACCCAGTAAGCAATACCCATCATTTCACCCTCTCAGTTAACTATAGACCCGATATACAGTAGGGCAAAAAAGTATTTAGTCAGCCACCAATTGTGCAAGCTCTCGCAGACCTGTAACTTCTTCTTTAAGAGGCTCCTCTGTCCTCCACTCATTACCTGTATTAATGGCACCTGTTTGAACTTGTTGTCAGTATAAAAGATACCTGTCCACAACCTCAAACAGTCAGACTCCAAACTCCACTATGGTCAAGACCAAAGAGCTGTCAAAGGACACCAGAAACAAAATTGTAGACCTGCACCAGGCTGGGAAGACTGAATCTGCAATAGGTAAGCAGCTTGGTGTGAAGAAATCAACTGTGGGAGCAATTATTAGAAAATGGAAGACATACAAGACCACTGATAATCTCCCTCGATCTGGGGCTCCAAGCAAGATCTCACCCCGTGGGGTCAAAATGATCACAAGAACAGTGAGCAAAAATCCCAGAACCACACGGGGGGACCTAGTGAATGACCTGCAGAGAGCTGGGACCAAAGTAACAAAGGCTACCATCAGTAACACACTACACCGCCAGGGACTCAAATGCCAGACGTGTACCCCTGCTTAAGCCAGTATATGTCTGGGCCCATCTGAAGTTTGCTAGAGAGCATTTGGATGATCCAGAAGAAGATTGGGAGAATGTCATATGGTCAGATGAAACCAAAAAAGAACTTTTTGGTAAAAACTCAACTTGTCGTGTTTGGAGGAAAAAGAATGCTGAGTTGCATCCAAAGAACACCATACCTACTGTGAAGCATGGGGGTGGAAACATCATGCTTTGGGGCTGTTTTTCTGCAAAGGGACCAGGACAACTGATCCGTGTAAAGGAAAGATTAAATGGGGCCATGTATCGTGAGATTTTGAGTAAAAACTTCCTTCCATCAGCAAGGGCATTGAAGATGAAACGTGGCTGGGTCTTTCAGCATGACAATGATCCCAAACACACCACCCGGTCAACGAAGGAGTGGCTTCGTAAGAAGCATTTCAAGGTCCTGGAGTGGCCTGGCCAGTCTCCAGTTCTCAACCCCATAGAAAATCTTTGGAGGGAGTTGAAAATCTGTGTTGCCCAGCGACAGCCCCAAAACATCACTGCTCTAGAGGAGATCTGCATGGAGGAATGGGCCAAACTACGAGCAACAGTGTGTAAAAACCTTGTGGAGACTTACAGAAAACGTCTGACCTCTGTCATTGCCAACATAGGGTATATAACAAAGTATTGAGATGAACTTTTGTTATTGACCAAATACTTATTTTCCACCATAATTTGCAAATAAATTCTTTAAAAATCAGACAATGTGATTTTGTGGATTTTTTTTTCTCATTCTGTCTCTCATAGTTGAAGTGTACCTATGATGAAAATTACAGGCCTCTCTCATCTTTTTAAGTGGGAGAACTTGCACAATTGGTGGCTGACTAAATACTTTTTTGCCCCACTGTAGTCCAGCTATGAGTAACCCACTTCTAGCCAAAATAACCTTGAATTTGGTTACATGTTGTTTTTGCTAAAATAACTTGCGAGATGTATATTCCATCATGTAAGCAAAGTCAACAGTGATTACAAGGTGTTTGGTTTCATTATTTTATTTATTTTATTAATTATTATTTTTAATGTTAAAGTACATTATGATAAATACTTTGCTTGTTACATATACATGCAACATTTCAGACCTAAATAAATTATAGATGTTATAATTTTTGTGTAGCGCGTTAGCTCAAAGGTGAAATATTAATAATTATTCATAACTCATTATGATTAATTATGAATATTTGAATCAGTTAATGAGATTAACTTGATGTAGCTACATCTACAATTTGTTTGCAGGGAGTCAAAACCAGATATGTACTGTGCTTAAGTTTTATTAACGAAATTACGAACACAACTAAACTAACAGAAACGCATTCATACAAATCATGCATACATGGGTAAGATGGAAAGTTAAAGTGGTTGAAGAACCGGATCAGAACAGAGGGATGAAGCTATGAAAACACCTGGGAGAACCATCAGTGACCACAAGCTCCTTTGTCTGAACCAAGGGGTTTACAGCTTTAACTAACTACATAGCGATATGTATATCGTACGTTACTTGCATTTGCCTGAGCTGGTGAAGAGCGTCCAATGTACAGTCACAGGAAAAAGTCTTGATAGTGGTGTTGAAGTTGCAATCGATTTCTTCTGCGTTGACTGATGAAGATATGATAAACTTGCATGGTTATTTCGACTCCATCGTGGTCGAGGAAGTTGCACATGGCTTGATGTGTGTGTAGGCCTGCCAGCCTGGCCGACTTGGCCAGGTGAGGGACAGCAGAAGTGACATGTTGGTCATCGGTCAAGAGAGAGAGAGAGGTTGTAGAGCGTCTCTCTTTAAAGGTCTGGGACAGGTCACACCCCTCAGGGTTGACTTGACCAATGAGGAAGGCCAAATCTTCCAAGCGGGAAGATTCCTCTGTTGGAGATTTTATGGCTCTTTGTTTCAAGTGTGTCCCTTTGCATGTGCAGCTGGATTGGCTGCAGATGAAGAAACTATTGAAGATTCTTGTAATACTAATATGTTGCATAGCTATCGACACATCATATACACGATCATTTCAATCTTCAAAGTACAAATTTATAGAGACCAAACATGGTATAGGTGAGGTTACATTGACCGTTGATTCTATCATGAAATATGCATAAAACAAAAATAGCATACAAAAACATTACATGAGACAGTACTAATCATACCCACAATTTCCTGGGGTGCATGTTAATTTATAGAACAGTTATTCTATAAATTAATGCAGGAAAGTCTGTTTAAGGGTTATGGGTCTCCCTATGGCCCTTGTTTTTCACATTCTTTCAAGCCATAAACAAGGTCTTATCTGATGGTAGCCCTGGTAACTGAGACCTTTCCTTCCCTTTTGGGGGAAGGTTCCTTACTAAGCATAAAGCATTTAAAGCATATTTGTTAAATATAACAAGTAATTATGTGTCTGATTTGTTTCAGTCATTACAGATGTATGTTTATCCTGAAATATAATAAAATAATGCTTTCTATTTTTAAAAACATATATCGTGTGTCGTTATTGGTCGTAGTGAGTTGGCTCACATGATTTAAAGGGTTAGTTCACCTAAAAATGAAAATTTTGTCATTAATTACTCGCCCTCATTTCGTTCCCAACCCGCAAGACCTTAGTTCATCTTCGGAACACAAATTAAGATATTTTTCATGAAATCCAAGAGCTCTCTGACCCCTCCATAGATATTTAATTAACACTTTCAAGGTCCAGAAAGGTAGTAAAAACAGTTATTTGTTAAAATAGCCCATGTGACTCCAGTGGTTCAACTTTAATTTTATGAAGCGACGAGAATACTTTTTGTGCGCAAAAAACAAACAAAAATAACTTTATTCAACAATTTCTTCACGTCTGTGTCAGTCTCCTATGCTGTTGATGTAGTAAATAAAGAACAGCGCTTCCGAGTTGCCGGCTTACCATTGGCCGATGCGGTTCACGTGAGCACCACAACCCATGAGTGTGATGCTGACGCAGGAGCTGACCAACGTAAACTGCGTAGGAGACATTCTTTTAAACACAAAATTGTTTGCTGTGTAGTGTGTACTGTTACTTTGATATGCCATGAGACTTATTACCACTTTCATATTTCATAGAATTATTTACACTATACCGTTCAAAAGTTTAAAAGTTTATTAATAAAACAGTAATATTTTTAATAACAGTAATATACACTCACCTAAAGGATTATTAGGAACACCATACTAATAGTGTTTGACCCCCTTTCGCCTTCAGAACTGCCTTAATTCTACGTGGCATTGATACAACAAGGTGCTGAAAGCATTCTTTAGAAATGTTGGCCCATATTGATAGGATAGCATCTTGCAGTTGATGGAGATTTGTGGGATGCACATCCAGGGCACGAAGCTCCCGTTCCACCACATCCCAAAGATGCTCTATTGGGTTGAGATCTGGTGACTGTGGGGGCCATTTTAGTACAGTGAACTCATTGTCATGTTCAAGAAACCAATTTGAAATGATTCAAGCTTTGTGACATGGTAAGGGATGGACATGGTCAGAAACAATGCTCAGGTAGGCCGTGGCATTTAAATGATGCCCAATTGGCACTAAGGGGCCTAAAGTGTGCCAAGAAAACATCCCCCACACCATTACACCACCACCACCAGCCTGCACAGTGGTAACAAGGCATGATGGATCCATGTTCTCATTCTGTTTACGCCCCAAATTCTGACTCTACCATCTGAATGTCTCAACAGAAATCGAGACTCATCAGACCAGGCAACATTTTTCCAGTCTTCAACTGTCCAATTTTGGTGAGCTCGTGCAAATTGTAGCCTCTTTTTCCTATTTGTAGTGGAGATGAGGGGTGCCCGGTGGGGTCTTCTGCTGTTGTAGCCCATCCGCCTCAAGGTTGTGCATGTTGTGGCTTCACAAATGCTTTGGTTATTTCAGTCAAAGTTGCTCTTCTATCAGCTTGAATCAGTCGGCCTATTCTCCTCTGACCTCTAGCATCAACAAGGCATTTTCGCCCACAGGACTGCCGCATACTGGATGTTTTATCCTTTTCACACCATTCTTTGTAAACTCTAGAAATGGTTGTGCGTGAAAATCCCAGTAACTGAGCAGATTGTGAAGTACTCAGACCGGCCCGTCTGGCACCAACAACCATGCCACGCTCAAAATTGCTTAAATCACCTTTCTTTCCCATTCTGACATTCAGTTTGGAGTTCAGGAGATTGTCTTGACCAGGACCACACCCCTAAATGCATTGAAGCAACTGCCATGTGATTGGTTGATTAGATAATTGCATTAATGAGAAATTGAACAGGTGTTCCTAATAATCCTTTAGGTGAGTGTATTTTAAAATGTAAATAATTCCTGTGATAAGGCTGAATTTTCAGCATCAATCAGTCTTCAGTGTCACATTGTTTTTTCAAGATCCTTTGATGAATAGAAACTTCAAAAGAACAGAAAATAGATTTTTTGTAACATTATAAGTCTTTACAGTCGCATTTGACCAATTAAATGTATCCTTTATAAATGAACGAATTAAAGGTGCTGTATGTAATTTTTTCACTCTACTAAAGCATAAAAATACCATAATTGTTACAATCACTCAGGCAGGAAGGCAGGACAGGTAAATACTTAGCTCAAACAAAGTTTACTGAAGAAGCTTTCAAAGTACAGGCAGGTACAAACTCAATGCATAACGGTGACCAGACAACAAGTGAATGAACAAGAGGAACTAAATACAAACACAGACGACTGAATAAATGAAGGGCACAGGTGATAGAGGTGAAGACTAACTAAACACAGCTGAACAGAACTAGACTAACGAGGGTAACCAAGGAAACACACAAGTGGCGGGAAACTAAGACAAAAGGAACATGTGACAAATGCAAAAACACAACAGAGAAGGACTAGACATGTGACAATAATATGTTTGCAGATACTGTATTTAGGTAACATGCTAAGTTCACATACTGGTTTCTCTGAAAAACAATGCTACAGCCAGTTATTCTACTTTGAAATGTGAGTTTTAAATGTCTGTTTTTGTTTTGGTCTGCACGATACCGCACGCTGCCAGTTTACCCAATAGTATTTCGACACCACAGGTTGCCAGCTGTCGAAAAAGACAGCGTATTGCTGCCATGGATGCCAGCAAACAAACTGCTGAATCACACTGCTGAAATCGCCCTCTATACACTCATTCACTATTCCCTACATTACTCCACTAATATAGCCCACTTGAAGGAGTGAATGAAAGCGAGTGAGCGAATTGTGTGCCGTAAGGGCTGCCGCTTTTGCATATTTTGTGCTTGCAGTTTAATAATTATTTGAAACTTAGCAAACTGGCAGCTCCAGTAGAAATGAAAAGATTTATCTTGAACTCTGTCATGGAAACTAGCATGTATAAACTTTAATTAAACAATTTAATAATCAATTAAAAAGGAATTTATATACCTGCATATATTACACTGTAACCATATTGGACCAGAGGTTTGGAAAATGGATGGATTGATGATTCAGCTGCGGGCACCATCTTCTGGTCAGATGCGGGAATTCATTTAGCGCATGACTCTCACAGTGCATTATGGGTATTCTCTTGAGAGTTGAGCGTACACCGCTTGTACACTCGTTATTGCAGTGCAGTGCACTCGATAACATTCACTATAGTTTCGTACACCACTACAAATGGCTGTCACCTCAGATAGTGCCCTATAAGGGTATGGGGGGGATTTCGGACACAGCCTGGGTCAGAGATCTTGCGTATGCTCAATCTAGCAACCCGCATGAGTGTCAAGTCTGAGGAAGAGGGGGCTGGGGCTGTGGAAACAACTCCCTCCAATATTTTGAATTTGGACTGCAGATCAACCATTAGCTGTCAATATTACATACTGCACCTTTCATTTCTTTAAGAAACATACGTATTACTGACCCAAAACTTTTGAGCGGTAGTGTACGTGGTATATTCCAAAGAAATTACTTCCAGGGATATCACCATGGACCATGTAATAAAACATGGTACCACATTGTTTATACCATGTTCAAAAAACACTTACTGTGAATACACATTTAAGTTTTCTCTTTTTCTTTGTGCGTCTGTCTATCTGTCTGTCTCTCTCTCTCTCTCACTCTCTCTCTCTCTCAGCCATAGTCCTGTACCGTGTTCCTCTCACCTGGAGCAAGTGCTGGTGTAAGTTGGCCCACGCAGGGCTGTTGTTCGTGGCAGGGGTGTTGTCTGTGCTAGGCGTGTGTGCTGCCTTTGATTTTCACAGTGCCAACAACATCCCTCATCTGTATTCATTACACAGCTGGACTGGGATCTCCACAGTGGCCCTATTCACTTTGCAGGTATACCACATGGGCTAGCCTGATGATGACTGACATGTCACAGTATTTTCACTGCTTCATGCTTGGTAAAGCTCCATGAGTATGTTCTACTCCATCAAATTTCAATGGAATGATGCTTGACATCGTCTCCTGTTTCTTTCTCCTCTGATTGAATAGTAGTTTGTGGGTCTTTGTGCTTTCTTGTTGCCCTGGACCCCTTTGGCTTTTAGAGCCCGCCTGAAACCTCTCCACGTCTGGATGGGCATGGCCATCTTCACCCTGAGTCTCATCACCAGCCTGTCTGGGATCAATGAGAAACTACTGCTGACGCTGTGAGTGACAATCCAATCACACCCATGTAGCTACAAAAAATGGCTGCAATTTATCTTATTTGGATATATAGTTACTCTCCTCTTTGAATTAGCTGTGTAAGAAGCTCTTATTATGGTGAAACCACCCTCTAATGATTTTCATTTGCAGTCATTGAGTGTTTTGTTGACGGCTAAGCTGTTTGTAGCTGTTTCCCAATCAATTATGTCTCAGCAGAAACCGAGAAATGGAAGCAATACAGAACCGTATACGGTGCTGCCTGCTGAAGCTCTGTCTGCAATCTCATTAGGTACTTTAGTTGTTATTTTTGGATTGGTAGTACTGACTATTCTGTCCAATCAGAAGTGGAAGAATCCAGAGTTTGAGAATGAAACTGACAGGGTGAGTATGATGACATTCTCTTTAACATGACAAAATTGAATTATAAGAATAAACACTACCGTTTAAAAGTTTGGGGTATAAGATTTTTTTTTTCTTTTTGAAAGAAATTAATACTTTTATTCAGCAAGGATGCATTAAACTGATCAAAAGTGAAAGACATTTATAATGTTACGACAGATTTGTATTTCAAATAAATGCTGTTCTGTTCTTTTATCATGAAAAAAGTATCAGTTTTCAGCATTGATATTAATAATAAATGTTTCTTGAGCACCAAATCAGCATATTAGAATGATTTCTGAAGGATCATGTGACACTGAAGCCTGGAGTAATGATGCTGAAAATTCAGCTTTGCCATCAAAGGAATAAATTACAATTTTAAAATATATTAAAATAGAAAACGGTTATTTAAAATTGTAATAATATTTCACATTTTACCGTTTTACTTTATTTTTGATCAAATATAAATGCAGCCTTGGTGAGCATAAGAGACTTTGAAAATTATTTTAAAAATCGTATTAACAAACATTTGCATGGTAGTGTATATTTGTTGTCTGCATTTTATATATATATAATTTTTATCATTATAAATGTAAGTGCTGAAAAGAAAGGCAATGGCTGAATTTCTTTTTAATTTCATTTGTAGCATTTGCTGGCAGATGCCAGATGAAGATTGGAGTAAACAAGAGAAAGGAAGAAACATGCTTTGTATCACAATTATTAAAAAAACATGTTTTGATTACTCTGTGGCAGCTGTTTGGTTTTATGCCTTGCATCTACACATCCAAAACAACTGAATGCCAATTGATATACAAGTAACCTTGTCAATGTTAGAGACAGACCTCTTGTGGTTAGCAGGAAAATTGCAAGAATAATAAATACATTTACCAGCTTTCATTTACTATATTATGTTTTTTAAATCACACTTTTTATTCTATTTTTTTTTTGTTTTGAATTTTGAATGTAAAGTTGAATTTGACTTAACTGTAGTCCTATTAAATGTAGGACAAAAGAAAAATTGGAGATGCCGGGGATTGAACCCGGGGCCTCATACATGCAAAGCATGCGCTCTACCACTGAGCTACATCCCCTTGTGGTTGCTGATGGTGTAGGTTGCTATAAGATCTTTGTAGAAGACCATTTATGAAATTATATGTATTTTTAATACATACAATTTTTTATATTAGCACAATTTTTTTTCTCTTATAGCTAAATTGTAAAAAAAAAAAAAAAAATCGTACCTATATTCTAATGATTCGTTAAAATAAAATGAATGAATTATGCATTTTATAAGCCGTACATAAGTGCAATAATTTAGATAAGATATAAACGTGTGTGGCTACCTTAAATATCTGTAGATATTTAATGTTTTTTGTTGTCTTATACCAGTGTACGTGCAGCATTTGTTGTGGTGGCCGACATCCCACTCATCGATTACAGTGCTGATTGGTCTAAAATCCCACCCAAGCTGATGGTGGCCAATGAAATTAATTTACGTTGAGCTCTAATAATGACATTTCGTCGTTTCGTTCATCGGTGTTATGTGCTAGAAACTCGCAGGTGAATGTGTGTACACGCAAATGACGAACCACACACAAGCGCTTTGAAATGGGATGTTTCATAGGCTAAAGACTACGACAAACGCCGGGCGGACAGCTGAATCTGAAGAGGGGTTTTATATCATATCAAAGGCATGTCCGCTTTTGTGGTGAGTGAAAGTTTAAACGTAAAATGCTGTGAGTTTTGTGTTAGCTTGCTAAAGTTGTTAGCTTGATTTAGTGTGCAAAAGCTGCGTGCAGCTTTTAACTTTCTGGAGAGATGTGATTCAGTACAGTAGTCAACATTTGCATTATCATCCTGGTATGGTTTTATAACTACCCATTATTTCATTGAACTAGTTGCAGGCCTTATGAAATATATATAAATGAATGCAACTGTTAGTGATGCATTAGGCCCATCTAAACATATGTATTTCATCTACATCATGTACATGAATAATAGCATTTTGCAAACAAGAGCTTTTTGGACTACCTCGTGGTTGTAATAATTCCTCATATTGTTGACAAACTTGCAGCTTATGGCATGGGCTAAGTTTCATTGGTTTTCTGCGGCAATGCTTCTGATTACCACAAGGGGCTCTTAAAGAAATGCACATTAAAACAATATCTCAAGGTGTGAAACATTTCGCTTAAATAAATACATTTTGCATGTTGTTTACAGAGGTTTTCATATGTGAAATACAGGAGGTAACAAATTTCAGTAACCTCTAATGTTTTGTTTTCAGATTTGGTGTCCCTGCTGTAAATCTGCAGCTGTTCACATCAGAACAAAATGCTTTCTAGGATATAAAATAGAGGAGGTTAAACATCACCAGAGTGAATTTGGGTAACATTATAAGTCATTGTGTTTGAAATAGAAAAGGTATCGGGTTTTGGGAACCTGCTATGCTGCCTTGTCAGATTTGGTGACCTCTGCAGCTGTTCACATCAGAACAATAAAATAGACATCACCAAAGTGAATATGAGTAGCATTAAAGCCATTGTGTTTGAAATATAAAAGGGTAACGGATAACGGTAACCTTTGATACTGCCTTGTCGGATTTGGTGACCCTGCTACATCTACAGCTGTTCACATCAGAGCAATATAATTTCTAGGATATAAAATAAGTTATATATAATAAGTTTAGATATCACCCAAGTGAATTCAATTCAATTGCATTCTATATATAATAATATTAATGATAATGATGATAATAATGTAATATAAATTAAGAATTAAAACTCAGTAGTGGCCGGATGGACTGGAGCATTTTATTCATTAATCTGATCTGATGCATCATTTTATTAATTTGATGCATAAATAACAATCAGAATGATAAAACAAACATAAAAAATGACAATCATTATGATTATGATAGAGCACTCGGACGGATAGTCAAAATAGATACTTTTTTGAAGTAAGTGAACATGTTTTTTAAGACCACTCACTTGATTGGCTGTTTCTCTGTAGCACTTCAACAGATTCACAAGCGTCAGATGTGTCCTCATGAACATTTAATGAACAAATTTCTCCCAGTTAGAACTAAATAAAAATGACTGCTTTATGTATTCAAAAACAATGTTTTAGAGACAGCCCTAAACAGCTGTCAGCACAGTAATAGGGCTACTTATTCTATATAATGTCTCTTTTAGAGTTGCATTCACAAGGCTGTCTTCCTGTCTGCATTTGTTTTTCCAGGCCCATCCTTCGGTTCGTGTCAGAGGAACAGAGCACGCATACACACCTGTGCTATGTCAGGATGAGAAGTGTTTGGGGCAGGAGAAAGGAGTGCACATGCACTGCCCCCTCTGTTCTGTGGCCGAGGCTTACCAAGATCCTGTCATCCTGCGAGCTCACTTCCGCATCAAACACGTGGACAAAGGCATTGACTTTGCAGGTAAGGCACAGAGAATCTATAGACTCACTGTTTAGCTTGTATGAATGATGCTCATTGATGAAATCAGTCTCTCTCTTACACTTATTTTTTTATGGACAGGCTTGAAGGTGCTGCGCTGCTGTATCCATTGTGAGATTGTGGGAACTATTAAAGGAGAAAAGAGGTTTAAAGGTGCACATTGGCACTGTTACCGCTGTAGAAATGGTTTCAACAGGAGGGACGAGGCCATCAAACACTATAAAACACATTTCCGAAATCCCCACACCACATTCCAGATCCAAGTCACTCAGGTAAAGGTGGATAACATCGGGCTAAAGGCCCGTTCATACCAAGAATAACTATAAAGATAACTATATTAGCAACCACACCAATGTATGATAATGTTCTGTTTATTATAAGCGTGCACTATACATATGTCGTCTGCCACTTTAAATGCTCAAGCTCTTTTTAAAGTCATGTGGATTATAATTGGTTGATGTTTTTATTGTTCTAAAAGTGATTCTTCTGTTTCGTTGACGTTATAGTTTTGGTCTGGATTTCCATATTTTTCCATGAATTTGAATGATTGTTAAAATGTTATATTTATTGTTCTTAGTGTGAAGTTTTTCTGTGATATTGCATTTTTTGAACTGTGTCCTCTCCCAGAATGTGAACTGCCGACAGTATTATGGTGAGAGCTCAGAGGCTCATGCTAAAGCATATGAAGGGCTGGCAGTGAGTCTTGGACCAGGTGGAGATGGCACGAGCATTGGATCCATATTAACTCAGCCTATCCTGACCACTGGCACTGAAACCCTATTGACTGTGGAACCAAAGGTAGACAAACAAAAAAGTTTTATTGTCGGCATATTCATTAAAGGGGTCTTATTATGCCCTTTTTCAAAGTCTTGATTTTATTTTTTGGAGTCTACTAGAACAGATTTTCATGCTTGAACATTCAGTGTTTTTTACATATTTTTTTTTTTTTTTTACATATTTTTCCGTCTATATGTAGCCGAAAATGTATACATGCACATGAATATTTTTTTGTTTTGTTTTTGCTGATTCGAAAAACGATCCGATCTGTGACTCAAACTGTAATATGATCCGAACCATGAGTTTTGTGATCCGCCCCACTAATATCACGCAAGTTTCAACACACTACAAATGCAACTAAACTAGTCCTCGCCCCTTTTTTTGTGTTTGCCTTTGGGGCATTGATTATTTAAATGAGGGATATTGTGAATGAGGGCTACTGTATTGTGAAATGTGGATATCGTGTTCCTGTAAGAAAACTTCCGGGAGTTCAGAAACAGTGCTCACTGATATCTCCATTTGGAGTGACTTTGTGCTTTGTAACATTGCAGAACTTTTTCATGCTCAAACAGCAACATTACACAGTAAGGAAAGTTGAAAATGTTAAAGAGCATAATATGTCAATTTTAAAAAGGATGATCTACCACTAAACCTCTTGGTTTTTGAAGTATTGTTGCTGATCTCTGCTTTGTGTTTGAAGGAGGACGGTGAGAGAAATGGGATGCCACTGGGTGCTGAGGAGGAGGTGGGGTCTTCCCAGAATTCATGTGATGGGACACAGACTCTTGTTCTTATGGACCCTGATGGACAGGGAAACAGTGTGATCTATGACACGGCTACTGGTATCATTACGGAACAGGTCATTATTAACAGGACTCACTGAACATATTACCGTTTTATTGTATTTATTGTATTTAATTATTTTTTTTACAAACAATAGACAATGCCACTCCAATTATTATTATTATTAGCTAGATGTTTTTGAAGCCTATTAGTATTCATTACATACACTTCTGTTTAAATGTAAGACATGATTAGTTGTTTAAAACAACTAATTCAAAGCAAAGAATTATAATATGTTATCACTGTTTTCACAAAAATATTAAGCTGTTTTCAACATTAATAATAAGAAATGTTTCTTGAATGCCAAATCAGCATATTACAAAGATTTCTGAAGGATCATGTGACACTGAAGACTAGAGTAATGGCTGCTAAAAAATAAGCTTTGCCATCACAGGAATAAATTACATTTTAAAATATATTCAAAATGAGAACAGTTATTTTAAATTGTAATACTTCACAATAATACTTAATTAAATAAATGTAGCCTGAGCATAAGAGACTTCTTTTGAAAACATCACAGACCCCAAACTTTTGAACGATAGTAGTGTACGTTATTTGTGTTTCTATTGCCTGTAGGAGTGATCTAAAAGCTTTGTCACTGTAATTTCAGGACGCAGAAGTTTTGGAACAGACCCTGCTACAGAAACAACTCCTGGAGCTCCACCAGCAGATTGACACACTCCGTCAGGAGAAGGAGACTATGGAGAAGACACTACAAATTGAGATTAAACAGCTCAAAGAACAGGTATACCTGTTTATATTTATATTTAGTTTATATTTAGCCTTGTATTTGTAAATTAAGTCATTTTAAACCTTTATTAAAGTAATATTCCATGTTTTTTGTACATATACACTTACTGTAGTTCAGTCATCTTTTGCATTTCTTCTATTTTGTTTTTAGGTTGCAAGTCTGGTTCAATCTAATGTTAGGATGTTTGAGGAACTGCAAGCATATCAATGTCCAGATCACAGCCAGCAAAAGGTGGCCAAGCTTGTAAGTGTTCTGAATGTATAGGCTTGGGCTAATTCAAATGAATATTTCTCCTGTGGAAAACTGTGTTACTTTTTTATTGTTAGATGGAAAACCTTGAAGCTCAGCACAAGGAGCTCCTGCAGGCTCAGTTGGCCTCACTCAGGAGGGAGATCCTGTCAGGAGCAGATAACATGCCAATCAATGGCCACAAGGGGGCACTGGAGCTCAATGTGGATCTAGAAGAGCAACAAACTGAAGTTATCGGTGGCACTTTAACAGGACTAGAGGATATGGATGTTCAATTACAAACAGAGCAGCATGAGGCACTAAGATCCACAGAGCTTGAATTAGTGCCAACCGATACAATGCCCTGTTTGGAGAGCCCCGGCTTGGACTTAGATTTGCCAAAAACTGGCTTGACTACATGTAAGGTTTTAGAAGATAAACGGGAAGTGTCATTGTCCCTGGTGTCATCTAAAAAGCGCAGATCAGCGGATGACTCAGTAGACACAGTTGAAAGCAAAGTACAGAGAGTCAGCTGAGAATGACTTGACATTAAAAACACTCTCGTCGCCATTCCTTTTTCTTAACACTTTTAAAATTTGCCGTTACCCTTAGCTACACATTTCCAAGTCAAGAATTCTGCTGAGTATTCTGTCATTTGATAAAATAGTCATATACATTTCCATGATACAATATCTTTGACTTTAAATCTCTCTTTTCCATGCTTATTTATATGTTTAAACTGCTTTGGCAACGCCTTTTGGTGTACTCATGTTCTTGTCACTCAAAGAGTGTCTGCATTGAATTTCAGTTTGCTTCTTTTGTTCTTTGAGCATAAATAGAAGCATGTTACTGATCAAGAATTCATAAATATTTTGTGATGAGCTATGGAAAACGTTTTATGTTGAGTTGCTAAATCTTAATGGTCTGTCAACATATGTCAAGTCACCTTAATTTATATAGCGCTTTTTACAATACAGATTGTTTCAACGCAGCTTTACTGTGATAACAGGAAATTAATGCAACAAAGATGTTTTGGCTGTACAGCAGCTCTATAAGAAAGCCATTGTCCAGCTTGAATAAGTTTTTGATTGATTAATTTCCGTTGTAAAGATCATTAGTTACTTTACAATACATAATTATCCTACTCTGGCTTTTCATATGTATTTTCAACTCAATACCAATTAAAATAAGTGTCTTTTATCGAGTTAAATTGTTCAACTGGTGCATTACTTACCATTCGTTGGCAACTGTTGCTTTTCTCAGCACTGGTCAAAGGCGGCCAAGGCTCATTGCTGCACGTGGGGAGCGAAGGCTGGCCCGTGTGGTCCGATCAAACAAACAAGCTACTGTAGCCTAAATTGCTCAAAAATTAATGCTGGTTCTGATAGAAAGATGTCAGAATACACAGTGCATTGCAGTTTGTTGTGTATCCGGCGAAAGCACCAACAGCATCAGAACTGGACCACAGGAAGAAGGTGTCCTGATCTGATGAATCACGTTTTCTTTTACATCACGTGGATGGCCGGGTGCGTGTGTGTCGCTTACCTGGGGAACACATAGCACCAGGATGCACCATGGGAAGAAGGCAAGCCGGCGGAGGCAGTGTGATGCTTTGGGCAATGTTCTGCTGGGAAACCTTGGGTCCTGCCATCCATGTGGATGTTACTTTGACACGTACCACCTACGTAAGCATTGTTGCAGACCATGTACACCCTTTCATGGAAATAGTATTACCTGGTGGCTGTGGCTTCTTTCAGCAGGATAATGTGCCCTACCACAAAGCAAAAATGGTTCAGGAATGGTTTGAAGAGTTTCAGGTGTTGACTTGGCCTCCAAATACCCCAGATCCCAATCCAATCGAGCATCTGTGGGATGTGCAGAACAAACAAGTCCGATCCATGGAGGCCCCGCAACTTACAGGACTTAAAGGATCTGCTGCTAACATCTTGGTGCCAGATACCACAGCACACCTTCAGGGGTCTAGTGAGTCATGCCTCGACAGGTCAGGCTGTTTTGGCAGCAAAAGAGGGACCAACACAATATTAGGTATGTCAGGTGTAAATATGTTACAATGTTTAGTTTACAAATTTATTTTTATTTCCATTGAGATAAACTGTTATGGGATTGGAATGTGGCTCATTGGGGATTCAGGGATTTAACTTTTACTTTTCAGCATATGACACTGGTAACAAATGGGCGGCCAAATACATTTATACATCAATTGTCATATTTTTTATTTTTTATTTTTTTTTGTCTTTACAGTGTATTTTAAATTCAGTTCCTTTGAAATATTCTCTGTCGTTATTCCATCCGTTGTAAGCACCTCCGTGCTGTTGACTTATCACAGTCCTTTATGATGACTTAATTTTTTTTATAATCCTAGCTTTTATATTATGTTTATTCAACACTCAATTAAATTATTCAAACAATTATTCGTCCCTCTGCACAGGTTAAAGTTTTGAATGTAGCTCAATGGGGGAAATTGTCTTTCTGATCCACCAAGCGCCCCCTGGAGGAAAACAACCTCCAACGCATTCTCCAGACCTGACGGTGGCAGTACATATTGGTTGTCGTTATCAATCAGCAGGGAAAAAATCCGGAGGAAGGACGCGGGCATTTCACTAGTACACTGTTGTGAGTATAATATTATAGTTTAACGTCTGATTTGAAGTCAAAACAACATTTCAGTGTAAAATATAAACGGGAAGGGAACACAGGAACATGTAATTATCGAATTCAATTAATGTGTCGAGGCTGTTGTACATCACATTATGTATAAAGCTTGGTTGTTTTGGTGCAACATTTATAATAATGTATTATTCAAAGGTCATTTACTAAGGCATTCACCAAAGCAACGTTAAATGGGTTAATGACGTGGCGTGTCAATTCTGGTGTCTAAAGCTTATTCATAATATTAGAAATATTTTAAGTTTTTAAATGCACTACATTAAATGACTCGACTTCCCCCTCTTAATTACTCATGTGAGTATTCATTGTAAATAATTAATCTCTGAGGAACTAACGTTATTGAGCTCAAAAGTCCCAAAACGTCATTCCGGCTAACTGTCCAAAATCTGAATACAAAAATGTAAAAAAATGTATTTAAAATCTACTTGGGCATACTTGTATTGACCTTTTCAATGATACCTACAAACATACTGATAATACTTAAATTTTTATGACAGAAAGACTTTTGTCTCCAAATTGTGATTTCTCTAATGTCATTCCTGGATAACAGACATTAATGACCATTTTGGACCATAATGCATTTTGGTATGTTATGTGAGAATACTGAAGGAGCCCCAAGACATGTGCAAAGGTCACTAAGCATCTCTTAAAATGTTGATATTTTTACCTTTTCAGTCACTGGTGCTCTTTGTAGCAATATCATGTGTCCTTATGAATAACACTAATAAAACATTTGTAATGTATTTATATAAATAAAAAAAATAAAAAAAAAACGATCTATTTGATCTAAAACATTACCTTATAAAATGATGATAGCTAAATTGTAGTTTTCCACAGATGTTTAAGTTAGTGCCTGATTATAAAGAAAAAAATATTTGTTTTGTCATTCTTGGATAACAAAAATTGTCATCCGTTACCCAGAATGACATATGTATACCAATATAGTTTTTAATTAATATTTGTAAACTTTTAGGCATAGTTATTATTAGGGATGTGTGAGAATAGCCGACTAGTCGATTAAACTATAGTGTTGCTGCTAGTCGACAATTTTCCAGCTTTTTTTTTTTTTTTTTTCAATTTAGTTTTGAATTTTGAGTTCTCAGCAGCCAAAAATAAGCCCATGTCTATATGAAATTCCAAATTGAATATATTAATTGCACTAAAATGTAGTTTTCCAAGCACTAATTGTTTTTGAGCTCCAATTATGTATATCAGTACGTTTGTATATGCTAACAATGGTAAAAATTTTATTCTTTTTAAAAAATTAATTAACGTTACCCAGGAAGGACATTTTCATGGGGGAAAAGATCTGATTCACCAAAAAATTCTTAAAATTAATACATGTCATTGCATTGCATTGTCATTCACCCGAATACATTTTACGAAAGGAGATAGTGTTTTCAGCAGAACTTACAGCATTCGTAAGATCTGGCACAGGAATGCGTGCTTGTTCTGTGATTGCTGTCAGTGTGGTTTCATGTGTTTTTGTAGTGTTTAGGTGGCGCATATGTCACAGTCAGCGCAGCCCGGGACGATGCCCACAGCCCCGGATTCCCCCTCTCTGAGCGTCACCGTCAGCGGGAATGTGCAGAAATACAGCATCAAGAAGAAAAAGGTCTTAAATGCGGAGGAGACGGAGCTGTTCGAGCTCACTCAGGCTGCTGGGATAGTCATTGATCAAGAGGTTTTCAAGTGAGTCACACAAAATCAAACAGATAGTGTCAATAGGGTTCTTTAAGGCAAGACACCACAGGTGAATAGGATAAAAATAGATATCACCATAATTCCCCAGATGATTTAATGACAGCACATTAAGACAATTGTTTTGTGAAATATTGTTTAAATATGCCAATGATGCATTCTATAATTAAATATGCTGTAATTTGCATACACTTCTAGGGGCCAGTTGCATAAACTTAGCTATGTTAAGCTAGCAACTAGCAGTTAGATAAGAGGTAATTAGCCTTACTTTTCCCATTGAAATTAGACAGATCTACCTTTTTATGTAACTGACTTGTCTTAAAGAAAAAACTGAGATGACTAACTTTTAAGACTAGTCTAAGCAGTTTATGCAACTGGCTATCTGAACAGAAATTTAAACATTAGATGAAGCCAGGTTCAAAAATCTTGTTTTGTTTTGTTGAGATTAGAGTTAAAGGTTTTTACTTGGATTTTGAATATCTCTTTTTATCACACCATACGTCAGAAAATAGGCCTACTGTCAAAAGCCTGGAAAAGTAATATAAATCATGCAAATGATACATGAACAAACTTCTATAAACCACCATAGACATTGAGGGGGACAAGTCCCCCCAATAATTAAAAATAGCCAAATTGTCCCTCTGAATATTTGGTTTTTAATGCTGCTCTGCGCACTGCTCTGACAAAGCAATGGCACTGTCATATTTTAAGACATGTTAGTGCAGGTTGCTTTCAGTTAAAACAGCTCAAACATGCATTTAAGTCTGGGAATAGTCTCAAGTCTTGTTTGTGAAACCAGGGGTTAGTGTTTGACAATTGTTGTACGATAGAAATGTAAAAAAAAAAAACAACAACAGTGATATCCAGTGATGCAAACTACTGAACTTTTTAATGAAATTTTGGCATTAGTTATTGAAAATATGCTATCATATAGGCTACATGAATCATGTAATGCATAATCCCTTTTAATCCTTTAATTATTTAATTCCTTTAAATAAAAGGACCAAAAAGTTGGTCCTCCCCAATGTTCACAACGTTAAATCCTTGTTTTGGATGTTTTCTTTCCACTAAACTGAAAGAGGTAAAGTTATGGAAGCAAAATAGTCCAACATCTCAAAATGTACCAGTGCATGGAAAAAAAGGTTTTGCTTCGTTCTTTTGAGTCAAATGTTTTCAATTCAATTGAACCACAAAATCGACTGAGTCGGTTCAAAATGTTTTCCAGTCACCGACTCACTGAACCGAGATCCGCTTCTTTTGATTGTTTCCTACTCAAATTGAGCCGGGTTTACAGCTCACCGATGCAAAAACTCTTTCATATATACGTCTGTTTGAAAGAAACGGTTCACGGAAATGATTTGTATTTTTAAGCTTGGATTTGATGAAGCAGGTTTATTATAATTAACTAATACTGAAACCATTAAAAAAAATTTATTACTTAAAATAAATGTTAACTGAAAATAAAACATTAAACAAAAAAGTTTTTTCATCTATTTGCCATGGCAACATTTTAGTTTAACTTGATGTACTAAAATAACTAAAACCAAAAATACATTTTGATAACTATATTACAAAAACCTGAAACACACAACAAAATTATTAAAACTAACTAAAAAGAAAAATGTAAAAGTAAAAAAACTAATTAAAAATATTAATAAAAACTACAATATTGTCTAAAACAGGGGTCTCCAACCTTTTTTCATTTGAGAGCTACTTTTTAAAAATTAAAGTGACCGAGAGCTACTCATGTTATGCAATACTTAAATCTATTAAATGTATTATAACTCTCATATTACCAAACTGCTTCACACCTGAAAGAGTTTTTGTAGGCCTATATTTAATGTCAGATTTAAAAAAAAAAAAAAAAAAAAAAACAGAATCAGAGAATACAGTTCTTGGAAACTACTTTGGAAAATACTTTGCATATTATACTGTAAAAGCACATAACTACAGTTGATTTTATAGTGCATCATAACTTGAGATTAAGTGGTATGAAAATTTAATTTCATGATTTTAGTGACCAAAATGATCACGGTATCATTAAAATGTGCTGGAAATGTTCAAAAAGTACTGATACTACACAGTGAAATCAATTCACCAAGTTTTATGTCAAAACCCAACAAATAACAAATACAATTAGCAGCATTATGCACTTTTTGTTTGCATAAACATTAAAATAATAACATAAAAAATTATGGCCAGATTTTAAATTGTGTCTTGCAACACAACATGCTATATATAACATGTACATGTTCAAATAAAGTTGAAAAAAGTTTTATAAAAAGATAAATCTCACATTTTAAGATTGAAATGTGAATCTCAAATAATCAAATCAATTAAATCTCAAATAATTATGAAAAGGATGTCAAAATGATAAATTACTGTCATTTTATCTGCTCCATAAAAAAGGCTACCTTATCTGTATAGTGTTAAGGTTTTTAGAATGCACATTAGCTTATTTACATCTGTATTTTAAAAGTTTAAATTCGTTCCTATATTTGCACTGTCTGAACAATAAAGGCAGACAGACTGAATGAATGTAAATCCACTCTCTGTCAGTAGGTGGCGCTTATGGAACAGCAGAAATAGAGCAGTTTTCGCGGTAACCTCTGTAAACACAGCAGTGCTTATAACCACTGCTTTATTATTAGGCATTACACAGAGGGTAGATGAAAAGCAAATGCCATCAACTTTTCTAAAGACATTTGGTTCCCCTTTAGAGATACAATCAAATAATTAATGAATTCATACATTCTTTCAAATAATTTCTCCCAGCAAACTGCCTTCCGTCATGTTTTCATACAGAACGAAACCTACGCTGCATGCTGTGCCTCGTGAGACTCCTGTTAACTTTGCTAAATCTTGCTTGATTGAAACTTTGACGTCCCGATTTGTTTCTATTGTTGGTTGTTTTTCGTATTTTGTAATTACATTTGCACATGTTTTTAATTAAACAGGCGATATGTAAAACCTGATTTGCATTGGAGGGGGTGGGACACCAGTCTATATTAGCTCACTCTGATTAGATAAAAAGTACGTCTTGGCGAGCTTCCTCCAATCAGGCCACGAGCTACTGGTATCTCGCAAGCAACATGTTGGAGACCCCGGTCTAAAATAGTGCAACTAGGGCTGCACAATATATTGAAATATCGCAAATGTACATATCGCAACGGCATGCAATATCTGAATGATTTTAATAGGCTACTTCAACATTGTGAAAAGTGTACTCTATTGAATAGAGGGCAGGGTTTCACTTCAGCGCTCCTCCTCTCCATCACTCGCTCATAGCAGACTAACGGTTGGAGGGGAGTGGTTAAGGATATTAAAACCCAAGCCGTCAAACTGACATCTTCTGAGAAGGAACGCCATTCCAGACCGGAAGTTACTTTTCAGATTTTGATTAAAGATTACCATGGCAAACAATTTTGTTCTGTGTATTAACTTGCACGGATTAATTGTTCACCCTAAGACCTGTAATGTGTGCTAACAAAGGAAATAAGATCGATTTTGATTTCATGAGGACTTTAATTCATGTGAAGACTACTGTTTTTAGTTAAATTAAAATAACAAAAATAATCGTCCACCCCTAGTTCAGGGGCTTGTACCATGAAGCCAGTTTCGCTGGCTAGCCAGGTAAATTTAAGTTTAGATTGTGCCAATCCAGGGGGGTATTCCAGAAAGCAAGGTTAACTTACTGTCACATATACCCTGAACTCTTGGTTGATTAACCCAAACCTTGCTTACTCGAGGTATGCTGGTTCCAAAAACGAGTCCGGGAGTAAGTTCAGACAACTCAGAGTGTTAACCGTGAACACACAAGACATTCTCAACAGAGAGACGAATCAATGATTCACCATGGAAACAGATGCTAAGAAAGAGCACGCCGTTCTACTTCTTCTTTTGTTTAATGGCGAGTTACATAACCTACTTAGTGCACATTGCCACCTAATTTTTTCATTCTCTTCGTTTAAAGGAACACGCCGACTTTTTGGGACTTTAGCTTATTCACCGTATCCCCCAGAGTTTGATAAGTTTATACATACCATTTTTATCTCCGTGCGTGCCATAACTCTGTCTGACGCACCCACCGCTAGCCTAGCTTAGCACAAAGACTGGAGGTAAACGGCTCCAGCTAGCCTACTGCTCAATAAGTGACAAAATAATGCCAACATTTCACAGAGATAAAAATGGTATGTATAAACTTCTCTAACTCTAGGAGATACGGTGAATAAGCCAAAAGTCCCAAATTGTTGTAATAGTGCTTTAGAAATAAAATTGTATATTGTATATTATAACTGTGACTATATGACACATTTAGATATATTAATTTAACTATACTAATTATATAAAACACATCTGAATACCTCTTTAGCAAACTAACCCTGGAACTTAACCTGCTCCGGAACAGGTTATGTTCAGAGAGTAAGTTGCTATGGCTACTTACATACCCTAACTTACTCTTAAACATACCCGGGTATGTCACATAACCTGCTTTCTGGAATACCCCCCTGGGTTTTAGGTACCATGAAAGTGGCTTGGCTTTTAGCATTGTTCATCGTCATAGTAACTTAAGCTCCACAGCTAACCTGCTTCAAAGCAGGTTATGTTCTGCATAAGCAGAACATAAATTGGACTAATGAGCTGTGAGCAAAGTGACGTAATAAAGTCACTCCCCCAGTTTCTCTTGCTCCAAATTAAAGGTCACTATATGATAAAAAATATAATGTCTGGCTTTAATGATAATTACTTAATATAATAATTAGATATGATTTATAATTGATTTATATAATGATATATATATATATATATATATAATTAATATACCCATAATCCATAACATGCATAAATTAAGCATTTAGTTTAAATGAATATTAATATGTACAGATAATATATAGAAATAGTAAACTGTAGAATGATAAAGCTTTAAAAATGTGACCTTCGAGTCTCTAACCTATATATATTTAATCTCTTAATCTTCGTCAAGAGTTTTAAAACGCGTTGGCTCTCTCGCGATAAGTGAATCACACGTTCTTTGTGTTGAAAGGCATGTGATTGGCTGTGCATTGCTGATGTCACACTTTCATGTGCACACGCTCCACAAACTCAGGATCAAAGCCTGAGTTGACAGAGAAAGCTGATGATCAGCATCATGGGACCAACAAAGCCGGATTGGATTGGTTTGGATTGGTTTTGTCAACTCGAAACTAATCGTGTAACCCTGAGTTTGTTAAGCTACCATCATGGTACAGGCCCCAGGTGTCTTTGTTTACCTAGATTTTCTTGATGTTAAGTTTTAGGTTGATATAACTATATTACCAAGTCAAGCAAAGAGTTTTTGGTATTTAAATATTTGCATTACATTTTTTGTTTGTTTACATTGATGTTAAAATTATATTGTCAGATTTGTGACATTAATTTTTGCTAAAACATTGCTGGTTACTTTCAGAAGTTGTAGCGATGCTTTCTTTTCCCAGAAAGAATGTGAAACGCATAAATGGTATCATTCTCAGTTTTTAAATCATTTTTTAAATCATCAATTTAAATAGATTTTACACCCTAATAGCAATATCGTATCGAATATCGCATTATTTAAGGTATTGCATATCGCATTTTTCTTCAATATCGTACAGCCCTATTGGCAACTGTGAACTACCTACATTTAAGCTAATGAACTATTAGGTATTTGCTAGGTAATAGAAATATTAATTTATTGAACACTGTCATCTTTAATTCCATTGCTGTTGACACTTTCATAGAAAGTGGTATTAAGAACATTGTGTACGTGTAGTAAAATCTCTGTGACACGTAACCTTTTTTACTGAGAGGTTCTCTTGTTGTCTGTTAATGTGTCTCTTGATTCTAAACGTGCCTTCTCGCTCAACTACAGGATCATAGTGGACCTGTTGAAGATGAATGTTGCTCCTCTGGCAGTCTTTCAGACCCTAAAGACCATGTGTGCGGGGCAGAAAGTCTCTGAAACATCCACCGGTGACACATCCACAGTGGCCCACACCACCACTGCACCTTCAGAGTCTAGAGGTGAGTGGTACACATGCAAAAGCCATGGAGTAAGTATTAGTTGATTTGAGCTGGAAACAACATCTCTGCTGTTCTGGTGGTAGTTTTAAACTCCGACTTTGTCCTTTGATCTCTTTCTCCCTGTTTTGTGCTAGCATTGTTTAATTTAATCTGTGTGACTTCCTTTAGAAGAAGAGTGTGTGGTCTCAGGAAAAAGCTCTAAAACTGCAGCCCCTCCCTCTGCACCGGTGCCCCGCCCACCTAGGGGAGGGGCTAAAATAGTGGTCTACAGCACGGGCGACACGAGCGCTCCTGTCCCTCAAGGTTTTTCTTCTCTCTGTCTTTTAGCTTGGTACCCTCATCCTTTTTTTAATTCCGATGTTTGCGAGTTCAAGGTCTTCTCTTCATCCCCATGAACTATTGCAGCACATTTCTCATGCTGACATAACTAATTCCTGCCTCAGCTTCATAGTGCCGTATATCTGTTCTCATTCTCATGCCTCGCCGATTGTGCCTGTGATTTGCGGGCTCGATGCTCTGAATATGGGGGTGAAATGCCCCAGATCGGCTTCCTTCATGTGTCTCATGGACTCTGTGACTCTCATCCGGCTATAGAGTCCTCTGTTTCTCATGGTAAATGAATGTCTGTTAATGGCGTGTGTCGAATGTGACACTGTAATGCACTAGTAAACCAGCATCCTGCAAAATTGTTTGCCACCAACTTTGAAAAGCATGCATGTGACTGTCAACTTCATAAACGGATGGTGTTTGTACATTTTGCCACTTTATCACTAATATCTACCCTCAATGCAACTGTAAACCATCTTGAATAGGTGTTGCCTAATTTTCCAAATCATTATAATGACCTTTATACTCTAACGTGACCTGCTCTATCATTTTGAGTCATTTTGACCCAGAAATACACTTGCAGTTTTATGCACTGAATAATAAACAAAAAGTTTCAAGTCTATGGTTTTTATTAATTTGCGTATTTTACAATTTGCATAGATGTGTGACACCGGCACATGTGTGTGCAGAGCTCTGCTTCCACATAAAATATAGTTGCAGAGCTCATGAGAAAATAATACGGGGGTATTAAGATCAATAAGCCTAAAAAAAAACTGCCAGAGACCAGAAAGCTGCCTTTCAGACAGCATGCGATCGTGAGTGATGTCTTAAGTGAATGTAAACAGTTAAGAAATAAATTGAGTATGTTCCAAATTTTTGGATCCATGCATCATGTGACGGAGGCCTAATAAACCTGCTGCTGTCTGTGTTATTGTTTATTAAACAACAAAAGAAAAAAAATCACCCACTGCTTGACTGAATAACTTTAATCTATTTATTAAGAATTAGTGTAAAGTTAATTTGTAGAATGAAGACTATGCAGTGCTTTTTTTTACATTTAATTTCTTAAAGATGCAGTGTGTGATTTTTAGTGGCATCTAGTGGTGAGGTAGTGAATTGCACCCCCCAACGCTCACCCCTCCCTTTAGAAGCACATAGAAAAGCTACGGGCCGACACAGGACAAAAATGTCGTCTTCTGAGACAGCAGAGAGTAGCTAGAGCTCTGTAGAGAAGTTTGTCCGTTTAGGGCTACTGTAGACACATCGTGGCGCAAAATGGCGATTTCACTGTAAGGGGACCCGCGGTGTATGTAGATAGAAATGGCTCATTCTAAGGTAATAAAAACATAATGGTACATTAAGTAAGTTCTTTATACTCCACTGAAAACATAGTTATGTATATTATATTGCATTTCTTTCAATAGCTCCTCATAAATACTACACACTGAACCTGCTACTGTTAAATAGACCTACTGTAGCCTACCAAAAGTATCAAGTTTATTTCATTTGTATCTGCTAGATTTGTCATGCTGATTGTAATTGGCATTGTTGCTTATTTTAAAGATAAAATAATTTTAAATATATTTTAAGATAAAATAAAATTAAATAACTATATTGTGATTATAAATTACATTAAAATATTGAATTACCCCTATCATGAAATAAGATTTTGGTCTTATCTCCCTTATCTCAACCTGTTCAGAACTGAAAGATGTTTTAGTTTTTGCCTTGGTATCGATTCAGTATTGGTATCGCAATATTTTAGTCAGGTATCATATCAAAGTCATAATTTTGGTATCGTGACATCACTACTCTCTCTAATAATGTAATTATATTTCTACTCGTTTAAATGGTGCCTGTAGGTTTATTCAAACATAATTTTTTAAAGCAAGACATCAATATCAGGTTAAAATAATGATTTTAAAATATATTTTAGAGATATGCTTTTCTCTCATTGTTTTCATACCTAACGATCTGTGAACTGAACCGCAAGCGCACATGAAGTGTGCCATTTGGGACAGGGCCCGTATCATCAGCAATCTATCACGCCACATTAAAGAGCATCAGAATGGCATACATTTTTTAATTTCCTAATAAAATTGCCTAACTTTTGTTTAAAAGTATTTCAATTGAACAGAAGTCAAAATTCAGGTTTTATGATAGTGTTCCTCCACAAACGTTTTGAGACTTCCGACTCAAACTGATAGAGCGTGTCACATGAATGTCTTTTCGTTATGTTTACATGTGCTTCTTCTGTGTGTATTTGTGCAGTGCGCAGTAAAACAAGCTCAGGGCAAGGGGAGAAATCAGCAAGAGATGGTTCTAGCCAGCGAGTGCCACGGCAGGTCAGTGCCACCAGGGGGCAGAAGAGCGGCAAGAGCTCTGGCAGCAGCAGCTCGTCTTCTCAGCTCACCTCCAACTGAAGTTCTTCACGAATTAAACAATGCATACTAAACTTGCTCCAATTACACTCCAATTACATGTTCTGATGAAGAAGGTTCCTGTACGATTGGCAGAAACTTTTTCACTGTAAACAAAAAGTTGTCATTTTAGGGATCTCCTTCGGGATGTCTGAAAAAGACTTGCTTTGCATAAAATTTGCATCTCGCCCAGGGAGACTGGAGCTGAAGCACTTGTATGGAATTTTGTATGCCATATTGTCAGCAGTTTAGTTTACACTTTCACACCAAGACAATTTGAGAAAACAAAGAAAATCTTTTTCCATCTTTAAACCTTCTACTTTTGAAATTCAGTGTCTTAGGGCTGATGTAAACCAGATCTGATTTCTTGATAGACTGTGATGTCTAGATGGAAATTATTCATTATTTTCTATTTTTTTCACTTGTGTACATTTCTTTTTATTTATTTTTCTTTTATCTATTTTTTTTCTTTTCAAAGTACATCTCTGCATTTTTGAGTAAAAATATAAAAACAGTTATTGTATTTTACACTTTAATTATTTGTGATGAAGCATTGTTAGTATACTATACATTAGTACTATGCATAAATCTATTATAACGCAAAGTAAGAGAGAGTCCTATTTTGGATAAAGTCTCACTTAATTTTTTATTTACTTAATTATGCAGTTACTTTGACTGTTGGAACTATGACTGCTCTCTTTATTCATTTTGACCTGAAATAACTCTTGCTCAGCATATTTCATATTCCATGTTGAATGAGTTAATTTAATGCACTTGCACTGCCTTTCTCTATAAAAGCTGTACTCTGTAAGGGCCAGGGTCAATGCCAAGCGCCTGTGTTTGTACACTTGAATGTATGGTCATACTTGGTGACACGTGTAGGCCAAGGAAAGACCTCTTCACCTTTGAGACGGTTAAAGAACTTCTCTTCAGTAATGAGCTGCAAGCGTATGAAAATGTTCAGTTTCTAAGTGAACAAGTAGTTTCAGGCAGGTCTTGACATGTCCATATATATCACTTTGTCAAATGGTTTGTTATTTTAAACTTAAAAGGTCTTTACAGCTTACAACAACAAAAGAACCAAAACCCATAACGACACTGACCAAGCAAATAAATATAGCAAACAATAGGATAAAAACTGTTTTTTTTCCCACAAAACTATGTGCGGAAAGATAATACTCTCTTTCTCCCACTCACACACACATACAACACGGGCACACACTCGCACAGAAACGTGTTGTCAGTACTGCTCTGACGATTTTATCAGTAATATTTTAGCAACTTAAAAGCTACATGGCATTTCTCACTAGCCAGGTAATAATGGTGTTGTTCTTGAAGCAGATAAACTTAGTTTCGCTATAAGTAGAAACGCTGCTCCTCAACACCTCTGTCTCGCTCTCTCTCATAACTACATTAATATCTGCATTAGTCTGCTATCATTGGCTCAAGCCTCCATTAGCCTACTAGCTCTAATGACATTTTGAAATTAGCAGCGGAGGCGTGGAATGAGATGCGTAAGAAATTAGTCCTACACACGAGTGTAAAAACCTGAAAAATGTCTTAAAATACAAAATATGAACAATGTTTTAAGGTGTGGTAACAGTATATGCATTGATCTTAATATCTTGTAGTGTGTGATGCACCACGGTTTTCAAATCTGGTAGTGTGCAGCTTTGAGATTTAAAAGAAGAAAATGTGTGAAGATTCTCCTTATGTGTGTGGTGCAACCAGATTTCACAATCGGTTAGGGTTTTAAAACTTCTGTAGTCTGAGCCCAGTCTGTCCAAACTGGGCCATGGATTTTATCATTTGAAATCAGTCCTAAAGGATCATATACAGTCAGACTCATCTAATTCCTGCTGGATAAACTAAAATGCTGCAAAAATAAGCTCACACTTTCAGTTTTTTTAGTAGACTCTTATATAATGAATCTTGACCAATTTCCTTTGGATGTTTTTTTTTTTTTTTTTTTACATATACAGTCAAACCAAAAATTATTCAGACACCAGATATATTTTTTACTAGTGGGTGCAGGATACTATAGTTCATTTATGTAAGTGAGGATAGCAAAATAAAGTAAACTGTGACATATTATACCCAAAAATTCTTCATACATTGGACTACCAGTAAAATTGATACATTTCGGACCAAAATTATTCAGACACTTTGACCTGACCATGTTTTGCTTAAGTGTTTTTTCTTTAATTGCTAATGCAACCTTTTACACCACAGACTGAACAAAATTAAGCATTGCTTGGTCATTGGTTGACCTAAATTGGTATTATCTAATTGTGTACTTAAATTTAACAGCTGGCAGCTGATTGGTTGATTGTAAACCTTTACATACCTTTCTATCAAAGTTATCTGACATTATCAAGATAAATTTGTTCTGACACATTTAGCACATTTAGAGTTTTTGTCATATTTTATTACCATTTTCTAAACTATAGCGAATAAACTGATAATGTGAGAAAATGTTGAAGGTGTCTGAATACATTTTGGTTTGACTGTACGACTAGCATTCAAAAGTTTGGGGTCTGATTTAAAAAAAAAAAGTAGGTAATCAGCAAGGACTCAAAATTAACAGTGTTACAAAATAATCTATTTCAAATAAATGCTACAGGAATTTTAATTCAATTTAGTGCAATTATTGTCTAGTTATGATAGAATTCCATTAACACTGTAACACTTAATAAAAAGTTTGACCCAACCTCAACACAAAACAATATAACAGTTCAAAGTATCAAACCATGTCCAGTTGTTTCCATCGGAGCGACAAACTGCTATACATGTGCATATATGGCCCAAATGAGCTCTGAAAGATGAACACAGTCCCTTGCATATACTTTTCATTTCTAAATGCCAAACAGACAGTCTTTTCTCTTTCAAGGTCAGTGGATGAGAGTGAATTCCTTCAAAAGGCACAAATATGGCCATAAGGACACATCTCATTTCACAAGCATGTGTACCTAAGTCTTTCAGCAGTTTCTTTATTCTTTATTTTTCACTTGTATACGTTTCTGTATCTGAATAATTTTAATGCGAGCAAGCAAGTTGGGTTCATTGACTATCATTTTTTCGGGCAAAGTGTAATTTTTGTGTTATGAGCAATATTAGGCTTCTCAAACACCAGTCTTCCACTGGTCGGTCAAATGTTGTTGTGTATTGATCTCAGTATGTATTGATCTCGGTGTGTATGTGTATGCAGTGAGCAGACCATGACGAGATGGTTGGAGCGGATGTTATAGCCAGACAAGAGGGTTTTATGGTACACCAATCCAATGATGGTATCGCTGGACTTTTGAAGGGTATGGGCCATAAGTAAAAAGCAGAACACTGCTCACAAGGGGAATAGAAAAGAAAAGCTTTTGTTTGCCAGACTGAGAGGGATGAGGACAAAGACATACACTTGTGGAGAAAAAAAGAAAAGAAAAGAGCTTGAGGGGCTTGAGCTAAAGAAAATAGGTGTGTGTGCAAGCTGGGAAGGAAGAGAGAAGGGTTCAAACCGAGAGAGAGAGAGAGAGAGAGAGAGAGAGAGAGAGAGAGTGAGAGAGGTGAGCTAGAGGTTTTAATGTGGCCGTTTGTCGTGTTTATGTGGCTGTGGCGCTGCTCTCTCCTGCTCTCTGTATTGATGGCAGTGCAGCCAGGCTGTAATTGATGGCGGCATATTGCTGTACTCCGGCAAGTGTAATGGGCCGAGACACAGAAGCAGAGAGCACAGCAGGAGCCCTCTTTAACCCTTTACGTGCTCACGCACTCACACCCCCAAATATGTGTGTGTTTGTGTCTCTGTATGGAAGGAGACGTGTGCCATGTTTCTACTACAGGTAGATTAACTTCTCTTCTTATTTTGTAACCCCACATTTGCTTTAAAGCATTAATTATCTATTAAAACACCTTGTGGTCCTTGCATTGCTGTGCAATTTTTCAAGTTGCACACAAATTACACACATATAAAATTAAAAATAAAAATAAAAGTTCTAAAAGTAGTCTCAGCGATGCTGTAGAAACACTATTTTTGATTCCCCAAATAACCTTTCAGTAAACATTTCTTTAAAGAACCCTTTTGTTCTTACACTTTGAAAATTAAGGTTCTTTATTGGCATCTATGGTCCAGGAAGAACCTTTAACATCCATAGAACCTTTCCATTCCACAAAAGAGTCTTTAGATTATTAAAAGGTTCTTTGGGAAACCAAGAAAGGTTGTTCTATGGCATCTAAAGAACCTTTTTTCCACTATAAAGAACATTTTGTGTAATGGAAAGTTTCCATTGATATAAAGGTTCTTCATGGAACCATAAATTCCCAAAATGAAGCTTTATTTTGAAGAGTGCAGTTATTCCCTTCCATAGAGCTTCGCTCCCATTCCTTAAAACAAAATGCAGACAAGTATTGTCTTTGTTATTATATTGTTTAGCTTGCTTATTTGCTTTGTTTAGATGTACTTTTAAAGTGTTCTGAATACTGTAATTTTAAATCAAACCTAATTTGGTCAAGCTGCAGGAAACAGTTGGTCATGTGGTCATAATATGGTGACATGAAGAGGCAACCAACTTTTATTAGGCTTCGGATATGACTGAATTGTTCATTTGAAGTGAGTATTTTATTTTGAGCATAAAAGCATGAACTGTGATCTCTACATCTGCTAAAATTAAAAAAGAAAACCTCAGTTTGTACCAGTCAATGTCTATTGGGTGAATATATGTATATCATGTTTAACCAATTAGATTTACTGCCAAATATTATTGCACAATATTGTGCTTTCACACCCAAAGAAATTGTCTTGAAGAGAAAAACAAGACAACACAGATATTAAAGTGCCCATATTATGTTTCTTCAGATATTACCTTTCATGAAGTGTATAATAGCTTTTTGTGAATGTAAAAGATTTGCAAAGTTTTAAAGATCAAAATGCACAACAAAGTTGTTTCCCAAAAGAAAGATTCGATTCTTAACTGCCTAAAGGAGTCGTCACTAATTTCAATTTTACTTCCATAACATTCAATGTAATACATTTGCATAATGCCAGCCTATAGTCTTCATTGGCTGCCTGCGAAAAACGTTTACTTTGACCTGCCCTCAAACAGTTGGTTCGTGTTTTCTGTGTTGCAAAGGCAAATTCTGTTTGTATGCACTTTAAAAAGATTAGAATGTGAAGAGTCAGTGGTTAAAATTACCACAGTTGTGTTCCCGTCATTTTACTGACGATTTCTTCTCGAATCTCAACAAGAACACAGGATTTTCAAAACGCTTATCCATTAAAGATGAGCGAGTAGGCCTACCCAGTTTATTTGGACCAACTTGCTACTCTGAATCACAACCTGTAAGTATGATTAATTATTGATGAATATATTTTCTACTGAGTGTTCAAAGTACGTAGTTTTGTGTTTTGTATTGTGTAAGTTTCCGGCTAACAGGCTAACTCACATTATACTTAATCAGCTGTGGGCCACTATTACCTAAAACTGTGTTTATTAATGCAAATTGTATGTCATTCTTACTACTTTGAGATAATGTTTTGGTTTACAAACTAATTTTATATCAGTCATTCACGTTAGTGCTTGGCTAACATATGCGCTGTTATTGATACATTTAATGATACAGTTCTCACATGTGCACCTCAATAAATTAGAAACACACATCAGTTTGTTACACTTGTTAATGCTGATGGTGAGGAATTACAGTTGCAACATCTCATAATGTATGACAAACTGAGTAAAGACCACTGAAAAATGTCCTGCTCAATTCATCCTTATGATGGTTCGGTTCGGGTTAAATATGTTGCATCATCGGACTTGTGCTCGAATTGATAAAACTGACACCATTGTTACTGTCTTTACAGTGTTTACAATCGCTGAGGATTTAGGAAGCCTCCAGAGCTGAAATTCAGTTATGGTAATTTCCAACATGCGCTGTAAGAGGTTGACAAATCACAACAGACTGGGCCATCTAACCAGTCAGAGCAGTCTATTGGAAAGGCGGGTAGCTATTAGAGAGACTGAATCTTTGATCAAGTCGTTTCCAGAGTCTTTGAGAAATGAGGTGATGTGCAATGTATATTGTGCGAGAATGAAAGTGTTTTCAACCTTTGTTGCATGTAAACCTGATGTAAGAGATCTCCAAAACAAAATCAGGACCTTTTAAAATAGCATATTAGGGGCACTTTACAATAACATAAGTGTTTATAACATATGTACGCAGACAAGATAGACAAACTATCTATATACACTCACCTAAAGGATTATTAGGAACACCTGTTCAATTTCTCATTAATGCAATTATCTAATCAACCAATCACATGGCAGTTGCTTCAATGCATTTAGGGGTGTGGTCCTGGTCAAGACAATCTCCTGAACTCCAAACTGAATGTCAGAATGGGAAAGAAAGGTGATTTAAGCAATTTTGAGCGTGGCATGGTTGTTGGTGCCAGACGGGCCGGTCTGAGTATTTCGCAGTCTGCTCAGTTACTGGGATTTTCACGCACAACCATTTCTAGAGTTTACAAAGAATGGTGTGAAAAGGAAAAAACATCCAGTATGCGGCAGTCCTGTGGGCGAAAATGCCTTGTTAATGCTAGAGGTCAGAGGAGAATGGGCCGACTGATTCAAGCTGATAGAAGAGCAACTTTGACTGAAATAACCACTCGTTACAACCGAGGTATGCAGCAAAGCATTTGTGAAGCCACAACACGCACAACCTTGAGGCGGATGGGCTACAACAGCAGAAGACCCCACCGGGTACCACTCATCTCCACTACAAATAGGAAAAAGAGGCTACAATTTGCACGAGCTCACCAAAATTGGACCGTTGAAGACTGGAAAAATGTTGCCTGGTCTGATGAGTCTCGATTTCTGTTGAGACATTCAGATGGTAGAGTCAGAATTTGGCGTAAACAGAATGAGAACATGGACCCATCATGCCTTATTACCACTGTGCAGGCTGGTGGTGGTGGTGTAATGGTGTGGGGGATGTTTTCTTGGCACACTTTAGGCCCCTTAGTGCCAATTGGGCATCGTTTAAATGCCACGGCCTACCTGAGCATTGTTTCTGACCATGTCCATCCCTTTATGACCACCATGTACCCATCCTCTGATGGCTACTTCCAGCAGGATAATGCACCATGTCACAAAGCTCGAATCATTTCAAATTGGTTTCTTGAACATGACAATGAGTTCACTGTACTAAAATGGCCCCCACAGTCACCAGATCTCAACCCAATAGAGCATCTTTGGGATGTGGTGGAACGGGAGCTTCGTGCCCTGGATGTGCATCCCACAAATCTCCATCAACTGCAAGATGCTATCCTATCAATATGGGCCAACATTTCTAAAGAATGCTTTCAGCACCTTGTTGAATCAATGCCACGTAGAATTAAGGCAGTTCTGAAGGCGAAAGGGGATCAAACACAGTATTAGTATGGTGTTCCTAATAATCCTTTAGGTGAGTGTATAATCTATATATACTAGAAATACAATTATGCAAGGGAATGTGAATAAGAAAATGGGTAGGATATGTTAAATACAAGTATAAATAGTGTGTTGGGTATTGCACTTTTTCTTTTTTATTGCACAGAGGGGAGAACTTGGGGCATTTTAGATGGCCTGGAGGAAGAAACTGTCCTTGGCTGGTTCAAAGACTTTTTTTTCAACCTTTTTTTTCCAAATTTTTTTTATTAAGTGACCCATATTTTGATTAAATGACTTGAGTGAAACACGGTTTCTTTCTCACAGCTTGCCACAGCTTTTTACAAGCTGACAAATCAAAGATGAATCTTGTTTGGATGGTTACCTGCATTTCCAAATAGCCAATAGGGGGCAGTGTGTCTCTACTGCCACTTCAGTGCTTGGATGGTGAGATTGTTGGTACCTCATTTCCCCCTTCCACATATGCCCTGCCTGTGGCATCTTGCTTCTATGTGCGAACATCTTTGGCAGCGTGGAGAGAGAAGGGCTCGTAAGCCAGCATGCTCCCACTGCTTTGAACATATTTGTTTGCTTGACTGTTTGTTTCTATTTCTGAGAATTTGACTTAACCTTAGTCATTAGCAGGGCAGATTTATGGTAATTTTCATTGTTTATTTGCATGTTTATCCATGCGCCTGTATGCTTCCATAGTGGTGATGGTGATAATTTATTCAGAGACGCTTTATATTCTGAGAGCTGCATATCACTTAAAATATATCATATCATAAGTCATTGCTTGTATATCCTTAACTTAACATTGATAATACTTGAACTACCACGATCAAAATGGTTAAACAGTGTAGCTAGTTTCCTGTCACATAACTGTACACAAAAATAACATGTCTGGAAAACAATATTTCTTCCTTCAGCCTTTTAAAATTAGCAAGAGAGCAAAATAATCACATGATAGGCTACTTGACAATATCCAAGTGTGAACCAGCAACAAAGAAACATGTCTGTAGCCTCACACAGGGTAAGGAAAATGAAACTAGCCGTCCTTTTCAATATCCAGCTGACATGCTCATTGAACAAACATATTTACTGTACAAGACTCCATTCCCACAGTCAGAATACTACAAAACAATATTGTGCTTGCTGTATCTCAGAACACACAAACTAATCAAAAATACTCCATGTGTTCTCCAGAAATGACTCTGGTGAATAGATCTGCTCATCTAACGCAGCGTGTTATTTACACAGTACCCTAAAACATGCTCTTTCTGGCTCTATTTGCAACAGATCATCATAGTTGTATTTGATAATGATTCAACATTTTAAGAGTCAGAACTGTGCAAAAATGATAGACTTGAGCCCATTACTGCATTCACTGATGAAGTCACTTTATTGTGCGGTTCACTCAACACCGCATATAATTATATTATACATAATATTCCCACCAACAGCAAATTGTGTGCAAGATTTTTTTTACAAGTTTAATAAACAAGAAGTTAATAAACTAACTTTTTTTATTTTAGAAACAATATTACCACTCTCAACAGGTTTTTTCATTCCTAAATGAATCAGCTTTTGTTTCTTTTTTTTTCTGTGTTTGGTGAGTGAATGATTCGACGATTCACTCTTTAAAAAGTGTGGCTGCATCCGAATATGCCTACTTCATTTTGATGGCAAGGGTCGTAAAAATTCTGTCATAATATAATCTTTTATTACCCATCATTTTAATTTTCATATTTTATGATATTAAGCCATTTAATAGGCTCTGTTTTTGCTCACATTTTCATTTTTATTCACGAACTTACAGGATAAGCATATAGGCTATATTATGCATTTATTTATTTATGAAGAGAAAGTTGAATTGCTTTGTTAATTTTGATATGAAACAAAGTCTCAGCTTTCAAGTTATGTCCGTTTTATCACAAATTTCAAACAATAAATACCGTTTTGGGGCTCTTTAATGTTGCGCGAGAGATCACTGTTGCACCTCAGTTCAAGCTTAAGCGGAGCATACATGAACGCGATCATCCCTTCCTCTTTACTACGTTACAGAACAAAATAAACATAAATGAACATCAGAAAATATGCTAAAAGATTCTGTCCAATTTACCGAAATCCATATCATGTCTCTCATGTAATCGCTCAATCAGTGTTTCAACTGCAGAAAGACAAAACAACTTGTAAACGAAAACCGTAAAATGCTGCCTTCAGAGGACACATTTCAAGGTAGGTGGTCTGCTGGTCAGTTTGTCAGTTTGTGAGTAAAAGTATGTTTTTGACCAACGTTTTCCACTTCTGATGTCATTTCTAGCAAGAAATTACTACTGTAGTAATTAAATATTTGCTTAGTTAGCGCCAAAGCTCACGCTATTTTGCTGTAGATCATTAAACTTTGCTAAACTCTGCCTCAGAAGTCTGTCCGAAATCAGTTTCATAAGGTATTTTCGTTGGCAAACGCTGCCTTATTAGTCATTGCCTGATAAGGCAGCAAGGCAACAAGTAAGCTGACTAGGTTTCGGATGCAGCCTATGTCATGTAAAAGCCATTCGTTGACTATTAACTTGATAGTCGCCACCAAGTGGACAGGTGTGAGAATTACAGGTTACAAGTTACAATCAGATCACCCTCAGTGTAATCCGTCAAAATGACGGATGGCTTTCAGATTTTTTGTCACTGCTAAAAAAAATTATGTCAATGATGAAAAAGTTTCAGTTAATGCGCCCTCTGGTCAGAATATACAGTACTCATGAAACTAGGCAAAAAGTAACCTATGCCATATACTTCCGGCGGGATTCTGAAGTGCATATCCAGTGGACACTTTACTATCCCATGAGGCCACTGGAGAGGATTTGTGAATGGCAGTGAAGCAACACAACTGATGCTGGCAGGTCACATGACGAATGTAGGATGTACATATTCAACTTATATTTTAACAGTCTAGAGCAAACAGTTAGAAACCAGCCTCTTTAAAATCTTAATGCTGCTCTGTTTTGTCTCGATGTGTTTTCCCGCTCCATCCGTCTCACCCTCATCCACCTTCTGGCATTTCCCCAGGTGTTGAGGCCGAGAGAGAAAGTGCTATTTTTACTAGTCTGATCTCACACCTTTCTCTCGCTCCCTTCCCTCACCCTCCCCCTCAGTGTGAGGAGGCACGGATGGGTCTGACGAGAGCCCTGAATTTTGCACGCACACACACGTTCATATGCTTTCAACCCTCCATCGGCTTTTGATTCGAACCTATGAATGTATTCAGGTGTCTCGCAGCTATTCGAGAAACATCTGCTATCAACTGTTCACTTTTTTTTGTGCAAGACACTTTTTCCTTTCGTTTAATCGTTTTCTCCCCATTTTCTTTTTGTTGTACTACCCTGCATGGTGTAGACTTGAGCATACTAGCTCTTTCTCTCTCTGTTTCTCCACTCCCCCTCTCCATTACTGTGCGCCTGTAGATGCAGTTTCTGCACACGCTCTCTGGCGTGCTTATCGGAATGCGAGTGCTGATTGTTGGCCTGTCTCTCAGTTTGACTGACAGCTCCGGCTTTGCAGCGAAACGCCTGATTTTGTCAATGTTTGTCTGCGAGGCCTTATCTCCAAAACCTTATATTAACTGCCTCGACAGTTAGTGTAGCCGGTCTCCCTCCATCTCGCTTTCCCTCTTTTTATTTTGTCCTCCGTTCTCCTCCTTTTTCCATCAACGTCCTCCCTTCTTCCTTTTTTCATAGCTTGACACTGTGTCTGCATTTGTTTAGACTCCAGTCCCATTTCCTATGTTTAATATCATGGATATCATGGTTCTGTTTTTATCCAGTCTCATTTTTAGACGTGATGATGGCTGAATTATGTCTAAGAGCAGGTGAGAAGTGGGTAAATCAGTATTTCCATTGTCTGCTTGTAAAGTAGATCCAGAGGTTAGCAGATCACTTCACACTTAGTGAAATCCAATATGCTTCCAATTCTAGTGCTCGTGCAGTCAATGAGTGGACAGACACAATCTTACAGTCATTGAGATTAAACAATTACACATTCAATTAACACTCTCTTTCTCTCTTTTACACGCACACATACTTTATGTACACTCACCTAAAAGATTATTAGGAACACCATACTAATACTGTGTTTGACCCCCTTTCGCCTTCAGAACTGCCTTAATTCTACGTGGCATTGATTCAACAAGGTGCTGAAAGCATTCTTTAGAAATGTTGGCCCATATTGATAGGATAGCATCTTGCAGTTGATGGAGATTTGTGGGATGCACATCCAGGGCACGAAGCTCCCGTTCCACCACATCCCAAAGATGCTCTATTGGGTTGAGATCTGGTGACTGTGGGGGCCATTTTAGTACAGTGAACTCATTGTCATGTTCAAGAAACCAATTTGAAATGATTCGAGCTTTGTGACATGGTGCATTATCCTGCTGGAAGTAGCCATCAGAGGATGGGTACATGGTGGTCATAAAGGGATAGACATGGTCAGAAACAATGCTCAGGTAGGCCGTGGCATTTAAACGATGCCCAATTGGCACTAAGGGGCCTAAAGTGTGCCAAGAAAACATCCCCCACACCATTACACCACCACCACCAGCCTGCACAGTGGTAACAAGGCATGATGGATCCATGTTCTCATTCTGTTTATGCCAAATTCTGACTCTACCATCTGAATGTCTCAACAGAAATCGAGACTCATCAGACCAGGCAACATTTTTCCAGTCTTCAACGGTCCAATTTTGGTGAGCTTGTGCAAATTGTAGCCTCTTTTTCCTATTTGTAGTGGAGATGAGTGGTACCCGGTGGGGTCTTCTGCTGTTGTAGCCCATCCGCCTCAAGGTTGTGCGTGTTGTGGCTTCACAAATGCTTTGCTGCATACCTCGGTTGTAACGAGTGGTTATTTCAGTCAAAGTTGCTCTTCTATCAGCTTGAATCAGTCGGCCCATTCTCCTCTGACCTCTAGCATCAACAAGGCATTTCCGCCCACAGGACTGCCGCATACTGGATGTTTTCCCCTTTTCACACCATTCTTTGTAAACTCTAGAAATGGTTGTGCGTGAAAATCCCAGTAACTGAGCAGATTGTGAAATACTAAGACCGGCCCGTCTGGCACCAACAACCATGCCACGCTCAAAATTGCTTAAATCACCTTTCTTTCCCATTCTGACATTCAGTTTGGAGTTCAGGAGATTGTCTTGACCAGGACCACACCCCTAAATGCATTAAAGGAACTGCCATGTGATTGGTTGATTAGATAATTGCAATAATGAGAAATTGAACAGGTGTTCCTAATAATCCTTTGGGTGAGTGTATGTGGGTAGTTGATGCAGGTCACTGTGATTTTGCCAAGTAAAACATGTTGATCCTGGAACAACATTCCTGTACAAAAATGTTGTCCTAACCCTATCCCTAGCCCTAAACATAAAGCTATCCACAATTTATTAAACTTGACATAAACTGTAAACTTGTCCCTCAAATCTGATTGGTTGATTGAAATGTTGTTCCAAGATCAAGAAAGATGTTGATCCAGGAACATGTACTTGGTGAAATCACAATTTTGTTTTTTTCAATTATCAGGATTTTTTAAGATTTATGTAATAAGAGAAAATTCATGTCTTAGGCTCTATAACTCAATAAAAACTGTAATATTTTGAAATATTGCGATTTAAAATAACAGTTTTCTATTTAAAATGGTAAATTATTCCTGTGATGCAAAGCTGAATTTTCAGCATCATTACTCCGGTCTTCAGTGTCACATGATCCTTCAGAAATCATTCTAATATGCTGATTTGCTGCTAAAGTAACATTTCTGATTATGAACAAACGTCCTCCTAAAACAGTATAGTATTATTATTAAATACTGCTAAATCATTTTTGTAGAAACTGAACACAAGTTCTAAAGAACAGTATTTATTTGAAATATATTTTTTTGTAACAATGTAAAAGTATTTTTTTAAATCAGTTTAATGCGTTAATGTCCTTTAAAAATGTTCACACTCACAATGTCGCTTCTTAAAAGACTCTGTTGACAATTGTCTTATATAATAGTCTAAATGTGCTTATGTTTGCTCACTTATTGTATCAATTATTATTATGCAGCTTTCTGGAATACATGATTCTGATCAATAGTCAATAGCCTCATTCTCTTGTCAAATCTACATTGTTTAACTGACCGTTGGCCCAGGCAACTGAATTTCATAGTTGTGCAGGTCTCTTTTGACCTTATATCAAAATGATATGTCCATTTCTTTCTTTACTTGGCAAATACCAGTGCAATAAGTGGGATAATGAGCAGTCAGCTGGTCATTATTACAAAATTACCCCTTCAGGGTGATACAAGACCCCTCTATTTTGTGCTGAGGTCTTGTTCACCCTATGAAGGTTCTTATGTATGAATGAACAGCAATGATACAACTCTTCTGACATTCTATTTTGTTCTCTGCAGCCCTTAATGTTCATCAGTGCTTCTCATGTGATGCCATTTTGTCTTAGTTTAACAACTGTCTAAAGAAAGTAGTGGTTTGGTTTGACCTGTGTTCCTCCGCTAAATCAGAACAAAGAGAACTAACAGTCTGTATTCAAGTCCAGTTTGTTGCATTCAAATACTTTCAAATACCATCCGTCAAGGACATAAAAGACTAAGCAACTTTGTGTTACGATTCTCAGCGATTATCTATATTGAAAATATTTCCTAGGAATCAAACCTGTGACCTTGGCATTTCTAGACCTGTCTGTGTGTCTGTCTGTCTGTCTGTTTTATCTTTCAAATGAACACATTCTGTAACTTTCTATTCAATATACAATTAAAATAACAGAATAGAATAAATAAATAGAACAATGTGAGGGTTCACGAGCTGCTAATTATAGAGAGCTTATAAACAAGGTGAAAAAGTGGGAATTTAATCACTCTGTAATTAAAAAAAAATTAAAAGGTGTTTGGAGACCCTGCATTAAAAGACTTTAATTCATTAACCAGGTGAGAGTGCAAGTCTATCTTTGTCATAATTATATTTTCATATTTTTAGGCCATGTTTTTGAATTTTAAATCTGTATGCGTTTTAATTTATCCAATTAAGCATGTGTACTCATTACCTCTGAGTTTATTGAACGCTGATTATGCATGTAGTGCAGTCTATGCAAACTGAGGTGTAAATCTAAAACATTGCGTGGGATAGATTAATAGGGAAATACATGAATAAATCTTTTGAGATAATATATAGTATCTGTTGAGCTATTTGAGCCTGAAGAATTCAGGATTTGTTTCAACATTGTATTTGAAACGGGTACTGCTAAAAACTACATTTTTGCATCTCAATCCCTTCAATTTCAGATTCAGATTAGTGGGCAACACATATCAGATCCTTAAATTATTATCCACAATCCACAATGTGGTTTCATTGCTAACCTAAAGAGATAGGCCTTATTTCAACCATATCACATTTGGAACACATAAACACTCACAATAAAGTTGGAAAAGATGTCATTTACCCATGGAATTTCTCTTTCAAAACATGTTTATACCCTCTAAAAATGTTTATTGGGGGGTTGTATTAGCCTAATGGAGATCGAAGGTCAATGCACAAAAAAAAAAAAAAAAAAAAAAAAAAAATAGCAAATGTCATCTCTATAATATTTTTGTTCTTTGTGCCAAGATGATATTTTTCCTCATAACAGATTGAAATCTTGAGCTCAATGAGGCCATTAAATGTAAACATTGAAATAAGCACGGTTTGAATCATGTGGTGTTTTGATTATTATGTCACTTCTTCAAAAACCATGTAAGAAAAATCAACCCATTATTTTAAAGAGGGAATGTCAAAACATAATGGTGTTGAACAAAGTAAGTCCAGGGACAAAAACAAACTCGGCATTCTCTCAGGAAAATAAAAACGTACATCAAAATAATTACATTTTAGGGCTGCAACATCTAATCGATAATGAAATGAAAATCATCGACAAGGAAGGTCATTATCGATTAGTCGCGTCTGCCCAAAGTGAACGGAAAACTTCCGCCAGTCGCGTCAAATGCAGCGCTGAATAAGGCATTTCTATGGACAAAATGACCCTTAAAAATAGTGGAGGAAACATAGGGAGCTTCTGCTGTAAAGGTACGCGATCCCTGAATTCTTTGTTTTACTTCAAGCTAATGCAGTAGCGTAGTTTAACATGGCTTAATTGCCCTGTCAGGCGCTGTCGACAGATGCGTGTGCTGTTTAATGTGTGAGATATGTTTCCTCAGCGCAAAACTTTCATTTCACGGTTAATCTTATCTGTAAGTGTCACAAAGTCGCCAGCATTAAATTAAAGGACTTTACTGAATGAGCGCCGGCGAGCGCATGCGCGTCAAATATCCAGCGCACAAATATAAATATGAATTTAGCTTAAATATCTTTGGTTCGACGTTAAATGTAGGTTTAAAAGTCAAAACGTATTTCAAGTATTTTTTGAGTAACTGTAAAGTGATAATAGTGTGTAATTGAATATAAATTTACTGTGTACTTTATTGAATATAAATTGTGTCCAGAGTGAATGTGTGTGTTTCTGCAGAACAATCCTCTTATCTGTTACCACTGAGTTTGTGTTTTTATTTGTCTTAATTATCTTTATTATTATCTTCATTTTTTTTAAAGTAGGGATTTAAGCTGTCCGTTGCTTTATAGCTCTTTTGCATAGCATCAATATAGATATATTCACTATATGTTTTCATAGAATTCAGTTGGCACATTTGTTTGAAGGACAGCGTTGGGCAGGATGTGGAATATTTTGTTTTGTCAATAAAAAAAAAAAGTGCCTTATTAATCAATTAATCAAAGAAATAATCGTCCAGCTAACCGATTATCAAAATAATCGTCAGTTGCAGCCCTATTAGATTTAATATATATTCCATAGGCTATAACCCGTTAAAATGCCATGGTGATTAATTGGTGCATGCAAATTAGCTGATATTCTGATGAAAGAACAAGCATAAAAAATTAAATTATGGTTTATTTTTAAAATTGATGTTGCGTTACATTAATTTAATTTAGTATATAGAGAATTGGAAATAGTTTTCAGTCAATTATAGTTGTGGGAACACAAATGTCACAGAATAACACATATCATATCACAATCTTTGTTTTTGTGTGTTCTATGTGTTTGTGTAATCAGTCACTCCCTTTGGAAGAGAACCCTACAGTCTGTGTACGTTTGAGAATGTGTGTGTATGTGTGATGTTGAGAGGCACTGTGTCGGTAGAGATATGCTAACATGCCTGCTTCATTGTGCCGATGATGCTGTTCTTTGAGTCTGGATGAATAGAGCTTGTGTCTTTGCGGCGAGAAACATGTCAGTCAGCCCTGTCTCCCTGACCTATACCATCCTTCACTAAACCTCTCGCAGAGTCGCACTTCTCCGCATTCTCACACACAAAACCAGCAAATAATAAGGAAGCACTGATCCTGTGACCTCTCCTGCTAACCAGTTACCACGTTTTTCTAGTCTTTTTTTTCCGAACTGAATATTCAATGGAGTCAGACTATATTCCAGTCCGATATTAACCACCTCAGCAAAGCACAGGCTCTACCAGAGATAAAAGTGTAGGTTTACCATGCAATGTTTTGCTTGAGGAGCCTCTATCAGTGACCCTTGTACTGACCTGAGATCAACACATAAACTAAATCATGAAGGCCACTCCTGAATCACAGTGTGCACTTGTGGTGGCCTTGAGACTCATGTAAATCAGAGGGCAGTGGCCTCCTCTTGGCGGTTTGTGAATGCATTTATAAAGGTGCCCTCATTACCATCACCCCAAGTTTATTGTATTGGTGACTCTGGCCACTTCTTTTCATAGACCATAGAGGACATGTTTTCTAATTTGCTTAGTTTAAAGAAGGCTTAGTTTAAAGAAGGCTCTGTGCACTAACATTTCTCTCTCTTTTTATCTACCCTGCTCTTGCTTCTGTATTTTCTTTTCAATGCAACAAATTTATAATATTTATTTGTATATTAATATATAAATTATATAGTTTTATATATAACTAAAATTTATTTACTTTAAACGAATAGTTTACAATAAACAATATTCTGTCAGAATTGACTCATTCTCATCTTTTCAATGAATTAGTTGATTTAGTCCACAAAACTGAGTAACGAGTTATGTAATCAGATTACTTTTTTCAAGTAATGCATTACTTTTGAATTTACAACAAAATATCTGAGTTACTTTTTCAAATAAGTAACTTTGTTTTCCAATTTATTGACTAACACCTCTCCTACCCCCATCATGTTGAGAGAAATCATAGACCTTAAAAAAAGATAGATGATGCGCCTTCACACTCTTCCACTGATGAAAAGTGAAGCCGCCAATGTCCCAATATGGCGCTGATTTGGGACCTAAGTCTGCGCAGTAGTAAACGCAGGACCCAACTCTGCGCAGTAGAGAGCAGGAAGTAGAGCCGCAATATCAAAACCCCACCCACACTCCCGCAGTATCTGTTAGTACAGTTTAGTGCAGAACAACTCATTATCTTGGTGTGAAATAAACAGTAATGGAAATGTAGAAATTAGAGTTGAAGATCCAATCCTCCTAAAAATCCAGAAAAATGTCCGTTAATGCCTCAGTGACTACTTCACTCAGAGAAGCTGTCAATCTCAGCTGTCAACCATGACGCCACACCCCTGTTTTTATAGCATCAAATAAATAACTAAAACTAAACTTATTTAAAAAACAAACACTTGAACTTACATTAGCATGATAAAAACTACCTAAAATGACAGAAACAATCTTTAAAAAAAAAAAAAAAAAGTGAAGTGTAATTTGATTTCGTTTTTCACGTCGCATTACATTACACGGAGAGGGCGGGGTTTATGACCTATACTGGGACCACCCACCTGGGGGCGATCAAGACGATTTGGCTTTACTTTTCAAGACTTGTTGTGCGGCAAGCTTGAGAGAAATCAGGGCTGCGTTCTGCCCCGACAAAACGTTGCAAAACTTTTTTTAAACGGAAACGGTGGTGCGTTGAACACCCTGTTCTGATGACGCAGGAGTTGCAACTATGGCAGCTGAGAAGGCCATTCTTTGTGTTCTTTTTGAAGAATTTTCGGAGCCTGATGAAATCGGTATAAATACGTGTTTAATACTGCAAAATATGCTCAATGTTACAGTCACTGAGCTTGCTGTCCAGAATAAAAGAGTGAAGAGATTTGTGGAAACTGTGGTTCCTAAATATTGTGATCCAACATTTGCCTCGCATTTCAGGATGACAAGACAAACATGTCTTCTAATATCTTCAATTGTTGCGTATACTGAGCTGCAGCGGACACATTTGTAAATGACTTTACTTGGACCCATTGTGCGAGCTGTCTCTTTAACACAGCACGGTTTATATACATGTTGCAGCTGATTGGGCTGACATTTTTGACACACCCACCAAACAAGAGAAAACGAATCTCTAACCCTGTTGCACACCGTTTCCAGCAAACATGACGTTCAACCCTGAAACCGTAGCAAAACGTTGTGCACCGTTTTGAGCTTGAACGTGCCCCAGGACTAAGTGTAGAGGCGCTGTGTGCATGCACTGTGTAAACATGATGGTTATTGTAGTTCCAGACTAAATGTGTGCATGTATTTACTCGTCTCACTTACACAAATACTGATTTAGTATTCCTCAAAATTAATAAAAACAGAAATGCAAAATCAGAATATTACGCAGACCTGCAATAATTAAATGTTAAATTACACAAATATACTTTATGTATTTAATCTCACTTTATTAACCAATGTCTTGCTGCTGACCTTCAATGATCCAATTCAATCATACTAATAAGCAAAAAACGGCTTTAGATAAACATCATGTTTGTGTTTTATTGCTGAAATAAGAATGTCGAACTTCCTATTCTTCTGCAATACAGAATGGCAACACGGCTGAAAGGTTTGTTTGAGCTATGCTCTCTACGGTACACGTGTATTTGCATTTCCTTCTGCCTGAAGCTTATTTGATTTTACAGAAAGCCCAGCCCAGATGAGAAAAAGTACATCAAAAGTAATATGACGCATTACTTTCCATAAAAAGCAAAGTGGGTAACACAATATTGTAATGCATTACTTTTAAAAGTAACTTTTACCTAATCCCCAACACTGCCCTATGGTGCTTTTGCATTCTTTTTGAGCTTGAAAGCTCCAGTCACCATTCATTTTAATTGTAATGGAAAGAGCGACCAGAATGTTATTCAAAATTCCTCTATTTGTCTAAATGAGTAAGCAAATGATGACAGAATTAACATTTTTGATTGAACTTCCTTAACTGTCTGTATCCATTTCTTCTATTTTTCTCTTCCGCTTCCTGTTTTTTCTCCTGCACTCTGTATTCCTCTCTCCTCTCACCCTCTGCTGCATCTTTTTCCCTCCCTTGTCTTCCCTCCCACCCTCTTTTTCTCTCGTTTTCGTGGCTTGGTAGTGATTGACACTTACAAATTACCCCGCGGTGGAGGCATTGTGTGTGACCCTTCTCTCTCTCATCTCCAGCGAGCCTGCCGTTTTGTCATCTAATTACTGTGAATCCCCGGCCTGTTCCCTGCTGCTGAATTTTTAATGGGCCTGCCTGCCAGCCGGGTTGTCCACTCCCCAAACTCAAACACCCCTAACCCCCCTCCCCTTCTCCCTCTTCATCCTTCTCTCTCCTCACCTGACAGCCTGGTGCTCCTCTCTCTCTCTCTCTCTCTCTCTCTCTTTACTTGTGTGTGTCCTCATTCAGTCTCCTCTATCAGTCTTTCTCCATGTTATCAAGGTGTGTCCTCTCAGCCCTGGTCACCCTCTCAGCACTGACTGAGCCGTCCACCTGACTTCCTGTTTCCTCTCTCTCTTTTTAGCTGTGATAAACAGCTAAAAAGACAGATATCGTTCTATCTGTCTATCTATTTAGTAGGGCTGGGTATTGACACAAATTTCATGATTCAATTTGATTTCGATTCACAAGCTTGCGATTCAATTCCAGTTAGATTCAATATAGATTGTGTTTGATATGTATCAGGTATAGTACATGGCAAATTTACAGGGAAAAAAACTAATGCTGTAAACTATACATGTTCAGTTGGTACTAGATTACTATAATATTGAAGGTTAAAATGAACTGATTTGTATATAAACACTTAAATTACACTCAAGGAAGTTTTTATAAAGTTATAATACTGACGTTACAATAACATAATTATATTTCTACTCCAATTGGTTTTTTGAAATATAAACATTTAAATGGTGGCTGTCAACTTGATGGATTTATTCAAACATGCATTATATATCAAAGAACATTAAACGGTATAATTAATATGTAATATGGTGCATATATTTAGCAAAATGCTCTTCTCTAGAGTTAATCTTTCTAGCTGACTAGTTTATGGTCGCAGAATTTTTTATTTTTTTTTCTGAGGTAAATGTGACGTTACATGACATTGTTTACAAGCTGTTTTATTGATGTCTTTCCGCAGGTGAAACACTGATTGAGCGATTACATGAGACGTGATACGGATTTTGGTAAGATGTACTGCATCTTTTAACATACCTTCAGATGTTCATTCATGTTTATTTCGTGTTGTAACTGGTATTAAAGCGGAAGAGATGATCAGGTCACATGCGCTTCGCGCTGCTGCTTCTCTTGAGCTGAGGGATCTGTCTCGCCACATTAAAAGGCACCAAAACGGTATTTATTTTTTGAATTTCATAGTAAAACGGACAGAATTTGGAATCTGAGACTGTTTCATGTTAAAAGTAACAAAACTTATTGCGATTTACTGGATGGGTGCGCTACAATGTTGCGTTCATTCATCAACTAAAAACATCTATCTATCTATCTGTCTGTCTGCCTATCTGTCTATCTGTCTATCTGTCTGTCTGTCTGTCTGTCTGTCATTTATCTACCATTTTGTCTGTCTGTCTATCCATCCATCTTACAATTTGTCCCCTCACAAAAAGCATACTATTGCATTACATTAGAAAGGCTGCAGCATCAGACAGGCCTAATAAATTTAATCTGAAACAGTATGCTGTATCTTACTGGAGCAGCAGACAGCTCTTCTGTGATCTACAGCCCCAGAGTGGCTGTAGTTCTGCGGCAGATATGCGAGATGAAGAAGATGAAGCGTAGTGCTCTTATTCAGCCCAGGACTTCCCGAGATCCCATTTTTTTTCACCCAGGAGACACCCACACTCAGCATACAACACAGAAACCAGGACCCTGTGTGAGAAGCCAGCGAGAAGGGGGGGGGAGGGTTGAATCAAGGAAAAATCTGAGCTCCCACAATCCCCGGCAGTGTGTCACAGGGCGCCTGGGCTGTAGCTGGCAGGAAGTCCCCTGTCGCTGGCACTAGAGTAGCTAGAAATCATCAGACCATATCGGCCTGATGCTAGAGAGAGAGCGGGAGAGAGAGAAAGACACAGGAAGGGGGAAAATGATGGAGGGAGAAGGAACAGGAGAGAAGGGAGAGGAAAAGTGATTGAGAGTCTGTACAGAAAGAAAGATTTATGGGGTTGGAAGGGAGTAAAGGGGAAGGGTTAGCAAAAGGGAAAGGAAAAAAAACAGGCAGGAAGTCCCATGGTACAGTAAGTGAGATGAACATCAGTGATGCACGGTCCTCTTGAACACGAAAGAATATACATACAAATGCATTTAGGAAATTGTAAAATTTGTAAACCATAATAACTGATTTTTAGCAAAGTGGCTGTGTATGACAACACCATATGCTCAAAGACATGCATTGAAAATCGCACACTGTCTGAGTAGGTATTACATTTGATAAGAAACAAACTTCACCATTAATGTTCTATAATCCATATAGTTAATGAATGTGTGTAGTATGAATGGAATCTGAACATACTACTACTATTGTCGATGTCATGTGACTGCGTCAGTTTCACTCACAAATCCTCTCCTGTGGCCTCATGAGATAGTAAAGTGTCCATCAGATGCTCGATTCAGAATCTCGCTGAATGTAGTACGTCATGCAAATACAGTTCGCCTACTGTTTTTCGCCCACTAGCTAGTAGGAAATGAGCATTATTTGGACACAGGGATTATATAGCATTATTTTGGAGTGTGACAGTGATGTCAGCAAGAGTTGGTGTACACCAAATGTTCGCTATTTTAATGTGTGCTACTGAGTCTGTTTTTATGGATGTATTGTTAATTTATGGTAATATAATATTTCAATAAACTTTTTGCATCTAGAAGAATTTGTTATGCAGTGTTACATATAAGAAAACAGAAAGTGATGAAAAAAAGAATAGTGTAAAAAATACATATTTTCCAAAGAAAAAAAGTTTTTACGTTAGTAGTAGCAATGTCCATAACACCCGTTAAATCTTTATTAAAGTCCCCCTGAAATCAAAATTAAAGTTTTTTGGCTTGTAGTATGAATATGTTAGCTTTAAGTTTATCTATAAGCTAGTGTGCTCCAAAACAATAAGAAAATTAGCATTCAGAAGATATATGTGTACAAAACTTATAGTCTCTTTCATCCAATATGGATCAACGATATTGATGACATCAGCCTGCACTTCAGCTTCTCATCAGATTTTCTGATTGTCCAATCAAATGCTCTCTAGAATCTGGAGTGTCCCGCCCCTACACTATAAATAGACGCTGAAGCTGCAGCTGAAATCGGTCACTTGTTCAAACAGTTACTATTTTCTATATGGTGAATGGCACATAATGCATCGTGCATTATAGGATATCGGACTATTACAGGATTCAGACAGTGTAAATATGCTTTCCATTGGGGCAAATGAAGTCTCCGATCCAGAGACACGATATCACAGAGCGGATCATATGTGCAAGTCTGCACATTGAATCGGACCCATTTGAGTTCAACACGATATGTTTTAAAGCGATATGGAGGAGAAACAGTTAGACAGACTCGGCATTAGAAACAGCACTGACGTGTAAAAGAGAGGTGGCGCCATGCACCGACATAACTTACACACTTTTCAAACTACACATCCTCAGCATGATTGTTCACTGTTTTGCTTTAGTAACAGTTTCATATTTAATCTAAAAGGGCAATCTATTAGACTGTGGCTGTCATAAGCTGTCAAACGTGGCTTTGCCAATCTCAACGGCTCTGGGCAAGCTGTGATGTAAACAAAACGCTATTGGCCATTTTAAAAAAGGGGAGGAGCTGCTCTATGTCCCACCATGTCTTCCTATTTTAGTGGAAATTACGTCAACATATTGAATAACACTACACATTTCAAGGCACTTCAGTGGGCCTTAAATAGCATCATTTGCATTCCTTTTTATTGAGTTTGATGTGCAGCATTTGGACCACAAACTAATGGGACAGCGAATGACACACAGCTCATATTTGCAACAGCATGAAAACACAGGAGACACACAACATACAACTAGTTCCACTACACAACTAGTCTAGTTCTGTTCACAAAGAACAGGTTTTCAGCTATAAAATTAGGTTGTCACTCTCAGGTTGTCATAACCGAACCGTGTGTAACGCAACTGCATTAAACAGAACTGACAAACGTTTGTGCTGTTGTGTGAAGGTGGCTTATGATATTCTCGCACCTAAATATGATTTAAATAAAATCTATTCCTGAATATGAGCAGTAGGAAATTTTAATGCTTGTCTAGAGAAAGAGTCACTAATGAAAGGTTAATAAAAGAGCATAAAGAAGAGGATTAAACAAACAATTAGACTAAAGAGATTCAGAAGGATAAAGAATTGCTTTGTGGTTTGGGTGACCTGTTATGGTGGCCAATATTTCTGATTAAATTGTTATATATAAAGCACTTCCTACATAATGTTCAATGTGTGTTTGAGAGATAGGCGAGAGAATGTGACAGTGGCTTGGAGTCTGTTTACCCTGTTTATCAGGTCTGTGGTGGGCAATAACATCATAATGCTTCATTTGACCGCTCTATGGCCTCCTGAAAAATAAATAACTCGCACTGCCAGGGATGTTAGATTGAGTTCATGTTTAACGGGGCACCCTGCCCCATGGCCCCCTGGGAAAAGGGATGGGGCGTGGCCGCCAGGAGCAGAGCGAGCTCATTACTGTGTCACGGGTGAGGAGAAATATTGGCCTCGTAAATGACTGAATGAGAGTGAGAAAGTAGGATGGAGAGGTATCGGACATGGAGTGATAGAGAGAGAAAAGGAAAGGAGGGAGGAGGGAAGCAGAGGGGAAACAAATGACTTAGCCTGGAGAGATAGCAGTCAATCAATCATCTTTAAACAAAAGCAGTGCTGCCCCAGAGAGCATTTAAGAAGTGCTTATTTAATTAAAAGTCCTTCTCTCCATATTTATGGCCATCCACCTTCAAATATTAACCTTTTGGGCTGGGATAGGTCCTTACGATTGAAAGGGGGGTTGCAGAGGGGTCCTTTAACTGCCTATTCACAATAGATGTGGATGTTTTGTCAGCTCTATTGTAGACTAATGTGTAACTGGGTGTTGAGATGGCTGTCTGGGGACATTTTGACTCGATTATACATTGCTATGTTTATACGTTTGTTTTTCTTTATGTATTAAGTTCTCATTAGCTGTTTGTAATATTTCTAAGATACTTTTTTAAAGAAACTCAACAAAGTAGAAAAGGAAATAATTATTGACACTGTTTAAAAATGTCTTTGTTTAAAAATATATTTTAAAAATCTACAGACGGCCTTGACAATATAGCAGGGTTATTATCGTTAACGAATACTAAAACTGAAGTTAAAACTATTATGTGAAATAAAATAAAATGTAACTAAAATAAAATACAATTTTAAACTTCACTTTGGATTACTTGAGATTGAAGTACTAAAGTAACTAAAACTAATCATTAATAAAACTAGATAGAAAAAAACTAAACCTTTAACCAAAATTAAAATGAAAACAGAAACTATAAAAATAAAATCTAATTCAAAATATTAACAAAAATTATAGTAGTATATCAATGATATTAAAATAACACTGGTCAATAAATGGTCAATTTTGAGTGAATTTTAAGTAAATATTGTGTGGAAGTATAGTAGCAGAAATTCAGTTGCCTGAGAAAACGCTCAATTATACAGTTTAGCATTGATTATACAAAGTGTTTACGTGGCTCTGTGAAATACATCATTTAGGAGTCAGATATTTCTTAATATTCTTGTCGGCCACTGCAAAGCTATATTTCGAACAGTTTGTCTGGGTAATTGAAACTACCGCTTTTTTCGTCTCTTGTATCTCTCTGTTTTGTTTCATACAAATTCAATCTTGCGTCTCAGTTATCAAATATAGTGAAAATTACCTAATTTTGTTGCAGTATTCATAGTGTTGTTGTTTTCTTAGTGGAAGTTTTTAGATAATATCCAGGTAGGATTTTAATATGAAAATAATATGAATAACAGGTCCACATATTTATTTATTTGGTGAGTAGCATATAGGCGAGGTAATGCAGAGCAGCGGTTCTCAGCCAGGGTGCCGGGGCCCACTAGATGGCCTCAGCATAACTTAATAATTTGAAAAATGAAAAATACATGAAAATAAACAAGAACAACTAAAAGTCAAGGTATTTCTTATTTTAATTCACCCCCTTAGCAACTTTTTTCTTTTTCTTTGAAGAATCAGGGTTGTCTGTTGTCTTGTGAGACCTAGATATATATGGTCATTTTAAAAGTATAATTTTTAGACCTGGAGAAGTCATGTAAATTAATAAGAAGTCATGCCAGGTGCTAAAATGTTTTAGTGAGTAGAAATTGTGAGTAATAATATTTAATAAAAATGCTTAATCCTTAGCCAGTAAACCACAACTACTGGAAAAGTCATGTGAATTTATGGGTTAAAAAGAGTGCTAAGAGTGCTCTTAAAAAAATCTGAAATCCTGAAATGTAATTTAAAGAAAGTCTTGAGCCTTCAAATGTTGATCTGGACAATTGGGGTCTTGGAGTCAAAAAGGATGAGAACCTCTGATGTAGAATCAGCCAATCATTATCACAAAATAAACTCCCTTAAGGGTGAAAGAAGATGCCTTTGCAATAGATCAAGGTTTATTTTGCGGTAATGACTGGCTGAATGTACATAACCCGGGAACATAATTGACCACAGAATGCCATGACTGAGTTATAAGATGGGATATTGCATTTTCAGCCTAGAATTAGTAAGTGGCTCTGGTTGGTTCCTGAGCGGATGCTTAGCAGAACTTTGATTCACTCTGATCCCAGGACAAGCCAAACTGCACACACGCTCATTACCGGCAAATCAGCCAGAGTGAACTTGGCCCAATACAAAAGAGCGGCTTCACCTGGCATCAAAGTGTAGCACCGGCATCAAACCTCTTTTGAAGCTGGAGGTTTCGGTGACTTTGCTCTCTGTCACACACCATATGTTTGCACCTTCTGTACCCTCTCAATATACCCTGCGTGCCATCTGCACATGTCCCTCTGTGTGTCAGCCTACGTGTGTGTGTGTGCGTTTGCTTGCAACTTAATATATCTTAGCACAACTCTATACAAACTGTTTTCATATACATGTACACAGGTGTGTAGACAGCTACACTAATAGGTGGTATTTAATGATCAGCATAGGAATCAGTAGCATCCTCATGGTAATAAATACACTCAGAATAGCACAGGTCTAAACACAGATACTGGTGGTGGTTAACAAATTAGCTATTCAATCTGTTGAGGTTTTACCTTGAACTATTATTGACACGTAAAATAACTTTAAATGCATTGGTCCCCAAAAAGGACACCTAAGTCACACTTAAGAAATTACTTTTAAGCAACTGGTGTCAAGGTGATTTTTAATGGATGTCAGTCCCCGAAAGTTCATACAGGTATCCTAGCAGAGTAACTTACAGTAGTTTATCATTAACATGTTCTTCTAGTGTATGACAACCAGAAAGCTGTTTTTCACCTATTGTTTTATCACTTGAAAAGTGAGCTGTTGCTATATTTAGGGTAAATGTACCTATTAAGCTCAAGTACCCATTAAGCACACTACTATCTTTGAGCTCAGATTATAAAAAGAAAAAACTAATTTATCATCCTATTTAATGTCTTAACCAATTGATGTGTTTGTTACTATATACCTCCTGTAATTTCAAGCTAATCAGACCATTGCACCCCGAGTTATGGGTATTCATGTCTTCACACTGTCTGGTGGCCATTTTGAAAGCTGTCTGAAAACTTTCACCAGAAGAGGAGCCCCTTAAATGTGCATTTTTTAGATGTTTAAGCCTTTATTTTCGATAAGTATAACTTCTTACTGGAAAATTAAGAGATTAATATTTAGTCTTTTGCATATTATAAAATGGAACCTGGATGTGGGAAATAATTACAGTTAGATCCAAAAGATAGTTTTAGCAACGCAGGTGCCACAGAACATAGTTCGCTTACTAGCTGTATAAGATTGTGTGCTACACTAATATATTACTTCACAGGCATTACTGGCTTGTACTTTTAAATCCATTATATTATACATTTACAGTTTATTGATGTTCTGTGGTTTTACACTGCTGTAATTTTTAAAGACTTCATATTATTAAGGTGAGCTTAAAGGGTGCACTACTATGAAAATCACAGCTTCAGTGTGACATCAATAAGAAAAAGTATAATTTCATACATATTTTAATATGAACAGCTATTATTGAAAATATCTATGAACTTAATACATGACCTAGATTATTTATTTAGCAAAATTGTCCTTTTACATTTAATTTAATAATATTTATTAATTAAAAAAATGTTTGCTGTTTCAATAAAGCTCAGTGTGCTCCCTTTAAGCTCATCCACATTGAACGTAAATACTTCATAAACAGACTTTAAATATTAACTGATGGTTGTCACTTCAAGTTAATCTTTAGAAATTTTTTCTTTAAAATGTTGTTTAAAATAAACAAGAATTTCCCCCCAAAAATGTTGTGAGCTTAATGGGAACAGGGGTGTGCTTAAAGGGTACAAACATGTACCCATTAAGCACAGCCAGACTTCTTGCATTTAATGATGTATATTTTAATTTAAATGCGTTTGTCATTTAAAATAAAATAAAATATTATTGTGTGAGAGATTAATATTTCATTTTAACATAACTTCTTGTACTCAAACCAATACCCTGTGCACTAAAATGTCTCAATGTAGATTTTGGTGAGCTTAATAGGTATGTTTACCCTATTTCAAATGACACTTTTTTTCAATATTTTGTTATCTAATGCAATTACACATAGAGAAGTTACGATGGCCTACACAGGACAAAGATGTCGTCGTCTGAGGCAGTAGAGAGAGCAGTTTGTCCGTTTAGGGCTTCTGTAGAAACATGACCGCACAAAATGGTGATTTCACTGTAAGGGGACCCGCGGTGCATGTAGATAGAAATGGCTCATTCTAAGGTAGTAAAAACATAATGCTTCATTATGTAAGGTCTGTATACACCACTGAAAACATAGATCTGTTTATTAAATTGCATTTCTGTCAATAGATCCTCATAAATATTACACACTGCGCCTTTAAAGGCACAATATCCACAAACCACTAGAACAAAGTTATATATTTTGTTGACTTGTGTAATTACATTATCCCAAATGTTTCCAAAAATGTTTAAATCCAGAGAAATAAGCTATTTTAACCAGGACACAGACGTCGCTTATTAATGACATAATACCTGCATTACCTTCGATTTCCGGTTTTATTTTGTAAAAACCATGGAAACACCAAAGACACTTTAATATATATTATGTTTTATTAGACAGGTAAGCAACTGTTTGGATTAGAGATCGACTGATATATCGGTTTCCTTATATTTAAGCATTTTCACATAATCGGGTTTCGGTTTTGTAATATCGGATTCACAGATAAATGTGGCCGTTTTGAGAATTGTGAGCAAGACCGCCATTAAAGCACTGCGTCTGAGGGGAGATGAGTCAACAACGGTGTTTAAAGGTAAAATAACTTGCATCCCTTAATTAATAAACTTTATTTAAGATAACAGCAAGTAATGCACAAATCAGATGTGTACAAATAAGATTAGTCATTCGACTTAAATTATTAACACAAATGGCTTTCACTTATTGATGACATCATACCCTCTGGCAGCAGGCACAGCAGATTCCGCCATAGTCGTTGCCTGTGTTGCATAGGGGTGTGATCCTTTTGGGTAGGGGTGTGTTTGTTTTGGTGATTTCAAATATCAACAGTTTACCAGAAATCGCTTACTGCACGTTTAATAGTTACAACTACTACCGTTCAAAAGTTTGAGATATGTACGGTTTTTAAAAGGTTTTTAAAAAAAATCTCTTATGCTCACCAAGACTGCATTTATCTGAACAAAATACTGTAAAATCAGTAATAGTGTGTGAAAAATACATTTTTAAAAATATATATATATATTTTATATTTGAATGTATTCCTGTGATGGCAAAGCTGAATTTTCAGCATCATTACTCCAGTCTTCAGTGTCACATGATCCTTCAGAAATCATTTTGATATGCTGAATTGGTGCTCAAGAAAATTGTGCCGCTTAATATTTTTGTGGAAACCGTGATGTTTTTTTTTTTTTTTCAAGACACTTTGATAAAAGAAAAGTTCAAAAGAACAGCATTTAACAATGTAAAAGTGTCTACTGTCAATGCATCCTTCCAGAATTAGTATTAATATCTTTTTTTTTATCTTATTGACCCCAAACTTTTAAACACTAGTATATTTTGATTTTATAGCTGAGCTTTGACAAAAGTTCATTACAAATTAAAAATCTAATTTAAATTATATTTATATGTTTGCTTGTTGATAAATTAGCCTTACCATTCCATAAACTCAGAGAGGTTCCCATTTCAATTTGTTTTAACTGCTCAATATATTCATTGCCTGATGAATCACACATTTCCTTTCAGCCCTTTATTTGTTCCTTTCCCGTTAACCAGGTAGCTCCTTTGCACCGGCAGGTCTTTAAATTATCTCTACATCCCAAACATTGTACGCATCTGAATATTTGACTTGCCGAGAGAAAAGAAAATGATGCAACAAACAAGCGAGAAAAGGAACATGATATCCCAGGGTTTGAATTCGACAGCCAGAAAATTAAGTGGTACATCCAACACATTTCCAGAGGCCTAAAAAAATGAACAGCTGCCTCACTCTAAGAGTGTGGTAATTGGGTGAGCCTCTTTGACGTGTTCCCACCTAGCGCTGCGCTGTTAAAGCACCACATTCTTTATGAATCATATTTACTATGACAATATTCGCAGCCTTCCTTGCTTGGTGCTAATGCATTCAGCTCACTCCTCTCTCCTAGCTGGCACCGGATTCACACACTTGCACAAAAAAACACAGACACACACACATTCAGAAACCACAAAGGATACACTCTAAAAAATGCTGGGTTAAAAACAACCCAAGTTGGGTTGAAAATGGACAAACCCAGCAATTGGGTTGTTTTAAGCAGTGTTGGGGAAAGTTACTTTGAAAAGTAATGCATTACAATATTGCGTTACTCCCTTAAAAAGTAACTAATTGCGTTAGTTACTTTTTAAGAAAAGTAATGTTTGCGTTACTTTTTCTCACCTGGGCTGGCTTGTTTTTTTTTTTATAACATAATTGTTCTATTTTTGGGCAAATGTAAAGACCCTTTCACACCAAAATTGGAATAATAAGCCTCAGGCTGAACGAAATGCAAATTCACGCGTGTACAGTAGAGGATGCAGCTCAAGCAAACCTTTCAGCTGTGCTGCTGTTCTGTAAAACAGAAGAATAGGATGCAGGAGAAGATAGTTTAACCAATAAAAAAAAAAAAGAAAGAAATTTTTGCTTATCAGCAAGGTCAGCAGCAAGTACATTGGTCAATAAAGTGAGATTAAATGTATAAAAATATTTTTTTATTTACCATATTTAATTATTGGAGGTTCTGATTTAGCATTTGACTGATTTTATTCATTTTGAGAAATCTTTTTTTGTGCAAGTGAGATTAGTAAATGCCTGCTCACATTTAGTCTAGAGCTACAATATCCATCATGTTCACACACAACACCTCTGCACTTATGATTTTTTTCCCAACATTGGGACGAGAGAGCTGTCAGTCAATAAATGGGAAAACAAAGTAACTTGCGTTACTTATTTGAAAAAGTAACACATATTTTGCTGTAAATTTTAAAAGTAATGCGTTACTTTATTAGTTACTTAAAAAAGTAATCTGATTACGTAACTCAAGTTACTTGTAATGCATTACCCTTAACACTGGTTTTAAGCAAACATTTAACCCAACCGCTGGGTTAAAACAACCCAATTGCTGGGTCTATCCATTTTCAAGGTTGTTTTTAACCCAGCATTTTTTAGAGTGTACACTTGCATGAATATAAAAGTATACACAAACGTATATCGTGCAGCATACACAGACAAAACGATTGTATCATCTGTCAACACTTTAGAGGTAAGTGGAGGCCACACGTTACAAAGTGGGAATGTTCTCTTGAAAATTAGTGAACAATTCACAGTGAATTTTGTCACCCTTGCAGATGCTGAGTCTCCTCACATTGTGATATTGATGTTATGAGATGGCTGCTCTGTAGACTGTTAAATTTAGCAGAGACGATGTGTCATTATAGATTTATTTTGTTTGTCTGTAGCCTTCTCACTTCACCCATAAGAAGATGATGTGGGTTGTGTTTGCTGTTTTAAAATTATTTAGTAGTTTATTTACTTCTTTTTAAATATCTACACTTCCTGCAATACTTTTTTTAAACCGTTATTGTAAGCATTACAAGGACAAGCTCTCACCAATCTAGTATTAACGTGCTGCTAGAGAAAGGGAAGAGGGAGTAGGTGGAGAGTAATAGAGAAAGAGTGACAGCTTAAGGCAGAAACAACATGCACTTCTGAAATAAACTTTTAGCAATAGATGGACTGATATTTCATGGGTGGAGGCAAAGACAGAGAGAGAGAGAGAGATGATGGGAACTGAGAGAGAGAGAGAGACATGATGGGAACTAAGAGAGAGAGATATAATGGGAACTGTTTCTGTGAATACAAGTGCTAAAAGTACGATCCCCATATTACACACATCTCCTGACTTCTCTCCCTCCCACGAGCAATGCATTTCCACAGTGTGCAGTATATTCAAATGGACCTTTACCAAGAAATGTGCAAAAAAGCCTATAAATATTGATACTTTTCACTACTGTATGGGATCATATACAAAATATGCCATATTTTTAAAGCTCAATAGCATTTGAACAGAATGACTTGCAGTATCAAAACCAACTGTAATGTGTTCATCTAAGTGTCAGCTATGATACACACCTTATATTAAAAAAACCTGATGATACACAAATGTTTTAATAAATGTAACATTTTATTTCTGTCAGCTAGATCAACAATAAAATAAATAAATAAATAAAAAAGCAGTCAATAATAATAATAATAAATAATACAATTATGTTTATGGTTCTCTAATGTCGGTTAATTGTCACATGACATGCAGGTAAATTGTTTTATCTAACTCGTTTATCACATAGATTTGAATAGGATAATCTTGTGACATATTGATATAAAAATACAAAGAGAGAAAATATATTCTATTCTTTGTTATGAAAAACATTAAATATTATACCAATGTGTATACCAATGTCGTGTGTAACTTTAGGTACGGTCCCTAAATTTGGGAATATCGAACTTCCAACATCAAACCAACTTTATGCCAGTCTCGCACATCACATGAAGATCGCAAGCAGAAACTCATTGATTGTCAACGCTGTTCTGTGATTTATCACTAAATATCCCACCTTTAATAGTTGAACATTATTTACAGTACAAACCTTATCAGTGAACTATGAGGGCAAAAAAAGGAAAGCAAAAAAAAAAAAAAAAAGAGCAAAATCCCAAATTCAGTATCTCAGAAAATTAGAATATTACTTAAGACCAATACAAGGAAAGGCTTTTTAGAAATCTTGGCCAACTGAAAAGTATGAACATGAAAAGTGTGAGCATGTACAGCACTCAATACTTAGTTGGGGCTCCTTTTGCTTGAATTACTGCAGCAATGCGGCGTGGCATGGAGTCGATCAGTCTGTGGCACTGCTCAGGTGTTATGAGAGCCCAGGTTGCTCTGATAGTGGCCTTCAGCTCTTCTGCATTGTTGGGTCTGGCATATCGTATCTTCCTCTTCACAATACCCCATAGATTTTCTATGGGGTTAAGGTCAGGCGAGTTTGCTGGCCAGTTAAGAACAGGGATACCATTGTCCTTAAACCAGGTACTGGTTGCTTTGGCACTGTGTGCAGGTGCCAAGTCCTGTTGGAAAATGAAATCTGCATCTCCATAAAGTTGGTCAGCAGCAGGAAGCATGAAGTGCTCTAAAACTTCCTGGTATACGGCTGCGTTGACCTTGGACCTCAGAAAACACAGTGGACCAACACCAGCAGATGACATGGCACCCCAAACCATCACTGACTGTGGAAACTTTACACTGGACCTCAAGCAACGTGGATTGTGTGCCTCTCCTCTCTTCCTCCAGACTCTGGGACCCTGATTTCCAAAGGAAATGCAAAATTTACTTTCATCAGAGAACATAACTTTGGACCACTCAGCAGCAGTCCAGTCCTTTTTGTCTTTAGCCCAGGCGAGATGCTTCTGATGCTGTCTGTTGTTCAAGAGGGGCTTGACACAAGGAATACGACAGCTGAAACCTATGTCTTGCATACGTCTGTGCGTAGTGGTTCTTGAAGCACTGACTCCAGCTGCAGTCCACTCTTTGTGAATCTCCCCCACATTTTTGAATGGGTTCCAATCCTCTCCAGGGTGCGGTTATCCCTATTGCTTGTACACTTTTTTTCTACCACATATTTTCCTTCCCTTCGCCTCTCTATTAATGTGCTTGGACACAGAGCTCTGTAAACAGCCAGCCTCTTTTGCAATGACCTTTTGTGTCTTGCCCTCCTTGTGCAAGGTGTCAATGGTCGTCTTTTGGACAACTGTCAAGTCAGCAGTCTTCCCCATGATTGTGTAGCCTACAGAACTAGACTGAGAGACCATTTGCAGGTGTTTTGAGTTAATTAGCTGATTAGAGTGTGGCACCAGGTGTCTTCAATATTGAACCTTTTCACAATATTCTAATTTTCTTAGATACTGAATTTGGGATTTTCCTTAGTTGTCAGTTATAATCATCAAAATTAAAAGAAATAAACATTGTAAATATATCAGTCTGTGTGTAATGAATGAATATAATACACAGGTTTCACTTTTTGAATGGAATTAGTGAAAGAAATCAACTTTTTGATGATATTCTAATTATATGACCAGTACCTGTATGTGCGTGTGTATCAGCTCTGGGGGAAAAATTAGCAGTTTCTCTGGATTTATTATTTATTAATTTCTGTTTGAGTAAAATTTCTGACAAACTACTGACTATTTTTACTGAATAATAAAAATATTGTCATTTAGAGCATTTATTTGCAGAAAATGACAACTGGTCAAAATAACAAAAAAGTTGTCATGTTTTCAGACATCGAATAATGCAAAGAAAACAAGTTTATATTAATTTTTAAACAACACAATACTAATGTTTTAACTTAGAAAGAGTTCAGAAATCAGTATTTGGTGGAATAACCCAGATTTTCAATCACAGCTTTCATACGTCTTGGCATGCTCCCTATCAGTCGGTCACATTGCTGTTGGGCGACTTTGTCACTCCTGGAGAAACAATTCAAACTATGTGTCAAATAAAAATGACACATAACTAAAATTAACTGAAAATATTTACAAAAATATTAATAAATACTATCATAGTATATAAATAAAACTAAAATAACACTTGAAGGTGCAGAAATTACACTTCAGCTTCAAGGTATTTTACAAATTTATCTTTCTGACACTCTCTCTCTCTCTGTATATATGTGAGTGATGTTGCTATCAGTGAAATGACTATCTTCATCTGTCATTTTACACTTTTTAGATCTACAAATACAGTCTGTGTGGATTGTGTTGAGTGGTGCATGATTATTTCAGAGATACATACTCAGCATATTTGTGTGTGTGTGTGTGTTTTAGTGTACATTTTCTCTGTTTTTGAAATCTCCCTTCTCTGTTTGGTCTTTTTGCTGTAAAATCTAGAGAAGAGCATTGCCAAATATTTACTTTGGCAGGTGAACACAAATGATTTTTGAGAATCTGTTTGTGACACACATTTTGACACCACGTCTTGCAGTACAGTGAATGCTTATATATGCATGTCTATGAAGAAATGCATATTATTTCAGTGAGATACATTTAAGCTGTATTAATTTTGACAATTCATTTGTGTATATTTTTTTGAAAATGTTAAGAAACCTATTTGAGTATTTGATTATGTACATGTGTGGGTCCATGTGTGTGTGAGTATGCAAGACTCCGGGTATCACTAGAGAGCATGAAGACAATAATGCAAACTGACACTTCAGAAATGAGAGGGTGGTTGCCTGGCGACTGTCGCTGGGGTGGTTGTTCCCGCGGGGACGGGGTGAGATGCAGCCTAAATGATGTTTGATTAGAACTTAGATCAGTTAGGCAGGCACAGACATGTCTGACGGCAGGATGAGGGGTTGTCTGTCCCAGAGGGGGGTGTGTGAGTGTGTAAAACGTACAGTAAGAGAGTGATCATGCAAATGCACATTGTCAAGGTTCACTTCTTGTATATATTATGGTACATTGTAACATTAGAAAAGATGATCTTCTGTGAGAATCAAGGTTTCAGAAGGTTTTCACTTATTGTACCTGTTTCAGTTTAATTTCTACCTTTTTTTGCCTGTAGATGGAGCTGCAGTGGAACACATAGCCATACAGTTTTGACCTTTGACCTCTCCAGTGGTCCATAAACTCTTCATTAGCATGCATGGGCATAATTTATTTAGCTTATTTTTTTAGGTAAGAATGTGGGCCACTCTTTACTGCTGTATAATGAATTATATAGTATTATATAGAGGAGACAGAGTGAGATCAGTATATGTTGCCTAAAAGTCAGAGACCACTAGTGAAATATTTGTCCTTATTCTTTAGTAACAGCTAGGGGTGGGCTGTATTACCAAATTCTTATTTCATCACATGAGAAGTTTTATTTCACGATAACGATATATGTGCATCACAGAATAGTTATTTTGTATTATTTTATCTAATTTCTGTTATAAAAAAAGGGGGGGGGGAAAGCAAATTACAAACAATAGGACAAATACAATATAACAAAATATGAATTAAACAAATTAGGTTTTTCAGGTACAATAGGTTTAATTAACATAGTTAAAATTAGTACAGAAATGTAATAATCAGGGTCATAAGGGTAAATTTTTTTAAAGGAACACGCCGACTTTTTGGGACTTTAGCTTATTCACCGTATCCCACAGAGTTAGATAAGTCCATACATACCATTTTTATCTCCGTGCGTGCCATAACTCTGTCTGACGCACCCACCGCTAGCCTAGCTTAGCACAAAGACTGGAGGTAAACGGCTCCAGCTAGCCTACTGCTCAATAAGTGACAAAATAACAGCAACATTTCTCTATATATATGTTGTGATGTGTATAGTTACATCATGTACTAAGACCGACAGCAAATTAAAAGTTGCAATTTTGTAGGCCGATATGGCTAGGGACTATACTCTCATTCCTGCGTAATAATCAAGGAACTTTGCTGCCGTGCCATGGGTGCAGCGGCGCAATAATATTACGCAGCGCCTGAAAATAGTCCTCAGCACTCTCTCTGTGCAAGCAGGTTGTCACGTTGGTTATGTTGATGGAAGTTAGCCTATTTTCAGGCGCTGCGTAATATCATTGCGCCGTTGCACCCATGGTATGGCAGCTAAGTTCCTTGATTATTACGCAGGAATGAGAGTCTAGAACATTGCAACTTTTAATTTTCCGTCGGTCTTAGTACACAATGTAACTATACAAATCACAACATGTAAATAGGAAAATGTTGGTGTTATTTTGTCACTTATTGAGCAGTAGGCTAGATGGAGCCATTTACTTCCAGTCTTTGTGCTAAGCTAGGCTAGCGGTGGGTGCGTCAGACAGAGTTATGGCACGCACGGAGATAAAAATGGTATGTATAAACTTATCTAACTATGGGGGATACGGTGAATAAGCTAAAGTCCCAAAAAGTCAGCGTGTTCCTTTAAATTGAGATGTATACATCATCTGAAAGCTGAACCTTAGGATAGGACAATATTTGGCCAAGATACAACTATTTGAAAATCTGGAATCTGAGGGTGCAAAAAAGTTGAAATATTGAGAAAATCGTCTTTAAAGTTGTCCAAATGAAATCCTTAGCAATGCATATTATTACTACTACTACTATTTTTCAAATATACCCATGTGACTTATGACTGGTTTTGTGGTCCAGGGTCACAAATGTGAAATTGCATAATCTTCAGTGTATACATTAAATATGAATTTATTCTTATTAAAGCTAAAAAAAAAAAGAAAAAAAAAAAGTAATTCAGTCAAGAAGAGCGTTAAGTTATTTTCTCTTTTATTTGATTCACATTAATGACAGGTATATATATTGGCAGGTATATTAGGCTGCTGTCACTTTAAGACCAAACACACATCCATTATACTGATACACATCTGGTGTACACCGGCAGTGTTTACATGAATACTCCTCATGATGGGTATTTTGACATAATTGCGTTTCAAGCGCAATAAGATGTGAAAGAGAACTGAATTTATGATTGCATGCTGAGAGACGCGGCTATCTGTGCACACATTTACGCTGTGTCAGTGAGCACGTGCACTGCCTTGAGTTCTGGAAAAACGCATTCTGTGTGAACGTCCCCTAACATCAAGCTGCCTTCTGAGAGGCAGATTTCTGTGCGCACACTTTAGCAGTATCAGCAAGAGCACGCGCAGAGTTGCTTTTCAAGATATATTGCACTTAAAACTCTTCTTAACAGCAAGCACGTCCCACTCTTTATATCCTCACTTATGTATTTCATCACTCTGAAGTATCAATAGTGCTATATATTTACATACCGCGATATACACAATATAGCTAAATAATTTTAGAACGTGGTAAGAATAGCCTATAATAATAATACGTTTTATTTATATAGCGCCTTTCCCAAGCTCAAGGTCGCTGTACAAGAAAATAACACATACACAGCATCAATATAGAACATAGATATACATATACACACAAGTATACAGTGAGAAAAAAACAAAACAAACAAAAAAAACAGCAGAACACTAAACAGAGGAGGGTTGGAAAATATACTGTAAGAAAAGATTTTAGTTGAGATTTGAATGAGGATAGTAGCAGTGTCAAGCAGAGTAAGAGGGAACACCTATAGCCTATATATATATATATATATATATACCACCCAGCCCTAGTAACAGCAGTAGGCTTCTGAAGCTGCAAGAACTCCACACGTTTGTGTAAAACCTGATGATAATGTTCTCCAGGATGATTTGAGATCATTCAAAGAGCATCTTGAGATTCAATTAAAGCAAGAACATCTGACCACCTGTGCAAAGGTTTTTACATGATCAGTGTCACAAATTCGCTTAGTGCAAATTTGATTCGTGACTTGCAGAGTCTTACATATTTCTTATTAATTTCATCCCATAATGTTTCTATTGCGTTTTTAAAAATCCTTTATAAAAAAATCAGTAAAATTCTTTATAATTTGGTTTAAATTTTTAAATTCCAGATTTTCAATGTGGTCTCAGACTTTTGAACCCCATTGTATATTTCAATCATGTGAACAGGATGCATAAATATATGAATTTATGGAATAACAAGGTTGATGGCAGTTGTAGTGGAATAACAGCTTAAGAGCAGGGGGAAAAAGACAATTTGAAAAATGCTTGCAAATCCTCAAAGGAAAACAGAGACAGTGAAATAGAAGGCTTGGAAGGGTTGCATTTTTAAGTTGAATGATTTCTGAAGGAAGAGGAAAATAGAGTGACGAAGAGAGAAAGAGAGGTGAGAACAACACAGGTCATGAGGTGGTTTTAGTGCTGAGTAAATATGTGTGAGGAAGAATATTTGCTCCCACTACAATGACTTATTTACTGTTTAAGATTCGTCTGTGATAAGATAAATGAAAAGACTTTATCTTCACTGATCTGTTCAAAAAACATGAACATGACTTACCTCCCTCTGTATTAATAATACACACACAAACACACACAGGGACGCACTCACTCACTCACTTATACCCACACCTAGACACATGCGTACACCCAAGCACACACACACGTACACTGGCAGCAGCAGAATTGAATGCGATAGGGAAGTGAAAAATGATTAACCCCGGGTCAGCTCTCAGCCTCAATCTCACCAGCGCTCAAAGAGCAGCGCAGACTGATTTAAACTCGTCATGTTCCGCCGCACACATTTGCATATATTTATTAAATTCAGCTTGCACCCAGGAATAAAATAAAGCAGACCAGGGAGAGAGAGGGAGTTGGGGGAGACAGGCAGAAGGGAGAATATTTAAACGAGCAGTATTACAGATAGATCTGCCTTTTCATTCATTGTGGAGCTTGTCTGAAGGAAATAGAAAGGAAGAAGACATGATTTTGGACTTCTGCAAGTGTTCTTATAGAGAGAGGGGCGGCACAGTGCTGGCTAAATCTGATCCTGATTGAGTGAGGGGTGAAGTGGATTTTTTGGCCTGTGTCTTTTAACAAATGATTTGTGATCAGTCTGAAATATTATCATGTTTATACAAGTTCAAAAGATTAAAATCATTGCATATAAAAAATTGTATGTACAGTAATGCAAAAAAATATATATTTACAATTTTATGTAAAATTGTACGTAGTTAATGCAAAAATCGTGTATATTTATATGCAAACAAGCACAGTTGTACTCAGGAATTGTATTTAAAATTGCATGCAGAAAAATGTACAAACAATTGTTCACAAATATAGTATGTATGCAAAATTGTATGTGCAATTACAAGCAAAAAACGTTCATTATATGCTAAAATTGGACAACCAAATAGTTATGTGCAGTTGTGTGCATTTGCTAATAGTATGAAAAAAATGTTGTGGTAATTGTGAACGATCTGATGTTTCTTGGCATGGATGTTTGATATCAACTGATTTTGTGGGCCGTCAGTATTGCTGCAGTAAAGTTGAACAAAATTGCCATCTGCACTTTATGTAGGTTTTGTTTTTAAGAGTGAATAAACTGGAATTGTGGCCAGTTTTACACAGTAACGTTTCAGTGGCCTGCAGTGTATGATCTATATAAGTCTGTCGTATAGGGTTTGCTGGCAGCGTGGGTTGACAGAATGTTTACACTGTTTTCATTTTAAAGAGGGATTTTATATGCCGTTTGTCCACTGGGATTAAGATGAGGGCTTTAGGTGAACACATTCAGTTCAAACAATTACATCTGTCGAGTTGGCATTTACCCCTTTAGCTCCAAACATTGGGTGTAGTAGTTGCTTGTGGCGGTGCGAAATGCCTCAGAGACTCTCTATACCTAGTCTGTGCTTAATGTATGATATAAACTCATACATATGTTCATATGTTGTAACATATGTTGTCGCCGGAGCTGTTAGGGTGTAAATTTCATCGTGATAGTGTTTTTCAGTACATGCATGTGATCGTGGGTGTGAGAGCATTACGCCGCTCTCTCAAGGTGGTCGCGTTACCCCAGAGGCGTGTGACCCCTGTGTGCCTCCGGAATAATCCTTTTCTCCACCTTCACATCCACAGCCTTAAATATACAAGCGTCGGGAGACAGAGGACAAACAAAAACAACAAACAAACAGCAAATCAGAGGGAGAGAGGGAGAGAATGAGAGAAGGAGACCAAGAAAGGAGAGCGAGACAAGCCTAAGCTTATTCAAACGCTGCCAATGCCATACTCCAGTGCTCTCCTGGGCACCTTGCCAAACTCCAGTCTCTGTGGAAACCGTCGCCGTCAGCGATAGGTGGCAGGATGGATGCCAGTATGGCAGAGATGGTGTTAGGGCTGTTGGCAGCTACCAGAATGGGTGGATTGTACGTGTGTGTGTATTTTAGTTAGGCTCGAAGACCCGCTATGTCTGCCAGGGCACGTGGATGGTGCCAGGGCTGGCTGTGGTGCAGCTGTGCCCAGTGTAGGCTTACCAGACCTGGGCATCCCCACTCAGCCTTCCCTCGCCGCTCCACTTACAAGCACTCCAGCCATACTGGGCTACAGCGCCCCCTGTGTCTAACAACTCTGTCTTTCTACGTCAACTGTAGAGTCATTCCAGCTATTCCTTCTGTCTCGTTTTCTTTTCTTCTTGAGGTTATTGCCTTTTCTCATCCTCTCTCCACTTTTACGGCCTTTTGAACCCTATGGAGGGAAGTTTATCGTAACACGTCTCTCAAAGTTCAAATCATTTCAACTTTGACCGTATTTGCTGCTGACCTTTTAAAATGCAGCCAAAGATTAGCAGACAATTTGCACAGGTTATTGTGACAACTTTGAACCTACCTTTGTGATTTTCACAGTTCACACATGATTTTGCCTCATGTTTAGATCAGTGGTTCTCAACAGTTTTTTTCTTCAGTGCCCAGATTTGAACATTAAATGTGGTCTGCACAAACCATATTTATGCAAAAGTTTGAGGTCAGTAAGATTTTCTTTTAAAAAAATGTATACCTTTTATTCAGCAAGGATGCATTAACTAGCAAATAAATGCTGTTCTTTAGAACTTTTTTTTCATCAAAGAATCCCACAAAAATATGAACTGGTTTCAACATTGATAATAACAAATCTTGAGCACAAAATCAGCATATTAAAATTATTTCTGAAGGATCATGTGACACTGAAGACTGTAATGATGCTGAAAATTCAGATTTGCCATCACAGGAATAAATTACATTTTAAAATATTAAAATATTCACAACATTACAGTTTTGACTAAATATGTTGTATTTTTGATCAAATAAATGTAGCCTTGGTGAGAGCACAAGAAACTTCTTTCAAAAACATTACAAAATCGTCCCGACCTGAACCCAAACTTTTGAATGGTAGTGTATCTTTGTTGAAACTTGCAATTGTGCCCATATTTAATGTAGTCTGGGTCGTCTATCCTTGTTTTTATCTGCCTAATTTGTCTAGTTTCTACGAAGTACCAGATTAATTTGCAATAATATATACATTTTAGTTGGACACATGGCCTTTGATGTCAGCAACGAGAGATATACAGTTATATGGGTCATAATAATTTGATAAATTCATGACATATATCACCTTTATTCTATAAAATCTATTTAGTTTGAATTTATTTTGTTTTGTTATCTTAAACCCCCAAAATGTCAGGTGGTGCAACTGTCCGAACAAATGAACAGACTAAGAAAACAATTTAAATTGGTGTTTTAATAATACAAGAAATTAAAAACTATTTTAGGTTTGAAACCTTTTACATCATTTATTTTATTTTATTTTTTTATAAATATTAGTAGTTTTAAAGCTGTTGAAATAATTTTAAAAAATTTCGTCCAGCAATTTGTACATTCTCATATGTCAGGGTGGCACAACTGCAAACATGGCCCTTTTATTATGAATTGACAAGGTAATGACAGTAAACATGATAATGCATCATCCAGAGGAGCCCAACTGATCATTATGGCAGTGAGGAGTTGTGGGAGTGAGAGTGAGAGTGAGAGTGAAAATGTTTGTTAATCTCTCTCAAATACTGATAAAAACGGCTAATTTCAATTATGGGTAGGTTGGTACACTTTCCATGTCAGGTGGTACAACTACAGTATATACATACAACTATTTGGTTATACCGCCTGACATAAAAAAAAAAAAAATCACTTTGAAATGTTATTTAACTGAAACATTGTTCATGACTTGCAAAAATATGCATTACATCAGTTTTGAAAAGATAAAAAAAAAAAACTTTTTTGAAGATTTATTTGTCAATGACCCATATACATTATACAGTAGATAAGCATTTCTTCTCCCTTTCAAAAGTTTATAATAGGGATGCACCGATATGAACAATTTGGGCCGATACCAATAACCAATAATTCTTTTATATTTGAAAGCTGATAGCCAATATATTGGCCGATAAATCTAAATCCAGATTTTTATATAATTTTTGAGAGCCTGATTACAAAAACAAAAGTCTCACTATTAAACATTATGTCCCGAGCACACAATTATAATGTTCTCATTATAATTTTATGTAGCCATATGACAGATTTGCGCTGCACATGTTGCACTTAACCGTATTTTCCTTTTTGAATTGATTTCAATCATATTTCAAGCAATTCAAAACCATCATGGCAAACAGTGTGAATCTGAAGGTGATTCTGTCTCAGGAAATAATCCATTATTTACCGGCTTTAATATAGCGGACAAACTTTCTTATCGGGCCGATAACGATCACATTAAAAATGAACATATATCGGCCGATAACGCTATCATGCATCCCTAAGGTTTTATTTATTTTTCTGTATCTATGCATGGTTATATAACAGGTTTTCCCATCTGTTTGTGACCCAATCGGAACAATTTTGCAAACCCACCATTTGAGATTTAGAATACAAAGAAACAAGAACTGTATAAAAACTGCTCCCTTCCTGACATCTATGTTCATTAAGACAGTAAAGTCACATTCGACAGCTTGTTTTTGCTTTCTGCAATGTATCAAAGGCATAGGCAGGACTTTCTTCTGCTCAAATGCATGTTTTTTCCTATTTGCTATGCACCGAGTCTGCTTTCTTGCTATCTAGCGACCTCGTAAAATCACCTTGCTGTGACACTATCTGCCCCGCTTTTCATGTGGAGGTCAAAGCGGAGCGTGGCGTTTGCTTTAAGAGGTGCGTTGAAGCTCTGACGCGAGTCATGTGAAAGTGCTGCTCTGGCTCCATGCCTTTTCTCTTCTGCGTCTGTACTTTCTCTCTATATCATGCTCTAGTACAAGAACGGCTCACTCCTCTACCTCACATCATCCTCTCATTTTCTCCCCTCCTTCTCTCACTCAGCCTCTCTTTCTCCCTCTTTCTCCACCTCCACCCTTTTCACCCAGTCTCTGGTACCTAGCCATATGTGTCAGCTGTGCCAGCACCCCTCCCCTCCCATTCTTCCTCCTCCTCTCAGCCTCCGGGCCCCGGACCCCCCGCGTGCGCCACCCCCTCCTCTCCTCCCCCTGCGAGGCGCCGGCTTTGTAGGCTAATTAGCAGTGAAATTGGTGAATTGCAGGCTCGGGCACACATGCACAGACACTTCAGCTGCAGCAAGCGCCACTTTAGGCACTGAAAGGACCCTGGAATACAGAACACAAAGAGAGGGAGAGGGTGGAGGGTGAGGAGAAAGAGAGAGAAAGACAAGAGAGATGTGAGAAGAGTGAGAGAGTTTCTCTGTATGAGGGGACCGGTTTGGACTCTTTCTCTTTTACACTATCCAAAGCTGCTTTAAGTTTTATCTCTCACACCACATGCATTTCATATGGTTTATTTGTCATATCCTGTCTGACAACCTGTTGTTAGTTTTTTAGGTCTTTGTGACAATTTTGTCAGTACATTTATGTATCTCTGGGAATGATTGCATACCATGCAACAGTAGAAATGTGTCGTCCGATAGAGCTGTTGCTGTATCGTTATACCATGTCGATATATTTGTGTGCCTATCAGTGGGAAGATCTACTTTTTATTTACATATCAGAGGAAACATTTTGCAGGACATGTCCCAAACAAGGCAAGGATGAACTTGATATGAAAGAGTGTTTGTTAGGCACTATGTGAAGCAGAGTTTAGTTCTTTACAGTTGGCAAAAAATAGCATCACAACTGTCCCTTTTTATAATTTTGTATAACTTTTGTTTTTATAATTAAAACGTGTTACATAATGTAAAGCACTTAGAGCTGATTTATCAGTCATAAATAATCTTATCTTTTTGCATCCATCAAATTCCAAATTAAAGGAGATAATAAAATGTTTATAGATAACCATTGCATATCAAGTTTGATTATCCAAAAATAGGAATTCATTTAAATGGTTATTAAAGTGTAAAATAAAAACAACTTTTTGAACTTTAACACCGTAATATAAGATTTGGTCATGCTGCTTGCTGGCTAATAACATGTTAGTGTTAAAACAAAATCTGGTTTAAGTTGGAGCCGTGGCCTAGGAATATTGTTTTATTTTGGTTTGTAAAATGCTGCTCAAATTTGAAATAATTTTAAATAATCTGGCCTTTTGAAGCACAGCCAATAGTTTTATTTTATTTTAATATATTATTATTGTTAGGACAGGAGACAGGAAGTGATAGGAAGGGGTAGCAGGGTTGGGATGACCCGAGTCGTATTTAAACTGCCACTTTAAAGCATGTCCATGTCTTTAACTCTCCTGACCATTTCTTGTCTTCTTTTTATGCTTCTCTCAATAAAAGGGGCAAAAGCCCAAAAATGGCATTTAAGTAGAGATAGAAATGTTTAATTCTGAAAAAAGGCTCTGGATGATCATTCTCATCTACAGCAAGTGTGTGTGTGAGTGAGTGAGTGAGTGAGTGGAGTAATGATAGACTGATGGACTGACGTCGTCCCTCTCTAATGATGGCAGAGAAAAGACACCCATTCCATCATTCCCTTCTCATCTCCTCTTCCCCCAATCTCATCTGATCTGATATTAACAGGCAGCATTAAAACCATGCAACACCTTAACAGACTCATTTAAAATTAATAACTGGTAATTATAGAGGAAGCTGGTTCAGAGTAGGTTGGGAGGGGGAAGGGGCTAAAAGATAGAGACGAGGAATGGAGGATAGTGAATCTGGACATAGTTCTAGTGTCCGTATTCAATCTGACTTCTCAAATGTGATTGAAGGAAAATCCCTCCTAATTTATTTGTTTACTTGTTGTTTTAAAGATTTTGGGGGCTTGTATTTAATGGTGTTCTGACACAGTGGCTGTGTTTGGAAATGCATTCTATCTAAAATAGTACAAGTATGCAATGATATTATGCAATAATGCATTTTAAATAGTAGTATGCAACATGTCAGTTTGTCACATGAGTGCATGTTTAGTGCAAAAAATGAGCAGAGAAAGTTGTTTAAATCAAGGTAATTCGTATTTCTGGTTCTTTAATCACACTGGAAATGGAAGATCAAGTCGAGCACATTGCATTGTGGGATATTCATGTATCAAATGTAGTAGGTCATCTATGCATAGAGAATGCACAGTATACATTTTTCAAGTACAAGTAATATGTCAGTATGTCATTCTGAGCATAGCTAAAGGGTCTCTGTCTTCTTCAATCCCACAATTCCTCTGGGACTCTGTGTACATAAATGCTCTGTCATTATCACAGAGGTTAATAAACCCTGGCTGGAGAATAACACTGTGTGATCAATACTCTCTCTCTCTCTCTCTCTCTCTCTCTTTCTCTCTCTTTCTCTCTCTCACACACACACACTCACACACTCACACACACACACACCCTTTGCTACAGAGGTATAGTGGCTACTGCTTACTATAATGGAAAATATTCTGAATCCATTCTACCCAGTTCCATTAAGCATTATCATGAAAGTAAGAGGAAAGTGCTGGTGTTGTCTTTAGTAAACAGATTGGATGTTTATTGTGAGGTGACAACGTATGTGCATTTTTATGGATAGAAACAAAATTTACCTCAGATATCACCGTGTTTTCCTCTTCTCCAGAAATTCAGTCAGAAATTACCATCTCTTTTTCTGACCTGGGACTGGATTGAAAAACAGTTCTCTCTTTTTTTCTCCACATTACAGAAGAGAGGGGCTAAGGGAGAAGAAAGAGGGGGGTAAAATGATGGTGTGCTGTGGTGTGGGCATGCTGGCTCTAACCTGTCAGTGTAAAAGCCCTGATCAAGTGAAATCAAAGAACTGGTATAATGTAAATTTCTAACAAAATCTGGCCAAAACGAAGTTTGTTTTGTGTTCATTTCGGGAGTTTGAAACAGCTTGCCAAAGCGAACTTTCCAGAAAAATCCGCTCTGGTTGGTAAACCTCTTCAAACTACTATTTGTCCGTGGCGATTACGTAATAGGTGGGTGTGCTCTGAGGCTCTGCCTTCTTTCTCATGGAAATCTTCTCTGGTTCATTTTCTTCTGTTCTGTCCATCAAGGTCAGACGTCTACGAGTAAAAAATGAACAGACTGGAGAGCTATTTATAATTACGTTGTAATTGAAAGAGACACTGACACTGTTTTTTGAAGTGTTTTTTGCTAGTTTCAGCCCAACGCAGTTGTCATTTTCATGTCCAATTTTTGTGTTTTTTTAAAGGGCGCGTTAGTAATATGCACCTATAGGCGGGTGCACAACACACGTACACTGTTACACACAGGGACGTGCAGCACAACACAACATTTTTTAAATATTAAAAATAAAAGAATTCCTCTCTGGAGAAGCGTTCAGTCTTTCCGCTTGCAAATTCCACCATGTGAATGGCGAATCCACCAACTGGCTTTTAAAAGGAACGGGAGATGAGACTCTGATTGGTTTATTGCATGTTACGCCAAAAACACACCCATGACTTATTAAGAGACTAGGTACAACCCTTTTGGACCATGCGACTGGCGCACGGCCGTTTTTTCCGCCGTTAAGCTAGAAAAAGTAGATTCAGACACGCCCTAAGTGCACCTGCGCCATGCGTTTCAGACCATGAGCTCAGATCGTTAAAATAGGGCCCTGAGTGTTTAAAGTTGCACGGTGTAAATTTTAGTGACATCTAGCCGTGAGGTTGCGAATTGCAATCACCCACCGCTCACCCCTCCCTTTCGAAGTACATAGAGAGGCTACGGTGGCCGATACAGGACAAAGTTTTGGTCGTCTGAGACAGCAGAGAGTAGCTAGAGCTCTGCAAGGCAGTTTGTCCGTTTAGTTTACTGTAGAAACATGACGGTGCAAAATGGTGACTTCCCTGTAAGGGGACCCGCGGTGTATGTAGATAGAAATGGCTCTTTCTAAGGTAATAAAAACATAACAGTTCATTATGTAAGGTCTTTTAACACCACTGTAAACATAGTTATGTATATTATATTGCATTTCTGTCAATAGATCCTCACTTTAATACTGTAATGCTGCTTGCTTTAAAACAATCTATTATCAAGTGGTATATATAGATAATAAATCTGACATGACTTTACTGGAGTGCCGAATTGCAGAGCTCGTGCAAACATCCACATCGCTATGATCAGATGCTTTCTTTACAGTATTCTCATCACTGTTATTTTCGTTGTGTGTTTATTTTATTAAAAGGAAAGTGTGCAGCACATATTTACATATTTATCTAAACGGCGCTCTCAGTAGCATGAGCGTTGTCAGGATGTTCGCTAACAGTGTAGTCCTTATTCACGGCAGCGGCATCATGATTTTAAATCAAAGAATTAAAAGAGAAGCTATGAGGGATAGTCATACATCTCTTCAGTGGGTTATATTGTTATTTAATGTGTTTTTAGATTGTTCTGCTGATGTCTTTCCAAGAAATTTCAGTAGACAAAAAAACTCCAGACAACATGAGCTGTGGAAAATTATAAGTGATCTAGTAGCTTTATACAGCTTTTTTGCAGTGGATGTCATTTAAAAACATGGTACACGACCTCACTTTCTTGCATGTCATGGTGCTACTCTAAATAAGATCTATATCGCTGCTCATGTATTTCAAACTTCTTTTTAAAGAACGAAAAAGAAATTTGCCACGAGTTTATCACGGCCTTTAGTCCTCCAGTGCCTGGAGTGAGATTTGTAATTGCAATTAAACAACCAGAGCCTGGCATAGACAAATGTTAGCCTGTGCACAGATACTTCAGTCAGGAGCTCAAATATTATCACCAGAAAATTTTAAGAAAAGTGCAAATTTTAAATCAACATGAATAGCTGTTCACAACCTATTTTACTAACAGAATATGATATACACTAAAAAGTTCAGTAAGATTTTTTTAATGTTTTTGAAAGAAGTCTCTTTATGCTCACCAAGGCTGCATTTATTTGATCAAAAATACAGTAAAAAAAAATTTTGTGGTATGCAATTACAATTTAAAATAACTTTTGGTCACACTTTAGATTAGGGTCCAATTCTTACTATTAACTATGACTTTTGCCTCAATAAACACCAAAACACCAAACCAACTTTTTAATAGTTAATAAGCTAGTTTTTAAGTTTAGGTATTGGGAAAGATTAAGGGATGTAGAATGGTCATGCAGAATAAGTCATTAATATGAGCTTTATTAATACTAATAAACAGCCAATATCCTAGTAATATGCATGCTAATATGCAACTAGTTAATAGTGAGAATTGGACCTAAACTAAAGTGTTACCTAACTTTTTTCTTTTTAAATATATTTAAAATTTAATTTATTCTTGTGATGGCAAAGCTGAATTTTCAGCATCATTACTTCAAGTTTTCAGTGTCACATGATCCTTCAGAAATCATTTGAATATGCTGATTTGCTGCTAAAGAAACATTTACTATCAATGTTAGCTTTTAAACAATTGAATGCGTCCTTGCTGAATAAAAGTAATATTTAGTCATTTGTTTTGTTTTAAAACTTCTGTGAATCAGCATATGCAACGACAAAATCTAGGCTGTGACTTTTCGCTTCTATAATTGGACATATCTCAACATTGAAACAACATTAAATGAGACGAATGTAGGATGAGACTTGATTTTAATCCTTTGGTATTGGCCAGTGGGAGGCTAGGCCTTATTGTTTATGTGTAATAAATTCGTTCTCTTTGTTAATGAGTTTTCCACATGTGTGCGTGTGACTGCACCTTGTTAGCACATCTCTTAGCAGGTGTTTCAGGTTTAGACATTAAAGTCATCTGACCATGTTTTGAGTAAACGGCTGTAAGAAAACACTGAACCGCAAGGTAGAATGCAAATGACTCCTAAGAACATATCTTTGGATTTCTCCTTCCTTCACACACACATGTGACGGCATACCTCCTGACACACATACCACACTGCGCCACACACAAATTACCAAACAGATACACACATTAAATAAAACATAAAAACAGGTCACAGAACAGATATTCAGCCAGCTCAAACACACAAGCAGTCAGGCATTAATGAGCACTAACAAGGCCAAGAGCAGAGCAGCAGTCTCTTTAACAGCCAAACAAACCCCTTGCTCTCTTTTATACACTCTCTCTCGCTGTATCGTGATTTTTCATGGTGCTGGTGAGGCCCAGTCTAGCACCTCTGTCTTATCAAAGGCCAGAGAAGGAAGAGGAGAGGAGAAGAGGAAAGCGCGTGTGTGTGTGTGATGACACCTTTCTCGACGATCCTCCCAGCCCCCTAGCTTTGCCTGTAGGCTTTCTTTAATTAGCTTGGCACTTTTTTCCTCTTTCTCTTCAATTTTCTCTCTCCATCTCTGAGTTCTATTTCTTTCTCCTTGTTATTTATGTGTGGTGTTTCTCTCTGCTTTTACCTCAGATACTGTATGTTCTTTTTAAAGGGGCGGTGTGTATTTCAAACGTTTCCCCAGACTGTCATTGATCGGACAAACAGATAGTTCCGCCCCAAACACACACCATTGGTTGAGCCAGAAGTTGGCATTTCAGACTGCTCAAATATAGCTCTTCAGGTTGTGTTTAGAAAACTTGGAAGGAGCATGTTGACAGCAATGACTCCCATATAGATTTTTAGAGTTAGCTAGCAAGTTTAGCAATGCAGAAGCAAGTTTATCTTATTATGTTTAAATTTTTTTCATTTAACTTATGGCCACATGATCTATCATGCATGTTTGATAAGAGCACCAACTGGTTAACAAAATAAGGATGTGAGTTTACGTGCTTGACGAATAACATGCATTTCCTGGCTAATCCAAGCTTTATAATGGCAGTGAATGGCAGCCCAAAATTTGAATCCCAAAAAAGTGCATCCATCCATTATAAAAGTAATCCACATGGCTCCAGGGGTTAATAAAGACCTTCTGAAGCAAAGCCATGCATTTGTGTAAGAAAAATATCCATATTTAACACGTTATAAGTAAAATATCTAACTTCTGCCAGACTGCCTTCCGCCTTCAATAGAAAAATTCATAATGTAACAACATTAATTTACATTGAAATATTATTTAACAAAATCACAGTTTTTACTGTATTATTTATCAGAAAAATGCAGTCTTGGTGATCATAAGTGACTTCTTTCAAAAACATTACAAACATCACTGACCTCAAACTTTTGAACCATATAGTGTATGTTGTAGAACGACATTATCTAAAGTAATGTTAACCACAGATCTTATTTGAATTATTGTGCTTTATCCTGTACTATATTCATGGTGAAATTGCTTCCCGGCCGGGTCAGTCTACAAATCATCATTACTGAACATTCTATAGAACTATTGAAAATGTTGTAATGTTAAAGTGTTCACACATTTTGTGGATATTCTACTAGAATGCATTGCAAAGTATGTTAATTGCTGCTACGCAAGCTTGATTTCATGCATCGATTCATTCTAAAACTCTTACCATTTCTCTTATATAGAGTATATACTATTGTCATGGCCAATACAAAAGAATATTGGTCTAATTTGATACTGAAATATAAGACTGACTGCTAGTTGGTCGAACTATTTAAGACACAGTCTAAACCTAATGGCTATGTTTATGCAACTGTCCCCTGAATAATAATACATCCAGTTGTACAGTATTTTGAAAGTATCTCTAGCGTCCATTGGAAGTTTATTACTGCCACAGTAACTCACTCTTTAAAGCGCCCCTATTATGTTTTTTTTTTCACTTTCATGCAGTGTGTAGCTGTTTGTGAATGTAAACGTTCTACAAATTTGTAAAATTGTCTCCCACTGCATTAAATTTAAATTTGCACAATGCCTGCCTATATTGATGCTGTGCTAATTTGACCCACCCTTCAACGCAGGATTTGCTTCTCAAATCTCGGAGTTCAACACGGGATTCGCAAAGCACTCACTCTTGAAAGATGGCTCAATACCCAGTTTATTTGGACCAACCTGTAAGAATGAATAATTATTGATGTATACATTTTCTACCGGATGTTCAAAATATGTAGTTTTGTGTTTTATATTGTGTAAGTTTCTGGCTAACTCGCGTTATTACTGTCTAAATACGCTATTGAGCTGTGGGCCACTATTACCTTAAACTGTGTTAATGCAGATTGTCTGTCGTTCTTGCTACTTTTGAGTAAAGAAAAAGGATGGAGCAAAATTTGTTTTGCAAACTTTTAATGTTACATCAGTCATTCAAGTTAGTGCTCAGCCTAACGTATGAGCTGTTATTGGTACAGTTCCCCCTTGTGTACCACAATAAATTAGAAATATACACATCAATTTGTTCATGGACATACACTTGTTAATGCTGATGGTGAGGTATTACAGTTGAAACATCTCGTAAGAAACTCTCATCACTGAGAAACGTCCTGCTCAAGTCGTGCTTGCGATGGAGGTCCGGGTTGAATAACAAGTTCTTCCAATGTTTCATCATCGGACTCGCGCTCGGATAGATATGGTAAAATTAACATCATTGTTACTGTCTTTACAGTATGTAAAATCACTGAGGACTGAGGAAACCTCCGGAGCTGAAGTTCAGTTATGGTAATGAGCGTGCATCTAGTTTGTTTAATGCTAATCTAGCTTTCGACAAGCGCTGTAAGCGGTAGACCAATTGTAACAGACTGGGCCATCTGACCAATCAGAGCAGAGTAGCTTGCAGAAAGGAGAGATTTAGAGAGACTGATTCATCCGACGAGTCGTTTGAGAATCATTGAAAAATTAGATGTGTAATTTATATTTACAAGTGTTTTTTGACCTTTGATGCATGTAAACCTGTTGTAGGAGACTAAATTAGGAACCTTTAAAATAGCATAATAGGGGCACTTTAAGCCTACAAAATGGTGGGTCAAGCATTTTTCATTTGCATACTTGTTTAAAGTATGTTTCTGACCAGTAGACAGACAAGAAAGAGCATGAGAATGAATCTTAGCTGCGAAAATATATATGCCTGTAAATGTTTTTGAGACCCTATAACATGCATCACAACATTCTATAATATATCACTCTCCTCTGATGTATTAAATGACACTGCATGATAGAGATAGAGAATGGATAATTTGGCCATTAAGGCACAACACAGGAACCCAGGCTGTCATTCTGTCATGCACAAGTGGCAAGTGTGTACAGTATATGTGTTAGTAGCACATTTGTGCTTTGCGGCTAACTCATTGTGGTCATTGTGCGAGTGTGTGTGTATGAATAGGTCTGTGGGGAGGCAGACAGATTGAGCATTAGCAGCCATCGCTGTCATCTCAAACAGCTGTCCTCTTCCCATCGAGCTATTCACACAGACATGTTTGCATTGTGCCGCACGACCTTTCCCAGAGGACCCACACTGAGTGAGAGAGAGAACTAGAAACGCCCCCTTGTGTCATTCATTTTTTTCCAATCTCTCCCTCCATCCGTTCTCCCCCTCCTCCCTCCATTTTGCCGTGTTGTTACGTGCTGATGTGTCTTATCATACAGCTCAGAGATATGTCTCAGGCACACACACACACGTGCAAACAAATACACACACTTATCATAACTCTCAGAGATGTGTCCACTTTATCTCCCTTTTCCAGAGGCCAGTGGGAAAGCTTTCATGCATATTAAACGAACACTTTTTTTCCTTCTTCTTCTTTTTTTTTTTTTTTTTTTTTTTAAATTAATACAGGCAAATGAGGAATTTCTGTTAAACAATCACACGATAAGCACATATGCAGAAATGCACACATGCTGAGGTCAAAATTTTAAACGGCTGCATAATTTTTCTGGTATAGTGATCTTTTTTTACTTTGAATTTTATGCAGGTAAAATAATGGGTGTTACATGTAATTTTAACACTTCAAATATGTGTTTCTATTTCCAACTGAACATTAACACCCAATGCCTTCCAGTGTCGTCAGTAAAGTTCAACTAGTCAAGTTTACATTCTGATTTTGTCATGTTACTCCACACCCACTGTAATCAAGAATACTTATTATTTCAGGTTTTTTTTTTACCTTTCCACATATCCCCATCTAATTTACATTTCCTTCAATGAGGATGATCTGTTGTATTGTAAATGATGTCATATGGCATTCTGTTTTACTCAATCAACTTCTGTCTGGGTTTTGTTTTTGTTTTTTTTGTTTTGTTACATACACTATATTGCCAAACATTTTGGGACGCCTGCCTTTACATGCACATGAACTTTAATGACAGCCCATTCTTAATCCGTAGGGTTTAATATGGAGTTGGCCCACCCTTTGCAGCTATAAACTCTAACCTTAAACTCTTCTGGGAAGGCTTTCCACAAGGTTTAGGAGTGTGTTTATGGGAATTTTTGACCATTCTTCTAGAAGTGCATTTGTGAGATTAGGCACTGATGTTGGACGAGAAGGCCTGACTCGCAGTCTCCGCTCTAATTCATCCCAAAGATTTTCTATCAGGTTGAGGTCAGGACTCCGTGCAGGCTAGTCAAGTTCCTCCACACCAAACTCGCTCATCCATGTCTTTATGGACCTTGCTTTGTGCACTGGGGTGCAGTCATGTTTGAACAGGAAGGGGCCATCCCCAAACTGTTTCCACAAAGATGGGAGCATGAAATTGTCCAAAATGTCTTGGTATGGTGAAGCATTAAGAGTTCCTTTCTGGAACTAAGGGGCCAAGCCCAACCTCTGAAAAACAACCCCACACCATAATCCCCCCTCCACCAAACTTTACACTTGGCACAATGCAGTCAGGCAAGTACCGTTCTCCTGGCAACGGCTAAACCCAGACTCGTCCATCGGATTGCCAGACAAAGAAGTGTGATTTGTCACTCCAGAGAACACGTCTCCACTGCTCTAGAGTCCAGTGGCGGCGTACTTTACACCACTGCATCTGACACTTTGCATTGCACTTGGTGATGTAAGGCTTGGATGCAGCTGCTCGGCCATGGAAACCCATTCCATGAAGCTCTCTACACACTGTTCTTGAGCTAATCTGAAGGCCACACGAAGTTTGGAGGTCTGTAGCTATTGACTCTGCAGAAAGTTGGCTATTTCTGCATACTGTGCGCCTCAGCATGCGATGACCCTGCTCTATGATTTTACGTGGCCTGCCACTTTGTGGCTGAGTTGCTGTTGTTCCCAATTGCTTCCACTGTGTTATAATACCACTAACAGTTAACAGTGGAATATTTTATTAGTGACTTATTGCACCGGTGGCAACCAACCATGGTACCACACTTGAATTCACTGAGCTCCTGAGAGCGACCCATTCTTTCACAAATGTTTGTAGAAGCAGTCTGCATGCCTAGGTGCTCTATTTTATATATCTGTGGCCATGGAAGTAATTGGAACACCTGAATTTATTGATTTGGAGGGGTGTTCCAATACTTCTGGCAATATAGTGTATTTCTGTGGTTAATGGCCACAGAAATGGCCACATTTTTTACATTTTGTAAACAGGTTATGAGCTTCCAAAATTCTTCTCGTAAATTGAGGGAGAAAAAAGAAATCCAAATAAAACATAGGAATTTAATTAATCCAAGAAATATGCAGAGTTAATATAACACATCTTCTATAATTACCATATACCACAGAAAATAATCTTTACAGTAACGCTTAGAATGGAAGTCTACATGGGGCAAGTCTACAACACCGTGAATAATGTTTATAATATACAACCATCTGTGAAAGTTTCTATGAACTTGTGTCATGGCCATATAAATCTGGTAAATCTTCTATATTTGTGCATGAAATCCATGTCGCTGTATTGAATTTAACACAGATGAAAACTAGGCTGTGAGGGATAGACATACAGTTTTTTACAATGGCATACACTGTATGAAGGCCCAAGTTTTTTTTTCGGAAAGATCATCAACTGAACAATCGGTGTTGTTAAACAGCATACAGTCCATTAACACACTGTATTCTGGCCCTCACAGCCTTGTTTTCATTCCTGTCAAAAATTAAATATGGTGCTAACTGGACTAAGGTCTCTAAAGTTTTTCAGATTCATCACAAACTCTGGCCTTTGCTTCTTTGCTTTCCACCCAACTGATATCTAAATAAACACAAATCCAAACACATTCAGTGTCCAGCATGTGCCACAACCAAAGGCAGAGACAGACTGGTGGCCCAATGAGAAGCAGGGGTGGGCTGGGTATAGATAAATCCCCCTCCCCCCTTGTCATCGGTCCACTATGGGTCATCCAGACAACGAAGCTTGAGTTCAGAGATAAGGCCTCCTCAGAATATTGTCACGATGGCCAGTGATCTACATGTCAGGGGTGACATTTGTGTGTGCGTGCGTGTGTGTGTGTTGTAGACTGTTGCGCAGCGGCTCTGATAGGCATCTCCAGACCCCCCGCCCCCCCCCACACACAGCCCGTGAGTATCAGCCCGGCACACAGCACCTCAGCTAGGCAGATAGAAGCTCCTCTGGGTGGTGTGGGGAACCACAGGACCAAGGATTAGGTGGCTTACGCTGCTTCCCGATAACATTATGGAGTTCAGAAGGGTGAGGGGTGCGGAAGTGCGTGGAAATGGGTGTTTAGAAAGGAGGTGCTGGGTGAACAGGATGGGATTTGGGGGTATTTGCAATGCAACTTAGACTAGAGAATATTGTTCAGTAAAAACCTCTAGAGACATTCAGCTTCTTTAGACTTTGTTGATGATATATAAATCCCTACGTGGAGCCCTTTGGGGTTTTAAATCATTTCCTAATGGATCATGGATACTGTAGAGTTTTTTAAGTGTATTGCACTGCAAAATACCATTTTCTCAATCAGTATTTTTATCTCGTTTAGTACACACTATAGAAAGAAACAAAATTGCCAAATATATGAAGACCTGATTTCAGAGAATATAGTTTGAATTAAGTTTATTTTATTTTATGCTAGTTTTAAGCATAAATCTGACAAAAATATAGTGAGGTTTATGCCTAAATTTTTTTTTAAATAAAATAATTGTTTTAAAAAATGTGCTTAATTCAAGATACATCTATTTAAAGATATCTTGTTTTGTTAATACACAAAACAGATTAAGAAAATTCATGCAGCACCTTAGAAAGACAGTTTCTTTCTATAGAAAAAATATAAAACTTTTTTTCACCTCATGTCTGTTACCTGGAAACTTTTAAAATGTATAACAATCAGCTTGATGTAACCTTGAGAGTAAAAAGCTTCATGTCACTTAACCGGAGAAAATCACGAGAATAGCATTATACGGGTGTTATAATAGATTTCCTAGGCTCTACAGGCATTGATACATAAAAAAAAAAAAATTCATATGAAGAAAAATAGAGATCTGCTCATTACAGGCACATTAGCACTGTTGTTCTCTCTGAGCGCCCCCCACCCATCCAATTCCATCTAGCAATAATAATTCTTCAACCTCTCTCTTTCTCTGGCAGCCGTATTTTTTCACACTCCTTCTCTCCACGCTCGCCCTCCCTTCTTCTCTCCCGTCCGCCGCTTCTCCCTTATCTCCTCTCCGCCGTCCTCAGTAATTATTATTATGTGCTGCAGAGATAATTTGAAAGCTGTGAGGGGAGAGAGAGTGGGGGAAAAAAGACGGATGAAAGAAACAGTGACTGTGGCTTCTTGGACTGTGGCTTCTTATCTGACCTTGGGCAGAACCACCCATTGTTAGGCAAATCTCACGAGCGAGCAAGGGAGAGAGCAGGGAGGAGGGAGTATTTTATGGGCCGATAGAAGAACGAGAGGAATGGCTGGAGAGAGATGAAGGAGGCGGAACACAGAGCGGAGAGGGGTGAAGCCATTCAGAAGGAGAGAGGGAACGAGAGAATGGAGGGGACTTCATTTTACAGCAGTATATTGGCAGAGACGATCGCAGCCTCTCGTCAATAAAAGTCTGCATTCAGAAGGGAAAAGAATTGCCTCCGATTGTGGAATTCATCGGTTTTGCGCCTTCAAAGCTCAGCCACAATCATTACTCTTGCTAAATGTGTTGTTCGGGACACCTGGCCCCTCTCCACACTGTACAGAGTCTTTGGAAAGTCTCACGTCTCGCACGGGTGCTCATGTGTTCCGCTTCGGTGAAGACGAACAATTCAGCTTGTGCGTGTGAGATTATGACAGCCGTGAAAAACCTTTCTCAATCCACAAGCCTTCTGTTACCACAAGTTCTCTTTTGCACTGATATAGATGATTGCTTAGCTTGTACAATAGCCAAAAACACCCTGCCCAGGTGGAGTCCAGGTGTAATTCGAGTCATCAGGCTTTCAACACGCTTTACCTGAGAAGGTGGCAGGGGGAAGGAAATTAAAAAGCGTATGAGTGGGTTTCTTCTCTCTTCTTTACCAATTTATAAGTTTTTTTCTTGGTTTATTTTCAGTGAACAGCTAACATGGTCTAAAAACCATTGGAAGAACAGTAGGGTGTTAATATGCCTTGTCGTTTGCACGTTCCTTTACTGCTTTCCTAAGGCCTTCCTAAATAACCACAGCTCTATGGAACATGAAAACTGACCTGGTGTCTTGGGCAAACAGATGTTGCTAATTAAGGTTTCTTGGTGGATGACGCAGGATGCTGTTTTCCAGGCTTTGTTTAGGTAATTAGATTAGCCATTATGCGCAACACATCATCTTGAGAATTTAAGGTAAATATTTTATTACAAGTATGCATGGGGTTGTCTAACTAAACATCTGTTGACAAGATAAAGTTGATGTCCAGTGTTCAAGCGCATACAACATAATAGGTATTTTCATTTACTGAAATGAGTGTTTGGTTTTACTTGCTACGTTCAAGGTGTAAACATTTCAGTGTTATGTCTTTTAAAGCTAATTCCTATAGTAAAGCTGCTGTAGCTGCACCAAGTTAAAAATAATCACACACTCTAAAAAACGCTGGGTTGTTTAGACCCAAATTTGGGTCAAATATGGAAAAAAAAAATTTTATTACATTTTTAAACTAATGGTTGGGTTTGTCTATATTTGACCCAAATTTGGGTTAAAACAACCCAGCATTTTTTTAGAGTGCATAATGTCTTTACATGGTTAGAGTATATTGATTTTGTATAATGAAATGTCATCAAATGCTCATTAAACAATGAAACTTGGCTAATTAGCTTGGCAGTACAAGTTGGAGAATGTCTTGGAATTAAATAAAAATAAAATACATTATTCATATTTTTACTTAATTAAATTTGGACAAATTAATTGAAATTGTTCATTTAATTTCAACATTTAATTTTTCCAAACCTGTATGATTTTCTGACAGTTCATAGTGACCACATCTGTTTAGCCGTAGAAAGGACAAAAATACTAAGTGACCCATATAACTCGCTACATTACAAGATTCATTATTCACTGATAAACATTGACTCTTTGGGTCTCAAATATGCTGCCTGTGGCTCTAGTTTGACATCATATTTTTGGTTACAAGCATGCTCCATATGAATCATATTGTTTGTATCCCAAAGAACATATAACAACATACAGGCTTGGAATGACATGAGATGGAGTAAATGACAGCAATTATTTTTTTAAGATCAATTAGTAAATATTATACACTTACTTGCTTCTTTTTGTTATAGACCGTTTTGTGGAGGACCTAAATTGACATGATAGCATCATTAAGTTGCTGCAGATTTGTCGGCTGCACATCCATGATATGAATCTCCCATTCCACCACATCCCAAAGGTGCTCTACTGGATTGAGATCTGGTGACTGTGTTGGCCATTTGAGTGTAGAGAACTCATTGTCATGTTCAAGAAACCAGTTTGAGCTTTGTGACATGGCGTGTTATCTTGCTGGAAGAAGCCATTAGAAGATGGGTACAATATGGTCATAAAGGGATGAACATGGTCAGCAATACTCAGGTAGACTGGCGTTTTAACAATGCTCAATTGGTACTAAGGGGCCCAAAGTGTGCCAAGAAAATATTCTCCACACCATTACACCACCATCACCAGCCTGAACCGTTGATACAAGGCAGAATAGATGCTTCTATGTTGCTTACACCAAATTCTGACTCTACCATCTGAAAGTCACAGCAGAAATTGAGACTCATAAGACCAACGTTTTTCCAATCTTCTATTGTCCAATTTGGGTGAGCCTGTTTGAATTGTAGCCTCAGTTTCTTGTTCTTAGCTGACACCCGGTGTGGTCTTCTGCTGCTGTAGCCCATCTGCTTCAAGGTTCGACAACGTGTTGTACGTTCAGAGATGCTCTTCTGCAGACCTCGTGGTTATGAGTTTCTGTTGCCTTTCTATCAGGAATCAGTCTGGCCCTTTTCCACTGACCTCTGGCATCAACAAGGCATTTTTAACCAGAGAACTGCCGCTCACAGGATATTTTCTCTTTTTTGAGCCATTTTCTCTAAATGTGGTTTCGTCTTGACCATTGGTGCATCCCAATTTGCATACTATCCGTCCTAAACAGTATTCGAAAATAGAATTAGTACATTCTAAATTGTAGTATGTTGAAAAGAGTATTCCAAAGATACCCGGATGGTCTACTATTTCCGGTTAGAATCCAAAGTGCGGCTGATGTTGCCCACAACCCATTACGAGTTGGACGAGGATTTGATTAGAACTACAAACACAAATAAAAAGTGTTAAAATCTACAAACACGATGGACGTGTGAATCCGACGGTTAAGTAGAGCTGTTTAGATAAAGGGGTTTGAGTGATTTAAAAATCAGTATCTAACCTGACGAAAAGATAATTATTCAATGTTATCCACATTATATTTCATCTGCACACAGCATTGTGGACTTTTATAAAGATGTTTGCCCATTAACATTTAAATGCACCTTATTATTCAAATTGCAAAAGTATGTACTTTTTCTTCACAAAAAGAGTGCATACTTTTAGGGCGTAGTATAAGTAAGCGAATTGGGATGCAGCACATGTCTACATACCTAAATGCATTGAGCAATGATTTAGATATTTGCGATAATGAGCAGTTGAACTGGTGTATACTAAGGCCCCATACACACAGAGACGCGTTTAGCTGTATACGTAAAGATGTTGTATTGTGTCGCCATTTCATCCAGACGTAATCCATCTTTTTGGGAGTCTGAAACTGGGTACCAGAGTGTGTAAATTTGAAAACGACACCCTTGCGTTTTTGTGTGTACAGCCAATCCATATATTTTGTGAAACGATGATGTCATCACCCCACGTCTTGTGCATGCTCCAAGTCTTCTTCTCCATTTTTAGTGTATCTCTGTGGCAGAATTACTATATTTTGAAACTATATTTTTGAGTCGGTTTTGGTGGCTTTGTGTATTCGCAGCTATTTCTTGAGACGAGGAAAAAAAAGATTGGATAGGGAAAGCTCGTGTGGATGTGGCCGGTGAGTGTATGCAACAATTAAAATTTCTTATTTCATTGGTGCCTTCTTATTCTTAGCTCTGTTTACTAATACTAGGTCAAAATACATTGAAGGTCAAAATATACATTGATTAGCTACTATTCAACCAAGACTTTAATATAACAGGTATTTAATAATCAATATTTAAAGTCAGCACAAAATAAAATAAAATGAAAAAGAGCATACACAACTCTATAGGTTAATGGTATTTATCCAGGGTCAAAATTTTTTGCAATTCCTCCAAAAAGAAAAGACCCAATTAGCCGAAGAAAATCTTGAGGGGAATATGTGACCTTCTGCATGTGCTAAATCTAAAGAGGGAGTGTGGGTTAGTTGTATGTTTTTAAATGCAAGTGTTTGTATCAACATGCACATGTACAACTGTGTTCAATTTCACCCAGATGTGAGCGTTTGTGCGAGACCCTGGCTGCTGCCCCAGCACAGTTTCTTGCACTCTCTCCCTCTCTACGAGCTGAAGTAATAAATCCCCATCAGCATTGTCCGCGGGCTGCTCGGCGCTGACGTGTGGCCTTTCCCCTTAATTACGTTCCATTCTGCAGGAACAACACTGCGTCCTTCTGCCAGATTTAAAACTGCCCATTCCAGTAATTAATGGCCCCTTGTGTCCTTCACAAGGTGCAATAAGTACAGTGTGTGTGTGTAGAGTGATAGTGAAAAAAGAAGTGTGTGCACGTGTTTATGTTCATGTGCTGATGTTGGCCTATATATGCTGAAGTGACAAGTGGCATCTGGAAACATAAACTGTGAAATATGCTTTCACATGTGACTAGTAGTCTCTCTGTCTTGCTTACTCTGTCCAAATCTGTAATGTCTTGCAGTGTTAACAAATGAAGGCTGGAAGAAAGGCCCTGACAGAGGTTCATTCACGAGAGGCAGGGCTAGTGTTCTTGATGAAGCTCCGGGTGAAGAGGTATTGAGCGCCGCCTGCATTGTAAAACGGAGACAAAGCGGAGGTGAACATGCAGTCAGTGGTAACTGACATTCATAGACTCAGGATGGCCTTTCCTTTGTTTTGTTTTTTTTCATTCAGACCACCTTTATTCCCTGACACCTCCACACATGCACATCATTCCTTCCTAGACGCACCCAGGGCCATCATGCACCTGTTTGTACCACTGGTTCATTTGGCAAGATAGCAAAATAGTAGTACTGCGTTTAAGTAAAGTAAGTACGATATTTTTAAATAAAAAAAAAAAATGAATTTTAGTAAGATTGAAAAAAAAATTTTTAAGTGCCCCTATTATGCTTTTTGGAATATTACCTTTCATGCATAGCGTAATATAACTGTTTGTGAATGTAAAAGGTCTGCAACTCTCCTCGGGTCATTTTGACCCGAAATTCATTTTCTTTTAATTTTATAACAATTGAGTGTTGTTTGGAGTGGTCCAAGAGTTTGGAAGATTTGTTGCACATGAACTTGGAATTTACAGAAAAATTTGACTGGATTTGATTTTATGTGGTTGTAGTAAAAAAAGTCAATTTGACCCCCATAGGAATGAATGGGAAATGGGGGGAAATGGGTGATTTTACTTCTTTAAATTTGTAAATATTAAAAATCTAGCACAATCCAGAAAAAACACCACACACAAATGAAGGCATGAGACTATAGAACATTTCCAATGCAGAACACACTCACACACACACACACACATAGTTTGACATTTGAACTGAAAATGAAACAGAATTAAGCATTTTTCAAAGAAACCTAAAAAATGGTTTAAGCAAAAGCAGGTTTGTGAACATTGATGACACAGTCTCAGCTTCTTGTTATTATTTGTTTTTTAAAAGCCTAACCAGGGACTGGGGCTGCAAATTAGCCTTTGGCTAGAAGCCTGTATGTAGAGCATCGGCTGCTTGAAATTGTAGCAATGTTATTCTGCATTGTCCCCTTAAAAAAAAAAATAATAATAATAAAAAGACAAATCCAGGCTATAGACTATAGAACATCCCCAATGCAGAACACACTCACATGCACGCACACACACACACCTAGGAATTCCCATTAAAATGAATCGGGGGGTCATATAATGTGGGGAAATGGTTTTGTTGTTTTTAATTTTTTCAAAAATCAGTCAGTTACAAT